>CM038143.1:388286468-389685987 GCA_021437245.1 Aegilops speltoides
GGGCGCGCCCCCTGCCTCGTGGGACCCCCGTAGCTCCATCGACGTTCTCCCTGCACCCATATATACCTCGTGCCCTAAAACTTCCGTAATGTAAGATAGATCGGGAGTTACGCGCGCAAGCCTCTGTAGCCACCAAAAACCTCTCGGGACCCTGTTCCGGCACCCTGCCAGAGGGGGATCCCATCACCGGAGGCCATCTTCATCATCCCGATGCTATCCATGACGAGGAGGGAGTAGTTCACCCTCGGGGCTGAGGGTATGTACCAGTAGCTATGTGTTTGATCTCTCTCTCTCGTGTTCCTCTATGGCACGATCTTGATGTATCCCGAGCTTTGCTATTGTAGTTGGATCTTATGATGTTTCTCCCCCTCTACTCTCTTGTGATGAATTGAGTTTCCCCTTTAAAGTTATCTTATCGGATTGAGTCTTTTATGAACACTTGATGTATGTCTTGTGGGATAACCGTGGTGACAACGGGTTATTCTATTGATCCACTTGATGTATGTTTTGGTGATAAACTTGCGAGTTTCGTGACACTTGGGAACCTATGCATAGGGGCTGGCACACGTTCTTGACTCTCCGGTAGTAGCTTTGGGGCACTCTTTGAAGTACTTTTATGTTGGTTGGATGAATCTGAGATTGTGTGATGCATATCGTATAATCATGCCCACGGATACTTGAGGTGACAATGTAGTATCTAGGTGACATTAGGGTTTTGGTTGATTTGTATCTTAAGGTGTTATTCTAGTACGAACTCTTTTATAGATCGATCCAAAAGAATAGCTTCGTGGTTGTTTCGTACCCGACCATAATCTCTACGTTTGTTCTCCGCTATTAGTGGCTTTGGAGTGACTCTTTGTTGCATGTTGAGGGCTTGTCATATGTTCTATCTATGTTATTATTGTTGAGAGAACTTGCACTAGTGAAAGTATGAACCCTAGGCCTTGTTTCCTATCATTGCAATACCGTTTACGCTCACTTTTACCGCTTGTTACCTTGCTGTTTTTATTATTTCAGATTACAAAAACCTATATCTACTATCTATTTTGCACTTGTTTCACCATCTCTTCGCCGAACTAGTGCACCTATACAATTTGCCATTGTATTGGGTGTGTTGGGGACACAAGAGACTTTTTGTTATTTGGTTGCAGGGTTGCTTGAGAGAGACCATCTTCATCCTACGCCTCCTACGGATTGATAAACCTTAGGTCATCCACTTGAGGGAAATTTGCTACTATCCTACAAACCTGTGCACTTGCAGGCCCAACAACGTCTACAAGAAGAAGGTTGTGTAGTAGACATCATCCATGAGAATCACCTAACCCACACAGACATAGAAAACACATAGAATGGGTTAGTACACAAAGCGTAGTTGACAAATTCTAACCATACCACAAGACCTCATGTGGCACATGATTTGCGCTTGTGTGTTGACCATCTTTGAATTCAATCTTCGATCTTCATCTTGGTCAACATTTATCTTTGCTCCATGATTAATCTTGATGCACAACTATATGTATATGGCATTCATTCTGAATCCATTCAATGTCCTTGCTGTTGGGGAACGCAGTAATTTCAAAAAATTTTCCTACGCACACGCAAGATCATGGTGATGTATAGCAACGAGAAGGGGAGTGTATCTTCATACCCTTGAAGATCGCTAAGCGAAGCGCTTATCAACGCGTTGATGTAGTCGACGCGTCTTCACGATCCGACCGATCCAAGTACCGAACGACGGCACCTCCGAGTTCCGCACACGCTCAGCTCGATGACGTCCTCGCCTTCTCGATCCAAAGAAGACAGCGGTAGTAGTAGATGAGTTCCGCAGCACGACGGCGTGGTGACGGTGTTGGTGAAGAACAATCTCCGCGAGGCTTCGCCTAAGCACTACGGAAACTATGACAGAGGATAAACTAGAGGGGCGGGGTTGCGGCACACGGCTTGGTGTTTCTTGATCATCTTTGGTGCTAGCCCTACCCTCTATTTATATGTTGAGCCTTGGGGTGAAACTTGGAGTAAAAGCCTCTCAGAGTCGGTTTCACCCGAAGGCAAGAGTCCTTCTCGGACTCGGGGCGGTTACCAGGGGTTCGGCGTCGACCCGAGACGCCAGGACCTGGCGTCGCCCTCGACTCCATAAAACTTCCTTTGCGCTTTCCAAAACCTTGCGGGCTTTCCCTTTGGCCCAAATAACGTGTTCTCGCACCCAAACATTTCGGGAAACATCCGGACGGAGATCAAACACTATTATCCCATATATCAAACTTTATCTCCGGACCATTCGGAGTTCCTCGTCATGTCCATGATCTCATCCGGACTCAACAACATTCGGTTACCAACATGCATAACTCATATAATACTATATCACAACTAAACGTTAAGCGTGCGGACCCTACGGGTTCGAGAACTATGTAGACATGACCTAAAACCATTCTCGGTCAATAACCAATAGCGGGACTCGATGCCCATATTGGCTCCTACATATTCTACGAAGATCTTTATCGGTCGGACCGCATAACAACATACGTTGTTCCTTTGTCATCGGTATGTTACTTGCCCGAGATTCGATCGTCGGTATCCAATACCTAGTTCAATCTCGTTACGCAAGTCTCTTTACTCGCTCAGAATACATCATCTCACAACTAACTCATTAGTTGTAATGCTTGCAAGGCTTAAATGATGTGCATTACCGAGAGGGCCCAGAGATACCTCTCCGACAATCGGAGTGACAAATCCTAATCTCGAAATCGCCAACCCAACATCCGCCTTTGGAGACACTGTAGTACTCCTTTATAATCACCCGATTCGTTGTGACGTTTGGTAGTACCAAAGTGTTCCTCCGTGGCGGAGTTGCATAATCTCATAGTCATAGGAACATGTATAAGTCATGGATAAAAGCATTAGCAACATACTAAGCGATCGGGTGCTAAGCTAATTAAATGGGTCATGTCAATCGATCATTCAACTAATGATGTGACCTTGTTAATCAAATGACAACTCCTTTGTCTATGGTTAGGAAACTTAACCATCTTTGATTAACAAGCTAGTCTAGTAGAGGCATACTAGTGACATTCTGCTTGTCTATGTATTCACACATGTATTATGTTTCCGGTTAATACAATTCTAGCATGAATAATAAACATTTATCATGAAATAAGGAAATAAATAATAACTTTATTATTGCCTCTAGGGCATATTTCCTTGATCTCCCACTTGCACTAGAGTCAATAATCTAGATTACATAGTAATGATTCTAACACCCATGGAGTCTTGGTGCTGATCATGTTTTGTGGTGGAAGAGGCTTAGTCAACGGTCTCGCTAAATTCAGATCCATATGTATCTTGCAAATCTCTATGTCTCCCACCGGACCAAGTCCGGATGGAATTGAAGCGTCTCTTGATGTGTTTGGTTCTCTTGTGAAATCTGGATTCCTTCGCTAAAGCAATTGCTCCATATTGTCACAAAAGATTTTCATTGGACCCGATGCACTAGGTATGACTCCTAGATCGGATATGAACTCCTTCATCCGACTCCTTCATTAGCTGCTTCCGGCTGCTATGTACTCCGCTTCACATGTAGATCCCGCCACGATGCTTTGTTTAGAACTGCACCAACCGAGCTCCTCCGCTTAGTGTAAATCGATCCGGTTTGCGATTTAGAATCGTCCGGATCGGTGTCAAAGCTTGCATCAACGTAACCATTTACGATGAGCTCTTTGTCACCTCCATATCGAGAAACATATCCTTAGTCCTTTTAGGTACTTCAGGATGTTCTTGACCGCTGTCCAAAGATCCACTCTGGATTACTTTGGTACCTCCTGCTAAGCTTATAGCAAGGCACACATCAGTCCGTACACAGCATTGCATACATGATAGAGCCTATGGCTGAAGCATAGGAACATCTTTCATTTTCTCTCTATCTTCTGCGGTGGTCGGGCATTGAGTCTTACTCAACTTCACACCTTGTAACACAAGCAAGAACCCTTTCTTTGCTTGATCCATTTTGAACTTCTTCAAAATTTTGTCAAGGTATGTGCTTTGTGAAAGTCCAATTAAGCGTCTTGATCTATCTCTATAGATTTTGATGCCCAATATGTAAGCAGCTTCACCGAGGTCCTTCATTGAAAAACTCTTATTCAAGTACCCCTTTATGCTATCCAGAAATTCTATATCATTTCCGATTAGTAATATGTCATCTACATATAATATCAGAAATGCTACAGAGCTCCCACTCACTTTCTTGTAAATACAGGCTTCTCCAAAAGTCTATAAACCCAAATGCTTTGATCACACTATCAAAGCGTTTATTCCACCTCCGAGATGCTTGCACCAGTCCATAAATGGATCGCTGGAGCTTGCACACTTTGTTAGCTCCCTTTGGATTGATAAAACCTTCTGGTTGCATCATATACAACTCTTCTTCCAGAAATCCATTTGCCAGATTTCATAAAATGTGGCAATTGCTAACATGATTCAGACAGACTTTTAACCATCGATACATGTGAGAAAATCTCATTGTATTCAACATCTTGAACTTTGTCAAAAACCTTTTCCGACAAGTCTAGCTTTGTAGATAGTAACACTACTATCAGCGTCCGTCTTCCTCTTGAAGATCCACTTGTTTTCTATTGCTTGCCGACCCTCGGGCAAGTCAACCAAAGTCCATACTTTGTTTTCATACATGGATCCCATCTCAGATTTCATGGCCTCAAGCCATTTTGCGGAATCTGGGCTCACCATCGCTTCTTCATAGTTCGTAGGTTCATCATGATCTAGTAGCATGACTTCCGAACAGGATTACCGTACATTCACTCAGTGCGGATCTTACTCTGGTTGATCTACGAGGTTCGTAGTAACTTGATCTGAAGTTTCATGATCAACATCATCAACTTCCTCACTATTTGGTGTAGATGTCGCGAAACCGGTTTACGTGATAAACTACTCTCCAATAAGGGAGAAGGTACGATTACCTCATCAAGTTCTACTTTCCTCCCACTCACTTCTTTCGAGAGAAACTCCTTCTCTAGAAAGGATCCATTTATTAGCAACGAATGTTTTGCCTTCGGATCTTGTGATAGAAGGTGTACCCAACAATTTCCTTTGGGTATTCTATGAAGACGCACTTCTCGATTTGGGTTTGAGCTTATCAGATGAAACTTTTTCACATAAGCATCGCAGCCCCAAACTTTAAGAAACGACAACTTTGGTTTCTTGCTAAACCACAGCTCATATAGTGTCGCCTCAACGGATTTAGATGGTGCCCTATTTAACGTGAATGCAGCTGTCTCTAATGCATGATCCCAAAACGATATTGGTAAATCGGTAAGAAACATCATAGATTGTACTATATCCAATAAAGTACGGTTATGACGTTTGGACACACCATTATGATGTGGTGTTCCAGGTGGCATGAATTTGTGAAACTATTCCACATTGTTTTAATTGAAGACCAAACTCATAACTCAAATATTTGTCTCTGCGATCAGATCGTAGAAACCTTATTTTCTTGTCACGATGATTTTTCCACTTCACTCTGAAATTCTTTGAACCTTTCAACTATTTCAGACTTATGTTTCATCAAGTAGATATACCCATATCTGCTCAAATCATCTGTGAAGGTCGAAAATAACGATACCCGCCATGAGCCTTAACACTCATTGGATCGCATACATCAAGATGTATTATTTCCAATAAGTCGCTTGCTCGCTCCATTGTTCCGGAGAACGGAGTCTTAGTCATCTTGCCCATGAGGCATGGTTCGCAAGCATCAAGTGATTCATAATCAAGTGATTCCAAAATCCCATCAGCATGGAGTTTCTTCATGCGCTTTACACCATTATGACCTAAACGGCAGTGCCACAAATAAGTTGCACTATCATTATTAACTTTGCATCTTTTGGTTTCAATATTATGAATATGTGTATCACTACGATCAAGATCCAATGAACCATTTTCATTGGGTGTGTAACCATATAAGGTTTTATTCATGTAAACAGAATAACAATTTATTCTATATCTTTAAATGAATAACCGTATCGCAATAATCATGATCAAATCATATTCATGCTCAACGCAAATGCTAAATAACATTTATTTAGGTTCAACACTAATCCCGAAAGTATAGGGAGTGTGCGATGATGATCATATCAATCTTGAAACTAATTTCAACACACATCGTCACTTCACCCTTAACTAGTTTCTGTTTATTCTGCAACTCCCGTTTCGAGTTACTACTCTTAGCAACTGAACCAGTACCAAATACCGAGGGGTTGCTATAAACACTAGTAAAGTATACATCAATAACATGTATATCAAATATACCTTTGTTCACTTTGCCATCCTTCTTATCCGCCAAATACTTGGGGTAGTTTTGCTTCCAGTGACCAGTCCCTTTGCAGTAGAAGCACTTAGTCTCAGGCTTAGGTCCAGACTTGGGCTTCTTCACTTGAGCAGCAACTTGCTTGCCGTTCTTCTTGAAGTTCCCTTCCATCCCTTTGCCCTTTTCTTGAAACTAGTGGTCTTGTTAACCATCAACACTTGATGTTCTTTCTTGATTTCTACCTTCATCGATTTCATCATCATGAAAAACTCGAATCATTTTCATCATCCCTTGCATACTATAGTTCATCACGAAGTTCTACTAACTTGGTGATGGTGACTAGAGAATTCATCAATCACTATCTTATCTCGAACATTAACTCCCACTTGATTCAAGCGATTGAAGTACCCAGACAATCTGAGCACATGCTCACTAGTTGAGCGATTCTCCTCCATCTTTTAGCTATAGAACTTGTTGAAGACTTCATATCTCTCAACTCGGTATTTGCTTGAAATATTAACTTCAATTCTGGAACATCTCATATGGTCCATGATGTTCAAAACATCTTTGAAGTCCCGATTCTAAGCCATAAAGCATGGTGCACAAAACTATCAAGTAGTCATCATATTGAGCTAGCCAAACGCTCATAACGCCTCAGATCGCTCTGCAATAGGTCTGTCACCTAGCGGTGCATTAAGGACATAATTCTTACAGGCAGCAATGAGGATAAACCTCGGATCGCGGATCCAATCCACATCATTGCTACTAACATTTTTCAACACAATTTTCTAGGAACATATCAAAATAAACATATGAAAGCAACAACGCAAGCTATTGATCTTACAACATAATTTGCAAAATACTACCAGACTAAGTTCATGATAAATTTAAGTTCAATTAATCATATTACTTAAGAACTCCCACTTAGATAGACATCTCTCTAGTCATCTAAGTGACCACGTGATCCAAATCAACTAAACCATAACCGATCATCACGTGAGATGGAGTAGTTTTCAATGGTGAACATCTTATGTTGATCATATCTACTATATGATTCGCTTTCGACCTTTCGGTCTCCGTGTTCCGAGGCCATATCTGCATATGCTAGGCTCGTCAAGTATAACTGAGTATTCTGCGTGTGCAAAACTGGCTTGCACCCGTTGTAGATGGACGAGAGCTTATCACACCCGATCATCACGTGGTGTCTTGGCACGATTTAACTTTGGCAACGGTGCATACTCGGGAGAACACTACTTGATAATTTTAGTGAGAGATCATCTTAAAATGCTACCGTCAATCAAAGCAAGATAATATGCATAAAGGATAAACATCACATGCAATCAATATAAGTGATATGATATGGCCATCATCTCCTTGTGCTTGTGATCTCCATCTCCAAGCATCATCATGACCACCATCGCCACCGGCGCGCGACACCTTGATCTCCATCGTAGCATCGTTGTCGTTTCGCCATCTATTGCTTCTCGACTATCGCTACCGCTTAGTGATAAAGTAAAGCAATTACAGGGCATTTGCATTTCATACAATAAAGCGACAACCATATGGCTCCTGCCAGTTGCCGATAACTTCGGTTACAAAACATGATCATCTCATACAATAAAATATAGCATCATGCCTTGGCCATATCACATCACAACATGCCCTGCAAAAACAAGTTAGACGTCCTCTACTTTGTTGTTGCAAGTTTTACGTGGCTGCTACGGGCTTAAGCAAGAACCAATCTCACCTACGCATCAAAACCACAACGATAGTTTGTCAAATAGACTCCGTTTTAACCTTCACAAGGACCGGGCATAGCCACACTCGGTTCAACTAAAGTGAGAGAGACAGACACCCGCCAGCCACCTTTAAGCACGAGTGCTCGTAACGGTGAAACCAGTCTCGCATAAGCGTACGCGTAATGTCGGTCCGGGCCACTTCATCTCACAATACCGCTGAACCAAAGTATGACATGCTGGTAGGCAGTATGACTTGTATCGTCCACAACTCACTTGTGTTCTACTCGTGCAAAACATCAAACCATAAAAACCTAGGCTCGGATGCCATCATGTTGAAACGCAGTAATTTCAAAAAATTCCTACGCACACGCAAGATCATGGTGATGTATAGCAACGAGAAGGGAGTGTATCTTCATACCCTTGAAGATCGCTAAGCGGAAGCGCGATCAACGCGTTGATGTAGTCGACGCCTTCATGATCCGACCGATCCAAGTACCGAACGCACGGCACCTCCGAGTTCTCGCACACGCTCAGCTCGATGACGCCCTCGCCTTCTCGATCCAGCAAGACAAAGCGAAGTAGTAGATGAGTTCCGCAGCACGACGGCGTGGTGATGGTGTTGGTGAAGAACAATCTCCGCAGGCTTCGCCTAAGCACTACGGAAACTATGACGGAGGATAAACTAGAGGGGACGGGGTTGCGGCACACGGCTTGGTGTTTCTTGATCTGCCTTTGGTGCTAGCCCTACCCTCTATTTATATGTTGAGCCTTGGGGTGAAACTTGGAGTAAAAGCCTCCACAAAGTCGGTTTCACCCGAAGGCAAGAGTCCTTCTCGACTCCAGGCCGAGACGCCAGGTTCGGCGTCGACCCGACGCCAGGACCACGGCGTCGCCTCGGACTCATAAAACTTCCTTTGCGCTTTCCAAAACCTTGCGGGCTTTCCCTTTGGCCCAAATAACGTGTTCTCGCACCCAAACATTTCGAAACATCCGAACCCCTTCCGTGAATTCGAACCCTTCCGAGATCAAACACTATTATCCCATATATCAAACTTTATCTCCTGACCATTCCGGAGTTCCTCGTCATGTCCATGATCTCATCCGGACTCAACAACATTCGTTACCAACATGCATAACTCATATAATACTATATCGTCAACGAAACGTTAAGCGTCACGGACCCTACGGGTTCGAGAACTATGTAGACATGACCTAAAACCATTCTCGGTCAATAACCAATAGCGGGACCTGGATGCCCATATTGGCTCCTACATATTCTACGAAGATCTTTATCGGTCAGACCGCATAACAACATACGTTGTTCCCTTTGTCATCGGTATGTTACTTGCCCGAGATTCGATCGTCGGTATCCAATACCTAGTTCAATCTCGTTACCGGCAAGTCTCTTTACTCGTTCTGTAATACATCATCTCACAACTAACTCATTAGCTGTAATGCTTGCAAGGCTTAAATGATGTGCATTACCGAGAGGGCCCAGAGATACCTCTCCGACAATCGGAGTGACAAATCCTAATCTCGAAATACGCCAACCCAACATCTGCCTTTGGAGACACCTGTAGTACTCCTTTATAATCACCCAGTTATGTTGTGACGTTTGGTAGTACCCAAAGTGTTCCTCCGGTAAACGGGAGTTGCATAATCTCATAGTCATAGGAACATGTATAAGTCATGGATAAAAGCATTAGCAACATACTAAACGATCGGGTGCTAAGCTAATGAAATGGGTCATGTCAATCAGATCATTCAACTAATGATGTGACCTTGTTAATCAAATGACAACTCCTTTGTCTATGGTTAGGAAACTTAACCATCTTTGATTAACAAGCTAGTCTAGTAGAGGCATACTAGTGACATTCTGTTTGTCTATGTATTCACACATGTATTATGTTTCCGGTTAATACAATTCTAGCATGAATAATAAACATTTATCATGAAATAAGGAAATAAATAATAACTTTATTATTGCCTCTAGGGCATATTTCCTTCACTTGCATCATCACCCATGGAACAAACCTTCCTATATAACTTGATTTCATTGTTTCTTCATAGGAATTGTCATTCATTATCAAGTCTCAATGCATATATTTATGTTGATGGATTTCAGCCATCAATTCCTCCAATATTATTCATGCATTGCAAATGGATCTTTCCTTCAAATGTATTTCTCAATGCAAACATTAGTCCATTAGGATTATCATTTAATTACCAAAACCATACATGGGGACTATATGTACTTTCAATATTGTTGTTTACATGTTATGTTAGAATTATAAAAGGATCATGACGAAGGAATCCCCCACCGAATAGGCCCACAACTACATACGACCTAGGTAAAGCCCAGGTCCATTGATGCTAAGGTCAAGATAAAACAACAATATGGGGGTGACGACTCATTCGGAGTGGGGTACCAGTCGTGGAAGAATATCCACTTGGTATAATCCAGCAAAAGGCGAATGGCTAGACACATTGATGGATGCATTTCACACGAGCTCCATTACACATTGAAGGCATGCGTTACTTGGCGTATTCACTATAGATTTATTATAGCCGTTACCACCTTGTAATGTCTACAAATAGCTGACAATTAATGACCTACTATACTTAGCAATTATATCGGCCTTTGTGGCTCCTGGTCATGGTGCGCTCTATATATAAGCCATATCAGGGGCACCTGGCTGAGGGTTAGCTTCACTTGCAATCATAGTTTCAAACAGCGGACATAACATCTACTATTGCGTCCGTAATAACGCTATTTGAAACCATGCTTGCAATCTATCATATACGCATGATAGAGAAAAACCAATAGAAAGTGTGATACTACCTCCACCGCTGAGAGCCTAAGCCTATATAATTCCTTGTGTGTACTCTCATTTGCATCATTTATAGCCATTACACTACTTCATAAACACCCTTATATGCATTGTCAGGATTATATCCATGATAAGTCATCATCTCAAATGGAAGTGTTAATGAGTACACATTCATTAGAACAGTTTATTGAGATGATATAAACATAACATAAAATGGCTATTGACAATGGGACCATAATGAGAAACATTGGTATTTTTGTGAAAATGATTGTTTTCTCTCTTTAGATGCTCAAGAAACATCTTGAATTGTGCACATTGTATCCAACTTCTTGTCCCAGTCTGGTAAAATCATCGCATCCAAATGGTTTTAACGACTTCACTTATCGTAGTGTGCTTTGGTTGAGATGATATAAAAGGAAAATAAATGGGTAAATACAATGGCTCTAATGAAAATTATGTGAACATAAAGTTTTGGTGGCAACAAAAGTTTTCGCCTTTGAAATGTTCATGTAGAAGTATCTTGCATTGTGTGCCATATCCACCTTCCCATATGTGGCACAACCATCTCATATGGAAGGGTAAGTGAGTGCATTGATTATTACATCTTTAGTTGATATGACATGAAAGAAACATGAAACAACAAACAACAAGGATGTGAACTATCTGATCTCGAACTTAAATGCTCCCTGAAGAACGGTAAAATAAAAAGGTAAACAAATAAAATATGAGTTTTTTGTGGCAAACTTCGACAAATGTTTTGTGTTTTATAAAATTCTATCATGAAGTGACATTCATGAAAAAATGATGCTCCAAAAATGCCATTTCGAAAGCATTTTGTAGCGCTGATTTTTTTGCCATGACTTCCACGAATGTAATTTCATGATTAAAAATTTTAAGCACTCAACACATTTGTCAAAGCTGCTGTTAATTTCCTTTCACTGTTTTTCTGAATTTTACTGTTCAACCCAAGCTCTTTTGAGCTTGGCAGCATAAGTGGACTTTCGAAACAATAATAGTCATAATGATGTTTAGGTGTCTGTTACAGACTTCAGATGGAAACGGATGTTTTCTCTCTCTAAAAGCTCATCTATTGCATTGTGCACACGACATCCAAGTTCTTGGTCTCTCCTGACACAAATATCCCATATGGAAGGGTAAATGAGTACATCGATTGGAACGGCTTTAGTTGAGATGATACACAACAAACACGAGACAATGATAATAATGATGTTTTGGCAAACTATACAAAATTTTGGTTCAACTATAAATGTTTTCTCCCTTTAAAGAGTCATCAAGAAGCATTTTGCATTGTACACGTGTTATCCATTTTCCTGGTCCACACAACCATATCATACGGGGGCCCAGTGAGTACATTGACTATATGTCATCAGTTGAAATGATATAAAAGGAAATGAACATGTTTAACGACAAATCTTGTAATGATATTTAGGGAAATGCTACAAATTTTGGTTGAAATAAATATGTTCCCTCTTTAAATGCTCATATTTTTATTTCAATGGAGACAATGTATTCTGAATTTAAACACTCATCTAGAAGCACCTTGCACAACTACTCCCTCCATTCCCTTATACAAGGCCACTTCGTTTTGCATGTCAAACTTTGACTTATAATTTTGGTCAACAAAATATGGAATCTATGTCATAAAGAATATATCATTAGAAAGTTCTTTGAAATGTACATCTAATGACTTACTTTTTGTGACATATAACTCAATTTTTGTTGGTAAAATTAATGGTCAAAGCTAGACATAAAAATATGAAGTGGCCTTGTGTGAATGGAGGGAGTATCTCATATGGAGAGGTAAATGAGTACAATAATCTTAACAACGTCCGAGTAAATGAGTACAATGAACTGAACGTCATGGGTTGTGATGATGTAAAATGAATGGAAAATGGCTATAAGTTTGTTCCACAATCAAGTTTGGTTCAACAAAATGCTATTCTCAAACAACATTTAAAGGTATTTTTTTCCAATGGGTGCATTCAAAAACCAATTTAATGCTTGCATGTCCATTCAATACTTCATAAACATGCAAGAAAATAAAATCCTATCTGAATGTCCCTTGTACATGCAAGATATGTGTGTAAATCTGCAAAATATCCACCGGATGGAGAAGAATTCAAACACTCAAGTTGAAACCTAATTTAGATTATGCTTTTATTTTTTGGTACAACTTATAAGCAAGATCTATTTAAAGAGCAGTTAAGAGTGGTTACAAATTGCAGAAAAACTCAATATGTGTTTATTTGCAAGTAATTGAACTGCTTCCACACATGTTTGTCTCCCTTCATCATATTGCGTCTGTAGTATCCCTGATTTCGTCGGTATTGTAACTGAGGTGTTCTACATGGTAATCTATTGCTGATCTTGCAATTACTTTCATCAAGAATATCAAGCACATAGGATCAGACCACAAGTTTCCATACACTCTCTCAAAAAATGGGAAACAAAACATAAATTGACAACAGAGTCAGATAAAAATCCAAACAGAAAGGCACACATAGATGACCACATACACATGAAATTTCGCACCTCACTGAAACTCTCTCTATGGGAGACGAACCTTCTTCATTTCTCATCTGTTTGCACAGGACTGAAATTACGCCGCCACCATCCAATAGGATTCATGCACGCAACATCAATAGTTGTAACTCTCATCATTAGCGACAATGATGATAATGTTTTTTTAGTGAAACATTACAACTTTTTAGTGGAAATAAATGTTCATCTCTTTAAACTCTCATCTAGAAGCTTCCTGCATTATACATGCATATCCAATTTCTTGGTCTGATGTGGCACAACCATCTCGCACGGAGGGTTAAATGAGTACATTGCTTGGAGTGTCAATGGTTGAGATGATAAATGAAAATAAAAGGGATACCGACAATTTTCATAATGATGTTTACGCAAACGTTACAACTTTTGGTGGAAGTAAATGGTTTGTTTCTTTAAAGGCTTATCTAGAAGCATCTTGTGTTGTACACGACTTATCCATTTTTTGCTCCAGTCTGGTACAATCATCTCACAAGAGCATAAATGGGTGCATTGATTGAAATATTGTCAATTGAGATGATACAAAAGGAACAAGACATGGCAAACAATACTTTTCTTAATGATGTTTAGGCGAGCATTACAAACTTGTGATGGAGACAACGTATTTTGTATTTAAACACTCATCTAGAAGCACCTTGCATTGTAGCCACTATATCCTATTTCTTGGTCCGATCTCGCACAACCATCTCATATAGCAAGGTAAATGAGTATAATGGTCTTTTTTCAGGAGAATAAGTACGATGGTATGAATTGGTTGAGATGATATGAAATGGCTGGCAACAATTTGCACAGTTTTTTTTGGGCGAACGGAACATTATTCTCAAGTAACATTCAAAAGTATATTTTTAAAGGGTGCATTCAAACATCAATTTTTCATTCAATATTTCATAAACATTCATGAAAATAAAAGCCAATTTGAATATTCCTCGTACATGCTAGATATGTAGGTCAATCTGCAAAATATCCAGTGGTTGGAGGACAATCAAAAAAATTAAGTTGAACCTAATTTAGATACTTTGAAGAAAGAAATTGATTTTTTTATGTAATTTATGATCCAACACAATTCAAATAGTAGTTAAGAGTAGTCACACATTTTTCCACATCTTCAAAAACTATGTGTCGGTCTCCCTGCATTATACGGCATCAGCAATACTCCATATTTCTACCTAATTTTAGTTGAGGTGATCTTGGGCTCTCGGTAATTTAGAATGTCAAGCACGTAGGACCAGACAACAAGTTTTCATGCACACCGAAGAAACCACATACTCGTTTTCTTGGAAAACAAAACAAAAACTTGACATAAGATAAACAAGACACCAAAAAGCCATGCGTGGATGACGATGCAAGCCAGCTGTGAGCCACAAACCCGTGAAAGTCCGCACTGACTAAAAACACTTTCCCACTTTAGCTACTATATTTAAATTGCCTGGAAATTAATTTTAGGCCAGTCAATTTTTGGGCCATTGAATTCTTCTTTAAGATTCGTGTACCTTTTTCTTCCTAGGTTAGACTGTGTGTTGTCTTGGGCTTTTCCTCGCATAGCCAATCAATTGTTTAATGGCCCGAAGCCCATTCTAGTTCGACATAACCTTCTTCTTTCTCCTTTGTTTTATGTTTTTATGTGTTTTACTTTTAATTTTTTTTCTTTGTTAGTTGTTTGTTATGTTTTGTGGGTATTTTTAGGATGTTGGATGAGTGTAAATATACATACAAATACTATATAATATGTGCCAAAAATTTACTATTATATGATTATTCTTTATATATTATAAAAAAAGGACTACTAGGCGCCAACCCGCCGGCACAAATTTGGGCCGGTCGGCCCGCAGCCGCACAATTTCCTACATCATTTACCGTTGGATCTCCCCCGTGTAGGTACGTCGTCTTCCTCTCATTTGCCTTTTCATCTGTCCATCCCGTTTCCCCCCGCTCCTCCACCGCCCCCTCCTCTCGGTGACTGGTCCTTTGCTCCTCGTGGCCCAGTGGTCGGTGCTCTCCTCCCTCCCACTCCTCCCCACAGTGATGTCGTGATGATGCTACATGAAACTGATGACAAGAACCGGTCGCTGCTTGCAGCTTCGCCTCCACAATTGAAGCACCAACTACAACGATTGCAATTCCGTCGTCCATGGTTGAAGCTTCGCCCATCTCTGTGCATCGGCTCTTGTCGCCGGCGGGCGGCGGTTGCAGTTCGACGTCGGCCGTAGCCGCTAGCATGCAGCTCCCATGGCCGCCCGTTGCAACCTTGTCTTGCTCGGTTGTAGCAAAACCAGTCGCCGGTGGTAGCATCCTCGACCACTAGCCCACCGTTCGTAGCCAAAAAACATGTCGAGCCACCGTGCGCCATTGCCGCTCCGCCATTGCCGCTCGTTGCACCACTGCACGCGGTTGCAGCACCACGTCCTACGATTGCAACTTTTACAATGGCAGGTTCCAGCAAATCTGCCGCCAGTCATGCCATGCCGCTCCCCAGTTGCAGGTCGGCCGATGGTCATTTCTAGCAATTTTGGCGGCCGGTTGTAGCTTCGACAATGGCAGGTTCCATCATTTCGGCGCTGGGTTTGTAGCTCTGTTGGTGCTAGTTCCATCAATAGTGGCTGGTTCCAGCATTTTTGACAATCGTTTGCAGCTCTGTCGTGGTCGTTTGCAGCTCTGGCGATGGCCGGTTCCAACATTGCTGGTGCCCTTGGTTGTAGCTCTTCTGACGGCTGGTTCTAGCATTTTGGGCGCATGGTTGCAGCTCCACCGATGGTCGTTCTAGCAATAAAATGTTGTCCCCATCGTAGTGGTCCAATGTGTTGTCTCCAGCGCCGGCCTCTGACCCCCGGTGACATCCCTCTTTGCCTTCGACGGCTGCAGTGACTCGGTGCATGCCAGCTAAGAGGAATCAGGCTCATGTGTGCTCTATGTAGAAGACGATAGCATGCAGGAGAAGATGATCGAGGGAAACGAGTGGTGGAGGTTTTTTTTTCTCGAATACGCACGAGTGTGCGTACTATATTATATAGAAGGAACCGGCGTAAAGAGCTTGTCCACGTTAGCATTACAGATTACATATATACACTGCACACTAACTCTACTTCCACCCTCCACCTAGTCTCAAAACTATCTACTCTCCGCTGCCCACTCCTCCACCTCTACAAAGAAGGCGCCCATGTCTCCTTGTAGTATGCCCGCCTTCTTCCATACACTGCCCTCTCTTACGACTGCATGGATAATCCTGTTCTTTGAAGGTGTAGCTCCGTCGAAGACAATCGAGTTGCGGTGCTTCCATATTTGCCATAGCCCTAGGATGATGATTGCATTTGCATCCCTCCCGGCCTTTCCTCGTCCTCTCTTGTCTTGGCACCATGCACCGAGGCTTTCATTCACAGTAGGTTCACGTGCGAAGTGATAAGGTTGGACCCCTTTCGGGATAACGCACAACCGCATGATCTGTCGGTATCCAACGCAGCGCGGCCGGCGCGCTGTTTTCAAACATTTTCCTTACAGAAAGTGCAATTTCAGTGCAAGTTGTGCTAGTTTTTTTCTTCTTAAAAGAAATACCAATGCCAGTAATTCTTTATATTTTAGAAAACTTCATTATTTTGATATTACTTTAGTTTTATTCCATTTTCATTCTACTTTTAAGGGTAATACCAATGTCATCAATTCATTCATTCTTAGTTTTTTGTTTTGCAAAAAAAATCACTTTTATATGTTTATTCTTGCATTTTTTTAGAAAGCGCAATTTTTATGTATACTTTGTGCAAATTTTTTACTCTTTGCTTTAGATTTTGTTTTCCATTTTCTTTTCTTTTAAAAATGGTAATACCAATGCCAATGCAATTTCACTGCATCGTTGTGCGCAAGTTTTTAAAGCTTTTTCTTTCTTCTTAAAGGGTTTCATTGCTTTAACTATTTTAACCTTTTATTTTCTTTCTTTTGAAAGGGTAATTTTGTTTCATTCTTTTTGTCACAAATTCATTCTTCCACAGAAAACTTAATATTTTTTAATTTTGTTTTAGATTTTATTTCAGTTTTTATTTTTATTTTAGTTTTTATTTTTATTTTATTTTGTAAGGGTAATTCTCATGCCACTAATCCATTACTTTTTAGAAAACATGGTTTTGCGAAAATTTCACTAGCATATAATTATTTAGCCAGGTAACGAATTAGCCCAACTCAATTTGCCTATGTGTGAGGCCTTTACGTGGTTGGCTTGCACTTCACAACCATGCAATATGGCCGGCCTTCCCTGTACTCGATGGGAGCATCCAACACGTCAATTTTGAAGAAAATAAAATTGACTGATACTAATTCATATAAGTCAATTATGATAGAAAACCGACTTGCCCAAATTATGTTTTCAGGCGACTTGTCCAAAACTTTCCTGCAGCCGCAGCCGCGGGGAGCTCTTCCGTTTCTGGTCTGTTTCGCAGCACCAGCCGATAAGGGCATGTACAAAAACAAACACCCAATGCATTAGGCTGCCTCACGGGGGGTCACAGTCTCTCATTTTCATCGCATGGACGAAGAGTTTGCCTGTGTTTATACCCATGCAAGCTCAACTTTCTCTACTTTTTTTCCTCCCTCTCTCCTTTTGCTACTTTGGTCAAGTAGGAGCCGGTCTCCTCTGCAGGCACCCGCTTTGGTCTGCAGGCAGCACCTCAAGCTTTTTAGGACCACCCGAGCCGACGTGGATAGCTGTGGCAGCCGTCCACGCTGTAGCGTTGGCCTTGCCCTAAGGATCCATCCATGCACGCCACATCACAAGCTTTATAACTATCCTCATTACCGTCAAGAGAGAGCCATCACCACACCTGGTTCACCTCCTGCCTAGTACTCCAAGAAATAAACAAGCCACAAGAATCATACTAGAAGAATCTAGAGATTCAGAGCATAGGAGAAGACAAAACTGGTGCGAGGAGCAGGGCGTGTACATAGTAGCCGTCACACTGGCGTAGGCCAGTCTTGCTTACTCACAAGTCAGTCCCGTCACTCCCTGTCGCGCGCGAGAGACCAGATCGCCATGGACATGGCACGCTACGTTGCGTTCCACCAGCAGTGGATCGCGGGCCAGCAGGCGGGCCTCGGTGAGCTCGCGGAGGCGGCAGCCAATGCCGCCGCCGGGCGCGCCACGGACGCGGAGCTGAAGACCGTGGTGGAGAGGTGCATGCGCGGGTACCAGGAGTACGCCGCCAGCCGGCGTGCCATGGCGCGCGAGAACGGCGCGGCCTTCGTCGCCCCGCCGTGGTGCACGGCGTTTGAGAACTCCGTGCTCTGGCTCGGGGGCTGCCGGCCGTCGCTGGCCATCCGGCTTCTCTACTCCATCTCCGGCGAAGGCTTGGAGGAGGACATCGAGGAGTTCGTCAGCGGCCGCGGCCGCGGCCTCGCAGAGGAGATGGGCCTCATCGGGATCACGGCCACGCAGCTGCAGCAGATCAACGACCTCCACCGCTGCACGCTGCGCGACGAGGGTTACCTGACGGAGCGCCTCGCGAGTCTGCAGGAGAACATCGCCGACCGGCCGCTGCTTCCGATCGTCCGGGAGCGCGCCGCGGCGGCGACAGCATTAGTCGGCCAGGACCGGAGCTCTAAGCGCGACGACATTCCCGGACGGCTCGCGGCAGCAGAATCGTCAGGAGGACTCGCCGCCGAGGTGGACGCAGCGATGGAGAGCTACTCGGCCGGGCTGGCCAGGCTCCTGGAGGAGGCGGACGAGCTGCGTATGTCAACGGCCAGGGCGCTGGCCACGGAGATCCTGACGCCGCGGCAGGCGGTGGAGATGCTGATGGCGGCCAAGCAGCTGCACCTGGCGGTGCGCGACTGGAGCCGCCGGAAGGAGGAGGGCGCCCAGAACGCGCGTCTGCCGCGCGCAGCCGCAGCGACGACCGCCCCCTCCGGCTCAAACCCATGACAGGCTCGTCATTCCTCAGCTAGCTCGCTTTGCCGCTCCAACTTAAGTGTACACAGTCTGAATAATCTGTCTATTCTGGATTTCTAGATATTAGTATCGTTGTTTCTCTGCGATTATATATACAACCTGCCTGCACAAGCTGCATGCTTGTGTTCTAAGTTGAAGTTTCTCCTATCCTACTCCTGTCCAATACTCCGTGACCAGTTTCTTGTGTACTTGCATGTGTGCGCTCTCTAGTCTGATCCGTTCTTTTTTTGATAGTACTAGTTTATTCATAATTCCTTGGAATCGTGAAGAGCGGAGGAAATGGAGCGGACGGGAACTGCGAGACGAGACGAGCTGTTGGTTTATCGCCTTCCGTTTCCCGTCGCTTTCGGCCCGGCGCCGCGCACGGCGCACCGGTGGCACGACGCGATCTGAGGGCGCCAGGTCCGATGGCCCGTTGTCGCTCTCGTCGCGCGTAATTTGGTTTAGTCGCCTACTGCTACTGCGTGGCCGCCGCATGGGCGATGGCGCCGCGCGTGCTTGCGCATGCGGGACGCGTGGGCCGTGGAGCATGCAATCTGCTCGGCGGGGGCGGGCACTGGTCGCGGCGTGCTTCCCGCTGACGGACCGCCGAGTAGTGTCAGCCTGTCTGATAGACTATCTAGTCTAGCTGCTGATGATGGGAACAGGGCGGCGCCGGTAGACTTTTGAGATGGGCGACCACCGGTTGATGCCGTGGGTGGTCGCCGTTGCGGTTGTTAGAGCATCTTCAGCCGTTGGCCCCGAGGAGACGCCTAAAATCGCCGTCTGGTGTGAGCCGGCGTAAAAAAACCGGTGTGGGGGCGAGTTGGTCCCCGGTCGTCGAACCCAGGCGCGTCTAATTGTTTAAAAAAAAGAAAATGTTCGGTTAAACACGGCTAAATTTAACCAAACTTCGGCGAGTTCATACATATTTAAAATATTTTACAAAAAAGAAAAAAAACGCTGCTAGGCCCGCCGTCGCCCTCGCCGCTCCTCGCCACCCGCCGCCCTTGAAGCTCTACATGCCGAGGCGCCTGTAGAACTGCGTGTAGTCGTCGTCGCCTCCTCCGCGACCGCCGTCCCTGCTGCACCCTTCCCCAGGTTGGTGTGGCGGGTTGGACGGTCCGGGGGCGTCCTCGTCCTCGTGCTGTCAAGGATCACCACGCCGTGCTCGTCCTCGCGCCCACGCCTGCGGGTGGCTATCTCCTCCAGGGCTTGGCGCCGCCGGACCATCTCGTCGTGGAGGTAGTCGTCTCACGCCCACTTTAGGGCCTCCTCGTCGGAGAAGCCGCGCCGGGCTATGGCCTCATAATCCGTGGGGAGGTCGGGCTCCGCCTTCGGCCTGACGAGGACGAGGCGTCCAGAGGTGGGGGAGGGGTCGGCGATGCGGACGCCGGACCTGCGTGTGCGATGGCCGACCGGCGTGTCCTGGGGCTCCGACTTGAAGGGGTGGAGGCAGGGAGAGCCGGTCGAGCGGCCGGACGAGGAGGAGGACGCCCCCGGGTCCACGTGCCTCGGCGTCCACGAGCTCCCACGCCGACGGGAGAAGGACGCTGGAGCGGGGTACTCCAGCCTGGGCGTGTCGCCGCCCTCGATGTACTTGAGGACGGCCTCCAGCGTGCGGCCGGGCACGCCCCACCGTCGGCGGCGGCCTTCGGAGTTCAGCCTCCTGGAGGGCACGACGCCGTTGGTGGCCTCGAGTTGCTCAGCGTGGCGGCGACGGAAGTAGGGCCCCCCGCCGGCGCTGATCCTCCACGCCCCGGGCACCCGCATGTCCGGCGGGACCGAGTACTCGGCCTCAAAGAGGAGCCGAGCTTCGTCCTCGTGAAGGTGGCGGCGGCCGAAGCCGTTCGCCGCCGCGCCGTCGCCTGAGAAACGCTCGGCCATGGTTGAATTGGAGACGGCGAGGGGAGAGGGAGGAACGGGGGAGGAACGGGCGTCGGCGATGCAAAGGTTCTCATGCGTTACGCGGCCGTGGGCGGCTTATAGGCAGAGGCGCCACAGACGCTGCGTGGCGCCGTGTGTACGCTGCGGGCGGGCGAGGGACGCGCGTCGTCCGGTCTTCACTGCGCCGCCCGTGAGGCATCAATGGAGGAGGCTGACCGGCGCGGCAGCGCGCGGCACCTTTGGCATTGATTCGCCGCGGGAACCGAGGCGATGAGGACGACGAAGCGGCGAGAAGAGCCGAGTCGCTGCCAAGGAGGGCCCACCAGTTTTCGCGCCAAAAACGTTTTGGCCAGCGCCCCCATGCGTCCCCCAGCGCACCGGGTTCGGCCTAGGTCCGCCGGCGCCAATTTCGGTCCGAGCCAGCAAAAAATGGGCCTTTGGGGCGCGACTGAGCCGTTTTTCTGACGCCAGCGTGAAAAATTCGACTGGGGAGGCCGTTCTAGCGGCGCGGCTGGAGGTGCTCTCACGCATACCTCGCCGCCCCACTCTGTCGAGCCGCCCCTTTGTAGTCTTAGGCCATTTCTGACTGATCCCCGATAAAGCTGTCAGGATAAATTCGGTTCAGTTTGTCTAATTCACATCTAGATGTTTTTTTAAGAATCTCACGTCTAAGCTCCACCAAATATATAATGCAGCAACTAGAAACAAAAAAAGCTAGGATAAAAAAAGGAACACAAACAAAGTGAAAATCAGCTTAGATGTGACATAACATAACTATGTCACATCTAGATGTGTCCTAGACACACCCAATTTGGTTATCCTCCGTTAAGGCACATCTAGCTAATCCTCAAAACTGTTACTGAAGGAAAAATGACGCGGATAACTGCCACACGTGTGGCATTCTAGCCATCCGCCCACACATCATGTGTGGCGGGAGCAGGAGGCAGCCCGCACGAGTTGTGTATGGGCGAACATTAGAATTGCCCACACGTGTGGGCGCAGCTACTTCGTGCCACATGGCCAACAAAGTATTACTCATCTCCACCCCGTGCGTGTGGCACGAAGTAAAAATGTCCACACATCCTGGTGCATCACGTTAGGTACTCCCGCGGGATGATGATTTAGTTGCCATCCGGGATGGCAGATGCAATTATCCGGGGATGACAAATGTAGTTGTAAAAGCATGACAACTCTATCTATTTGGGTTAACTATAGTTGCCATGCCTAATTTATGATAGTTGCCGTGTGTAATCAAATCATAGTTGCCATGTGTGATTAACTACTTACCGCATATGGTCAAACAGTAGTTGGCATATGTGTTTACCTAGTTGTCACGTGTGGTCCAACCATAGTTGCCATGTATGGTTAATCATAGTTGCCATGTGTGTTTATCTGGTTGCCACGTACGCGCAACTGCAGTTGTCGTCTTGCAACGAATTATAGTTGCCATGTGTGTCTACCTAATTGCCACGTACGCATACTGCATTTGACATCCAACAATGTACGACGTCATGTGGGCGAAATCAATTCGCCCACACGCGCGTGGACTAGGTGTTGGCTGTGGGCAGAAACTAGTTCGCCCACACATCGCAGCTGCCAAACCGCGTGCTGCGGGCGTGTGGGCGAACTCTCGAACGCCCACACACCAGCCCCGTCATACGTGGCATGCGAAATTTGCCTCAATGTGTCAAGATTCGTGCGAACTCGACTGGACGGTCATTCATGCATGTGGGCGAGTTGCAAAACTGCCACACGTGTGGGCGTTAGTATTTTCGAGGAAAAATTATCATTCACCTCCCAATATCCCCTTTAATCTTTCTATAAAAATGCTCATTCCTGTTGCGGCCGAGTAAAATTGTCGCCTCTTTTCCTCCCACCCTCCTTCCCGCCACCGCTGCCACCACGCCCCGCCTCCACCACCGATGACCCTCTCTCTTGCCGGAATGGATAGGTCAGTCCCTTCGCACACCTCGCCGGCCACCGCTGTCGGCTTGTCGCCGCCGAAAACCACCCACGCACCGCCGCCTACGCCGACGTGAACTTTGGGGATGACAAAGAACCACCGGGTCCAAGTTCCTCCTCCAACCGTGGAAATGGACTCCGGGTTGGCAACTGCCTCTCTGGCCGCGGCTCGCCGCCCTCCCACCGCTCCTCCCGCGCCAAAGCTCGAAAGCCGACGGCAGCAGCAAAGAACCTCGTCGAGGCGGTCGCGAAGAAGAAGAGGAAGAAGAAGGCCGTGATGGCACCTCGTCCAAGGCCAGATCCTTGTGCAGCCACTCAGGCGCCCCCTAAGGCCACGACTCTGGCACATGTGGCGGCCAAAGCCGGCCAAAGCCGGCAACAAGGGTCGCGACCGCCAAGTGTTTGACGAAATGCCTACAAGGTAAAAACTAAAATGCCAACATTTCGGCCAATCGTTGATGTAGTTTCGTTGTTTGTAGCCGACGGTGATATAGTTTCTTTGTTTCGTTGTCGTAGTGCGGAGATGAACATGGCCAAGTTCTTAGCGTCTTTGGAGTCCTTGGACGCCATTGGACTTGATGAGAACAACTACGACTCCATTTGGCATCATTCGGAGGTGACCCAAGACATGGAGCAAGAGATGGCCAAGGAGGAGGAGGAGGAGGATGAGGAATAAGAGGTTGTGGAGGTGACCGAAGAAAGCATGTGAGCGTCAAGGTCACGCTCCGCCAACTACAACCTAAAAGAGGATCTTGCTCTTGGTGCGCAATCTCCATGGATGCAACGACTAGAGCGGATCAAACAAAGATTATGTTTTGGGAGAGAATTACCGAGCACTACAAAAACTCCGTGGACGTGCAATCAAGCCGTACGCAAGGTTCTCTTGGGCATCGTTGGAGCTCCGTTCATGACCAATGGGACCGATGGTCCAGTTGCATCAACCAAGTGAATAATGCACCACCGAGTGGTGTGCAAGTGGCGGAGTATGGCCCCTACATCCAAGAACTATTTCAAGCATGGAAACACCAAGTTCGGCCATAAGACCTTCACGTTGCATCATTGCTACAAAGAGCTATGCAAGAACGAGAAGTGGATCTAAAGAATCGCGGAGACCACTCCAAAGAGATCAAGGTTGAGCATATCCGTTGAGGAGGACGACGAGGTTGACGAAGATGCCAATAATAGACCGGAAGAAAACAAGATTGCAAAAGAAAGAAAGAAGAGAAATGAATTCGGTGGCACTTACAAAGAAGAACTTGGGGCAATGGTCGAGACCAAGAAGGTGTTGGTGGATGAAATCAAAGAAGAGAAAAGGGCGAGGTGGAATGAGCTCAAGGTGTTGGAGGATGATAAATGGAAGGCCAAGTTGGCGCCAAAAAGAGAAGTTGAAGGCGGTGGGGCTAGGCTTGCACTTGAGGAGATGATTCATGATGCCAAGAAAGTCGAAGAATGTGCTATCATGTTCATGAATCCAAACACAATGGATGAAACCTCAAGGAGGTATTGGGAGCTCATTCGTGGAGAGATCTTGGAAGCCTCTTTTCGGAATGTTGGAGGTGGCCGAGATGGTGGCGGCGTTGATGGTGGTGGCCGAGGGGATGGTGGTGGCGAGGGGTGGGGTGTTGATGGTGGTAGCCGAGGGGGTGGTGGTGGTGATGGTGGCCGAGGGGATGGTGGAGTTGATTTCTTCGACAAGGACCTCGTTTGAGTGGTGGTGGTCAAGGGGGTGGTGGTGCATGCCATTGGTTGGCTCGATCCATAACATATACATGTTATGTTTATGGTGATTTTGGATCAAACATTATGTTTGAAGTGATGGCTTTTGAGTGGACTTTGCATGTTTTTATTTGAAATTCATGGTGATGAAACTATATGTTATGTTGGTTATGTTATGCCTGTTTTAATTTTAATATTCTCATGATATATATTGTGTAGTATTTGAAGTTGATGCGGCTAAGACACCAAATACACACAATTTTGTTTTTTACTCCACTAACTATAGGGGGTCTGCTATGTGTGGCCATCGTTGGTGGAGTAAAAATTTACTCCACTAATTTTACTCCACCCCCCCCTTAATTTTTAGGGGATCGGTTAGAAATGGCCTTATCGCCGCTCTAGTAATCCCTCTAATCTCCCCGGCAGCAATTTTTCACCTGTGAGCCGGCACGCCCATTCGAACTACTCACCTCCGATCCCCTCCATCTTTGAGGTTGTTGTCGCATTGACGACTACTTTAGGTACCTTCTGGCTAAGGCCTCGCCGACATTTGTGGCCTTGCTGGCGCTCGCTCAGCACCGCGTCTTCGCCCATTTCGAGTGCTCGTCTAGGTTAGTAACTGTTGTTTGTTTCAATGACTGGATCAGTTTTGAGTGGCACATTTCTTTTTTTTTCGAGTCACTTTTCTAGAGCCAAAGATCATAGTTCTTGAACGAGCACTCGAAAAGATTCTTGTGGGTAGCCCAGAGACTGTGACAGGAATGCCACGACGAGTGAGAGCGAGGTGCGGGGTCGTCGGCGAAGCCAAACCAGCAGCTAGCTGGAGCCAGCGATGACGCGGCACAGGCGTTGCATGTGGAACAGAATCAGAGGTGAGGGGAGGTTGATGAAGATAGTGGCGGGTATAGAGGGATGGTTGGTGATGGCTGCAGTGAGAGTAGGGAGGACCGAGAGGCATGTGCGGCGACGTCGATGGCCGCGGGTGGCGGTAACAGAAGGTTGGGCGAATGTGAGGAGGAGAAGACTAAAAATCGTTTAGGTCTCGTTTGGGGAAGAAGAACAGTATGGCCAATGACAGAGACAGGTTTAGGGCAGCTACGACTATAGCCCTAGCCCTAGTAACAACACCCTTGTGATTCCTTCTTACAAAGTAGAGAAAATCATGAAATTGATTGCTCAAGCTAGCTCAACCCTAGGCATAATCCACTGGTCTCGGGGAGGAAGATGAGCGATCCGACGGCTGGCAGGGAAAATCTAAATGGGACTGTCTATATGCTAATCGACTGAATTCCCAATTTGGGCCAGTCAGTTGCTCTTCGCCCTCGATCTCTGATCTAACGGGTACGAAGTCATCTTCCACCTCCCGACGCATCTTCTTCGAACCGCCCCCACGGACCACCTGTCGCCAGCCACCACCACCCCCGGCAATCCCTCTAGCCCTCCCCCCCCTAACATCGAGTTTTTTCTCTGATGAAACCCCACACCACCGCCCCCACCCTAAACCCTAAGATATATGCCGAGGTAGCCTGCCCGGTGACCTGCTTCCTCCTCTCCGGTGAGTTTCTTCCTCCCCTTCGGTTGTTTTTTCCTTCAATCAAAATCGATTGACCCAAATTCGAAAGTTAGACGATTGACGTGTAGCTATCGTGGAAAAAAATTAGGCAGCCGTAGCTTAGGTGCTCCCTTTTTTTTTTGGTTCAGTGATTATTAGGCGGAGTTTCTCCGCGGTTCATATAGTAGTGACAGAACAGCAAGCGCGCTCCGGTACTATACTGATTCACGTTTTCGAAACCCCCGGCAGAGGCGTGGCGATCGTTCGATCAAGGGAGAGGCCAGATCGGTTACACAAGAGGGTCACTCATGGATAGGCACGCCTGAAATGCCAGGCGTGTTGGTGAATGAACTCAGGAATTCGTGTTTGGCCTAGGCACCGGGCGTGAGCGTTGGTGGCGGCGAGTCACCTCCCTGCCACGCCCACACGATATCGCCCAGCGACGGCTTGAGCTCCTGCTTGTAGAAGTCCTGGAACTCCAGCGAGTCGCCGCCCGTCTTCCTCATCTCCACCACGTGCACCGACGGCGCCACCTCGAAGATCTCCGCCTCCAGGGCCAGCGCCCTTTTCCGGCCGTCCTGGCTCCCCTCCAGCTCCACTCTCCCCTTCTCCTTGTTGAGCTTAAAGCTGAACCTCCCCGCCTCCGCGATCTTCCCCAGCTTGGACACGATCGCCGTCGTGGTCTCCTTGCTGGAGAACCGGGCCTCCGACGTCTTGTGCTCCGCGTCGAACATCTTGGCCAGGTCCAGCACGCTCGACCGCGAGATGATGTCGAAGGCGTTCATGCTCGATGGCCTCACGCTGATGGTTGGCGACGACGCGGTCACCTTGGATCTCTTCCTCTTCCGGGTGGCGCCCTCCGGTTGGTCGACGTCGTGATGTCCCCCGGCTTCCTTGCCGAGAAACACCGCCGTTTCGCTCGTGTCGAGGGGCTTGTCGTTGAGTGGGCAGGAGTCTTTCTGGAACCAGGCCCGGGCCATGAGCTTGGTGATGGTGATCCGGGTATTGGGGTTCGGGTCGAGCAGCCGGGCAAGGAGCTTGCGCGCGTCGACGGAGAACCATGCGGGGCACTTGTAGTCGCTCCGTGCGATCCTCTTGTACAGGAGCGCGAGGTTGGTGTCGTGGAAAGGGAGGCGGCCTGCCAGGAGCACGAAGAGGATCACCCCGCACGACCAGATGTCTGCCTTTGCGCCGTCATAGCCACGCCTCAGGACGACCTACGTACATGCACACATTGGGCATCGTCAATGACGCAAACAAGGATAAACGGACAAACTAGTTATCACGTGCGTGCGTGTGGAACATGTTCTCAACCTCGGGAGCGAGGTACGCCGGCGTGCCGCACGTCGTGTGCAAGAGGGCGTCACCGCGATGGCGGGAGGCGCCGTCCGCGAGCGCGCTGAGCCCGAAGTCGGAGACCTTAAGGTTGCCGTGCGCGTCGAGGAGGAGGTTCTCGGGCTTGAGGTCACGGTGGTACACGCCACGGCTGTGGCAGAACTCGACGGCCGTGACCAGCTGCTGAAAGTAGCGGCGAGCGACGGGCTCCGGGAAGCGCGTGCTCTCGGCGAGGCGAGCAAAGAGCTCGCCGCCGCTCGCGTACTCCATGACGAAGTAGATCCTGGAGCGCGTGGCCATCACCTCGTGGAGACGGACGACGTTGGGGTGGTGCACCCGCCTCATCACGTCCACCTCGCGCTTCACCTGCTCGACCGTGCCGGACCGACGCACGGCCTCCTTGTCGAACACCTTGATGGCCACGACCTCGCCGGTGGAAACGTTATGGGCCTTGTAAACCTTGGCGAAGCTGCCGCGGCCTAGAAGACGGCCCAGCTTGTACCGGCCCATGATCACTTTGGAATCTTGTTTCTTCTCCATGGCCATGGCGATGGGGACAAAGAGTGTTGTTTCAAGTGATCATCAGCGAGGGTCCGGCTGGGCAAACGGCCGGACGGAGAATCTGCACCCGCGTAGCGCTCAAGACGATGGAGGATCATCGGAAAGAGTAGCTGGGGTTTGATATGCATGTTCTCACGGGATCTGTGGCTGAAAACCGATAGGTGATTATTGGCCAGTGCTGGTGGAGGCGAACCAAATGAGGAATACCTTTAGCTAATTTTAGAAGTTCTTAGTTTATCAACTAAATCTAAATAATGTAAACACGCCTACTTTAAGGCACATATATAATCATGATACTTGCGGTTCGGCTCGGAGTGCGCGATTGCACGGTTGACCTAGTTTGGAGGTGTAGCTAATGTGGAGGAGCGAGAGAGTGAGAAAAAAATGGTGCTTGCAAAGCTAAACGACCTTCTAAATAGAATGTACTTCCTCGGGTTATTAACCCCCTCGTATATTGGGTCAGCCTTTAACGATAGATTTTGTTACCAAAATGTAAGTTATATGTCAAAAACATAATATCATTGGATTTGTAACTGAAAGAAGTTTCGAACGGTACAATTTTTCGCTAAATACTCCATCCGTTCCAAAATAAATGTTATTATTTTAGTTTAATTTTGAACCGAAACCATGAACACTTATTTTGGAGCAGATGGATTATAACTCATATTTTACTAGTCAAATTTATGGTCGTGACTAAAATACAAGGGGGCTAGTAAATTATAAGAATGCTAATCAACTTACTTCAGTTCAAATATGTCACCTCCCATATATTTGCCCCATGCTGCTCGTCGGATGAGGCGCACGACGCGTTGCCATATCGGTGAATGCAATCGTTCTACGACACGAATATGTTGGTTATTGTTCACCCTCCCATCACTACACTCGCGGTATTCTCATTTCATTGTTTACATGGAGTGGGGAGAGAGGGGATGCGGGATGTGGATGCGGCCCGCCGAAGACCACGTCCCTGGAGACCGCGCCCGGCTACCACATTTTCGAAGAACGCACCGGCTACCGTGCCCCAACTACAACCGAGCTTCACCATCCTAAGACGGTTGTTGTGCTAGCAGATTGGTGAAGGGCGCATCGGGTGGATCCTAATCCACTCCCTTCTTTCGTCACGGTGCGGCGCTGGGGAGAACACG
This sequence comes from Aegilops speltoides, assembly GCA_021437245.1. Lineage (NCBI taxonomy): Eukaryota > Viridiplantae > Streptophyta > Magnoliopsida > Poales > Poaceae > Aegilops > Aegilops speltoides. The sequence continues at coordinate 388,315,992 of CM038143.1, forward strand.
ACCATTGATGGCGGGGAGCTAGGTATACCAAGGATCTTTTCAAGAAGTCCAACATGCAGGAAAGCAAAGGTATGAAAACACCCATGCCTACTAGTGGACATCTTGACTAGACTAAGGATGGCAAACCAGTTGACCAAAAGGTTTACCACTGTATGATTGGTTCATTGTTATATCTATGTGCCTCTCATCCCGATATTATGCTAACTGTGTGCATGTTTGCACGATATCAAGCGGCACCTAAAGAATGCCATCTTAAGGCTGTGAAAAGGACAGTGAGATACATAATTCATACACCAAACTTTGGCATTTGGTATCCTAAGAGGTCATCTTTTGATCTTGTTGGCTACTCCTATTCGGACTATGCCGGAGACAAGGTTGGTAGAAAGTCCACTCCGGGTACTTGTCAATTTCTTGGTAGATCCCTTGTGTATTGGTCCTCCAAGAAACAAAACTTTGTATCCTTATGCACCGCCAAAGCGGAATACATTGCCGCCAGATCATGTTGTGCTCAATTACTTTGGATGACCCAAACCCTTAAGGATCATGGGATACATGTGAAACATGTTCCATTGCTTTGTGATAATGAGAGTGCTATTAAGATTGCTCACAATCCCATGCAACATTCTCGAACTAAGCATATTGAAGTTCTTCATCATTTCATTCAAGATCATGTTGCTAAAGGAGACATCAATCTTAAGAATGTTCGTACTGATAAGCAATTGGCGGATATATTCACCAAACTACTTGATGAGAAAGTATTTTGCCATTTGAGAGGTGAATTGAACATCATTGATGCCTCAAACTTGGAGTAGAAACTCCATTTGGATACATGCAAGGCATGAGCCTTTTATGTCTAGTCCTTGATATTTCTCTTATGATGATGATCATATGTCTTGGATCTATACTTGTACCCTTGCATGTCATCTAATCCTTGTAGGTACTTGGATGAGCCCAAAACTATAGGATTGCAAGTCATTCATATCTTAAGCAATCTCTACATCACCAAGTCCCTACTTCATGGTTGTTGAATACAAGTGCTCTTCCTTGCAAGAATAACCCATGTAGGAAGATGAACTCAAACTACTAGTGGTGCTCCCAACTCCTAATGGACTACATCAACCTTGAGCATCCAACACAAGTTCAACTACATGATCAAGATCAACACTACAACCTAAGGTATATTATTCCATCTTAGAGAAGCTTTACTCCAAGAAATGAGTCAAAGCAACTCAACGAGATGTGAATACATCAAAATGCTTAAACGAAAAATGGTAACCCCATTTTGAGCTTAAACAATGAGTATGACCTATGATCAAGTGACCTCTCCTGACTCCTAAGTCAATATACTCTAACATAGGTGACTTTGTCGCCGACCCCTTCTAGATGAAGTTCTCTAGTGTTTCTATGTTCACTTACTTTGTGTTCTTGCATATATTTCATGCTATCTTGTTCCCCTTTTCAAAAAATAAAACTTCATCTAGATCTGTTTTCATTTTTCTATTTTCTCTGTAACTTCTGTATCTAATTCATTGCAAATCTTTCAGTCAATTCCTTGCAAATCCTTGTGAGATTTAGTTTGCTAAGTGAGCCAAGTTGACAAAATATTTATTCTGTGTTGAACTCGGTCCATCCGATCCAAACCTATCGGCCTAACCGAAACACAAGGTATCCTTGTGAATAGTTCATCGGTTCAACCGACATGGACTAACTCGGTCGCACCGATCAGGATCTTCTGTGACTCTGCTCATTTGGGGTCACCGACGAAAAACAATCGGCGTCACCGATTTCAACTATGAGAAAATGTTTTGCCATTTTTACTGCCTATCTTCTTCAGCTCCACTCAATGATTCTTATCCTCTACCCACATCTTAAACTACATACTGCTTTGTAGTGTGTCTCAAGGACCACACCTATTTGACCCATGCTCCATAAGTACCCTTCTTGGAAATATTCTGTCAAAGGGGAAGAAAGAGCACATCAAAGCTCTTCTAGATCCTAGTAAATCTAAGAGGAGAGAAGTCACATGTCTTTTAGAGGGGAAAGACATGTCAACTTATTTGATCCTAGCTATTGCTAATATTCTTGTTGCTCTGGATTTTTGTTGATTGTACCATTTCTTGCTCTGATTGCTCTGATTTTCACTCACCCTACCTTCTCCCATTATCCAATATCAGATTCAGGGGGAGAAAGTGTTTGTGTCATCCTAAGGGAAGAAAAATCTTTGGAATTCATTGCATATCTTTAAATCTTTCACTACAACAAGAACCCCCTATACCAACGTATGTCTAGCAACGATATAACAGGATGTGTTGTTTTAGCTGTGAAAAAAATATGCAGCGTCGTTTCCCGCTTTTCCCACTTTAGCGTAACCTTCCCATGCTCACACCTCCACCTCTTGCGCACGAAGCGTTTTCCTATTCTCCCGTCATTTTGGCCTTCATCCTAAGTGGGAGACTCACCCACGGCAGCTAGGGTTCCAACCACGTCGTCCTTTTCCCTCGACCACCTCCCCTATTCTCTCGGTACGTTCAAGAACCTCCGTCAAGCCCTCCGCCCTCACCATTTTTTCCACGCGTCGGGGACGCACTCGACGTCGTTGCCCATCCTCCTTGAGCTGGGGAACACGTCGCCGCTGTTGTTTTATCCGCATGGCCAGAGATGCAGACGCCGGTGTTATTCCTCCATGGTCCACACAGCCAGGAACGACACAAGCACCGATGCCCCCCCTCTTCCTCAACTATAGTAGTTCAGCAGGTCCCATTCTACCTCCCCCGCATCTGTATTTGTATATTCTGTTACAGTAATATTCCCCATTGTCCTTGCCCATCCTTGTTTTTCCTTGTCGGCTGCATCCACTAAAAAAAGACACATTCGTGACACTTTGGGCCGAACGAAAAAAAATTATGTCATACTTATGACACTTCTATGACGATAATTGTGACAAAACCTGGTATCATCATAGATGTGGTGGGCTCCTACTTCTGTGACAAAAAATCATGACAGAAAATGGGCTTTTAGTCCTGGGCTGGCCGGAGACGCAGCTGCATGACATTCTTTGGGCCGTCCATGACGGAAAAAACCATGGTAGAAGCGAGGGCGAGGAAAATTTCAGGAGTTCCCGGTTATGGTGGGTGGTCGGGAGGCGAGCGATGCGTGTTTCTCTCGTACACGTACGTGCGTGGGTGCGAGGCATTGGGCTCTAACTGAACCCAAGCGGGCGCCGCTTAATCGAACCCGGCGATTACCGCAGCGACTCGTGTTATCGAACTCGAGCGATCGAGCGATTCCTTCGCTACTGCAGCTAACTGAAGCCGATCGATGCTGCCTCTGGATGAACAGTGAGTGTTGCTGGGGGGTTTGGATGAACAGTTCCCGGTGTGGGTTGGATGAACAGGACCCCGTGGTGTTGCCGTTGGATGAACATGACCCCGATTGATCAAGCCGGTTCAGCGTGGATGAACAGGACCCTGTGGAGGGCTGGATGAGCAGTAGCCCATGGAGGGGTGGTTGAACAGGACCCCGTGGAGAGGGCTGGTTGAACAGTAGCCGGTGGAGGAGCGCGATGGAGGCTGGATGAACAGGAGCCCGTGGATGAACAGTCACAGATGAAGGCTGGAGGAGGTCGACGGTGGATGAACAGTAGCCCGTGGAGGTTGGAGGAGGTCGACAGTGGAGAACAATATCCCGTGGAGTCCCGTTTTGCGGTAAGCCACACCCCTCCCGATGAGCAGGACCCCGTTTCGACCGTAGTGCTCCAACACAAATCCGTTTCCTCCGTTTTGCAGTACGCCACACCCCTCCCGATCAACAGGACCCCTTTTTGACCATAGGAGGTCTAACAGAAGTCCATTTCCTCCATTTTGCAGTACGCCAGACCCCTCCCGATGAACAGGATCCCGTTTCGATCGTAGCCGGTCGAACACAAGGCCGTTTTCCCCGTTCCGCAGTATGCCAGGCCTCGTTTCCATCGGCTGTTCCGTCCAAGCCCTCCCGATGAACACGATGACACATTCCGTTCTGACCCAGCCGGTTGGCTCCCCATGAACACGATGACGATGCAGTTTCTCCGTTCCGACCCAGCCATGTACACGAGCCCTGGCCATACGTATACGCGAGTAGGCATTCGTGACCCCGCCCGTATGTACGTACGTCGCCATATTTTCTTTCTTGCACCCTGGCCGCTGTATGTACATGTACATGCTATGTGCGCGCCTCTACTATGACACGTGCGCGCCTCTACATTGACCAGTATGTACGGACACGTTCGCGACCAGAATGACAACGCTACGTACGGTTCAACCAGGTGGGTCCCGACTCCCGACTATCAGGCACTTCCTTGCGTGCTAAGATGTAGCTGGTGGGTCCCAGCAGTCAGGGGGGCGAATCGTTTTTTTGCCCGTAATATGGACGCACTTCCTTGCCTGCGAAGATGTAGCTGGTGGGTCCCAGCAGTCAGGGGGAAACATTTTTTTCACAAAATACGGTGGCCCATCCGGTGGGTCCCTGCTGTCAGGTGGAGGAATCATTATTTTCCGCGTAATAAGGAGGCACTTCCTTACTGCGGCCGTGGACCCAGCTGTCAGCCTCTCCACGTACAGTACTCTTTCGATGGAAGTCGTTCCTTGACCATGTTGACCATGCCGCGTTCCATTGCATGCATGCGTCCATGGGCGTGGTGCGTCCCTACTGTCAGCCTCTCACGTACAGTCATCTTCCGATCACTCTCGGTTGTGGACCATGTTGACCACACCATGCCGAGCGCACCAAGGCCGGTGGACAACGACAAGGCCCCAGACTGGAACGACCCAGAGATGGGGAAGACGCAGCAGTGGAGTTGTAGATGGAGAGGAGTGGAAACTTGACTGGTTCGGGTATGTGGCAGCACAGCCGCGGTGCCGCCCACGGGAGACAAGAGCAAGAATAGAGGTTGAAGAAGGAGCACGGCTGTTGGATTAACATCCAACGGTCCAGCTGCTAGAATCATTTGTTTATTAAGTTGACAAAGCCCTGCGTACACGTCCGCTTAGTAGGCCCACAAGTCAGCCACCAAATCTGATGGGTCCCAGCTGTCAACGGGAAGAATAACTTTTTTCGCATAACAAGAAGGCACTTCCTTCCGTGCGAAGATACAACCGGTGGATCCCAGCTGTTAGGGGGAGGAAACATTTTTTCAGCTTAATAAGGAGGAAGTTTCCATGCATGCGACCATGCACCTCATGGGTCCCAGCCGTCAGGCTCTCCACATAGAGCCCTCTTCCGATGACTGTCGTTTGTTGACCATGCCACACCGAGTGCAGCGAGGCGGTGGGCGACGGCAAGGCCCCGGACGGGAACGACTCGGAGATGGGAAGATGCGGCAGTGGAGTCGCAGATTGAGAGGAGGAGAAGGGTTATAACTGGTTTTGGTGTGACGTGGGGCTGCAGTCGGTGGAGAATAACAGGAGGTGTGGAGGGGTGGAGGGATAGCCTGGCCGATGATGGGGTAGCGCTTCGCAGTGATGCGTGCTAAGCAGAGCCGCTAGCCGCCGGAGGCCGGACCAGGCGGTCCCGGCGACGCTGGAGGAAGAAGACAAGAGATTGAAGGTGCATGCCGGCCGTTGGATATAAATCCAATGGCTGTGGATGTCATAATCATTTGTTGACCAAGTTGACAACGCCCTGCGTAGGCTTCGACCTATTGGCCCACATGTCATCCTGCACAAATGTGGCATATATTTAACCCATGTTTTCTAGAATGTATAGTCCATTTGTTGGGCTGGGAGAACAAATAATTTCACATCAATGCAACCCATTTATATTTCCTAAGAAATCCCAGCCCATTTGCACTTCCTTGAAATACACGAATTAGCTGGGCTCATTCTATATATAATGTTATGTTAGAAGGAGCAATTAATATCAAAAAATAAACCAGAGAGGCACATTATATATATATATATATATATATATATATATAATTAACAAATTAGCGAGTTATTGCTCAAAATAAAAATGAGCGCGTTTTATTACATTGGTACTTAAAATCTTCACAAACTTTTGTACGCAATCACCAGGATTTTCCTTGCCTGTGAGTCAAAAACAACCAGGATTTTCCTTGCCAACTTTTGTTAAACATTTACTTTTATAAGTTAATAACACATGTGATGTTTTTATAATGTATATACAAGTCTCTATAAAATATACAATTATAGAAATAATATAAATATATATAATGTGGTTAGAAGGGAAAACATAAATTGGACACAACATTATTATTCTTATATATAGATAAATAGAACAGAGACCTGCGTTTTATTAAAAAAATACATTGGGCTGCCGATCTTTAAGAAAAAGCCCGTAGGCCGGTATCGACCTCAAAAAATAAGTTGAAACCATTGTCTCCATATGTCGTGGGCTACGCATGTTAAATAACAAAACCTAGGCCTAGCTGATACTTGTTCGCCTTCTGGAAAAAATGATACCAGCTAGATCCCCGAGTTTAACCGGATTAAAGAAGGGCAAAGTGACACGATCAAGAAGCACATCGAGTGATTTTTTTCTTGATGGATGCCTCTCGATGGCGTTTTTTTACTTGCCTCTGCACCATACAACTTGTATTTTTAGCCTCCCAGTCTGTGGTGGACCAGCAGCCCATTTGCTGGGCGGGCAAACCTATAGAAACCAGCACTCGATTTTTCATCAAGCCCCAAAAACAACGCAGTACTATGTTTGTTTTGAGGCCGAAAACATTATGACAGGGGTTGAGCGGGGGAGGGGGAAGACAGAGCAAAAATATTAAAAAGAGCTGATGCGCTATTGCTACCCTAACAAAACAGGTGCAATTCTTCTCGGGAAGAAGGTGTGCCGTTGACATTCACATGTCATATATCCCATAGTAGGCATACTAACAAGTTCACACACAAGTACAACAGAAATGGTAAACATTCGTATCAAACTCAGGTTCACAGGACACGTTCATATTCATAGCCAACATTCACAATCAACAACTCAAAAGATGCATATATACACAAGTTCAACATGTCTATGCATCCAAATGATTGATAGATCAGACGGCAATATTCATAGATAATTCACAAAAAGATTCAGATATACACATCTTCAATATTTTTACGGATCCAAATGATTGAGATCACAGCCAATATGATCCATGGATGAACTTTAATTACCTAGGGTACAAACTGGTAAATGGTGTTCAGTCAGAGGTACTTCTTGCTAAAATTAATGCTTGTACGAGTAAACTTTCGAGTACATAAGAGTCAGCACAGACAATCTGAACTTTGCTTGTAGGTTTATCCTCAAATAGTGGCCTCGTGCCGAGGGAGGTTTGAGCAACTTGGCCACTACTTTCATCCAACTAGTTTATTGGCTCATCTTGGTCCTGTAGCTCGCCAAAATTCTACATTGCACACAAGAAAGGAGGCGGTCGAGAAAATGAAGCACCCAAATTTTTTATGCAGTTAAACTGAAATGGAGCATCCCTGGCGTGCAGACTGATTAAGTGCCAGATGAATATACGCGTCAACCAACTTGTGTGGAATCTTTAGACTCCATGCCATACAGTTCGCTATCATATCTGCCGATAACCAAAAGGCACAAGTTGGGACCAAAGACTGGACTGTGTTTTTCCGGGCTATGCACCAAGCAATATTTTTGGCGTTCACTCTCCTAATACTTGGAGTTTGACAACTGGTTGATGCCGTTTGATACTCAAATGAATATAGGCACTTCTTCTTGTCAACATCGATGCTTGTCCAAGTGAACTTTGGAGTACATAGCAGCAACATAAGTATCTGTCCATCTGATCTTTTTGTGCAGTTCTACTAAAATCACCCAATGCAATGATTTGCTTGCGAGTTCAGGCTCCAAGTTACTCCTTTATAAAATTGGCAAATAGTAGCACAATACCAAATTACCAATACATGACAAGCACAATAATCAGGATAAAGACCAGTACCAACCTGTGTGAGGTAGCATATCAATTACTATTTCCTTTGACTGGAAGCGGAGATAAGCGAAGCGACTATCAGCAAAGGAAGGAAGGAAGCCCAGATTAGCAACTGACAGGAAAGGACGGAAGCTGTCGAGGCAATGAAACACCCAAATTTTTTGTGCAGTTCCACCAAAATTGAGCATCCCTGTTGGCACATATATTGAGAGAGTGAGATTACTGTAATAGTGGAACTAGTTGATGAAACATAGACTAAAAAATAGAAGCACCCTCATTATCTTAATGGGTAAAGTTAGCAACATAGTAGTCTTGCTTAAAGAGAGGTATTAGTTTATTTAATCAATGCCAATTAGCTCAACACACAAAGCATTGCCATGTATCATTGGTTGAAAAACTTTAACGTGCAAAGATAAAGGAGTTTCTCATGATAGTAGCACGATACAAATAGAGATGACAGCAAACTAATATGGATGAAGGCCTTAGTCCCGTACCAACCTGAGGAAAAAAAGCTTATTCATGTAGTCCCATAAGAGATGATAAAGCACTCACTAGAATCACTCAATAGTACATATTTTTGTGCACTTCAAATGTATGGTTGAAATCACTCTTGTTTACTAGTGCTGAGATTATATCGGAAGATTATCAAGAACTTCCAACAGAGTTAAAGCACTGGCTGGGATACAGTTCATTGTATTGTCTTGTGTAGTTCCACTAAAATGTATGATTGGCACAACATGATCCCTGTTTGCACAAGTAGGAACAAGGTGAAACCTTCATTAGCTTAGTGAGAAAGGATAGGAAGACATTAGCATATTACTCTAATGGTAGGATCAAATTCATGATGGACAATACACAAAACATTGCCTCATTGAACCAACGGCAATAAATTGACATTGAAAACAATAACACTATTATGTCATGACACTAATAATATTCCCTCCCTGCTGCACCACATGATTCACCTCCATAGAAAAACATACACACGTACATGATTCAGCATAGGGTGCTACTATAGATTTGTTTAACTCCGACAGGAAAATTAGGCAGCAATAAATTGGTGGTACTTCAGTACTCCTAATTAATTAAGTGAGACAACATAAGTGGAAGGGCTCCTTGGAGGATCGTCTCACATGTAAGGTAGTCATTGCCGGAGCCCTTGAATGGCCTCAACTGAGGCCTCTGGCTTCAGCAAGATCACCTTGGCACTGTTTGTTCTTCTTCTTCCTCCTATTCATGCTCTGTTTCTCTTTCTCCTCACCAGTTGGTGAAACCAAGTACATGATTGGCCTTCTATTTCAGAATTGGTTTTATCAGTGAGGGGGTACAAGTGTACTAGTAAAAAATAGCATTATTTTCTCATGGCAGCCGCAAAATAGAGATGAACACATGCATTAAATATCATTCTTACCTAAAGGAAGGTTATGGTGCCTGTCGGTGTCAAAACCGGCGGATCTCGGGTAGGGGGTCCCGAACTGTGCGTCTAGGCGGATGGTAACAGGAGACAAGGGACACGATGTTTTACCCAGGTTCGGGCCCTCTCGATGGAGGTAAAACCCTACGTCCTGCTTGATTAATATTGATGATATGGGTAGTACAAGAGTGGATCTACCACGAGATCAATGAGGCTAAACCCTAGAAGCTAGCCTATGGTATGATTGTTGTAATGTATGTTGTCCTACGGACTAAAGCCCTCCGGTTTATATAGACACCGGAGGAGGCTAGGGTTACACAGAGTCGGTTACAATGGTAGGAGATCTACATATCCGTATTGCCAAGCTTGCCTTCCATGCCAAGGAAAGTCCCATCCGGACACGGGACGGAGTCTTCAATCTTGTATCTTCGTAGTCTTGGAGTCCGGCGGGTGATGACAGTCCGGCTGTCCGGACACCCCCTAGTCCAGGACTCCCTCAGTAGCCCCTGAACCAGGCTTCAATGACGATTAGTCCGGCGTGCACAATGTTCGGCATTGCAAGGCGGGTTCCTTCCTTGAATAATCCAGAGAAGATCATGAACACCAGGATAGTGTCCGGCTCTGCAAAATAAATTCCACATTCCACCGTAGAGAGAATAAAATGTACACCAGTTCAATCTGCTGACGCATTATGCGGCGTGACATCACACCGCTACCAGGCTTTTACTTGAATCATTTTTACGGTACCACCTCAGCACGTTTAGCAAAGAGGTTTCCTTGGCACGTCTTGTCGAAGCAGAGATCGTGTTCCCCTTATTCCGGGATTCTCATCAATACGGACGTGGGTAACCCAACCGCGCCATTGATGGTGGCGCTTGGGAGATAAGCGAGTTTTACCAGGCCGGTGGGGGACGCATAGTTTTCGTCCGCCTATATATAAGGGATAAGGATTCACCTTCTCACCTACGCCTTCTTCCTCCTTTGCTTATCCATCTTCGCGCACTCAAGCTCCAACGCCCAAGTTCGCGCATCTCGCCTCGACCTCCTCCGAATATGTCCAGAGCGGGAGGCAAATGGTCAGCCTCCACCGTTAAGGAGGAGCACATCACCAAGCTGCGCAGTGCCGGATACCTTTCCGGCGATATCGCGCATCGGCTGCCCGACGAGGGGCAGCTCATCCCTACCCCTGGGCCTCATGAGAGGGTCGTCTTCCTTCCCCACTTCCTCCGCGGACTGGGCTTTCCGCTCCATCCATTCGTCCGGGGCTCATGTTCTACTACGGCCTGGATTTCCACGATCTGGCACCGAACTTCATCCTCAATATCTCGGCGTTTATCGTCATGTGCGAGGCCTTCCTCTGCATCCGGCCCCACTTCGGCCTGTGGCTCAAGACCTTCAATGTCAAGCCGAAGGTTGTGAAGGGCACGCAAGCGGAATGCGGAGGTGCCATGTTGGGCAAGTTGCCCAACGTCCTTTGGCTCGAAGGGGCCTTCGTGGACTCCGTCAAGGGGTGGCAATCGGGGTGGTTCTACATCACCGAGCCACGCAAGCCCACATGGGCGGCGGTCCCCGAGTTTAGATCTGGCGTCCCCACGCAGCTCACCTCCTAGAAAGAGAAGGGCTTGCAGTGGGGCAATCCGATGAAGGTGACGGGACTCCGAGCCTGCATCCAGAAGCTGGTGAGCAATAAGCTCAGGCTCCTCGACGTGGTCCAAGTCATGCTCATCCGCCGGATTCTCCCATGCCAAGAATGGGCATTCAATCTATGGGAGTTCAATCCGGAACAGCACCAGGCGCTGAGCGGGCTCTTCGATACAACATACGAAGGCGCCTGGAGGGTGCTGTTCAAGGGCGCCGAAGCCCCCGCATCCGCGACGGAAGATCGCGGATTTAGCTCGCAGCATTCAACTGACGAGGTAAGTGATTCAACCCCATTATGGGACACTTTGTGGTAATCAAATTGATTCTCAGAGGGTTTCCTTCTTTCCTTTGACAGGAATGGATGGAGAAGGCCAAGCAGCTTATCAGCCCGGCTCCCATGCCAGAAGACCCAGTGGACGCCCGTTTAGCGAGGCTGCTGGTTCCGGCATCGCATGTGGTGCCGGAGAAGAAGGCCAAGAAGGTGGCCGCGGGGACTCGAAAGAGTTCCCGCAATCAGGTGTCCGACGACGAGGCGGACTCCTCCCCAAGACGAGGAGGAGGAGGACTCTCTCCGGAGGAGGAGAGAAGAAGAGGAAGGCTTCCCCAATAGGGGAGGCCAAGGGTCCAAGAGGGGAGGACTATCCCCCCGGACAGTTTCGCCAACACCTTCGTTGGCGAGGATGAATGGTCTCCAAGGGCCAGGCGTCCAGCAAGATCGTAAGTATCCGGATCCTTGATGTGTAATTTCTTTTGTCGCTTAGTGTCCTTCTAATGCCGCGTTCTGTCCGTAGTCCGGCCGATGATGATCTCCCCGCTTCATCAAGCGGGTCATTGGCCTCGTCGGATGGGAATTCACTTCCGATTGCCACCACCCCCCGTGCCGGCGAAGACGCCGAGGTGGGATCCCAGAGAGGGACCCATCGGGAGGAGGCTCCGTCAGGCGGCCTCCCGGACTTTGTGCCGGACTCTACATCGGAACCCACAGTGTATCCAGAGTCCGGCAAGCGGCCCCTTTGAAAGAAGGGCAAGACCGTGACACCGGCGGCCTCCGTCCAACCGGAGGCGCCGGATAGCTTGTTGGAGGCGCTTAAAGGCGCTTCCATCGAGGAAGAACACCGCACTATCATGAGTGCGGTGATTCAGAAAGTTTAGCTCACCAAGAGCGGGCTGACAGAAGCCTGCAGCAGCCTTTTAACAGGCTTTGAGGTAAGAAGTTAAAATTATGTAATGTAATACCGCATAGACAGTAGCCCCTGATGCTCAGTTCGGTGTTCGGAAAGAAAAGCCGGACTGAGGATCTAATAAGATATACGCAGGGTACTAAAAATATGTCAATATGGGTTTGCAGGCTATGCTGTTGACCTCTGCTGCACTATCGGCGGAGGTCGATGTGTTGAAAAAGGATCTCGAGCGGTCCGAGCAAGAGCTCGGCCATGCAAAGAAGCAGCTCGAGGACAAAGAAGGTGAGTCACACCATTTTGAATGGTTACCTTACAGAAAAGGATTTTGGTTGCAATAAAATTAACAAGGATAATATGGGTATTGCAGGGGCCACGAACGAGGTGGTGGCCCTGAAGGAGGCCGTGTCCGCGGCTGAATGCAGTGTGGCCGCGGAGCGGGACGAGCGAGAGAAGCAGGAGGCACGGGTGGCGGAAGTTCGGCAAGAGCTCCAGGCTCTCATGGAGAAGCATGAGAGCTTGGAGCGTGACTCCAAGACTCGAGAGTCCGAGCTTGCCTCGGCTCTCGAAAGTGCCAAGTCCGCCAAGGCCGAGGCCCATAAAGCCCTTCAGGAGGTTGAAGATATAAAGAAGATAGCGGCGGGTAAGGCATTCTTCATGCAAAGCAGGCATGTTAATGTAAACTACCTGATACTTACCCGCATTCGGAGTTCTCCAGGGGCGTTTGCAGATCTGCCGCATAGTGCGTCTGATGCCGCTGGATTCTATCGTGGCGAGGAGGGGAGCTCGACGGAGAAGGTCTTCGGTCTCAAGATCTCGAGGCGGACATCCGTGCCCCAAGCGACCAAATGAAGCAGTGGTCGAACTCCACAAGGTAGCCGAGGAGGCCATGAAGGTTCTCATAGTCCGTGTGGCTCGACAAGCCATGCCCGAAGCTACTTTGGCCTCGTCTTGGCGCGGCTGGTGGATCGTGCCCTCGGGTGGAGGTCATCAAGCGCTCCGCCTATATTGAAGGTGCTCGTCGGGCCCTTGCCCGCACAAAGGTGCATTGGGGCAGGTTGGATGCGGAGAAGCTTCTCACGGACCCACCGCCACCGGGCAAGGAGTATCGCACGCCCGAGATGTATTATAAAACTGTCCTGAAGGGAGCCCGCGACGTTGCGGATGAGTGCCCCCGGAATGTAATCTTTGAGTAAACTCGTTATGTATTATCCTGTGCGTTAAAACTTTGTTCATGTGCGCGTTAAGCAACGCTTGTTTAATTTAAAATATTACCTTCAGGCGGCCGATATAAAATCGAGAGATGGCAAGTCGTTGGCTTCAGCCCCAAAGCCACGAGTCTTTGGGGTGTTCGGGATAAACTTGAGCACTCTTGTTCCCATTTTTGGGTCCATCTAGGAGGCGCCAACACAACGAACAAGGCAACCGGACTTATAATGCTTGAACACTCTCACTTATCCATAGAATTCTATAATTTAAATTTTGGCGAAGCCCGGTATTCGGAAGACCGAATCCGGGCGCTATCCACGCCTTCGCTTGGACATGGTCCTAACTCGTCAAGCGGCGTGAGTCTTTATGACCCGAAAACCTCTCGAACAGCGACCGCCTCGCCTTATCATGCCGGTCCGTTTAGCTTTCTCATCGAGGCGCCGCCTGCTCAAGCTGGGCGCAATCGCAGGGTTCTCCCAGTGCCACCTTAGCCGACGAACGGAACGTAAGGCACCAAAACGTGGGAGCCGGCAAACCCAACTATTGACCCAAGACATGATTCGAGCCGATTCATATATCGCTATAAGTTCGGGTGCCGATTTATGAAAGTGTTCGGACTTTATCACACCATAATTTGGGGAACGAAGCCCTGGTGTATTCGGCCGTACCAAAATATACGGGTGCAAGATGTCATGTAATGAACATATATATAAAAAGGTGATATAATTGCAGTCAAAAAGTGCTCCATTATTTATTAAAGGAAGTCTGCTATGAGTGCGGACTGATACAAATAGTGCGGTAAGCAAGGGATTTGGACTAAGTAAACATGTCCCCCTTCAGGGGTGAGCTACGGATTTGGTGTATATAATCGAATTTAATGCTCAGAATCGAGACCACCGAGTGTTCGCCGCAGCCTTCTTTCGTCCCCCGATCGTTGCATCATGAGTTCGGCAGTTCATCGCGGACAGGGCCTCTGATTAACGGAGTCTGTGTACATAAAGAAGGGAAATAAAAAGAAAAAGAAAAAGCGGGCACGCTTGCGAGCCCCGGTGTGGTCGAACCGCACTCTGGGTCCGCTGCGATCGTGCCTTCCCTGTGCCCATGGTATCTCCAAAGCGTAATGATGTACGCGAGTGTTATTCTTGCGATCATGCACGGCGAGGGTTGGGGCCGCATTACTCTGGCGATGCTCGATCGCGCCAGTGGTCTTGGTTGGCATTGCTCCGCGCGCTTTTGTGTATCCGCCTTTAACGGCCGGACTCGGAAATTGCCTTAAAAGGCTGCTCAGACGCCTGCGCGAGGGCACCAGATGTTCCTCCATTCGGAGGGAGCGCCCGTATTCCGTTGACCGTGATGACTCGCGAGGGCCTGGCATTTTGAGCTTTAGGTATGCATAATGCGCACCGCGTTGAATATTGCAAACGCGTTCGTCCGAAAGCAGAGCGTGATAGCCGCTGCGAACGGGACTATGTCAAGATTAACTCTTCGCTCTGAAATTATCCGGAGATCCGAAGACCACTTCGGTGTGGATCGAGCATGTACGATTAGCTTCAACTCGGATTGACACCTTTAAAGGTTGTCTTTGTAGGTTTGATCCTTGAGGGTCTATGCCCATTTTACGACCGTATCCCGATAAAGCAGGTTCAGCTCTTGCCGCCGTCCATCGGGACTCTCGTGAGGTGAAATCCATCAACGATTGGGTCTAAAACCAATGCGCGAATCCGCCATGGCGTATCTGGTCGGATGGTCTCTTCGATCGAAAGTGATCGGACAAGAAGACCATGGATTGAACTTGGGCGATCGCCCCATCGCCGTAGACGCCCCTTAGTGCGCGCTTTCCTCTCCCTCTTGGGTATATGGGTCGCGTAAATCATATTCACCGTCCGCACTTGTGGGGGAAAACCCTTCTGTCCTCTATTGTTCGGCGGTCGGGTCTCCTCCTCGTCATCGCTGTTCAGCCCCTTGTCATTGTTTTCGGCAATTAACTTGCCTGCCTGCTTGAACACCCAGCAATCTTTGTTAGTGTGATTAGCTTGTTTTTCAGGGGTGCCATGTATCTGGCATAAGCGGTTGAGTATTCGGTCCAAATTGGACGGACCCGGAGTGGTTCTTTTGAATGGCTTCTTCCGTTGACCGGGTTTAGAGCCTCGGAATCCGGTGTTGACTGCCGTATCCTCCTTATCGTCACCGTTAATGCGGCCCTTGTTTTTGTTTCGACGTGACCTGCCGTTGTTGTCCTTAGTATCCGGACTGCCAGAATTTTTACGTAGATTGTTGCTGCGAGCTAGCCAGCTGTCCTCTCCCGCGCAGAAGCGGGTCATTAATGATGTGAGGGCTGCCATGGATTTCGGTTTTTCCTGCCCCAGGTGCCGGGCTAGCCATTCGTCCTGGATGTTATGTTTGAAGGCTGCAAGGGCCTCTGCATCCGGACAGTCCACGATTTGGTTTTTGTTTGTCAAGAACCATGTCCAGAATTGTCTGGCCGATTCGTCTGGCTGCTGAATAATGTGGCTTAGGTCATCGGCGTCGGTGGTCGCATACACGCGTGCCACAGAAGTTGTCGAGGAATGCGGCTTCCGTGTCTTCCTAGCTCCCAATTGACTCTGCTGGCAAGCTGTTTAGCCAATGCCGAGCTGGTCCTTTAAGCTTGAGTGGGAGATACTTGATGGCATGGAGATTGCCGCCATGGGCCATATGGATGTGGAGAAGATAATCTTTGATCCAAACCGCGGGGTCTGTTGTGCCATCGTAAGATTCGATGTTTACGGGTTTAAACCCTTCGGGATTTGATGATCCATTACTTCGTCGATGAAGCATAGCGAGTGTCTTGGCGCCTCAGATTGAGCAATATCGCGACGCAGCTCGAGAGAGCGCTGTCTGCTGTGTTCGGCCCGGCCGGGGTTATTGTATCCGGCGCGACGGTATTCGTCGTGGGTCGTGGTGCGCCCACGTGATCCGTAGATGGATCTGGATTGCCTTGCTTTGTCCTCCAATATGTCTCGCAAGTCCGGCGCGTTTCCTCTTGGCTTCGTACTTTTGGAGCGATGCCGGGGTACGGTTTTGGCTGGGGGCCTGGATGCCTCTCTGTCACGACCACGGGGTGGTCGGTCGGCCATATCGTGCGCTGGTGATGGGGGTATGTATGCTTCCTCCTCTAATCGGGGGAGCAGCTTGCGTTTTGGGTAACTTTTGGAGGGGCGTTCGAGTTTATACTCTTGACGCGAGGACCTCGGTCCATCGATCGGCCAGCAGGTCCCGATCGGCTTGAAGCTGTTGCTGCTTTTCTTTAGGCTGTTTGTTTGTGGCGATAAGCCCGCGCTTGAAGCGCCTGCTCGACGAGATCCTCGTGTACGATTTAATTCATCATCGCTGAGGCTTGCTTCGTCTTGGAGGGAGGCATATGGTCATGATCCTCAACCTCTTCGTCTCGCCGCCTCTCGTGAGGGCTTGCTTCGCATCCTCCCGCTCCGAGTCTTGCCGGAGGGATTGTCTTCGGCACTCTCGGAGTATTGTTATCTCGTGTGCGGAATCTCCATTCTTCTTTGTAGCGGATTTAGAGCGCGCCACGACGCCGCGGCGTTTGGGCTGCTTCTTTAAAAGAGTCTCCTCCGCGCTTCTTTGCCGCCCCGCCTTTTGGGGTGTCCACCATATATATATCGTGATGACGAGGTGGTCTTCCAGTGCCTGTGGCGCTGGTTCTGTTCGCCTCCGCATCGTTGTCCATAGCGCCGATGTCGCCGAGTCATAGTCTAGCATGTCGGTTAGATCGTCGACAAGGCTACAAAGTGGGTGGTGGGTGGGCTCTGAATTTCTTCGTCGTCTGTACCCCAACCATCCCGCCATAGTCCGCCAGACTCTCCGATAGCGAGAGATGCTTTAGCGAAGTTTAGGATGTCGCCAAAGGGCGAGTGTTGGAAGATGTCCGCGGCTGTGAATTCCATAACCGGCGCCCAATCCGAATCGATTGATAGGGGTGCGGGAGGTTCGAGTCCGGCAAGGAGTCCGCGCCGGAATCACGAAGTTTCGCGAGGGACAAGATTATTGTTCGGCTCCATCGCCGTGGATATTAAAGCCCCAAGGGCGGCGTCTATCCACCGGCCCTCGATCTGGGCGATCGGCTCTGGACTAACGGCCGAAGCGGATTCGTGTGCGGCCACCAAGGCACTGTTCGGCGACAGAGCTAATCATGCCCGTCGTCATAGTGCGGCGCGCTTGGCTGTGGCTCGACTCCGTCGAAGATCAAGTCTCCGCGGACATCGGCCGTGAAGTTTAGGCTTCCGAATCTGACCTGACGGCCAGGGGCGTAGCTTTCGATCTGCTCCAGATGGCCAAGTGAATTAGCCCGCAGTGCGAAGCCACCGAATACGAAGATCTGCCCGGGGAGAAAAGTCTCACCCTGGACAGCGTTGTTGGTTGAAGATGCCATCGGACCTATCGGTGACGGCACAGAGGAACTTTCAATGAAAGCACCAATGTCGGTGTCAAAACCGGCGGATCTCAGGTAGGGGGTCCCGAACTGTGCGTCTAGGCGGATGGTAACAGGAGACAAGGGACACGATGTTTTACCCAGGTTCGGGCCCTCTCGATGGAGGTAAAACCCTACGTCCTGCTTGATTAATATTGATGATATGGGTAGTACAAGAGTGGATCTACCACGAGATCAATGAGGCTAAACCCTAGAAGCTAGCCTATGGTATGATTGTTGTAATGTATGTTATCCTACGGACTAAAGCCCTCCGGTTTATATAGACACCGGAGGAGGCTAGGGTTACACAGAGTCGGTTACAATGGTAGGAGATCTACATATCCGTATTGCCAAGCTTGCCTTCCACGCCAAGGAAAGTCCCATCCGGACATGGGACGGAGTCTTCAATCTTGTATCTTCGTAGTCTTGGAGTCCGGCGGGCGATGATAGTCCGGCTGTCCGGACACCCCCTAGTCCAGGACTCCCTCAGTGCCAATATGGATGATGAGGATTGGAACATAGATCTCCTTTTGTGCAGTTCCACTGAAATGAACCAATTGTTCTATTCCAACATTGCAGTTAAACAACACAAAAGTCACTTCTTTTAAGAAGTGTTTTGTGCAGTGCACCAAAAGGTCACAACAACAACTAGGTGAAATGGATATCCCTGTTTGCACAAAAAGCTACAGAAGAAACAGTCAGAGTCTCAAACAATTACAGGCAAAAACATTTGGCTAAACTTGTCATGGCTAATAACAGTGGCATGGCTTCATTTTACCAGGGGAATTAGATTAAGAACAACTAAATATTTGGTATAAGGGCATGGGACAGTGGGTGTACCAGCAGTCCAGCACCATGTACCTAAATAGGGGCATAAAGTGGCGATTCATAGTTTGTTGCCCCGAGAAACAAACATCCAATAAACATATCTGGGTTGGTCCCATTTTTGTTCACTCTAGCCACCTACTCCTATGTGTGGATGGCAATTTTAGTCCTGGTCATACTACTTTGTACAACGTTACCCCTATATTTCCCTTTTCGACCAAGAGACCGGTTGGATGACCAATCTGTACTACTTTCACCCCCTTTCCTTCTTGTTTGTACCAAGTCCGATGTACATACTAAATTCCCCACCCCCACTTTATTTCTTGTTTGAACCAAGTACAAGATTCGACTCCATGAAGTAGCTTTACGTCTAACAATAGAAAAAAATAGATGACGTTGGACCATCCGAGTGAGAGGGGCTGAGAGGTAGAAAATGATGCACATGCAACGATGTAGCGAGCTGGGGAAGTAGAGCTAAGGCGGGTTCGAAGGAAGATATACCTGAAGGTCGTCGGGATGTGGATAGGTGGGCGGCGGAAGGCCGGATCCGCCCACATTAGGGCAACAACGAAGGGATCAGAGGACCTCCCGTGCCAGCGTCCGGCCAGAGATAACGATGCGGCCGGTAGTGGGTCTCCTCCCTCGCTGTCGACAATGGCCTAAACGCTGCCCCTCCTCCCCTTCACCGTCGGAGGGGATACATCCGGATCTGTAACCAGCGGTGAGGATAGAATGACAGTGTTTTTTGAAGGGAGAAAGACAGTGTTACCACGCTATCTTGTTTTGATCTGGAGAGGATGAGAGTGTGTGAATAGAGCAACCCTAGCAAGCAAGTGTGGAGGCTCCGACCTATATATACATAGTGGGGTAGTTTTCCTTTTTCATTCCATCAAAACAATCGTTTAAAATTGTGTACTACGTGCCAGGTCGCCTTTTTTTAGTTGTTGATTGTTTTTTGAGATAGCTACCCGCTTATTCCAAGTGGTGTTACGGTGTGCCAGGTCGCACTTTGTATCGTTCAAGTATGGTACAAGTCCCTCCATTAAATGAACAACCACCCCCTCGTAAAAATTGTGAACAAGCCCACGGCTAAAATTATCGGAAACGTGGGCTGCCCCAACATGCATTATTATTTATATTTTCTACTCCCTCCATTCCTAAACATAAGTCTTTTTTATTAGCCACACCTAAGACAAGAATTTTTTTATTAGCAATGAACCCCACATGTCATAGACGCAAAAAGTGTGGCAAGATTCCCTTAGGCAAGCCAAAGTGTGCCTAACAATTTGAGCAACTCAAGTTAGGCAAGTGTGGCAAGTGTGGGAAAAATAAAGTGGCAACATAAGACAAACATAGTCACAATCCAAACAACCCCGTAATTTTTTGTAACATGCATGACCATTTGGTTAGTTAAATTTATAGTCAAAATTTGGCAAGGTGCATCAAATCAACACATGCAAGTATCAAAAGGAAAGTCACGGCATGCATGCATGTGTTGTACTCCCTCCGTTTCCAAATATAAGTACTTTTAGAGAGTGCAACAAGTGACTACATACAAAGCAAAATGAGTGAATCTACACTCTAAAATATGTCTACATACATTCGTATGTTGTAGTCCATTTGAAATGTCTAAAAAGACTTATATGAGTGCAGTGCTTTGATGTGTCGCGTAATTAATGCATCGGTAAACACAAATTATTGAAATATATCGAGTGCAGTGCTTTGATGTGTCGCGTCAACTCGTACAAGACCAAGAAGTTTGATTACTACAATGCCCTCTCCCTCGCGGACTGAGCTCCGGTGCCTTAACTGCACCTGCCTTTGGCTACATGATAGGTGGGCCACCCACCTGTTGGGCCCACCTGTCATAGACGCAAAGGCAGGAGTAGTAAGTCAATGAAGTTGCGTCCCTCCCTCGCGCATGAGCGTGGTGGTTGGCAGGACTAGGAGAAGCTTTCGCTACACGCTATCCCTCCTGCACGCGATGGACGGACATGCAGCAGTGGATTCAATACTATAGAAGTAGTAGTAACATCATTGTTCGTCTTCTCGAAGAGGCGAAGAGCCAAGCGCAACCCGAACATGGCAGTTGAGAATGCTCGTGTGGCAGTCTTTGTGTAGGGGTGGGGCGTGGTGCGGTGCCTTGGAGCACGCATATAGCCAGGCTCTTGCATGAGACAAAATTGCTATTTGAGCCCACTATTGTAGTACTAGTACTTGCTAGTATAGCCCTGTAAACCGGAAATGAGTATTTGCCTTTCTAGAGATTTCAACAAGTGACTAGACTACACCGCGTGCAGTACTCCCTCCCTTCCGGATTATAGGGGTCAAATCTTATCAACCAAGGCATTTTGTGATTGGAGGAATGTATCTCGTACTTTACAAAACTACCCTAATTAAACTCATGCATTAATTACGTAGTTCTCTTGTTTTCCTCTCCGCCTTGGCCGCGGTGCACAATATTGAGCACTCCTATATGACTAGCCGCTCTATCTACATGCGGGACATCAAAGCATCTGGGCCCGCGTGCCATCCACCAAATCACAGCGAGGTGCTACAGTCGAGACTCACCGGTCACCCCGGTGTGGCCATCATAACCCGTCATATCACAAAACCCACACCTTTACCAGCAATGGTAAAGTGGCCTTGAAGTTGGATTGGACAAAGCAACCATCATTTCACTTGAACACTCATTGAAGCCCTTTCTCCCCTTTCTTGAAGAAAACCTCACTCCAGGCTACTCACTTCTACCATTTTTCTTCTGTACCTATGAAGGAAAGGTGCGTGAATCAGTGATGCTGCTATATTTTCATTCCAAGAATCTTCTTATTGCGAAGCACGGACCGATTCACACAACCTATTCTTTTCCCGTTTTCATTGCGATTGTGGTTTCCTTTCGATTGCTTTTTGTTTGTCAGTTCATTGATGGATCCTGGAGCACTAGGCAAAGAGTTGCCGGCGGACAACCCACTGGAGACAGCGATCTCCAGGAAGTGAGCACCGACCAACGAGTTGACCATGTTGGCGGGCCAACCCATGGAGATGAAGAACTCCAAGAAACAAGCACTGGCCAAAGAGTCGACGATGTTGGCGGATGAACTCCTCAAAGAAAGTTGGAAGAACAGCAAGGGCCCCACCGTGCCTACCCCAGAAACTCTAATGGCCACCTATGCGAGGCTTAAGGCCGAGTTTGAGGAGATAGTCGCCGTTGAGGAGCAGTATTCCCCTGGCAAGGTGATGGCCCCCATTGAGGACGAGGAGATGGCCCCCGGAGTGAAGGTATCCCCTGGTGAGCTACACAAGGTAAAAAATAATGGCTTGCCATAGTTGTGGTGTTTGATTATTTGCAATGTGCTTGCTAATATGTTAGGGTTGTGCAGGTGCCAGTGGACGTCCTTGATGATTCCGATGTCGCGGCCCGTCTTGTGGACATTGCCCCAGAGATCGTTTTCGATGTCGTGGTCCATCCTATTGACATCGCCCCGGAGATCGATTCCGATGCCGCTGTCCATCCTGTGGACATCGCCCCAGAGATCGATTTCGATGTCGCGGTCAGTCCTGTGGACATCGCCCCAGAGATCGATTCCCATGCCGCTGTCCGTGCTGTGGTCATTGCCCGAGAGATCAATGACAAGAAATAGTTGGTCGCGCTAATCCTTCAGGGTAGTTTGCATTGCCTTGTGTTTAGTTACCAGAACGATGCGTGTTATCAAATTATCTTAGGGCTAGTGCACTGTCTTGTGTGGGCGGTACTTGCTACTTTTGTTTGATAGTGAATCATGGGAACCCTCTCCGAGTTATGGAAATAGATGTATCCTCACCAGGTTTTGACATAGGAATCCAATAACTCCCGAACGTTCGGGATTTGAGCAGTTCGTCCCGAACGTTTTGACATGGCAACTTTAGTTCATAGGGATGGCAACTTTAGTTGATAGGGGATGGCAACTTTGTCCTTTTTCATTTTTTCATCAGAAAATTGCCATGTTTCCCTAATCTCACGCAAACTAAAGGGTTCGGGTTGCCATGATTAACTCCCGAACGTTCGGGAGTTATCATTACCGTTGATGTAATATATGGCATGCTTAGATGTAAGTTTGAACTATTTATCATATCAGCAGGGCTTGTTTGATGATTCTTGGTGTTAGTAGGCTAGCTACTATTCGAGCTATAATACTTGCAAAACACTCACGAAGAGAAATGTTGGGGCTGATGAGCTCGTGGTACGCTTATACTTACTCATCGTTGATCGGCCAATAGCCCAAGCTCCTAAAATTGTAGGCTTAGCGATCGATCAGACAATAGTCGACACAGATACATTCAGGCCTCATTTGGTTCATAGGGTAGGAAAA
Source organism: Aegilops speltoides (assembly GCA_021437245.1). Lineage (NCBI taxonomy): Eukaryota > Viridiplantae > Streptophyta > Magnoliopsida > Poales > Poaceae > Aegilops > Aegilops speltoides. Next base: position 388,339,015 of record CM038143.1, read on the forward strand.
TCATAGCAAAAGTACAGAGACGTACAACACAAAATCATAGCAATACAGAGATGTACTCCCTTCGTTCCAAAATAGATGACCTAGGCCGGCTAGTTTGGCCTAGTGGATTACAGTGATATGACGTGGTACAATGTCGTCCAGTCTTCGCGTGTGGTAGCAGTATTGCGGGTACAGTAAGTTTTCTTGAAGAAGAAGAATTCAACGAATTCATGATGGTTCCTTCGTCCGACCAACTTACAGTGGGAAAGGTTGGGCCTGCGATACGACGGGGGTGGACCAGGATAATTTTGTGCATGGCTGGTGGACCAGGATGGTCGACGTCCCACATATCCGGCCATGAACCCGAGAAAGTTGGCCATTGCCTTTGCCTCCTCCTCATCTGCCTCGATAACCTCCTCCTCCGGAGCACAAGGTTCTGAAGATTTCCGCATCCATGTCGCCGTCAAGCGGCTAATCGGCCGCCGATGTTTACCCCACCAAGCTTGGCGTCGACCGAGTGGAGTAGCGGTGGCCTTCCTAGGACCAGAGCGGCAGCGACCTACCGTGGACTACTCTTCCTCTCTGCCAACTGCGCCAGCGCACGCGCACCGACTTCGTGGTCGTGGTAGCAGAGGGCGTCCGGGGGTGCTGGCGATCTCCTTCGTCTGCTCCTGCGACAGTACGTCGAAGAGAGCTTTGGAGCATGCCCGGAGCGGAGCCGCCGATGTCCTTTGTCTGCTCCTGCGATAGTACATCCAAGAGAGCTTTGGAGCGGCAGGAGGCCACGGTTGGAGTGGTGCTGACAGAAGGAAGGGATCAGAGGAGAATGAGTGTGGGTCTTTGGCTATGGCTGGGATATGGGGCTCAAGTTAATATAGCGGGCGGATGGCAATGAGCCGCGGCAGACGGATGGACGGCTGGCGCCGGAGTAGGTTTGTTGGGCATGAATGCGGATGCTGCTTCAGTGACTTAACTGCAGGTGCGTTGGGTTACTGACATGTGGGCCCAATGGGCATCTGGCCCACATGTCAGTGACACACCAACTGCACGTGCAGTTAAGTTCGATGAATGCGGCATTGACGTTCTGGAGAGACGGTGATCGTTTCAGGCGGGAAGCGCGCACTAGCGATGGAAAGGGTTTCGGTAGCCTAGGGCGGTCAGACGCTGGCGTGATGGTAAAATGTGAACTCATGGATGACGAGCCTTTGAAGCGTATGCGACACATATTGACAACCAAGCGTCCATGCAACCGGTCTTGTCGCCAGCTAGCCTTCGACGACCACCATTAGACACCACACAACCATGCATAACTTACGAATAATGGATGAATCTATCAGACACACACTCGTGTGCAGTGGCACTATGATCGGTCGCTCATGATAGTACATACTCCGTACCATAGGACCCTCTCTATCTAGGCTGTTTATAGATTGTCGTTGTGATGGACGATATACATGAGCAAGGCGCTCCCGAGTATGACCGTTGGTGTTGAGCGAGGTGAATATATACATGCTCGGCGTTTGCGTAGGCCTCCATCAAACATCTAAATAGTAATGTCAGGCACCGCCGGGGCGCGCAGGTGATGGGCTCGTCGTTTGCGTTGCGCCATGAGCAGGACTTTGATTGAGAGGGCGACATGCATGCATTAGCATGGTTTGACAGCATGAGCGGTAGTGTCTGACACAAAGTATTTCATTTTCATTTGGCTGATGAGTGTGCGTTGCAGCAACGAGTCCGTGGTTTGATTCGCCACATACACATAATTTGGTTTTTATTTCTTTCTCCACTGACAGGTAGGCCCGCATAGATAGATAAAGAACACGAGCTAATGAGGCGCATGTGGACTGTTTGACTGGTCAACCAGACAAATACGGAGCTATACGCTGAGCCAGTGACCGTATAATCACCATATCTCATATACAATGATCAAAGTGAGCCATCAAGACAAGTTTGATGACCGCCAATGCATGTTACTCGGTAATAAATGACTAGGATTGAAGGGGAATCCAAATTTCCTTCGTCTTCTGTCCTTGAGCTCTTGACAAACCAATGCACTATACGGTTGTCCGGCCACTCCACCCCAGAGCTCTCACCAAACGTCGTTGATGCCACCGCGCCGCACACTAACCGGTAAGGAAGCGATGGCATCCCGCCACGCCGAGTTCCTCGCCGCCCACGACCGCACACAAAATGGTAGGGAAGCGATGGCATCCCGCTGTGTTGAGTTCATCACCGCTCGCGACCTCACACCTATGTGGGCAGAATTTGAAGCTGCCAAGGCCGAATGGGCGGTAGAGCAAGAGGAGGCCAATGTCGTAAAGAGGGAGCAGAAAGGTCAGAAAGCACTCAAGAAAAGAGAGGCCCGCCGCCACAAGAAAGAAGAGGACGCACGCGCTGCTGCGAAGAGGTCGGCGGAGATCCAAGCACGGTGGGGTGTCACCAACAAAGCCTGGAAGGAGAACGACGGCATCTTGCCAGCATGTGAGAATTAGTAGTACTAGTAGTTAGTGTGTGTGTGTTTGTGTCTGTGTACGAGCATGTACCAGTACTACTAGTTACTAATGTAGTTTTTAGAGCAAATTACCAGTACATTAGCCTAGACTCAATGTTAAAATTCCTATCCTATGCATCAAATGGCATCTCTTTCTCTATAGGAATTGAGATGCATATCATCTCACTTCCTATGATTTTCATATTCCTATAAAATTCCTATCTGAACGAAAGGAGGCCTCTGTTGGAGTAACTACTGTAGCTAGTAGTACTGCTGGTACTATAGTTTTCTTCAAGAAGCATAATTCAACGAAGTCATGATGGTTCCTTCGTCTGAGCAACTTCACAGTGGGAAAGGTTGGGCCTGTGATTTGACGACTCATTAGTCATTATTACTGCGGTGCGACGACTGGGGTGACTCTCCCTTGGAGTTCTGCGTGCATGTCAAGTGGACCACGATGGTCGACGTCCCACATGTTGGCGAACGAAGTATTCTTTCCGATATCGAGGAGAAAGAAAACCGTGTGGTATAGTATCACTGCTGATTTATAATTATTTTTTATTTCTGATGAATGCTAGCGTTTGAACTCTTATGACGAACAGTGCCAAACACGGCACATGATGGATGTCCCACACGCCAGCGAAAGGAGTGGGACATGAACAGTGTGGTAGAGCGTCTCCACTTCTTCCACTTCTGGGTCGGAGACCAGACGTAGTAGTACTAGTGGTATGAACGATACAAAGTGTGACCCAGAGAGAAAGACATGTCTAGTTGGAAGGTCTCGGGGCATACACGTAAACAAATATAAAAGCTAATATGTACCTCCAATTAATATAGTAGTAGTAGAGTACTTAGGCATGTACTCCATAACATCACCGTGCATTGCACGTACAACATTTAGTGGTACATAGTAAGAGATAAATGCCTATATGCCACACATGTTCATACTATTTGTGCCTTTCTACTTCACTTACTGCGCTACATTACTCAGGTTCGTACGTCCACTCCTGGGTACATGTCCGTCTCATAGTTCCAGTCCCACATGTTCTTCATGTAGATGGAACGGTCCTTGCATGACACGTGCACCTTGATGCTAGATGTCTCGCGTGTTGGCAAAATGATGAACAAAGTTCACGTAATAACAAGAGTGGAAGAACATAGATTCTCGACGTCCGAAAAGGAGCAAGGAATCTCGTGGTGGAGCGTCTGCACTCATAATATTTTATATTATTCAGCGATATAAAATCAACCAACCATCTCCATAGTGTATTGGAAGAGTACGAAACACGGCAGCCGAGTGTAGTTACATCATATTAGTACATGGCTAACCCACGCTATCACCATATTTCTTGGCTTCCGTGCGACACCTAGCTCTAGTAATCCAGCACCCCGTATCGCTTCTCGCTCCTCGTCTCTCTCAAAGTGCAGCGGGCTGGCGTTTTTGCCGTCTATTGAGGTTGGTTAACTCATCACATGTTAGCGACATGCCAAGAGCATTCTAAAAAAATAGTATTGTACTCTATTGTTACGCCAAGAAGCGGAAGCGCTTTGACCGACGGACCAAACGAGGCAGGCGTGCCGTGCCGTGAGTGGGTCCAGTTTCTCGTTTTAAACTCGTTTAGAACACTTGGTTTTGAATATTGATAAGATTTTATATAGGGCCTAATGTATTCTTCGAGGATGCCTTTGACTATTGATAATACTTTATATAATTTGAAAATTATATCATTCGAAGATCCTTTCACGTTCTGTTTAAAAAAAAGATCCTTTCACGTACGAATTTGACTGTATGCTTTGAGCAACTTGCATGTCCTATACTCCTCCTGCGTGGATACTCCAACTTAGCTAGAGGTTAGACTAACTCATGACTAACCTTGAACTAACTGTAGCCAAAGAGGTGTTTGGGTGACAGGGTTAGGTTGACAATAAATGCACTTGATGGAGAGAGAAAAGTGATTTTTCAGTGGGCCCAATGAGAACTATCTCCAATTAGCACCTCTTGGGTGGGATATATTTCTTTGGTGGGTTCGGTGCAACTTGCTCCAATTTAACCCTCATGCTTGGATACTTTAGGGTTATTTGAGCCCCAACTAGCTCAAACTAACTCTAACCCATGGATCCAAACAGGGCCTATGGCCAGCCTCGACGCGGAGCAGTCGCGTGCACTGGGAAACGGCGCTCTCTCGGCCATCGCGCTGCTTCAAAGCCGGCGCCAGTGAGCGGACGCCTCTGCTCTGGCCGGGCATTAATGCTGCACTGGCGCTCCAGGGCGACGCTGACCATTTCATGCGGGAAGCGCGCGCTGGCAAGGGAGCATTGTTTTGAACCATTTCAGGTGTAGTACTGGTAGTTTGCAAAACTACTCAATTATTGCACTCGGTTTCCTAAGAAATTGTGGTAAAAAATGTTACTCCACAGGACGCTTCCCTTCTCCTTCCTCTTCCACCGCCCGTGCACGTCCGCGGGAAGCGGCCGGTCAACCCTTATATAGGAGTGCTAGCACGAAAAGATGCATGCATGACCACTAAAATTTCCAGATTAAAGCACCGCTCCGGCGGGAGTATGGCGTATGTTGTTACCTTCGGCCGGGCCATGGCTACCGGGCGACAGTGACCAGAGAAGAGGTGGCAGGAGGGGAATGAATGCAGCTACTATTTGGGTTCGCCGTCCGGCAAATGCGCACCATCACGTGTACCCGCTGGTGCACAAATTGTAACATACGTGTCTGCTTAAGTGGGCGTCACATAACTGGTGTGTGTGTGAGATTCTGAGAGACAGAGTGCGTGTGTGCAACTCTTCCTTTGGACATGTACTCTTTGGACATGTACTCAACCTTTTGCATCGGGATATAAGTATAATGGTATTATACTTTAGCTAGTGATTTACGTGGCCATGTTAACGTGGTTGTGTAAAACAAATGTCACTTCCTGCTCGTGGTTTGTGTTATATAATTACAAGAAAGATGCTCGTGCATTGCACGGAACATCAATATGCATTTTTTTTACAAAACACCTGTTGTGGTTGACCCATGTAGGAATAGTCCCTTGTGTAAAAACTAATGATATCTTGAGAATTTTATCGGAAAACTGGTATCTCGAGAATGTCATCGAAAAAATGAAAGATGAGAGATAAGGTGAGGAGGAGTGGAGCGTGGTGGTGACTGGTGGTCGGACTGGGCGGAGGCATGGGGATGGATGGCGCCGGCAGGCGACAGCGACCATCGCTAGATTATTCCAGAGACTTCCTTTTTTAATTGCTCAGCAATGAGGTTGTGGGAGATAAGGATGTGGAGAGAGGTGCGGGTATCTTTTGTAAAATTATCATAGTTTGCTTTCTATCCATCAGATATAGATCGGACAGTCTATATTACAAGATGGCAGGTACACCATCATCACCAACTCGGTTTTTTATAAGGGTAGAGATGATAAGTTTGCTAACTATTAAAGTAAAGTGGAATTTGTCCATGTTATACAACTAAATGAAGGTGATTGTTTATCATACGGGTAAGGTTGGATGAAGGGTGGTAGGAACAAATGCTCCGCCTAGAGCATGTGTGAGTGAGATGGAGTCTTAGTGTGTGTGTGTGCGTGGGTGGGTGGGCGAGTGCGCGCCCGTGCGTGTGTGTGTGTGTGTGTGAGAGAGAGAGAGAGATGGAGTCTTAGTGTGTGTGTGTGTGATGGAGTCTTAGTCTGTGTTTGTGATGGAGTCTTAGTGTGTGTGTGATGGAGTCTTAGTGTGTGTGTGTGTTTGTGTGTGTGTGGGTGGGTTGGTGGGTGCGTGTGTGCATGCGTGTGTGTGTGTGTGTGTGTGTGTGTGTGTGTGTGTGTGTGTGTGGGTGGGTGGGTGTGTGTGTGTGTGTGACGCGGGGTCCTTGGTGGCGGATGTAATTTAAGTGTGCATGGCTTCATCATAGAGAGGTGATGTGTATGGCAGAGGCCACCTATGATGGGGTGCGGGAGAGAAAAGGCCCATAGAGAGGGAAGAGAAGGTGTGTGCGCGTGAGAGGAGTCTACATTGAGAGAACGTGTTTGTTCGAGAGACACCAAGGAAGACAACTATATATCGATGGTGCATGTAGGCGGGAGTTAAACGAAGGGATGGTCTTATTGGTTTCGAGGATATAGGGGAAGAGTGAGAGGGGATTAGCTAGAAGGAGATTGTTAAGTGTGAGTGTGTGTTTTACCCATCCAGGCGGAAGTTATGTGCACACAAGAAGAGAACGATTCGATGTGGCGTTAGGGTTGAGGGTAATTAACTACGTATGGAGACATAGAGACCTTGAATGTGCATGTGCGAGAGGTATACATGTATACATGGGATGTGTGTGTGTGCGCGCGCACATGATCGAGATAAAAGAAAGAAGACATAAGTCATAAGATCAACGACATGGGAGAGACGGATCGGTATGACAATATGCATGCATGTGAGAGTGCAGGGAAGAAGGCCTGACAATTGAGCATGTGTTTCTGTCTTTAAGAGATAGTGGTGTGGGCTGGTGCATGCACCTATGGCGAGCAGAGGGAGTGAGACACAATGATTGTGCAAAAGAGATCAACCTATAAATGCATGTATGGAGAGACATATATAGTGTGGGTGATAGGAAGCAAGACTGCGTGCGAGAAAGAAATGTTGACGGAGAAACTACAGATAGATACAGAGATGGAGATGGTAGCTAGAGGGACATCCGCTAGTTTGAGTGTTGGAGATGACCGCCGGGTGGTTCAGAGGGTGAAGTTATGTGTGTGAGAGAGAAAGATAAAAAGAGGGCACTTGACTGCATGTAGAGAGAAACATATGTAGTGTGCATGATAGGAAGCAAGAGTGAGGGCGAGAAAAAGGTTGATGGAGAAACAGATAAATAGAAAGATAAAGATGCTAGCTAGTGTGCGTTAGAGATAGGAGTCGAGTGGATCAGAAGGCTGAGTTATGTGTGTGGGTGTGAGAGAGATAAACAGAGGGTGCATGTGAGTCACATACAAACAAATATCAGAGAGAAATGAGATCCTGAGAGACGGAGTTTTGTGTCTACGAGAGAGAAAGATATTTCACAACGAGAGTGATAGCTAGAGAGACATATGAGGGAACGCAAGATATCTCAAGGGGGAGAGAGTGTGTGTGAGCGACATACAAGAGAACGGTGGAGAAATATGAGACCCTGGGAGACAGAGTTTGTGTTTGTGTGTGAGAAAGAGATATTTAAGAGGAAGAGTCGTAGCTTCTCATACCTAAGGAGCAAAAGACATCTCTGTGCGAGAGGGGGTGTGCGAGTGGCACACATGGGAATAGTACAGAGAAATGAGACCCCAGGAGACAAAGTTTTGTGTTTGTGTGAGAGAAAGAGATTCCACATGGAGAATCATAGTTAGAGACACATAGCAGGGAGCGAGATATACTTAGAGAGAAATAGAGTGATGAAGGTCGAGGGAGAGAGTGCCTTCTGTGTGTTATGAAGATAAAAGATCATTGTCGACATACAGGTAGCACGAGAGATACCCGAGAGACGATGAACGCGTATAGGTCTAGACAGATACTCCTATCTAAGCATGACTGATAGCTATATGAGATGAATATGAGGATTAAAGGGGATTCAAATATTTAAACTGGAGATCACGACATCGATAATATCATAACGCAAATTGGTGTATCAAACATGCATATTCATTTGAATTTGGGGACACATGTAATGTTATATAGTTTATCAATATTGGTGATCCATATATTCTTTATTAGAAACAATGCATGGTATATGCAATTAATGTCTAAACGGGATTACACTATATGTTGCGTGTGTGAAACACATTATACATGTTTGAGAAGTAAAAAAACCCGCATGAAACACACATTAATTGGAGACAGTTAGCGAGGAATGCATACATTGGATTTCAACATAAAGTGGTTTCAAATATTTGAAAATCCAAATTGATGGATACAGCCTTATGAATCTGAGATCATGCCATTTGTAAACCATATTTATGTATGAAGGGTGTTGTGCTTTTGAAAGTATATATAAAAAACGATGTATATAGAATTTTATTCCAATTGAAAATGGATCCTGCCCGAACAAAAATAGAATACAAACGAGATTCGAATTGAGATGGTAAACATGCACTCTGCAAAATTTGAACAAAGCGGGGAAAGTCCCAGTAACCGCCTGAAAGTGCAACTAATCCCCGGGTGGTTTTGGTAATTAATAACAACATATATATCATTGAACTAATAATTTCTTGAGAATCATTTCAGAAAGTTCAGTGATATGGGTATGGCAAGGATCAAGAAGTGGACCCTCAAAATGCTAAGGCAAGCATTGGCAAAAGCTCAAGACTCCATTTTTGGTTTAGTGATCCAAGATCACATTGAGTCTATAGGAAAGCCAATACTATTAAAAGGGGATGAGGTTATGATAATGATCTGGTTGCTCAAAGTGCTTAGTGATATATCTCCTAAACTATCAGCAACTCTCACTTCCATAATACACTCATAAGTAATCTCGGTCCCAACGATTTCCTAAACTCAGTCACACCGAGATGAACCACCTCAGCCATATAGCCAAACCCTAGAAATCTCGGATTTTTCGATTCTGAACTCGGTCTCACCGAAACTTGTGTTGCCAAGCTTCTGTAACCTTCTGTCATCAAATCGGTGTCACCGAGATGATGAAGTCGGTCCCACCGAGATTGGCAAGCCCTAGTCTTTACACGAATCGGACTCACCGAGATTGTATTTTCGGTCCCACTCGAAAATCCCAACGCTCACATGATTTGAACTTTCGGTCTCACCGAGTTGTCAACTTCGTCCCACCGAGATTGGTCAAATGTGTGTAACGGTTGGATTTTGTGTGGAGGCTATAAATACCCCTCCACCCCTCTTCATTCGTGGAGAGAGCCATCGAAAGAACTACCACTCCTACCTTACATTTCGAGAAGAAAACTACCTACCCTTGTGTTGAGATCAAGTAGCTCCACTCCCACCATATGAAGCTTGATCTCTAGCCTTCCCAAGTTGCTTTCCACTCAATCCTTTCTTCCACCACAGCCAAATCAGTGAGGAGAGTTGAGTGTTGGGGAGATTATCATTTGAAGCACAAGAGCAAGGAGTTCATCATCATCAACACCATCTATTACCTTTTGGAGGGTGGTGCCTCCTAGATTGGTTAGGTGTCGCTGGGAGCCTCCACGAGATGTGGAGTTGAACCAAGAAGTTTGTAAGGGCAAGGAGATCGCCTACTGTGAAGATCTACCCCGAGTAAGGCTAGCCCTCCGTATGCATGCCATGATGGCATAGACAAGGTTGCTTCTTCGTGGACCCTTCGTGGGTGGAGCCTCCGTGGACTGTCGCAGCCGCTACCCTCCGTGGGTTGAAGTCTCCATCAACGTGATTGACGATAGCACCACCTATCGGAACCACGAGAAAATCTCCGTGTTCCAAATTGCGCTTGCTCTTCTCCACCTCTCTTACTACATGTGCAATTTACTTCCGCTGCCTATACTCTAGAATTGCATGTGTAGGGTGATACTTGACTTGATCATCATTGTGAACTTGCCAAAAACTTGTCTTTATCAAAAGGCTGAATTTTTATATTGTCAAGTAGTCTAATCACCCCCCCTCTAGACATAATTTCGATCCTACACCGCCCGAAACCAAAATTGATCTATCAAACATGCATACTCATATGAATTGACGCGCATCTATGTTATTTAATATGTAGATATTACTAATCCATACATTTTAGTCGAACATAATTTGGTTTAAATCTTTTGAATTCAACCTTATGATTTCGAGATCATTGTATTTGCAAATCATATTATACATATAAAGGAGCAAAATTCTTTGTTGTGCTTTTGAAAGTATATATAAACAAATGATGTATATAGAATTTTATTCCAATCGAAAATGGATCCTGCCCAAAAAAATAGAATGCAAACGGGATTCGAATTGAGTTGGCATAGTAAACGTGCACTCTGCAAAATTTGAACGAAGCGGGAAAGTCGCAGTAACCGCACGAAACCAAAATTTGCGAGATGGAAATTACTACTGCCTATCCCTACCACGCAAAGCCTATTGGCTCGATTTCTATAGGTTCCGATAGGCGTAGGTTTGTAATTTCATTCAAACATGACATAACCGCCTCTCACCCGGATTCATACATGGTGGGCGCCAAAACACAGTGTCTCCTCGACCGAAATTGACTCCCTCCCTGATTCATGCATGGTGGGCGCCAAAAACAAACTCTCGTCGGCAAATATTCGGTCTATGTGAGATTACCGTCCTATCCCTAACCGACTAATATTGTTGTGATGTAGGAAATTTGAAACGGGGCTAAGTTTGTAAATTTCCTCACATTTGAGGCAAGCGCGCCCTAAAGACATGGTTCCCCCTTCCTCTCTCCCTCCATTTCCCCATTCGTACTCCGTGGGCGCCAAAACACCCTCTCCACCCCATCCTCCTCCGTCCGCCACCGCATCCACCGCCGTCCTCCTCCACCATGCCAGAGCTGATACCCCGACACCGCCATCCATTACAAGAGATCGACCTCTCTCATCCACGGCTTCGGACCGGGATCCTTGCATCCTGTCCCCTCGCTTCATCCCCGCCGTCGTCCACCTTGCCGGCACCGCTCCTACGACCGTTTCGTCCACCGCGCCCTGCCGCCATCGTCTACCCTCCTAGATCTGCTTCCACGCTGCTGACATCCATCACTACCGCAACACCATCAAATTCTCAACAGATGCATACACGGCGCCGCACCAGAGGTGGTACTCTTTCGTATCTGCTCAACTTATTTATCGTAGCAAGAAAATAGATCGCCACTGCTTTACTCTGATTTCTTGTCCATCACTTTCTTGCTAGTTGAAAGCAAACTTTGGTTGCGATGTTGCCTTTGTCCGGTTTGCACCTTCAGATCCGCCATGGCACGCTCAACACTATACTCACAATGCTTATGGTTTTCCCCTTTTATATTCCACACTAGTTAAATCACAGTAGACTAAATTTCAAAATTGGGTCAGTCGATTTTTCAGAGCTCGCCGGTGTTCACCGGTGCGAAGGAAGGGGCTCAGGTGGGGACGGTGGTTGTGGGGGGCAGTGGTGGGGCCTCACCGAACAAAGAAAACTCGGCGCGTGTGGGGGCAGGGGTGGGGGTGGGGGTGGCGGAGGAACACAAAGTGGGGGGTGGTGGCACCGGCGGCCTGCAAGGTGTTCTCAGATGGGAAGAATCAGAGAGGAGGAAGAAGAAGGGTTAGGAGACGTAGGATCTTCATCCAACCGCCTGAAATGTTCAACTGACCCAAATGACAAAAGTCACATGACTTGCATGCAGACATGCCTTTATATTCAGTACCATCATCGTACCTGCTTAGCACTGCTCCTGAATCCATCAAGCTAAACAAAGTGATATGATGCTGATATTACTAAAACAAATAACCTTTAATTGGTTAGCTAATGTTCCTACTTTACTTTTGAAAAGCATGTGCACCACATATAGAGAGACAACAGGGAGTTGCATTCTTAATGCGCTCTCGTTCATTATGTGTGGGCACTGCGCAATGAACATTTTATTATCCAAAATCTGCTTGCTCTTCTTTAGCATGTTCCTCTTCCGTTCTTCTTTAATAAGTACTCTATCCATTCCTAAATACAAGTCTTTGTATAGATTCCACCACGGACTACATATGGAGCAAAATGAGTGAATCTACACTCTAAAATGTATCTGGATACATCTGTATGTGATCCATAGTGGAAATATCTATGAAGACTTATATTTTGGAACGGAGGGAGTATGATAGTAGTAGAGTATGTTCCTTATAGTGAAGATGAGCAGGGACATTTGCAGTGTAGAGGTCTATACGATCGGTTGTGATGGACACTTTGAACTCTTCGGGCCTCTTTGATTCGTAGGATTTTGTAAACATAGGAATAGGATTTGTAGTGGCCTGCCCACTTGAATCCTATAAGAATAGCAAGGAAATGCGGGGAGCTGTGTCGCCCTTGAAAGCTACACTGATATTAATAGCACCGCACCTTCGGTTGAAGATAGCTGGGGTATCCGAAGCATTTCTAGCCATACTGGTAATACTAGCACATATATTCCAGCAAGTTCCACTTTGCTGAATTTACTCTGATGCTTAAGGTTTTCCCATTATATCTACACTATGATCTATGTAGCTGCTTTGTGTCGCACTAGCAGCAGTCCACTCTTGAAGCTAAACACTACAATGACTTATAAAATTGGCACCAAGGCATTGAGTGCCCTTCTGGATGCAATGAAACTCATACGCTACCCACCTGTTGACTCTTATTCAGAATATGATCCTAATGACTATTCTAACCTCGAGGAATAAAAGGCAGATGGCCTGTCTTGTTCACCCATCAAGGTGCTTGTTCTAATTTGGCAAGGTTTTATTGATTGCGCGTATCTTACATATGTTGTCTTGCATTTCTTCTAGTTTGTTGCACCGCCATCTACTTAGTTTACTCATCATATATGTCAAGATGCTATGCCCATCCATTATCAATACATATTCCATCTATCATCATACCATGTTTTTTCACTCAAATGTTGTTCTTGTGCATCATACATCAAAAAGGAAGAGGGTGATTGCCGAACCTGAAGGAGCACCAGCAAAAGTCCTTGAAAAACATGGTGGTGCCGGAGAAATTAGACATCACCCCACTTATATTGGTTGTACAACCAGTGACACAAAACGTAGGACCGACTCCAGCAGACTGTACCCATACTTCACTGGCCACACCACTACCCCACCACACAGGACCTGCACTCCAACAAAAAGTATGCCGATTTCAGTTGCCATAGCACCAGCCGTACCATAGAAAAATCCCACCCAAAGAAAAAAATACAAAGAAGTCCACCGTCGAAGACCTATCCCAACTGCAGAGACGGCCAATTCCTGCAGATTGGAACCCCATTCGAGTTATTCCCAGTTTAAAATACAATGCTTTCAATGTTGTTAGGGACTACATGCATATATTCCCATCATGGGAAGATTATAGTGAAGACAAACACCATTTTCACATCTTCATGTCCCACTTACGTGTAAGTGCTATTATTCATGGTGATTATTTTCCTGTTTTCTGCTGATTGAACACATCAATGATTTACATTACCTTGTTGCAAGTAGGCGAGAGTCAATCTAGATAGTCATGATGAGCAAAGCTTGCTTATGCTTTTCAAGGAAGCATTGCAGTAGTATCGGTGTTACCTAAGGAAAATCACACTTTGATGGCAAGTCTATAAACGAATTTCTGGTGAAGTCTCCTGTGCTAAATTTAGAAGACATTGAATGGAAAAACCTTGTTATGCATTGGTCTCGTTCCCAGGATGACGTACTATCTATGATATTGCATGACAATTTGAACTTCTACTTTTCCGCATGTGCCTTACGGATCTTTTTTGCAGGAAATCTGCTCGAAGAAGAATTCCGGTTTGAAAAGAACGACAGGATATCGCAAATATGCTGCCCGCTGCTTTGCTCCTGTTAGTACATGTTGTCCTGTATCATTGTACTTGCATATATACATGGTCATTATGTGACAATAGTATGCATGATAGCTTGCTTATCAATTGTTCGCTCCAAATTATCTGATATGTATGAATGGTTACATTAGTGTACAATATATCCAACGCCAATGAAATTTTTAGCTTTGCATTGTTCTTGTAAGTACCTGTTGTCCTTTATCAGTGTACTTATATTTACAGGTTGTTGTTCATGTACCATCACTCTGCAGCTTGTTTTCCTTTTCCCTCCATTCTACACATCATATCTATATTTACTCTTACCATAAGGTTGGATAACACCGATGGTACTGAAGAAGTTCTGTGCATTGCTCTTGGCTGTACCAATTGTCTGTATTGATGTACTTACATTTATAGCTACTTGGTTATGTAGCATCACTCTTTATCTTATCTTAAATATTCTCCATTTTTTCTTATATTATCACATCTATATTTACTCTTAACAGAATGTAGAATAAAGGCAATGCATATGAAGAAGATTCTGTGGTAAACTTCTGGAATTGCCCCCCCCCCATCAGCATGGACACGGGCTTTATAGAGCTTGTCTTCACCAATAATGTAAGTTTTCCCTTCTCAAGCCTTCAAACTTTGTTGTGTATATTTGGTTAGGTATGACTGCAACAACTGTTTATTTTTGGTGTTTACATCAAATTGCATGTTTAAAGTTTATTATGTAGTTCATAAACAAAAGTTTGTCCTTCTCAATTTAAGTTTTCAGTTGTACAACCAAGTTCCTTCTTCATACCATGTAAATTAAACTATACAGAGCACGTGATCTTCTTTTGCACTGCATGTATGCATCAGTTCTTGATCCGAAATCCAGTGGTGTGGTGAACCTACCCACTACAACACAATGTCATATTCTGCAATGTCTTAACTATGAACAATGTCATATCATTCTACTATTATTTAAACCATATCTTTATTTGCCAATCTGAAATGGGATAAATTGACAGCACACTAACCATTGATACTTATGAGTTCTTTATCTGCAATCCAGTGGTGTCATGAAGCTGCCAACTCCTTCACAATGTCATTTCCTCCCATGTCTTGAGCTGAACAATACCATATTGTGTTAATGCTATTTTAAACTGTGTCACTTTATTCGTCAGTAAGAAATGTGATGAATTGTCAGCACTGATACTTACATGTGCAAAACTTGTCATCTGTCTGCTTGTTTATCTTTCAGAGTGAGGAGGATAGAAGTGTCAAACAAGCGCTAGCCTCATCCGCTTTTCGCTTGCTTATACCGCAGCTCCAGTAGGGCTAACCTTTCTTGAACTCTATTGAAGTGTTGTCGGTTTTGTATATTATTTTGTCGGCATGTTTATTTGCACTGGTGGCGATCTTTGATGCCCAGTGTATGTAATCTACTGTCTGCTTGTGCTTTATTATCATAGTGGCGAACTTTGATGCCCAGTGAATGTAATATGTCGTAATTTCTCTATTGTATAGTCTAGGTTTTTTCTTATTCACGATGCTGCAGTTATTTTACTGTATATATATCCTATCTTCGAAGTAAACCGGCCAACACTACAAAAAAATACACTTCCGTGATGATACGTGTTTGTCACAGTAGGTCGCGTTTTTTGTCATGCATGTACATCCATGACAAATTTATGACAGAATCAAGATAGTCATACCTGTGCTATCGTAGAAGTGTTCCATGACATTACCAAAATTATCATCACGGAAGTGTCCACTTCCATGATGATAAATCGCGCGTCACAGAACTGCTTTTGTCAAGGGTGACCGACACATGGCATCCACCAATGGGGATCCGATAACCCGTTAACAGCCCCGACCAATGGGGATTTTCCACGTGTAAAATCATCATTGGCTGGAGGAAACACGTGTCGGCTCACCGTTGGGACAGATGTCATCCGCTCATTGGACCGAAGGCACCTATGATACGGCGACACGTGGCACGGCCCAACAGAGGCCCATTCCTGTGAAAAGGCCGGCTTGTTTGACTTGGTCAAAAGGTGGCGGGCCAGCCCACGGAAAGCCTGTTAATGGCCTGTTCGCATATAGCCCATTTACAGCCCGCTAACCCAGGGCCCATTACGCCCTATCCGAATTAGGCCCAGTAGCATCATCTGGGCCGTCCAATATGATTCAGCCCGATTTAACTTCCGGCCCATGTGTGGCCCATGACTTCTTTCGGCCCATATGAGGACCTTTGTAACTATTGGCCCATTAACGGCCCGTGGTGAAACTGGCCCGTAATGAACAGTGAATCACTTTATACCCATTAACGACCCGTTATTCCATTGGGCCGTTTCCAGCCCAAGTTATTTTTCGGCCTTCTCAGGGCCCATTGATTCTGGGCTCATTTGCAAGATTCGTTACATACGCCCGTTCGCTATTTTCTTGCTGGGCCAAATTCAGCCCGTTGTTATATCGCCCGCTTATGGACCGTTAATACGTTGGGTCGTTTTCATGTCAATAAATAAGCAAGCAGTTAAGGCTAGCCTATTACCGCTATTACACATATTACATCCACTTGGCCGTCAAAACTGGCCACCAGTGCAATTAAACGCGGCAGCAAAACAAGAGCATAACTGAAACAACTTTAGAAGAGCTCAAGAAACGTTATCTTGGGTATCCACCATGTTGGCAATAAGCTTAGCAAGCTGATTAGCTTTGTCCTGTTTGGCGCTAAAATCCTCCAACGCTTGCTGTTGGACCAGAAAGTATGCATCTGAATGCTCCAGGGACTTCCACAGTCCTTCCGCTTCTTGTCGTAGCACAGCTGATCGATGTCTTTTAGCTTGTAGTTGAGACTCAAGAACCGAACTAATTCAGACAGTGACTTTGAATAGCTTGTGCATGTGGTAGTGGCCAGTAACTCGAACACTAAACCAAGACAGGACTTTGGGGTTGTCTCGCTGTCTTCAAGATAGTCTTCCTTAGCTGTTGGTATCAGCTTTGTTGGAGACCAACAAGGATGTGTCACTATCCTGAACTTTATCTACATTACTTCCTTTACCATTGCTTAATAAGGCACTCTTCCCCAATATTCTGTCAGCATTCTAAAAAAAGAAACAAGTAGACACATAACAAGTTTAGCATGTACTACTATATGAAACTCATTTCGATGAACCAATTCATTAGTAAGGTGGACAGGATTAAACTACCAAGTCTTCTATTGCCAAGTACTAGTACATAATAAAAGCATCAAACAAACATATATCTATGTCCTATGGTCACTGCATTGTCTTGCCAAATCAAAATAGAGACACAGTTCAAATCATATCAGTTCAAGACAAAGCAGTAGTGAAAGAATACAAAGCGTGGGAAACTACACGGCACAACAAGATTTCAGATGGGTACCACGGGTCTACATGTACAACAACACTATTGGCTCTATTGTGATGCTAGTAATGTGCACGATATAAAAGTCAACTGTATACACAATTGAAATTTAAATCAACAGAGCTATTGATAAGAGCAAACCTGTTAAAGAAACATGCGTGAACATACCTGCTGTGCCATTGGAGTTTCGATTGGATCCTTCAATTTAAAAATAAGTTTGTATCAAGAATACAAGGATACAAGAGCAAAGCAATCATAGTTAAAAAAGGCGCGCCTAAGCGAGCGCTTAAGCGCGCCTAGGCTCTAGGTGTTGGCAAAATGCATTGCGCATAACTATGCATAATCTATGCATAACTACGCATAAGCACGCGCTTTGGTCAGTAAAGCGCAAGGCGGTGGCAAACGCACAATTAACGCCTAGCGCTTTTTTGAACTATGATAGCAATGGAATCTTAAATTAGAACAGTTGTTCTTCAGGTTTAGGCACTTGTTGTACATGAACAGAGTACGGTAAGATGCAAGAATAAAATACTTAAAAATAGAAAATGAGCTCATAGACCTTACCACATTCTTGGTTCAGACCAAGATGTAACAAGGCATTCCCAAATATCGCCTAGTAAATGTGTCTCAGAGAACGTAAGGGAATTTGATGAGTTTCTTTGCCGCTGAAGTACGCTTTCTTGTGTAATTCGATATCGCCACCAAGCATTCTTGAAGATAGCAGAGGTATTAGCACATGTTACCTCATCCCGAGTTTCCAAATCGGTCCTTCTCTATAGAGAAAAATGGGAAAATTTGTTGTATTATAACCATCATGGAGGTAGGATGTATGGGACAAAGCAAAGTAATTGCCATGAATAACATTACTGTAGGACCTTGAAGTATGTCTATAGAGGGGGTGATTAGACTACTTGACCAATTAAAAACTTAACCTTTTCCCAATTTTAGAGTTTGACAGATTTTAGCTATCTTAGGACAAGTCAAGCAATCATCACACAATTCAAGCAAGCATGAAAGAGTATATAGGCAGCGGAAATTAAAGCATGCAACTTGCAAGAAAGTAAAGGGAAGGGTTTGGAGCTTTCAAACGCAATTGGAGACACGGATGTTTTTGGCGAGGTTCCGATAGGTGGTGCTATCGTACATCCACGTTGATGGAGACTTCAACCCACGAAGGGTAACGGTTGCGCGAGTCCACGGAGGGCTCCACCCACGAAGGTTCCACGAAGAAGCAACCTTGTCTATCCCACCATGGCCGTCGCCCACGAAGGACTTGCCTCACTAGCGGTAGATCTTCACGAAGTAGGCGATCTCCTTGCCCTTACAAACTCCTTGGTTCAACTCCACAATCTTGTCGGAGGCTATCAAGTGACACCTAGCCAATCTAGGAGACACCACTCTCCAAGAAGAAACAAATGGTGCGTTGATGATGAACTCCTTGCTCTTGTGCTTCTAATGATAGTCTCCCCAACACTCAACTCTCTCTCATAGAATTTGGATATGGTGGAAAGAAGATTTGAGTGGAAAGCAACTTGGGGAAGGCTAGAGATCAAGATTCATATGGTAGGAATGGAATATCTTGGCAACACATGAGTAGGTGGTTCTCTCTCAGAAATGGTAAGTTGGAAGTGTAGGTTTAGTCTGATGGCTCTCTGCACGAATGAAGAGGAGGTGGAGGGGTATATATAGCCTCCACACAAAATCTAACCGTTACACACAATTTACCAAACTTGGTGGGACCGATTCAACAGACTCGGTCGGACCGATTTAGTAAACCTAGTGACCGTTAGGATTTTCGGTGGGACTGACATGCAACTCGGTGAGACCGACTCGGTTAGGGTTAGGGCATAACGTAATCTCGGTAAGACCGATTACACAAACTCGATGAGACCGAATTTGGTAATAAGCTTTCCAGAGAGTTGGTCAGGTAAACTCGGTGGGACCGATTTGCTCTTTTCGGTGAGACCGAAATGTTACAAAAGGGAAACAGTGAGTTTACATTGCAATCTCGGTGGGACCGATCGCTCCCTTCGGTTAGACCGAAACGTTACGAAGGGAAACAGAGAGACTACAATCCCCTCTCGGTTAGACCGAGATCCCTATCGGTAGAACCGATTTGCTTAGGGTTTGTGGCAGTGGCTATGACTTTTGAAATCGGTGGCGCCGGATAGGAAGAATCGGTGTGACCGATTTTGGCTTTAGGTTTAGGTCATTTGTGGATGTGAGAAAGTAGCTGAGGGTTTTGGAGCATATCACTAAGCACATGAAGCAAGAGTCTCATTAAGCAACACCTCATCCCTCCTTGATAGTATTGGCTTTTGCTATAGACTCAATGTGATCTTGGATCACAAAAATATGAAATGAAGAGTCTTGAGCTTTTGAGCTTGAGCCAATCCTTTGTCCTTAGTATTTTGAGGGATCCACTTTCATTATCCATGCCATGCCATTCATTGAGCCGTCCTGAAATAATAGTCTTGGAATAGCATTAGCTCAATGAGCTATATGTTGTTATGGATAGTTGCACTTTCAATTACTTACACATAACTCCTGGACAAACACCTGTAACTGGCATTTTCCTTCATCTTCAGTATAATATTTCCAAGGTGGGAAGATACGCACATACGATTTAACAACATCACATGCGATAGATGCTAAACTACGATCGGCTGGTTGTGCTTCCTCCACGTGAATAGGCGTACTAACCGTGGAGTTGGGGTTCGCCGTGATAGTATCGCCCTTTGGGCACCGGAGCTGCCTTACTAACTGTTGTTGTTTGGGAGCTCTATGGTGGAGATGGTGC
This sequence comes from Aegilops speltoides, assembly GCA_021437245.1. NCBI lineage: Eukaryota > Viridiplantae > Streptophyta > Magnoliopsida > Poales > Poaceae > Aegilops > Aegilops speltoides. The sequence continues at coordinate 388,359,133 of CM038143.1, forward strand.
CGTGTCAACAGGAACTGGGTTACTATCGGCCGGGTTGGGGTTCATTGGGTGAAGCTGGTTCTCCGTCCATCGCAAAGAGGGGTACAATCATGTAGAGTTTGGGTTATGTGTGGTAGGGCTGGTTCTTGTGCATGTACAACCGGGTGCTATCTCCACCAAGAGGTAGCACTGCTTTTATTTGAAGACCGTGTTTTTATTCCTCTAGATATCGCATCACCCGCTCCAATTCAAATGGCTGATAAACATGAAACATAGTTGAATGTACGTACATTGTATGAGAGATGATGCAATAGATAGTGTGGGAAAAGAGGACATGAAATAGTTGACATGTATATTGTTTAACTAAAACGGATAGCATGACATAATTTCACATATATGATGTCTATCTAAACTGGATAGCATAGCGTAACATAATTCAAAGACATGATGAATAACTAAACAGGATTGCATGACATAATTCACCTACATGTTATCTAAGTAATCAGGATCACATCATTTAATTCACATATGCGATTTATATGCTAGACAGAGGGCATTCCATATGATGTCTGAACTAAGAACATGGTGTTGAATATTGTGTATATGATGTCTAAACTATGCAATGCAAGACACCGTATGCATGATATGAGCAATATAACTATGCCAAGTTAGAGCATACACCTTAGTGGGGGAATAGGACTGGTCATCTGTCTCTGAATCCATCTCTGAGGAGAAATCGGGACCCAACAAGAGATCTGTTTCGACATGTAGCACTGTCTGCTCTGAAGGCCTTGTTTTCACTCCAGATTTTTCCATCTCCCACCCAAATGGCTGATTCACAGGAAGAGTAGTTTAATGTACAAACATTGTCGACAAATGGAAATGTAATGAAGAAAACGATGGGCAAGATACCATTCAAATATATGATGCCTGGTTAAACAGGATGGCATTGCACATTTCACATATATTATGGCCGGCTAAAAGACACGAGACTGCATAATTCCCATATATGATATAGAAACTAAACAGGTGGCATTACAGAACATGTCTAAACTAAGCAGATGACATATATGATGTCAAAAGTAGGCACTTCAAGGCAACATATGCATGATATGACTAACATCATCATGCCAAGGTAGAGCAAACACCTTGGGGCTAAATAGGAGTGGTCACGCGCCCAATCGCCTCGTAATGATATATCTTCCTCTCGATTACAACTGGAGAGCGGTGGGGAGGGTTTGCCATTGAACCCACCATGGAACGATGTCTCGATGACATTGTATTGCCGCAAAAAACTTCTCTTTTTCTCTACATGTTCAAGATGACTGTGTACAATATCCGATATGCATACGAAAAAAATATGGTGAGATTATGTAAGGAGAGCATGCAGAAATTTAGAGTGATGGTAACAACTAGTGGATCGACGCTTTTCGCTGAACCAAAATAGCCCTAATGGATCGACGTGAATGTATAGTAATAAGTGATGCAACAAGTGTACAACCTCTTTGCGGTAGCCTTGTCGACCTCAAAGATCATTGGGTTGGTCATTTGAAGCTTGAGGCAGAGGTGGCTGCCGGAGGTGTGGAGGAAGATATGAGGAATCAGAGACGGCGTCCGGGCACTCGCTCACAGATGGATTGTTCGTCGTTGGAGCAGCTCCGTGAGCCGAAGACGCCAAGGCTGAAGCTGCACAAGACGTACATCGCCAATATCAAGTGGGATTCTAATAGCTTCTCCAATAGATGATGTAAAATGGATGTAAAATTAACATCACCAAAAACCACCGACTACAATAGATGAGGTAAAACTGCTGACTCAACTTAATCGTCGAAAATGAAATTAATCAGGAATCAATGCTACCGCTTGAATCGAACGCAATGGTAGCAGAGAGGCACTTGACATGTAGTTTAGGAGGGCTCGAGTTCATCTTCAACCTGCACCTCGAGCCACCAGCCACCACCGGCCGAACTGCTGGCCCAACGCCGCCGCCTCCCAAACAACTCGCCACCGTCGCGCCGCCAGCCCTCTAGGCCCCCGCCCCACCCCGACCCCTAAGATAGATAGTGGGGTACCTCTCCATGAGCCCCGCCCCACTGTGGGGTGGTTCTTCCTTAACTCCGGCGAGCCCCCCAACCCCTGAAAATCGACTGACCCAAAAGTTGATTCAGTCGACTGAAGTGTGGCTTAATTGGAGCAGAGCAATAGCACGAGCAAGGGGGAGAGCAGCAGCAGCAACTGGGCGAGCGAGCGATCGAGCGAGAGCCGGAGCAGCAGCAACAGCGCGAGCGAGAGCCGGAGCAGCAGCAGCAGATCCGGCTGGTATGGACGCCGCCGCCGAAGGGGCCTCGCACTAGGGGAGAGCCGCCGAGGAGATGTTGCCCGTGGCGCTGGCTTCAAGGTAGCCGCTCCATGGGGGTGCGGGATGGAGCACCGTCGGCGTCGGGAGGTCGAGTTAAGGAGAAGGTGCAATGCGATGAGTGTACAACCTCTTTGGTGGAGCCGAGTAGGCCTCGGCTTCGTCCGAGGAGTCGGTGAGGATGATGTGGTTCCGGTGGAGCAGGTTAAGGCGGCGCTGTGGGGATGGAGAAGCCGCGATAGACGAGGTGATCGTCGGAGCAGCTCCTTGGAGGTGGAGGACGGGGTGGCTGAACCGGCGGGACGATGAGATCAACAACGGATCCTCATCCGGGGAGGTGGGCGAGGGATGTCGAGCTGTTGCGGTGGGCGACATCGTCGGGGAAGAGGATCCGGCTGGGCAGCGGTGACATGGCGGACAGAGGAGGGTGGGGTTTCGCGGCTGGAGCGGAGAGGTTATGGCGGCCTGGGATTTCGAATGGCGAAAAGGGGGCGATGGGAGGGGGTGAAGCATGACTTAGGGACGCGCTTGTCCAAAATGTAGGGTGTGTTACAAAAGTACCCCCCCCACCGATTTGAACTAGCGACCCTTTCGGCTCAGGGTTAGAAGGGGGATTTCGCGTGTCGGGATTTGGCAGCTGGAGGGAGTTTTCGTGTGCGTTGTAATTTCGGGATAACAAGGCGCGGGTTGTGAAGGCGCCAGTTTTGGGAGCATGATATCTGAATTTTCGGGATATAACAAGACGTGCGTTGAATTTTAGGGACAAGCCTAACGTGTAGTAATATTGTACTTGTAATGCACTCAAATCAATTCGCACTTCCCTCAACCAAAAAGAAAACGAAAAAATAAAACTATTCACACCACACAAATAGAGAGTCTTGCCCCATTTTACTATACAAATGCTATTCAAAGCTACTCCCTGCTTCCATCTATATAGGGCCTAATGCGTTTTTCGATGCTAACTTTGACCAAATATTAGAGCAATGGTATATGACATGCAACTTACACAGAGCACACCGTTAACTTCGTCTGTGAAAGGTTCTTTCAATGATATAATTTTCACATTGTGCATGTCATGTACTATTAATCTTGTCAATAGTCAAAGGCGGTCTTAAAAATCTCATTACGCCCTATATAGATGTAAGGAGGGAGTATGAATCCATGTTATGTCCGATTAATTTTTTCGCTTTGCTGTATAATGCATGTAACCTACTCATACCAACATTTTAGTGCATTCCAAATGTCTATACTACCATTGCAATTCGAACTAATTTGAATTCGTTTCTCTATTTCAATAAGAATCTACAATCATGATTGTTGCCAACTTCAACCATCATAGTTTCCTTGCTATCTGCCAGATATAAATCGGACGGCCTATAATGCAGGATGGCAGGCACACCATCATCAACAACTCCGTTTTTTATAAGAGTAGAGATAAAATATATTAAATGTATTATAACATGTTCATAAACACACCATGTGTATCACCGTTATATATATTCACACATGCGTCAAACACTATGATAAATTCTTCAAATATCCGAATTTGCTTTTTATAATGAAGTATATATGATCTCTATTCGTCTTTTACACCCACACAACCCTCTTATCTTTGTAGCTAGCACTAACTTTCTCTTGTGCATGCACACGCCCACATCCCTCTCACCCTCCCTCAGCATTCTCTAGCTCCATCGCGCAAATTCATCTTTTCACTTTAGGTCGTTCACCCACGGTGTGTGTAGGCCCCCAGCTCCTTCTTTACGGCACACATTGATCGATTAGCCTCTCTAGCCGTGTGTGCCTAGCACAAACACAAGCTTCCCTCTTCCCTTGTCACCATCCATGCCTCACTCCCACCACTCTTTTCATCGCTCTCGATCAAGACACTCCTCCCCGCCGATATAGTATGCCTCTGCACCACCTCCTACATGCATCCCTCTATCTCTATCCTTCTTCTCATGCCTCGCTTGCTTCTAACACACACATGCATGTATACCGATCGATCTCCCAACATATACCGGATCGACTTTAACTACCCCCCCATCGATCGACGTACCTCACAAGTTATGTCTCTCCTTTCTCTAACAAAGGGTGATTGATCTTCCTATGTAGTTATGTCTGCTTACCACAACCACATCGTCCCCCCTCATCATTCGTGCATGCCTCCTGACCCGTCTCTCACACGCACGTGCGTAGACATTAAGCATCCATCTCCTCTCTTATTGATATCACAGGCGTGCCCTCCGTTTGTCTAGCAAGCCTATCCCACCATTTGTTAGAAGCAACTCCACTACCACCCCTCCAACACTCTAGCTCTGTCTCTCTCCCAACATTATTCCTCTCCTGCACATATGCATGGATGCCGATCAATCTCCCTTAATACATGAGGCAGATTGATCTCCTTAATACATGAGGTAGGCCTCTCTCCTCCTCTACACATATACCAGCCATTGTACCTCTATAGTTAATTGGGCCTCCCTCTTCCCCCACCACACACCAATAGTCGAGCACTGCAGGTAGGTATCCATTCCATAGAGACAAACTGCACATGTCCCTCTCACGCTCCAAAGAGGCCAGCCACTCTATATCTTTGATGTGGGCACACACAAATTGATGGCACTTTTATCGATTAGGCAAGCACACACACACACACATCATCCTCTTTTGATTCTATGGACACCTCAAGCCGGTGATACCTCCACTCTCTTCTCGTGGATCGCCTCTATATATATGTTATATCCAGACTCTATTTCACACACATTGCATATGTTACATTTTTTATTGAACCCCCCAAAAAACTCTCAAGAACCCACACACTATATCTCTCTAGGTTTGTATATCTCTCACACAACCCCACGTAGGTGGTGTACGTATACAAGAAGAGAATAGGTGCACCGTGCACGTACTCACGCTTCGTGCCCAGCCACACCCGCGCGGGTACACGGTGGACCTCATTTCTTTACGAAATGGCAGCCCACATGCTAATTTGAACGCCTATAGCGGTTGTTTACCTAGGGAGGTCATGTACCACGCCTGCACGAAACAAAGTTCGACTTGATGCGTTGCCGCGTTATTTTTAAATAAAGTTATACAGCTCAATGTGACATACACAGAATATAAAACGATTTTTATGGAGAAAAAGGTAGTCCGCTCACTATATACAATGGAGCCTTGCGTGCCTGGTTTGTCGCTCTTCAGAGTATCTCGCACAAGGCTGCGGTGGCCTCTCTCTCTCACCGTTGGTCACTGATCCGGCCGCATCCCGTCCGCCGGGGGAAAGGGAGTGCGGTGGCCTCTCTCTCTCTCACCATTGGTCACTGATCCGGCCGCATCCCGTCCTGCGGGGGAAAGGGAGGAAGTGCATCGTTTCTCCGTTCGACGGCGCCGAGGCAGCACGTCCCGATCTGTGGTACACGTCGTTCTCTCGACTAAGCTCCGGCGCGCAGGCCTACGCCACCGCCGAGATTCCGCCTGCCGCTGCTCACCTAGTTACATCCCGCGACCTCCGGTATCCCTCCGCCTTGCTCCACCGCCTGCCTTCCCACGCCGCTGCATGTGGATCTTCCATAGTTCTTTGCCCAAAACGTAGCTCGCCCAACAGATTTTCCATATTGCATTCTCGCCCTCACACCGCTTTAGACAAACACAACCGTGTTGTTATCTTCCCTTAGGGCAAGGAATATGCTTTTTTTGTCGCCGCATGTGTCATCAACTGTTATTGGCCAGAATTGTTTCCTTTCTACCTCTTTTTTGCAAACAGGGCTATCCATTTCACCTCGCTATATTATGACCTTTTGGTGAACTTCACAAATCAATTTTTTCTTAAGAGTGTTTTGTGCAGTTGTACTAAAATGTCACATGGGCAATGTCTCTACATTTCAGTGCGACTGCACAAAGGGAGATTGGTTTTTCTCTATCCTCCTCATCCAACTCCGAGCTAGTTAGTCTTAAGAGAGACTGCAAAGGTGACCGGCTTCTATTTATGTGTTTAATGTTTCATCAGCAGTCCTCTATTATCGTAATCACACTTAGTATCTTTGGAACAGGGATGCTCAGCTCTATTTTAGAGGAACTGCACAAAATGATCGGAATGTTGCATGCTCCAGACAGCTATTTTTTCCCAACATGCCTTGTTGATTTAGACAGAGCTGCGGGGACGTTGCTGCCAATGAAAGCATGGATCAATTTTAATTTTACACCTTCTCACAACTCTGTCTTTAGTTGTGATGTAATTATTAGCTCTGATCTGCTAATAATTGACATGCATTAGCAAGGAAGTTAGTTTTTTATTGTTTCCGAAAGAGCATCGATGGCAAGACACGTGAAACAGAAGCTGAAAGCTCACACCATTGTACAATTTTATGTCTCGCTAGAAAATTATTTGTATAGTATGTCAATTATGTAAACAAATGATGGAAGCTTGATAGCATTGCCAGAAGCCTCTTGATCATCCGGCTCCATGTGCCATGCACAAAATTATACTCCTTCGTTCCTAAATATTTGTCTTTTTACAAATTTCAAACGGGCATATTTTAGAGTGTAGATTCACTCATTTTGCTTCGTATGTGTACTCCCTCCGTTCCTAAATATTCTATTCGTCTTTCTAGAGATTTCAACAAGTGACTACATACGGAGCAAAATGAGAGAATCTATAGTCTAAAATATGTATATACATCCGTATGTGCCAGTCCATTTGAAATCTCTAAAAAGACAAATATTTGAGTACTCACTCGTTGAAATCTCTAGAAAGACAAATATACTCCGGGGTATATTTAAGAACCGAGGGGGTAGTGCACAACCGCATGGGAGACTCAGCCCGGTCATTGCGCCGCACTAATAGTGAGTAATGAGCAGTCAAATCGTAAGCCCCACCTTTTGTTGGAAATATGCCCTAGAGGCAATAATAAAAGTATTATATATTTCATTGTTCATGGTAATTGTCTTTTATTCATGCTACAACTGTATTATCCGGAAATCGTAATACACGTGTGAATACATAGACCACAATATGTCCCTAGTGAGCCTCTAGTTGACTAGCTCACAGATCAACAGATAGTCATGGTTTCTGCTATGGACATTGGATGTCGTTGATAATGGGATCACATCATTAGGAGAATGATGTGATGGACAAGACCCAATCCTAAGCATAGCACAAAGATTGTGTAGTTCGCTTGTTAGAGCTTTGCCAATGTCAAGTATCTCTTCCTTCACCATGAGATCGTAACTCCTTGACACCGTAGGAGTGCCTTTGGTGTATAAAACGTCACAACGAATCGGGTGACTATAAAGGTGCATTATAGGTATCTTCGAAAGTGTCTGCTGGGTTGACATGGATCGAGATCGATTTGTCACTCCGTATGACGGAGAGGTATCTCTCGCCCACTCGGTAATGCATCATCATAATGATCTCAAGGTGACCAAGGTGTTGGCCACGGATCATGCATTAGGGTACGAGTAAAGTGACTTGCCGTAACGAGACTAAACAAGGTATTGGGATACCGACGATCGAGTCTCGCAAGTAACGCATCGATTGACAAAGGAATTGTATACGGATTTGATCAATCTCGACATCGTGGTTCAACCGATGAAATCATCGAGGAGCATGTGGGAGCCAACATGGGTATCCAGATCCCGCTGTTGGTTATTGCCCGAGAGTCGCCTCGGTCATGTCTCGTGTCTCCCGAACCCGTAGGGTCTACACACTTAAGGTTCGGTGACGCTTAGGGTTGTATGAATATGAGTATGCAGCATACGAATGTTGTTCGAGTCCCTGATGAGATCCCGGACGTCGCGAGGAGTTTCGAAATGGTTCGGAGGTAAAGAATAATATATAGGAAGTGGTATTTCGGCCATCGGGAAAGTTTCGGGGTCACCCGGTATTGTACCGGGACCACCGAAAGGGTCCCGGGGGTCCACCGGGTGGGGCCACCCATCCCGGAGGGCCCCATGGGCTACGTGGGAGGGGAGCCAGCCCATAGTGGGCTGGTGCGCCCCCTAGGCCCACCCCCTGCGCCTAGGGTTGAAACCCTAGGGTGGGGGCGCACCACATGCCTTGGGGCACTCTCCTTGGCCGCCCCCCCTTGGGAGATTGGATCTCCAGGCCGGCGCCTGGGTCCTATATAAAGGAGGGCAGGGGAGGGCAGCCACACCCATTGCCTTGGCGCCTCCCTCCCCTGCTACACCTCGCCCTCCTCCCGTAGTCGCTTGGGGCCCTCGCTGAGTTCTCACTGCATCCACCACCACGCCATGTTGCTGATCGTCATCAACCTCTCCTTCCCCTTGATGGATCAAGAAGGAGGAGACGCCTCCCGTCCCGCACGTGTGTTGAACGCGGAGGTGCTGTCCGCTCAAAGACTTGGACATCGGTGATTTGAATCACGCCGAGTACGACTTCATCATCACCATCCCTTGCAAGCTTCCGCACGCGATCTACAAGTGGTATGTAGATGCAAACTCACCCCTTGACTCGCTGTTTAGATAAACTCATAGATGGATCTTGGTGAAACCGTAGGAAAAATTTAATTTTCTGCAACGCTTCCCCAACAAAGGGCATCATGAACCAGGTCTATGCGTAGTTCTCTAATGCACGAGTAGAACACAATTTTGTTGTGGGCATGGATCTTGTCAACTTGCTTGCCACTACTAGTCTTTTTCTTGCTTCAGCGGTATTGTGGGATGAAGCGCCCGACCAACCTTACACGACGCTTACGTGAGACCGGTTCCACCGATTGACATGCACTAGTTGCATAAGGTGGCTGGCGGGTGTCTGCTCTCCCATTTTAGTTGAAGCGGATTCGATGAAAAGGGTCCTTATGAAGGGTAAATAGAAGTTGACAAAATCACGCTGTGGTTATTCAGAGGTAAGAAAACGTTCTTGCTAGAACCCAATTGCAGCCACAGAAAGATGCAACAACAATTAGAGGACGCCTAACTTGTTTTTGCAGCGATTGTTCATGTGATGTGATATGGCCGAAGTTGTGATGAATGATGAATTGTGATGTATGAGATCATGTTCTTGTAATAGGATTCACGACTTGCATGTCGATGAGTATGACAACCGCAGGAGCCATAGGAGTTGTCTTTATTTTTGTATGACCTGCGTGTCATTGAAGAACGCCATGTAAACTACTTTACTTTATTGCTAAACGCTTAGCCAAAGAAGTAGAAGTAGTCGCTGGCGTGACAACTTCATGAAGACACGATGATGGAGATCATGATGATGGAGATCATGGTGTCAAGCTGGTGACAAGATGATCATGGAGCCCAAGATGGAGATCAATGGAGCTATATGATATTGGCCATATCATGTCACAACTATATAATTGCATGTGATGTTTATTATGTTTATGCATCTTGTTTACTTAGGATGACGGTAGTAAATAAGATGACCCTTACAAAAATTTCAAGAAGTGTTCTCCCTAATCGTGCACCGCTGCTACAGTTCGTCGCTTCAAGCACCACGTGATGATCGGGTGTGATAGATCCTTACGCTCACATACAACGGTGTAAGACAGTTTTACACAGAAAACACTTAGGGTTAACTTGACGAGCCTAGCATGTGCGCATGGCCTCGAACACGGAGACCGAAAGGTCGAACACGAGTCGTATGGAAGATACGATCAACATGAATTTGTTCACCGACGATGACTAGTCCGTCTCACGTGATGATCGGACACGGGCTAGTCGACTCGGATCGTGTAACACTTAGATGACTAGAGGATGTCTAATCTGGGTGGGAGTTCATAATTTGATTAGAACTTAATTATCATGAACTTAGTCTAAAACCTTTGCAAATATGTCTTGTAGATCAAATGGCCAACGCCATGTCAACATGAACTTCAACGCTGCTCCTAGAGAAAACCAAGCTGAAAGATGATGGCAGCAACTATACGGATCGGGTCCGAACCCGAGGATCATCCTCATAGCTGCCGGAAATGTCCTAGAAGGACCGCTAGGTGACGCCCCGTCCCTGAGAACCAAGACGTTATGAACGCTTGGCAAACTCTGCGTCTGATGATTACTCCCTCGCTCAAGGCGGCATGCTTTACAGCTTAGAACCGGGCTCCAAAAGAGTTTTGAGCATCACAGAGCATATGAGATGTTCAAGAGCTGAAACTAGTTTTCCAAGCTCATGCCCGGTCGAGAGATATGATGTCTCCGACAAGTTCTACAGTTGTAAGATGGAGGAAAACAGTTCACAAGGAGCACATCCTTAAGATGTCCGGGTTGCACAACCGTATGACCCAAACCGAACATAAACCTCCCAGATGAGGCGGTCATTGACAGAATCCTCCATCGCTCCCACCAAGCTACAAGAGCTTTGTGATGAACTACAACATGCAGGGATGGTGAAGACCATTCCTGAAGTGTTCTCGATCTCAAGTCAGCAGAGGCGAAATCAAGAAAGAACATCAAGTGTTGATGGTCAATAAGACCACTAAGTTCAAGAAGGGCAAGGGCAAGAAGAACTTCAAGAAGGACGGCAAGGATGTTGCGCGCCCGCAAGCTAGTTACCGGAAGAAGTTAAAGAATGGACCCAAGCCCGAGACCGAAAGTGCTTTTATATCAAGGGAAGGGTCACTTTGCGGAACTGCCCCAAATACTTAGCGGATAAGAAGGCCGCAACACCAAAGGTATATTTGATATACATGTAATTGATGTGTACCTTACCAAGACTGTAGTAACTCCCGTGTATTTGATACCGTGCCGCTGCTCATATTTGTAACTCACAGCAGAGCTGCGGAATAAACGGAGACCGGCGAAGGACGAGGTGACGATCGCGCGTCGAATGGTTCCAGAGTCGATGTGATCGCCGCCGCACGCTGCCTCTACATTTACCTACGGGATTAGTTTTGAACCTTAATAATTGTTATTTGGTGCCAAGTTTGAGCATGAACATTGTATCCGGATCTCGCTTAATACGAGATGGCTACTCATTTAAGTCCGAGAATAATGGTTGTTCGATTTATATGAGAGATATGTTTTATGGTCATGTCTCCGATGGTCAATGGTTTATTCTAATGAATCTCGAGCATAATATTACACATGTTCATAGTGTGGATGCCAAAAGATGTAAAGTTGATAACGATAGTCCCACATACTTGTGGCATCGCCGCCTTGGTCACATTGGTGTCAAGCGCATGAAGAAGCTCCATGCTGATGGACTTTAGAGTCTCTTGATTATGAATCGCTTGACACATGCTAACCATGCCTCATGGGCAAATGACCAAGACTCCGCTCTCCGAACAATGGAGCGAGCAACCAACTTGTTGGAAATCATACATACCGATGTAAAAGCGGTCCAATGAGCGTGGAGGCTCATGGAGGATATCGTTATGTTCTCACTCTCACCGATGACTTGAGTAGATATGGGTATGTCTACTTAATGAAACACAAGTCCGAGACCTTCAAAAGTTCAAGGAATTTCAGAATGAGGTAGAGAATCAACGTGACCGAAAGATAAAGTTCCTACGATCGATCGTGGAGGAGAATACTTAAGTCACGAATTTGGTACACACTTAAGGAAATGTGGAATCGTTTCACAACTCACGCCGCCGAACACCTCAACAGTAACGGTGTGTCCGAACGCCGTAATCGCACTCTATTGGATATGGTGCGTCTATGATGTCTCTTACCGATTTACCGCTATCATTTTGGGGATACGCCTAGAGACAGCTACATTCACTTTAAATAGGGCACCGTCTAAATCCGTTGAGACGACACCGTATGAATTATGGTTTGGGAAGAAACCTAAGCTGTCGTTTCTAAAAGTTTGGGGATGCGATGTTTATGTCAAGAAACGTCAACCTGAAAAGCTCGAACCCAAGTCGGAAAAATGCGTATTCATAGGATACCCTAAGGAAACTGTCGGGTATACATTCTACTTAAGATCCGAGGGCAAGACCTTTGTTGCCAAGAATGGATGCTTTCTGGAAAAAGAGTTTCTCTCGAAAGAAGTAAGTGGGAGGAAAGTAGAACTCGATGAAGTACTACCTCTCGAACGGGAAAGTGGTGCAGCGTAGTGTTGGCACCTGTTTTTGGCAAGATACAGATTGCAATGAAGATGGTCTCGAGTGAATGGGCCTTCAGCATGAAAAGATTCACGTCGCCGAGTGGAACAACTTTCATGTTTCGGTTATATTCATTCGACCTTATCTTACGGACCGAAACTATACTCCGAGTGGCATAATTCAATGCTCTGAGTGATTTTTGGCGAATCACGCCTTCAAGACCACCTCGGATGAAGGAGTACTCTAAAGGAATTGTCTTCGTCTCGTCGAGGCAATCAATTTTGATATATAAATCATCTCAATCCGAGTTCATATGCCAAAGTTAGAGGCAATACACTGCAGACCGAAGCTAGATGGAAATATGGCGCGGAGTACCAGACACCCTGTCTGATGGGTCGCGCAAGCAATTCGGCCCTTAAGAAATCATTGAATCGGAAAAGCTTCAACACGAGAAAGTTTCATCTCGTCGAGCCGATCAATTTTCATATATAATTCGTCTCAATCCGAGGTCGTATGAGACTTGGGGGGACAAATCAAGATCATGCTATGTTTTTGGTCGAGTGAAAAGCTTACCATCCGAGTGAAAACTCACCGGTCGAGTGAAAGCTTACCTTTCGGGTGAAAACCTACCGATCGAGTAAAAGTTCGAGTGAAAACCTACTAATCGAGTAAAAGGTTGAGTGAAAACCTACCGATCGAGTAAAAGGTCAAGTGAAAACCTACCGATCGGGTAAAAGGTCGAGTGAAAACCTACCGATCGAGTAAAATGTCGATCGAGTAAAAGGTCGAGTGGAAACTTATCGATCGAGTAAAAGATTGTCTTCCAACTGAAAATGTGGTCATCATCCGAGTGGAAGATTGTCTTCCGAGTGAAAATATAGTCATCCGAGTGAAAAAGTCCAGTCGGACCATCCGAGTGAAAGACTCTAATATCCGAGTGGATGAGCTCAAATCCGAGTGAAACTGAACATGTGCCCAAAAGTTTATCAAGATGATCTCGGATGAAGAAGTGTTCAATACAGAAGTTGTGTGTATCGTCAAGACGGTAAACTTTGCTTTTTGAGTCATCGTCATCAGAGATAGTATATGGCCTGCAAATTCACTACAAGACTCAGATAATTCAGTCTACCGCAAGACCGAGTCCGACTAGAAGGTAAAGATGACCTCGAAAAATATTCAAGATGGCCTTATTTGAAAAAGTGATCAACATGAGAGTTGTTCGTATCGTCGAGGCGCACAAGTTTGACATTTGGGCCATCTTGATCGGAGGTTATATGGAGGCTCGGCGGCCTGCACAAGGAGGAAGACAGAAGTTGGGCCAAATTCAGACTGGATCCGAGTTGGAATAGAACTAGGACTCTAGGACGCGAATTGATGTAATTTTTCTTGTAAGGAAAGCCTAGATGAATCCTTTACTTGTACGGGAAGTCCAGCCGCCTCTTATATATGTTGGGGGTGACGGCCGATTGAACAACACCAATCGAACCAATCAATCTATTACACTTTTGTGTTCATCTATCTTTATCCCCTGCCCTTGTATATTTCTTTCTCGTTCTTCGCTAGTTCTTCATGCTGGAGGGCTGCGGATCCACGAGGCTCTAGGGGCGAGCGAATCGACCTAGGGCAGCCCATAACCGCCGCATCACTGACGGGTCCCTCCCGGCGTGTGGGGTTCGGTCTTCAAAAGCGCCTGCCGACCGCCTTGCGTGATCGCTACTGCCGGTCGGGTCTCCTTCGACGTGAGCTGCGTGCATCATCCCCGGCGCCGAGGGTACACGTGACGGTTCGTGTGTCAACACACTTTTGGCGACTCACCGGGATTTAAGCTTTGAACAGTCTTCACCGTTCTTGCTAAGAGGAGAGCGCCATCAAGCGGCTGCAATCTACAACGGTAACATGTATCATCAATCTCCTTACGTAGATGCAAATAGCCATTATGTTGATGTTGCTAGATCTTTCAATGGACATGTCATGTCGGCTAGCCCTAATGAGCAAAGGCTGACTAGTTATTCCATTGGAGAAACTTCGAATTTACAGAACCGCGACATGCAACTTATGAATCTGAACCTTCGTGCATCGGCAACACCTTTCAATATGCCGATGAATAACACGATTTGTTCGAGTGATCAATATATGACACCTCATGTGCAGGAGGGGATCTCGCAGTTTTTTCCATCGGCAGTCAACTCGCAATATGCGGGTTTATCCCCAAACATGCCGATGAATGAGGCAATCGGCCATGCTTCCATTAGCTATTTGGCCGGTTATCCTCAGTCATCATAGGATACACCTCATGATATTAATTGTTCAGCATCATATGCAACTAAAAGTATTCATGACTCGGCTCACTTTTATGGCTGAGTGAATGGAGATTCTACAGGAGTGTATGTGTCTAATATTGCAGGAGATGAGGTGACTTTGGCTGCATTAAAAAGCTTAGCGCAAAATAAGAAGATTACCGCTCTTTGCCTTGAGCAACATGATAAAGGTTTGGTTCCTGATTATGAGGCAATAAAAGCTAGGGTTTTAAAAGAAGACGAAGTGTTGCCGATTGATCAAATTGGCGTGAGAAAATATTCAACAACAAAGGCACACATCTTCACCTATCATTGCAGCATGTTATACACCCCCTATACAATTGCAAAGTTTCGGCAACATCAATCCATTGCCGAAAGATCATAAAAGTATTGGGGGGCAAGCCAATCCAAGCAGGGCTGAGTTTAAAGAAAAATATGTCGCCCGAGTGGATGGGGTCAAGCCAACTCTCACAGGGAATAGAGTCAATGGCTTTACAACGCCAACTCTTGAGGAATTACCAGCAGAATATCGACAGGCTTACGAAGCACTCAAGAAGAGCCGTGGAGAGGAATATTTGCAAGAATACGTCAAGTGCCTTCCTCCATCCAGCAACTATGTTGGCACTTCTGCGATATTGAAGCAAAAAGGTTTGCAAGCAAATCAGCAAGAAAGGGTTCACTCTGCTAATATGGTTGATTCGGTTGAAACTGAGTCAAATAGGAATAAGTCATCTACAGCCGAGTCGAACGATTCCTTTAAAGAAGAGACGATGGTGGATTCGGTTGAAACCAGATTGAGCACCGAGAGGGATAAGGTCGAGTGTGTAGAGTCAATATCGAGTGCGTCGAACCAACCGAGGGCATCGAGCCAGTTAAGGCCGAGTGCATCAAGTCAGCCAAGTGCATTGAGTCATCCGAGTGCATCACCGGCTAATGTTGAGTGCATAGAGCCAGTTATTACCGAGTGTACCAAAACAGATGATGCAAGCTTCACCAAGCAGAGGAACAACAAACACAAAGAAATTGGCTATGCTCGATTTTTCTAAATGCAAGGGATCTTACATGCTGCCATATGAGTTTCGTGCTAAAGAAATTGATGAGCATCAAGAACAAAGTAATACGGCCGAGCTTGAGCTCAGCTTAACGATGAACATCAAGACCAAGAAAATGCGGCCGAGCAAAGTTCAACCGACAAAGAGCATCCGTGTGAAATCCACTCGGCAATCCGATCAAATATACTCGGCAATCCGAGTGATGTGGCACGAGATCCGTAAAAGAGGAAGAGGCATTGGAGAATTATTCGAGAAGTGGGGCAATGTATTCTTCCAGCAGCAACAATCATCTCCTTCCAACGCCTTCACAAAGGTACACCTAGCGTATAGTTTACTCAATTTTCGATTCACCAAAATGATATTGTTGATGCACCTGTTAGTAAGATTCTAATTAATTTTGAAAGACCAATTGAAATGAGTAATCTATTTGTTAGGAATGATCTTGTCACTAATCGTGCTGATCAACACATGGCATTATTCAAAGAGACTAGTAGTGACAACTTATCGCAACCAAAGTTGTTCCCGTCATGTCGACTGAACTTTATATTCATATGGGCAACTTTGTTTGTTTCATGCCTGGCTAACATTTGGTCTCAGAGGAGACGTATATTCTGTAATTATTTTGGTTGCAGGAATATAAAGCTAGGTTCAAAGTTCTCCAGGATAGCCAATTCAAGAGCATCGGGAAAGGAGGACAAAAATCAATACATAGCCGAGTCAGATGTTTAACTGATACCACTCGGTTGTTTTGTATCAAAACTAGTATCACAATATCGGTTAATGGACCATGAGTGTACGTCCAGTATAGGCATAGTTGATCACATCGTTGGTGCGTTGTTGACTGATCCAATTATAATTGATCATGATGTCGAGCCATCAGGACAAGAACAAATGCAATGCTTGTTTGAAGACAATATCATAGACAGCGACGTGATTCATCAAGCCGCACAATTGGACAACATAGGACGATTGGAGTTTGTTGAGGCACGAGCATATGGCCATTCGTATCAGATTGGTCTTGATGGTGATCAAATGTTGACTCGGCTATCTCAAACCGATTCATCTAAAGGTCAACAGGTACACAGCGACGATGACGGGGTCAGGTCTTCGAGCAAGGATATTGTTAAAAAGTGCATCAAGAACAATCTTGAAGATGGGAGTTTCATCAAAGCTACAATGGTGACATCTAGCACTGGGGGGCAACGAGAAAATTCAAAGACCGATGCACGCACAACTAAAGAAAGCAAAGGCAATGGTAAGCACAAAGGTAAAAAGCCGAAAGTCACTTTCGCGCAGTTATTAGAAAAATATCAGAGAATAAGTGAGGCAAAGAGTGCTTATCGTCCGAGTGAAACAAAAGTATCGAAGTCACCCCCAAGGCATAAATTTGAAGACTTGGATTGGCAAAGCAAGACGTTGAGCAAGCAGACTTCATATCCTGCTTTTGGGCCACCAATGCCAATGTCGTGGATGCCTCCCTACACTCATGTAAATCCATATCCGTCATGGGGCAGGTATGATACAAGGGAAAATTATCCATCTTATTTTAGATCATCTCGCCAACATTATGCAGCTCCAAAAAGATCAACATTTGATAAACAATCACACGTCAAAGACCGTTTCAATCATGGGGAATCGGTCCAGAGCTCAAGGAACAAGAAAGAGGTGGTCAGGCAAGTGTACCAGGTCAAGAAAGATGGTCGTAAGTGTGCTACTTCAGATTTGTTCTCAAATAACAAAGAGCTAGTTAAAGTATTGACATTGGCTACAAAAGGCAACGAGGCAAGTCAATAAAGTGCCAAATCTAAAGGGAAGAAGTTGAGAGTGCACAAGGCCAAAAAAGAGTTAGCATTGGTTGAAACAGAATCACAGCCGAGGTGCCCACTCGGCTTAGCACATTGGCAAGAGAAGGAATTACAAAGACTTAATGCACATGAGTTGAGAAAGAAGAACATGGCATAGGTTCCCAAGAGGAGCAGTCAAAGTAGAAATGATGTCCGACCTTCTATTGCAACAAGTGTTAAAAAAGTGAAGAAAGAAAAGGATGGCCGCAAGAGTGCTATTTTAGATCCGACTCCAAATGACAAAAAGCTAGCCAAGCCTATGTTGGCTGCAAAGGACAAGAAAGTGAAGCAAGTAAATTTCAAGGATCCAATAGTCAAGTTTGGACAGGCTGCCGTAGATGCCCAAAGTCGAAAAGAATTTGCCAAGCATAAACCAAAGTACCAGCCGGGACGCCCACTCGGCTTACCATATTTGCAGCAGAAGAAGCTAAAACGGCTTAGGGCCAAAGAGCTGGAGAAGAGGAACATGGCCTGGGTTCCTAAGGGAAATCCTCGAGTCAAGAGCGGCATCACATCTCCTGCTGCGGCCAGCAGAAATAAGGAGTACAAGTGTAAAGCCCGTGAGGCAAGGACGACGATTTTCATATAGGAGACTCCAAGAGGCGCCTCATCCGTATTCTTCGATCGCACCATCAAAATCAACGCTATGGAATTTATCCTCGGCAAACATCGACTTATTTCGCTATTCACACTTTGGTGGACGGACTCGAGCACTTTTGAGATAAGAACGATGGCCGATATTTGCATATCGCCTCATAATTCATTGTGTTGGCAAAACCCGCATCCGCTAACGGTGTTCACCATGGTGGATTTCCTACCCTATAGCCGATGCTCGAGTTTACCAAGATCGGCGAGGCCGACTTAATTATTGAGTCAACCAACAATCAAGGGTCTAGTGCATAAAAGAGCCCTGACTCCAAGTGTTATTTATTTGCAGGATTCAAGTCAGAAGACAGACGTTGTTAGGCGGAGGCTTGATGGTGTACTTTGATAACGAGTTGAGTCGCTGAACAGTTGACAGTATTCCTTTGAGGTGCATGGTCATAATCGCTTGGCAACCGCTTCGCTGAAGGGTTCTAATATTCCTGTGGAATGCCCGGACAAATGCAAGGTCCGGATTGACATAAAAACTTACGTGGAAGCCTTTGTGATATCCAATTGTTGTTTTCGCACAAATATTTATCCAAGAGGCTCTACCAAGAAGCAACAAACATGAGCATATAGATGATTAAAATTATCATACTCAACATGCACAGCCGATGGAGTGTTGACATCGCGGCTTAAAAATTACCCTAGGCAAGGTATTTTCAAGCACGCAAGCTCGCCAGTAAAACAGGGGGCATGTGTCGACACCTGTTTTGGCAAGATACAGATTGCAATGAAGATGGTCTCGAGTGAATGGGCCTTCAGCATGAAAAGATTCACGTCGCCGAGTGGAACAACTTTGATGTTTCGGTTATATTCATTCGACCTTATCTTACGGACCGAAACTATACTCCGAGTGGCATAATTCAATGCTCTGAGTGATTTTTGGCCAATCACGCCTTCAAGACCACCTCGGATGAAGGAGTACTCTAAAGGAATTGTCTTCGTCTCGTCGAGGCAATCGATTTTGATATATAAATCATCTCAATCCAAGTTCATATGCAAAAGTTAGAGGCAATACACTGCAGACCGAAGCTAGATGGAAATATGGCGCGGAGTACCAGACACCATGTCTGATGGGTCGCGCGAGCAATTCGGCCCTTAAGAAGTCCTTGAATCGGAAAAACTTCAACACGAGAAAGTTTCATCTCGTCGAGCCGATCGATTTTCATATATAATTCGTCTCAATCCGAGGTCGTTTGAGACTTGGGGAGACAAATCAAGATCAGGCTATGTTTTTGGTCGAGTGAAAAGCTTACCATCCGAGTGAAAACTCACCGGTCGAGTGAAAGCTTACCTTTCGGGTGAAAACCTACCGATCGAGTAAAAGTTCGAGTGAAAACCTACTGATCGAGTAAAAGGTCGAGTGAAAACCTACCGATCGAGTAAAAGGTCAAGTGAAAACCTACCGATCGGGTAAAAGGTCGAGTGAAAACCTACCGATCGAGTAAAAGGTTGATCGAGTAAAAGGTCGAGTGGAAACTTATCGATCGAGTAAAAGATTGTCTTCCGACTGAAAATGTGGTCATCATCCGAGTGAAAGATTGTCTTCCGAGTGAAAATATAGTCATCCGAGTGAAAAAGTCCAGTCGGACCATCCGAGTGAAAGACTCTAATATCCGAGTGGATGAGCTCAAATCCGAGTGAAACTGAACATGTGCCCAAAAGTTTATCAAGATGATCTCGGATGAAGAAGTGTTCAATACAGAAGTTGTGTGTATCATCAAGACGGTAAACTTTTCTTTTCGAGTCATCGTCATTAGAGATAGTATATGGCCTGCAAATTCACTACAAGACTCGGATAATTCAGTCTACCGCAAGACCGAGTCCGACTGGAAGGTAAAGATGACCTCGAAAAGTATTCAAGATGGCATTATTTGAAAAAGTGATCAACATGAGAGTTGTTCAGATTGCCGAGGCACACAAGTTTGATATTTGGGCCATCTTGATCGGGGTCATATGGAGGCTCGGCGGCCTGCACAAGGAGGAAGACAGAAGTTGGGCCAGATTCAGATCGATCCGAGTTGGAATAGAACTAGGACTCTAGGACGCGAATTGATGTAATTTTTCTTGTAAGGAAAGCCTAGATGAATCCTTTAATTGTACGGAAGTCCAGCCGCCTCTTATATATGTTGGGGTGACAGCCGATTGAACAACACCAATCGAACCAATCAATCTATTACACTTTTGTGTTCATCTATCTTTATCCCCGTCCTTGTATCTTTCTTTCTCGCTCTTCGCTCGCTCTTCACGCCGGAGGGCAGCGATCCACGAGGTTCTAGGGCGAGCGAATCGACCTAGGGCAGCCCATTGTCAGCCGCACTCACGACGGGTCCCTCCCGGCGTGGGGTTTCGGTCTTCAAAAGCGCCCATGATTGTCTTGCGATCGCTACTGTCGGTCGGGTCTCCTTCGACGTGAGCTGCGTGCATCACCCCGTGTCGAGGGTACACGTGGCGGTTCGTGTGTCAACACGCAAGAAACCGCTCTGTGATACCCACACCAACCAAGAGGAAAACAATGATGATGATCAACGATTTCGGATCAAGTTGCTACTGAACTCAGAGGTCCACAAGGACACGCTCCGCACTGAGTGGTACGGCAACCCTGTCTCCGAAATCATGTTGTTAGACAACAAAGAACCTTCAACTATGAAGAAGCGATGGCCGCCCAGATTCCAACAAATAGCTTGAAGCCATGAAATTCGAGATAGAATCCATGTATGAAAACAAAGTATGGACTTTGACAGACTTGTTCGATGATCGGCGAGCGATAGAAAACAAATGGATTTTTAAGAAGAAGACGGACGCGATGGTAATGTTACCATCTATAAAGCTCGACTTGTCGCTAAGGGTTATCGACAAGTTCAAGGGATTGACTATAACGAGACTTTCTCTCCGTAGCGAAGCTGAAGTCCGTCCAATCATGTTAGCAATTGCCGCATACTATGATTATGAGATATGGCGAGATGGACGCCAAAACAGCATTCCTTAACGGACATCTTAAGGAAGAGTTGTATATGATGCAGCCGAAGGTTTTGTCGATCCTAAGAACGCTAACAAAGTATGCAAGCTCCAATGATCCATTTATGGGCTGGTGCAAGCATCTCGAGTTGGAACATTCGCTTTGATGAGATGATCAAAGCGTTTGGTTTATGCGCACTTATGGAGAAGCTGCGCTACAAGAAAGTGAGTGGGATCTCTCAGAGCATTTCTCATATTATATGTAGATGACATACTCTTGATGGGAAATGATATAAAACTTCTGGACAGCATTAAGGCCTACTTGAATAAGTGTTTTCAATGAAGGACCTTGGAGAAGTTGCTTATATATTAGGCATCAAAATCTATAGAGATAGATCGAGACGCCTCATAGGTCTTTCACAAAGCACATACCTTGATAAGATTTTGAAGAGGTTCAAAATGGATCAGTCCAAGAAGGGTTCTTGCCTATGTTACAAGGTGTGAGATTGAGCTCACTCGACCACCGACCACGGCAAAAGATAAAGAAGAGATGAGTGTCATCCCCTATGCTTCAGCCATAGGATCTATTATGTATGCCATGCTGTGTACTGCACTGATGTAAACCTTGCCGTAAGTTTGGTAGCAAGATACCAAAGTAATCCTGGCAAGGAACACTGGACAGCGGTCAAGAATATCCTAAAGTACCTAAAAAGGACAAAGGACATGTTACTCGTTTATGTAGGGGACGAAGAGCTCGTCGTAAAGGGTTACATCGACGCAAGCTTCGACTCAGATCTGGATGACTCTAAGTCACAAACCGGATACGTGTATATGTTGAATGGTGGAGCAAGAAGTGGTGCAGCCGCAAGCGTAGCGTCGTGGCGGGATCTACGTGAAGCGGAGTACATGGCAGCCTCGGAGGCAGCACATGAAGCGATTTTGGGTGAAGGAGTTCATCACCGACCTAGGAGTCATACCCAATGCGTCGGGGCCGATCAAACTCTTCTGTGACAACACTGGAGCTATTGCCCTTGCCAAGGAGCTCAGGTTTCACAAGAAGACCAGGCACAAGCGTAGTTTCAACTCCATCCGTGAAAATGTTCAAGATGGAGACATAGAGATTTGCAAAGTACACACGGATCTGAATGTCGCAGATCCGTTGACTCAACCTCTCTCGCGAGCAAAACATGATCAACACCAGAACTCTATGGCTATTCGATTCATCATAATGTAACTAGATTGGTGACTCTAGTGCAAGTGGTAGACTGTTGGAAATATGCCCTAGAGGCAATAATAAAAGTATTATTATAGTTCATTGTTCATGGTAATTGTCTTTTATTCATGCTACAACTGTATTATCCGGAAATCGTAAGACACGTGTGAATACATAGACCACAATATGTCCCTAGTGAGCCTCTAGTTGACTAGCTCGTTGTGATCAACAGATAGTCATGGTTTCCTGGCTATGGACATTGGATGTCGTTGATAACGGGATCACATCATTAGGAGAATGATGTGATGGACAAGACCCAATCCTAAGCACAAAGACAAAGATCGTGTAGTTCGCTTGCTAGAGCTTTGCCAATGTCAAGTATCTCTTCCTTCGACCATGAGATCGTAACTCCCGGACACCGTAGGAGTGCCTTGGGTGTATCAAACGTCACAACGAATCGGGTGACTATAAAGGTGCATTACGGTATCTTCGAAAGTGTCTGCTGGGTTGACACGGATCGAGATCGGATTTGTCACTCCGCATGACGGAGAGGTATCTCTGGGCCCACTCGGTAATGCATCATCATAATGAGCTCAAGGTGACCAAGGTGTTGGCCACGGATCATGCATTATGGTACGATTAAAGTGACTTGCCGTAACGAGACCAACAAGGTATTGGGATACCGACGATCGAAGTCTCGCAAGTAACGCACCAATTGACAAAGGGAATTGTATACGGGATTTGATCGAATCCTCGACATCGTGGTTCAACCGATGAAATCATCAAGGAGCATGTGGGAGCCAACATGGGTATCCAGATCCTGCTGTTGGTTATTGCCCGAGAGTCGTCTCGGTCATGTCTGCGTGTCTCCCGAACCCGTAGGGTCTACACACTTAAGGTTCGGTGACGCTAGGGTTGTATGAATATGAGTATGCAGCATACCGAATGTTGTTCGGAGTCCCGGATGAGATCCCGGACATCGCGAGGAGTTTTGGAATGGTCCGGAGGTAAAGAATAATATATAGGAAGTGGTATTTCGGCCATCGGGAAAGTTTCGGGGTCACCCGGTATTGTACCGGGACCACCGGAAGGGTCCCGGGGGTCCACCGGGTGGGGCCACCCATCCCGGAGGTCCCCATGGGCTGACGTGGGAGGGGAGCCAGCCCATAGTGGGCTGGTGCGCCCCCCTAGGCCCACCCCTGCGCCTAGGGTTGAAACCCTAGGGTGGGGGCGCACCACATGCCTTGGGGGCACTCTCCTTGGCCGCCCTTGGGAGATTGGATCTCCCAGGTCGGGCGCCTGGGTCCTATATAAAGGAGGGCAGGGGAGGCAGCCACACCCATTGCCTTGGCGCCCCCTCCCCGCTACACCTCGCCCTCCTCCCGTAGTCGCTACGGCCCCTGCTGAGTTCTGCTGCATCCACCACCACGCCTGTCGTCCTGGATCATCATCAACCTCTCCTTCCCCTTGCTGGATCAAGAAGGAGGAGACGCCTCCCGTCCCGTGCGTGTGTTGAACACGGAGGTGCTGTCCGTTCAGCACTTGACATCGGTGATTTGAATCACGTCGAGTACGACTCCATCATCACCATCCCCTTGCAAGCTTCCGCACGCGATCTACAAGTGGTATGTAGATGCAAACTCACTCCCTTGACTCGTTGCTTAGATGAACTCATAGATGGATCTTGGTGAAACCGTAGGAAAAATTTTAATTTTCTGCAACGTTCCCCAACACCTTTCCCACTGTAAGTTGCTCTGAAGAAGCAACCATCAATACGCTCTTCTTTGAATCCGCTCATACTACTCCATCCGTCACTGTTTATACAGCGTGCTTCAGAAAAAAGAAAAAGATCTGTTGGACCAAGGCGACTAGCGATCGGCCTGAAAAATAGCATTGGTAGTTATAGCACGGCGCTTATTACTAGAGGGAATAATGTGAAGGAAATATGCCCTAGAGGCAATAATAAAGTTATTATTTATTTCCTTATTTCATGATAAATGTTTATCATTCATGCTAGAATTGTATTAACGGGAAACATGATACATGTGTGAATGCATAGACAAACAACATGTCACTAGTATGCCTCTACTAGACTAGCTTGTTAATCAAAGATGGTTATGTTTCCACCATGAACAAAGAGTTGTTATTTGATTAACAAGGTCACATCATTAGTAGAATGATCTGATTGACATGACCCATTCCATTAGCTTAGCACACCATCGCTTAGTATGTTGCTACCGCTTTTATCCATGACTTATACATGTTCCTCGTAACTATGAGATTATGCAACTCCTGCCACGGAGGAACACTTTGGTGCTACCAAACGTCACAACGAATCGGGTGATTATAAAGGAGTACTACAGGTGTCTCCAAAGGCGATGTTGGGTTGGCGATTTCGAGATTAGGTTTTGTCACTCCGATTGCTCGGAGAGGTATCTCTGGCCCTCTCGGTAATGCACATCATCAAGCCTTGCAAGCACTACAACTAATGAGTTAGTTGTGAGATGATGTATTACGAAACGAGTAAAGAGACTTGCGGTAACGAGATTGAACTAGGTATTGATACCGACGATCGAATCTCGGGCAAGTAACATACCGATGACAAAGGAACAACGATGTTGTTATGCGGTCCGACCGATAAAGATCTTCGTAGAATATGTAGGAACCAATATGGGCATCCAGGTCCCGCTGTTGGTTATTGACCGGAGACGGTCTCGGTCATGTCTACATTGTTCTCGAACCGTAGGGTCCGCACGCTTAAGGTTTCGATGATGCTTATTATGAGTTCATGTATTTTGATGTACCAAGAAGTTCGAGTCCCGGATGTGATCACGACATGACGAGGAGTCTCGTAATGGTCGAGACATAAAGATTAATATATTGGATGGCTATGTTCGACACCGAAAGGTTCCTAAGTTTCCGGAGAAACCGAGTGCCGGGAGGGGTTACTGGAACTTCGGGGAGCAGGGCCTTAGTGGGCCAAGAGGGAGAGAGAGGGCCGCACCAGAGGTGGCGCGCCCCGTGGGAGTCCGAATAGGACAAGGAGGGGGCACGGCCCCTTCCCTCTCCTCTCCCTCTCTTCCTTCCCCTTCTCCCTTCCTAGTTGGACTAGGAAAGGGAGTCCTACTCCAACTAGGAGGAGGACTCCTCCTTGGCGCGCTTATAGGGGCGGCCGGCCTCCCCCTCCCTCCTTTATATACCGGGGCAGGGGGCACCCTAGACACACAAGTTTGATCTACGGATCGCCTTAGCCGTGTGCGGTGCCCCTCCACCATATTCCACCTCGGTCATACTGTCGCAAGCTTAGGCGAAGCCTCGCGCCGTGAAACATCAAGATCGCCACCACGCCGTCGTCTTGACGAACTCTCCTCGACACTCGGCTGGATCGAGTACGAGGGACGCCATCGAGCTGTACGTGTGTCAAGAACTCGGGAGCCGGAGTAACGGCGCCGGATCGGTCGGATCGCGAGGAGAACGTCGACTACTTCCTCTACGCCAGATCGCTTCGCTTGGGTCTCTGAGGGTACGAGACAACACTCTCCCTCTCGTTGCTATGCATCACCATGATCTTGCGTGTGCGTAGGAAAATTTTTGAAATTACTACGTTCCCCAACATAATGTGTACACACATGCATGTAGCGCTTCCACCCTGGGTACACACATGCATGCACTTACTCCACTCCGTAGTTACATGGAGAGAAAATTGTGGACTTGATTGCGGTTACCACGCCCTAATTAATTAAGCATTAAACCAAACGTGTCTAAAGTCTCTCTGGTGGTGGAAATGCATTGAGAGAAATGCATCATAATGAAGGGCGCTGTCGGTGTCAAAACTGGCGGATCTCGGGTAGGGGGTCCCGAACTGTGCGTCTAGGCGGATGGTAACAGGAGACAAGGGACACAATGTTTTTACCCAGGTTCGGGCCCTCTCGATGGAGGTAAAACCCTACGTCCTGCTTGATTAATATTGATAATATGGGTAGTACAAGAGTAGATCTACCACGAGATCAAGGAGGCTAAACCCTAGAAGCTAGCCTATGGTATGATTGTTGAGATGTATGTTTGTCCTACGGACTAAGGCCCTTCGGTTTATATAGACACCGGAGAGGGCTAGGGTTACACAGAGTCGGTTACAATGGTAGGAGATCTACATATCCGTATTGCCAAGCTTGCCTTCCACGCCAAGGAAAGTACCATCCGGACACGAGACGGAGTCTTCAATCTTCTATCTTTGTAGTCTGGGAGTCTGGCGGATATTGATAGTCCGGCTGTCCGGACACCCCCTAGTCCAGGACTCCCTCAGTAGCCCCTGAACCAGTCTTCAATGACGATAAGTCCGGCGTGCATAATGTTCGGCATTGCAAGGCGGGTTCCTCCCTTGAATAATCCAGAGAAGATAATGAACACCAGGATAGTGTCCGGCTCTGCAAAAATAATTTCCACATTCCACCGTAGAGAGAATAAAATGTACACTAAGCTCAATCTGCTGACGTATGATGCGGCGTGTCATCGCAACGCAACCAAGCCTTTGTTTGAATTTCTATACCACCTCAGCACGTTTAGCGAAGCGGTTTCCTTGGCACGCCCCGTCAAGCGTAGATCGTGTTCCCTTTATTCCGGATTCTCATCAATACATGTGTGGGTAACCCAACCGCGCCATTGATGGTGGCGCTTTGGGAGATAAGCGAGTTTTACCAGCCGGTGGGGGCGATAGTTTTGTCCGCCTATATATAAGGGATAAGGATTTACCTTCTCACCCACGCCTTCTTCCTCCTTTGCTTATCCATCCTCGCGAACTCAAGCTCCAACGCCTAAGCTCACAAGATCTCGCCGACCTTCTCCGAATATGTCCGGAGCGGAGGTAATGGTTGGCCTCCACCGTAAGGAGGAGGACATCACCAAGCTTCGCGACGCCGATACCTTTCCAGCGATATTATGATCGGCTGCCCGACGAGGGGCAGCTCATCCCTACCCCGGCCTCATGAGAGGGTCGCCTTCCTCCCCACTTCCTCCGCAGATTGGGCTTTCCGCCCATCCATTTGTCCGGGGCTCATATTTTACTACGGCCTGGATTTCCACGATCCGGCGCCAACTTCATCCTCAACATCTTGGCGCTTATCGTCGTGTGCGAGGCCTTTCTCGCATCCAGCCCCACTTCGCCTGTGGCTCAAGACCTTCAACGCCAAGCCAAAGGTTGTGAAGGGCACGCAAGCGAATGCGGAGGCGCCATGTTGGGCACCGCCCAACGCCCCTTGGCTAGAAGGGACCTTTGTGGACTCCGCCAAGGGGTGGCAATCGGGTGGTTCTACATCACCGAGCCGCCAAGAAGCCCACATGGGCGGCGGCCCCGAGTTTAGATCTGGAGTCCCCACGCAGCTCACCTCCCGAAAGAGAAGGGCTTGCAAGTGGGGCAATCCGTGGAGGTGACGGACTCAAGCCTCAGATCCGAAGATGGTGAGCAATAGGCTCCGGCTCGTCGACGTGGTCCAAGTCATGCTCCTCCGGTGGATTCTCCCATGCCAATAACGGGCATTCAATTTGTGGGAGTTCAATCCGGAACAGCACCAGGCGCTAAGCGGGCTCTTCGATACAACACACGAAGGTGCCTGGAGGGTGCTGTTCAAGGGCGCCGAAGCCCCCACATCTGTGACCGAAGACCGCGGATTCAGCTCGCAGTCTCCGACTGACGAGGTAAGTGATTCAACCCCATTATGGGACACTTGTGGTAGTTAGATTGACTCTAGTGAGGTTTTAATCTGCCTCTTCCTTTGACAGGAATGGATGGAGAAGGCCAAGCTGCTCATCAGCCCGGCCCCATGCCAAGACCAGTGAACGCCCGCCATCAGGGCTATTGGTTCCGGCACCGCACGTGGTGCCGAGAAGAAGGCCAAGAAGGTGGCCGCGAGGACTCGAAAGAGTTCCTCAGAATCAAAGGCCCGACGACGACGAGGACTCCTCCCTCAAGACGAGGAGGAGGAGTACTCTCTCCGGAGGAGGAGAGAAGAAGAGGAAGGCTTCCCAATCGGGAGGCCAAGGGTCCAAGAGGGGAGAACTATCCTCGACAGTTTCGCCAACATCAGCGTTGGCGAGGATGAGTGGCCTCAAGGGCGAGCGTCCGCAGGATCGCAAGTATGCGGATCATCTATATGCCGCACTTTTCATGTCACGTAGTATCCTCTAACGCCGCATTTTGTCCGTAGTCCGCCAGGATGATCTCCCCGACTCGATGAGCGGGTCATTGGCCTCGTCGGACGTAAATTCCGTCCTGACCGCCTCTACCACGCGCGCCGACGAGGACGCCGAGGTGGGATCCCAAAGAGGGACCCATCAGGAGGAGGCTCCGGATGTGCCGTCAGGCGACCTCCCAGACTTCGTGCCCGACTCTACATCGAAACCCGTAATGGTTCCAGAGTCCGGCAAGCGGCCCCTTCGGAAGAAGGGCAAGACTGTGATGCCGGCGGCCTCCGTCCAACCGGAGGCGCCGGATAACCTATTGGAGGCGCTTAAAGGCGCTTCCATCGAGGAAGAACACCGCACTATCATGAGTGCGGTGATTGAGAAGGTCCAGCTCGCCAAGAGCGGGCTGACCGAAGCCTGCAGCAGCCTTCTAATAGGCTTTGAGGTAAGAAGTTAAAATTATGTAATGTAATACCGCATAGACAGTAGCCCCTGATGCTTAGTTCGGTGTTCGGAAGGAAAAGCCGGACTGAGGATCTAACAAGATATACGCAGGGTTGCTAAAAAATTTGTCAATATGGGTTTGCAGGCTGCGCTGCTGACCTCTGCCGCATTAACGGTGGAGGTCGAGGTGCTGAAGAAGGATCTCGAGCGGTCCGGGCAAGAGCTCGGCCATGCCAAGAGGCAGCTCGAGGAAAAAGAAGGTGAGTAACACCACTTTAAATAAGTACCTTACAGAAAAGGATATCGGTTTCAAATAAAATTAACAAGGATAATATGTGTATTGCAGGGGTCACTAACGAGGTGGCAGCCCTGAAGGATGCCATGTCCGCGGCCGAACGCAATGCGGCCATGGAACGGGCTGAGCGAGAAAAGCAAAAGGCACTGGTGGCGGAAGTTTGGCAAGAGCTCCAGGCTCTCATGGAAAAGCATGAGGGTTTGGAGCGTGACTCCAAGACTCGAGAGTCCGAGCTTGCCTCGGCTCTCGAAAGTGCCAAGTACGCCAAGGCCGAGGCCCAGAAGGCCCTTCAGGAGGTTGAGGACATAAAGAAAATAGCGGCGGGTAAGGCCTTTTTCATGCAAAGCAGGCATGTTAATGTGAATTACCGGATAATTACCCGAATTCGGAGCTCTCCAGGGGCGTTTGCAGATTTGCCGCCAGAAAGGCGCCCGATGCCGCCGCATTCTATCGTGGCGAGGAGGGAGCTCGACGGAGAAGGTCTTCGTCTCAAGACGCTGAGGCCGCCATCCGGCGCCCCAAGCGACCAGTGAAGCAGCTGGTCGAACTCCACAAGGTAGCTGAGGAGGCCATGAAGGGCCTCATAGTCCGGCTGTGGCCTGGAGAGGCCATGCGTGGAAGCTACTTTGGCCTAGTGCGGCAGCTGGTGAATGCATGCCCCAGGCTCGATGTAGTCAAGCGCTCCGCCTGTATTGAAGGCGCTCGTCGGGCCCTTGCCCGCATAAAGGTGCAATGGGGCAAACCGATGCGGAGAAGCTTCACGGACCCACCACCACCGGCAAGGAGCATCGCACGCCGAGCGGTATTATAAAGTTATCCTCAAGGAGCCTCGCGATATTGCAGATGAGTGCTCCGGAATGTAATTTTGAGTGAACTCGCTGTATTTATCCTGCGCGCTAAAACTTCGCTTATATGCCATGAGCAACGCTTGTTTAATTTAAAATATTACCTTCTGTGCGGACGTTTGTTAAATCTGAGAAATGGCAAGTCGTTGGCTTCAGCCCCCAAGCCACAAGTGCTTGGGTGTTTGGTGATAAACTTGAGCACTCTTGTTCCCATTTTTGGGTCCATCTAGGGAGGCGCTCAACACGACGAACAAGGCAACCAGACTTATAATGCTTGAACACTCTCACTTAGCCATAGAATTTATAATTTTAAATTTCGCGAAGCCCTGGTATTCGAAGATCAATCCGGGCGCTATCCACGCCTTCATCGGACATTATCCAAACTTCACTCGGCAAGGTGAGTCTTTATGGACCCGAAGAACCTCTCGAACAGCGATCGGCTCTCGCCTTATCATGCCGCCAGTTTTAGCTTTCCATCGAGGCGTTAACCCGCTCAACCGGGCGCAATCGCAATGGTTCTCCCAAAGGCTACCTTAGCCGACGGAACGGAACGTAAGGCACCAAAACATGGGAGCCGCAAACCCAACTATTGACCCAAGACATGATTCGGAGCCGATTCATATAATGCTATAAGTTCGGGTGCCGCACTTGTGAAAGTGTTCGGACTTTATCACACCATAACTGGGAACACAAGCCTGGCGATTTGGCCGCACTCAAAATATACGGTGCAAGATGTCATATAATGAACATATATAAAAGATAACGCAATTGCAATAAAAGGTGCTGCATTATTTATGAAAGAAAGTCTCGCTAGTAGAGCGGATCGATACAAATAGTGCGTAAGCAAGGGATTTGGACTAAATAAACATGTCCCCCTCCGTGGATGAGCTGCGACTTGGTGTATGTAATTGAATTTAATGCTCGTAATTGAGTCCACCTGAATATTCGCCGCGCCTTCTTTAGTCCCCGATCGCTTGCATCATGAGTTCGCAAGTTCGCCATCGAATAGGGCTTCGTTAATGTAGTCTTGTATACATAAAAGAAGAAAAGATAAAATAAAACAAGGGGGGCGCCGGTGAGCCCCCGGTGTGGTCGAGCCGCACTCTTGGTCCCTTGTGATCGTGCCCTTCCCTGCGCCCATGGTATCTCCAAAGCGTAATGATGTACGCGGAGTGTTATTCTTGCGATCATGCACGGCGAGGGTTGGGGCCGCATTGCTATCGTGCTCGATCGCGCCAGTGGTCTTGGTTGGTATTGCTCGGGCGCTTTTGTCTGTATCCGCTTTCTAACCGCCGGACTTGCGAATTGCTCGAGAAGGCTGCTCAGACTTCTTCGCGAGAGCCGCCATTGTATGTTCCTCCGCTCGGAGGGAGCGCCCGTATTTCCATTGACCGTGATGACTCCACGAGGGCCCGCATCTTGAGCTTTAGGTATGCATAATGTGGCACGCGCTGAATTTTGCAAACGCGTTCGTCCGAGCAGAGCATGATAGCCGCTATGAAACGGGAGTATGTCAAGATTAACTCTTCGCTTCGAAATTACCCGGGATCCAAGACCACTTCCAGCAGGACCGAGCCTGTCTAGCTTGGCTTCCACTCCTGGGATGACACCTTTGAAGGTTGTCTTTGTAGGTTTAATCCTTAATGGGTCTATGCTCATTTTGCGCACAGTATCCTGATAAACCAGGTTCAGGCTGCTACCGCCGTCCATTAGGACTCTCGTGAGGTGGAACCCATCGACGATTGGGTCTAAAACCAATGCGGCGAATCCGCCATGGCGTATGCTGGTCGGATGGCTTCTTCCGCTGACCGGGTTTAGAGCCTCGGAATCCGGCATTGATTGCCGTATCCTCCTTATCGTCGCCGTTAATGCGGCGCTTGTTTTTGATTCGACGTGACCTGCCGTTGTTGTCCTTAGTATCCGGACTGCCAGAATTTTTATGGAGATTGTTGCTACGGGCTAGCTAGTTGTCCTCTCCCGCACAAAAGCGGTCATTAACGATGTGAGGGCTTCCATGGATTTCAGCTTTTCCTGCCCTGTGCGGGCTAGCCATTCGTCCCGGATGTTATGTTTGAAGGCTGCAAGGGCCTCTCATCCGGACAATGACGATTTGATTTTTCTTCATCAAGAACCGTGTCCGTAATTGTCCGCCGATTCGCCTCATCGCTGAATGATGTGGCTTAGGTCATCGGCGTCTGGTGGTCGCATATGTGCCTTGGAAGTTATCAAGAATGCGGCCTCCGGTCTTCCCAACACCCAATTGACTCTGCGGGCAAGCTGTTAAGCCAATGCCGAGCTGGTCCTTTAAGCTTGAGGGAGATACTTGATGGCATGTAGATTGCCGCCAAGGGCCATATGGATGTGGAGAAGATAATCTTCGATCCACACCGCTGGGTCTGTTGTGCCATCGTAAGATTCGATGTTTACGGGTTTAAACCCTCGGGATCCGATGATCCATTACTTCGCTGAAGCATAGAGGGTGTGCGGCGCCCAGATTGAGCAATATCGCGACGCAGCTCGAGAGAGTGCTGTCTCTGTGTTCGCCCGCCGGTGTTATTATGTCCGCGCGACGGTATTCGCCGTGGGTCGAGGGCGCCTCGTGATCCATAGATGGATCTGGTTTGCCTTTGCTTTGTCCTCCAATATGTCTCGCAAGTCCGCGCTCCTCTTGGCTTGTACTTTTGGAGCGATGCGAATGTACGGTCTTGGCTGGGGCCTGGTTGCCTCTGTCATGACCACGGGTGGTCGGTCAGCCATGTCGCGGCGCCGTGATGAAGGTATGTATGCCTCCTCCTCTAATCGGGGAGCAGCTTGCGCCTTGGGTAACTTTTGAGGGACGTTCGAAGTTTATACTTTTGCCGCGAGGACCTCGGTCCATCGATCGCTAACAGGTCCCGATCAGCTTGAAGCTGCTGCTGCTTTTCTTTAGGCTGTTTGCTATGGCGATAAGCCCGCGCTTGAAGCGCTCTTGTTCGACGGGATCCTCGAGTACGACGAATTCGCCATCGTTGAGGCTTGCTTCGCCTTCGAGGGAGGCATATAGTTATCATCCTCAACCCGTGCCCCGCCGCCTCTCGTGGGGCTTGCTTCGCATCCTCCTGCGCTGAGTCTTGGCTGGAGGGATTGTCTTCAGCGCTCTCGAGTGTTATTGTCTCTGTGCCGAATCTCCATTCTTGTTGTGGCGGATTTAGAGCGGCGCCACGACGCCGGCGTTTGGGCTGCTTTTTAAAGAGTCTCCTCCGCCGCTTCTTCGCCATCCCTTCTTTTTGGGTATCCACCATGTATACGCTATATGACGAGGTGGCCTTCGATTACCTGTAGGCGCTGGTTCTCGTTAAATCCGGCATCGTCGTCCATAGCGTCGATGTCTTCGGAGTCGTAGTCTAGCATGTCGGTTAGATCCTCGATAGTGGCTACAAAGTGGGTGGTGGGTGGGCTCTAAATTTCTTCGTCATCCGTACTCCAACCATCCTGGCCATAGTCCGGCCAGGACTCTCCCGATAACGAGAGATGCTTTAATGAATTTAGGATATCGCCAAAAGGCGAGTGTTGGAATATGTCCGCGGCGGTGAATTCCATAACCGGCGCCCAATCCGGATTGATTGGTGGGGGCGGAGGTTCGAGTCCGCGAGGAGTCCGGCGCCGGATTCACGAAGTTTCGCAAGGGACAAGATTGGTGTTCGCCCATCGCCGTGGATGTTCAAGCCGGGCGGCGCTTCATCCACCGACTCGATCTGGGCGATCGGCTCGCCAATGGCAAGCGGATCCGAAAGCGCCACCAAGGCACCGTCCGCGGCAGAGCTAGATCGTGCCCATCATCACGCGGCGGCGCTGCTGGTTGTGGCTCGAGTCCGTCGAAGATCAAGTCTCCGCGGTCATCGGCCGTGAAGTTTAAGCTTCCAAATCTGACCTGACGGCCAGGGGCGTAGCTTTCGATCTGCTCCAGATGGCCATGTGAATTGGCCCGTAGTGCAAAGCCGCCGAATACGAAGATCTGTCCGGGGAGAAAAGTCTCACCCTGGACAGCGTTGCTGGTTAAAGATGCCATCAAGCCTATCGGCGACGACACAGAGGAACTCTCAATGAAAGCACCAATGTCGGTGTCAAAACTGGCGGATCTCGGGTAGGGGGTCCCGAACTGTGCGTCTAGGCGGATGGTAACAGGAGACAAGGGACACAATGTTTTTACCCAGGTTCGGGCTCTCTCGATGGAGGTAAAACCCTACGTCCTGCTTGATTAATATTGATAATATGGGTAGTACAAGAGTAGATCTACCACGAGATCAAGGAGGCTAAACCCTAGAAGCTAGCCTATGGTATGATTGTTGAGATGTATGTTCGTCCTACGGACTAAGGCCCTTCGGTTTATATCGACACCGGAGAGGGCTAGGGTTACACAGAGTCGGTTACAATGGTAGGAGATCTACATATCCGTGTTGCCAAGCTTGCCTTCCACGCCAAGGAAAGTACCATCCAACACGAGCCGAGTCTTCAATCTTCTATCTTAAGTAGTCCGGGAGTCCGGCGGATATTGATAGTCCGGCTGTCCGGACACCCCCTAGTCCAGGACTCCCTCAGGCGCCCTGCAAACTGTGACGGAGGGAGTAGTATGAAGGTTCAAAACCAAGTACGCGTATGGCCAGTCGGTCAACGCACCTCCTCTTGGCATATCACTGACATGTGGGACAGGAGTGTGAGCAAACCGATCTCAATTGACGGTAAAGAGCCAACCCGCTGTTCCTTGAGAGATACGAGGAGCGAGAACACACAGACGTGTTCGCATGGAGGCCAAGATATATTCGAGCATGGTTGGTTGATCGATATCATTCATTACATGTTGGGCTGCCGTTTTCCGCCCTTCTCCGGAATAAACGTGTACTTTAGCAGAGATAAAAAGAAATAAGAGTACAAAAGCTCCACCATGCGGTTCTAGTAGTAGTACTACTCGTACTACTGCGCTGGGCTCTTCGCCTCTTCGTGAAGACGAACAATGATGGTACTCCGCATGTTGGGTACTACAGTGTATGCCTCTGACAATCTGACACCAAATGGACTGATGCATGTCCTCCGAGGGTAGGTTGCATTAGTCAAAAGGCGTAAGCGAGCTTCACCTTGTCCTACAAGCTTCTCCTCGTTCTACGAGTTGACGGGACACACCAAAAAGTAGTGCTAGTCCATACTCCCTCCTTTCCGGTTAATATGGATTAATCATTTTTGCGGGTAAATGAGAGAGCTTTATTCATATATAAGCATTCTTAGGACGATCAACCAAGACACTGGTCACTAGGAAGCGAGGTACCCCGCAAAAAAGAAGTAGGAAGCGAGGTGTTTAATCAAGCCAGCTCTCGGCCACATTCAAACTGCAGCAAGCACGGTTCGCACGAAGATGCGCTGCAAGGTTTGCTGACCTGTTTATATGCTGAATAACAAAAAAAGAGGAAATATTACCGAGCGCTACTATTTGTAACAGGATATTAGCCAGAATTAAGCGAGAATTGTGGTGAGTGTTCCATGCAATCAACTTCCATTATCACATGCGAGAACCCTCGAAGAGAACCAAAAGTGTTGAAGATTGTTTTATCACATTTTAAAATTATAATAAGAGTGCAGACACTACTCCATCCGGTTCCTAGTACTAGTATAGTACGTACCTTTATAGACTAGTATATTAGTAAACTTTGCGCTTGGCTGTTCGCCTATTCGAGAAGTCGAACAATAGTAGCACTAGTAGTATAGTGTATGCTTCTGGCAATCTGACACAGAATTAACTGTTGCACGTCCACCGCCTGAGCGAGGGAGAGCTTGCATTAGTCAAAAGTTTCTCCTTGTCCTGCGAGCCACCACGCGCAAGTAATGCTAGTCCATACTGCCTCCTCTCCGGTTAATATGGATTAATTTCAGACGAGATAAATACATTGTCTGTCACTGTATATTTGTAAAAATACGGTCAGTGGACTTCATAATACGCTCATTGCGCTCAATATATATATTTTCCGGTGTTTATACGGTCACTAGCTCACCCTGACCGAGTATGTGTGTGCATGCACGTAGGTTGAGCACTTAGCGTGACCGTGTGTGTTCGGTCGTGTGCTCGGACATGCATGCATTAGGGCGTCAGCTGCTTTTTGCGTCCAAGTGTACGTGTGACTGTTGCATACACGTAGGGGGAGTACGTGTAGGGGCCACTAAGGAGCAGTCAAATCACACAGTAAGTTAGTCGGAAGAAGCAACCATCATTTCACTCTTGAATGACACGTACACAATATAAAATGGTTGATATGGAGAGAAAAAGAAAACCACTATATATACACTAGCAGGAGCCTAAGCTACAAGCCTGCTTGCTAAGGTTGCTCTCTTCACAAGCATAGAACGACGGGCCTGATCCCGCAGCTGGGGGAAGGGAACAATGTTCTGCGTAGACGCGGTCGACATCGGCGAGGGAGAAAACCCACAGTCGGTGCGTCCCAATCGGGGGTCACCGCGGTTTGGGCCGATGCCGCGTCCCAACCGCCCTTCTAGCTACAGCCCGACGTCCCAGGTAGTCCATCTTCCTTTTGGAGCCGGCTTGCTCCACTGCCGTAGCTCCATCTCCATGTCGATCTTTCTCTACTTCTACCGGCTTATACTTGTGATGAGTTTATGTCTCATGAACTAGTGCCAGTACTATTATTCTAATCACACTTCTTCAATATCTTTGCCATCAGGGATGCTCAGGTCGATTTTAGTGGAACTGCACAAAAGCATCGTATGATCCGAGGGTGCTAGCCGTCTTTCCTTCGACAGGTTCTACCTGGCCAGGGAGTTAAATCATGTTTAGGGTTTAGGGTTTAAGTCGTAGAGACCCCATCAGCAGTTTTTCTTTCGTACACGCTGTCACAACTTTTTTCTTTAGTTGTGAAGTAAATATTGGCTATGATCTGTGAATCATTAAGATGCATCAACATGTGTGTTAATTTTCCTTTGTATTTGATGGAATGTTGTAACGGGGCAACCTTGGAATAGGAATGAAAATGGAGTGGAAAGTTTCTATTTTTCCGGAGAAAAAATGTAAACGGAGAGAAACCAATGTTTCGTTTCGTTGGATCGCGCCATCGAGCAAAACCAACGCTTAAATCACGTCTGTCGTGTTCGTGTCTCACCCTCCACGGCTCGACCCCACACGGTCGCTCGGCATGCCACTCATTGTAAACCGAGTATACGATAACTTTCCCGCCTGCTTGTCGATGAATCGCGCCATGGAGTACTACTAGCACTACTGGAAGAGATTGACGAGTTGGGGGAGGACAGCTAGCTATAGCACGGACTCCCAAAAACTTTTTACATGCATGTTGTAGCCGGCTATTGTGACCATTGAACAAGGAGCAGCCGCGTGCACCCGGAAGCGGCGCGGGCGACGCTCTCTCGGCCGGCGCGCCGCTTCAATGTCGACACCAGTGAGAGGTCGCGTCCGCTCTGGCCGGGCATGAATGCGGCACTGACCGTTTCGGGCGGGAAGCACGCGCGGGTGATGAAGAGGGTTCGGGTTGGTCAGGACCGGCCGTGGCAGCAGTCCGGACGTGCGCAAACAAGAGATGATGTACGTTAATATTGTTGCATATATAATTAACAACGTAAATAATGTGCCAGTTGGACAAATATGATTGGAGATGGAGATGGCAATGGAATTTTACGTAAACACGGATATGCATGTCTATGTCTATGTGTGTCTACGCAACGACTTTCGCGACCTGGAAGCGGGGGCGTGTTTTTGATCGAGTTTTCTTTCTTGGTACGTTAGAAAATCAGTTTGTCTAATTCACATCTAGATGTTATTTAAGGATATCACATCTAAGCTCCCACAAGTATATAATGTAGCAACAAGAAACAAAAAAAACTAGGACAAAAAAAATAGACCACAAACAGAGTGGACATCAACTTAGATGTGACATAACTATGTCACATCTAGATGTGTCCTAGACAGACCCTTAAAAAATTGTCCGCCAGTTTTCGTTTCTTTTTTCCGGGAACGCGCGTATTCTATTTAAAACCACTGCTATGGAGAGATTTTTTTACTCCATTATAGCCTCTTGTTTGATAGAGTTTCTCGCGTCTCGCTCTCTCACCCTCTCCATATCAAAACAAGATGACAGTGTCCAGTCTATCTCTCTCCTCACCGGTGGTCACAGATCCGCCGAATCCCGTCCGCCAAGGGAGGTGAGGAGGTGCAGCGTTGTCGCCGTTGGCGACGGGGGGAGCCGATGCGCACCGTCCTCTCGGAGCCGGCGCTGGCGCGGACGAAGATCCTCCGCGCCCTTGTTCGCTGCCGTCGTGTGGGCAGATCCCGCCCGCCCGCCTAAACGACATCTCGCCCACCTGAGGTATAACTTCTTGTACTGGTCCAGCTCCCCGGGTCGCTGCGTGCGGGTTTTCTTCTATGCGACTACTCCCCAGCTCCCCATGCATAGTAGCTAGGGTTCGTCAGCTGGTCGAACATCATCTACTAGTACTATTATAGAGGAAATGCCACTCAAAAAGTTGTCCTGATTTATGCCTCGGTGGAGGTATACATGTTGTTTTGACAAAAAGTACATGGTGGTTGTGCGGTCATTGTCCATATGGTGGTAGTACTATCACGGGTTAAATGAAGAAATGCTTTTTTTTCTCGGGTATCTTGGTTTAGTTCTCATCAAGATATAATTATGATGCTTCTCTTTGTTGGTGTACTTTTCATTAACCCTTTTTTATATTTTTGGAAACAGCGATGTGTGTCTCCATACCCGGGCATGTCTTCCTCAATTTTAGTGGAAGTGCACAAAATTGGATATCCATTGTTGTTCTGTCTCACTGTACTCTGCCACGTGGTTCTTCCTTCCTAGAGCTTGATTACTGAGAAGAAACAGACCACAATGAGGATTTGTCGAACTTCATAGGTGCCTCACCCAAACTTGATGCCAAATGGATGATGCATCACCACGATGACCTATCGATGCTCATGGCCGCGCCTCATGGTTGCGTCGGCTTTTGAAGCTGATCGATTTTCAATGAAAAACAAGCTGTCTTCCATCAGTGCTCTTTTCTTGTTACGCACAAAGATGATATCCTTCGTCAGTTCACCTTGGTTGCATTGGAGACGCAGTCGTCTTTCACGTTGGTGCAATTTTATCACACAATTGGCTATGAACCAAATGTTTCCTCGAAGAAGGATCGACGTTGGTACTAAGAGCATAAGTTTTGTATTGATTTCTAAGCCTTCTCACAACTTTGTCTCCAGCTCCCCTGTAATTTTATTTGTCTAGCTATTAACTTTGATTTAAAAATGGTGTGGACTAAAACCCGGATGGACGTAGTAGCCTCCATTTTTATTTACTCAAGATATTAGATTTGACTGAAGTCAAACTTTGTAATACTCTCAAACCTTTTCGATAATTGAAATTAAAATTCTTTATTTGTACACACTCTCACACATTTCCGATAATTTGGCGCATGTGTGGTTGTTCACTTAAGGGAGGGTAGTGTACCACACGTGAAGGACAGGAAGTGCGACCAGGACGCATGGGCGTGGATCATTAGTTCATCGGAAGTAGTACTCCTACTAGTTTTCTTCACTGTACATTAAATAAAGAGTTTCGTTTCGTACCTACACAATTTAAAACGATTGTTATGGAGAGAATAAGAAAACCACTCCACTATATATTAGTCGTATACACACGAGAGTATTATATGGACGCAGCTTCATTGACTTAGTGCACCTGCCTTTGGGTTTATGATAGGTGGGCCCAAAATGTGGCTGGCTCACCTGTCATACAGCCAAACGCAAATGGAGTGAAGGCACCAGAGCTCAGTCTGTACTACACTAGTATATATATAAGCGGGAGCCTCACCGCTTGTTCGCTAGGGTTTGCACTCTCCACACGCTCGCCGCAATACATATATGTTACACGCTGGAGGCTCAGCGTTCATTTGCTAGGGTTTGCTATATTCACAGTCTCTCACCCTCTCTTCACCAGATCTAAACAAGACTGCGTTGGCCTCTTGTCTCTCTCCCCCCTCACAGCTGGTGAAGGAGGCGTCCGTATCCCGTCGCACCGGGAAGGGGAGGAGGTGCAACGTTAACTCTATCGCCTTCGGTGAGGGAGGCAATCCACTGCCGGCTGCGCTGTTCTCTTTCACCCAGCGCCTGTGCGGGAGGGCCACCGACCCCTTCTTCCTCGCTATCGTACGTAGTGTGGGTAGATCCGGCCTCCCGCCGCACGCCTTGCCACATCCCGACGACCCTAAGGTATAAGTTTCTTTGAAACCGTCGTTGCTCTAACTACATGTGGATGTTTTTCGATCTGTAGTAGAATCTAGGTATTGGTTCAAAGAGGAAAGAAATGTGTGGTGGGGTGGAGCATGAATCTAGGACGTGGTTTAATGAGGAAAGGAGGGAGGAAAAGTAGTATAGACTGGCTATCCAGCCGCTTTGTTGGTCGAAAAGGAAAAAGGGGTAACCCAAAGACACACATCTGTAAGGAACCGATCTCTTTGTTGAAAAGGGAAAGAAACTGGGGTCGGGTAGTTTGTGCAGGACTAGATTTGCTGCCCTCACATAGGAAAAAAGTTCAAAGAGAACAAATATGGGACCAACACGGATATCTTTGCTTGGCTACATACTCTGCATCACCCATTTATACGTGTGGGCCGCACATGGTGCTAGCATGTCCCATACAGCTATTTTGCTGTTGTTAATCTAAGAATGCCACCGGAAAATTGAAGCAATGCCACTGTTAAAAGTAAATTACATTTTTAACGAATGTTGTTTCAAGAGAATGTCTCTGTTAGTATGAATCAATGCAACTGTTTTAGAAATGCTACTATCCTATTTTGTTTTCCATCCAAGATAAGTTAGATGCTTCTTTCTGTCACCGTTTGTTTCATCCTCCTTTATCGGCAAGTAATTGTTTCCTTTTTTGCCTCTGTTAAAACAGGGGCATCGATTCAACTTGTTGCTATTGCGACATTTTGCTTCGCTACTCGAAACACTTATGTTTTAAGAGTGTTTTGTGCAGTTCAACTTGAATGTCACACCGGTGACTTTGCTTAATTTAACTGCAAAAAAGGAGATCGAGATTTGTTTCCAGTGTTCCTGTCGAGTTGTTTCAAATCTTGATCTCAACCACATGATATCTATTAAATTTGTTGCTATTGCGACATTTTGCTTCGCTACGTGAAACACTTTGCTTGATTTTAGTGCAACTGCACAAAATGAGATTGGATTTCCTATTCGTGTTAGCAGATTCGTATGTTAGCCTGGTGTTTTCATGAAAGGTCAGTACAGGCCTTCATCCACATGATTGTGCAGTGTGCTTTGATATGTTGTGCTACTTGTATTTGTACTGTTTTAAATAAATGTTGAATTGAAGCTATTGTATTGCTGTCTTTTCCCATTAAGTAGTGAACAAAAATGGGACCAACCCAAACATGATGCTTGTTGCTTTGTTACAACAAACTTTGCATCACCCCCTTTATAAGTAGATGGAAGCACATATTGTTGTTGCGACCACTCTCCCCTGGAACTGTTTATGCTTTTCGTTAATCTAATGCCGCTGGTAAAATTAAGCAATGCCACTCTCAGAATTAATTAACTACTGAATCTTAGTTCAAAACTGCAACACTTGTTAGGAATGGTACTATCCTGCTTTGTAGTTCTTTCTACATGTTTAACCAAGGTATTGTTAAGATAATGTCTCTTTAAAAATGAATCAGTTGCATTGTTTTAGGAATGGTACTTTTCTGCTTTGTCGTTCTTTATACATGTTGAACCAAGGCATTGTTAAGATAATGTCTCAGTAAATATGAATGAATCACACTGATGGAGAATTGCTCCTCTCCTGCTTTGTTTCCCATTAATACAAGTCATCAACCATTATTTCTCAGTAATTGTTTCCCTTATACCTATTGTTGCTTACAGGGATATCAAAATTAAAGCTCGGTTTTATTCTGACTTCGATTTTAGTTGAACTGCATAAAAGGAGCCAATGTGTCCAAGGCAAACTGCTGCGTTACTGGGTCTAGTTGGTCGTTCCACTTTGTAGAAAGAAGTAGTCACTGGATGTGGTACATTACAGAAGGAATGACCGAGAAGCTTTACAGAGTATTATTAGACACCGGTGACATGACTAGTCTGCAGAGACCATTGGCAATTTAACAACACGTGGAGTGCCCTAGGCAAAAAGTGCCCAAACAAGTACAAGAAGCTAAGACAGGACACGATCATGGGCATTACATATTTTGAATGGGAAAAGCTTGTCAAAGTTTAATCATTGATGTTAGCAAGAAGACATTAGTTTAATATATTGGAATTGGAAAACCTTGTCAAAATTTGCTCATAGATGTTAGCAAAAAGACGTTAGTTTAATATATTGGAATTGGAAAGCCTTGTCAAAATTTGCTCATTGATGTTAGCCAGAAGACATGCATTTGATATTTTTGAGTGGGACGCCCTTGCTGTGAGCAGCGTCGAGTGTTTTTTCCTATTCCTGTGTTCAGTTTAGAAGTAAATAGTTACTCTGCTGAGATGTTCCTGTGTTAAGAGTTTGTTCTGAATATTGTCTATGTAATGCCAGGCCTTGTGTTTGATTGCAAAGTTGAGCTTGGAATGTTGTGGCATGCGGCATCACGTGCTGTCCACCGTGCCTCCTGAGAATAATGCTTCGTGATATTAGGCCATGATTGGATCGTCGTTTTCCAACCAAAACCACTTGTACAACTGACGCTTGTAAATTAAAGC
This sequence comes from Aegilops speltoides, assembly GCA_021437245.1. Lineage (NCBI taxonomy): Eukaryota > Viridiplantae > Streptophyta > Magnoliopsida > Poales > Poaceae > Aegilops > Aegilops speltoides. The sequence goes on from CM038143.1 coordinate 388,401,999, forward strand.
AGATGGTCTCGGGCAAAGGCGCTTGGTTGGTCGATTTCGACTAGTAAAATATCGGAAGTACTTCACACACACGATAAAAACGCTGAACGACACTCGAACGATTGCTAATCCAGCCGCTAGCTGTTGTTTCAGCCTTGCCCATGGATGGCATGATACGCACGTCGTGCATGTATCGTCTGGTAATGTCGTCCATATGGCAATGCTCGTAAAATATACACTGGTCTCTCAAATTACACGCGTAACACGCCGGTTTTACTTACAGACCTCGGGCCTTCCGATGGCAAGTAAATTACACTTGTATGTTAATACAGGTTTGAAATAAACCAGAGCTCCCAAGCGCGGCCTTACCGTTTCATGCCGTCTCATTTTCTCAAAGGTGCTCATAGGTGTCCGATGATCCTGGCTTCCTGAATGAGCAGCGGGCGCTGTATCAGACCTCCGTAGGGCCCGCGAGGCCCTCTCCGTTGTCCTTCGAGTTGTTGCGCTCGCCGTGGCACCGAGCATTGTTAACATGGTCAACGAACATGAGGATTCAGGAGATGACTTTATTTTGACTGGATGACACTTGGGACCCACTAGGGCCACAGCCGTACGTATGCAAGTGCCTCCTTTATATGTATAACTATATTTTTTTTGCTTTCTCCTAGTTTCCTGACATCACGGTCCCACACCATTGTCAATCTATGTAGTCAATATAAACGAGAGAATTGCACAAGGTGCGGCCGACAGCTGGGACCAAGCAGCTCGAGCAGTATTTGTGTTTTTGAGGCGTGAGCACTGCAGAGTTTTTCTTGGCGATGATTTCGTTGTTGTTCAGAGGAGAGCAGGGTATTAACTGGGCGGGCTGTGGCCCGTCTAACCCAGACCAGATATCCAGCCCAGATACTACTTTTTTCAAGATGAAAATGGCTAGCCCAGCTATACGTCTTTTTGAGGAATACCCAGGCAAGGTCAACTTGTTATTCTCCGCCCTGCTAGGCTGCAAATCTTTCTAGGAGGGATGCATTAGGCTTAATAGGAAAATGGGCTTTAAAAACAATAAATGGGATGTAATTATAAAAACTGGGCAGTAACTATAAAAAATGCACAAAACACGAAATTACTTTATAAAATATTATTTATGGATTTTGAAAATCTTAAATTTTCATTGTTGCGCACGCAATGTTTTGTTGTATTTTTACGTAATACAAATTTATATTTAATCTCACTAGAAATTTCGGGATAAAAATATTTTGGATCCTATCAAAATGTGGGAAATTTTATTGAATTCTGTCTTCAACGGTTGGTTGAAATTAATAATCATTGTCCTAGCTAGAAAATGGGTTGTACTTTTAACAAACTGTAAATGGGCTCTTGTAAATTCCATTAGAATTCAAAAATGGGTTGTACATTCTTACAAAACGCAAATGGGCTATAAGTTCTCTGCCACACACTTGTGGGCCTACTAAGTGATGTGTCCCCTAAAACAATAAGTTGACGCATATGCAAGGCTTTGTCAACTTATTATAGTCAACACACGGTTCTAGCAGCAGTGGCCGTTGGATGTCTATCCGACGGATGTCGTGCTTCTTCTTCAATCTCGGATATTCTTAGCTTCGGCCGCCCAAAAAATGATTCCTCCCATGACATCTAGGGCGCACCGTTTCGGAGGCTGACCTGTGGGCCTACTAAGTTGGAGCGTACCAAGGGCTTTGTCAACTTAGTCAATATAAACGATTCTAGCTTCAGTGACCGTACGATGTCCATCCAACGGCCGTAGTGCTTCTTCAACCTCTAGTCTTCTTGGTCCAGCCGCCCAAAGCAGCGCCGGTCGTGCCGCCTGCTCCTGCCTCCCGTGGCCGGCTGTGCAGCCGCGGAGGCCTCACCGCCCACATAATACTCCCACCGATGGCCAGGCCATCCCTCCACTCACCCCCTGTTATTCTGCGGCAACGGCAGCCTCATACCGCAGCCGAACCAGTGAACCTTCGTACTCCTCTCCATGTGGGCATCCACTGCCGCGTCTTCCCCGGCTCCGCGTCATCCCCTTCCTAGGCCTCGTCGTGTCCACCGCCATGGTGCCCTCGGCGCGGCGTGGTCAATGTGGTCAACGACCGAATTCCATCGAAAGAATACTGTACGTGAAGAGGCTAACAGCTGGGTCCACGGCAGCCGCAAGGAAGTGCCTCCTTATTACGTGGAAAATAATTATTCCTCCACCTGACAGCAGGGACCCACCGGACGGGCCACCAGTATTTCATGAAAAAAACATTTGGCCCTGACTGCTGGGACCCACCCGACGGGCCATCGTATTTCACGAAAAAACGTTCCCCCTGCTGTCAGCTCGGACCCACCGGAAGTGCCTCCTTATTACGCACAAAAAATGAATGCCCCCTGCTAGCTGGGACCCACCTTGGTGGAGGCTGATTTAGGGCCTACTAAGTTGACAGGACGGAGGGCTTTGTCAACTTAGTCAATATAAACGATTCTAGCTCTAGTGACCGTGACGATTTCCATCCAACGGCCAGAGTGCTTCTTCAACCTCGGCCTTCTTGCTCCAAATACCGCCCAAAGCAGCGCCCGATCGTGCCGCATGCTCCTCGCTTCCCGTGGCTGACAAAGCCGCCGGAGGCCTCACCGCCCTACTATTCCCACGGCTGGCAGGCCTGCGACGACGGCAGCCTCACACCGTAGCGAACCAAGAACCCTCAGACGCCTCTCCGCTGGCTTCCACCGCCGCTTCTTCCCTGCCCCGTCGTCCCTTCCTAGGCCTCGCCGTCGTCCACCACCTCGTCTTTGTCGCCCTTGGCGTGGTCAACGTGGTCAAGGAACGACTTCCATCGGACATGGATCAGTATGTGGAGAGGCCGATACTGGGTCCACGGCCGCAGACAAGGAAGTGCCTCCTTATTCGCTGAAAATAATTATTCCTCCACCGACAATGGGACCCACCGGACGGGCCGCCATATTTTGCAAAAACGCTTCTCGATTGCTTTGGGATCCACCACCGCACTTCTTCGCGACGCATGGAAGTGCGTCTGGGCAAAAAAAATATGATTTGCCCCCCTGACTGCTGGGACCCACCGGCTACATCTTCGCACGCAAGGAAGTGCGTCCGGGCAAAAAAAAAACGATTCGCCCCCCTGACTGCTGGGACCCACCAGCTACATATTCGCACACAAGGAAGTGCGTCCGGGCAAAAAAACAAAACGATTCGCCCCCCTGACTGCTGGGACCCACCAGCTACATATTCGCAGGCAAGGAAGTGCTCGGTCGGGACCCACTCGGTCGAGCGTCACGTCTTGTTGTCATTCTGTCGCGAATGTGTACTTACATACTGGTCGATGTGGAGGCGCGCACGTGTCATAGTAGAGGTGCGCATGTGTCGTAGTAGAGGTGCGCACGTAGCATGTACATGTACGTACATCGGTGAGGGTGCAAGAAAGAAAATACGGGCACATACGTACATACGGGCAGGGTCTCGAACGCCTACTCGCGCATACGTACATGGCTGGGTCGGAACGGAGAAATAGCGTCGTCGTCGTGTTCATGGGGAAGGAAACGGAATGCGTCGTGTTCATGGGGAGGCAACGGAACGCGTGGGAGCCAACCAGCTTGGACAGAACAGGCGATGGAAACGAGGCCTGGCGTACCGCACAATGGAGGAAACAGACCTCCTACGTTTGGAACGGGGTCCTGTTGATCGGGAGGGGAGTGGTGTACCGCAAAACGGAGGAAACGAACCTCCTACGGTCGAAACGGAGGTCCTGTTGATCGGGAGGGGTGTGGTGTACCGCAAAACGGACGAAATGGACCTCCTACGGTCGAAACAGGTGTCCTGTTGATCGGAAGGGGTTACCGCAAAACGGACGAAACCGACTTGTGTTGGATCGCTATGGTCAAAACGGGGGGAGGGGTGTGGCGTACCGCAAAACGGGACTCCACGGGATACTGTTCATCTGCACCGTCGACCTCCTCCAGCCTCCACGGGCTCCTGTTCATCCAGCGTCCACCGCGCGCTACTCCGCCGGCTATTGTTCAACCACCCCTCCACCGTCTACTGTTCATCTAGCCCTCCACCGTCTACTGTTCATCCAGCCCTCCACACCACGAGGTCCTATTCAACCACCCCTCCACGGCCACCCCTCCATCGTCTACTGTTCATCCAGCTCTCCACACCATGGGTTCCTGTTCATCCAGAGGCAACGCCGCCGCTCACTGTTCATCCAAACCCCCTTGCAACGCCATCGCTCATCCTGCAGGCAGCATCGATCGGCTTTAGTTAGCAGCGAGAGCGGCGAATCGCCCATCGGGTTCGATTAACAGCCATCGATCGATCGCTCGGGTTCGAGAACGCAGAGTGCGCAAAGGTAATCGCCGGTTCGGGCGAGCCCAATGCCTCGCCAGTTCGCTAGAGCCAATGCCTCGCACACACAGCTGCATCAGATGAGAGAAACGCGATCGCTGTCCTACCGTGAACCGCAACTCCCCAAATTTCCCTCCTCGCTTCTACCATGGTTTTTTCCGTCATGGACGGCCCAAAGAATGTCATGCAGCTGCGTCTCCGGCCCGCCCAGGACGAAAAGCCCATTTTCTGTCATGATTTTTTGTCATAGAAGTAGGAGCCCACCACATCTATGATGATACCAGGTTTTGTCACAATTATCGTCATAGAAGTGTCATATGTATGACAGAAAAAAATTCCATTCGGCCCAATATGTCACGAATTTGTCTTTTTTTTTTGTAGTGCAAACCGTAAAATTACGGTACATAATCGGGCCGTCATGCAAATCACTATGTATGATCCGCATGGGCCCCGTCATCTTGGTCCGTTAACAGGCCTAAATGTAAACTGGCCCACTAGTAGATTCGGGCCTTTAATAGGCCGAGTAAACTGCCGGGCCTATTTTCGCAAGAAAACTCAATGGGCTTTTAGGAGGCTGAAAAGTAGGTTGGGCCTGAAACATGCCGAACAGCTCATGGGCTGGCAGGAGGCCGAAATCGACCCTGGCCCATGATTGTGCCAATCACATCATGGGTCGTTACCAGAACAAAATTGTCTCGGTCCTTGTTTGGCCCAATCAGAATATCGGCTATGAGCAGGCCGAATGCAAACCGGGCCGAAGTTAGGCCCAACTATATGATGGGCTTTTAATAGGCTGGAATAAATATAGGACCAAAATGTTAAACGGGCCTTTAATTGGCCAAAACTAATATCAAGCCAAAATACTAAATGAGCCTTTAGCAAGTGGTCCCAAAAGCATAGCGTCCAGTTGACGGGCCGAATCTGATATGGGCCATAATTTAGCCCAAAGCCTCTTAATGGGCCGGATCTGATCTGGGCCGTAATTTGGACCAGAATGTGGTAGGCTTTTAACGGTCCGGATCTCATATGGGCCTTTATTAGGCCTGGAACGTGGTAGGCTGTTAATGGGCCGGATCAAATATGGGCTGGCATTTGGCCCCAAACATGGCAGCCTGTTAATGGGCTGGCCCACTAGTGTCCTCAAAATCTTGTGGGCCTTTAGCTGGGCTGGCCCATTATGGTTGGTGAGATCTTGTGGGCCTTTATCTAGGACGGCCCATTATGGTCCGCAAAATCATTTGGGCCTTTAGCTAGGCCGGCCCATTATGGTCCACAAAATCTTGTGGGCCTTTAGCTGGGCCGACCCATTATGGTCTGCAAAATCCTGTGGGCCTTTAGCTGGGCCGGCCCATTATGGTCCGCAAAATCCTATGGGCCTTTAGATGGGCCGGCCCAACTAAAGGCCCACAAAGGCCCATTTAATCTTTATGGGCCAGTTTTGGGTGGGTCCACGTGTCAACATATCATAGGCGCATCTTGCCCATTGGATGAGTGACACTTGTGCCAACGCGGAGCTGGCATGTGGTTTCGTCGGCCAATGAGAATTTTACACGTGGAAAATCGGCATTGGTCGTGGCTGTTAGCGGGTTATCATATCCAAAACCGGATCCGATAGCTTAATGGTGTCCCGTTACGGTGGATCACACCCTTGACGAATGCACTTGTATGACGCGTGATTTATCGTCATGGAAGTGGACACTTCCGTGATGATAATTTTGATAATGTCATGGAACACTTCTATGACAGCATATGTATGACTATCTTGATTCTATCATAAAATCGTCATGGATGTACATGCATGACAGAAAACGTGACCTACTGTGACAAACACCTATCATCAAGGAAGTGTATTTTTTGTAGTGATCTTACAAGTTACAACACCAATGGAAAGCATCCTCATTGAGACTTTTCCCTGCCTGCACAGCTGCACATGCTAATTTCAAACATACTAAGATTTCGTATTTTACGCGCATCACTGACGGGAACTGTTTAAGTGACACATAAATTTCTTGTTGAAATAAATGCGGGATTCTTCTACCCCAAGCATTTAACAAGAGATGATTTCTGCAGATAGACAACAAGTTCAGAACCTATAAGGTATTTTGCTTAGTGTGCCCCCTGCTCTGTCTCTCTCTCTATCTATCTATCTATAAATATTGTGCTCATGTTTTTGTATATCATGCAGATTTGCCAAGGAAATGACCATAATTTTGTGATCAACCAAAAAGGCATATATTCTTTATCCCCTGATCTCCCAGCTAGAGTTGGGGTAACCAATTCTTAGTTTTTACTTTAGGATGGTTCTAATTCACTTACATTCAACCTTGATCTATTTTGGGTTCCAGTTTAATTAAGAACATATGTCATGATGTAACTAGCTGAACTTGGAACACGGAAGTTTCCGGATTTCGGGTTCCGCAAACCCTTGAGAGGTTCGAACTCTGGAGTATGTTCGGAGATCCCAACCTACCCAGTCTGCCATCTCGCTAATCTCACAGCCTAACGTGTCGAGCTCGAAGGGAAAGAAAGACACAACACTTTACCCAGGTTCGGGCCACCTTCCGGTGTAAAACCCTACTCCTGCTTTGTGGTGGATTTGCCTCGAGGGGCTGAGGAAGAACTAGTATAGTGGAGAACAGCCTCAGGAGGCGTGTTCTTGGGCTCAAGTGAGCTGGTGAGCTGGTGAAGGTGGAATGGATCCGATTGACCTGATCCCTCCTCCATGGTGGTGGCTAGGTCCTATTTATAGCGGCCTTGATCCTCTTCCCAAATGTAGGCGGGAAGGGATCCCACAACAACCAAATTTGAAGGGAGACAGCTAGTACATCTTATCCTGACTAAAGTGGTCTTCGCTTGCAAAAGCCTCTGGTTGTGATGCTTCAGTGGGCTCGGCGATGACCTCCATCCTGCCGTCCCGGCGGTCTTGGTCTTATTGCACGGGAATGGAAACCTTTGGTTGATTCCTCGGGACTCCGTGCCTGCTGCTTGCCTCCCTTGCACCAAAGAGGAAACAGGTACACTGCGCCCACTGGCACCCGCCTGGCCTTGATCGTCATGGCTCACGTCATCCGCATCTCGCGAGGTGAGCCTTGCATAGGAATCTCCACTCCTCAGGAGCCAGCCTGTGGAGGTCGATCCCTTTGGAGGTCTTGGTGTCGTTCGCCTTGCAAGGCTTGACCCCTCGTGAGGGTCTTGAGTTGTTGATACCGAAACTGGGCCATACAAGGCCGCTGGTGGAGCCACGCCGTGGGCCACAGGCAGGCAAGTCTGGGTACCTCCGTATCCACAGCGCTGACAGTAGCCCCCGGGCCCATGGCAGGCTCGGACTTGGCTTCTGGGTGAAGCCAAAGGGCAAGTGTGGAGTGCCGCGGGCCCTAGCTGCCTGCAGCCTTGGACGACGCTTGGCGATTGATGGGACGTGGGCGTCTCTGCTTCCCCATGCTGCCTCGGCAACCGTTCCTAGTTGACAAAAAGGCTGACGCCTGCCACTAAGCCTTCATTGCCTTCCTTTCGTCTTGCTCCAGATCTCCTTATCTCCCTACGCCAAAAAATCCTCCAGATCTGCCGACCCTCTCCGCCAAGCTCTAGCTAGATGGCCACCGACAAGGCTAAAGCTCCGGCCTCAGCTGCAGGCTCCGCCGCTTGGTTTGAGCCTGCCCTGAGCGCACCCACCGTCGCCGAAGAGAAGCACCACACCGCGCTTCTCTTGACGGCGAGCGGCTATAGCGAGGGGGGGGGAGACGGTGCTCCAGGTCGGCTCTGCCAAGCCGGAATCCTTGAGTGGCACCTTCTACCCCTTCTTCCTGCACAGCGTCTATGCTGGGATGATCCCTCCTTTCTCCCGCTTATTCATACCAATTCTGTCCTGCTCCTATCAATCTTATCCTTCTATTGCGAGGCGTTCATGGGGGTGATGCCCTCCATTGCGCTGCATCGCCACTTCTTCTTCCTTCGGCTGAACAACAACCAGCGCACAGGGTGCGCTTGCTTCGCTGCGGCCAACGGCAGCAATGCGATCTCCCGCGCCAGCAAGAAGGTGGAGGACTTCTGGAACAAGTGGATCCTCATGGACGCCAAGCGCTCCCATGCCCTGCTAGAGCTGCCAACTGGGCTCCTGATATGTCTCCAATATATCTATAATTTTTTATTGTTCCATGCTATTATATTATCTGTTTTGAATGTTTAATGGGCTTTAATATGCTCTTTTATATTATTTTTTGGACTAACCTGTTAACCAGAGGCCCAGAGCCAGTTTCTGTTTTTTTTTTGCCTATTTTAGAGTTTTGCTGAAAAGGAATATCAAACCGAGTCCAAACGGAATGAAACCTTCGCGAGGATCTTTCTTGGAACAAAAGCAATCCAGAAGACTTGGAGTTGAAGTCTAGGACTCTACGAGGAGGCCACGAGGAAGGAGGGCGCACGCAGGGGGGTAGGCACGCCCACACCCTCGTGGGCCCCTCGTAGCTCCACCGACATACTTCATTCGCCTATATGTACTCTTATACCCTAGAAACATCAGGGGGAGCCACAAAACCATTGCCTCTCCAATGAAGCGTGCGCAGTTTACCACAAACCTTCAGGTCCATACTTATTAGCTAGATGGCTTCTTCTGTCTCTTTGATTCTCAATACAAAGTTCTCCTCGATGTTCTTGGAGATCTATTGGATGTAATATTCTTTTGCGGTGTGTTTGCCGAGATCCGATGAATTGTGGATTTATGAACTTGATTATCTATGAATATTATTTGGTTCTTCTCTGAATTATTATATGCATGATTTGATATCTTTGCAAGTCTCTTTGAATTATCGGTTTAGTTTGGCCTACTAGATTCATCTTTCTTGCAATGGGAGAAGTGCTTAGCTTTGGGTTAAATCTTGCGGTGTCCTTTCCTAGTGACAGTAGGGGCAGCAAGGCACGTATTGTATTGTTTCCATCGAGGATAAAAAATGGGGCTTATATCATATTGTTTGAGTTTATCCCTCTACATCATGCCATCTTGCTAATGTGTTACTCCGTTCTTATGAACTTAATACTCTAGATGCATGCTGGATAGCAGCCGATGTCTGGAGTAATAGTAGTAGATGCAGAATCATTTCGGTCTACATGACACGGATGTGATGCCTATGTTCATGATCATTGACTTATATGTCTTCATAATTATGCGCTTTTCTATCAATTGCTCGGCAGTAATTTGTTCACCCACCATAATACATGCTATCTTGAGAGAAGCCACTAGTGAAACCTATGGCCCCCCGGGTCTCTTTTCTACTCCCTCCGTCCCATAATATAAGAGCATTTTTGACACTACACTAGTGTAAAAAACATTCTTATATTATGGGACGGAGGGAGTATCTGTTGGATGTTGGGTTCTGGCAGACCCTTAAGGTTCAAACTCTAGGGTGCGCACGAAGATCTTGCCCCTACCGATCCACGTCCGATCTCCTCGCGAGAATCTAAGCTAAAACGATGAACGACACGAGGGACACAAGATTTATACTAGTTCGGGCCACCGTTGTGGTGTAATACCCTACTCCAGTGTGTGGTGTGGTGGATTTCCTCAGGGGCTGATGATGGACAGTACAAAGGTTGAACAGCCTCGCGAGAGGTGTTCTTGAGCTAGTGCGATGAACTACTTGGATGAGCTCGATCGCCTCTCTATCTGATGAGGACTCGATGAGATGCCCTCTACAGTGGTGGCTATCCCTATTTATAGAGGCTCTGGCCCTCTTCCCAAATATTGAGCGGGAAGGGCACCAACAACGGCCATTTCAAAGGGGAACATCTAGTACAAGTTATCCTGACTAAACTTGGTCTTCGGCTGCCAAAGGCACTGGTGATGACGCCGTCTTGGGCTCCACGGTGACCTCCATCCTGCCGCTCTACTGGTCTTGGTCTCGTTGCACTGAAATGGCAGCCTTTGCCTGATGCCTTGGTACTCCACGCCTGTGCTTGCCCCCTTTGCACCAAAGAGGAAACAAGGACGCTGCGCAGGCTGGCGCCCGCCTGGTCTCGATCGTCATGGCTTGCATCACGAGCATCTCACGAGGTACCCTGCCTTGATCTCTCCACCTCCTCGCGAGCCTGCCTGGCGAGGCCGTTCCTGAGGAAGTCTTGTGTTGTCCGCCCCGCGAGGCTTGGCCCCTCGCGAGGGTCTTGAGCCTTGCGTCGATGAAGATGGGCCATACTGGGCCACCACTCGAGCCATGCCGCAGACCACAGGCAGGCAAGTCCGGGGACCCCCGTTCCCAGAACGCCGACAGTAGCCCCCGGGCCCAAGGCGCGCTTGGACTTGGCTTAGCGGAGAGGCGAAGGGGCAAGTGCGGAGCGTCGCGGGCCCCATCAGCCTGCGGCCTTGGGCGCCGCGCGACAGTTGATTGGATGTGGGCGCCTCCGCTTCCCCATGCTGCCTCGGCAACTGCCCGACTTGACAAGTCCCTGCATGCAAAAACGAGTCATGATTACCTGTGATCATGGAGGCCGACGGTTGGCCTCCTCTGGACTATAAGTATGGACGGGCCAGAGCCCCCGCTGTCCATCCCTTCCTGCTTCACTCTTTCTTTCTCGCCCTTGCTCCACTCCACGCCAATGGCACCGATCCGCCAGTTTTCAGCCGAAGAGAAAGGGAAGGCCCCCCGAGAGGGTCCTGACCCGCTTCCGCCGAAGAAGCGGACGGTCCCCGGCCGCTGCGACGTGGTCGCATGGCAGGAGACGTCGAGGCCCTGGTACGAACGGTCGCCGCCTGGGTTTCCGCTGCCCTTGGACGCCCGGGCCGATGGCCCTGGAGAAGAAGACGCTGAGCGGCACCGCCGGCGATGCCGACGAATCACGGCGGTGCGCGTCGTCGCCCCTAGGGTCGATGCCGAGGGCTCCTCTCGCGAGCTTGTGCTCCATGCCGCCATGCCTCCACGCTCTTTGATCCGCCTTCCTTCCTCCTTCGCCTTCAAGATGCCGCCGAGGGGGTCTCTAGAGCTCTGGCTGCAGCATGCTGACTGCAGCACCCTTGCGACCGGAGCAGAGGTCGTGGTCGTCGCTCCGGGCAAGGTCTACATGACCCACGGCTGGGGCGAGATCGCCCGGGTCTGTCGGACAGGGGGTGCCCTCGTAATTCATCTTGAATACGATGGCGCCTCCTTGATGTTCTTCAAGGTCTTCGACGCGGAAGGATGCCGACTGGAGTGCTACCCCAAGGAAGGCGGCCGGGGCATCGAAGTGGCGAGGACTAGGCCTGCCAACCACTTCCCCCGCAGCTCCTCAGGAAGCAGCGGAGGAGCCGGAGAATCCAGCGAATCCCCCGAGCTTCACATGATTCCGGAGACGAGCGACGACAGCTATGAGCCCCCGAGCTCGCGTCGCGCTCAGTGCAGGGCAGCTTCATCTGGCCGCCGACGCTGCTGATCTGGATGTGGTTGGCGCCGGTGCGGGGCGGCCCACTGTTGATGATGGCGTCTCCTATGGAGGTGCGCGTAGTTAGTGTTCCTTAGGATTAGCACCTTTTGTCCCCTGCAAGGAATCGAAGAAACACCCCGCGGGCGTATGTAAGGCGTCTGCCATGTCTTTTGTGAATATTATCCTTATTATGGTGCGATGCGAGATGCTTGTCCTGTCTCGGCTCGGCTCCCCCTTTCTATCCTCACAAGGGCTTGGTGCTCTATGCTGACAGGTCCCGGTCCCCAGGCAAGCTTCAGCCGTCGCTGGTATGCCAGGTCGTGATGCCGTGGTCAAGGCCAGGAGGTGAGCGGCCCAAGGTCCAGTAAGAGCCCCCAAGTGCGATGCTCGGGAGGTCCCCTTTAGCACTCAAGCAGCCTCCGCTGGGCAAGAAAGGAAGGCAACGTCACCGTGACAGAGCTGCACTAGGCGAGGGTTTGGCGCCGCGTTGATTTAGCTTTGGCTAAGGCGTGACTTATCTGATGAGCTTGGAGTAGTCCTTCGGCGAGGTGCCAGGCCTGCGCGCCGGCAGCTGGGGTGTCGCTGGGTTGGGTCCTCGTGAGCTTCTCCCCTCTTCCCCGCACTTTCCTTCATGCTCTACATCCTCAGGTCCCGGCCCTCGAGCGAGCTCAGCCGCCGCTAGTATGACAGGTCACGATGCCGTGGGTCAAGGCCAGGGGGTGAGGGCTGGAGAGCCAGTAAGAGCCCCTAAGTCGTGATGCTCAGGCGCCCCCTTTTAACGTGCGAGCGGATCGCACGGGAGAGAGAGGGAGAGAGAGAGAAAGAGAGAGCTCACGACGCCCCCATGCTACTCCTTACGTGGATCCTGTATACCAACACAAGGAAAACAAGGACTGCCATCACGGTTGCCAGTCAGCCATTGGTTGCTCCGTGGGAGTGATTGAGGCATTGAGGGCCTGGTGAGGTAGCGCTATGCGGGGCTGCCGCGGCCAGAGCTCGACCACTCAGATTTGTCGACGTTGCAGGGACGGACTCATGCGCAAGCGTCGTGCCAGAGCGAGCAGCTCCAAAGGTAGGTGTCAATCGAGCATGCGATTATCTCAAGCAGGTTAAGCATGAAGAAGCAAATCAACTTAGATAGATGCGGAGAAAGGCACACGCCACTGGGTCAGGCCCAAGTGGCTTGGGGATGATGCAGCGCGAGGGGCGCCCCCAACAAGGTAAGCTGAAGATATAAGCAAAACGGATGCATGCCGCGGGGACAGACCCACGCGACCTGGGAATGAGGCAGCCCTGAGGGCGCTCCCAGCTGAAACGAAACTTGAGAAAAGTCACCTGATACCATTGCAGAGCGAGTGTCGGAGCAGATGGCGGTTTGTGGTGGAGAAGCCGACCCTCACAAGCCCTCGGGGCTCCGAGCCTCGGGAGGCTCAGGAGGTCCGGGCGGCTCGACGAGGTCCATCTCCATTTCCTCTAGGAGCGCGCGATGCCTGGCCACCCGAGCTTCCAGAATGCTCCTCATCGAGCCTTTGGTGGGCGGCAGCCGCGTTCGGCGAGCGAAGGAATCTGACGTAGCTGTCGCGTGGACCAGCATAATACCTGTGCGCTAGAAGCACTCCTGAGACGCTACTCGATTGAGCCTTGGGTAGTCGATGCAGATGCGCAGCCCGCCATCCTCGCCTGGATGGGGAGCTACATTGGGCAGGCGGCAGTTGCCGCGCATGACTCTCGATTCATGTAATTCCTGAGCGACTTTGGTGATGAACTCCTGAGGGTTGGGCCCTCCTTGCCTCACGTCTTCCTAAGGGAAACGTGCCGCGAAGCACGCCTCCAAGTGGTGCCCAAGCGCCTTCCTCGTGATCTTGGCGAAGTCAGTGGCTCCCCAAGAGAGAGCCCCCGAGCCTTGCCCGAGGAGAGCGCTAGGCGCGCCTCCCTATGCGATGGAGGGTGGCGCCCCTTGGATGGGCGCATGTCCGGATGTGGCGCCTCCGAAGGAGCCTGCCTCCTGAGGCCTTGAGCCAAGTGACGTCTTCTTCTTCTTGGGAGCTGCTTCAGGAAGGTTCCCACTCTTGTTGTCTGGGTCCTCGATTGACGCGGCTTGGAAGGCAACCTCGAGAGAGCACACCGCATCCTTCTCTTCACAGGGGACCGTGATGACTCTGCCACTTCCTGGCATCTTGAGGACGTTGTAGCCATGGTGAGTCACTGCCATGAACTTGGCCAGAGCGGGGTACCCAAGGATGGCATTGTTTGGCAGGCTAATGTGGGAGACGTTGAAGTCAATGAGCTCGATACGGTAGTTCTTGCGCTGCCCAAAGGTGACAGGGAGGCAGACCTTCCCTATCGGGACAGTGGAACCATCAGTGACTCCTAAGAAAGGCTTGGTTTGTTGAATATGATCGTATGGCACTTGAAGATTGTTGAACGTCTCGACGGAAAGGACGTTGAGCCCTGCTCCACCGTTGATGAGTGTCCTAGTAACTTGCACATTGCTGATAACTAGGAGCAGAGCATCGGGAGGACACCGACCATTGCCGCGCACTTGAGCTGATCCGCTGAGCTGAACGTGATGGCGCACGCAGACCACCTGAGGGGGCACATCGCCTCAAGCTTGGGGAGGACTGCATTCACTTCGTGAGCAAACTGCTTGAAGACGCGCTGAGAGGCTGGGGCTGGCGCAGCCAAGATGCTGGCGATTGCAGCGCGCTCTTGGAAGCCCCAGCCCCTCGTCCTGATGATGGTCGTCATTCCTTCTTGGCGGTGGTGGCAGAGGAGGAAGTCCTGCGTTGCCTTGCGGGCGATCCTCACGAGGCTGATCCCTCCAAGCCCCCTCGCGAGGCTAGTCCTCCCAGCGGTCCTTGGGAGGCCGGTCATGCCACCCTTGGCGAGGACCACGGTCGTCCCATCGTCCTCCACCTCTTCCTCCGCCTCGGCCGTAGCCCCGTCCGTTGCGCTCGGGGTGTCGACTGACGCGGCCTTCCTGCATGGCCCTGAGCTCTTGGCATTCGTTGGTGTTGTGGGTATGGAGATCGCAGTACCGGCTACCCTTGGATGACTCCGACTGGACCCTGCCGCGCTTCATGTCCGGCTCTGTTGTGAGCACAGCTGCTCCCTTGCGCTTCACATCCTTGGCCTTGGCTTTCTTCTCTTCTGGGTCTGCTGCTGGGAGCTCGAGAAGGGAGAGGCGTCCCTCCTCAGCACTTGCGCACTTGTACGCCAGGTTGAACAACTCCAGAGACGTACACAGATCTTCGTGGATCGCCAGCTCCTCCTTCATCTTGACGTCGCGGATGCCATTGGAGAACGCCGAGATGATGGCCTCCTCGGTTACCCTGGGAATCTTGAGGCGAGCGCTGTTGAAGCGCTGGATGTACTTCGGCAGGGGCTCTCCGGGTTGCTGCTTGATGTGGCGCAGGTCAGCCACGGCCGGCGGACGGTCATGGGTGCCCTGAAAGTTGGTGATGAAGCGAGTGCGCATCTCGTCCCAGCAGGAGATCGTGCCAGGTGACAGGTTCAGGAGCCAGGTGCAGGCACTGTCCTTGAGTGCCATGGGAAACTAGTTCGCCATGACCTTTTCGTCCCTGTTGGCAGCTTTGATGCTTAGCTCGTAGAGCTGTAGGAACTCCACGGGGTCGGCAGTGCCGTCGTAGCGAGGGGCCAGGTCAGGTTTGAACTTGCCCGGCCAGGCGACACTGCGTAGCTCGGTGGTGAAGGCGTGGCAGCCTGCGGTGGCCACCAGAGCTCTCTGCTGGTGTGGGGCTTGCTCCTGGGGATTCCAGCGCGCCGCTGCCTGGAGCAGCACGGGGTCTTGACGTGGTGGCGCAGGGATGCGATCATGGTGCACCGGTGCCGGGAGCACACGAGCATCTTCTTGGGGACGAGGGATTTCATGGCAACCTCTTTCTTGTCACGCGGGCACCGGACGCGGTGGATCTCGTCCTACGGTCGCGCGCCTTGAAGCCAGGGCGCCTTCTTGGGGAGGAGGTGGCGGAGGCACCTCCTGATCTGCGCCTCCTGCACAGGACGGAGGGCGAGGCAGCGAGAGGGACGGTGTAGGGGAGCCCCCTGTGGCGCTAACGAGCTCGGTGATGCAGGCGAGCCACTCCGTGTAGAGTTCGTCGACGGGACGGTAGTGCAGGAGCTCACGCGCCAGGAGCAACGCGGTGTGCGCGTCCGTGGGGGCGCGATGGGCATGGGATGACGAACCGGCTGGAGTCAACGACGGGGTGGCGGTGCGGCCTTCCCGCCGCACCGAAGGATGCAGCAACGAGGCCTGCTACTCGTTCCCCGCCGGGCCGGTGGCGGCATTACCGGCAGGCAACGGGGAACGACGGGGACACCCACCGACGGGAGACGTCTGGGCGACGCGGGCGGCGAGAGGAGCCCGATGCTCGGCGCGAGCCCGGCGAGCGTTGGCCATGGATACAACGGAAGATCGAACGCGAAACAGCGGAAGAAAGATTCCAGCACACCCCTACCTGGCGCGCCAAATGTCGGATGTTGGGTTCCGGCAAACCCTTAAGGTTCGAACTCTGGGGTGCGCACGAAGATCTTCCCCCTACTGATCAACGTCCGATCTCCTTGCGAGAATCTAAGCTAAAACGATGAACGACACGAGGGACATAAGATTTATACTGGTTAGGGCCACCGTTGTGGTGTAATACCCTACTCCAGTGTGTGCTGTGGTGGATTGCCTCAGGGGCTGATGATGGACAGCACAAAGGTTGAACAGCCTCGCGAGAGTTGTTCTTGAGCTGGTGCGATGAACTACTTGGATGAGCTCGATCGCCTCTCTATCTGATGAGGACTCGATTAGATGCCCTCTACTGTGGTGGCTATCCCTATTTATAGAGGCCCTGGCCCTCTTCCCAAATATTGAGCAGGAAGGGCGCCAACAATGGCCATTTCGAAGGGGAACATCTGGTACAAGTTATCCTGACTAAAGTTGGTCTTCGGCTGCCAAAGGAACTGGTGATGACGCCGTCTTGGGCTCCACGGTGACCTCCATCCTGCCGCTCTGCTGGTCTTGGTCTCGTTGCACTAAAATGGCATCCTTTGCCTGATGCCTCGGTACTCCACGCCTATGCTTGCCCCCTTTGTACCAAAGAGGAAACAAGGACACTGCGCAGGCCGGCGCCCGCCTGGTCTTGATCGTCATAGCTTGTGTCATGAGCATCTCGCGAGGTACACTGCCTTGATCTCTCCGCCTCCTTGCGAGTCTGCCTGGCGAGGCCGTTCCTGAGGAAGTCTTGTGTTGTCTGCACCGCAAGGCTTGGCCCCTCGCGAGGGTCTTGAGCCTTGCGTCGATGAAGATGGGCCGTACTGGGCCACCACTCGAGCCACGCCCCAGGCCGCAGGCAGGCAAGTCTGGGGACCCCCGTTCCCAGAACGCCGACAGTATCGTATTACATCTCTTTTTTTACATCGCATCTCATTTACTATTTTGCAATCTTTACTTTCCAATCTATACAACAAAAATACCAAAAATATTTACTTTACTATCTTTATTAGATCTCACTTTTGCGAGTGACCGTGAAGGGATTGACAACCCCTTTATCGTGTTGGTTGCAAGGTTCTTGATTGTTTGGGCAGGTACTAGGTGGCTTGTGTGTCGTCTCCTACTGGATTGATACCTTGGTTCTCAAAACTGAGGGAAATACTTACGCTACTTTGCCGCATCACCCTTTCCTCTTCAAGGGAAAACCAATGCATACTCAAGAGGTAGCAAGAAGGATTTCTAGCGCCGTCGCCGGGGAGATCTACGCCAAGTCAAGACATACCAAGTACCCATCATAAACTCTTCTCCCTTACATTAAATTATTTTCCATTCACCTCTCGTTTTCCTCTCCCCCACTTCTAAAACGATTTTCTAAAACTTTGCCATTTTCTTCGCCTTCCTTCCGTTTGATCTTTTGTTTGCTTGTGTTACCATGTGCCTTCCTTTTGCTTGCATCTTTGCTTGCTTAAAGTTTATGGATCCTCATCCACTTGCCAATCTTTTTAAGAGATCCAATTATGTTAAACCAATTGCCAGTGAGTTGAGTGCACTAGATTATGTTTATGAGGTTTTGCTTGAAATTCGTGAATCTGAAAATTGTGATGAAGTGCCTTATGAAGTGATTCACGATAGATCTTCGAATAAAAAGCATGATTGCATTAATTTTACTATAAATTCTATTGATGTCAATTGTGCTAGTAATATGCAAAACCCTGAGCTTGGGGATGCTAGTTTTGCTATGTCTATTACTTATTGCAATGATCATGATTGGGGCGATTCTTCCTATGATCTTGAAAATTTATTTAAGCCCCATGTTGAATATAAGATTGGTAATAATATTTGCAATAAAATTGAAACTGGGTTTGGAAGAGTGTTGACTTTAGATCCCACATATTTGGAGAATGTTCAATCTTGTGAAATTCTTGAAAAAAAGTGGGTTTGGAGAGGTCATGACTTTAGTTAATGTTAATCCCACTATTTTGGAAGAGTGTCAACTTTGTATGCATGTGGATCATCTTGAGAATATGTTATGTGATAGCTATTTTGTTGAATTTTCTTATGATCCCACATGTAATTATTATGAGAGTGGAAAATGTGGTTGTAGAAATTTTCATGTTACTAAATTACCTCTCATTATGTTGAGATTGCTATTGCTTCTTTCCGCTTCCTTGCATATGCTAGCTTTTGCTTGCTATGATAATTTGTTTGCTTGTAAGATGCCTACTCATAGGAAGTATGTTAGACTTAGATGTGTTTGTCACGTGCTATATGATGCTCTCTTTGTGCTTCAATTCTTGTCTTTCATGTGAGCATCATCGAAATCGCAATGCCTAGCTAGGGGCGTTAAACGATAGCGCTTGTTGGTAGGAAACCCAATTTTATTTTTGTTCTTTGCTTTTTGCTCCTGTTTAGTAATAAATAATTCATCTAGATACTATTTAGATGTGGTTTTATGTTTAATTTAGTGTTTGTGCCAAGTAGAACCCTTGGGAAGACTTGGGTGAAGTCTTTGCGGTCTTGCTGTAAAAAACAGAAACTTTTGCGCTCACGAGAATAGCTGTCATTGTTTACTGGAGAGTGGTTTTAGGTTGATTCTTTTTGCGGACGATTAACAGACAAATTCCTCACGTACACCAATTTATTTCAGAATTTTTAGAGTTACATAAGTATTCTAAAGTTACAGATTGCTACAGACTGTTCTGTTTTTGACAGATTCTGTTTTTCGTGTGTTGTTTGCTTATTTTGATGAATCTATGAGTAGTATAGGGGGGTATGAACCATAGAGAAGTTGGATATACAGTATGCTTAACACCAATATAAATAAATAATGAGTTCATTACAGTACCTTAAAGTGGTGGTTTATTTTCTTATACTAACGGAGCTCATGAGCGTTTCTGTTGAAGTTTTGTGTTGTGAAGTTTTCAAGTTTTTGGGTAAAGACTTTATTGATTTTGGAACAAGGAGTGGCAAGAGCCTAAGATTGGGAATGCCCAAGGAACCCAAAGAGAATTCAAGGACAACCAAAAGCCTAAGCTTGGGGATGCCCCGGAAGGCATCCCCTCTTTCGTCGTCATCTGTCGGTGCCTTTACTTGAGGCTATATTTTTATTCACCACGTGATATGTGTTTTGCTTGGAGCGTCTTGTATAATTTGAGTCTTTGCTTTTTAATTTACCACAATCATCCTTGCTGTACACACCTTTTGGGAGAGACACGCATGAATCGGAATTTATTAGAATACTATATGTGCTTCACTTATATCTTTTGAGCTAGACAATATTGCTCTAGTGCTTCGCTTATATCTTTTTAGAGCACGGTGGTGGTTTTATTTTATAGAAATTATTGATCTCTCATGCTTCACTTATATCATTTTGAGAGTCTTTTAGAACATCATGGTAATTTTCTTTGGTTATAAAATTAGTCCTAATATGATCGGCATCCAAGATGGTTATAAAAAAAACTTTCATATAAAGTGCGTTGAATACTATGAGAAGTTTGATGCTTGATGGTTGTTTTGAGATATGAGGATGGTGATATTAGAGACATGCTAGTAGAGTAGTTGTGAATTTGAAGGATACTTGTGTTAAGGTTTGTGATTCCCGTTTATGATGGGCATCCAAGTAGAGTAGTCGGATGTTGAACCGTTATGTGATGAAGTTGGAGCACGATTTATTTATTGA
The DNA here is from genome assembly GCA_021437245.1 of Aegilops speltoides. Lineage (NCBI taxonomy): Eukaryota > Viridiplantae > Streptophyta > Magnoliopsida > Poales > Poaceae > Aegilops > Aegilops speltoides. Next base: position 388,421,907 of record CM038143.1, read on the forward strand.
TTGTCATCCTTATGTGTGGAGGTCGGGATCGCGCGATGGTTAACTCCTACCAACCCTTCCCCTAGGAGCATGCGTGTAGTACTTTGTTTTGATTATTTGTAGATTTTTGCAACAATTATGTGAGTTAATTTATGATTAATGCTGTCACGCCCAATATGCGACCCTATCCTAAAGGATCTCGAAGGTCCCACCAAGGATAGAAGCGCATATTGGAGACGCTTTTGCAAGGTGGATATCATTACATCATACCATTACATAATAATTCGGGATACATACAAAAGGCATACAATGCCAAATGAATACAACAACAACATACATAAGAGCAACATCTGACTACTGATGAAACACAAACAGAAACTCAAGCGAAATCCACCCTGCTAGCCCAGGCTGCCAACCAAGAACCTATCCCCTGAACGACGAAGCAGAAGAAGAACTCAAGAGAAGCAAGCATCGCTCTCACGTCATGATCATCGCATTACGTGTACCTGCAACTATTGTTGTAGTAATCTGTGAGCCACGTGGACTCAGCAATCCCATTACCATAGGTATCAAGACTAGCAAAGCTTAAAGGGTATGGAATGGATAAGTGGTGATGTTGCAGCAGTGACTAAGCATGATATGGTGGCTAACTTACGAATACAAGAATAAGATGAGAAGCTACGCAAACGGTCGCAAACTAGTAATGATCAAGAAGAGATCCTGAACTACTTATGTTCAACCATAACCCAAACCGTGTTCACTTCCCGGACTCTGCTGAGAAGAGACCGTCACGGCTACACATGCGGTTGATGCATTTTACTTAAGTCAAGTGTCAAGTTCTCTACAACCGGATATTAACAAATTCCCATCTGCCACATAACCATGGGCACGGCTCTTGAAAGTTTATACCCTGCAGGGGTGTCCCAACTTATCCCATTATAAGCTCTCACGACCAACGAAGGATATTCCTTCTCCCGGGAAGACTCGATCAGTCTCGGAATCCCGGTTAGAAGACATTTCGGCAATGGTAAAACAAGACCAGCAAGACCACCCGAATGTGCCAACAAATCCCGATAGGAGTTGCACATATCTCATTCCCAGGGCACACCGGATGAGACAAGCTACGAGTAAAACCAGCCCTCGAGTTTCCCCGAGGTGGCCCCGTAGGCTGCTCGGTTTGGACCAACACTTAGAGAAGCACTGGCCCGGGGGGTTAAAATAAAGATGACCCTTGGGTTGGCTTTCCGAAGGGAAGGTTATAGGTTGTTAGGAAAATGTAAAACCAAAGTCGGGCCTTGCTGGAGGAGTTTTATTCAAAGCGAACTGTCAAAGGGTTCCCATAAACCCAGTCGCGTAACGAACGCAAAATCAAGGAACATAACACCGGTATGACGGAAACTAGGGCGACAAGAGTGGAACGAAACACCATGCAAAAGGCTGAGCCTTCCACCCTTTACCAAGTATATAGATGCATTAATTAAATAAGAGATATTGTGATATCCCAACATAATCATGTTCCAACATGGAGCAATCTTCAACTTCACCTGCAACTAACAAAGCTATAAGAGGGGCTGAGCAAAAGCAGTAACATAGCCAGACAACGGTTTGCTAGGAAGGGTGAAAAAGGTTAGAGGCTGTCATGGGAATTTGGGAGGTTTGATAAACAAGTTGTAGGAAGCGCGACATAGCGATAGCATCGAAACAACTAGCATAGCAATGATAGTAGTGAGATCCAGGGTAACGGTCATCTTGCCTGAAATCCTGCTAGGAAGAAGAATGAGTCCATGAAGAAGACAAACGGGCGAAGACGAACCAAGCGTAGACGAACGAATCCTCACGATCGCAACGAAACAGGAACTATTGGAAAGAAGCACAACAGGAAAGAAGCAAACAACACGGTAAACACGCAACACATAAACATGACATGATGCTCAACCAGGTATAATGCATGCCAAGGCTATATGATTCTACTCATGGCAAGAGATGAGGCATACATGAACAACACATCAAAACAAGTTTAAATGCGGCCGGAAACAACATATAATGAATCCGGTAAGTCCTCATATGCTAATTTCGAAATTGGTCTAGATCTGAATAAACCTTATGTTCAAGTTGTTAAACAGCAAGTTAAGATGCACCAAGATGATCTACACGAAATCCTAGTCAAGTTACATATGAAGTTCATTTCATTTGGCGCTCGGCCTAGAAGATATGAGCAAAACAAGATAAACATGGTATTGATGCAAAATGCATTCAAACATCAAGAAAACACATTCAAAACAAATATACAACATGACATTATGATACTACATGCAATTCTAAGCAAGTTTCATATAGAGCATGCTCAAAACGGAGCAACGGTGCAACACACACACACACTCCAAACAAGATATAGCAACAATCTGCCCAAAACAGCAACTAGGCACTTTGCAACCATCCAAACAACATGCTACAGGAATCATATGAGCATAACCTTGACGTGCACTTAATGTACAGATACCATAATTCAAATATCATTAAGGCTCAGGTTCATAGGCATCAAGATTAAACCAATATGATCAATGCAAAAAAGCAACTTTACAATACACGAGCATATGCATGAGCAGAGTTAATATGGTGGCAACTTGAGAGCAAGAAAGAGACAAGATACAGCAAGTAAACATAGCAACCAAGGGCATGGCATAAAATTACACATAACAAATAGAAAATAACATCATGGAATCATATACATATGGCTCATGGATTAGTAAGAAACAACAAGACAAGATTGAATGTTGAAACGGTTTCAGCAACTGTAAAACAGCAACATTATCATGGCATGTTTGTAAGCATGAAACAGAGGTCATATGACATCCACAATTATCAAACTTGGCATCTGGACAAAGCGCTCATAGCATACTACAATTCATGTAATCGGAGCATCCCCATAATAGGCATAGATTAACTAATATCAAGCTCACAACATGGCATCACGAAGTTAACAGAAAACAGGAACAACATGTAGGCATGTTCATGGCAATGCAAACATATGCTACATCACATATATAGGGCATAAAAAGGCATGGCATGATAGATCATAACATGGACATCAAAACATGTCAACTCAGCATCTCCAGATTATGCATGTATTAATTGGTAGCATCAAGCAAACATGGCATCATGATATGACAGAAACAGACTTGACAGAACATTAACAGCGAGTAGCCCACTTCACGAGCTTTATGCACTCACTACAGGTCATATCAAAATATATGGATTTCACCCCTGTAAATATGGAATAATTATTCTCCTAAAAAATGTAGACATGATGCTTAAACAAAAATCGCACAAAAAGATTTAAAAATTACAAATAGGCATGTTACAGCAGTTTTCAGCAGTTAACAGCAACATGCCCTTTTGCAACAGATATAAAGATATCAATAAGCACCCTAACATGAATGCAAAAAGCACACCGACATGTAGCGCATAAAGAGCAGAACATTTGCATATGAACACCATCATCATAGGATCAACAGGAACAAAGTTACACCACTAACAATGTACATATATGATGTTAACAATCAGCACATTCCAACAATTTATATCACATAGCAGTTTTGCAACGAAGATTAAGACATCAAGGTGAACTTAAACATGCATGAAAACTACTCCATCATGAAGAGCACTCTGAGATGAAGATTTTGACATACTATAAACGTAAAACGGAGCCCCATGCACAAAGTTACCACCATTCAACCATGCACACATAATGCAAAAATTCACAGACTTGGCCGAAATTCAAAAAATATAGAGGCTCACTTTGGGCCAAACGGGCTGGATCTGGAGCTTGGCTGGCTCTGGCGCTGCTGGGCCTCGGGGAGGTCGTGGCCCACATGGCCGACGATGGGCGTCTCCCTCGCGTGCTCGTGTGCACATGCCAGGAGGCTGGTGACGTGGAGTCTGACAAGGGTGGAGGCCGGAGAACACGGCGAGGAAGGCCTGGACATCGGCGAACGAGTGGATCCAGGGGATCCCGGCCGGATCCGGGTGGTGGCGGCGGCGGCCGTGGTGGTGGGGACGGGGAAGACCTAGGCGGCGGCGCGGTTTGTGTTGATGGAGCTCGGGCGGCGCGCGGGAGGAGCTCGCTCCGGCGAGGTCTACCGGCGAGCCTGGAGCGGAGAGGGCGGCGGGGTCGCGGCGAAGGGGAGGCGCGGGGCGGCGCTGGAGGCGGGGGAGCATAGGTCGCCAGCGGGAAGAGCAGGGGCGGCGCAGCCCTCCGGTGGCTGGCGGCGAGGTCACCGGAGGCGCAGGCGGCGGGACTGACGAGGTGCGGCAGTGCGGGATCGAGCGGGAGGCACGCGGGCGCTCGTGGCTACGACAGCGGAGATCCGGGCCTAGAGGGGCTCCGGATGGGTCCGGCGGGCCGGCGCGGTGGAGGAAGCCGGCAGGGCGATGTGGTAGCCTCCGGTTGGTGCGGGCACGACGGCTGGACACGTCCGGAGCGGGAGGATTTGTCCGTCTGGGGGAGGAGGAAGATGGCTAGGGTTTCATCAGCGAAAATGGAAGAAGAGGGCCTTTATATAGCTGGAGGGAGCTAGGAGAGTCCAAATGAGGTGCGGTTTGCGCCCACACGATCGTGATCCAACGATGGAGAGCATGGAGGGGGTTTGGATGGGCTATTGGGCTGTTGTGAAGGGGTGTTGGGCTGCAAAAAGAGAGGGGTTTCGGTTAACTCGGTTAACCGTTGGGGCATCAAACGACCTCCAAATGGAACGGAATTTGACAGGCGGTCTACCAGTGATGTACCAAGACCACTCATCAACTCTCGGCCCATTCGGAGAATGTTTTTCTGCGGCTCATGAAACAAGGTCTGAGAGGGGCGACAGGTGTATGCGAGTGTGTTTGTGCTCAGAAAAGACAACGGAGAGAACCGGGGGAACCCGAGCAGATGTAAGTTTTGAAACACATGCAGATGATGACATGGCAAAGTGCAACACGCAAGCAAATGACATGGCAATGACGGCGAATAACTGGAAGACACCTGGCGCATCGTTCTCGGGGCATTACAAATGTTGAGTCCATGGATTATACACACTCTCACCCTTCCATCATTGCTAGCCTCTCGAGTACCGCGCAACTCTCGCAGGTACCATACACCCACCATATACCTTCCTCAAAACAGCCACCATACCTACCTATTATGGCATTTCCATAGCCATTCCGATATATATTGCCATGCAACTTTCCACCATTCCGTTTATTATGACACGCTTCATCATTGTCATATTGCCTTGCATGATCATGTAGTTGACATCGTATTTGTGGCAAAGCCACCATTCATAACTTTTCATGCATGTCACTCTTGAATCATTGCACATCCCGGTACACCGCCGGAGGCATTCACATAGAGTCATATTTTGTTCTAAGTATTGAGTTGTAATTCTTGAGTTTTAAGTAAATAAAAGTGTGATTATCTTCATTATTAGAGCATTGTCCCATGTGAAGAATGGATGATGGAGACTATGATTCCCCACAAGTCGGGATGAGACTCTGGACTAATTAAAAAAAGGCCATAAAAAAGGGAAAAGTCCCAAATAAAAAAATGAGAGAAAAAGAGAGAAGGGGCAATGCTACTATCCTTTTTAACACACTTATGCTTCAAAGTAGCACCATGATCTCCATGATAGAGAGTCTCCTATGTTGTCACTTTCATATACTAGTGGGAATTTTTCATTATAGAACTTGGCTTGTATATTCTAATGATGGGATCCCTCAAAAGTACCCTAGGTCTTCGTGAGCAAGCAAGTTGGATGCACACCCACTTAGTTTCTTTTGTTGATCTTCTATAAACTTATAGCTCTAGTGCATCTGTTGCATGGCAATCCCTACTCACTCACAATTATATCTATTGATGGGCATCTCCATAGCCCGTTGATATGCCTAATTGATATGAGACTATCTTCTCCTTTTTGTCTTCACCACAACCACCATTCTATTCCACCTATAGTGCTATATCCATGGCTCACGCTCATGTATTGCGTGAAGATTGAAAAAGTTTGAAAATACTAAAGTATGAAACAATTGCTTGGCTGAAACCAGGGTTGTGCATGATTAAATACTTTGTGCGATGAAGATATAGCATAGCCATACTATATGATTTTGTAGGGATAACTTTCTTTGGCCATGTTATTTTGAGAAGACATGGTTACTTTGTTAGTATGCTTGAAGTATTATTATTTTTATGTCAAGATTAAACTTTTGTCTTGAATCTTTCGGATCTGAACATTCATGCCACAATAAAGGAAATTACATTGATAAATATGCTAGGTAGCATTCCACATCAGAAATTATGTTTTTATCATTTACCTACTCGAGGATGAGCAGGAATTAAGCTTGGGATGATTGATACGTCTCCAACGTATCTGTAATTTTTGATTGTTCCATGCTATTATATTATCTGTTTTCGATGTTTAATGGGCTTTAATATGCTCTTTAATAATATTTTTGGGACTAACCTATTAACCGGAGGCCCAGTGCTAGTTATTGTTTTTTGCCTATTTTAGAGTTTTGCAAAAAAGGAATACCAAATGGAGTCCAAATGGGAAGAAACCTTCACGAGGATCTTTCTTGGACCAAAAGCAATCCAGAAGACTTGGAGTTGAACTCTGGGACTCTACGAGGAGGCCACGAGGCAGGAGGGCGCGCCTAGGGGGGTAAGCGTGCACCCCACCCTCATGGTCCCCTTGTAGCTCCACCGACATACTTCTTTCGCTTATATATACTCTTATACCCCAGAAACATCAAAGGGAGCCACGAAACCACTTTTCCACCGCCACCACCTTCTATACCCGTGAGATCCCATCTTGGGGCCTTTTCCGGCGATCTGCCAGAGGGGGAATCGATCATGAAGGGCTTCTACATCAACACCACTGCCTCTCCGACGAAGCGTGAGTAGTTTACCATAGACCTTTAGGTCCATAGTTATTAGCTAGATGGCTTCTTGTCTCTCTTTGATTCTCAATACAAAGTTCTCCTCAATGTTCTTGGAGATCTATTCGATGTAATTTTTTTGGCAGTGTGTTTGCCGAGATCCGATGAATTGTGGATTTATGAACTTGATTATCTATGAATATTATTTGGTTCTTCTCTGAATTCTTATATGCATGATTTCATATCTTTGCAAGTCTCTTCGAATTATCGGTTCAGTTTGGCCTACTAGATTGATCTTTCTTGCAATGGGAGAAGTGCTTAGCTTTGGGTTCATTCTTGCGGTGCTTTCCCAGTGACAGTAGGGGCATCAAGGCACGTATTGTATTGTTGCCATCAAGGATAAAAAGATGGGGTTTATATCATATTGCTTGAGTTTATCCCTCTACATCATGTCATCTTTGCTTAATGCGTTACTCCGTTCTTATGAACTTAATACTCTAGATGCATGCTGGATAGCGGTCGATGTGTGGAGTAATAGTAGTAGATGCAGAATTGTTTCGGTCTACTCGACACGGACGTGATACCTATGTTCATGATCATTGCCTTAGATGTCTTCATAATTATGCGCTCTTCTATCAATTGCTCGGCAGTAATTTGTTCACCCACCGTACTACATGCTATCTTAAGAGAAGCCACTAGTGAAACTTATGGCCCCCGGATCTCTTTTCTATCATATTACATCTCTTTTATTTACATCGCATCTCGTTTACTATTTTGCAATCTTTACTTTCCAATCTATACAACAAAAATACCAAAAATATTTACTTTACTATCTTTATTAGATCTCACTTTTGCGAGTGACCGTGAAGGGATTGACAACCCCTTTATCGCGTTGGTTGCAAGGTTCTTGATTGTTTGTGCAGGTACTAGGTGACTTGTGTGTCGTCTCCTACTGGATTGATACCTTGGTTCTCAAAACTGAGGGAAATAATTATGCTACTTTGCTGCATCACCCTTTCCTCCTCAAGGGAAAACCAACGCATGCTCAAGAGGTAGCAGCTCCCGACATTTGGGGAGGGGTGGTCTCATGAGAAGCTCACCGACCCCTTAGCACATGTCACGCCCAATATGCGACCCTATCCAAGAGGAACTCGAAGGTCCCACCAAGGATAGACCCGCATATTGAAACGCTTTTGCAAGGTGGATATCATTACATCAACATTACATAATAGATGGGGATACATACATAAGGCATACAATGCCACACGAATACAACAATACAACATACCAGAATAACATCCGACTACGGATGAAACACAAACAATAACTCAAACGACATCCACCCTGCTAGCCAAGGCTGCCGACCTGGAACCTATCCCCTGATCGAAGAAGAAGCAGAAGGAGAACTCCAAACAAGCAAATATCGCTCTCGCGTCATGATCATCGCATAACCTACACCTGCAACTGTTGTTGTAGTAATCTGTGAGCCACAAGGACTCAACAATCCCATTACCATGGGTATCAAGACTAGCAAAGCTTAAAGGGGAAAGGAAGGGGTAAAGTGGTGAGGTTGCAGCAGCGACTAAGCATGATATGGTGGCTAACATACGCAAATGAGAGCGAGAAGAGAAACAAAGGAATGGTCGTGAAGCTAGCAATGATCAAGAGGTGATCCTGAACACCTACTTACGTCAAACATAACCCAGAAACCGTGTTCACTTCCCGGACTCCGCCGAGAAGAGACCATCACGACTACACACACAGTTGATGCGTTTTAATTCGGATCTGGTGTCAAGTTATCTACAACCGGACATTAACAAATTCCCATCTGCCACATAACCGCGGGCACGGCTCTCGAAAGTTTAAACCCTGCAGGGTGTCCCAACAAGCCCATGACAAGCTCTCGCGATCAACGAAGGAATAGACCTTCTCCCAGGAAGACCCGATCAGTCTCGGAATCCCGGTTTACAAGACATTTCGACAATGGTAAAACAAGACCAGCAAAGCCGCCCGATGCACGGACAATCTCGATAGGATCTGCACATATCTCATTCTCAGGGCAACACCGGATGAGACTAGCTACGAGTAAAACCAGACTTCGAGTTTCCCCGAGGTGGCCCCGCAGGTAGCTCAGTTCGGACCAACACTTAGACAAGCACTGGCCCGGGGGGGCTAAAATAAAGATGACCCTTGGGTTGGCCGACCCAAGGGAAGGGTATAGGTGGTGGTGAGGCAAATGGTAAAACCAAGGTTGGGCCTTGCTGGACAAGTTTTATTCAAAGCGAATTGTCAGGGGGGTCCCATAAATCACCCGACCGCGTTAGGAACGCAAAATCCGGGAACATAACACCGGTATGACGGAAACTAGGGCGGCAAGAGTGGAACAAAACACCAGGCATAAGGCCGAGCCTTCCACCCTTTACCAAATATATAGATGCATTAATAATATAAGAGATATTGTGATATCCCAACCAAAATCCTGTCCACCATGGAGAAATCTTCAACTTCACCTGCAGCTAGCAACGCTATAAGAGGGGCTGTGCAAAAGCGGTAACATAGCCAAGCAACGGTTTGCTAGGAATGGTGTCAAAGGTTAGAGGTTCATGGCAATTTGGGAGGCTTGAAGAGCAAATGATAGGTAACGCAGCATAGCGATAGAACGAAGCAACTAGCATAGCAATGATAGTAGTGAGATCCAGGGTAGCGGTCATCTTGCTTGAAATCCCACAAGGAAGAAGAACGGGTCCATGAAGAAGATGAAGCCACGAAGACGAACCACACGTAGACGAACGAATCCTCACGATCGCACTCGAAACGGGAACTATCGAGAAGAAGCACACAACATGGTAAACACACCACACATGAACAAGGCATCATGCACAACAAGCATGATGCATGACCAAGATACATGAAGCTACTCATGGCAAGAGATGATGCAAACAAGAACAACACATCAAGGCAACTTTAAATGAGGCCGGAAACAACATATAACAATTCCGGTAAGTCCTCATATGCATATTTCGAAATTGGTCCAGAACTGAATAAACCTTATGTTCAAGTTGTTAAACAGCAAGTTAAGATACACCAAGATGATCTACGCGAAATTCTAGTCAAGTTACATATAAAGTTCATTAGATTTGGAGCTACGGCCTAGAAGATATGAGCAAAACAAGTTAAGCATGGCATTGATGCAAGATGCACCCAAACATCAAGCAAACACACCAAAACAAGGATGAAACATGGTAATATGAAGCTACATGCAAAACCAAGCAAGTTTCATATAGAGCACACTCAAAACGGAGCAACGGTGCAACACACACACACTATACAAGTTATAGCAACAATCTGTCCATAACAGCAACTAGGCATCTTACAAGCATCAAAACAACATGCTACAGCACCCCAACATAATAACAAAAGGCATGGGCATGAAGTACAGGTAAAGCATGACAAAACATGAACACTGAGCTATCTCCAGACACAACTAGAACATGCTCAAAAACACATGGTAAGATTGCAAATAATAACAGTTTCAGACTTTGCAGAAATAACATCAGGTTGCAATGTTTAGAGCGATCAAACAACATGTTACAGGAACTTAACATGGCAAACAAAGGCATGGCATGAATCTACTAATTGCATAGATCAAAAGTCCCTTACTGACCATGAGCCAAAAGGGCACAGAAAATATGATGGCACCCATGTAAACATGGCAAGTTATATTACAGATTCATACATGGCAGGAACAACAATAAGTAGGCATGTTGGTGAGCTTGAACCACTCACCACAGAGCAATACATGGCATGGCAAGGCAACCAACAGTAAGAATACATGTTTATGAAGCTAAGCATGGCAAGTGCAAGGTCATAAGGTGCATGGAACACTAGCAAAACACATGGGAACAAGTGAACTTAATATAAACAGGCTGATAGCAACATTTTCAAGCAACTTTCGAGCAAGAAATGAACAAGCTACATTAAGCTATAAATGCAACCAGAGGCATGGATGGTTAGAGGATGCCATGTAGATCAAACCATGGTTATAGAACATCTCCAGATTATGCATAGAATGATTAGTAGCAACATGTTTATATAGCATCACGAAATAACAGATTCAGCCTAGGAAAACAGCAACAGCAAGTACACTACTTAACAAGCTTGATTCACTCACCACAAGTCATTGCATGACAATATAAGCATAGCATCATCAAGAAGACATGTTTGTGAAACAAACCAAGTCAAGAACAAGTCCATAGCATGCAAGGATCAACTATAGCAACCTTGCCTAAATTGAATAACAAGTAAACAATCTGCCAGGAAACATTTTGAAGCAAAAGTAGAGCACTCAAATGACATGCTAGGCTACTCCATAATTGCAAACAAGGCCATGAATGGATAGACAAAAACCACATGTTCAAAACACCCTTACTGAAGTATCTCAAAATATGCATGGATCTCTCTGTAGCATCAAGTTTACATGGCATCAAAATAACAGCAGAACAGGGACTACAATCAGCAATATCACGAAGCCTAGTTTGCATGCTTGTGCTAGTCACCACATTGATCACAAAATACATGGCATACACCCCTGGAAAGATGGCATATCATAGATCGAAACATATGTAGGGCTCATGCTCATCGGATGCACACATCAAACATGGCAAAAATGACAAATGAGCAAGTTATAACAGTTTCAGCAGATTAACATCAACATGCACTCTTCCAACAGCATTTCGGGCATAAAGATGAGCTCAAATGAAAATAATGCAATGAAATGGAATGAAGTACTCGTCGAGACAAACAATTTCACATATTATACGTACGAAACGGAGCTACAGATGCATAGATACAGCATGATGAACATGGCATGATTATGTCAAGGATACGGGGACTTGGTGGAATAATCACCTCGTGGGCTAGGGTTGACCGCGGCACGGTTTTCAAGGCGGCGGTGGATCTCGCCGGAGATTCGCCGGACTTGGCCAGAGAGGAGGAAGGAGATGTCAACGGGGTCGGGCCGGTTTGGATCCGCGCGGAGGAGGCCGGGTGGGGGGCGGCGCCGGTGGCCGGGATCGCGAGCCTTGGGCGCCGGGCTCCGCTAGGGAGCCAGAGGGCGGCGCGCCCAGGCCCAGCCTTGCGGCAGTGGCGCGCGGAGGAGATCGGCTCCATGGCGGGCGAGGGAGATCGGGCTCGCGGCGGCGAGGCCGAGGTGGAGGCGGCGCGCCGGGCGGCGAGGCGGGCGCGCCTGTCGGGACCAGGCGGGCAGCGATGGAGGAAGGGCGCGGCCGGGCGACGGCGGTCGCCAGCGGGTGGCCGGCCGGAGCTGACCGGCGGCGGGCAGGAGCTTGGTGCGCGGGCGGCCAGCGGCAAAGAACGCTGGGGCCGGGAGGGCGCGGTCGGGCTCCACGGGCCCGTGGGCGGAGGCTGCGAAGTGGGGCGCGGCCCGGGCTGAGGTGGCGGGGTGCGGTTGGCTGCGGCGGCGGAGATGATGATGTGTCGCGCGCTGGTTGGCCGGAGTGAGGTGGCCGGGCGGACATGTCCGGCCGGGGTGGACGTGTCCGGCGGCGGCGGGAGGAAGAAGACTAGGGTTAGACCGGAATTTCGGGGGAGATGCACATATATATAGGTAGAGGGTGCTAGGAGAGTCCAAATGAGGTGCGGTTTTCGGCCACGCGATCGTGATCGAACGACCAAGAGCATGGAGGGGAGTTTGGTGGGTTTTGGGCCATTTTGGAAGGGGTGTTGGGCTGCAAACAAAAGAGGCTTTGCGGTTACCCGGTTAACCGTTGGAGTATCAAATGACCTCCAAATGGCACGAAACTTGACAGGCGGTCTACCGGTGCAATACCAAGGCCGCTTGGCAAACCTCGGGCCATTCCGAGAACGCTTAATACCCACTCACAACAAGAGACAAAAGGGGAACACCGGAGGACATAGGAGTGCCGGATTGCAAAACGGACAACGGGGAAAATACTCGGATGCATGAGACGAACACGTATGCGAATACAATGCACATGATGACATGATATGAAATGCATATGATGACATGGCAAAGTGCAACACGCAAGTAAATGACATGGCAACAACGGCGAATAACTGGCAGACACCTGGCGCATCGAATCCGGGGCGTTACAGCACAACCCTATTGAAGAAGATGGCGGCTGACCCGAAGGCGGAGAAGCTCACAGGGGCCATGATCGTCGGGGAGTTCCTAACGCAGTGCCTGGTGCCGCTCCATGAGCGCTCCCGCCCCTTGTGGAAGCTTGGGGCGCGGAAATCAAGCTCTGACTGCGTTCGGACAGCCTGCTCGACGAGGAGTTGAGCAAAGTTAGGCACTCCTTGCTTGGAAAGGACCAGGGCGGCCCCCCGGACGACCACCTCCCACTGTACCACCGAGATGACGAGGAGAGGATAGCCACCACCATGCATGTCTTCAACAAGCGCGGGCTCGTGTCGACGGAGCCTTCCCAGCCGGTGGGTCCCTTGGTGGATGTGTCCTCTGGCGACCTCTCCTCTGAAGCCACCTAGGAGGAGGGCGGAGAGCTCCTCCCAATGGTAGAGTGACCTCCTCCGCGACCTCTTTGACGACGATGACGCTGGTGCGCACCCGGTCAGGGAGTTGGCTCGCTCTGCCGGGGTCACCACAAGATCCGGGGGGACCCCTCCGAAGAAGCAGAGGCGAGGGGTCTCAAAGAGGGGCAGGTCGGTGCTGATTCCCCTGAGCAGCTCTCCTACTTCGCCGCCATCATCTAGCGCGGGGCCAGCCACGTGCTCGCCTGCTCCCAAGAACGCAGCACCGCCCGTGCCCGTGAAGCTCACGCTTATGGGCCTGAAGAGGAACTACATCGCCATGGACCAGTAAGTGCTCCTCCTTGCCCTTACTCTAGGATTTCGATGTATTGCTTAATATCTTCATTTGATATCAGGCCACAGCTGGTGGTGAAGAATAAGAAGGGGGATGCTGGAGCCGCTGAGGTCAAGCGCGCTACTATGGTCACCGCAGCTCCAGCTCAGAGGGGTGCAGCAGCTCATGTCGCTCCTGCAGCAGTGCTGCCCTCCCGAAGCTTTGGGGCCCAGCCTCAGGAAGAAACGGCTCCCGCGGCAGAGCTGACCCCGGAGGCGCCTATCCCCGCCTCGCTTGCTAGGGACCCAAGGCCTCCGGAGCCCCTGGTCCTATCTGCTGCTGCTGCTCCGTAGGTCTTCGTACCTGCAGCGCCTCTTCGTCTATCCACCACACCGTCGGACTGTGGTGCTTCCACCGCGTCTGGAGCCCTGGAGGAGGCCTGCTCTATGCTGGACCAGCTCCAGGATGATCTTGAGGGCCCGGACCGGCGCAGGGCGTCAGAGCACCTAGACCTGGTCTCGGGGTGGCTCCGAGCCGACACATTTGTCTGGACGGCCTGGGGTCAAGCCACGGCATCCGTGGAGGGCCAGAAGGTGGCCAGCTTAGCCGCGGTCGAACATGACGTGGCGCTGAAGGAAGCCAAGGACACGCAGGAGTAGTGCCGTGAGGTGGAGGCCTAATTGAAGACCCTCCGGGATCAGCAGGCCACCCAAGCCAATCAGCTCAATGTGCGGGAGGAGGAGTTGAAGGCCTAGGAGACTGCAACTGCCGACCGCGATGCTGAGTAGGAGCAGGCAGCCCACGAGCAGGCCACGGAGTGCAGCTGTCTGGAGAAGTTGAAGGAGGAGGTGGAGGCAGCCCAAGCATCCCTCAAGCTTGTCTCTGACCAGAAGGCTCGGCTGGAGGCCAAGGAAAATCTCCTCGCCAAGGCTGAGGAAGCAGCCACCGTGGAACGCGGGACCTTCGTCTCTCTTGAGGCGAGGTCCCGCAAGGTGCTGCATGAGCTCTTCGGGGCGCGCCCAGGAGCCAGTGGTGACTCCAGAGTAGGGTCCCGCCGTTCTGCTTCCCCATCTCGTCGAGGCGCTTGAGAGCGTCGTCGTCGAGTTGGGCCCCAAGATGGAGGGAGAGGCCCACGCGCTATCTTCCTCGGTCATGACGCGTGTCCTCAGCAATCTCTATCTTCGGGATAAGCACTTTGAGTTCGGTGCCTTGCTCGAGCCCGTGGACCCAGAGTCCTGCATCGCTGCTACTGAAGCCGTGAAGGGTCATGTGGAGGCACTGTTGAAGAAGTTCCTCGCTGTCGGTCCTGCGGCCGGGGCCGACGGCAAGGATGACGGTGACATCATTGACGATGGGACTCCGCAGGCGGGCGACGGTGGCGTCCAAGGCTGAAGAGGAGGCTCGGTGGTAGTGCTTCCCCCTGGTTTTATTTTGCAACATGTATCATGCCTCGCGGAGGACTGAGAACTCATGCTCGGTACTTTTTCGGAACAATATGTTTTGTAATAATTTGATAGAGTTTCGTGATCTCTTTTCCGTTTGCTTTAGCGTTCTGCATCGGCAGGGCCCGGTCCCGTGCATACCTCATCCACCATTGGGACGTCCGGATCACCAGGACGAGGCCAAGGGGTGAGGGGCTACAGGGTAAGTTAGGCTCCTGAGACGCGATGATCAGGAGTCCCTCTTGACGTACGAACAGCCTGGAAAAGGAGGTGCGAGAGCAGGCCCTGGTGTTCTCCGTCGGCAGGGCCCGGCCCCACGTGTACCTCAGTCGTCGTTGGGTCGTTCGGATCGCCAGGACGAGGCCAAGAGGTGAGGGGCTACAGGGTCAGTGAGTCTCCTAAGACACGATGCTTAGGAGTCCCCCTTGACATACGAACAGACCATCATACCTTTCCTCGTCGAGCTCTCGCTCGGGAGGGGTGCGCGAAGACCAGGTCCGTGGGACCTGGTAGGGTGGCATACGCCAGACGTGATCTCAGTGTAGCCCCCATGCCCAGCCCCCTCGCACTACTCTCCTGAGGGAAAGTAGCGCGGTGAGGCTAGACATTGAGCATGGAGGCTCCCTGAGGTTGTTGCAGCTTGGTGAAGCCACCCTCAGTTGTTTATCACCAGCGGGGAGCATGGCGCTTTTGCTCTTGCACGGGCATAGCCGCTCCTCGGCAGTGTCGACTGCCAGCGCGGAGGATGGTGCTTCCACTAGTACGTGGGTGGGGGCTCCCTCTGAGGAGAACCCCCGGGGCATGTATAGCCCAGCCCTGACACGTGGCTTGCATGGCAGGGCTAGAGGAGGTGTGTATGGGCACTCGTGAGCCAGCGCGCATGAGGCCCTACCTCAAGGCGGGTTGCGCCTGAACACTTGTGACAGTCCTGCAAGATGGTTATGCAACCTGCGCCGAGTGAATCTCCTGAGGTTATTGCATGAGAAGGCCAGACACCAAAGACCCCAGGAGGTGATGTGAACGGGGCGGCCCGCCAGACAGAGCTCAGCCGTTGGGTTTATCAATGTTGCAGGGATGGACCCGATCACAGATGTCGTGCCCAGTCTTCTCATGCAAAGGTCCCGAAGAAAGATAGCCGGTGCATGGCTCCCGTGGTGATGAGGCACCGGGTCGCGCGCCCTCACTCGTCCGCCCGCGATTAGCTCGTGCGAGAACAAGGCACCAAGGGCCATGGGAGGTGACGTACACGGGAACTAGCCCATGAGCAGCTCAGCCTCTTGGGTTTAGCAACGCTGCAGGGAAGAACCCGATCACAGAAGCCGTGCCAGTCCTTAATCATGAGGCGATCGTGGGTGGGCTTGCAAGGGTGTGATATGTTCATGGCAATGAAGCACCGGACAGGCAATTGATAATCTAAAGGCAACTCATAGAAGAAGGTAAATCAGTTCTGATGAATGCAAGAAGGATACATGCCGCAGGGACCGACCCACGCGGCTTGGGGATAGTGCAGCCCGAGGGGCGCCCCCAACTGAACGAACTAAAACATGTCACCTGGCACCGTTGCTGAATAAATGTTGGGTTAGTAGGAGGTGCGCGCTGCTGAAGTCACTCCTCATGAGCCACCCTGGCCCTGAACCTTGGGAGGCTCTAGGGGCCCAGGGGGCTCGTGAGGATCCATCGCCATCTTCACCTGGATCGCCTGGCGCCTAGCCTCCCGAGCTGCTAGGATGTCCTGCATGTGGCGCTGAGATGCAACACCCACACTCAGCAAGCCGAAGGGCATGCGAACGTAGCTATGAGGGGGGCCCTCGCATCGGCCGACACGGAACGGCCAGAAGAGCTCCTGAGACGCGGCCCTATTGAGCCCTAGGACATCGATACAGACGTGCAACTCCTCGTCCTGGGCAAGGAGCCGCGCCTGGTGGTGGGCGGCGATCGCCCCGCACAGCCCTCGCCTCCTAAATCTCCTTGACTGCCCTACTGATGAATTCCCGAGCGCCTGGTGCCTCACGCCATGTGCTCTCTCCTCGGAAGCATGCACTAAAGCATGCCTCCACATGGTGCCCAAGCACCTCTCTTGTGACGTTGGCCAGGTCAGAGGCCCTCCAGAGGAGAGCCCCCGAGCCCAGCCTAAGAGGGGCGTCGGACGCGCCTTCCTATGCGATAGGTGAAGGCGCCCCATCCACGGACGCGAGGCTCAAGGCGGCACCGCCAGACACCACCTCCTCCTGAGATTCCTGGCCCGGTAGCTGCTTCTTCTTGGGGGCGACCTCAGGAGGGGGGACAACACCCTCATCTTCAGGTTCCTCAACCGCAACATCCTGGTAGGCGCGCTCTAGAGAGCACACCGCGTCCTTTTCCTCACAGGCGACAGTTATGATGCCGCAGCTCCCTAGCATCTTGAGGATGTTTTAGTCGTGGTGCGTTGCCGTCACGAACTTGTCGAGATCTGGGTACCCGAGGATGGCATTGTATGGTAGGCGAATGTTGGCGATGTCGAAGTTGATGAGCTCAGTGCGGCAGTTGTCGCGCTTTCCAAAAGTGACGATGATGCGGACTTGCCCGATCAGGTGCGTGGAGCCGTCGGTCACTCCTGAGAAGGGCTTGGTACGCTGGAGCTGGTGGTATGGCACTTGGAGCTTGTTGAATGTCTGGACAGAGAGAACATTTAGCCTCGCTTCGCCATCGATGAGTGTCTTGGTGACGAGTATGTTGCTGATGATGGGTGAGCACAGCATTGGGAGTACACTGGCTATGGCCGCGCACTTGAGCTGGTCCGAGGAGTCGAAGGTGATGGCGTACTTGGACCACCTAAGAGGGTGTGTCACCTCGAGCTTGGGGAGGGCTGCGTTCACCTCACACACGAATTTCTTGAAGATGCGATGAGAGGCTAGGGCCTGGGAGCCGCCCAAGATGCAGGTGATGGCACGAGGCTCTTGGAAGCCCCCAGCCCCCTCGTCTTGGTAGTGGTCGTCGTTCCTTCTTGGCGGCGGAGGTAGCAGAGGAAGACCAGCGTTGGCTGAGACCGATCCTCGCAAGGCTGATCCCTCCAGGCTCCCTCACAAGGCTGGCCCTGCCAGCGGTCCTCCCGAGCCTGGTCATGCCACTCCTGACGATGGTCGCGGCCGTCCCAGCGTCTTCCACATTGGCCTCCTCTGCGACCGTAGCCTCGATCATTGTGCTCGGGGTGACGACCGAGACGCCCGTCGCAGATGGCCCTGAGCTCCTGGCAGTCGTTGGTGTTGTGGTTGTGCATGTTGTGGAAGACACAGAATGGGTGGCTGCCCTTGGATGACTCAGGGTGATCGCAGCCGTGCTTCATCTTTGGCTCGCACAGCCGGTCCCTTGCGCTTCACATCCTTGGCCTTGGCCTTCTTGTCTTCTAGGTATACATCTAGGAGCTTGAGGGAGAGGCATCCCTCCTCAGCTCTCGCACACTTGGTCGCCTTGTTGAACATCCCCAGAGCTATGCAAAGATCTTCATGTATGGCGAGATCCTCCTTCATCTTGACGTTGCGGACACCATCAATGAATGCTGAGATGATGGCCTCGTCCGACACCTTGGGGATCTTGAGGCAAATGTTGTTGAAGCATTGTATGTACTTCCGCAGGGTCTCTACTGGCTGCTGCTTGATGCGTCACAGGTCACCCGCGGTCGGCGGGCGGTCATGTGTGCCCTAGAAGTTGGCGATGAAGTGCTCACACATCTCGTCCCAGGAGGAGACTGATCCCACAGGAAGGTTCAGGAGCCAGGAGCGCGAGCCATCCTTGAGGTCCATGGGGAACCAGTTCGCCATGATCTTCTCATCGCCGCTGGCCGCCTTGATGCTCAGCTCGCAGAGCTACAGGAACTCGGCAGGGGCGGCAGTGCCATCGTAGCGTGGGGGCCGGTCAGGTTTGAACTTCCCCACGCCAGACAATGTTGCGCAGCTCTGGAGTGAACATGCGTCACCCTGCTGTGGTCACGTGAGCCCGTCGGGGTGGTGGAGCCTGGTATTGGTGCTCACGCGCCACCACCACAGGCAGCCCACGGTCTTCACGTGGAGGTGCTGGGAGCGCATGTGCATCTTCTTGGGACCGCTGCACCACTTGACAGCTTGCTTCATCACGCGCGGGCGCCTAACGCAGCGGGTCATGCCGAGGCGCCACCCACCTTGGCTCAATGATGGAGCCCTGCACGGGAGGTGGAGGAGGCACCCCGTGAGCCACGTCGCCTGCAGCAGGTGGCGGTTGAAGCAGTAAGCGAGATGGTGCGGCAGAGTCTCCAGCGGCGCTGACGAGCTCGGTGATGCATTCGAGCCACTCCTCGTAGACCTGGCGGTAGCGCAGCAGCTCCCCTGCCATGAGCAGCACGGCCTGCGTGTTCGCCGAGCCACGACGTGCATGGGAGGACAAAGCAGCCGGAGTTAGCGACGGAGTAGCGGTGCGCCCGTCGCGGCGCACGGAGGGGTGCGGTGATGAAGCTTGTTGCTTGTGTCCAGCAGGTCCCGTGGCGGCGTTTGCCGTTGGCAATGGGGGACGACGAGGACAGCCATTACTCGTCTGTGCCGTCTGAGCGACGTGAGCTGCGACCGTGGCCCGGCGCTCAGTGCGAGCTCGACGCGCATCTGCCATGGAAGTGTCGGAGTAGCGGTGGATCGGTCGACGGAAGAGAAGATCCGACGCACCCCTACCTGGCGCACCAAATTTTGGATTTCAGGTTTCGCAAACCCTTGAGAGGTTCGAACTCTGGGGTGCGTGCGGTGGTCTCAACCTACCCAGTCTGCCAACTAGCTAATCTCACAGCCTAACGCGTCGAGCTCGAAGGGAAAGAAAGACACAGCAGTTTACCTAGGTTCAGGCCACCTTGCGGTGTAAAACCCTACTCCTGCTTTGTGGTGGATTTGCCTCGAGGAGCTGAGGAAGAACTAGTACAGTGATGAATAGCCTCAGGAGGCATGTTTTTGGGCTCAAGTGAGCTGGTGAGCTGGTGAGGGTGGAATGGATCCGATCGACCTGATCCCCCCTCCATGGTGGTGGCTAGGTCCTGTTTATAGCGGCCTTGGTCCTCTTCCCAAATGTAGGCAGGGAGGGATCCCATAACAACCAAATTTGAAGGGAGACAGCAGGTACATCTTATCCTGGCTAAAGTGGTCTTCGCCTGCAAAAAGTCTCTGGTTGTGACGCTGCAGTGGGCTCGGCGATGACCTCCGTCCTGTTGTCCTGACGGTCTTGGTCTTATTGCACGGGAATGGAAACCTTTGGTTGATTCCTCGGGACTTCGGGCCTGTTGCTTGCCTCCCTTGCACCAAAGAGGAAACAAGTACACTGCGCCCGCTGGCTCCCGCCTGGCCTTGATCGTCATGGCTCACGTCATCCAAACCTCGCAAGGTGAGCCTTGCATAGAAATCTCCGCTCCTTAGGAGCCAGCCTGAGGAGGACGATCCCTTTGGAGGTCTTGGTGTCGTTCGCCTCGCGAGGCTTGACCCCTTGCAAGGGTATTGAGTTGTTGATGCCAAAACTGGGCCGTACCAGGCCGCTGGTGGAGCCACGCCGTGGTCCGCAGGCAGGCAAGTCTGGGTACCCCCGTATCCATAACACCGATAGAATTTGTTTGAGATTATATGTAATGCTACTGTTAAGCCTCATAACAATCAGTTAAGTGTAAGACAAAAATCATGTAGAAAAGAAAGTTCAACAACCTTTTTAACCAAGCTTATACCTGAAGGGCTGATGCATTTACATATGGTATATAATTGTATAAGACGGGAGCATGACGATTGATGTTTCAAGTGATGAAAATTCATAGGGACTGGAGGCATGGTTCGAGGCAGCAATTAATAATCGCGCAATTTTTAGGAAGAATGATTGTGTACTCTTTTACTCAATACTCATTCTTGTGATGCATTAGGTTTTAATTTTTCTTTCTGCTATGTGTGTGGATCAATCTCTTACTGATTTTCTTGCCACTTCTAGTCTGAGTCCTTATCTCTGCTTGGGGTGGCGCTGCAAGATCGGACGGAAACCAGACCTCTTATGGTAGGCTCAGTCTCGTATGTTCTTTTACACCGCATCTAATCAATCACTCTGTGATGTCCTCTCTTCTATAATAATTATGCAATGCTCTTGTCTATACTAATTAGATCATCA
This sequence comes from Aegilops speltoides, assembly GCA_021437245.1. Taxonomy (NCBI): domain Eukaryota; kingdom Viridiplantae; phylum Streptophyta; class Magnoliopsida; order Poales; family Poaceae; genus Aegilops; species Aegilops speltoides. Next base: position 388,443,210 of record CM038143.1, read on the forward strand.
TGCATTCCTTCAAGGTAAAGTCAGGGGCTAAGGGTAGAGAGTTCATACTTTTCTTGTTGTTTCGCCTTTCTGTTTGTTAGTTAATTATGCATGTCTTCTTTCTCTGCATGTGTTGATAACTCCAGTTGTTCCACTCTGATGATGCATTTTTTGTGTTGTTGCTTCTGCAGGTTCTGAGAATTTTTTTCATGGATCAGGAAATTGTGGCTTTGTAGTACTCAAGTAACAATGACATTTTGTGTAATATTGATTATTTAAAGTTTTTTGATTTGATGGTACTAAGATTTCTCCAAATACACCATAGAAAGCATGACTAATAGATCGTCCCCAAGAATGGGTAGTACGGGAGCGATGTGACCCAAAGCTAATTAGTGCAGAGACCATTGGAAAATGGAAATATTCAATTATGTATAGTTGGTACAACTAGTTACGTAGAATACTAATCATATAGTCGGTTGCTGAATTCATGTCACTATTACTACTAATATAATTTTGGAAATTTTTTTGGTAGTAAATACAAGCTGGTGGTTGTTCACAATGAATAGCCACATCTGATAGGTCAAAGGTGCTCGTTGTTTTAATACGTAGTTTTTTATCTGAATGAGCCATGTGTATTCAGAACATGTGCACGGCAATTAAGAGAGAAATAGAATGTCCTCCCTGAACAAAGTAAGGTTCAAGACTCGAAGTCTCTGTGTTTGTACTTCATAGCATGGCAGTGACCCTTTCGCTAGTGCGTATTTTGTTACTTCTGTACAGAGCAATGCTACTGATGTTGCAAGTATCTGCACTTCCCACTTCTGCATTTTGGTACTTTTTATAGAAAATAGACTGGAACACTAAAACTATATAATGATAGTTCATATAGTTTCGAATCGATGTGAGACACAAAAAAACAATTAGTACATGGATATAGGATGCATAATCTACAATGTTGTTTCATAATTGTTGTAGATGTTTTTACAATCAGATTATTAATTATCCCGCCTCTATGTACAAATATAAGTCTTGGTAAAAAAATATTTGTACTTGTGATAACCCACAAGTGTAGGGGATCGCAACAACTTTCGAGGGTATAGTATTCAACCCAAATTTATTGATTCGACACAAGGGGAGCCAAAGGATATTCTTGAGTATTAGCAGTTGAGTTGTCAATTCAACCACACCTGGATAACTTTGTATCTGCAGCAAAGTATTTAGTAGCAAAGTAGTATGATAATAAAGGTAGCGGTGGCAAAAGTAAAGATAATAGTTTTTGGGTTTTTGTAGTAGTTGTAACATTAGTAATGGAAAAGTAAATAAGCGAAGAACAATATGTGAAAAGCTCGTAGGCAATGGATCGGTGATGGATAATTATGCCGGATGCGATTCCTCATGTAATAGCTATAACATAGGGTGACACAGAACTAGCTCCAGTTCATCAATGTAATGTAGGCATGTATTCCGTAAATAGTCATACGTGCTTATGGAAAAGAACTTGCATGACATCTTTTGTCCTACCATCCCGTGGCAGCAGGGTCCTAGCAAAAACTAAGGGATACTAAGGCATCCTTTTAATAGAGAACCGGAACAAAGCATTAGCACATAGTGAATACATGAACTCCTCAAACAACGGTCATCACCGAGAAATATCCCGATTATTGTCACTTCAGGGTTGTCGGATCATAACACATAATAGGTGACTATAGACTTGCAAGATAGGATCAAGAACACACATATATTCATGAAAACATGGTAGGTTCAGATCCGAAATCATGGCACTCGGGCCCTAGTGACAAGCATTAGGCATAGCAAAGTCATAGCAACATCAATCTCAGAACATAGTGGATACTAGGGAACAAACCCTAACAAAACTAACGTGATTACATGGTAAATCTCATCCAACCCATCACCGTCTAGCAAGCCTATGATGGAATTACTCACGCACGATGGTGAGCATCATGAAATTGGTGATGGAGGATGGTTGATGATGACGACAGCGACGAATCCCCCTCTCCAGAGCCCCGAACGGACTCCAGATCAGCCCTCCCGAGAGAGATTAGGGCTTGGCGGCGGCTCCGTGTCGTAAAATGCGATGAAACTTTCTCTCTGATTTTTTTTCTCCCCGAGCGTGAATATATGGAGTTGGATTTGAGGTCGGTGGAGGTCCAGGGGGCCCACGAGATAGGGGGGCGCGCCCAGGGGGAGGGGGCGCGCCCCCCTTTCTCGTGGACAGGGTGTGGGCCCCCTGGTCTTGATTCTTTCACCAATATATTTTTTATATTTTCCAAAAAGTCCCTCCGTGGATTTTCAGGACATTTCGAGAACTTTTCTTTTCTACACATAAAACAACATCATGGCAGTTCTGCTGAAAACAGCGTCAGTCCGGGTTAGTTTCATTCAAATCATGCAAGTTAGAGTCCAAAACAAGGGCAAAGGTGTTTGGAAAAGTAGATACGTTGGAGACGTATCAACTCCCCCAAGCTTAAACCTTTGCTTGTCCTCAAGCAATTCAGTCGATAAACTGAAAGTGATAAAGAAAAACTTTTACAAACTCTGTTTGCTCTTGTTGTTGTAAACATGAAAAGCTAGCATTCAAGTTTCAGCAAATATTATGAACTAACCATACTCACAATAACACTTAGGTCTCACAATTACTCATATCAATAGCATTATCAGCTAGCGAGCCATAATAATGAAACTCGGATGACAACACTTTCTCAAAACAATCATAACATGATATAACAAAATCGATTCTCGCTAGCCCTTTCTGAGACCGCAAAACATAAATGCAGAGCACCTTTAAAGATCAAGGACTGACTAAACATTGTAATTCCTGGTAAAAGAGATCCAGTCAAGTCATACCCAATATAAACCAATAGTAATGAATGCAAATGACAGTGTGCTCTCCAGCGGGTGCTTTTTAATAAGAAGGTGATGACTCAACATAAAAGTAAATAGATAGGCCCTTCGCAGACGGAAGCAAGGATTTGTAGAGGTGCCAGAGCTCGATTTTAAAATAGAGATTGAATAACATTTTGAGCGGCATACTTTTGCTGTCAACACAACAACTATGAGATGGTTGTATCTTCCATACTACATGCATTATAGGCAGTTCCCAAACAGAATGGTAAAGGTTTATACTCCTCCAACCACCAACAAGCATCAATCCATGGCTTGCTCGAAACAACGAGTGCCTCAACTAACAACAACCCTGGGGGAGTTTTGTTTAATTATTTTGATTTGCTTTGATCTTTTTGGATCATGGGACTGGGCATCCCGGTTACCGGCCCTTTCTCGTGAATGAGGAGCGGAGTCCACTCCTCTTGAGAATAACCCACCTAGCATGGAAGATATAGGCATCCCTAGTTGAAACATGAGCTGCTCGAGCATACAAAACAGAATTTCATTTGAAGGTTTAGAGTTTGGCACATACAAATTTACTTGGAACGGCAGGTAAATACCACATATAGGAAGGTATAGTGGACTCATATGGAACAACTTTGGGGTCTAAGGATTTTGGATGCACAAGCAGTATTCCCGCTTAGTACAGGTGAAGGGTAGCAAAAGACTGGGAAGCGACCAACTAAGAGAGCGACAACAATCATAAACATGCATTAAAATTAATTCACACCGAGTACAAGCATGAGTAGGATATAATCTATCATGAACATAAATATCATGAAGGCTATGTTGATTTGATTCAACTACATGCGTGAACATGTGCCAAGTCGAGTCACTCAATTCATTCAAAGGAGGATACCATCCCATCATACCACATCATAATCATTCTTAGCATGTTGGCATGCAAGGTAAACCATTATAACTCATAGCTAATCAAGCATGGCACAAGCAACTATAATCTCTAAATGTCATTGCAAATATGTTTACTTCATAATAAGATGACTCGGGAACGATGAACTCATCATATTTACAAAAGCAAGAGAGGTCGAGTTCATACCAGCTTTTCTCATCCCAATAAGTCCATCACAATCGTCATTATTGCCTTTCACTTGCACGACCGAACGATGTGTATAATAATAATAGTGCACGTGCATTGGACTAAGCTGGAATCTGCAAGCATTCAACTCAAGAGAGAAGACACGTAATATGGGCTCTAAGTTAAATAAACAATCATGCATAAGAGAGCCACTAAACATTTTCAATATGGTCTTCTCGACCCCCAAAGGAAAGAAAAGAAAAGAAAACTATTTACACGGGAAAGCTCCCAACAAGTAAGAAGAATTAGAAATCTTTTTGGGTTTTCATTTTAAATGCTACTACAAGCATGGAAATTAAACTAACTAATTTTTTTTGGTTTTTCTTAAGGTTTATCAAACACACAAGAAGAAAACTAGAAAAAGAAATTTAAACTAGCATGGATAATACAATGAAAGAGTATGAGCACCGATGACTAGTGTGTGAACATGAATGTAAAGTCGGTGAGAAATACATACTCCCCCAAGCTTAGGCTTTTGGCCTAAGTTGGTCTAGTACCAAGGACCGCCTGGCTGATATTCGTAAGTGAAGCTGGGGTTGTACTGAGATGCAGCGGCAACCGCCTCCTGAGCTGCGGCGTGTTGGCGAGCTGCCTCCGCTCTCCTCTCGTGTTCAGCTGCTTCCTCCCTGGTGACAACATATCTTCCTTTTGCCTGATAATCAAAAAGGTAGGGAGCAGGAAGAGTAACATGGACGATGTTGTGTCTGTCATAGATTAGTCGATATTGGAGGAATTGTTCATTCCTCCCAAGAAATTGATGATTGACCATAGCTTCAGAATCCAAATAAACAGGAGGTATTAACATATCTCCCTCTCGTGGGGCTATACCAAGATAATTAGCCACACGGGTTGCATAAATTCCTCCAAATAAATTTCCCTTTCTACTATTATTCTGCAACCTACGTGCAACTATTTCTCCCAAGTTATAACCTTTATAACCTAACACAGCACTCTTGAGGACACACAGATCAGGAACACACATGTGACATGCTTCGTCTTTACCGTTAATGCATCTACCAATAAAGAGAGCAAAATAATGTATAGCAGGAAAATGAATGCTCCCTATGGTAGCTTGTGCTATGTCCCTAGATTCTCCCACAGTAATACTAGCAAGAAAATCTCTAAATTCAGATTTGTGAGGATCATTAATATTACCCCATCAGGGAGTTTGCAAGCGCCAGAAGTCCTCTAAGTCCATGGTATAAGACGTATCATAAATATCAAATATGACACTAGGAGAATTACGCGCACAGTTATATTTAAACCTCCGCACAAAAGAATCAGTCAATTGATAGTACTGAGGACACTTATCTTGTAAGAAGTCCTCCAGCTCGGCATTACGCACAAACGCGTGAAATTCCTTCTTAAAGCCTGCTTCGACCATAAAATTATCGGATGGCCACTCACAAGCTCGTACATCCGTGTCCCTCGGCAATTCAACATCTTGCTCACGTATGGCAATCCTGGGCCCTTTCTTCACCGAGGAACCACCTTGGTACATTCTTCTAAGCATAATTCTTTTTCTGAAATAATTCTGAAATTTTGGTAACTTCAAAATAAAAGTAAATAAAACTAAACAAGATTGGTAGCAACTACTCCTACAAGTGCCTAGAGCCTATATCATGCATTAGAATTGCTTGGGACCTCATAAATTTAACATGCAAGCTCAAGAACATGGTCACCTATGCAGCAAAAATTTGCAATGAATAAAGCACTAGAACAAAAACTAATTGGACAAATGGAGGAGTCACATACCAAGCAACAATCTCCCAAAGCAGTTTTGTGAATGGAGCTTTGATCAAGGAGATCGAAAACCGCAGCAAAATGAGCTAGAACTCGTGCTTGAGCTAGATGGGGATTTTTTTGGGTAGAAGATGAAGTGTGTGGGTGCTGGCATAAGTAGAGGGGGGCCACCAGGGGCCCACGAGATAGGGGCGCGCTCTCCACTCTCGTGGCCTGGTGCTTGCCCCTCCTGCAGTGATTTCAGTGCCTAAAATCCTCAAATATTCCATAAAAAATCATACTAAATTTGCAGGGCATTTGGAGCACTTTTATTTTCGGATATTTTTAATGCACGGATAATTCGTAAAAGCATGAGATAATACTATTTTTGCTTTATTTATTCTAAATAACAGAAAGTAAAAAGAGGGTACAGAAGGTTGTGCCTTCTAGTTTCATCCATCTCATGATCATCAAAATGAATCCACTAACAAGGTTGATCAAGTCTTGTTAACAAACTCATTCCAAATAACACACAACCGGAGAAATTTCGAATAACACTAAGTTACCTCAACGGGGATATGAAAATCCCTAACAATAAGAATATCATACTTTTTCTTGACAGTAGGGAGAGGAAATTCAAAACCTCCAATAATGATAGTTGGAACTTTTCCAATAGAATTGATGCTATGAACTTGAGATTGTTTCCTCGGAAAGTGACATTAACATGAAAAGTGACATTGCCTTTGTTGCAATCAATAATAGCCCCTGCAGTATTCAGAAAAGGTCTACCAAGGATAATAGACATAATATCGTCCTCAGGAATATCAAGAATGACAAAGTCCGTTAAGATAGTGACATTTGCAACCACAACAGGCACATCCTCACAAATACCGACAGGTATAGCAATTGATTTATCAGCCATTTGCAAAGATATTTCAGTAGGTGTCAACTTATTCAATTCAAGTCTACGATATAAAGAGAGAGGCATAACACTAACACCGGCTCCAAGATCACATAAAGCAGTTCTAACATAATTTCTTTTAATGGAGCATGGTATAGTTGGTACACCCGGATCTCCAAGTTTCTTTGGTATTCCACCCTTAAAAGTGTAATTAGCAAGCATGGTGGAAATTTCAGCTTCCGGTATCTTTCTTTTATTTGTAATTGTATCCTTCATATACTTAGCATAAGGATTTACTTTAAGCATATCAGTGAAGCGCATACGTAAGAAGATAGGTCTAATCTTTTCAGCAAAACGCTCGAAATCCTCATCATCCTTTGTCTTGGATGGTTTAGGAGGAAAGGGCATGGGTTTCTGAACCCATGGTTCTCTTTCTTTACCATGCTTCCTAGCAACAAAATCTCTCTTATCATAACGTTGATTCTTTGATTGTGGGTTATCAAGATCAACAACAGGTTCAATCTCTACTTCATTGTTTTTGCTAGGTTGAGTATCAACATGAACATTATCATTAACATTGTCACTAGGTTCATGTTCATCACCTGATTGTGTTTCAGCATCAGAAATAGAAATATCGCTGGGATTCTCAGGTGTGTCTACAGTAGGTCCACTAGAAGCATGCAAAATTCTATCGTTTTTCTTTTTCTTCTTTTTAGAAGAACTAGGTGCCTCTAAGTTGTTTCTCTGAGAATCTTGCTCGATTCTCTTAGGGTGGCCTTAAGGATACAAAGGTTCCTGGGTCATTCTACCAGTTCTAGTAGACACTCTAATAGCAAAATCATTTTTATTATTTAATTCATCAAGCAAATCATTTTGAGCTTTAAGTACTTGCTCAGCTTGAGTAACGACCATAGAAGTATATTTGCTAATGAGTTTGAGTTCACCTTTAACTCTAGCGATACTAGTGCTCACATGTCCTATCAAGAAAACATTATTCTTTAACTCTCTACCAACATAAGCATTAAAACTTTCTTGTCTAGCCATAAAGTCATCAAATTCATCTAAGCACGGGCTATGAAATTTAGTAGAGGGGATTTCAACTTTATCATATCTATAGAGAGAATTCACCTTTACTACCTGTGTCGGGTTATCAAGACAATGTGGTTCTTCAACAGGCGGTATATTAAGACCATGTATTACTTCAATAGGTGGTAAATTCTTAACATCTTCAACTTTAATACCTTTTTCTTTCATTGATTTCTTTGCCTCTTTCATATCTTCAGGAATGAGAAATAAAACACCTCTCTTCTTCGGAGTGGGTTTAGGAATAGGCTCAAGAGTTGGCTCAATTGGTTTAGGAATTGCCTCAGGAATTGGCTCAGGAAGAGTCCAATTATTTTCATTAGTCAACATATTATTCAATAGCAATTCAGCTTCGTCGACTGTTCTTTCCCTGAAAACACAACCAGCACAACTATCCAAGTAGTCATTGGAAGCATCGGTTAGTCCATTATAAAAGATATCAAGTATTTCATTTTTCTTGAGAGGATGATCAGGCAAAGCATTAAGTAACCGGAGAAGCCTTCCCCAAGCTTGTGGGAGACTCTCTTCATTGATTTGCACAAAATTATATATTTCCCGCAAGGCAGCCTGTTTCTTATGAGCAGGGAAATATTTAGCAGAGAAGTAATAAATCATATCCTGGGGACTATGCACACAACCAGGAGCAAGAGAATTATACCAAGTCTTAGCATCACCATTTAATGAGAACGGAAATATCTTAAGGATATAAAAATAGCGAGACTTCTCATCATTAGTAAACAGGGTGGCTATATCATTTAACTTGGTAAGATGTGCCACAAAAGTTTTAGATTCAAGGCCATAAAAAGGATCAGATTCAACTAAAGTAATAATCTCAGGATCAACAGAGAATTCATAATCCTTATTAGTAACACAGATAGGTGAAGTAGCAAAAGCAGGGTCGGGTTTCATTCTAGCATTAAGAGACTGCTGCTTCCATTTAGCTAATAAATTCTTAAGATCATATCTATCATTGCAAGCAAAGATAGCTCTAGCAGCTTCTTCATTCATAACATAACCCTCAGGAACAACAGGCAATTCATAATCATTGGGAGAATTTTCGTCATCACTATCATCAATAATAGGATCTTCAATAATTTCATTCCCCCTAACTCTAGCAAGTTGTTCATCAAGAAATTCACCTAATGGCAAAGTAGTATCACGCACAGAAGTAGTTTCATCATGCATAGCAGAAGTAGCATCATCAATAACATGCGACATATCAGAATTCATAGTAGTAGCAGGTTTAGGTGTTGCTGCTACCTCTTGAGCACTGCGTTGGATTTCCCCGAAGAGGAGAGGATGATGCAGTAAAGTAGCATAAGTATTTCCCTCAGTTTTTGAGAACCAAGGTATCAATCCAGTAGGAGACCATGCGCAAGTCCCTCGTACCTACACAAAAAGATAGCAACTCGCAACCAACGCTTAGGGGTTGTCAATCCCTTCACGGTCACTTACGAGAGTGAGATCTGATAGAGATAATATTTTTGGTATTTTTGATAGATAGATGCAAAGTAAAAATAAAAGAAAAGTAAAAACAAAGCAAGTAAATAAAGTGATATAGATTGATATGATGAGAATAGACCCGGGGGCCATAGGTTTCATTAGTGGCTTCTCTCAAGAGCATAAGTATTCTACGGTGGGTGAACAAATTACTGTTGAGCAATTGACAGAATTGAGCATAGTTATGAGTATATCTAGGCAATGATCATGTATATAGGCATCACATCCAAAACAAGTAGATCGAAACGATTCTGCATCTACTACTATTACTCCACTCATCGACCGCTATCCAGCATGCATCTAGAGTATTAAGTAAAAACAAAGTAACGCCGTAAGCAAGATGACATGATGTAGAGGGATAAATTCATGCAATATGATAAAAAAACATCTTGTTATCCTCGATGGCAACAATACAATACGTGCCTTGCAACTCTTTACATCCTTGAGTAAGGACACATAAGATTGAACCCAAAGCTAAGCACTTCTCCCATAGCAAGAACTACCAATCTAGTTGGCCAAACCAAAAAGGATAATTCTAAGAGACTTGCAAAGATAACTCAATCATACATAAAAGAATTCAGAGAAGAATCAAATATTTTCCATAGATAATCTTGGATCATAAACCCACAATTCATCGGTCTCAACAAACACACCGCAAAAAGAAGATTACATCGAATAGATCTCCACAAGAGAGGGGAGAACATTGTATTGAGATCCAAAAGAGAAAAAGCCATCTAGCTACTAGCTATGGACCCAAGGTCTGAAGTAAACTACTCACACTTCATCGGAGGGGCTATGGTGATGATGTAGAAGCCCTCCGTGGTGGATGCCCTCCAGTGAGCTCATGAATGAGCCCCAAGATGGGATCTCATGGATACAGAAGGTTGCGGCGGTGGAATTAGGTTTTTGGCGCCTGTTCTAATTGTTCGGGGGTACTTAGGTATATATAGGAGGACTGAGTACGTCGGTGGAGCTCCGAGGGGCCCACGAGGTAGGGGGCGCGCCCTCCACCCTCGTGACCCGCTCGGAAGCTTCCTTGAGTAGGGTCCAAGTCTCCTGGATCACGTTCGGTTGGAAAATCACGATCCTGAAGGTTTCATTCCGTTTGATATTCTGTTTCTTCGAAATACTGAAAAAGGCAAAAAACCAGCAATTCTGGGCTGGGCCTCCGGTTAATAGGTTAGTCCCAAAAGTAATATAAAAGTGGAAAATAAAGCCCAATATTGTCCAAAACAGTAGATAAACTAGCATGGAGCAGTCAAAAATTATAGATACGTTGGAGAAGTATCAAGCATCCCCAAGCTTAATTCCTGCTCGTCCTCGAGTAGGTAAATGATAAAAAAAGAATTTTTGATGCAGAGTGATACTTTGGCATAATTTCAATGTAAATCTTCTTAATTGTGATATGAATATTCAGATCTGAAAGATTCAAGACAAAAGTTCATATTGACACAAAAATAATAATACTTCAAGCATACTAATCAAAGCAATCATGTCTTCTCAAAATAACATGGCAAAAGAAAGTTATCCCTACAAATTCATATAGTTTGGCTATGCTCCATCTTCCCCACACAAAATATTTAAATCATGCACAACCCCGATGACAAGCCAAGCAATTGTTTCATACTTATGACATTCTCAAAACTTTTTCAATCTTCACGCAATACATGAGCGTGAGCCATGGATATAGCACTATAGGTGGAATACAAGGGTGGTTGTGGAGAAGACAAAAAGAGAGAAGATAATCTCACATCAACTAGGCGTATCAACGGGCTATGGAGATGCCCATCAATAGATATCAATGTGAGTGAGTAGGGATTGCCATGCAACGGATGCACTAGAGCTATAAGTATATGAAAGCTCTACAAAAGAAACTAAGTGGGTGTGCATCAACTTGCTTGCTCACGAAGACCTAGGGCATTTTGAGGAAGCCCATCATTGGAATATACAAGCCAAGTTCTATAATGAAAAATTCCCACTAGTATATGAAAGTGACAAAATGAGAGACTCTCTATCATGAAGATCTTGGTGCTACTTTGAAGCACAAGTGTGGTAAAAGGATAGTAGCATTGTCCCTTCTCTCTTTTTCTCTCATTTTTTTATTTGGGCCTTTCTCTTCTCTTTTTTTATGGCCTCTTTTTTTTAAAGTCCAGAGTCTCATCCCGACTTATGGGGGAATCATAGTCTCCATCATTCTTTCCTCACTTGGGACAATGCTCTAATAATGATGATCATCACACTTTTATTTTTCTTACAACTCAACAATTACAACTCGATACTTTGAACAAAGTATGACTCTATATGAATGCCTCTGGTGGTGTACCAGGATATGCAATGAATCATGAGTGACATGTATGAAAGAATTATGAAGGGTGGCTTTGCCACAAATACAATGTCAACTACATGATCATGCTAGCAATATGACAATGATGGAGTGTGTCATAATAAACGGAATGGTGGAAGGTTGCATGGCAATATATCTCAGAATGGCTATGGAAATGCCATAATAGGTAGGTATGGTGGCTGTTTTGAGGAAGGTATATGGTGGGTGTATGATACCGGCGAAAAGTGTGCGGTATTAGAGAGGCTAGCAAAGGTGGAAGGATGGGGAAAAGTGAGTATAATCCATGGACTCAACATTAGTCATAAAGAACTCATATACTTATTGCAAAAATCTGGAAGTTATCAAAGCAAAGTATTACGTGCATGCTCCTAGGGGGATAGATTGGTAGGAAAAGACCATCGCTCATCCCCGACCGCCACTCATAAAAAAGACAATCAATAAATAAATCATGCTCTGAGTTCATCACATAACGGTTCACCATACGTGCATGCTACGGGAATCACAAACTTCAACACAAGTATTCTTTGAATTCACAACTAATTAACTAGCATGACTCTAATATCACCATCTTCATATCTCAAAACAATTATCAAGCATCAAACTTATCTTAGTATTCAACGCAGTCAAAAGAAAGTTTCACATATCTTGAATACCAAGTATATTAACATTATGCAAATCACCATGCTATTAACGACTCTCAAAATAATCTAAGTGAAGCATGAGAGATCAATTGTTTCTTTAAAACAAATCCACCACCATGCTCTAAAAGATCTAAGTGAAGTACTAGAGCAAAAATTATCACGCTCAAAAGATATAAGTCAAGCACCATGAGCAAAACTATCAAGCTCAAAAGATACAAGTGAAGCACATAGAGTATTCTAACAAATTCCAATTCATGTATGGCTCTCTCAAAAGATGTGTACAGCAAGGATGATTGTGGTAGACTAACAAGCAAAGACACAAATAATACAAGACGCTCCAAGCAAAACAAATATCATGTTGGTGAATAAAAATATAGCTCCAAGTAAATTACCGATGGAAGTGGATGAAAGAGGGGATGCCTTCCGGGGCATCCCCAAGCTTTGACTTTTTGGTGTCCTTGGATTATCTTGGGGGTGCCATGGCCATCCCCAAGCTTAGTCTCTTGCCACTCCTTGTTCCATAATCCATCAAAAGAATTCACCCAAAACTTGAAAACTTCACAACACAAAACTCAACAGAAATCTCGTGAGCTCCGTTAGAGAAAGAAAACAAAAGACTACTTCAAGGTACTATAATGAACTCATTATTTATTTATATTGGTGTTAGACCTACTGTATTCCAACTTCCTTATGGTTCATAGACTGAATTACTAGCCATAGATGCATTGAAATAAGCAAACAACACACGAAAAACAGAATCTGTCAAAAACAGAACAGTCTGTAGCAATCTGTAACTAATGCAAACTTCTGGAACTCTAAAAATTCTACCAAAATAGGAAGTCCTGGAAAATTTGTTTATTGATCATCAGCAAAAATAATCAACGCAAAAGCTCGTTCCTGTGATTTACCATAACTAAATTCGTGCGCGCAAAGTTTCTGTTTTCCAGCAGAATCAAATCAACTATCATCGTAGGTTATCCTATAGGTCCTACTTGGCACAAACACTAATTAAAACATAAAACCACATCCAAACAGAAGGTAGATGGATTATTTATTCCTAAACATAAGAAAAAACACAAAATAAAATTGGGTTGCCTCCCAACAAGTGCTATAGTTTAACGCCCTTAGCTAGGCATAAAAGCAAGGATAGATCTAGGTCGTGCCGTAATAATAAGATAGATCTTGAAAGCTCATGTCGTATTCCCTACGTTCGGCAGCAAGTTTCCTTTGAGGGAAGCAAAAATAATCAAAAGGGCTAAATTTAGCGGGACAAAAATCCCCAAGATCAATCACGGGAGGAACGGGTTCCTCCCTTGGCCCTTCATAGTGCACAACTATTTCATCACTGAAAGCATTCTTTTGGCAAAATCTTGTGAGCTTATACTCGAGAGAGTATCCTAGCTCATTATTTCTAAGGGCAAAATCATTATTAAGCTCGTTAATGCAATCAACTAAGACATTGATAGGGACCTTTTTTCTAAGGTTTTCATTGAAAGCGACATAGTCTGAAGATTGAAAACGTCTAATTTCCTCTTGATCATAGAGGATTGCTTCTATGGGTGGACGACCGGCGTCCACCCTATAGTGAGAAAAGATTTCTTTGCCTTCTCTTATGATAAATCTAAATTCATGAGCCAAAAAGATAGTAACAGCGCGCTTAATAGAAGAGTGCTCAATATTAGAGAATTCTAAGAAAATTCTCTGTATGCAAGGGTGCATATGCATAAATTGTCTTTCAAGTTCAACCACAAGCATAGCTATAGCATCCGCAAGGCTACTAGTTCTATGAAGAATAGAACAGCCCATGGAAGATAAAGCACCGGCACAAGTAAAGAAATCTTGAATAACGCCTTTGCCAATGATGTTACCACTACCGATTCGAAACTTTTTGGTATGCAAGATAGGAGGTTCATCGGCCGGAGCCTCAGGATTTTCTGTATTATCATTGTTTTCCATATCGATGATAATCTCCCCAATTTCAGACATAGCGGCGGAAAAAGTAAGGCGGAAGAAAGCAAACAAAAGGGAAAGGAGGAGGAGATTGGGAAAGAGAGGGCAAATAAAACGGCAAGGGTGAAGTGGGGGAGAGGAAAACGAGAGGCAAATGGCAAATAATGTAATGCGAGAGATAGGGATTGCGATGGGTACTTGGTATGGTTGACTTGCTATCGTGAGCCTCCCCGGCAACGGCGCGAGAAATTCTTCTTGCTACCTCTTGAGCACTGCGTTGGATTTCCCCGAAGAGGAGAGGATGATGCAGTAAAGTAGCGTAAGTATTTCCCTCAGTTTCTTAGAACCAAGGTATCAATCCAGTAGGAGAGCATGCACAAGTCCCTCGTACCTACACAAAACGATAGCAACTCGCAACCAATGCTTAGGGGTTGTCAATCCCTTCACGGTCACTTACGAGAGTGAGATCTGATAGAGATAATATTTTTGGTATTTTTGATAGATAGATGCAAAGTAAAAATAAAAGCAAAGTAAAAACAAAGCAAGTAAATAAAGTGATATAGATTGATATGATGAGAATAGACCCGAGGGCCATAGGTTTCACTAGTGGCTTCCCTCAAGAGCATAAGTATTCTACGATAGGTGAACAAATTACTGTTGAGCAATTGACAGAATTGAGCATAGTTATGAGTATATCTAGGCAATTATCATGTATATAGGCATCACGTCCAAAACAAGTAGATCGAAATGATTCTGCATCTACTACTATTACTCCACACATCGACTGCTATCCAGCATGCATCTAGAGTATTAAGTAAAAACAAAGTAATGCCGTAAGCAAGATGACATGATGTAGAGGGATAAATTCATGCAATATGATAAAAAACATATTGTTATCCTCGATGGCAACAATACAATACGTGCCTTGCAACTCTTTCTATCACTGAGTAAGGACACCGCAAGATTGAACCCAAAGCTAAGCACTTCTCCCATTGCAAGAAGTACCAATCTAGTTGGCCAAACCAAAAAGGATAATTCGAAGAGACTTGCAAAGATAACTCAATCATA
The DNA here is from genome assembly GCA_021437245.1 of Aegilops speltoides. Taxonomy (NCBI): domain Eukaryota; kingdom Viridiplantae; phylum Streptophyta; class Magnoliopsida; order Poales; family Poaceae; genus Aegilops; species Aegilops speltoides. The sequence goes on from CM038143.1 coordinate 388,458,398, forward strand.
CATAAAAGAATTCAGAGAAGAATCAAATATTTTCCATAGATAATACTGGATCATAAACCCACAATTCATCGGTCTCAACAAACACACCGCAGAAAGAAGATTACATTGAATAGATCTCCACAAGAGAGGGGGGAACATTGTATTGAGATCCAAAAAGAGAGAAGAAGCCATCTAGCTACTAGCTATGGACCCGAAGGTCTGAAGTAAACTACTCACACTTCATCGGAGGGCTATGGTGATGATGTAGAAGCCCTCCGTGGTTGATGCCCCCTCCGGCGGAGCTCCGGAACAGGCCCCAAGATGGGATCTCGTGGATACAAAAGGTTGCGGCGGTGGAATTAGGTTTTTGGCTGCTGTTCTGATCGTTCGGGGGTACGTAGGTATATATAGGAGGAAGAAGTACGTCGATGGAGCTCCGAGGGGCCCACGAGGTAAGGGGGCACGCCCAGGGGGGCGCGCCCTCCACCCTCGTGACCTCCTCGGAAGCTTCTTGGAGTAGGGTCCAAGTCTCCTGGATCACGTTCGGTTGGAAAATCACGATCCCGAAGGTTTCATTCCGTTTGGACTCGTTTGATATTCTCTTCTTGAAATCTTGAAAAGGCAAAAAACAGCAATTACAGGCGGGGCCTCCGGTTAATAGGTTAGTCCCAAAAGTAATATAAAAGTGGAAAATAAAGCCCAATATAGTCTAAAACAGTAGATAAAGTAGCATGGAGCAATCAAAAATTATAGATACGTTGGAGACGTATCAGTCGCAAGCTTTCTAATAACGGAAGGAGAATCTAGTGCAGAGCTAGATGGCAGTTCCTTACCTCCCCTCGTAGTTGAGGGCAAAATCGTAGTTCTGTCGTCTTTCAAGTTCTTCATAGTGATCAACAGAGATAAATCCCAAGTGACTCAGAGAATAGAGCTATGCTCCCCGGCAACTGCGCCAGAAATTAGTCTTGGTAACCCACAAGTGTAGGGGATCGCAATAACTTTCGAGGGTATAGTATTCAACCCAAATTTATTGACACAAGGGGAGCCAAAGAATATTCTTGAGTATTAGCATTTGAGTTGTCAATTCAACCACACCTGGATAACTTAGTATCTGCAGCAAAGTATTTTGTAGCAAAGTAGTATGATAATAAAGGTAACGGTGGCAAAAGTAAAGATAATAGTTTTTGGGTTTTTGTAGTATTTGTAACAGTAGCAACGGAAAAGTAAATAAGCGAAGAGCAATATGTGAAAAGCTCGTAGGCAATGGATCGGTGATGGATAACTATGCCGGATGCGATTCCTCGTGTAATAGCTATAACATAGGGTGACACAGAACTAGCTCCAGTTCATCAATGTAATGTAGGCATGTATTCCGTAAATAGTCATACGTGCTTATGGAAAAGAACTTGCATGACATATTTTGTCCTACCCTCCCATGGCAGCGGGGTCCTAATGGAAACTAAGGGATATTAAGGCCTCCTTTTAATAGAGAACCGGAACAAAGCATTAGCACATAGTGAATACATGAACCCCTCAAACTACGATCATCACCGAGAAGTATCCCGATTATTGTCACTTCAGGGTTGTCGGATCATAACACATAATAGGTGACTATAGACTTGCAAGATAGGATCAAGAACACACATATATTCATGAAAACATAATAGGTTTAGATATGAAATCATGGCACTCGGGCCCTAGTGACAAGCGTTAAGCATAGCAAAGTCATAGCAACATCAATCTCAAAACATAGTGGATACTGGGGATCAAACCCTAACAAAACTAACTTGATTACATGGTAAATCTCATCCAACCCATCACCGTCCAGCAAGCCTACGATGGAATTACTCACGGACGGCGGTGAGCATCATGAAATTGGTGATGGAGGATGGTTGATAATGACGACGACGATGAATCCCCCTCTCCAGAGACCCGAACGGACTCCAGATCAGCCCTCCCGAGAGAGAATAGGGCTTGGCGGCGGCTCCATGTCGTAAAACGCGATGAAACTTTCTCTCTGATTTTTTCTCCCCGAACGTGAATATATGGAGTTGGAGTTGAGGTCGGTGGAGGTCTAGGGGGCCACGAGATAGGGGGCGCGCCCAGGGGGAGGGGGCGCGCCCCCCTGTCTCGTGGATAGGGTGTGGGCCCCTGGTCTTGATTCTTTTGGCAATATTTTTTATATTTTCCAAAAATTCCCTCCGTGGATTTTCAGGACATTCCGAGAACTTTTCTTTTCTACACATAAAACAACATCATGGCAGTTCTGCTGAAAACATCGTCAGTCCGGGTTAGTTTCATTCAAATCATGCAAGTTAGAGTCCAAAACAAGGGCAAAAGTGTTTGGAAAAGTAGATACATTGGAGACGTATCAACTTGCTCCTTTAAATTTTACTTCTCTATTAACCTGATTTTCTTTACTAAAATTGCTCACCTCATATTGTTATTCTTATTTTGTAGATTCAAGATAAATTGTGGATGCATGACTCAAATTTTGATTGCAAGGCTAAGAAGATTTTGATTCAGAGGCAAATAGTTGGGCTACTACAAGACAATTAGAATGTAATTTTTAGTATCAATGTTTCAAACATTATAGTTGGTTGCCAGGTCAAGAATTGGCCTATTATTAGATAGTTTCACCTCTTGTAATCTTTTGACCATGTTCTTTGTAATGCCACATATTTGATTTAATACATGAGACTTGTTTGTTTATTACATTGTGGCTCCTATACACTATCAGTGTTGAACTAATAATTTTGGATGCAATATATGAAAATCATTAGTTGTTCATGCTATCTAGGGAAGCTTCTAGAATCATGTTGTGTAGGGTCACCACCAACGCATATATAGTGTTGTTGGGTCCTAGCTTTATATGTTGCTACCTAACGCTTCTACGTGTCATTTACCAACGCATGTATATACGTCGTTGTAGATCCTTCCAACGCCACCAACTGCAACACATACTAATTCATTGGTGTAGATCTTAGCAACACATATATGGACATACGACAATGCATTGATGCGCTGCTAAAGGGGGGTTCCTGTTGTAGTGTTTGGGGACATGTCTATATCTAATTCAAGTACTCAGTACTCACTCAATACATGTCATCCCAGTCTTGGTACTCTTGTGGTTTCCTAAAATTGCTTTACATGGAGTATTCTTGTGTTATATAACTCTGTTTTCTCAAGTCTACTTCTTCCAAAGCCAGCTCAAGACCGCATGGTAAGTATATGCATCACACTCATGTGAATGATGATCTCTTGCTGATGTACATATTGTTTGCAAGAAGGATTCATAAACATGGAGGTACACTTCCTATACACATCATTTACTCTGATGCATATAGCCAAGATGCATATAACTCATTGCTTGCTCTTTCATGTTTATGCATTCACATCTTCTCATATTCCAACTTCACATGATTGCATACATGTAGGGGGGCTATGCAAGTTACATGTCTTTCCAAAGATTTACTTAATACCATGTATATCTTTAATCCTAAGCTTTCATGTATGTTGTCATCAATTACCAAAAAGGGGGAGATTGAAAGCACAAGTGCTCCCTGGGTGATATTGGTAATTAATGTCAACATATCTCTTGTTGGACTAATACTTTTATCTAGTATATTTCAGATGAGTTCAACAATGGCGTGGTAAGGACAAGAGGATGTGGAACCCCTTCAAAATGCTAAGGACACACATTGGCAAAAGCTCAAGACTCTTCATTTCTATTTTAGTGATCCAAGATGACATTCAGTCCATAGGAAAGCCAATACTATTAAAAGGGGATGAGGTGTTGCTTAATGGTATACTTGCTCAAAGTTCTTAGTGATATTGCTCCAAAACCCTCAGCAAGTTTCTCACTTCCAAATATGTCCAAAACTCAAAGTCCAACTTGGCTCCAACGATTTGATCTATCCGGCGCCACCGAGTTCAGTTGACATAGCCACTACAAGAAACCCTAACACTTCGGTTACACTGATACGAATCTCGGCCTCACCGAGATGGCCCTTCAAACTCTCTGTTTCCCATTGTAACATTTTGGTCTCACCGAAATGAGCAATCGGTCCCACCGAGTTTGCTTGACCAACGCTCTGTTTGCTCTTTGCTGAAATCGATCTCGCCGAGTTCACACAATCGGCTACACCAAGATGAGTTTTTCCCTATCCCTAGCACATCGGTACCGCCGAGTTGTTCCAGTCGATCCCACCGAGATTCCTAACGTTCACATTTTGAACTGAATCGGTCTCACCGAGTTCTCCTATTCGGTCTGACCGAGTTGGGTGGAATGTGTGTAATGCTTGAATTTTGTGTGGAGGCTATATATACCCCTCCACCCCCATCTTCATTTATGAGAGAGCCATCAGAACGTGCCTACACTTCCACTACTCATTTACTGAGAGAAAACCACCTACTCATGTGTTGAGACAGGATATTCCAATCCTACCACAAGAATCTTGATCTCTGGCCTTCCCCAAGTTGCTTTCCACTATTGGAATCAGGATCTTTGTCGTCAGCTAGCTCTTTGCCGTCTGCTAGCTGATGGCAAAGAAGGTCTTTGCCATCAGCTTACAGAAAGCTGACAACAAAGAAAGAGCAAACGATAAAGAGGGTGCTTGCCATCAGCCTGCTCTTTGTCGTCTGCTAGTAGACGGCATAGAAGCTTTGTCGTCCATTAGAAGACGGCAAAGAAGGAGGGTGTCCCACTAGCGAGAACCACCTAACGGCCACTTTCTTTGTCGTCTACTAGCAGACGACAAAGCAAGTGGCCAAACTAATGTCCATTAGTTAGCAGACAGCAAAGAGCTATGACATAACTAAAAAGTGGCCAGCCCCACCGCTCTCTCTCTCCCATCTCTCTCCGTCCCCTCTCCACACCCAAGACCGCCGCCCGTGCCAGAGCCGCCCGTCGCCCAACCCGCCTCAACAGCCCCGCCCGCCCGGTGCCTGCCCGCCGCCTCAAGCCCGAGCCGCCGCAGCCGCGCCACCCGTCGTCGGCCGCCCGCCCGCCCTATGCCCGAGCTGCCGCCACCCCTTGCCGGCTGCCCGCCCCACCCCATTGCTGCCTGTCCATCCTCGTGGTGAGTTGTTTTGTTTTTCTATTTTTAGATTTAGTTTATGTTTGTTTAGTTTAGGTTAGGTTAGTTTAGGGTAATTTAGTTTATTTTAGGTTACATTTAGTTTATAGTTTAGTTTAGCTTTCTTTCTTTTGTTTTTTAATAATAAACAAGAAAGATGAATAAAAAGAAGTAAAAGAAGAAGAGGAGGAGGAAGAAGAAGAAGAAGAAGAAGAAGAAAAAGAAGAAGAAGAGGAAGAAGAAGAAGAAGATAAAAAAAGAACAATAAGTAGTAGTAGAAGAAGAAGAAGATGAAGAAGATGAAAAAGAAGAAGTAGAAGTAGAAGATGAAAAAAAGAAGTAGGAAAAGTAGAAAAAGAGGGTCGCCGGTCGTGGATCGCCGGTCGCCGAGGGGATAGATGGTGGAGCCAGTGGGTCCCGTCGATCCCGACATCGTCGCCCATACCAGAGGGCACGCCCGGGGACGAGCGGGTTAGGGGGTTCCTCGACATCAATGGAACCCTAAATAGCAAGTATCATCGTTGCGAGATACATGTGGCCATAAGTGTCGAACACTACATCCACGTCCCACAAGTGACACCGTTGTCCGGCATACCACAGCAACAGTTCTCGGGGTCAATGGCGGTCAAACACCTATGTAAATTTGTCTTGCAGCCGCTGCGATGACGATTAAAAGCCAAGTGTTGAAACTTGAAACACCCAAACTGACTCAAGTCGGTTTGGTTGTTTGAAGTTTCAAAACTTGGCTTTAATCCTCATCGCATAGGCTGCCAGACAAATTCACCAAGGTGTTCGACCTTCATCGGCCCCCAGAACTATTGTTGCGGGGCGCCGACATCACTTGTGGGATGTGGATCTTGTGTTCAAGCCGAGTGCCACATGTATCTCGCACCAATGATACTTGCTATTTAGGGTTCCATCGACGTTGAGGGACCCCCTAACCCGCTCGTCCTGTTGTAAATATTTAGTTAGGTTGACGGAAAAAACAATATTGCTATGTTACTTATCTTTCGATTTGAATGGCAGTCTTTTTGTTGTTGCGATGGTCTAGTGTTCGACGAGCTCCGCCCATGCGTTCGTGGGTGAGCACAAATGGCATTTCCTCCTCCCCCCCTTCATTTGCTCTGTTCTGGTCTTCGTACGATGAAACTTGCTAGCTATACGTGTCTTCAATCATCAGTATGCGTGACCACTACGCGTCTCCCGGTCGAAAGGGTTACATCTATAAATATGCATGCATTTACATATTTATAACCGTGATTCTTTCGAATTGTCCAACGTTATCCATGGACAGCCCGAGTGTCTGTAGATTGGGTTCGTTTTCCCATATGCTCTGCTCCGGATCCGATGCAGAATTTCGTCAGTGCCTCCCTATTGTTCTCCGGGTACACATCCTCTCTGCTTATTGCCGAGACGTGTATCAGGAGAACAGCGGGGAGGTGCTGCCGAAATTTTGCATCGGATCCAGAGTAGAGCATGGGAAAACGAACCCAATCTACACATACTCGGGTGGGATTAGGACTTATATTTACCTATTAGCATCTAGGTTGCATGGACGTAATAAAAGTGACAAACTCCATTAACTGATGAATATATACATGCTGATTTATATATATATATATTTCTTATGTGTCCAGTAGCTAGGCAAGATGAGTGATCGTGCGTGGATGTACACCGTCACACTAGTCAGAAAGACATGGACATTGAATGGCTAACAAAAACCAAGGGGTTTCTAAGAGCCGCATTTCCAAATGGCCAGAGGATAACCTGGTGCCCCTGTGCCGGGTGTAACAATTGGCACAAGAGGACTGTCGGAGTAATGGGCCACGGGTAGGATAACCCGGGTCCCAGGACCTTTCAAGACATCGGGGCAGGCCGCGCCCCTCAGGCCGAGTCCCAGGAGCCGACTCCAAGACAAGCCGAGTCCCGGACGGCGACTCCGAGATAAGCCGACTCCAAGCTGGCGACCTCCAGAGAGGCCGACTATGGAGAGTCGGCCCATGACTCCTCCCTCATCTAGAAGCACGACGCGGGGTACAGTCCGCGGCGTGGCCATTCCCCCGCCTATGAAGGACCGGCATGGCTACAGTGAGCCGTATCGCTGGCAGATCTCCGGCGAGGCGCGGCACTGTTGCCATGCGTGCCCTGACCTCATCCACAGTGCGCAACACACTGTGCCCACGACGCCGGCCTGTACGACCCGAAGACCACGGGCACGCCTGTCAGTGGGTGGACCGAAGGCGGCCTGAGCGCCCCGAAGACGGACCTATGGGAGTCGGCCTCCCTGGAGTCGGCCAACTCCTCCCCAGGGCCCACCGAGCCATTATCCAGATAGGATGGGGAATGCCGACAGTGATTGCCCGATAGACGGCGGCACTGTTGCCACGACCCAATGACCAAGCCTACGTCATCAGGAGTGCCGCTATAGTATCAAGCTTGTCCGCGGGACCCGCCAGTCGACGGGCCCCAGAAGCCGGCGGGAAGGACGGCAGTCTGAGAGACAGACGGCTGGGACCCGCACCCAGCCGGATTACCATTGTACCCCCGGGGGGTAGGCCTATATAAACCCCCCGGGGCACCCATGCAAATGGTTCGGACCTTGATAGAGATAGGCCAGATAGCATAGGGAGGAGAGAGCTAGCCTTACCCTCTCCTGCCTCCTAATACAGCTCCAGGAGCACCACTGTAGTCACTTTGCCTTAGTGATCATGCGGAGACCCCGCAGAGCAGCAGTAGGGGTGTTTTCTCCTCGGAGAGCCCTGAAGCTGGGTAAGATTCGTTGGCGTGCATGTCTTTGCCTCATCCCGTTTCCAGGCACCGGCGATGCTACTCGCACCCACCATGATAAGCCATCCTTTGGCATATGTCGCACCCAACCCCCGACATTTGGCGCCCACCGTGTGGCATGGTGCATCGTCGTCCGGAGATCTGTTCTGGACGGGAACCCTCTTCCTCCCTAGCGAGCGCAGCCAGCCAGGCTCGCCAGATGCAGTCTGCATCGACGTGCTACGCGGCGCCGAGGCCGCCTGTGCAGCGAGCAGGCTCGCCGAACTTGTCGGCGAGGTCCGCCTCTCCGACGAGCCTGCATCCGATGCAGGCACGGGTGGCCCCGAGAGTCTTCTCGCGGGCCTCCTCGACCAACTCCATGTCACCGGCGAGCCTGCCATGGATTTGGAGTCCGTAGGCTCCACCGACCCAATGCTGGTCGACTCTGACGCCGTGTCGCTTGACACTTTCCCCACCAACGTGGTGGTCTACGACGAGCCGCTTCCTCACGAGGAGAGTGGCGGAAGCGCCGTCATGGAGGTGCTCATCATCAGCCACGACGAGCGCTCGGTGAAGAAGCTCGAGACCCGCTTCGCTGCGGCCTGCAAGACCTAACGGCGCCCATTCGAGAGGACTTGAGCGCCAAGACGCTGAGACACGCCGCCTTCGAGATCATCGAAGCGGAAAGAGGTCTGGCGAGCATGGCGCTGTCGAAGCATACCAGCGCGAGATGGATCGCGGCGTAAATGGCTTCGCCGGCGCCAACTGGGCCGAGCCGTCTAGGCGCGGTCCGGCAGCGCGGCGTGACCATCGCCGACTTTTTCGGGGCAAAACGCCCCGTATACGCCACCCCAGCGGAGAACATCTGCGCTGCCCAAGCGGCGACTGACGAGTTGAAGAATTTCGAGGGCAAAGAGCGCCGCATGATGACGGAGCGAGTCCAGCAGCTCCTCGACGTGGTTGCTGCGCAAAACGCGGCCGGCGGCTGCGCGGATGCGCTGCAGCAACCAAACAACGACTTTCCTCCCCGCCGAGACCAAGGCGCGACATCTCGGATGCCGACTGGCGGAGTCCGCGGAAGGAAAGAGAAGGAGCCGGCTGTCAGTCGCAGTCGGACTCACATCACCATTGAGCGCGACCAAGACGACCGTCCGAGAGCAGTAGAGCGGCGGGACGACTACCTGCCTCCCCCACCAAGAAGAGAACGGCGAGTTCCCCGCCACCTGTTGAGCATCCGACTCTCGACGGCCGCCTCGGCCGTCGAGAAGGAGTCGGAGAGAACGACGCCCGCCATCAGATCGACCGACTCCACCGATCCCTGGCGCTGGAAGAAGAAGACGAGCTGGGTCCGCCTTGCTTCGGGCCCCGCATCCGAGACGAGCCCTTCCCCAAAGGGTTCACGCTCGCCTGAGACACACCCAAGTACACGGCTCGAGAAGCGGGAGGATGGCGATAGATTACTCCACGGCCCGTCGGCATAGCGAACGGCAACAAGCGGGTTGCCGTGAAGTCGTCCCACTCATGCTCGAGGCACGGCCGGACATGGTTGAACAATCTGAAGCCCGCAGCATCAACAGCTGGGTCGACTTCACGAAGCCTTCATCCGCAACTTCACGAGCACGCATAAGCGACCTCCCAAGCGCGCCGGCTTTCCTTGTGCGTGCAAGGCCACGATGAGTCAACACGCGACTACCTCACGCTACCGGGCGAAGCCAAACTCCTGCGAGGGCGTGCACGAGTGCAAGCTATCGAGTACTTCATTTGCCGGTGCCGAAGGCACCCTCCTCAAGCTTTCTGAGATCCTCTGCGACGAGCCAGAAACCCTCGACGAACTGCTAGTCATAGCAGACAAGTATGCCACGGCCGACTCCTCCATGAAGACAGAGATTCAAGTCAATGCGGCTGGCAAGGTGGCTCCTCAGGCTCCCAGAACTCCAGCTAGAGACACCAGTTGGCGACAACAGCAGAACGACAACAAACGCAAGGCCCAGCAGCCGACTTCCAACAGTCGGCAGGTCGCGACAGTTGAAGATCAACAACCGGAGGGGCAGCCTCTGGCCAAACGGCAGAAAGGCGGCAAATCCAATTGGTTGCCGGCCTTTTCCTATGAGCAGACTCTGGATGGTCCGTGCAAGTTCCACAGTGGCACGAAGCCGTCAAACCATACCACCCGAAAGTGCCACTGGCTCACCAGAATCACCAAGGGAGACGGCCTCCTTCTTCCGCCGCCTGCTGGGCCGCCGTCTCCACCGCCGCCCCAAAAGCCGGCCGCTCGGCCAGTCGGCGCAGTGCAAGACGAGTACCCAGAAGAGCATGGAGCCTACGTGGTGTTTACCAGCGTGGCTGATGATCGACGCAGCAGACGGCAATAGCAGCAAGAAGTAAATGTAGTGGCAACAGATACTCCAGAGTTCATGCATTGGTCCGACAAGCCTATCAGTTGGAGCAGAGCGGATCACCCAGAGGTGATGCCGAATCCGGGCTCCTATGCCCTGGTCCTAGGTGCCACCTTGGACACTGATAGGCGGGTCGCCCGCTTTTCGAGAGTGCTGATAGACGGAGGCAGTAGCATCAACATCCTGTACAAAGATACCATGGAGAAGCTAGGAATAAAGCAGAGACAGCTGCAGAGCAGCCGGACTGTGTTCCATGGTATTGTACACGGCCTTTCTGCTTCATGATCGGCAAGATCACGATAGGCGTCCTCTTGAGACAAAGATCATTTCCGCCGAGAGCCGGTCTGGTTTGAAGTAGTGGACCTTGAAAGCCCATACCATGCACTGCTTGGCCGACCTGCCTTGGCCAAGTTCATGGCGGTTCCTCACTACGCCTACCTCAAGATGAAGATGCCGAGTTCCAAGGGAATTCTAACAGTAGCTGGCTGGCCGAGTCCCTGGTGATCGCAGCTGAGAAGCGGCTCCTTGACCGAGTCGTGGCGATGGCCGGAAAGCAGCCAGAGATGTCGCCCGACCCCAAGGAGTTGGAAGTTGAGGGCTCATTTAAGCCAGCCAAAGAGACCAAGAAGATACCCTTGGACCCGGAGCACCCAGAGAGGCATGCTGTCATAGGTGCGAACCTTGATAGCAAATAGGAAGGCGAGCTCGTCGATTTCCTCCGTGAGAATCGAGACATATTTGCATGGTCCCCCAAAGACATGCCAGGTGTACCGACGGAATTCGCCGAGCACAAGCTACATGTCAGGCCAGATGTGAAGCCCGTCAGGCAGCCCTTGCGCCGCCTGTCAGAAGAAAAAAGAAGAGTTGTTGGAGAAGAGATAGCCCGGCTTCTTGCGGCCGGCTTCATCATGGAGGTGTTTTTTCCAGAGTGGCTGGCAAACCCAGTTTTGGTACTGAAGAAAAACAAGCAACGGCGGATGTGCATTGACTACACAAGCCTCAACAAAGCCTGCCCAAAGGATCCGTTTGCCCTGCCAAGAATCGATCAGGTGATAGACTCCACAGCCGGATGCGAGCTGCTGAGTTTTTTAGATGCCTATTCAGGATATCACCAGATCAAGCTGAACCCGGCAGACAGACTGAAGACCGCCTTCATCACACCATTTGGAGCCTTCTGCTACCTAACGATGACGTTTGGCTTGAGGAATGCCGGCGCCACCTTTCTGCGTTGCATGCAGAAGTGCCTCCTCAAGCAACTCGGCAGGAATGCCCACGTCTACGTGGATGATGTGGTGGTTAAGACGGAGAAGCGTGGGACGCTGCTAGAAGACCTCAAGGAGACCTTTGAGAACCTGCGCCGATTCCAGATCAAGCTCAACCCGGAGAAGTGCGTTTTCGGAGTACCAGCCGGCCAACTCCTTGGCTTCCTGGTCTCCGAACGCAGCATAGAGTGTAACCCTGTGAAGATCAAGGCCATCGAAAGGATGGAGGTACCCAGCCAACTGTTAGATGTGCAGAAGTTCACCGGCTGCTTGGCGTCCATCAGCCGATTCATCAGTCGGCTGGGCGAGAAAGCTCTGCCTTTGTATCAATTGATGAAGAAGACCACCTTTTTCGAGTGGAACCACAAGGCGGATGAAGCATTTCTCCAGCTAAAGAAGATGTTGACTACTCCCCCTGTGCTGGCGGCTCCGACTCCCAAAGAGCCCATGCTCCTGTACATCGCCGCCACCATCCGAGTAGTCAGCACAGTCATCGTAGTCGAACGCAAAGAGGAAGGCAAGGAGCTCCCTGTCTAGAGACTGGTATATTACCTGAGCGAGGTACTGTCGACCTCCAAGAAGAACTACCCTCACTACCAGAAGATGTGCTACGGCGTGCATTTCGCCGCCAAGAAGCTGAAGCCTTACTTTCAAGAGCATCCAATCACCGTGGTTTGCACGGCTCCGTTGGCCGAGATCATTAGAAGCCGAGACGCCTCCGGCCGAGTAGCCAAATGGGCCATAGATCTGGCTCCTTACACCATCTACTACCAGCCCTTTTACCGCCATCAAATCATAAGCTTTGGTGACTTCCTCATCGACCGGGCGAGACCGATTACTGCCGCCGCCGACTCCACCCATTGGTGGATGCATTTCGACGGCTCCAAGATGCGCACCGGCTTGGGAGCCGGCGTCGTCCTCACCTCCCCCAAAGGCGACAAGCTCAAGTATGTGCTGCAGATCCACTTCACCGCCTCCAACAACGTCGCCGAATACGAGGCACTCACTCATGGGCTCCGGCTTGCCAAAGAACTCGGCATTCGCCGGATCCTGTGCTATGGCGACTCCGACTTGGTGGTCCAGCAGTCATCCGGCGATTGGGACGCAAAGACGCAAACATGGCGAGCTACCGCTTCCTGGTGCAGCAACTCAGCGGATACTTCGAGGGGTGCGAGTTCCTTCACGTGCCAAGAAATGACAATGATCAAGCAGACGCCTTGGCACGAGTCGGCTCCACCCGCCAAGCAATACCTTCCTGCGTCGCTCTTCAGCGCCTCCTTAAGCCGTCTATCAAGCCTTCACCAGAATCAGACTCCATCTTTGTGCCGGATCCTCCCGAAGAAGTCGGATCCGACTCTAGAGCCCCAGCAGACGACCCCAAGAAAATCACAGTCGGAGCCAGCCGGGGACTTGAACCCGGCCGGGGATCTCGCCATCCGACCGGGATCTGCGCCATCCGGCCGGGATCTGCGCGGTCGGACCGAGGACGCGCCCGGTCGGCCGAGGACTCATTCAATCCAGCAAGCGACGCAGACTCCAGCCCGCCGCCTCCCAGCCACCCTTGTCCAAGTCGCAGTGGTAGCAGTTGAAGAAATAGCAGCACCCTCATGGGCGCAGCCCATCCTCAAGTTTCTAGTGAACAGAGAGCTGCCGATCGACGAGATCCTCACTCGGCAAGTGCAGCACCGAGCGGCAGCATACACCATAATCAACAGAGAGCTGGTCAGGCGCAGCGTCACTGGTGTCTACCAGCGCTGCGTAGAGCCAGAACAAGGCCAAGCAATTCTCAGAGACATTCATCGAGGAAGTCGCGCCACCATGCAGCTTCAAGAGCACTCGTCGCCAAAGCCTTTCGGCACGGCTTCTTTTGGCCGACTGCCCTGGAAGAGGATAAAGAGTTAGTCCAAAAATGCAATGGGTGCGAAGTTCCGCTCCAAGCCACTTCAGCGGCTTCGCGCTGAAGACAATCCCCATCGCTGGCCCTTCGCGGTTTGGGGCACGGACATGGTGGGACCATTCAAGGCGGCCCGGGCGGCCTAACTCATCTGCTTGTCGCGGTGGACAAGTTCACCAAGTGGATAGAAGCAAAGCCCATCAAGAAGTTGAACGGTCCGACTGCAGTGACTTTCATCACCGACATCACGGTGCGGTATGGCATACCGCACATCATCATCATCGACAATGGCACAAACTTTGCCAAAGGCGCCTTGGCCCGTTTCTGCGCGACGCAGGGCATCTGACTGGACTTAGCGTCCGTTGCCCATCCGCAGTAAAATGGCCAGGTGGAGCGAGCAAACGGCCTCATCCTGTCCGGCATCAAGCCTCGGCTGGTCGAACCACTCGAGCGTTCGGCCGGCTGTTGGGTTGAGGAGCTACCATCCATCCTCTGGAATCTGTGCACGACTCCAAACAAGTCAACCGGCTTCACGCCTTTCTTCCTCGTCTACGGTGCCGAAGCCGTCATCCCGACAGACATAGAGTTCAACTCTCCACGAGTCACCATGTACACCGAAGAGGAAGCTGAAGAAGCACGCCAAGACGGCGTTGACCTGCTGGAAGAGGGCCGGCTGTTGGCACTCAGCCGGTCCGGCATCTACCAGCAGAGTCTGCACCGATACTACAACCGAAAGTTCAAGCCGAGATCGTTTCAAGAGGGCGACCTTGTGCTCCGGTTGATTCAGAGAATAGCCGGCCAGCACAAGCTGTCGGCACCTTGGGAAGGCCCCTTGATCATCAGCAAGGTGCTAGGGAACAACGCCTACTACCTAATCGACACTCGGAAGCCTCAAGCGCGCAAGAGGGACGACTCCGGCAAAGAAACAGAGCGCCCGTGGAATGCAAATCTTCTTCAAAGATTTTACAGTTGATGCAGTATGTATCGCACTACCCCCTTTGTATTAAAGTACCAAGAACTTGGCCCCCTAAGACGAGCTCGGGGACTGCCCTTTTTTGCTATATGTATGATAAGAATTATGCCTTCGAGTACATTACTTTCATTACAAGCCGCTTGGCACGGGCGAGACTAGTCGGCCCTATGAAGGAACCGGCATGGCTCTGATGAGCCGTATCATTTGGCAGATCTCCGGCGGCGCGGCATGTTGCCATGCCTGCCTGACCTCATCCACGATGTCAGCAACCTTCGTGCCCATAACGCCGGCTGTATGACCCGAAGACCACGGGCCGCCTATCGATGGGTGGACCGGCGGCGGCTGGCGCCCGAAGCGGACTGTGGGGTCGGCCTCCTGAGTCGGCCGACTCCTTCCCGAGCCCCACGAGCCATTAACGGATAGGATGGGGAATGGCGGCGGTGATCACCGATAGATGGCGGCCTTTGTTGCCACGACCCAATGACCAAGCTGCGTCATCGGGACTGCCGCTCAAATATCAAGCTGTCCGTGGGACCCGCCAATCGGCGGGCCCGAGCCGGCCAGGAAGGGCGGCGGTCGAGAGCAGACGGCCGGGACCCGCGCCCGGCGGATTACCATTGTACCCGGGGTAGGCCTATATAAACCCCCGGGGCACCCATGCAACAGGTTCGGACCTTGATAGAGATAGGCGGATAGCATAGGGAGGAGAGAGCTAGCCTTGCCCTCTCACGCCTCCTAATACAGCTCGAGGAGCACCATTGTAGTCACTTTGCCTTAGTGATCATGCGGAGACCCCAGAGCAGCGATGAGGGTGTTATCTCCTCGGAGAGCCACGAAGATGGATAAGATTCGCCGGCGTGCATGTCTTCGCCTCATCCCGTTTCCAGGCACCGGTGATGTTCTACTCGCCCCCACCATGATAAGCCATCCTTTGGCATATGTCGCACCCAACCCCTGACAAGGACAGAGGATGAAATGGGCAAACACCTGCAAAAGAGGGGTTTTATGCCAGATTATATGGTGTGGACATTTCATGGAGAGTCTGCCCAACATGCTATAGCTGAGGTGCTTCGTAGTTGCACCGACGAGCATGGTACCGGGATGCAAGACATGGTGCAAGACTCTGATGATGCTCGGGACTCAGACAATGAGATGGAGGAATCTGCAAAGGCCTTCAATGAAATGTTGGAGTCTTCAAAACGTCTTCCCCACGAGCACAATAAGCTTTGTCAGCTGGATGCCATCTCACTAGTAATGGCTCTGAAGGCTCAATTCAACTTTGGCAGAGAATGCTATGACGTGATGATGACAGTATTTGGACGTTTTCTACCCAAAGGCCATGTACTACCTGCAAACCTGTACCAGTCAGACAAAATCCTCCGTGCTCTTAAGATGCCCTATGAGAAGATACATGCGTGTGAGAATGGATGTGCCTTATTTAGGCTTCAGTATGCGGACTTGAACTATTGTCCCATTTGCAAATCATCCAGGTATGTTGTGATAGACAACGGTATGGGTGATAAGACGCAGTCCAAAATACCCATTAATGCTCTTTGGTATATGCCAATCGTACCAAGACTTCAACGTCTTTTCATGGTCGAAGAGACGGCAAGACAGATGACATGGCACAAAACGGGCAAAAGAACCCAACTAGATGCAGATGGGAAGCTGATGATGGTGCACACATCGGACGGTGAAGCATGGAAGCGCTTCGATGCATTACATGACAACAAAGCGGCAGGTCCGAGGCATCCTCAAGTCACCATCAGCACGGATGGGTTCAATGTGTTTGCTCTGACGGCAGCCCAATACATTTGTTGGGTTGTATTTGTCATTCCACTCAATCTCCCCCCGGACAGATTATGCAAAGAAAGAACATTTTCCTGATGTTGATAATTCCGGGGCCCAACTATCCGGGGAAGAATATGAATGTGTACATGCAGTCGCTGAAGGACGATTGCAAGAATCCTGGGATAATGGGTTCAAGACATACGACGCCTTTAGCAAAAAGAACTTCATAATGCGTGTCTGGTTCATGTACTCGGTGCATGACTTGCCGGCGTATGCACTATTTGTTGGCTGGTGTGTGCATGGAAGGTTCCCGTGCCCCACATGAAAGGGAGCTCTTTAGTTTCGTTGGCTTCAGGCCGGTCGCAAGTTTTCCTGCTTCGACTTGCATAGACCGTTCCTGCATCCTCACCATAAGTTCAAGAAAGACAAGTAGAACTTCATCAAAGGTAGAGTTTTCAAAAATTCTACTCCACCTCCGTTTACAGACCAAGAGATCCTGGATCAGTTAAATACTCGAGCCAAATCCAGAGCGTCCAGGATATTTCAAGGGGTATAATTTGCAACACGGCTGGACTCACAAGACAAGCTTGTGGGATATGCCTTACTTCAAAGACCTCCTTTGCCCACACAACATCGATGTGATGCATGATGACCCACAAGTATATGGGGTCAATTGTAGCTCTTTTCGATAAGTAAGAATGTCGAACCAAACGAGGAGCAGAAGGAAATGACAAGTGGTTTTCAGCAAGGTAATGTTTGCAAGTGCCAAAATTGTAAGTAGCGGAGTAGTTTGGTAGCAAGATAATTTGTAACGAGCGAGTAACAATAGTAGTAACAGAAGTGCAGCAAGGTAGCCCAATCCTTTTTAGGCAAAGGACAGGCCAAAACGGTTTCTTATGATAAGCAGAGTGTTCTTGAGGGTACACGGGAATTTCATCTAGTTACTTTCATCATGTTGGTTTGATTTGTGTTCGCTACTTTGATAGTTTGATATGTGGGTGGACCGGTGCTTAGGTGATGTTCTTACTTGAACAAACCTCCTACTTATGATTAACCCTCCCGCAAGCATCCGCAACTATGAGAAAAGTATTAAGAATTAATTCTAACCATAACATTAAACTCTACGATCCAATCGGTCCCTTATGGAATAGTGCATAAATTGGGGTTTAAGTTTTTGTCACTCTCGCAACCCACCATCTATTTACTACTCCACAATGCATTCCCCTAGGCCCAAATATGGTGAAGTGTCATGTAGTTGACGTTCACATGACACCACTAATAGAATGGCAACATCCATACCATCAAAATATCAAACACATATCAAGTTCACATGATTACTTACAACATGATTTCTCCCGTGACCTCAAGAACAAAGGTAACTACTCACAAACAATAAACATGCTCAAGATCAGAGGGGTATTGAATAGCATAATGGATCTGAACATATAATCTTCCACCAAATAAACCATATAGTAATCAACTACAAGATGTAATCTACACTACTAGTCACCCACGGGCACCAATCTATAGTTTTGGCACAAAGATTGAACACGAGAGATGAACTAGGGTTTGAGAGGAGTTGGTGCTGTGAAGATGTTGATGAAGATAGCCCTCCCCAAGATGCGAAAGTTGTTGGTAATGATGATGACGATGACATCCTCCTCCGGGAGGGAAGTTCCCCCGGCGGAATTGCTCCGCTGGAGGGTAAAAGTGCTCCTACCAAAGTTCCGCCTCGAGACGGCGGCGCTTCATCTCGAATGTCATCCCCTGATTTTTTCTAGGTCAAAATGACTTATATACCAGAAGATGTGCACCGGAGGTGGGCCGAGGAGGGCACAACCCACCAGGGCGTGCCTGGGCTCCCTGACGCACCCAGGTGGGTTGTGCCCACCTGGTGGGCCCCCAGTTATTTGCTCCAATATTCCTTGGAATATTCCATAAAGGTTCTCCATGAAGGCTCAGCTTGTTTGGAGTTGTGCAGAATAGGTAGCCTGACGTAGCTTTTTCAGGTCCAGATTTCTGGCTGCTACAATTTTCCCTCTTGGTGTATACCTTGCAAATTATGAGAGAAAAGGCATTAGAATTACTCCAAAAAGCATTATTATGGATAAAAACATTATAAATAATATTAAGAAAACACGATGCAAAATGGACATATCAATGCACACTAAGAAGAATATCGCCGAGGCACTTTTTGGTAAATTGTTCGGCATAGATGGGAAGTCAAAGGATAATCCTAAGGCAAGCGTCGATCAGGAGGCGCTATGTCGTAGACCATAACAAAACATGCAACCACCGAAAGGAAAGAAGAACTAGACAAAGCCAAAGGCATGGTTCAATCTTGGAAGGCCAGCTATGAAGGAAATTATTTTGTGGGTGGAAAGCAGCTGATGTTCCCCGATGGGTATGCAGCGAATCTAAAGAGGGGTGCGAGTCTTGAAAAATTGAAGATATTTGGTCTCAAGAGTCATGATTGGCACATATGGATTGAGCGGGTAATGTCGGTGATGTTGCGTGGCTTCATCCCTTAGGATGAATGGCTAGTACTAGCAGAGTTGAGCTATTTCTTCCGTGTTCTTTGTGCGAAAGAACTATCGCCTGACCTGGTAGAAGAAATGGAAAAGTTGGCACTGGAGTAGATCTGCAAGTTAGAAAAGATATTTCCGCCAGGCTTCTTTAACCAATGTAGCACTTGATTTTGCATCTCCCAACCGAGGGAAGATTGGGGGGGCGTGCAAAATCATTGGTGTTACGCAACTAAGAGGATGCAGAAGACGCTTCGAGCAAAATGTAAAAATAAACATAGAATTAAAGCATCGATGGCCGATGCATTCATTACTGAGGAGGTGGCAAACTTCGTGACAGCACACTACGACGCCAAAAATCGTCATTTGCATAATCCGAAGCCTCGTAAAATGCTGGCGACCCTAAAAAGGGTGGATCCAACCTCAGCCTATTCAAAGGGGATCTCGCACGAGCCGGTGCTTCTAATTCCTTAATGTTGGATGTCGAAGAATGGCGGACCATTTCGTTGTATATCTTCAACAACCTAACAGAAGTGCGGCCGTACATTGAGTAAGTTCTCAGTACATTGTTGAGGGAGTCCTGGACTAGGGGGTGTCCGGACAGCTGGACTATCATCGTCCACCGGACTCCAAGACTACGAAGATACAAGATTGAAGACTCTGTCCCGTGTCTGGATGGGACTTTCCTTGGCGTGGAAGGCAAGCTTGGCGATACGGATATGTAGATCTCCTACCATTGTAATCGACTCTGTGTAACCCTAGCCTTCTCCGGTGTCTATATAAACCAGAGGGCTTTAGTCCGTAGGACACAACATACATTACAACAATCATACCATAGGCTAGCTTTAGGGTTTAGCCTCCTTGATCTCGTGGTAGATCCACTCTTGTACTACCCATATCATCAATATTAATCAAGCAGGACATAGGGTTTTACCTCCATCAAGAGGTCCAACACAGGTAAAACATCGTGTCCCTTGTCTCCTGTTACCATCCGCCTAGGCGCACGATTCGGGACCCCCTAGCCGAGATCCGCCGGTTTTGACACCGACATTGGTGCTTTCATTGAGAGTTCCTCTGTGTCGTCACCGATAGGCTCGATGGCGTCTTCAATCAACAACGTTGTCCAGGATCGAAAGCTACGCCCCTGGCCATCAGGTCAGATTCGGAAGCCTAAACTTCACGGCCGACACCGACGGGGACTTGATCTTCGACGGGCTCGAGCCACAGCCAAGCGCGCCGCACTGTTACGATGGGCATGATCTAGCTCTGCCGCCGAACAGTGCCTTGGTGGCCGCACAAGAATCCACTCTGGCCCTTAGTCCGGAGCCGATCGCCCAGGTCGAGGACCGGTGGTTGGACACCGCCTCGGGGGCTGCAACTTCTACGGCGATGGGGCCGAACACTAGCCTTGTCCCTCGCGAAACCCGTGACTCAGGTGCGGACTCCTAACGGACTCCGGACCTCCCACCCCGCCAATCGAATCGATTGGGCGCGATTCTGAATTCACCACGCGGACATCTTCCAACACTCGCCCTTCGCGACATCCTAAATTCACTAAAGCATCTCTCGCTATCCGGAGAGTCCTTGCGGATTATGGCGGGATGGTTGGGATACAGACGACGAAGAAATTCAGAACCCACCCACCACCCACTTTGTAGCCATCGTCGATTTATCTAACCGACATGCTAGACTACGACTCGAAGACATCGACTCTATGGACGACGATGCCGGAGCGAACGAGAACCAGCGCCTCAGAGGCCTTTGAAGACCACCTGTCATACGACATATACATGGTGGACACCCCAAAAGACGGGGGCGGCAAAAAAGCGTGGAGGCGATTCCTTAAAGAAACAACCCAAGCACCGGCGTCGTGGCGCGCTCTAAATCCGCCACAGCAAGAATGGAGATTCGGCACGAGAGATAATAATACCCCGAGAGTGCCGAAGAGAATCCCCTCCAGCAAGACTCGGTCACGGGAGGATGCGAAGCAAGCCCTCACGAGAGGCGGCGAAAGAGGTTGAGGATTATAACTATATACCTCCCTCCAAGGCGAGGCAAGCCTCAACGGCAGCAATTAATTCGTGCACGAGATCCCGTCGAACAAGACCGTTTTAAGCGCGGGCTTATCGCCACACAAATAGCCTAAAGAAAAGCAGCAGCAGCTTCAAGCTGATCGGGACCTGGGCCGATCGATGCACCGAGGTCCTCGCGGCGAAGAGTATGAACTTCGAGCGTCCCTCCAAAACTTACCCAAAACGCAAGTTGCTCCCCGATTAGAGGAAGAAGCATACATACCTTCATCACGATTGCGATACAGCCGACCGACCACCCGTGGTCGCGACGAAGAGGCATCGGGCCCTCCACCAAGACCGTACCCCGGCATCGCTCCAAAAGTACGAAGCCAAGAGGGAACACGCCGGACTTGCGAGATATATTGGAGGACAAAGCAAGGCAATCTAGATCCATTTACGGATCACGTCGGCGCCCCACGACCCGCGACGAATACCGTCGCGCCGGATACAATAACCCCGGTCGGGCCGAACACAACAGACAATGCTCTCTCGAGCTACGTCGTGATATTGCTAAATATAGAGGCGCCGCACACCCGCTATGCTTCACTGACGAAGTAATGGATCATCAAATCCCTGAAGGGTTTAAACCAGTAAACATCGAATCCTACGATGGAACAACAGACCCCGCGGTTTGGATTGAAGATTATCTCCTTCACATCCATATGGCCCGCGGCGACGATCTCCATGCCCTCAAGTATCTCCCACTCAAGCTTAAAGGACCAGCTCGACATTGGCTTAACAGCTTGCCCGCAGAGTCAATTGGGTGTTGGGAAGACCTGGAAGCCGCATTCCTCGACAACTTCCAGGGCACGTATGTGTGGCCACCAGACGCCGATGACCTAAGACACATAATTCAGCAGCCAGACGAATCGGCCAGACAGTTCTGGACACGGTTCTTGACAAATAAAAACCAAATCATCGACTGTCCGGATGCAGAGGCCCTCGCAGCCTTCAAACATAACATCATGACGAGTGGCTAGCCCGGCACAGGGGCAGGAAAAGCCGAAATCCATGGCAGCCCTCACATCATTAATGACCCGCTTTTGCACGGAGAGGATAGCTGGCTAGCTCGCAGCAACAACCTCGATAAAAATTCGGCGGTCCGGATACTAAGGACCACAACGGCGTCACGTCGAAGCAAAATAAGCGCCGCGTGCTTGGCGGCGACAAGGAGGATCGGCGATCAGCGCCAGGTTCGAGGCTCTAAACCCGGTCGTGGAAGAAGCCATTCAAAAGAACCACTCTGGCTGTCCAATTTGGACCGAATACTCGACCGCTTATGCGGATACATGGCACCTGAAAAGCCAGCTAATCACACCAACAGAGATTGCTGGGTGTTCAAGCAGCGAACAAGTTAATTGCCGAAAACAACGACAAGGGGCTAAACAGCGACAACGAGGAAGAGACCCGACCGCCGAACAATAGAGGACAGAAGGGTTTCCCCCCACAAGTGCGGACGGTCGACATGATATCGCAACCCATATACCCAAGAGGGAGCGGAAGTGCACTAAAGGGGCGTATACGCGATGGAGCGATCGCCCAAGTTCAATCCATGGTCCTCTTGTCCGATCACTTTCGATCGAAGAGACCATCCGACCAGCATCCGCCATGGCGGATTCGTCGCGATGGTTTTAGATCAATCGTCGATGGATTTCACCTCACGAGTCCCGATGGACGGCGGTAGTAGCTGAACCTGCTTTATCGGGATACGGTCGCAAGATGGGCATAGACCCTCAAGGATTAAACCTACAAAGACGACCATTAAAGGCGTCATACCAGGTGTTGAGGCCAATTATGCAGCTCACCACACTGAAGTGGTCTTCGGATCCCGGATAATTTCCGGGCGAGGAGTTAATCTTCGACATAGTCCCATTTCGCAGCGGCTATCACGCTCTGCTCGGACGAACCGCGTTTGCAAAAGTTCAACGCGGTGCCGCATTATGCATACCTCAAGCTCAAAATGCTAGGCCCTCGTGAAGTCATCACGGTCAACAGAAATACGGAACGCTCCCTCCAAACGGAGGAACATACAGCGGCTCTCGCGGCAGAAGTACAGAGCAGCCTTTTAAGGCAATTTTCGAGTCCGGCCGTTAAACAGCCGGATACAGCCAAACGCGCCCAGAGCAACATCAACCAAGACCACCTAGCACGATCCGAGCACGCGTAGCAATGCGGCCCTGATCCCAGCCCCTGCATGATCGCAAGAACAACCCTCCGCGTACATCATTACGTTTAGGAGATACCATGGGCGTAGGGGAAGGGGCACGACCACAATAGACCCAGAGTGCGGCTCGACCACACTAGGGGCTCGCAAGTGTGTCACTCTTTTTTATTATTATTTTCCTTCTTTGTATACACAGGACTCCGTTAACCAGAGGCCCTGTCTGGCGGTGAACCTGCCGAACTCACGATGCAACAGCCAGGGAAGAAAGAAGGCTGCGACGAACACTCAGGTGGTCTCCATTACAAGCATTAAATTTGATTATATACACCAAGTCCATGATCCACCCACGGAGGGGACATGTTTAATTAGTCAAACCCTTGCTTACAAGACTATTTGTATCGATCCGCACTCATAGCGAGACTTCCTTTAATAAATAATGCAGCACTTTTCGACTGCAATTACATTGCTTTATATATATATATATATGTTCATTAAATGACATCTTGCACCCGTATATTTTGGTACGGCCGAATACACCAGGGGCTTGTGTTCCCCGCATTATGGTGTGATAAGTCCGAACACTTTCACAAGTCGGCACCCGAACTTATAGCATTATATGAATCGGCTCGAATCATGTCTTGGGTCAATAGTTGGGTTTGCCTGCTCCCATGTTTTGGTGCCTTACGTTCCATTCATCGGCCAAGGTGGCCTTTGGGAGAACCACTGCGATTGCGCCCGATTGAGCCGGACGGCGCCTCGGAGGAAAGCTAAAACCGACGGCATGATAAGGCGAGAGACTGGTCGCTGTTCGAGATGTCTTTTCGGGTCCCTAAAGACTCATGCCGCTTGACGAAGTGCGGATAATGTCGATGAAGGCGTGGATAGCGCCCAATTGGTCTTCGAATACTAGGGGCTTCGCCGAAATTTAAAATTATAGAATTCTATGGCTAAGTGAGAGTGTTCAAGCATTATAAGTCCGGTTGCCTTGTTACGTTGTGTTGGCGCCTCCTAGATGGACCCAAAATGGGAACAAGAGTGCCCAAGTTTATCTGAACACCCCAAAGATTTCATGGCTCGGGGCTGAAGCCAACGACTTGCCATCTCTCGATTTTATAAGCGGCCGCCTGAAGGTAATATTTTAAATTAAACAAGCGTTGCTTAAAGCGCATATGAACAAAGTTTTCAGCGCAGGATAACACATAGCGAGTTTACTCAAAATTACATCTCAGGGGCATTCATCCGCAATATCGCGGGCTCCCTTGAGACAGTCTTATAGTACATTTGAGCGTCGATACTCCTTGCCGGTGGCGGCGGGTCGATGAAGCTTCTCGCATCCAGCCTGCCCGGTGCACCTTTGTGCGGGCAAGGGCCCGACGAGCACCTTCAATCTGGTGGAGCGCTTGATGACCTCCACCCGGGGCATGCATCCACCAGCCGCCGCGACGAGGTCGAAATAGCTCCCGGGCATGGCCTATCCGAGCCACAACCGGACTATCGAGCCCTTCATGGCCTCCTCGGCCGCCTTGTGGAGCTCGACCAGCTGCTTCAGCTGGTCGCTAGGGAGCACCGTGTAACGCCCCAAGACCAGAGCTTCAGAAGACTTCCAGATATTCCGAGTTTCGCCGTGCGATGTATTTGTTTTTGCATTGCATCATGTCATCATGCCATCATATCTTTAATTTTTAAAACTCAACTAAATAAATCGTATGGATTTTTTCGATCCATTTAAATCGAGGGAATTCACATGGTGATTTCTCTTTATAACATATTCAAAGCCTCTCAATATTATTAGGGAGCTATAATAAAATTATTCCATTTATTTGGAATTAACCATAACCCACTTGCAAAATCCCAATGCCCTTTATTATTTCAGTTTTTGGCCCCTAACTTTGCCATATATCCTTTCGTCATTTTCCGGAGCTCCACCAAAAACCGAACATTTTTGGACACATCTTTTTCCTAGCCCTTATTCAAACCATTTGAATTAAATTCAAATGACTTTGAATTAAATCTTGCATTCGTGCCTCTTTT
The DNA here is from genome assembly GCA_021437245.1 of Aegilops speltoides. Lineage (NCBI taxonomy): Eukaryota > Viridiplantae > Streptophyta > Magnoliopsida > Poales > Poaceae > Aegilops > Aegilops speltoides. The sequence goes on from CM038143.1 coordinate 388,483,329, forward strand.
CTATTTTTCCTGGACCGAGCTCATTTCTATGAGTCCGGGAAAATAATCCCCATGCCCAAGTCCCTTCTCTAACCTTTTTCTTTCTTTCCTTTTCTTTCTTTCTTTTTTTTTCTCTCTTCTGTCATGTGTGTGGGGGAGAGAGAGATTCCAGCCTAGGCCAGCCCACCAGCCGCATCGGCCCATTTTCCTCTCAGGCCCAGCCGGCCCCTACCTTCTAACCCTAGCCCGAGCGCTCCCCCCTCGCTCGATCTCATCTCCCCTCGTCCCTTTGTGCGCCGCCGCACACACACACCCGCACCCAGCGCCGTAACCCAGCAGCCATCGATCTCCCTCCTCCTTTCTTCCTCGTCGCGCCGAACCAGGGAGACGCCGCCCCCGCGCCCTGTCTTCCTCCTCGCCCTGCGCGCCCGATGCCGCCCCGCGTCCTCAACTCCGGCGGCCACATGCCCCTCCTCGACCTCGCCGCCGATAGTAGCAGCTGCTGCACCCTCGCGCCGAGTGCCGCCCCTTCGCGCCCCTCTGTCGTTCGCCTCGGGCTCCTCCGACCAGCCTCGCACCCGACCCCTCTCAGCCCCACGTGTTGCGCCCTCGTCTCGACCCCATGCGCCTCGCCGCGCCTCCTTCTGCTGCCGGCCAACCCCATGGCCTCGAGGAACCCCGAGATCCACCTCTGCGGTGACTCCCTTGTCCCCACCATCCTTCTCCTCCGTCGGGGCCTCTTCCTTCGAGCACCCAGAGCTGCTCCTTCCGCCGCCATGGCCTCGCGCCTCCCCGTCGACCACCAGACTCCGCTCAAGGCCTCCAACGCCGGGAACGGGTTCACCTCGCCTGGATCCGTCAAGTCCCGCTGCCGTTGCCTCCGCTTCGTGCCCTGCATCCCGCATCGCCAGCCACTGCCCCTGCTTCCTCTCGTCAGAGACGAACGCTCGTCCTGCTCGGCCCGGCCATTGTTTCGCTGACCTCGTCTCCCTCCTGCCCTGCTGCTGCCTCCAAGCACCATCGATGCATCTACGTGGTTAGCACCGTCGTCAAATCGCCTTGGGTCACCTTCAGAAGTGGCACGGCAAGTGCAGCGATGACCCTTGAAAACCCCCAAGTGTACCTCTGCCGCCGCTGCGGGATTCGCCAAGTACCAGGATGACGATGACTCGTCAAGTTCGTCTACGTGCGTGTACCACTACCGTCGCCCGAAGACCCGTGTACCACAAGCGCCAAGTTCAACTACCGCCGCCGCCGTGTACCACTACTTCCACTACCGTCGCGAGAACGACTACTTCCACTACCGTCGCCACGTGAACAACTACTTCCCACGACGACCCGTGAACGACTACTTCCACTACGAACGCGAACCGTCCCGTTTGAATGCTTTGAAGGTATAACCTGAAACGACCGCCGTGGACCGAATGCATGTTGTATGAGATGCACCGTTTGCACCGTGTCCGAATAGTCACTCGTTTTCCATGCCAATATCCCGTGGGAACCCGGTAGTCGGGAGCACCCCACCATCTTTTGCTTGTTTCGCACATCCGCACACTTGCTCTTTTGCACCCGGTAGTCGGAATGTTGCCGTGGCACCATTTTTGTTATCGTTGCCGTGGCACCTTTTCGTTCCGCCATGGCGACAAATGCTTCATAACATGCTCTTGTCAACATTTTCATAAAAATTGCATAAAACTTGCATATGTCATCCGCATCATGATAACAATAATTAAAATGTTTAAAATTGTTGTTGCATTAATTTGCTAAATGACATGTGGGGATTTTCCGGAATGGTTGTTTGTTGTTCCGGCCTCATTTAAACTTGCCTAAATTGTTAGTTTAATTATGCCTCACCACTTGCCATGTTTAACAACATTTAATATTATTGAGTAGCTTATAACAAGAGAGAACTAAATAATTGATGTGGTGTTTTGTCAATATGCAACTCGTTGCATATTGAGCTCCACTTAATTTGTAGTATTATTTGTTGCACTTTGCCATGCCATGCCTCATTAAACCGGACATGCATCATACTTGTTTGTGCATCATGCTATGCTTATGTTATGGTTGTTTACTATGTTGTTTGCTTCTTTCCGGGTTGCTTCTCTCGCTAGCTTCGGTTTCGTTCCGGAGTTGTGAGGATTCGTTCGACTACGTCCGTTTGTCTCCTTCATGGAATCGTTCTTCTTCCTTGCGGGATTTCAGGCAAGATGATCATACCCTCGAAATCACTACTATCTTTTCTATGCTAGTTTGCTCGCTCTTTTGCTATGCCAATGCTGCGATGCCTACCATTTGCTTGTCAGCCTCCCAAATTGCCATGTCAAACCTCTAACCTTTGACACCATTCCTAGCAAACCGTTGATTGGCTATGTTACCGCCTTGCTCAGCCCCTCTTATAGCGTTGTTAGTTGCAGGTGAAGATTGAAGATTGTTCCTTGTTGGAACATGGAGATGATGTTCCTTGTTGGAACATGTTTACTTGTTGGGATATCACAATATATCTTATTTAATTAATGCATCTATATACTTGGTAAAGGGTGGAAGGCTCGGCCTTATGTCTGGTGTTTTGTTCCACTCTTGCCGCCCTAGTTTCCGTCATATCGGTGTTATGTTCCCGGATTTTGCGTTCCTTACACGGTTGGGCTATAATGGGAACCCCTTGACAGTTCGCCTTAAGTAAAGCTCCTCCAGCAATGCCCAACATTGGTTTTACCATTTGCGCTAACAACCTACCACCTTCCCTTGGGTTCTGCAGACTCAAGGGTCATCTTTATTTTAACCCCGGGCGGTGCTCCTCGAGTGTTGGTCGAACCGAGCTACTGCTGGGCCACCTCGGGAAACTTGAGGTTGGTTTTACTCGTAGCTAGACTCATCCGAGTGTGCCACGAGAAAGAGATATGTGCAGCTCCTATCGGGATTTGTCGGCACATTCGGGCGGTGTTGTTGGTTTAGTTTTACCTGTCGAAATGTCTTGTTGTACCGGGATACCGAGTCGATCGGAGTGTCTCGGGTGGAGGTCTATTCCTCCGTTGACCGTGAGAGCTTGTCATGGGCTAAGTTGGGACACCCTGCAGGATTTGAACTTTCGAAAGCCGTGCCCGGTTATGTGGCGGATGGGAATTTGTTAACGTCCGGTTGTAGAAGACCAAGTTGACCTTAATTAAAATACATCAACCGTGTGTGTAACCGTGATGGTCTCTTTCCGTGGTCCGGAAGTGAACACGATGTTGGAGTTATGTTTGGCGTGGTTGCTATAGGATCACTTCTTGATCATACTTTTATCGACCGTGCTTTGCCTTCTCTTCTCGCTCTCTTTTGCGATTGTTGCCACCATATATGCTAGTCGCTGCTGCAGCTCCACCTCATGCCTTTACCTTACCCATAAGCTTAAATAGTCTTGATCTCATGGTGCGAGATTGCTGAGTCCCCGTGGCTCACGGATACTTCAAAACCAGTTTGCGGTGCCTATGTTACCGAGAAGGTGACGCTACCAAGCTCAAGGAGGAGCTCGATGAAGATCTTGCCCTTTGTGTTGTTTCGTTCTAGTTGATCGAGAGTGGAGCCCGGTTAGGGTCGATCGGGGACTTTGTCGCATTTGGGGTTCTTCTTTTATTTTGGTTCCGTAGTCGGACCTTGATTGTATCTGGATGATGTAATGCTTTATTCATGTAATTGTGTGAAGTGGCGATTGTAAGCCAACTATGTATCTCTTTCCCTTATGCATTACTTGGGTTGTGTGAAGATTACCTCACTTGCGACATTGCTTTCAATGCGGTTATGCCTCTAAGTCGTGCTTCGACCGTGGGAGATATAGCCGCATCGAGGCGTTACACACGGATGGCCGCCTCGGCGTCTTCGAGACCGAAGACCTTCTCCGTTGAGCTCCCTCCTGCCACGGTAAAATCTTGGCGGCATCGGATACCTTGGCGGCAGATCTGCAACGCCCTAGAGAGCTCCGAATTCGGGTAAGTGTCAGGTAATTTACATTAACATGCTTGCTTTGCATGAAAAATGCCTTACTCGCTGCTATCTTCTTTACATCTTTAACCTCCTGAAGGGCCTTACGGGCCTCGGCCTTGGCGGACTTGGCACTTTCGAGAGCCGAGGCAAGCTCGGACTCTCGAGTCTAGGAGTCGCGCTCCAAGCTCTCATGCTTCTCCAAGAGAGCCTGGAGCTCTTGCCGCACTTCCGCCACCTGTGCCTCCTGCTTTTCTCGCTCTGCCCGTTCTGCGGCCGCACTGCGTTCGGCCGCGGACACAGCCTCCTTCAGGGCTGCCACCTCGTTTGTGGCCCCTGCAATACCCATATTATCCTTGTTAATTTTATTGCGACCAAAATCCTTTTCTGTAAGGTAACAATTCAAAGTGGTGCTACTCACCTTCTTTCTCCTCGAGCTGCCTCTTGGCATGGCCGAGCTCTCGCTCGACCGCTCGAGATCTTGCTTTAATGTACAAACCTCCGCAGATCGGTCTGGCGGGTCAGCGACAGCCTGCAAACCCATATTGACATAATTTATTAGCAACTGCGAATATCTTTTAGATCCTCGGTCGGCTTTTCTTTCCGAGCGCCAACCGAGCATCGAGGGCTCTTGTCTATGCGGTATTACATTACACAATTTTAACTTCTTACCTCAAAGCACGCTAAAAGGCTCTGCGAGCTTCGTCAGCCCACTCTTAGCGGCCGGACCTTCAATCACCGCACTCATAACAAGGCGGTGTTCTTCGATGGAAGCGCTTTGGCGCCTCCGGCAAGTTGTCCGCGCCTCGGTTGGGCGGAGGCCCCGGCGTCACTGATCTTGCCCTTCTTTGAAGGGCACGCTTCTTGACTCTGGAACCACGACGGGTTCCGACGTAGAGTCCGGCGCAAAGTCCGGGAGGCTGCCTTGCGGCGCCTCCGGAGCCTCCTCCTGAAGGGTCCCTTTCTGGGATCCCACCTCGGTGTATACATCGGCGCGGGGGGTAGAGGCAGTCGGGAGTAAATCCACATCTGACAGGGCCAACGACCCGCTCGATGAAGCGGGAGATCATCATCGGCGGATGCGGACGATATCACGACATTAGTAGGACACCATGTGACACGAAAGAAATTGCATATCGAGGATCCGGATACTTACGATCTCGCCGAGGCTGGCCCTTGAAGGCCACTCCTCCTCGCCAACGCCGGTGTTGGCGGAGCTGTCCGGGGGAATAGTTCTCCCCTCTTGGACCCTTCGGCCTCCCCTGTTGGGGAAGCCTTCCTCTTCCTTTCTCCTCCTCCGGAGAGAGTCTTCTTCCCCCTCCTCGTCTTGGGAGGAGTCCGCCTCGTTGTCGGACGCTTTGATTCTGGAACTCTTCGAGTCCCGTGGCCACCTTCTTGGCCTTCTCTCTGGCACCACGTGCGGTGCCGGAACCAGCAGCCCCGCTAAACGGGCATCCACTGGGTCTTCTGGCATGGGAGCCTGGCAGACAAGCTGCTCGTCCTTTTCCATCCATTCCTGTCAAAGGAAAAGGGAGATTGAAACCCTCTTAGAATCAATCTATATACAACAAGTGTCCCGTAAAGGGGTTGAATCACTTACCTCGTCAGCTGGATACTGCGAGCGAAATCCGTGATCCTCCGTCGCGGATGCGGGGGCTTCGGCGCCCTTGAACAGCACCCTCCAGGCACCTTCGTACGTCATGTCGAAGAGCCCGCTTAGCGCCTGGTGCTGTTCCGGATCGAACTCCCACAGATTGAATGCCCATTTTTGGCATGGGAGGATCCGGCGGACGAGCATGACTTGGACCACGTCAACGAGCCTGAGCTTCTTGTCCACCAGCTTCTGGATACAAGCTCGGAGTCCCGTCAGCTCCTTCGGATTGCCCCACAGCAAACCCTTCTCTTTCCAGGAGGTGAGCTGCATAGGGATACTAGATCTAAACTCGGGGGGCCGCCGCCCACTTAGGGTCGCACGGCTCGGTGATATAGTACCACCCCGATTGCCACCCCTTGACGGAGTCCACGAAGGCCCCTTCGAACCAGAGGACGTTGGGCATCTTGCCCAACATGGCGCCTCCGCACTCCGCCTGCGTGCCCTTCACTACCTTCGGCTTGACGTTGAAGGTCTTGAGCCACAAGCCGAAGTGGGGCCGGATGCAGAGGAGGGCCTCACACACGACGATGAACGCCGAGATGTTGAGGATGAAGCTCGCGCCAGATCGTGGAAATCCAGGCCGTAGTAGAACATGAGCCCCCAGACAAAGGGGTGAAGTGGAAATCCCAGTCCGCGGAGGAAGTGGGGAAGGAAAACGACCCTCTCGTGTGGCCCAGGGGTAGGGATGAGCTGCCCCTCATCGGGCAGCCGATGCGCGATATCGCCGAAAAGGTATCCGGCGCTGCGCAGCTTGGTGATGTGCTCCTCCTTGACGGTGGAAGCCAACCATTTGCCTCCCCCTCCGGACATGGTCGGGGAAGGTTGAGACGAGATGCGCGAGCTTGGGCGTTGGAGCTTGAGTGCGCGGAGGTGGATAAGCAAAGGAGGAAGAAGGCGTGGGTGAAAAGGTGAATCCTTATCCCTTATAATATAGGCGGGCGAAGACCATGCGCCCCCCCCCCCAGCAGCCTGGTAAAACTCGCTTATCTCCCAAGCGCCACCATCAATGGCGCGGTTGGGTCACCCACGTCCGTATTGATGAGAATCCCGGAATAAGGGGAACACAATCTCTGCTTCGACAGGACGTGCCAAGGAAACCGCTTCGCTAAACGTGTTGAGGTGGTATAATAAAAAACGATTCAAGTAAAGGCTTGGTAGCGGTGTGATGTCATGCCGCGTAATACGTCAGCAGATTGGACTTGTGTACATTTTATTCTCTCTCGGTGGAATGTGGAATTTATTTTGCGAGCTGGACACTATCCCGGTGTTCATGATCTTCTCTGGATTATTCAAAGGAGGAACCCGCCTTGCAATGCCGAACATTATGCGCGCCGGACTTATCGTCATTGAAGCCTGGTTCAGGGCTCTTGAGGAGTCTTGGACTAGGGGTGTCCGGACAGCGGACTATCATCGTCCGCGGACTCCAAGACTACGAAGATACAAGATTGAAGACTCCGTCCCGTGTCCGGATGGGACTTTCCTTGGCGTGGAAGGCAAGCTTGGCGATACGGATATGTAGATCTCCTACCATTGTAACCGACTCTATGTAACCCTAGCCTTCTCCGATGTCTATATAAACTGGAGGGCTTTAGTCCGTAGGACACAACATACATTACAACAATCATACCATAGGCTAGCTTTAGGGTTTAGCCTCCTTGATCTCATGGTAAATCCACTCTTGTACTACCCATATCATCAATATTAATCAAGCAGGACATAGGGTTTTACCTCCATCAAGAGGGACCGAACCTGGGTAAAACATCGTGTCCCTTGTCTCCTGTTACCATCCGCCTAGACGCACAGTTCGGGACCCCCTACCCGAGATCCGCCGGTTTTGACACCGACAATTGTTTTGCAACTTCTAATTCCTTTGAACTGCTCTTATTCCCGGATAAATTGATACAGTCGATACATGGCCAAATTCTCTTATGGAGCGGTGATCCAAAAGGATTTCGTCAGAGAGTATGAGCTTCTGGCAAAGTATGGGGGCGGCTATCCCGGTTTCATCTCTTGGTTCAAACAAACGGTAATTTCCATTAGACCATTTAATTTCTTCGTCTAATTTGTGGCTAATGCAACAATCCCTTTCATATTAAACTTGTAGGCTAATTTAGAGTTATGGACGCCGAATTGAGACAAATCGCTAATGGTTTTGACTTTAATGTCCGTTCATTTGACAAATACGACATCAACGGGTATCGCTTTTGTACCTATGGCAAAGAGCTATCTATGGCTGACCGGAAGTCTACAAATTGTTGTGTCTCTGCTATCGGCGAAGGAGATACCGAGTATTATGGAAGTGTTGAAGCAATTTATGAACTTTAATTCTATGGTGCAAACCCACCAAACGTCGTAGTCTTCAAAGTTACTGGTTCCAGCCAAAGGAGACTAGAAGGACTCATGAACATATAGGGCTAGTGGAAATCAATCAAAGCACCCATTTGGATGTTCCCGATGTCTATATTATGGCTCAACGGGCAACCTAAGTTTTCTATCTACCATGGGCCTGTCAAAGTGATCCAAATCTCAATGGTTGGGATGTCGTTTATGAAGTGCCACCCGTGTTAGACCACCTCCCCCAATGAAGAGGATTATGAACCTCACATTAACCCAGACACATATGAAGGAGAATTATTCCAAGAAACACGTCCTTCCAAAAAAACGTTTCAAGAACCGCTATATTTCACCCCAGAACATTGAAGTAGACATCGACAGTGAACCCGACTTCACCCCTCAGCCGGAACAAGAAGAGCCTGAACTAGAAGAGGTTACTACTGCGGATGACCTGTCAATGATTGACCGATTACATAGAGGTGGCCTTCCACATGATGATGCATTTATTAATGATCAAGATGAGCACGTCATTACTGATAGTTATGATGATGATGCATTTATTGATCTCGAAGCATTTATTGAACCCGACAATTGAGATTATTATTAGATACTCAATTTTTTTATGTTGTACTTGATTTGTATAGTTACTTGTATGATTGTATGATTTATATAGTTACTTGTATAATTTTCTTACTTTGTATGATTGTTTGTTATACATAGTGCCATGGTCTTGATATCCGTCCCCGTCGGCCCTCGCCCGCTTTATGAATCGGATGTGGTAAATTCTCTTTTATAACTATTTGTTGCATTTCGCATTTATGACAATTATGGCCATCAAGTTGACATAGAGATATTTTAATCTAGGAGGTGTGTGAACCGGAATTTGCAACCGATCCTCTTGTCGAGAAGTTAAATTTAGTTGAAAGTATTTTAAAGAAAAAATTAAAAGAATTGAAGAAGAGAAGATGAAATTGGAGTTGTATGTTGTCGATGTCGTCGATGATCACAAGATGAAGATGAATGCAATGCGCTTGAATATTAAGAAGATTAGAAAATATGCCATTGATAATGACGCTTGGTATCATTATACCATTGGATCAATTGTTACCTTAGTTGCGATCTTCATCGCATTTTTTGTGATGAGGGTAAGTTTTCTCTAGAGTTTTGCTTAACAAATGCATACTTAGCTTACTCTCCTCCTAAATGGCATAGTTACCTAAATTAGACAAAAAAATGAGCTATACTAAGCTTCTTCAGTTCATTTATGACATACTTAGCATACTTAGGTCAAAAATGGCATAATAATCTTTGTTACCTCCAAAATGATATAGACTTAGCTTATTTTCCTCGAAAATGACATAATAACCTTACTAAGCTCCAAAATGACCTATTTACCTAGATTAGCTCTAAAATGACCTATACTTAGCATTTTTACCTAGCTTAGCAATAAAATGGCATTTTTACCTACCTTAGTTAGAAGAAGAAGAAGAAGAAGAAGAAGATAAAGAAGAGGAGAGGAGAAAAAGAAAGAGAAGAAAAAATCTTCTTCTTCTTATTTTCTTCTTATTCTTCTCCTAGCTAGTCTTCTTCTTCTTCTAACTTTCTTCTTTCCCAATTTGCAGATCTGCTTCAGATAAGGAAGCTTGTCTTGATGGAGTCTACTCTTCTCTTTATGCTTCCTTATTGTTTTGATATTGTAGGATGAACAATGTGAAACTTGCTACCTATATATGTATGCATGGATGAAACCATTGTATGCTTGTTGTTGGATATGTTGGCTAGCTATATATGTTGCATATGGACTTTTGTTTTGCTATGTATATGTGTTGGATGATCATATCCATATGGCAGGGATATGATTTGGTATGTATGTGTTGATATGCTTGTCGAAAGTATTTTCATGTGTGTGTGTGTGTGTGTGTGTGTGTGTGTGTCTATATATATATATATATATATATATATGTGTGTGTGTGTGTGTGTGTGTGTGTGTGTGTGTGTGTGTGTGTGAAATTCTGTGACAAGATGTCTACTAAACAACCTTCTTCTTGTAGACGTTATTGGGCCTGCAAGTGCATAGGTTTGTAGGACAGTAGCAAAATTCCCTCAAGTGGATGACCTAAGGTTTATCAATCTGTAGGAGGCGTTGGATGAAGATGGTCTCTCTCAAACAACCCTGCAACCAAATAACAAAAAGTCTCTTGTGTCCCCAACACACCCAATACAATGGCAAATTGTATAGGTGCACTAGTTCGGCGAAGAGATGGTGATACAAGTGCAAAATAGATAGTAGATATAGGTTTTTGTAAACTGAAAATATAAAAACAGCAAGGTAACTAATGATAAAAGTGAGCGTAAACGGTATTGCAATGATAGGAAACAAGGCCTAGGGTTCATACTTTCATTAGTGTAAGTTCTCTCAACAATAATAACATAGATAGAACATATGACAATCCCTCAAAATGCAACAAAGAGTCACTCCAAAGACACTAATAGCGAAGAACAAACGTAGAGATTATGGTCGGGTACGAAACCACCACAAAGCTATTCTTTCGGATCGATCTATAAAAGATTTTGTACTAGAATAACACCTTAAGATACAAATCAACCAAAACCCTAATGTCACCTAGATACTCCATTGTCACCTCAAGTATCCGTGGGCATGATTATACAATATGCATCACACAATCTCAAATTCATCCAACCAACATAAAAGTACTTCAAAGAGTGCCCCAAAGTTTCTACCGGAGAGTCAAGAACGTGTGCCAACCCCTATGCATAGGTTCCCAAGTGTCACGAAACCCGCAAGTTGATCACCAAAACATACATCAAGTGGATCAATAGAATAACCCATTGTCACCACGGTTATCCCATGCAAGACATACATCAAGTGTTCATAAAAGACCCAATCCAATAAGATAACTTCAAAAGGGGAAACTCAATTCATCACAAGAGAGTAGAGGGGGAGAAACATCATAAGATCCAACTACAATAGCAAAGCTCGGGATACATCAAGATCGTGCCATAGAGGAACACGAGAGAGAACACAAGAGAGAGAGATCAAACACATAGCTACTGGTACATACCCACAGCCCCGAGGGTGAACTACTCCCTCCTCGTCATGGATAGCTCCGGGATGATGAAGATGGCCTCCGGTGATGGGATCCCCCTCCGGCAGGGTGCCGGAGCAGGGTCCCGATTGGTTTTTGGTGGCTACAGAGGCTTGCGGTGGCGGAACTCCCGATCTATCTTCTCTTCTGGAAGTTTTAGGGTACGTAGGTATATGTGGGTGCAAAGTGCGTCGTTGGACCTCCAGGGGCTCACGAGGTAGAGGCGCGCCGGGGGGGCGCGCCCCACCCTCGTGGGCAGCCCGGGACTCCCCTGACGTGCACTCCAAGCCCATCAGATTGGTTTCCTTCCAAAATTAACTTCTCCAGCTTGATTTCGTTCCGTTTTGACTCCGTCTGATATTCCTTTTCCTCGAAACACCGAAATAGGCATAAAACAACAAATCAGGGCTGGGCCTCCGGTTAATAGGTTAGTCCCAAAAATAATATAAAAGTGGATAATAAAGCCCAATATTGCCTAAAACAGTAGATAAAGTAGCATGGAGCAATCAAAAATTATAGATACGTTGGAGACGTATCAAGCATCCCCAAGCTTAATTCCTGCTCGTCCTCGAGTAGGTAAATGATAAAAAAAGAATTTTTGATACGGAGTGATACTTTGGCATAATTTCAATGTAAATCTTCTTAATTGTGATATGAATATTCAGATCCGAAATATTCAAGACAAAAGTTCATATTGACACAAAAATAATAATACTTCAAGCATACTAATCAAAGCAATAATGTCTTCTCAAAATAACATGGCCAAAGAAAGTTCATCCCTACAAAATCATATAGTTAGGCTATGCTTCATTTTCGTCACACAAAGATGTTCCCAACTTCTATACCCCCGATGACAAGCCAAGCAATTGTTTCATACTCAAATAATCTCAAACTTTTTCAACCTTCATGCAATACATGAGCGCGAGCCATGGATATAGCACTATGGGTGGAATAGAATATGATGATGGGGATTGTGTGGAGAAGACAAAAAAGGAGACACTACTAGGGAAAACCCTAGTAGTAGCGCGGGTTTTGAGGCTAGCAGCAGCGCGGGTGGCCGCGCTACTAATAAGGCGCTACAGCTAACTCATAGTAGTAGCGCGGCCCTAACCCGCGCTACTACTGTTGACGATATCAACAGCGCTTTTTATGAACGCGCTACTATTAACTAGCTGTAGCGATTTTGCCATCCCTCGCTACTGCTATATCTTTCATCATTTTCCCATTACCCCTTTCCCTTTCAGTTCTCCTTTCAGATACTAGATACTAGGTACTGCTAGTAGATATCAAATTCATAAACCATTACTAGGTAGTACTCCCTTCGTTCCAAATTACTTGTCGTGGTTTTAGTTCAAACCACGACGAGTAATTTGGAACGGAGTACTAGATAACAATTTCATGCATAGTCAACATGCATCCTCAAGCAGTACAAGGTCATATGTTGGCCATCATCATATGTAGTTCTAGATGATATCGACGATGATCATCATATGTAGTTCTAGATGATATAGCCACACACACACATATGTAGTTCTAGATGATATAGCCACACACACATATGTAGTTCTAGATGATATCGAAGACAATCATCATCCTCAAGCCTGGGCGGTTGGTGTTCCTGATAGTAATTAGGATGGCCTGTCCAACACGAAGATTCTTGCCATCGAGTAATTTCTTCCACCCAACCGAGTTTAAGTGTGTGCGACCGTCCGTGTCCACGCTGAAAGTACAGAGTTGTGACGGAGCCCCTTGCAAGAAGGCGTAGTCCAAATGACCCTTCTTCATCAGGCTCGATACCATAACTCACAGATATGCTCTTTGCCAATTTCTGAAAAAGAAAAACATATCAATTAATAAATAGCCTCGCAAATAAGTACATATGGATTATCTACACTATTAATAGTTTCCTTAGATTCTACACTAATAAGCATGTGATCGAACTCTACACTAAAACATATCATCGACTAGATTCCACACAACATACCATATCATTGGACTGTACACTAAGTAATTCACACTATTAATTTGCATTTGTAAGTATAACATACCATATCATGTCGATCAACCATGGTATTTGTCAAGCGGGTCACGAATGGCACCCCGACAAAGTCAGCACGTGGCGGAATTATGTCCCACAGGTTGGACACCTCCTCCTCACTCGGCCTTGTTCTTTGAGCTACGATGGCTTCATGAAGTGGGTCCTCATCATCTTCATCGAGTGGGTCCTCATTATCTTCATCATCTTCATCATCGTCATCATCTTCCACCAGGTTGAGAAAAATGACAGCTAGCTTGGGTCTTTCTGCTCGGAAGTTGAAGCTGGTCAACTCACCACCAGTAAGACGAAACGGGCCCATCCATCTCCTCCAATCTGCGACATATTGCGTTCTTTCTCGACCTCCATAGTGTACGGCCCCCCAGGAGCCTCAAATGTCACAGTGTCTCATGTCAGCTTGTTGAATTTCAACCTCACATTGCATGGGACGATCTGTGTAAAATAAGCAAAATGACACAATGCAGTAATGCCAACACTAAAAATAAAATAGTTATTACATTTCATCTAATTTCTTACCACCGCATGACGAAAACTCGGCTGGAAGTAGATGCCGAACAGCTTGCCAGTTGCAAGGCTGCTGGCGCATCTTGACTTGCACGGTCGACATAGTGGTGGTGGTGGTGGCGCCATTCTTCCTAAAGCAATATGAGCAAAGGATTAACGATCAACTAAATCAAAATGTTCTGAGTGAACTAAATCAACTAGCCTACTAAATCAACTAAATCATATCAACTAAATCAAAATGTTGCATATGAACTAGCCTACTAAATCAACTAAATCAAAATGTTCTAAGTCAAGTAAATCAACTAGCCTACTAAATCAACTAAATCAAAATGTTCTAAGTCAACTAAATCAACTAGCCTACTAAATCAACTAAATCATATCAACTAAATCAAAATGTTGCATATGAACTAGCCTACTAAATCAACTAAATCAAAATGTTCTAAGTCAACTAAATCAACTAGCCTACTAAATCAACTAAATCAAAATGTTCTAAGTCAACTAAATCAACTAGCCTACTAAATAAACAAAATCAAAATGTTCTAAATCAACTAAATCAACTAGCCTACTAAATCAACTAAATCAAAATGTTCTAAATCAACTAAATCAAAATGTTCTTAGTCAACTAAATAAACTAAATGAATTAGCCTACTAAATCAACTAAATTATATCAACTAAATCAAAATGTTGCATATGAGCAGGAGGGAGAAGGAGGGGCGACTCGAGGAGGGAGAAGAGAGTAGGATGGAGGAGGAAGGCGGAGGCGAGGAGGGCTGCCCGGGCCGGCCATTGAGGAGGACGGAGGAGGAAGGCGGAGCGAGGAGGGCCGGCCGGTGCGGCCAGTTGAGGAGGACGGAGGAGGAAGGCGGAGGAGGAGGGCCCGGCCAACAAGGCGAGTGGAGAGGAGGATGGAGGAGGAGGCGGTACCTAGTCCAAAGAGGAGGAGGAGGTGACGGCACGCAGCTGAGCGAAGGAGGAGCGGCGACGGGTGGACGGCACAAGCATTTTAGAGGATTGAGTGGTTGTGTGAGTGGATCGGAATGGAGGAGATGGGGAGATGAATGGCTTAGCAGTAGCGCGCTTTAGGAAAAGACGCTACTGCTAAGCTATCTAGCAGCAGCGCCTTTCACAATAAAGCACTACTGCTACGTGTCAGCACACTACTAGATTTTTCATTATAACCGAGGGTCAAATTACCGTAGGATATTTCAGTTCACCGTCAGATTTCCATATAACTGACGGTACACCGTCGGCAATCTCCCGTCGGTTATGCTTGGTCGGCCATTACACTCATAGCCAATGCTGATCGCTGGGTAATACCTTCTCCGAGGGCGATTAGTCGACGGTGAGCACGGGCATGTTTTGGTTGCCGGTAGGCTCACATAAACTTGACGACACTTATAGCTAACGGTTCCCCGTCGGATATTTATTTTTCTGACTGTTAATAGTTCCCATCACCTTTCGCAATAGATGACGGTATATTTGACCCTTTGGGGTTTGCTATAACCGAGAGGAGAACGAAATCCTTCACGGATTGTTATAACTAAGAGGAGAATGAAACCGAAAGCCATTATGATAGCCGACTGTGTATACACCCCTTCGGGGATTCCTATGTTGAGAGCTCAACAAAGACCATCAATATAGAGATTCACCGATAACAAAGACCATCAATATAGAGATTCACCGATAGTGAAGTCTCTGTACTTGAGATGTTTGTTGTATGGAAGGCCATTGGTCACCCCTCAAGGATTGCTTTCCACTTCATATATACTCCCTCCGTCCCAAAATGTAAGACGTTTTTTACACTATGAGTGTCAAAAAACATCTTATATTTTGGGACGAAGAGGGGGTATATCTCATAATTGCACAACGACACATGACCAAGTAACATATGTTATATTTAGCGCAACTTCCAAAATACCATAACCCAAATGACGTGCATCCAAATTACATTGTTCATCATGATCTATCTAGGAAGTTTGAAATGCAAAACAAAATAGTAACTAATATATAATGGTCCAAGCATTATGCCTAATGCTAAAATTGACCAAAACTTCAAAAGTTCACTTTGTTGCATGTCCTGAAGAAAGATCATTAGACCCATCACCCTTCATCACCATATGGATCATACCGCTCATCGCCATATAGATCATGACAATCATCGCCATAGACATCATCACCCTTGCCATAGATCACGATTCCTCCAGTATTGATTCACATCCCTAAGAAATGATTAGACTAGTTGTAAGGAGATGAAAATGATGTAATGTAGTTAAAATTTAATTGAGCATACAGTGACAAAACTTAGATCTTCTAACTGACTAGTTAGCTGCTATCTAGCAGTATGACTACATATTTACCTTTTGGTCCTTCACATGCAATTTTCAGGGTAACATGAATCAGCAGGAACACAGACTCAAAATAATAAAGATTGAGGACTACACGTTGCTCTGTATACTAAAGAAATAATCTACCAATAAACCACAGTGATTTCAATTTTATAATAAGTTTGCACATGACAATTTTCTAATTAACTGTATTCATCATATCTCCAGAACCCACATGTGCTATAGTTAAGACCAAGATGGCCATGTGATACAGGAAAAAAGATTCCTATATGAGTTCAACAAAATTTTACCCCTCGCACCTTAATGAAGATAGATTTAGTGTAAAGAAAACAGATAATCCATAGATAGATACCTCAGTTATGAGCTACATTTAGGAAAATAGGGCACAAGCAGGTGCATACATTATATATATAGTACAGTAGTACCACCTAGGCAATGTGGTAAACTAAGAAATCAGCTAAAATAAAAAAAGAGAAGGTCCCAAAGCAAGTTATCTGTAGCATGGTCTTCAAAGGCATTGTACGCTGGCCAAGTGGTCAGTGTGCCTCAGACACAAGAACTCAAATAAAAAAAAGGAAGGTCTCAAAACAAGGAAGTTGATTGACAGGGCAGTGTTCTTATCAGAAGTTCAGAACTCAATGGTACTGATGAAGATACATGTATTTTTGCATATATGTTTCTCCATGCGCATGTTGTCTAGAACTAAATTGGCGCATAACTAGATGGGATGTATAGCTAAGAGATGATGGACCAACCTTTTCAGTTTCGTGTTGACAAACATCATCTCGTCCGCTTTTAAATACAACTTCATGTGCCTAAGCTCAAAAGCATTACATTATTGCTCTTCAGATAGGCCCAACTGCCACCTGCATGATAACATAGTATGTATAAGAACAATAAGTAAGAACCCCTGCTCTACCCTACTGTACATCATTGAGAAAGAACACACAGGAGATGATGTTAACATGCTAGTGGATGCATCAGCTTTAGGAACAGGAGCTAAATATTACAGAAATACTCCCTCCGTCCTAAAATAAGTGTCCCAAGGTTAGTATAACTTTGTACTAATGTTAGTACAAAGTTGAGACATTTATTTTAAGACGGAGAGAGTACAACATACTGAAAAGAAAAGCAAAAGCGAGATGAAAAACTTAGAAGTACATCTACAGACCAAAACTGAAGGAAAAAGAACAAGGAATGTACGTACTACATGAATGGAGGACCTCTTCAATGTAAATTAGTTGTCTGACAGGGACTACTAGTTAAGTTGTACAATAGTATGAAGTATACATCCCAATCCTTATTGCACATGCTGACACAGTGTCTCTTCTCTTATGTACTAGTACTACTAGTTCCAACTGCTGCAACTAGCTAGCCTTGATCAAACATACATGCATCAACACAAGCTAGCTATCTCACCTCACTGGCGCCAAATGGCTACTTACTAGTTAATCAAACTATCTTTCAACACATAGGCTTGACTTTATTTTCCAAACTAATAGGCTTGCCTTTGTTTTCAGCAATCATACAAACAAAAAATATACCAAAACAGACATGCAAACAACGATGGCCATGGCCTCACTGTAGAACGTGAACCTCACCACCATAGTAGCCCGCCATGGCACCATCTCCTCCATATCCCCGGTATTCAACTTGAAAGACACGAGAAAATTCTGCACCCCAACCACCAGAAAACAAGCCATCCATTACAACAGCACACATACGCCACACAGATGACCTGCTCGACGAATTGCGCAAAGGAAGTGGTGACCAAACCTGGTACTGGTGGGCGAAGGCGCGAGTGAGCGTGGTCCACTCGTCAACATCAGGTGGCCACTTGGATGAGGGGGAGCTTCAAGAAAGGGCAGATGGCCGATACATGGCGTAGGAGGTGGAGGGATATAGAGCTGAAGAAGAAGATCGCTCGGCGTCGAGCACCTATTGGTTGGGGCGACGAGGCCAAGCCGACCAGATCCGGCAGCGTCGTGGCCGAGGGCTGCTAGATCTGAGGGCCATGAAGACCGAGACGGGAGTTGAAGGGAGCAGGTGACGTTGCTGGACCAGGGAGGGCAACGAGGGTGGAAGTGCGCAGCGCCGCAGCCAGATCGACGGGTGACGGCGGGGTTGGCGCATGGCAGCGGGGAAGCGAGAAGAGAAGATGCGGCGTGGGAGGTTTCAGAGGGAAAAGGGGCAAGGGATGGGAGGACGTGGGCATGTGGCCGATAGAAGATGGGCCGCAAAATTCGGTAAGTGGCAAGAGGGAAATAATGGCGGGGGTGAAATGGTTCCTTTTTTTTTTTGCTTAGAGGTGAAATGGTTCTTGATACTACCTGATAAAAGAATTTATATAAAAACACTGTACATGCAACACATATTCAGTGGAAAAATCGAAAGTAATTATTTTCAGGTTTCTCATAAAATGTAATTGTGGCAACTAGACAATGCAACTCCAAACTTGACGAAGAACTACGAAGGACAAACCAGGCACACCACATGGGCCCGCCGCCGTAACTTCGACTTCACGGTGACAAACAGATCGAGGCAATCCCGCGGACACGTCGAAGAAGTGCCGACTACCGCAAACATTGTTGTGTCGTTGACATCGCTCCTGCCATCATCGTTGCCACAGAAGCCTGGAAGCCACAACCTCGTCATCCACGGTCCTGCTTGCCGATGCCGAACTTCTAAGACGAAGCGCCCGGGAGGAATACGACACCAAAGTGTCGCCAGCGATCACAAGATCAAGGGTTTCACCCAGAGTGGTCGTGATCGCCCGATCCGCGTGGGAGGTGTGATAGCAAAATAGTTATGCCTACAAGAAGGTCAATGATGGTCACACCAGCCGCCATCGCCGACACAACACAAAGTGAGATCACCCAAGCTCCCACACCACCTCACCGACATCATCCCAAGATAGGCTCCGGCAAGCCAACCAACCACCACCACCATCGAAGCTGCCACCGACGAAGAAGTCTTGAGATCCGCAGCAGCCTCATCACCTTGCGGAGACCACCGGCGGCCAACCACCGTCACGAGGCCCGAGATCCACCAACGGTCGTATAGACGCAGAGCCACCGGATGCGGCACAAGCCGCTATGCCCTATCGAGCACCATGACGTCAAGGAACAAAGGAGCGCTGCCTAAGGCCAAGAACCAACATGGTTCCGAGCCGCAACCATCGCGCGACGCCACGACCGTGTTCTATGGAGACCAAAGCTCGCTTTGCACCGTAGCCATGGGTCTCCGTGACGTCGACCTACCACATGGTCCACAGCGCCACCACATCGCACTCTGTGGCCACGCTCTAGCTTTTGGGAAGCACGCAGAGCACATCCGAGTGACAACTACTTAAGCACATGGCACCGGTGACACTATGTACGCAACATCCGCCATCGCAACCGTCAGATCCTGGTGCTAGGACCGAAATCCCCATTGAACTAGACCGCCCCATGGTCCTCTTCGCCCGAGCAGCAGTCCCTCACTGCACCATCGCATGACCCCATGGCGGCACATCCATGCTGATGTGCCCCTTGTGCACCTGCACCGCCACACCGCACTCCGTCGTAGCACCACAAGCCACAAAGAAACACCGCGCCAGCTAGGACTAGAACCACACGTGTTGCATCAGATCTGCACCCCATGCATGGCACCATACCAGCCACGACTACCAACCACCTAGTAGGGACCATCGTCTCGGCTTCCTCGTACCCACGACGAGCCTCCTAGATCTTCCCACTACGCCTACGTGCCTCCTACATAGCCCCGCCCAAGCTGCTGGACCACCCCGTACCATGATGTGACCCACATGCGGCGGGTTCGCGCCGGCCGAGCCACCCCGGATGCCCATGACTTAGCTCCTAGCGTCGGCCCCGGGCACCACCTCACCACATAAGCGCGGCGATGGCCGCCTGCCCGCCCAACCCCGAGCAGATTAGAAGCGACCATGCCGCCATCGCCACGACCTTTGCTTAGTGGCGCTGCCAGTAGAAGCGGCTGCATCATGGATGGTGTGTGTGACCTAACCGATTCCGACATGTTTTGATGCGGGCCCTAATTTTTGGAAAATTTCTTATACGGGAATTATCTGGAATATAACATCGGTCATTCCACATGTTTAACGATGTCGTCCATTGAAACATATCACCGAGAGTAAAGGTTAACCATCGGTTATTGCTATCTCCCGTCGGGTATTTTCTCAAATAACCGAGAGTCACATGAGTACCATCGGCCATTTCCACTCATAGGTGAGAGTTTTGTTTTCACCTTCGGCTATTAAATTTCACCGTCGGGCATTACATGCATTCCCCGAGGGTGTAGGAAGAACCGTCGGGCATTACACTGAACCGTCGGATATTAAATTGGATACCCGAGCGTGGGATTTTCACCGTTGGGCAATCTAGTATACCGTCGGCTATTAGTAGTAATACTTGTGAGTTGGAAATAACCGTCGGCGATCGAAACTACCGTCGGCTATTACTGAAATAACCGACGGCCCGTCGGCTATTAGATTTCACCATCGGAAATATGGGGATTTCTAGTAGTGGCATGTAAAAATAGACTTTGTTCAATATATCAAAAATACATTGATCATCAACGATCTTTTTGACAATCTGATTTGTCAATATGAGTCCTCACCAGTTTAGGAACAGGTGAAGACTCATATTGCAGCCACAAATTCTACACATAGAGTTCAATGAAGATCAAGTGCTTGTCAAAGTTTGAGAAGTAACATATTTAAGGTGGTAGAAACTCTCTTCACGGAGCGAGGTGGGACTAAATTTTTGTAGGAAACTTAGCGATGGCGCTTATCCGAGAAATGCATCGCTACTATGCTACGTAGCAAAGAAATAGCGCGTCGCTATAACACGTTGTTGCTATAACTAGCCTCTCGGCGACCAGGAATTATAGCAGCAGCGTCTTTGAGAGGACACGCCATCGCTATATTTGTCTCAGCAACGAGTTTCGTCTGTGCGCGCTACTTCTAGTTAGCAGCAGCGAGTTATTTTGAAGCGCGCTGCTGATAAGTTTCTGTGTATAGGCTTTTCCCTAGTAGTGAGAAAGTCTCACATCAACGAGGCTAATCAATGAGCTATGGAGATGCCCATTGATTGAGGTCAACATGAGGAGTAGGGATTGCCATGCAACGGATGCACTAGAGCTATGAATGCTCAACAAAAGAAAACTAGTGGGTGTGCATCCAACTTGCTTGCTCATGAAGACCTAGGGCATTTGAGGAAGCCCATCGTAGGAATATACAAGCCAAGTTCTATAATGAAAAATTCCCACTAGTATGAACAAGACAACTTATGAGACTCACTATATGAAAAACATGGTGCTACTTTGAAGCACAATATATGAGACTTACTACATGAAGAACAAGGTGCTACTTTGAAGCACAAGTGTGGTAAAAGGATAGTAACATTGTCCCTTCTCTCTTTTTCTCTCATTTTTTATTTTTTTATTTGGGCCTTTTCTCTTTTTTTATGGCCTCTTTTTATTATTATTATTATTTGGGCTTCCTTGGCCTCTTTTTTTTTCGCCCGGAGTCTCATCCCAACTTGTGGGGGAATCACAGTCTCCATCATCCTTTCCTCACTTGGGACAATGCTCTAATAATGCTGATCATCACACTTTTATTTTTCTTACAACTCAACAATTACAACTCGAAACTAGAACAAGATATGACTCTATATGAATGCCTCCGGCGGTATATCGGGATGGTGCAATGAATCAAGAGTGACATGTATGAAAAATAATGCATGGTGGCTTTGCTACAAATACGATGTCAACTACAAGATCATGCAATGGCAATATGACAAAAGTAAAGTATGTCATGAAGAACGGAACGGTGGAAAGTTGCATGGCAATATATCTCGGAATGGCTATGGAAATGCCATGATAGGTAGGTATGATGGCTGTTTTGAGGAAGATATAAGGAGGTTTATGTGTGAAAGAGCGTATCATATCACGGGGTTTGGATGCACCGGCGAAGTTTGCACCAACTGTCAATGTGAGAAAGGGCAATGCACGGTACCGAAGAGGCTAGCAAATGCGGAAAGGTAAAAGTGCGTATAATCCATGGACTCAACATTAGTCAAAAGAACTCATATACTTATTGCAAAAATTTAGAAGCCATCAAAAATCAAGTACTACGCACAATGCTCCTAGGGGGGTAGATTGGTAGGAAAAGACCATCGCTCGTCCCCGACTGCCACTCATAAGGATGCACAAGCCAGGTACACTTCATGCTTCAAATTTGTTACACAACTTTACCCATACGTGCATGCTACGGGACTTGCAAACTTCAACACAAGTATTTCTCAAATTCACAACTACTCAACTAGCACGACTTTGATATTATTACCTCCATATCTCAAAACAATTATTAAGCATTAAATTTATCTTAGTATTTAATTCACTCAAAAGAAAGTTTCACATATCTTGAACACGAAGTATATTAACATTAAGCAAATTACCATGCTATTAACGACTCTCAAAATAATCTAAGTGAAGCATGAGAGATCAATAGTTTCTTTAAAACAAATCCACCACCGTGCTCTAGAAGATATAAGTGAAGTACTAGAGTATTCTAGCAAATTCAAATTTGTGTAAGGCTCTCTCTCATTAAACAATTTCAGATCTTGATACTTATTCAAACAGCAAGCAAAGCTAAAGAAAACTACATTGCAAGGATAGCACAACTCATGTGAAGAAGAAAAAATTTAGGCTCAACTGATACTAACCGATAGTTGTTGAAGAAGAAAGGTGGGATGCCTACCCGGGCATCCCCAAGCTTAGATGCTTGAGACTTCTTGAAATATTATCTTGGGGTGCCTTGGGCATCCCCAAGCTTTAACTTTTGTGTCTCCTTAATTCCTCTCATATCATGGTTTCTCTTTTTATAAAAAGCTTCATTCACAACAGACTCAACAAGAACTCGTGAGATAGGTTAGTATAAACCAATGCAAAACCTTATCATTTTCTACTGTAACAAATCACTAAAATTATTATTCCACATTGAATACTAAATGCCTCTGTATATTTAATACTGCTATCCTCAAATAGAATCATTAAACAAGCAAACATATGCAAACAATGCAACCATAACAGCAATCTGTCAAAACAGTACACTCTGTAAAGAATGCAAGAGTATCAATACTTCCCTGACTCCAAAAATTATGAACTAAAATTCCCACTGTAATAAATTTATCAGAGCTCAATATGAGAAAAGATTCAATGTTATACCATGCTCTGAATTTTCTAGGTAATTTTTGCAACAGCGGTAAACTTTCTGTTTTCAAACAGCAACATGCAAACTAGCAAAATAAGCATGGCAAAGGCTATCCTTGAAATTTTATTGAAACTAAAGATGCAAAACATTATTCTAACTAACAGCAAGCAAAAACTAACAAAATAAAATGATGCTCCAAGCAAAACACATATCATGTGGTGAATAAAAATATAGCTCCAAGTAAAGTTACCGATGAACGAAGACGAAAGAGGGGATGCCTTCCGGGGCATCCCCAAGCTTAGGCTCTTGGTTGTCCTTGAATATTACCTTGGTGTGCCTTGGGCATCCCCAATCTTAGGCTCTTGCCACTCCTTATTCCATAGTCCATCGAATCTTTACCCAAAACTTGAAAACTTCAACCACACAAAACTCAAAACAAAACTCGTAAGCTCCGTTAGTATAAGAAAATAAAACCAGCACTCAGGTACTGTAATGAACTCATTCTAAATTCATATTGGTGTAATATCTACTGTATTTTAACTTCTCTATGGTTCATACCACTTAATACTAGCCATAGATGCATCAAAATAAGCAAACAACACATAGAAAACAGAATCTGTCAAAAACATAACAGTCTGTAGTAATATGTATAAAACGTATACTTCTGGAACCCCACAAATTATGAAATAAATTGCTGGACCTGAGAAATTTGTCTATTAATCATCTGCAAAAAGAATCAACCTAAAATCACTCTCCATTAAAAAATGGCAGCTAATCTCGTGAGCGCTAAAGTTTCTGTTTTTCACAGCAAGATCATATAAACTTCACCCAAGTCTTCCCAAAGGTTCTACTTGGCACTTTATTGAAACAAAAGCTATAAAACATGATTACTACAGTAGCATAATCATGTGGACACACAAAAACAGTAAGGACAAATATTGGGTTGTCTCCCAACAAGCGCTTTCCTTTAATGCCTTTCTAGCTAGGCATGATGATGACAATGATGCTCACAAAAAAAGATAAGAATTGAAACATAACGGGAGCATCATGAAGCATATGACTAGCACATTTAAGTCTAACCCACTTCCTATGCATAAGGATTTTGTGAGCAAACAACTTATGGGAACAATAATCAACTAGCATAGGATGGCACAACAAGCATAACTTCAAGATTTTAAGCACATAGAGAGGAAACTTGACATTATTGCAATTCCTACAAGCATATGTTCCTCTCTCATAATAATTTTCAATAGCATCATGAATGAATTCAACAATATAACCAGCACCTAAAACATTCTTTTCATGATCTACTAGCATAGAAATTTTACTACTCTCCACATAAGCAAACTTCTTCTTTATAGCATACGTATCATCACAATAATCATCATAGATAGGAGGCATGCTTTCATCATAGTAAATTTGCTCATCAAAGCTTGGGGACAAAAAATATCATCTTCATCAAACATAGCTTCCCCAAGCTTGTGGCTTTGCATATCATTAGCATCATGGATATTCAAGGAATTCATACTAACAACATTGCAATCATGCTAATCATTCAAAGATTTAGTGCCAAACATTCTATAGATTTCTTCTTCTAGTACTTGAGCACAATTTTCCTTCCCATCATACTCACGAAAGATATTAAAAAGGTGAAGCGTATGAGACAAACTCAACTCCATTTTTTTGTAGTTTTATTTTATAAACTAGACTAGGCATATTAAAAAGGTGAAGTTAAATTTAGTTGAAAGTATTTGAAGATTAAGAAGATTAGAAAATATGAAGTTTTGTGCAAGGGTCTTATGAGATTTGCACTTTTATAAACTAGACTAGACTAGGCATATTAGAAAATTTGCACTTATATTATACTAACGGAGCTTATGAGATTTTATGTTGAGTTTTGTGTTGTGAAGTTTCCAAGTTTTGGGTAAGGATTTGATGGCTTACGGAACAAGGAGTGGCAAGAGCCTAAGATTGGGAATGACCAAGGCACCCCAAGTTAATATTCAAGGACAACCAAGAGCCTAAGCTTGGGGATGCCCCGGAAGGCATCCCCTCTTTCGTCTTCATCTAAACTTTACTTGAGGCTATATTTTTATTCACCACATGATATGTGTTTTGCTTGGAGCGTCTTGTATGATATGAGTCTTTGCTTTTTAGTTTGACACAATCATCCTTACTGTACACACCTTTGGAGAGGGACACACATGAACTGTGAATTATTAGAATACTCTATGTGCTTCACTTATATCTTTTGAGATAGGCAATTTTGCTCTAGTGCTTCAATTATTTCTTTTTAGAGCACGGTGATGGTTTTATTTTATAGAAATTAATGAACTCTCATGCTTCACTTATATTATTTTGAGAGTCTTTAAACAGCATGGTAATTTGCTTTGGTTATAAATTTGGTCCTAGTATGATAGGCATCCAAGAGGGATATAATAAAAACTTTCATATAAAGTGCATTGAATATTATGAGAAGTTTGATTCCTTATGATTGTTTAGAGATATGAAGATGGTGATATTAGAGTCATGCTAGTAAGTAATTGTGAATCTGAGAAATACGTGTGTTAATGTTTGTGAGTCACGTATCATGCACGTATGGTGAACAGTTATGTAACGAAGTTGGACCATGAGATATTTTTTGATTGTCTTATGAGTGGCGGTCGCGGACGAGCGATGGTATTCTCCTACCAATCTATTGTAACGCCCCGAGACCGACGCTCCAGAAGACTTCCAGCTACTCCGAGTTTCATCGTGCGATTTGTTTTGTTTGTTGCATCATGAGCTTTGCATCATGTCATTTAATTCAACCAATTAAATTGCATGGATCTTCGGTCCATTTAAAACGAGGGAATTCACGTGGTGATTCTCTTTATAACATATCCTCCCAATATTAGGGAGCTATATTAATTATTCCATTTCGGAATCACCCATAACACACGTGCAAAACATTTTCCATGTCTATTCCTCTTCGAGTTTGACCTCCAAACCTTGTCAATATTTCTCTCTATTTTATCAAGGCTCCTCTAAAAATCTCAGCCCATTTAGAGTCCTTTCGAGTGGGTTTCAAAATTCAAACATGTTGCATTAAATTCAACATGTGCAAATCTATTGTTCTCCAAAAATCTTCTTGCCATTTTATTTAAACTCCTCACATTTTTACGAGTCCGTGAAAATTATCCCCATGCCCAGATTCCACCCCTAACTTCTCTTTCTCTTCTTCCTCTTTTTCTGTTTTGTTTTAATTGGTAAAAGAATAAGAGAGAGGAGAAGAGAGCCCTGACCCAGCCAGCCGTCCTAACCTCCTAAAGCCCACCGGCCAGCCTCTAAGGCCCAGCCCACCTAACCCTCCTAACCTAGCCCGACCCCTCCTCCGCATCTCTCTCCTCTCGTCCTTCCTCGCGCCACCACCACGCAACACCACGTCGCCAGGGAGAGGATCCCACGATCCTCCCGCATCTCTCCCTCGATCCATTCTCTCCTCGATCCCCTTCGCCGCCACCCACGCGCAGCCCTCGATCCACCTCGCGCCCTCGCCCCGTCCCTCCAGCGCCATCGTCACCCCGCCTCCGTTCGGCTCCCACGCCGAAGTCCACCGCCGCGACCCTGCCGAACGGTGGTGACCCCGACGCGCCCGTGCCCGATCTGCTTCGGCCGCCTAGCTCATCATCTCCGCCCCGTGCCTCTTCTGAGCGCCGGCCCGCCATGGATGCCGCCATGGACGCCGTCTTCCGTGCCCGGCCTCCTCCCGTTCCTTGCCGCGCCGCGCCTCCTTCCTCTCCGCCTCCCCTCGATCCAGCATCATCCACAGCTGCCGCCATGGAACGAGCCTTAGAGCTCCGCTGCTGCCTTGGTTCTGCTCCGCCCAACTCCTCCTTGACAGCCGCCTCACCTCGGACCTTGCTCTACTCCGATTTCCCCGAGCACCTCTCCGTTCTTTGCTATACGCCGTCGCCAAGACCGTGACCGCTTCTTGTCATTGGACTGCCGAGATGCAGCCCCGAGGCTTTCCATGATTGCTGCAAAATTCCACCTCGGCACCACTTGCACCCCCATGCTTCTGTGATCCTTCGTTCGCACACCAAGACCAGACCCGTCAAGTACAACCACACCATGTAGATACGGGAACCACTACCGTCGACCTCCGAAGAACAGGGTTTTGCTGCCCTTCGTTTTGTCAGGACCATCAAGTCCGTCGATGACAAGTGCACGACTACGAGGATTGTACCAAGTACCCCTTCGTTTCGCGAGTACCACTACTTCCCTCGACAACCCGTGAACGTCTACTTCCTCTTCGACTCGTGTACCTCTACTTCCACTATGATCCGCGAGTACCACTACTTCCACTACAAACTCGAACCGCCGCAATACCACACGCTTCAAAAGTATAACCTCAAGACGACGCCCGTGGACTAATGCTTGTGATGTGTTGCATGATATGCTCCTGTTTGGCCATGTTCGCACCGTGTTCGTTTTGTCACTCGTTTTCCATGCCACTAACCCGTGGGAACCCGGTAGTCGGGAGCACCCCACCATCTCTAGCATGTTGCGCATATCCGCACGCCTCCTTTTGCACCGGTATCTCCATGAGTTACCGGGACCGGAATGTTGCCGTGGCACCATTTTTGTTTCGCCGCCGTGGCACCCTTTTCGTTCCGCCATGGTGACCAAATGCTCCTTATCATGCTCATGTCAACATTTTCATAAAAATTGCATAAAACTTGCATATGTCATCCGCATCATGATAATAACAATTTAAATGATTAAAATTGTGTTTGCATTATATTGCTAAATGACATATGGGGATTTTCCAGAATTGTCGTTTGTTGCTTCCGGCCTCATTTAAACTTGCCTAAATTGTTAGTTTAATTATGCTTCACCTCTTGCCATGCTTAACAACATTTAATATTGTTGGTTAGCCTTAACGAGAGAGAACTAAATAATTGATGTGGCATTCTGTCAATATGCAACTCGTTGCATATTGAGCTCCACTTAATTTGTAGTATTGTTCGTTGCACTTTGCCATGCCATGCCTCATTAAACCGGACATGCATCATACTTGTTTGTGCATCATGACATGTTTATGATTGTGTGTTTACCATATTGTTTGCTTCTTTCCGGTTTGCTTCTCTCGTTAGCTTCGGTTTCGTTCCGGAGTTGTGAGGATCCGTTCGACTACGTCTGTTTGTCTTCTTCATGGAATCGTTCTTCTTCCTTGCGGGATCTCAGGCAAGATGACCATACCCTCAAAATCACTACTATCTTTGCTATGGTAGTTTGCTCGCTCTTTTGCTATGCCAATGCTACGATGCCTACCATTTGCTTGTCAGCCTCCCAAATTGCCATGTCAAACCTCTAACCCACCATGTCCTAGCAAACCGTTGCTTGGCTATGTTACCGCTTTGCTCAGCCCCTCTTATAGCGTTGCTAGTTGCAAGTGAAGTTGAAGATTTCTCCATGGTGGACAGGGTTATGTTGGGATATCACAATATCTCTTATATTATTAATGCATCTATATATTTGGTAAAGGGTGGAAGGCTCGGCCTTATGCCTGGTGTTTTGTTCCACTCTTGCCGCCCTAGTCTCCGTCATACCGGTGTTATGTTCCCGGATTTTGCGTTCCTTACGCGGTCGGGTGATTTATGGGACCCCCCTGACAGTTTGCTTTGAATAAAACTTGTCCAACAAGGCCCAACATTGGTTTACCATTTGCCTCACCACCACCTATATTTCCCTTGGGAGTAATTAACCCAAGGGTCATCTTTATTCAGCCCCCCCCCCCGGGCCAATGCTTGTCTAAGTGTTGGTCCAACTAGAGCCACTTGCAGCGCCACCTTGGGGAAACTTGAGGGCTGGTTCTAGTTGTACGTACTGCTCATCCGGTCGTGGTCTGAGATGAGATACGCGCGGCTACTATCAGGATGTCGGCACGCCAGGAGGTCTTGCTGGTCTTGTTTTACCATTGTCGAAATGTCTTGATGTACCGGGATACCGAGTCTGATCGGAGTGTCTCGGGTGAAGGTCTATTCCTTCGTTGATCGCGAGAGCTTGTCATGGGCTAAGTTGGGACACCCCTGCAGGGTATAAACTTTCGAGAGCCATGCCCAGGGTTATGTGGTAGATGGGAATTTGTTAATGTCCGGTTGTAGAAAACCCGAAGTTGACCTTAATTAAAATACATCAACCGTGTGTGTAACCGTGATGGTCTCTTTCCGTGGAGTCCGGAAGTGAACATGATGTTGGAGTTATGCTTGACGTAGGTTGCTATAGGATCACTTCTTGATCATACTTTTATCGACCGTGCTTTGCCTTCTCTTCTCGCTCTCATTTGCGTATGTTAGCCACCATATATGCTAGTCGCTTGCTGCAGCTCCACCTCATGCCTTTACCTTACCCATAAGCTTAAATAGTCTTGATCTCGCGGGTGTGAGATTGCTGAGTCCTCGTGGCTCACAGATACTTCCAAAACCAGTTTGCAGGTGCCTATGTTACCGAGCAGGTGACGCAACCAAGCTCAAGGAGGAGCTCGATGAAGATCTTGCCCTTTGTGTTGTTTCGTTCTAATTGATCAGTAGTGGAGCCCAGTTGGGGTCGATCGGGGACCTTTGTCGCATTTGGGGTTCTTCTTTTATTTTGGTTCCGTAGTCGGACCTTGATTGTATCTGGATGATGTAATGCTTTAGTCATGTAATTGTGTGAAGTGGCGATTGTAAGCCAACTATGTATCTCTTTCCCTTATGTATTCATGGGTTGTGTGAAGATTACCTCACTTGCGACATTGCTTTCAATGCGGTTATGCCTCTAAGTCGTGCTTCGACACATGGGAGATATAGCCGCATCGAGGGCGTTATAAGTTGGTAATCAGAGCCTTCCCCGACCTTAGGAGCCCCACTGCTTGATCATTTTTAGCGGCCGAGTTGTGTCTAGAAAAAACGTTTTGAGTCATTTAGGATTATATATCGAAGAGTTAGGAATTCTTTTTACTCCTCAGTCCCTTCGTCGCTCTGGTGAGGTCTCCTGACGTAGGGTTTTGACTCTTCTCTCCTCAAATTTCACTAATTTTTTTTTAGGATCACGCGGGTATCTTGGAATCGTTCTGATGGTTTTATGATGAGAACATTGTCTTGGTGCCTCCTGTCAGGGGTTTAGTGGAAGTGTCCCGGGAGTTGAGCTCGAGGTGTTGTTGTCATAATTTTATCGTTGCGCTTACGGAATACCCGAGTTTAGTACGCCGACATCAAAATCTCTTTTATGCGCTTGTTGGTGAGATAACCCGATAACCCAATCTTGAGGTGAGTACGGGAGTATTGCCATGACTCGTATAACGGATGCTTTTCGAAGGTTGAGGTAGACGATTTCCGAAGGTTTCTTGGTTATGTGTTGACGGATGGATACAGCTGGATGTAGGGATTGTTAGTTTGTGTGAGATATTTTGCTTCCCCTGTATCCCCAACACCTGATTGCATAACCGGAGAATTTCGAGAGTTTCATAGGTGGGAATTCAAGTAGCTCTTAGGATATCTTTCCGACGGATGTATGATATGAAATTGGGGTTCGACGTCTAGTGGTCCGCCCATTCACGGTTGGTTTTAAAGTGGTCTCGTTGTGTCTTAAAGAGTCCTTGGCTATGCCGACTTCGGGGCGCTTCAGTATGTCATGTGCCTTTGCCTTGTACATGATGGTGCTGTACGATCGAGCCCGTGTAGGCCCCACCACGAAAACTTCGAACGAAATCTCTATCATATGTTTGTTCCGGCTTATTCTGCAAGCCAGTCCTTTGTTTTTGTTTTGAATTGTGGTATTCGAGTTGCTTCAATGTCAAGTGTTGATTCCATACCTTTCCTAAACGGTGTTCTCATATTGCTATGTGAATACTAATCCTTTTTGATCATTGAGGTTGTCATGTTAATTCTTTTCCAACCGGTGCGCTTCTCTTCGAGATGATCCCATCATTCTCCCCATCCGCAAGACCAATTATCATTTCTTCTCAACGGTGTTTGTTTCATCCGTCTCCAAGTTGCCTTTGTTTTTTCCCGCCCACCCACCCTTTTTCCTCAAGGACTAAGATTTCTTTACCAAGTATCCTTTTATTTTTGTGAAGTTTCTCCATTCTTTTCCGTCAATGTTCT
The DNA here is from genome assembly GCA_021437245.1 of Aegilops speltoides. Classification (NCBI taxonomy): domain Eukaryota; kingdom Viridiplantae; phylum Streptophyta; class Magnoliopsida; order Poales; family Poaceae; genus Aegilops; species Aegilops speltoides. Next base: position 388,514,628 of record CM038143.1, read on the forward strand.
TACCCGGTGGTTCTCAAGAAGATGTTCTACTAGTTCGTCATTCCTCATTCCTTTCTCTTCTCCGGTGGATTCAAGTCAAGTTTTGTTGATCATACCTTTTTCCTCATTTCAATGTCTTCTCATACCGGTACACCTCATTATCATTCTACTTCTCGCTATTTGTTATTCCAGAGTGCTTAAGATATCTCGAAGATTCGTGTTTCCACTCTGCATTCGTTCAAGCTCTTTCGAGATTGGTATCTCATTCAAGTCATTTAATTCAACCGGTGCAACATCCCTTTTAAATCTTTTCAACGGTGTTCTTTTGAGTGGGCCCTAACCCACAGGTCTTTTCCCAGGATCTTACCTGACACTTCTATTCTCCCAGAGCTATCCTAAATTCTTCTCCAAGTTTGACGTAAGAATGAGTTATCATCAGTCAAATGCTTTTCTCCAAGATCTTTCAAATTCTTTTCATAGTTGGCTCAACCTCTTCGCTTTTGATTCTTTCGGTGTGCCTCAATAATTCTTGGTGGTGTTTCTCGTTGTCATTCTCATCATTTGAAGACCGAAGAAGAGTTTCTCTTTAATCTTGCTCTATTCTCTTCAAGATTCATGGTGCTAGCTTGTTGCCATCCTCTCATAATTGTTTTCGATTGTGAGAATCTTTTTCACCCATCGAGATATTCAAGAGTCTTCTCGGTTTGTCATCCGAGTCCATCAATTCAGGTTTATTGATTCTCAGTGTCGGTTATCATTCTCCTATCTTGCGGTGCATCAATCGAATATCCTCTAATCAGTTCTTGATCTCTTTGTTCTCATGTATCTAGTTTGTCTCAAGCACCTTTGTTCATTTGCTAATTCTTACCGGTGATGCACCCCTACTTCGATCATTTCAATTCTTACGGTGGTTCTTTCAATATTCTTTTTCTTTGATTATCATATTAATTCATTCGTTCTTTTCAATCCTACCTGTGGATTGTTGAAGACTTTTTGGAAGTTTACGCTATATCTCTCTTAATCCTTTCTACGAGAATAAGTAGTATGCCAAATCCGTTGCTTGTCATCAATTTAAATTGGTGAAGGATAGGCATAACGTAATTCTTATTATTGTTTCATCCAAGTAATCTAGTTTCTTCTTTTGAGAGTTGTTCATCATGTCACATTCTTGGTTCGAGGTGTTTCATCTTTTTCTTTCCCCGGAGTTCCAAGCTCTCATCATCACGAAGCTTCATCTTATCACTGCAAGGCTTCACCTTGTGTTTTCAACTTCTCCTTCTTTCCACCATCCTTTTAATACCGGAGTTTCTACATGGTGCTTCGTCAAGGATTCTTTTCATTCTTCAATTGTTCGTCAAGTTTTCTCTCGAAGTTATGTTCCGCCAAGCTATACTCAAAAAATAAACATGGTGCTCAACACATGTTTTGTTTTGAGGAGTTCAAGCATTCTTCATCTTGCATTCCAAAGTGCAATTCTTTCTACCTTATCTTCTGAGGTGGTGTTAGGTCATTCTTGATAATTTCTCCTCGTGTTTCATGATTCACAAGTTTTCAACGGTGACATATTTAAATCCATCATTTTCTCTTGTTCAAGAGATCTTTTCAACCGTCAATCTCTTCATTGGAGTTATCTTGGTATAGATTTCACCTAAAGCCTTCCCTAAGGAATGTTGCTATTTTGGTGCTTATTAATGACCCAAGTTATCTCTTTTCCATCTTGATGGAACAAGTTTTCATCTCTTCATTAATCTCAAGCAAGCAATTGTTTCCGTTAGTGGCCGGTTGTCACCTCATAATGTTGAGATGTTTCCATAAGCCCACTACAAGCTTATTCCTTCGTTGTTGGTTTTCCAACAATTCCGCTCGACCCGTCTCCTAAGGATGCCTCCTCAAGCTCTGTTGTGGCATAAGAGGGCATTTTCTTCTCCATTCTGTTATTCCAATGATCTATCTTCTATTCTTTCTTACGGAGGCATTGTGATGTTGCTCTTTTCACTCATAATCTCGATTGTGAGGATCGTGTTCTTTTCGTGCTTATCCATTTAACCGGAGTGTCGTGTCCTCTTTCAAGTTCTTTTCATCTTATGAAGTCTTGCATCTCTTTTCAACCGGAGTGTTGTACAAATTTGTTCTTCCTTGTTCCTTGTTTATCTCGTTTCAACCAGATTGGTTCAATCCCTTCTTGTCCATTGCACTAGTCATTCATAGCTTTGAAACCTCCAAGGTTCAAATGGTGTTCCTTGTTTCTATTTTCTACTACAGTGCTCTCAATTGTGTTCAACTCCGTTGTGTTATTTCTTTCAACTTTTCAACCTCTCAAGGTTCGTGGTTTCACTCGTTTGTCAAAGAAGCAACTTAGTTTTACCTCTTCTCTTCCTCTTCCGTTTCTCTTCGGTGCCATCCCAGATCTCGGGACAAGATCCTCTTGTAGTGGTGGAGTGTTGTAACGCCCCGAGACCGACGCTCCAGAAGACTTCCAGCTACTCCGAGTTTCGTCGTGCGATTTGTTTTGTTTGTTGCATCATGAGCTTTGCATCATGTCATTTAATTCAACCAATTAAATTGCATGGATCTTCGGTCCATTTAAAACGAGGGAATTCACGTGGTGATTCTCTTTATAACATATCATCCCAATATTAGGGAGCTATATTAATTATTCCATTTCGGAATCACCCATAACACACGTGCAAAACATTTTCCATGTCTATTCCTCTTCGAGTTTGACCTCCAAACCTTGTCAATATTTCTCTCTATTTTATCAAGGCTCCTCTAAAAATCTCAGCCCATTTAGAGTCCTTTCGAGTGGGTTTCAAAATTCAAACATGTTGCATTAAATTCAACATGTGCAAATCTATTGTTCTCCAAAAATCCTCTTGCCATTTTATTTAAACTCCTCACATTTTTACGAGTCCGTGAAAATTATCCCCATGCCCAGATTCCACCCCTAACTTCTCTTTCTCTTCTTCCTCTTTTTCTGTTTTGTTTAATTTGGTAAAAGAATAAGAGAGAGGGAGAAGAGAGCCCTACAGCCAGGCCAGCCGTCCTAACCTCCTAAAGCCCAGCCGGCCGGCCTCTAAGGCCCAGCCCACCTAACCCTCCTAACCTAGCCCGACCCCTCCTCCGCATCTCTCTCCCTCTCGTCCTTCCCTCGCGCCGCCACCACGCAACACCACGTCGCCAGGGAGAGGATCCCACGATCCTCCCGCATCTCTCCCTCGATCCATTCTCTCCTCGATCCCCTTCGCCGCCACCCACGTGCAGCCCTCGATCCACCTCGCGCCCTCGCCCCGTCCCTCCAGCGCCATCGTCACCCCGCCTCCGTTCGGCTCCCACGCCGAAGTCCACCGCCGCGATCCTGCCGAACGGTGGTGACCCCGACGCGCCCGTGCCCGATCTGCTTCGGCCGCCTAGCTCATCATCTCCGCCCCGTGCCTCTTCTCAGCGCCGGCCCGCCATGGATGCCGCCATGGACGCCGTCTTCCACGCCCGGCCTCCTCCCGTTCCTTGCCGCGCCGCGCCTCCTTCCTCTCCGCCTCCCCTCGATCCAGCATCATCCACAGCTGCCGCCATGGAACGAGCCTTAGAGCTCCGCTGCTGCCTTGGTTCTACTCCGCCCAACTCCTCCTTGACAGCCGCCTCACCTCGAACCTTGCTCTACTCTGGTTTCCCCGAGCACCTCTCCATTCTTTGCTATACGCCGTCGCTAAGACCATGACCGCTTCTTGTCGTTGGACTGCCGAGATGCAGCCCCGAGGCTTTCCATGATTGCTGCAAAATTCCACCTCGGCACCACTTGCACCCCCATGCTTCTGTGATCCTTCGTTCGCACGCCAAGAACAGACCCGTCAAGTACAACCACACCATGTAGATACGTGAACCACTACCGTTGACCTCCGAAGAACAGGGTTTTGCTGCCCTTCGTTTTGTCAAGACCATCAAGTCCGTCGACGACAAGTGCACGACTACGAGGATTGTACCAAGTACCCCTTCGTTTCGCGAGTACCACTACTTCCCTCGACGACCCGTGAACGTCTACTTCCTCTTCGACTCGTGTACTCTACTTCCACTACAATCCGCGAGTACCACTACTTCCACTACGAACTCGAACCGCCGCAATACCACACGCTTCAAAGGTATAACCTCGAGACGACGCCCGTGGACTAATGCTTGTGATGTGTTACATGATATGCTCCTGCTTGGCCATGTTCGCACCGTGTTCGTTTTGTCACTCGTTCTCCATGCCACTAACCCGTGGGAACCCGGTAGTCGGGAGCACCCCACCATCTCTAGCATGTTGCGCATATCCGCACGCCTCCTTTTGCACTGGTATCTCCATGAGTTACCGGGACCGGAATGTTGCCGTGGCACCATTTTTGTTTCACCGCCGTGGCACCCTTTTTGTTCCGCCATGGTGACCAAATGCTCCTTATCATGCTCATGTCAACATTTTCATAAAAATTGCATAAAACTTGCATATGTCATCCGCATCATGATAATAACAATTTAAATGATTAAAATTGTGTTTGCATTATATTGCTAAATGACATATGGGGATTTTCCGGAATTGTCGTTTGTTGCTTCCGGCCTCATTTAAACTTGCCTAAATTGTTAGTTTAATTATGCTTCACCTCTTGCCATGCTTAACAACATTTAATATTGTTGGTTAGCCTTAACGAGAGAGAACTAAATAATTGATGTGGCATTCGTCAATATGCAACTCGTTGCATATTGAGCTCCACTAATTTGTAGTATTGTTCGTTGCACTTTGCCATGCCATGCCTCATTAAACCGACATGCATCATACTTGTTTGTGCATCATGACATGTTTATGATTGTGTGTTTACCATATTGTTTGCTTCTTTCCGGTTTGCTTCTCTCGTTAGCTTCGGTTTCGTTCCGGAGTTGTGAGGATCCGTTCGACTACGTCTGTTTGTCTTCTTCATGGAATCGTTCTTCTTCCTTGCGGGATCTCAGGCAAGATGACCATACCCTCGAAATCACTACTATCTTTGCTATGGTAGTTTGCTCGCTCTTTTGCTATGCCAATGCTACGATGCCTACCATTTGCTTGTCAGCCTCCCAAATTGCCATGTCAAACCTCTAACCCACCATGTCCTAGCAAACCGTTGCTAGGCTATGTTACCGCTTTGCTCAGCCCCTCTTATAGCGTTGCTAGTTGCAGGTGAAGTTGAAGATTTCTCCATGGTGGACAGGGTTATGTTGGGATATCACAATATCTCTTATATTATTAATGCATCTATATATTTGGTAAAGGGTGGAAGGCTCGGCCTTATGCCTGCTGTTTTGTTCCACTCTTGCCGCCCTAGTCTCCGTCATACCGGTGTTATGTTCCCGGATTTTGCGTTCCTTACGCGGTCGGGTGATTTATGGGACCCCCCTGACAGTTCGCTTTGAATAAAACTTGTCCAACAAGGCCCAACATTGGTTTTACCATTTGCCTCACCACCACCTATATTTCCCCTTGGGAGTAATTAACCCAAGGGTCATCTTTATTCAGCCCCCCCCCCCGGGCTAATGCTTGTCTAAGTGTTGGTCCAACTAGAGCCACTTGCAGCGCCACCTTGGGGAAACTTGAGGGCTGGTTCTAGTTGTATGTACTGCTCATCCGGTCGTGGCCTGAGACGAGATACGCGCGGCTACTATCAGGATGTCGGCATGCCAGGAGGTCTTGTTGGTCTTGTTTTACCATTGTCGAAATGTCTTGATGTACCGGGATACCGAGTCTGATCGGAGTGTCTCGGGTGAAGGTCTATTCCTTCGTTGATCGCGAGAGCTTGTCATGGGCTAAGTTGGGACACCCTGCGGTATAAACTTTCGAGAGCCATGCCCGTGGTTATGTGGCGATGGGAATTTGTTAATGTCCGTTGTAGAAAACCCGAAGTTGACCTTAATTAAAATACATCAACCGTGTGTAACCGTGATGGTCTCTTTCGGTGAGTCCGGAAGTGAACACTGATGTTGGAGTTATGCTTGACGTAGGTTGCTATAGGATCACTTCTTGATCATACTTTTATCGACCGTGCTTTGCCTTCTCTTCTCGCTCTCATTTGCGTATGTTAGCCACCATATATGCTAGTCGCTGCTGCAGCTCCACCTCATGCCTTTACCTTACCCATAAGCTTAAATAGTCTTGATCTCGCGGGTGTGAGATTGCTGAGTCCTCGTGGCTCACGGATACTTCAAAACCAGTTTGCGGTGCCTATGTTACTGAAAGCGGTGGCGCAACCAAGCTCAAGGAGGAGCTCGATGAAGATCTTGCCCTTTGTGTTGTTTCGTTCTAATTGATCAGTAGTGGAGCCCAGTTGGGGTCGATCGGGGACCTTTGTCGCATTTGGGGTTCTTCTTTTATTTTGGTTCCGTAGTCGGACCTTGATTGTATCTGGATGATGTAATGCTTTAGTCATGTAATTGTGTGAAGTGGCGATTGTAAGCCAACTATGTATCTCTTTCCCTTATGTATTCATGGGTTGTGTGAAGATTACCTCACTTGCGACATTGCTTTCAATGCGGTTATGCCTCTAAGTCGTGCTTCGACACGTGGGAGATATAGCCGCATCGAGGGCGTTATATCTATCCGCCTAGGAGCATGTGCGTAGTACTTTGTTTCGATGACTAATAGATTTTTGCAATAAGTATGTCAGTTCTTTATGACTAATGTTGAGTCTATGGATTATACGCACTCTCACCCTTCCACCATTGCTAGCCTCTCAGTACCGTGCAACTTTTGCCGGTACCATACACCCACCATATACCTTCCTCAAAACGGCCACCATACCTACCTATTATGGCATTTCCATAGCCATTCCGAGATATATTGCCATGCAACTTTCCACCGTTCCGTTTATTATGACATGCATCATCATTGTCATATTGCTTTGCATGATCATGTAGTTCACATCGTATTTGTGGCGAAGCCACCTTTCATAACTCTTTCATACCTGTCACTCTTGATTCATTGCACATCCCGGTACACCGCCGAAGGCATTCACATAGAGTCATATTTTTGTTCTAAGTATCAAGTTGTAATTTTTTGAGTTGTAAGTAAATAGAAGTGTAATGATCATCATTATTAGAGCATTCTCCCATGTGAGGAAATAAAAAAATGCCAAAGAAGACAAATAAAAAAAGAAAAAAAAGAGAAAAAATGAGAGAAAAAGAGAGAAGGGGCAATGTTACTATCCTTTTTCCACACTTGTGCTCCAAAGTAGCACCATGGTCTTCATGATAGAGAGTCTCCTATTTTTCACTTTCATATACTAGTGGGAATTTTTCATTATAGAACTTGGCGTGTATATTCCAACAATGGGCTTCCTCAAATCGCCCTAGGTCTTCATGAGCAAACAAGTTGGATGCATATGTTGGGGAACGTAGTAATTTCAAAAAATTTCCTACGCACACGCAAGATCATGGTGATGCAAAGCAGCGAGAGGGAGAGTGTTGTCTCGTACCCTCGTGAGACCCGGCGAAGCGATCTGGCGTAGAGGAAGTAGTCGTCGTTCTCCTCGCGATCCGACCGATCCGGCGCCGTTACTTGGCGCCCGAGTTCTTGACACACGTACAGCTCGATGGCGTCCCTCGTACTCCGATCCAGCCGAGTGTCGAGGGAGAGTTTCGTCGACCTGACGGCATGGTGACGATCTTGATGTTTCACCGGCGCGAGGCTTCGCCTAAGCTTGCGACGGTATGACCGAGGTGGAATATGGTGGAGGGGCACCGCTGCGGCTAAGGAACGATCCGTAGATCAAACTTGTGTGTTCTAGGGTGCCCCCTGCCCCGTATATAAAGGAGGGAGGGGGAGGCGGCCGGCCCTATAGGCGCGCCAAGGAGGGGGAGTCCACCTCCTGGTTGGAGTAGGACTCCCTTTCCTAGTCCAACTAGGAAGGAGAAGGGAAAGGAAAGAGAGGAGAGAGAGAGGGGGCGCGCCCCCTCCTGTCCTATTTGGACTCCCACAGGGGCGCGCCACCTCCTGGTGCGGCCCCTCTCTCTCCCTCTTGGCCCACTAAGGCCCATACTTCCCCGGGGTTCCGGTAACCCTCCCACTCCGGTTTTCTCCGAAACTTCCTAACCTTTCCTGTGTCGAATATAGCAGTCCAATATATCAATCTTTATGTCTCGACCATTACGAGACTCCTCGTCATGTCCGTGATCACATCGGGACTCGAACTTCTTCGTACATCAAAATACATAAACTCATAATAACCGCCATTGAAACCTTAAGCGTGCGGACCCTACGGTTCGAGAATAATGTAGACATGACCGAGACACGTCTCGGTCAATAACCAATAGCGGGACCTGGATGCCCATATTGGTTCCTACATATTCTAGGAAGATCTTTGTCGGTCGACCGCATAACAACATCGTTGTTCCTTTGTCATCGGTATGTTACTTGCCCGAGATTCGATCGTCGGTATCAATACCTAGTTCAATCTCGTTGCGGCAAATCTCTTTACTCGTTCCGTAATACATCATCTCACAGCTAACTCATTAGTTGTAATGCTTGCAAGGCTTGATGATGTGTATTACCGAGAGGGCCCAGAGATACCTCTCCGACAATCGGAGTGACAAAACCTAATCTCGAAATCGCCAACCCAACATTTGCCTTTGGAGACACTGTAGTACTCCTTTATAATCACCCGATTCGTTGTGACGTTTGGTAGCACCAAAGTGTTCCTCCGTAAACGGAGTTGCATAATCTCATAGTTACGGGAACATGTATAAGTCATGGATAAAAGCGGTAGCAACATACTAAGCGATCGTGTGCTAAGCTAATGGAATGGGTCATGTCAATCGATCATTCTACTAATGATGTGACCTTGTTAATCAAATAACAACTCTTTGTTCATGGTCAGGAAACATAACCATCTTTAATTAACAAGCTAGTCTAGTAGAGGCATACTAGTGACATAATGTTTTGTCTATGCATTCACACATGTATCATGTTTCCGGTTAATACAATTCTAGCATGAATGATAAACATTTATCATGAAATAAGGAAATAAATAATAACTTTATTATTGCCTCTAGGGCATATTTCCTTCAGTATCCCACTTGCACTAGAGTCAATAAACTAGATTACATAGTAATGATCCTAACACCCATGGAGTCTTGGTGCTGATCATGTTTTGCTCGTGGAAGAGGCTTAGTCAACGGTGCGCAACATTCAGATCCGTATGTATCTTGCAAATCTCTATGTCTCCCACGGACTAAGTCCGGATGGAATTGAAGCGTCTCTTGATGTGCTTGGTCCTCTTGTGAAATCTGGATTCCTTCGCTAAGGCAATTGCTCGATATTGTCACGAAGATTTTCATTGGACCCGATGCACTAGGTATGACACCTAGATCGGATATGAACTCCTTCATCCGCACTCCTTCATTAGCTGCTTCGAAGCTGCTATGTACTCCGCTTCACATGTAGATCCCGCTTCGACGCTTTGTTTAGAACTGCACCAACCGACAGCTCCTCCGTTTAGTGTAAATCGTATCCGGTCTGCGATTTAGAATCGTCCGGATCGGTGTCAAAGCTTGCATCAACGTAACCGTTCACGATGAGCTCTTTGTCACCTCCATATCTGAGAAACATATCCTTAGTCCTTTTCGGTATTTCAGGATGTTCTTGACCGCTGTCGATGATCCACTCTGGATTACTTTGGTACCTCCTGCTAGGCTTATAGCAAGGCACACATCAGTCTGGTACACAAGATTGCATACATGATAGAGCCTATGGCTGAAGCATAGGAACATCTTTCATTTTCTCTATCTTCTGCGTGGTCGGGCATTGAGTCTTACTCAACTTCACACCTTGTAACACGTGCAAGAACCCTTTCTTTGCTTGATCCATTTTGAACTTCTTCAAAATTTTGTAAAGGTATGTGCTTTGTGAAAGTCAATTAAGCATCTTGATCTATCTCTATAGATCTTAATGCCCAATATGTAAGCAGCTTCACCGAGGTCTTTCATTGAAAAACTCTTATTCAAGTATCCCTTTATGCTATCCGAAATTCTATATCATTTCCGATCAGCAATATGTCATCTACATATAATATCGTAAATGCTATAGAGCTCCCACTCACTTTCTTGTAAATACTGAGCTTCTCCAAAAGTCTCAGATAAACCCAAATGCTTTGATCACACTATCAAAGCGCTTATTCCAACTCGAGATGCTTGCACCAGTCCATAGATGGATCGCCGGAGCTTGCACACTTTGTTAGCTCCCTTTGGATCGATAAAACCTTCGGTTGCATCATATACAACTCTTCTTCCGTAAATCCATTCAGAATGCAGTCTTTACATCCATTTGCCAAATTTCATAATCATAAAATCGGCAATTGCTAACATGATTCGGACGGACTTAAGCATCGCTACGGGTGAGAAGGTCTCATCGTAGTCAATCCCTTGAACTTGCCGAAAACCCTTTGCGACAAGTCGAGCTTTGTAAACGATAATATTACCGTCGTCGTCGGTCTTCTTCTTGAAGATCCACTTGTTTTCTATTGCTTGCCTACCCTCGGGCAAGTCAACCAAAGTCCATACTTTGTTTTCATACATGGATCCCATCTCAGATTTCATGGCCTCAAGCCATTTTGCGAATCTGGGCTCACCATCGCTTCTTCATAGTTCGTAGGTTCATCATGATCTAGTAGCATGATTTCGAACAGGATTACCGTACCACTCTAGTGCGGATCTTACTCTGGTTGATCTACGAGGTTACGTAGTAACTTGATCTGAAGTTTCATGATCAACATCATTAACTTCCTCACTACTTGGTGTAGGTGTCTCGAAAACGGTTTCTGCGACAAACTACTTTCAAGTAAGGGAGAAGGTACTATTACCTCATCAAGTTCTACTTTCCTCCCACTCACTTCTTTCGAGAGAAACTCCTTCTCTAGAAAGGATCCATTCTTAACAACGAATGTCTTGCCTTCGGATCTGTGATAGAAGGTGTACCCAACTGTCTCCTTTGGGTATCCTATGAAGACACATTTCTCCGATTTGGGTTCGAGCTTATCGGGTTGAAGCTTTTTCACATAAGCATCGCATCCCCAAACTTTAAGAAACGACAACTTTGGTTTCTTGCCAAACCACAGTTCATAAGGTGTCGTCTCAGCAGATTTCGACGGTGTTCTATTCAGTGTGAATCGGCCGTCTCTAGAGCATAACCCCAAAGCGATAGCGGTAAATCTGTAAGAGACATCATAGATCGCACCATATCTAGTAAAGTGCGATTCACGACGTTCGGACACACCATTACTGTTGTGGTGTTCCGGTGGCGTGAGTTGCTAAACTATTCGCATTGTTTCAAATGTAGACCAAACTCGTAACTCAAATATTCACCTCCACGATCGGATCGTAGAAATTTAATTTTCTTGTTACGATGATTTTCAACTTCACTCTGAAATTCTTTGAACTTTTCAAATGTTTCAGACTTATGTTTCATTAAGTAGATATACCCATATCTGCTTAAGTCATCTGTGAAGGTGAGAAAATAACGATATCCGCCACGAGCCTCAACATTCATCGGACCACATACATACATATGTATGATTTCCAACAAATCTGTTGCTCTCTCCATAGTACCGAGAACGGTGTTCTAGTCATCTTGCCCATGAGGCACGGTTTGCAAGTGCCAAGTGATTCATAATCAAGTGACTCCAAAAGTCCATCGATATGGAGTTTCTTCATGCGCTTTACATCGATATGACCTAAACGGCGATGCCACAAATAAGTTGCACTATCATTATCAACTCTGCATCTTTTGGCTTCAACATTATGAATATGTGTATCACTACTATCGAGATTCATCAAAATAGACCACTCCTCAAGGGTGCATGACCATAAAAGATATTACTCATATAAATAGAACAACTATTATTCTCTCGATTTAAATGAATAACCGTCTCGCATCAAACAAGATCTAGATATAATGTTCATGCTCAACGCAGCACCAAATAACAATTATTTAGGTCTAAAACTAATCCCGAAGGTAGATGTAGAGGTAGCGTGCCGACCGCGATCACATCGACTTTGGAACCATTTCCCACGCGCGCCGTCACCTCGTCCTTTGCCGTGTTAAGCAATCCGTAGTCCCTGTTTGAGTTGCAAATATTAGCAATGTAACCATATCAAATACCAGTGCTATCTGCGAGCTCTAGTAAGGTACACATCAATAACATGTATATCACATATACCTTTGTTCACCTTGCCATCCTTCTTATCCGCCAAATACTTGGGGCAGTTCCGCTTCGAAGGACGATCGCTTGCGGAGAAGCACTCGATTTCAGGCTTAGGTCCGGACTTGGGTTTCTTCTCTGAGCGACAACTTGCTTGCTGTTCTTCTTGAAGTTCCTTCTTCTTCCCTTTGCCTTTCTTCTTGAAACTAGTGGTCTTATTGACCATCAACACTTGATGCTCCTTCTTGATTTCTACCTCCAGCCTTTAGCATTGCGAAGAGCTCGGTATAGTCTTTACTAACCCTTGCATATTATAGTTCATCACGAAGCCTTTATAGCTTGGTGGCGGTGATTGAAGAATTACATCAATGACACAATCATCCGGAAGATTAACTCCCAATTGTGTCAAGTGATTGTAGTACCCGGACATTACGAGTATGTGCTCACTAACGAACTATTCTCCTCCATCTTGCAGCTATAGAACTTATTGGAGACTTCATATCTCTCAATCCGGGCATTACTGTGGAATATTAACTTTAACTCTGGAACATCTCATATGCTCCATGACGTTCAAAACGTCGTTGAAGTCCCGGTTCTAAGCCGTAAAGCATGGCACATCGAACTATAGAGTAGTCATCGCTTTGCTCGCGCAGACGTTCACAACATCGGTGTTGCTCGGCAGAAGAGGCACTGGCACCTAGCGGTGCATCCAGGGCGTAACTCTTACAGGCAGCAATGAGGATGATCCTCAAATTACGGACCCGATCCGTGTAATTGCTACCATCATCTTTCAACTTTGCTTTCTCAAGGAACGCATTAAAATTCAACGGAACAACAAAGACGAGCCATCTATCTACAATCAAACATAAACAAGCAAGATACTATCAGGTACTAAGTTCATGATAAATTTAAGTTCAATTAATCATATTACTTAAGAACTCCCACTTAGAAAGACATCTCTCTAGTCATCTAAGTGATCACGTGATCCAAATCAACTAAACCATAACCGATCATCACGTGAAATGGAGTAGTTTTCAATGGTGAACATCTTATGTTGATCATATCTACTATATGATTCACACTCGACCTTTCGGTCTCCGTGTTCCGAGGCCATATCTGCATATGCTAGGCTCGTCAAGTATAACCCGAGTATTCTGCGTGTGCAAAACTGGCTTGCACCCGTTGTAGATGGACGTAGAGCTTATCACACCCGATCATCACGTGGTGTGCAGGCACGACGAACTTTGGCAACGGTGCATACTCGGGAGAACACTTCTTGATAATTTAGTGAGAGATCATCTTATAATGCTACCGTCAATCAAAGCAAGATAAGATGCATAAAGGATAAACATCACATGCAAATCAATATAAGTGATATGATATGGTCATCATCATCTTGTGCTTTGTGATCTTCATCTCCGCAGCACCACCATGATCACCATCGTCACCGGCGCGACACCTTGATCTCCATCGTAGCATCGTTGTCGTCTCGCCAATCTTATGCTTCTCGACTATCGCTACCGCTTAGTGATAAAGTAAAGCATTACGAAGCGATTGCATTGCATACAATAAGCGACAACCATATGGCTCCAGCCGGTTGCCAATAACCGGTTACAAAACATGATCATCTCATACAATAAAATATAGCATCACGTCTTGACCATATCACATCACAACATGCCCCGCAAAAACAAGTTAGGCGTCCTCTACTTTGTTGTTGCAAATTTTACGTGGCTGCTACGTGCTTAAGCAAGAACCGGTCTCACCTCGCATCAAAACCACAACGATACTTCGTCAAATAGACTCGTTTAACCTTCTCAAGGACCGGCGCGTAGCCACACTCAGTTCAACTAAAGTGAGAGAGACAGCACCCACCGGTCACCTTTAAGCAACGAGTGCTCGTGGCGGTGAAACCAGTCTCGCGTAAGCGTCTGCGTAATGTCGGTGCAGGCGCTTCATCTCACAATACCACTGAACCAAAGTATGACATGCTGGTAGGTAGTATGACTTGTATCGCCCACAACTCACTTGTGTTCTACTCGTGCAAAACATCAAACCATAAAACCTAGGCTCGGATGCCCTTTGTTGGGGAACGTAGTAATTTCAAAAATTTCCTACGCACACGCAAGATCATGGTGATGCATAGCAACGAGAGGGAGAGTGTTGTCTCGTACCCTCGTGAGACCAAGCGGAAGCGATCACAACGTAGAGGAAGTAGTCGACGTTCTCCTCGCGATCCGACCGATCCGGCGCCGTTACTCGGCGCCCCGAGTTCTTGACACACGTACAGCTCGATGGCGTCCCTCGTACTCGATCCAGCCGAGTGTCGAGGAGAGTTTCGTCGAGACGACGGCGTGGTGGCGATCTTGATGTTTCACCGGCGCGAGGCTTCGCCTAAGCTTGCGACAGTATGACCGAGGTGGAATATGGTGGAGGGGGCACCGCACACGGCTAAGGAACGATCCGTAGATCAAACTTGTGTGTTCTAGGGTGCCCCCTGCCCATATAAAGAGGGAGGGGGAGGCCGGCCGGCCCTATAGGCGCGCCAAGGAGGGGGAGTCCACCTCCTGGTTGAGTAGGACTCCCTTTCCTAGTCCAACTAGGAAGGAGAAGGGAAAGGAAAGAGAGGAGAGGGAGAGGAAGGGGGCCGCCCCCTCCTGTCCTATTCGGACTCCCACAGGGGCGTGCCACCTCTGGTGCGGCCCTCTCTCTCCCTCTTGGCCCACTAAGGCCCATACTTCCCGGGGTTCGGTAACCCTCCGGCACTCCGGTTTTCTCCGAAACTTCCGGAACCTTTCCGGTGTCCGAATATAGCCGTCCAATATATCAATCTTTATGTCTCGACCATTCTGAGACTCCTCGTCATGTCCGTGATCACATCTGGGACTCCGAACTTCTTCGGTACATCAAAATACATAAACTCATAATAACTGTCATTGAAACCTTAAGCGTGCGGACCCTACGGTTCGAGAATAATGTAGACATGACCGAGACACGTCTCCGGTCAATAACCAATAGCGGGACCTGGATGCCCATATTGGTTCCTACATATTCTACGAAGATCTTTGTCGGTCAGACCGCATAACAACATACGTTGTTCCCTTTGTCATCGGTATGTTACTTGCCCGAGATTCGATCGTCGGTATCCAATACCTAGTTCAATCTCGTTGCCGGCAAGTCTCTTTACTCGTTCCGTAATACATCATCTCACAGCTAACTCATTAGTTGTAATGCTTGCAAGGCTTGATGATGTGTATTACCGAGAGGGCCCAGAGATACCTCTCCAGAGCAATCGGAGTGACAAAACCTAATCTCAAATCGCCAACCCAACATTTGGCTTTGGAGACACCTGTAGTACTCCTTTATAATCACCCGATTCGTTGTGACGTTTGGTAGCACCAAAGTGTTCCTCCGTAAACGGAGTTGCATAATCTCATAGTTACGAGAACATGTATAAGTCATGGATAAAAGCGGTAGCAACATACTAAGCGATCGTGTGCTAAGCTAATGGAATGGGTCATGTCAATCGATCATTCTACTAATGATGTGACCTTGTTAATCAAATAACAACTCTTTGTTCATGGTCAGGAAACATAACCATCTTTAATTAACAAGCTAGTCTAGTAGAGGCATACTAGTGACATAATGTTTTGTCTATGCATTCACACATGTATCATGTTTCCGGTTAATACAATTCTAGCATGAATGATAAACATTTATCATGAAATAAGGAAATAAATAATAACTTTATTATTGCCTCTAGGGCATATTTCCTTCAGCATACCCACTTAGTTTTTCTTTTTGAGCTTTCCTAAACTTATAGCTCTAGTGCATCCGTTGCATGGAAATCCCTACTCACTCACATTCATATATATTGATGGGCATCTCCATAGCCCATTGATACGCCTAGTTGATGTGATACTATCTCCCTCTTTTTGTCTTCTCCACAACCACCATATTCTATTCCACCTATAGTGCTATGTCCATGGCTCACGCTCATGTATTGCGTGAAAGTTGAAAAGGTTTTAGCGCATCAAAAATATGAAACAATTGCTTAGCTTGTCATCAGGGTTGTGCATGATTTGAATATTTTGTGTGACGAAGATAGACCATAGCCAGACTATATAATTTTGTTGGGATAAGCTTTCTTTGGCCATGTTATTTTGAGACGACATAATTGCCTTGTTAGTAGGCTTGACGTATCATTGTTTTTATGTCAATATTAAACTTCTGTTTTGAATCTTATGGATCTGAACATTCATTCCACAATAAAGAAAATTATATGGATAAATATATTATGTAGCATTCCACACCAAAAATTATGTTTTTATCATTTACCTACTCGAGGACGAGCAGGAATTAAACTTGGGGGTGCTTGATACGTCTCCAACGTATCTATAATTTTTGATTGTTCCGTGCTATTATATTATCTGTTTTGGATGTTTTACATGCATTAATATCCTATTTTATATTATTTTTGGACTAACCTATTAACCTAGAGCCTAGTGCCAGTTCCAGTTTTTTCCTTCTTTTTGAGTTTCGCAGAGAAGGAAGACCAAACAGAGTCCAAACGGAATGAAACCTTCACGATGATTTTTCTTGGACCAAAAGACAACCAAGAGACTTGGAGATGAAATCGGAGGAGCCACGAGGCGGCTACAAGAATGGAGGGCACGCCTAGGGGGGTAGGGCGCGCCCCCAACCTTGTGGGCCCCCCCGTGACCCTCCTGACCAAATTTAAGCCAATATATTCCCATATATCCCCAACCCACCAGAGGCATCCACGAAAACACTTTTCCGCCACCGCAACCTTTTGTACCTGTGAGATCCCATCTAGGGACCTTTTCCGGCACCCTGCCTGAGGGGGATTCGATCACGGAGGGCTTCTATATCAACTCTATTGCCCTTCCGATGAAGCGTGAGTAGTTTACCACAGACCTACGAGTCCATAGCTAGTAGCTAGATGGATTCTTCTCTCTCTTTGATTCTCAATACCATGTTCTCTTTGGTGTTCTTGGAGATCTATTAGATGTAATTCTTTTTTGTTGTGTGTTTGCCGAGATCCAATGAATTGTGGTTTTACGATCAGCTTATCTATGAATATTATTTAAATCTTCTCCGAATTCTTATATGCATGATTTGATATCTTTGTAATTCTCTTCGAACTATCGGTTTGGTTTGGCCAACTAGATTGGTTTTTCTTGCAATGGGAGAAGTGCTTAGCTTTGGGTTCAATCTTGCGGTGTCCTTTCCTAGTGACAGTAGGGGCAGCAAGGCACGTATTGTATTGTTGCCATCGAGGATAAAAAGATGGCGTTTTCATCATATTGCTTGAGTTAATTCCTCTACATCATGTCATCTTACTTAATGTGTTACTCCGTTCTTTATGAACTTAATACTCTAGATGCATGCTGGATAGCGATCGATGTGTGGAGTAATAGTAGTAGATGCCAAATCATTTCGGTCTACTTGATATGGACGTGATGCCTATATTCATGATCATTACCTTAGATATCGTCATAACTTTGTGCTTTTCTATCAATTGCTCGACAGTAATTTGTTCACCAACCGTATTATTTGCTATCTTTAGAGAAGCGTCTAGTGACACCTATGGGCCCCGGGTCTATTTTCCATCATATAAGTTTTCGATCTACTATTTTGCAATCTTTTACTTTCCGATCTATAAACCAAAAATACCAAAAATATCTACTTTATCGTTTATCTATCTCTATCAGATCTCACCTTTGCAAATAACCCTGAAAGGATTGACAACCCCTTTATCACGTTGGGTGCAAGTTGTTCGATTGTTTGTGCAGGTATTCGATGATTTGTGCGTTGTGTCCTACTGGATTGATACCTTGGTTCTCAAACTGAGGGAAATACTTATCTCTACTTTGTTGCATCACCCTTTCTTCTTCAAGGGAAAAACCAATGCAATCTCAAGAAGTAGGAACAGACAAGGTTGCTTCTTCGTGGACCCTTAGTGGGTGGAGCCCTCCATGGACTCGCGCAACCATTACCCTTCATGGTTTGAATACTCCATCTACGTGGATGTACGATAGCACCACCTATCGGAACCACGCCAAAAAATCTCTGCGTCTTCAATGGCATTTGCACACTCCAATCCCATCCCTTTACTTTCTTGCAAATAGCATGCTTTAATCTTTCCACTACTCATACTCTTGCCATGCTTGCTTGAAATGTATTGTGAATGTTTAAAGTTGTGTTAAGTCTCTAGTCAACTTGAAGAAACTAAAAATCGCCACTTTTACTTGTTGAGGGTCTAATCCCTCCCTCTAGACCCCTCTTCTCGATCCTTTCAATTTCTTAATGGTCCTCTTAAGGAATTGGTGTATGTCAAGCAACCTCCCAGTTTCGAAGACCCCGATCACCCCTCTCGCGTTTATGAACTCCATAAGGCGCTCTATGGACTTAAACAAGCACCTTGTGCTTGGTATGATCACCTTACGGTGTTGCTAAGCGAGAAGGGTTTCCAGATTGGGGTAATAGACTCCACTCTCTTCACAAAGAGGGTAAAAGGAGAATTGTTTGTGTGCTAAATATATGTTGATGGCATTATCTTTGGTTCCACTAACCATACTATTAGTGTTGAGTTTGAGAATCTTATGACTAGGGAATTTGCTATGAGCATGATGGGAGAGTTGAAGTTCTTTCTCGGTTTTCAAGTGAACCAATTGAGAGGAGGAACCTTCATCGACCAATCTCTTTATATTCAAGACATGCTCAAGAGGTTCAAAATGCAAGATGTCAAGCCCATGAAGACACCCATGCAAACAAATGGCCAACTTAATCTTGATCCCAATGGTAAAGAAGTGGATCAAAAGGTATATCGCTCCATGATCGGTTCCTGCTTTACCTTTGTGCATCTAGACCGAATATTATGTTGAGTGTGTGTATGTGTGCATGATTTCAATCCACTTGTAAGGAGAGCCACTATTTGGTGGTGAAAAGAATCCTTCGATATTTGGTTCATACCCCAAACTTGGGCTTTTGGTATCCCAAAGGATCAACTTTCAAGCTAGGGGGATACTCGGATTCGGATTGGGCCGGAGACAAGGTTGGCTGCAAGTCCACTTCCGGTTCATGTCAATTTCTAGGGAGATCTTTGGTAAGTTGGTATTTGAAGAAGCAAAATTGTATATCTCCCTCAACCGCTGAAGCCGAGTACATTGCAAGTGGAATTTGTTGTGCTCAGTTATTATGGATGAGGCAAACTTTGATGGATTATGGTGTCAAATGTGACAAAGTACCTCTTTTGTGCGACAATGAAAGTGCAATCAAGATCGTCGAGAATCCAGTGCAACATAGCAAGACCAAGCATATTGAGAGTCGTCATCATTTCATTCGGGATCATGGGGCCAAGGGAGACATTGATTTATTCCATGTCAACACCGAGAAGCAACTTGCCGATATTTTCACCAAGCCACTTGATGAAGCAAGATTCCGCGAGCTAAGTCATGAGCTAAATATCGTGGATATACGTAACTTGGGTTGATATTCTTGCTCATGCACACATACTCATGTAATATCCTATTTAGATGTAGGCACATGTCTAGGGGGAGCTAGCTCAACTCATGAGTTACCTCATCCTAGAAGTGCATAAATTGAACAAAATCTTTCACATCAGCCACTTTTAGGTGGCACTTGTGCTTCAAAGATGAGTGTTGGTCTTGGGCCCAAGGTTCATATCTTCGTAGTGCCATACCAAACAAACTCAAATATGGTGGCTTCGGCCACCGCCCTCCTTTGGATGTTAAATTCATTTTCGTGTGTGTGTTGTTTTTGTCCCTGTTGTGTTTGTGGTTCTCTTGTGTTTTGTTGATTGTTGATTTTCTCATCTAGTGCAAGTGATCCACATATACCCTTCTAGTAGTATTGGATTTCGCATGCAACGTATTAAAAAACATGGACTAAAATGCTCCTTAAAGGCTTGGTAATAGTTTCCATGCGGCCATGCCTTCAAGGGATATATGTGGCCAAAAGTTCCTGAGTACCCTGTGTCCACGGGCTGTGTACCGTGCGCACGGGACTCACTTAGCCTGTGCGCACGAGGTCTGCGGTCCCAGGAGGTGGGGCGTGGCGGCCTTGGGTTCATTCTCACCCATCGCCGCCTCCACACCTCAGGAAACCTCCAATGCCGCTGTCGTCGCCTCCTCTCGCCGGTGCTCCTCTATGCATCGTCGGGGCTCCTTGCTCCGTGGAGATCCTTCGGAATGGGCTCCTCCTTTGGTAGATTACATCCCCCTCTCCTTCTTGTTTATCCATGGATCCCTGATACGTCTCCGTCGTATCTATAATTTTTTATTGTTCCATGCCAATATTCTATAACTTTCATATACTTTTGGCAACTTTTTATATTACTTTTTGGACTAACATATTGATCCAGTGCCCAGTGCCAGTTCATGTTTGTTGCATGTTTTATGTTTTGCAGAAACCCCATATCAAATGGAGTCCAAATGGGATAAAAACGGACGGAGATCATTTTTAGAATATTTATGATTTTTGGGAAGAAAAACCAATGCGAGACGGTGCCCACGGGGGCCACGAGGCAGGGGGGCGCCTGAGGGAGTCCTGGATTAGGGGGTGTCCGGATGGCCGGACTATCATCGTTGGTCGGACTCCTAGACTATGAAGATACAAGATTGAAGACTTTGTCCCGTGTCCGGATGGGACTTTCCTTGGCGTGGAAGGCAAGCTTGGCAATACGGATATGTAGATCTCCTACCATTGTAACCAACTCTGTGTAACCCTAGCCCTCTCCGGTGTCTATATAAACCGGAGGGTTTTGGTCCATAGGACAAGCAACAATCATACCATAGGCTAACTTCTAGGGTTTAGCCTCTTTGATCTCGTGGTAGATCTACTCTTGTACTGCCCATATCATCAATATTAATCAAGCAGGAGTAGGGTTTTACCTCCATCGATAGGGCCCGAACCTGGGTAAAAACATCGTGTCCCTTGTCTCCCGTTACCATCCGCCTAGACGCTCAGTTCGGGACCCCCTACCCGAGATCCGCCGGTTTTGACACCGATATTGGTGCTTTCATTGAGAGTTCCTCTGTGTCCTCACCTTTAGGCCCTATGGCTCCTTCGATCATCAACAACGACGTAGTCCAGGGTGAGACTTTTCTCCCCGGACAGATCTTCGTATTCGGCGGCTTTGCACTGCGGGCCAATTCACTTGGCCATCTGGAGCAGATCGAAAGCTACGCCCACAGCCATCGGTCGATTTGGGAGTTTGAACTACATGGTCGACATCCGCGGAGACTTGATCTTCGACGGATTCGAGCCATAATAGCAGCGCCCGACTTGTCTCGATGGGTATGATCTAGCTCTGCGCCACGGTACCACTGGAGGCCGCACGGCGTCGCTCCGACCCTAGTTGAGCCGACTTTGTTGGTCGAGGACGGGTGGTGGACACCACCTCGGGGCTACGATCTCTCGGCGATTGAGCGAACACCATCCCCGCCATAAAGCCCGTGACTCGAGGTGCGAAATCCTCTCCGGACTCGAACCTCCCGCCCCCGCCTATCAAATCCGATTGGGCGCGGTTATGGAGTTCATCGCGCGACATCTTTCAGCACTTGCTCTTTGGCGACATCCTGAATTCACTAAAGTCTCTCTCTTTATCAGGAGAGCCCTGGCCGGACTATGGTCAGGAAGGTTGGGACACGGACGACGAAGAAATTCAACGCCCACCCACCACCCACTTTGTAGCCACTGTCGATGATTTAACCAACATGCTCGACTTTGACTCCGAAGACATCGATGGTATGGACGACGATGCCGGAGACAACCAAGAACCAACGCCTACAGGGCACTAGAAGGCCACCTCAACTCACGATGTATATATGGTGGATACACCTAAAGGAAGCGATAACGAGGAACAACGGGACGCTGCAAAAGATAATTCCCTCAAAAAGCAGTCAAAACGGCGACATAAGCGCCGCTCAAAGTCCCTCCTCGACAAAGACAGCACCCATACAGACCCAGCCATAGAGCAGGGCGAACTGGTGGACGGCGAACATGCCATCGAGCAACCATCCGAACAGGATAACTTGGATAAACAATCCGTCCCTGGCGAAGATAACAGTCCAGACGATCTCAGGCCGGACACATCGTTGGAGCAGAAGAACCTCCACAAAAGGCTCGTCGCCACTGCACGTAGCCTGAAAAAGCAGAAGCGGAAGCTCAAAACAGCCGAAGATGCACTCAGAATGAGATGGAGCAAAGTACTCAACAGCGCAGACAAATACAGTGATAGTCGCCAAACAAAGAGCTACCCGAAGCGCAAACTACTGCCCGAATTCGATGAGGAGGCCGTAGAGCCCCCACAATCAAAGAACAAAGAGGCCGCCCGGTCGGATAGACGACCACATGGCAAACATAGAGCGGCAAGCAGCACCGAACACAAGCCGACACGCGATCCACATAAGGATCCGCACCAAAAGGATGGCCCAGTCAGGTCTATCTATGGGCCAAGAAAGCAAGCTCCAGAAAGCAATGCAACACGTCGAGTATTCGAACATCACGGTACACCCAAATACAGGGGCACCGCACATCCCCTATGTTTCACCGATGAGGTGCTGGATCATGAATTTCCAGCGAGATTCAAGCCCGTAAACATAGAGGCGTACGACGGAACAACAGACCCTGGAGTCCGGATTGAGGATTACATCCTGCACATACACATGGCTAGAGGAGATGACCTCCACGCCATAAAGTACTTACCCCTCAAGCTCAAAGGGCCAGCCCGGCATTGGCTTAAAAGCCTCCCCGAAAATACCATTGGAAGTTGGGAAGAGCTCGAGGATGCGTTTCGGGCAAATTTTCAGGGGACTTATGTCCGCCCTCCGGATGCAGACGATTTAAGTCACATAACTCAACAGCCCGGAGAGTCAGCCCGCAAATTCTGGAACATGTTCCTCACCAAAAAGAACCAAATAGTCGACTGTCCGGACGCTGAAGCCTTAGCAGCTTTCAAACACAACATCCGAGACGAATGGCTCGCCAGACACCTTGGCCAAGAAAAGCCGAGAACAATGGCCGCACTAACAAGCCTCATGACCCGCTTTTGCGTGGGAGAGGATAGTTGGCTGGCAAGATGCAGCGCCAGCGACCCAAGTACATCCGAGGTCAGGGAAACCACGACGCAACAGGGACCAGCGCTGAACCAAGGGAAACAGTCCGAAGAGCACGGTAGTCAATGCAGGGTTCAAAAGCTCTCGGCAGAATAATAAAAAACTGCCCCTTAAGGATAATAGCGACGAGCTATCCAACTTAATCAAAATCTTGGACAAGATATGCCAAATCCACAGTACTCCCGGGAAGCCTGCAAACCATACCCACGGAGATTGTTTGGTCTTCAAGCAGTCCGGCAGACTCAACGCCGAACACAAGGGGCTCGACACACCAAGCGAGGATGATGACGAACCCCACAAGCAGAGCACCGGAAAACAAAAGAATTTCCCACAAGAGGTCAAAATAGTAAACTCACTTCAAGTGACAAAAGGGAAAAACAGAGCGGCACCCATTGAAATACGCGCCGCACGGTCTACCCCAGCGGAGTCCCAACACTGGTTGTCAAAACCAATCACCTTCGACCATCAGGACTACTCCAAAAGTATCCAGAACGTAGGATGGACTGCCTTGATATTAGATCCTATAATCGACGGACTCCAATTTACACAAGTCCTAATGGATGGTGGCAGTGATCTAAACCTGCTATATCAGGACACAATCCGCAGAATGGGGATAGACCCAACCAAAATTCGCCATAGCAACACTTCCTTTCAAGGAGTAATGCCAGGCCCATATGCCCATTGTACGGGCTCCCTACTACTAGAAGTTGTGTTCGGCTCATCCGACAACTTCCGTCGCGAAAAGTTAGCCTTCCAAATCGCCCCATTTAAAAGTAGCTATCAAGCACTATTGGGACGCGAAGCTTTCGCCTGCTTTAACGCAATACCGCATTATGCATCCCTTACACTTAAAATGCCCAGTCCACGCGGCATCATCGCATTAAAGGGAAGAATGTGAGACTGCCTCGACAGCCACACATTAATCTGGCTTTGTTAATCAAAGCACCTAAATAGGTCATTCAGACCCCGGACACGGTTAGGCGAGTCTGGCATAAATAAACAAGGGGCTTACTAGCCGCGTACCCCCTTACAAGGGGCTCCACGCATGTACAACAAAGAGACACTAAAGCCCAATTTTATTCATTTTTTGAATCATACTCTGTTTATTTTAAAATACATTTTTCGCACGATCTTTTTCAACTAAGTTCCTCTCTTTTACAGATGAACGCCGTGCTATACCCATATAGGATACGGCACAACGGAGACATAGGCGCAGACGTGCAGTAGGGACCCGTTGCAAGGATTCTTTTCAGATTAAGACCCTGCGTAAACCTTTTTTACTGTCTCTTGTTGATACACATCCCCCTGTTTCTTGCTATAACCGAGGAGGAGGCTGGCGTTTTGGCTTCGGCCGCGTCAGAAATTTTTGCGCGTACCTTCACACTAGGGGCTTAGGGCATTGTTCTGCCCGTTTTCATAAAGACCGAATACCTTAGGGAGTGTTCGGCGTCTCGAATTAGGCCTTATATGCATCAGCTTCAAATCATGTCTTTGGTCAAATGTTGGGTTTGCCCGGCTCCTGTGTTTTGCTGCCTTATGTTCCGCTCTATCGGCTAACACGACACCAGGAGAACTACTGCAATTGTGCCCCGGTTCGGCCTGGTGAGCACCTCAGTAGAGAAAGCCAAAAACTGACTGTCATGATATAGCGTGAGACTGGTCAACCACTCGATGACCCACCGGAATGTTTAGAATTCCTCCGCATTAATGAAGGACCGTTTCCCGGTCAGGCACATACGCGCCCCGAATTCGGGAGAGCACGGTGCCCCTAGGGGCTATATAGTAGCCCCACCATCGAACTCCTATGGCTAAGTGAAAGTGATAAAGCATTATAGTCCGGTTGCCTAGTTTGCTACGCTATCACCTCCTTCACAGGACCAAGACGTTGGATTAAGTGTGAAAATGCGCTTTTTTGCAAACACCCCCGCACTATGTGCGTGGGGGCTGAAGCCGAAGACTGCCATCTTTCAAGTTATATACACATATACATTAACGGCCGCACAGGAGGTATTTCAATACTTGAACGCACAAGTATAAAAAGCCTTTATATTATATTCAAACATCGTTTCACAAATCATACATGTCATTAGAACATAATATCCTTCGAGCACTGCGTCTCTATTAAACGAGCGCCCGGCAGGACTTCCTCAAAATAGTGCTCGGCAGGTACTCGGCTTCCGTCTGAATCCTGGGATGCAACGTCGGTGGCCTTCATCTCCGCCTAGCATGTCTTGACACGGGCAAGAGCCATCCGCGCACCCTCTATGCATGCTGACCGCTTCATTGCACCAATATACGGCACCGCACCAAGGAACTACTGCACCAAGCCAAAATAACTCTTCGGTTCGGGCCTGCTCGGCCACAAATGAGTCACGACATCCTTCATGACAAGTCCGGACAACCTATTCAGCTCAGCCCATTCGGCCAAACGATCGGTCAATGGAAGCGGACGCTTTGGACTATGGAACTGCGACTAAAAAAGCTCTTCCATTCCGTGATCCTTTTGGCCTCGGAAGTGTGCGACCGCGTCTGCGGCACTCGCCGCCAAATCCAGATAAGCATCCTCCGCACCCCACAGCTGGCCCAACTGAGCATACTTAGGATCCGTAAATTTCCTCCACAGCAGAAAAGGCTTTCCAGCCGTAATATCTTCGGCCTGACGCAGCTCCTCTTTCATCGCTCTCATTGCAGAGCGAGCATCCTTGACCTCAGTAGTGGCATTTTTTAGGTCCTCTTGTTCCGCTCGACGATCTTTTTCAAGAAAATCGCAGCGGTCGGTAGCATTCTTCAACTTCACGGCCATCTCGGCCATTTCCTCCCTGCTTCGGCAGTGAGCAGCCTGTTCGGCTTTTAGCTCTTCGGTCGCCTTCAAGGCAGCCGCATTACTTTTTCTGGCTTGCTCCTTGGCTCGGGCGAGCTCCGCCCGAAGGTCCTCCATAGCAGCGGCACCATCTGCATTAAGCATACATGTTGTAAGGCACGGGTGTCAAGCTCCCTTATCAGGTGTCCGCGGAGAAGTCGCATACCTTGTGACTCGTCAAGTCGCTTATTGACAAGCGTGATGTCCACATCCGCCACATCAAGTTGCTACTTCAGTTCGGCAAATTCATCAGTCCGGCTGGCCACCGGACGCTCCGCCACCTATATAGGAAAGGCGACATCTTACAGTTGAGATTATGATCCTCGGCGCGCTGTCACTTTTGACAACGTACCGAGTCTCAGGGGCTACTATCTATACAGGGCGCATTCTATATGCAAAACTGTCAGAAGGTACACCATTTTTGCGTACCTCAAACCCCGTCAGTAAATTTCTGACAGCTTCATGCAATCCACTCTCGGCGGATGAAATCCTTTTACCCATTAACGCACGGTGATCTTCTAAGATAGACGCTCGCCCGAGCAGATCCTTCAGCTCCTCCGACCGTACACCAGTTGGCGCCGGACCTTCCGGCCCCGCCAGACTCGGGGAAACCCTCCACGACGACACCTCAGGGTTGTCCGCCTCGCATGACGGTGCGGCAGGTGGAGGCGTTTCGCTCTCCATCATCTCCGGACGAAGATCCCCCGAAGACGAGCTCTGCTGAGAAGGGCTGAGATCCGAACTACAAGGTAAAATTTCGGTTATCTTCAGAAATAAAAATAGGGATGTCCCTTATTACAAGACTACTTACGGCTCGCTGGAGGGCTGATCCCCTTGGGGAAATGGTGCGGCTGGGGTGTCTCCCGGCGCCGGACCCTCTGGCGAAGATTTCTTTCCCCGCTTTGAGGCCTTGGCCTACGGATCTTCAGAAGCGGTCCTCTTCTCCGCCTGGAGGGAGGGATTATCGATCCCCCCTTTCTCGAAAGCCTCCTTCATGGAGGCAGTAGCTCCCCTGTTCCCGCCTTCGCCCTCTTCCAAAGGCACAGCCGCTAGCATCTTGGTTAACACAGGATCCGGCGTGGTCTCAGGGAGGGGGGTCGGACACCTTATCAGCTTTGCTTTCGCTATCCACTCCTGTTCAAGGGACAGCTCCTTAAAGGGCAAGTTTATGATAAATGTACGGATAGCGTGTCCAGGTACAGGACTACTTACTTGAGTATCCGGGCGATTGCAGCTCAGACCTGCGTCCTCGGTCAAGTCTGGACACTTCTCTGGTGATCCAAAGAACCGTTTATACATCTCCACGGGTGTCGCACCCATAAAATGTTGGAGAGCTTGTGGTCCCTCCGGATTAAATTCCCACAAAGCGGGGGGCAACGTTCTTGAGGCGATGGCGCCGAATCAGCATGACCTACGCCACTACGACCAGATTGATCTCTCTCTCTTGGAGGTCTTGAATACGGCCCTGCAGCAGAGGAACGTCCTTGGACGGCCCACAGTCAAGCCCTTTGTTGACCCATGACGCCAGCCGTTGTGGAGGACCCGAGCGGAAGGCAGGTGGCGCCACCCATTTGGTGCCCCTAGGAGCGGTGATGTAAAACCACTCCTGTTGCCACAAACCAAGCTCCTCTTGAAAAGAGCCCTCGGGCCATGGAGCGTCAGCACTCTTGCTTATAAAAGCCCCTCCGCACTCTGCCTGCGGCCCCTTGATCATCTTCGGCTCCACTTTGAAGGTCTTGAGCCACAATCCGAAGTGAGGGGTAATGCGGAGGAAGGCTTCGCATACGACAATGAACGATGAGATGTGGAGGATGGACTCCGGATCCAAGTCATGGAATTCCATCCCATAATAAAACATGAGCCCCCTCACGAAAGGGTCCGTCGAGAAGCCTAAACCCCGAAGGAAGTGAGACACGAACACCACGCTCTCATCGGGCTCAGGAGTGGGAACAACCTGCCCCTGGGCAGGCAGCCTATGCAAAAAATCGCCGGTTAGATACCTGGCGTCTCTCAGCATTAGCACGTCTTCTTCCGTGACGGAAGAAGGCATCCGCCAGCCGTGCAGGTCGGAGCTGGACATCGTCGAAGGTCCAACGCGCCTGAATCTGGAGCTTTGGGTGTTGGAACTCGAGGCGAGGGGCCGATTCAGTTGAGATTGAAAGAAAGGAGCAGGCCTTAGTCTCGTTATAAAGAGGTTGAATACCAAGAGCCCTCCCCGTGGTCGTTTGGGACTCGCCTTCGATAGAGGAGGCGTGCCGACGGGCACGACTGGGTTACCCACGCCCGTATTGATGAGGATCCCGGAATAAGGGGACACGATCTCTGCTTTGACAAGACATGCCTAAGAAACCGCCTCGCTAAACACGCTGAGGTGGGACAGTAAAACCGATTCCAATAAAGGCTTGGCCATGGTGTGGCGTCAAGCCGCAGAATATGTCAGCAGATTGAATTTGTGTAAAGATTATTCTCTCTACGGTGGTATGTGGAACTTATTTTGCAGAGCCGGACACTATACTTGTGTTCAAAATCTTCTATGAAGTATTCGGAGGAGGAACCCGCCTTGCAATGTCGAAGACAATATGCGCGCTGGACTCGTCGTCATTGAAGCCTGGTTCAGGGGCTACTGAGGGAGTCCTGGATTAAGGGGTGTCCGGATGGCCGGACTATCATCATTGGCCGGACTCCTAGACTACGAAGATACAAGATAGAAGACTCCGTCCCGTGTCCGGATGGGACTTTCCTTGGTGTGGAAGGCAAGCTTGGCAATACGGATATGTAGATCTCCTACCATTGTAACCGACTCTATGTAACCCTAGCCCTCTCCGGTGTCTATATAAACCGGAGGGTTTTGGTCTGTAGGACGAACAACAATCATACCATAGGCTAGCTTCTAGGGTTTAGCCTCTTTGATCTCGTGGTAGATCTACTCTTGTACTGCCCATATCATCAATATTAATCAAGCAGGAGTAGGGTTTTACTTCCATCGAGAGGGCCCGAACCTGGGTAAAAACATTGTGTCCCTTGTCTCCTGTTACCATCCGCCTAGACGCACAGTTCGGGACCCCCTACCCGAGATCCGCCGGTTTTGACACCGACAGCGCCCCTGACCCTCGTGGGCAACCCATAAGGCGGATGACGCTCTTATTTTGCCGCAAGAAAGCTAATTTTCGGAGAAAAATTGGGGCAAAGGTTTCAATCCAATCAGAGTTACGGATCTCCAGATATATAAGAAATGGTGTAAGGGAAGAATCCCGGAACGCAGAAACAGAGAGAGACAGAGAGACAGATCCAATCTCGGAGGGGCTCTCGCCCCTCCCACGCCATGGGTGACAAGGACCAGAGGGGAAACCCTTCTCCCATCTAGGGAGAAGGTCAAGGAAGAAGAAGAAGGGCGGCTCTCTCCCCCATGCTTCCGGTGGCGCGGGAACGCCGCTGGGGGCCATCATCATCACCGCAATCTACACCAACACCTCCGCCATCTTCACCAACATCTCCATCACCTTCCCCCATCTATATTCAGCGGTCCACTCTCCCACAACCCATTGTACCCTCTACTTGAACATGGTGCTTTATGCTTCATATTATTATCCAATGATGTGTTGCCATCCTATGATGTCTGAGTAGATTTTCGTTGTCCTATCGGTGATTGATGAATTGCTATAATTGGTTTAATTTGCTAGTGGTTATGTTGATGTCCTATTGTGCCCTCCGTGTCGCGCAAGCGCGAGGGATTCCCGCTGTAGGGTGTTGCAATATGTTCATGATTCGCTTATAGTGGGTTGCTTGAGTGACAGAAGCATAAACCCGAGTAAGGGGGTTGTGGCGTATGGGATAAAGGGGACTTGATGCTTTAATGCTATGGTTGGGTTTTACCTTAATGATCTTTAGTAGTTGCGGATGCTTGCTAGAGTTCCAATCATAAGTGCATATGATCCAAGAAGAGAAAGTATGTTAGCTTATGCCTCACCCATATAAAACTTACTATCGGTCTAGTAAAGTAGTCAATTGCTTAGGGACAATTTCACAACTCCTACCACCACTTTTCCACACTCGCTATATTTACTTTATTGCTTCTTTATCTAAACAGCCTCTAGTTTACATTTACGTGTTCTTTATAATCTTGCAAACCTATCCAACAACACCTACAAAGTACTTCTAGTTTCATACTTGTTCTAGGTAAAGTGAACGCTAAGCGTGCGTAGAGTTGTATCAGTGGTCGATAGAACTTGAGGGGATATTTGTTCTACCTTTAGCTCCTCGTTGGTTCGACACTCTTACTTACCGAAAGAGGCTACAATTGATCCCCTACACTTGTGGGTTATCAAGACCTTTTTCTGGCGCCGTTGCCGGGGAGTCATAGCGCGGGGTGAATATTCTCGTGTGTGCTTGTTTGCTTTATCACTAAGTAATTTTTATTTGTTGTTCTTAGTTGTTATCTATCTTTAGTTATGGATATGGAACATGAAATACCAAAAAAATTAGGTGTACTTGCTACTCATGGAGATGGGGAACCTCCTAAAACCCTCGATGTTGGTTATGTGAAAAATATTATGTACTACTTTTGATAATCCTGAGAAAACGCCATTCAATTATGTTATGGGAGACACGTTGGATCAACATGAATACTTTAGGGATTATCGATTAACTCAAAAAAGGGAAATTATTATGGGATCAAATTCATATGTTGCATTGGTATGCTCGGGAACTATGCTTGAGATATGATTATACTTGTTGCTCTAGGATGAAGGCTCCACACCTTCGCTTTTCATGCAAATTTAATGTTAATGAAACCTTAGCTTATTATGCTAATGGTATATATGATTACTATGATGTGGAACAAATAGAAGAATTTGTTGCTTTTATGGGTGCTTATGAAATTGAATATTTGTTTAAAGAGTGTGAAAATCTTGATGATGCTGTTTACAGACCTGAAAACTTTGCTATACTTAAATATTGTTATGAGAATTATGAATACAATTCCGATATTGATGCATTTATTGAGAAAGTCTCCACTATCCAAGAAGAGACTAATATTTTGCAGGAGTCTATGGAAGAAGGAATTGATGAAATTGTGAGCTCATTGGATGAAAAAGATGATGAGGAGAGTGAAGAACAAAAGGAGGAAGAGCGGATTAGCTACCCATGCCCACCTTCTAATGAGAGTAACTCTTCAACTCATACATTGTTTAATTCCCCTTCGTGCTTACCGAAGGATGATTGTTATGATCCCGTTGATTCTCTTGAAATACCCCCTTTTTGATGATGCTTGCTATGCTTGTGGCCAAGATGCCAATATGAATTATGCTTATGAAGATGAACTTGCTATAGTTCCTTATGTTAAACATGAAATTGTTGCTATTGCACCCACACATGATAGTCCTATTATCTTTTTGAATTCTCCAAACTACACTATATCGGAGAAGTTTGTGCTTATTAAGGATTATATTGATGGGTTGCATTTTAACGTTGCACATGATGATTTTATAGATATAATATGCATGTGCTTGCTGCTCCTACTTGCAATTATTATGAGATAGGAACTATATATCCACCTCTCTACCTTCCCAATATGATAAAATTGCAAGAAACTGCTTATACTATGCATTGGCCTTTACCATGTGTGCATGAATTGTTCTTTTATGACATGCCGATGCATAGGAAGAGAGTTAGACTTCGTTTTTGCATGATATATGTTACTTTGTGCTCACTACTAAATCACAAATCATTGTTAATTAAAATTGGCTTTGATATACCTTGGGATCCGGGTGGATCCATTACTTGAGCACTATATGCCTAGCTTAATGGCTTTAAAGAAAGCGCTTCTAGGGAGACAACCCGGAAGTTTTAAAGAGTCATTTATTTCTGTTGAATGCTTTTATATAGTTTAAAAACAAAAAAAAGAGGGGAACCCAAAACTTTTCAAAAAGGAAAGTGAAAGTGAGAGAGACAAGCATTGTTGAAGTGGGAGAGCTCCTTGAACTTTGTTCATGCTCACGGAAACTTTGTGAATCTTAATTACAGAAAATTTTCATCAAAAATAATTATCCCCTTGTACAATTCCATTGTATTATAAAAATAATGTGCCAAGGTTTGCCTTTAGGATGTTTACAATGCTTGTTGGTTTGTGCGGTGCAGGACAGAAACTTTGGCTGTAGTGCGTGATTTTACATTTTTCTACTGGAACGTCAAACGGTTCTGATTCTTTTTGCACTGTCTTTCTATACAAATTTTTTATTTTTCATAATTTTGGTAGAATTTTTGGGGTACCAGAAGTATGGTGAATGTTCAGCTTGCTACAGACTGTTCTGTTTTTGACAGATTCTGTTTTTGATGCATAGTTTACTTGTTTTGATGAAACTATCAATTTCTATGAATGGATTAAGCCATGGAAAAGCTATATTACAGTAGACATAATGCAAAAATAAAATATGAATTGGTTTGGAATAGTACCTAGAGTAGTGATTTGCTTTATTATACTAACGAATCTTACCGAGTTTTCTATTGAAGTTTTGTGTGGATGAAGTGTTTGATCGAGGAGGTCCCGATATGAGGAAAAGGAAGAGAGTCAAGAGCTCAAGCTTGAGGATGGCCAAGGCACCCTAAGTAAATATTCAAGGATACTCAAGCGACTAAGCTTGGGGATGCCCCGAAAGGCATCTCCTCTTTCTTCAACAAGTATCGGTATGTTTTCGTATTCGTTTCGTTCATGCGATATGTGCAAGTCTTGGAGTGTCTTTTGCATTTAGCTTTTGCTTTTATTTTATGAATAATGCTGGTATGATATAGTCCTTGGTTGATTTATAGAATGATCATTTCACTTCACTTAAATCTTTTGAGTATGGCTTTATAGAATGCTTCATGTGCTTCACTTATATCATTTGAAGTTTGGATTGCATGTTTCTCTTCATGTAGAAAACCGCCATTTGTAGAATGCTCTTTTGCTTCACTTATATTTGTTAGAGCATTGGCATATCTTTTGTAGAAAGAATTAAACTCTCTTGCTTCACTTATATCAATTTAGAGAGATGACAGGAATTGGTCATTCACATGGTTAGTCATAAAATCCTACATAAACTTGTAGATCGCTGAATATGATATGTTTGATTCCTTGCAATAGTTTTGTGATATAAAGGTGGTGATATTAGAGTCATGCTAGTGGGAAGTTGTGTATTGTAGAAATACTTGTGTTAAAGTTTGTGATTCCTGTAGCATGCACGTATGGTGTACCGTTGTGTAACGAAGTTGGAGCATGAGGTATTTATTGATTGTCTTCCTTATGAGTGGCGGTCGGGGACGAGCGATGGTCTTTTCCTACCAATCTATCCCCCTAGGAGCATGCGCCTAGTACTTTGTTTCGATGACTAATCGATTTTTGCAATAAGTATGTGAGTTCTTTATGACTAATGTTGAGTCCATGGATTATACGCACTCTCACCCTTCCATCATTGCTAGCCTCTTGATGCAGTGCATTGCCCTTTCTCACCTCGAGAGTTGGTGCAAACTTAGCCGGTGCATCCAAACCCCGTGATATGATACGCTCTATCACACATAAGCCTCCTTATATCTTCCTCAAAACAGCCACCATACCTACCTATCATGTCATTTCCATAGCCATTCCGAGATATATTGCCATGCAACTCCCATCATCATCATAGACATGACTTGAGCATTCATTGTCATATTGCTTTGCATGATCGTAAGTTAGCTAGCATGATGTTTTCATGGCTTGTCCTTTTTTGATGTCATTACTATGCTAGATCATTGCACATCCCCATACACCGCCGGAGGCATTCATATAGAGTCATATATTTGTTCTAGTATCGAGTTGTAATATTGAGTTGTAAGTAAATAAAAGTGTGATGATCATCATTATAGAGCATTGCCCCATAACAAAAGAGGCCAAAGAAGCCTAAATAAAAAAGGGGCCAAAGAAGCCCGCAAAAAAAAGAAAAAAAAAAGAGAAAAAAGGGGGCAATGTTACTATCCTTTTATCACACTTGTGCTTCAGAGTAGCACCATGTTCTTCATATAGAGAGTCTCCTATATTGTCACTTTCATATACTAGTGGGAATTTTCATTATAGAACTTGGCTTGTATATCCTAATGATGGGCTTCCTCAAATGCCCTAGGTCTTCATGAGCAAGCAAGTTGGATGCACACCCACTTAGTTTTCAGTTTGAGCTTTCATACACTTATAGCTCTTAGTGCGTCTAGGCATGGCAATCCCTACTCCTCACATTGACATCAATTGATAGGCATCTCCATAGCCCGTTCATTAGCCGCGTTGATGTGAGACTTTCTCCTTTTTTGTCTTCTCCACACAACCACCACCATCATATTCTATTCCACCTATAGTGTTATGTCCATGGCTCACACTCATGTATTGCGTGAAAGTTGAAAAGGTTTGAGAACGTCAAAAGTATAAAACAATTGCTTGGCTTGTCATCGGGGTTGTGCATGATTTGAATATTTTGTGTGATGAAGATGGAGCATAGCCAGACTATATGATTTTGTAGGGATAACTTTCTTTGGCCATGTTGTTTTGAAAAGACATGATTGCTTTATTAGTACGCTCGAAGTATTATTGTTCTTATGTCAAATGATAGACTATTGCTTTGAATCACTTGTGTCTTAATGCCATAGACATATGATCAAGATTATGCTAGGTAGCATTCCACATCAAAAATTATCTTTTTTATCATTTACCTACTCGAGGACGAGCAGGAATTAAGCTTGGGGATGCTGATACGTCTGCGTCGTATCTATAATTTTTGATTGTTCCATGCCAAATTCTACAACTTTCATATACTTTTGGTAACTTTTTATATTATTTTTGGGACTAACATATTGATCCAGTGCCCAGTGCCAGTTCCTATTTCTTGCACGTTTTATGTTTCGCAGAAACCCCATATCAAACGGAGTCCAAACGGGATAAAAACGGACGAAGATCATTTTTGGAATCTTTATGATTTTTGGGAAGAAAAATCAACGTGAGATGGTGCCCAAGGGGGCCACGAGGAAGGGGGCGCGCCCCTGACCCTCGTGGGCACCCCGTAAGGCGGTTGACGATCTTCTTTTGCCACAAGAAAGCCAATTTTTTGGAGAAAAATCAGGGCGAAGGTTTCAATCCAATCGGAGTTACGGATCTCCGGATATATAAGAAACGGTGAAAGGGCAGAATCCCAGAACGCAGAAACAGAGAGAGACAGAGATACTGATCCAATCTCGGAGGGGCTCTCGCCCCTCCCACGCCATGGGAGCCAAGGACCAGAGGAGAAACCCTTCTCCCATCTAGGGAGAAGGTCAATGAAGAAGAAGAAGAAGGGGGGCTCTCTCCCCCTTGGTTCCGGCGGCACCGGAACACCGCCGGGGGCCATCATCATCACTGCGATCTACACCAACACCTCCGCCATCTTCACCAACATCTCCATCACCTTCCCCATCTATATTCAGCGGTCCACTCTCCCACAACCCATTGTACCTCTACTTGAACATGGTGCTTTATGCTTCATATTATTATCCAATGATGTGTTGCCATCCTATGATGTCTGAGTAGATTTTCGTTGTCCTATCGGTGATTGATGAATTGATATGATTGGTTTGATTTGCTTTTGGTTATGTTGTTGTCCTATTGTGCCCTCCGTGTCGCGCAAGCATGAGGGATTCCCGCTGTAGGGTGTTGCAATATGTTCATGATTCGCTTATAGTGGGTTGCTTGAGTGACAGAAGCATAAACCCGAGTAAGGGGGTTGTGGCGTATGGGATAAAGGGGACTTGATGCTTTAATGCTATGGTTGGGTTTTACCTTAATGATCTTTTGTAGTTGTGGATGCTTGCTAGAGTTCCAATCATAAGTGCATATGATCCAAGAAGGGAAAGTATGTTATCTTATGCCTCTCCCACATAAAACTTACTATCGGTCTAGTAAAGTAGTCAATTGCTTAGGGACAATTTCAGAACTCCTACCACCACTTTTCCACACTCGCTATATTTACTTTATTGCTTCTTTATCTAAACAGTCCCTAGTTTATACTTACGTGTTCTTTATAATCTTGCAAACCTATCCAACAACACCTACAAAGTACTTCTAGTTTCATACTTGTTCTAGGTAAAGCGAACGCTAAGCATGCATAGAGTTGTATCGGTGGTCGATAGAACTTGAGGGAATATTTGTTCTACCTTTAGCTCCTCATTGGGTTCGACACTCTTACTTATCGAAAGAGGCTACAATTGATCCCCTACACTTGTGGGTTATCAATCCCCTTTCTAGCTTTTAGGGCTCATCCTTGATCGAGATTAGGGCTGCCATTCATCCTTGTTTTCGACGAGATCGGGGTGCATTTGTGTGTAAGTCTCTCTGCAGCACCCATTCCCAGATTCCGATCTAGAATCGGCTGCCGCTGGGCGACCCCCTTGTCCACGGGGTGTTTGACGCCCATGAGCACGGGGCCCCCGTGTCCACGGTCGTTAACCGTGCGCACGGGACCCCCGTGTGCACGGGGTACACATAGATGTCACCTCTGGTTCTGTTCTGATCCTTCCAGGCCCATCATCTCCAGCACTTGTACTCATTTGTTTTCTTTGCATTTTGTGTTTTTGGTGATTGTGTGCTTCAGACTCTGCTGACAAGAGGTCTGAGGTTCGTCGCAATCGTCCAAAGGCATGTTCCAAGGAGTTCATAGCTTCTCGTCGCCAGCCATCTGAAGGCATTGGTCAGGGGTTTGAGTAGGGTCATGTCGTGCCACCACAAAGCAGCCTATTGTTGATGCCTCCGAGGATTCAGAGTAGGAGTATGACTCAGAGGACGATGCTCACTATGTCAACCCCGCAGATGCGGAGATAGAGGTTAAGGATGATTTTGTTGATGGTGGTGATGAAGAAGAAGAAGAGATGTCTAGTCCTGAGCAAGCTATTCCTGGCGAGCGCGATCTCAGGGGACTTCCCCATGCCGAATGGTCCAAGCCAGAGATTTGGGTTGAGAGGCAGAACCATCCCTATGTTGTGCCACTGGTTTGGGGGTGGGTCCCCAGTTTAAGAATGAGTTTCAGCAAAGAGAGTACCATGAGTTTCTCATGACGAAGGGCAAGAAGTTTGCTCCTCACAAGCAAGTTAATGTTGAGTGTCTTCGGGATAATGATCACCTCTATCCTGGCGTGTATTCTGCTCTTGGAAGGTTGGGACTTATCCCTTTTGTCACTTTAAACCATCCGTACAATGAGGACCTTGTGATGCAGTTCTTTGCCACCATGTTCTTCTCAAATGACTCTGCCCGCACCCTCACTTGGATGTTTAGCACATATCGGTGCTTTGCTTCTATGGCGAAGTTTTCTGATATCATTCCTTACCCATTCATTGATGAAGAGGAAACAGATGATCAGTCTGGCCATGTTCGTGAGTCTGGATAGCGCCACAAGGACGAGGTTGCGTTTGCCTACAAACAAGAGAAGTCCTTTGGCACCGGCTCCATCAAGGACCTTGTGCCCATATATTTTATGATGTGCCATATCCTGAGGTACACTCTCACACCGAAGGCAGGTGATTCACACAATGTGAGGAGTTCCATGTTGGATGTGTTTGTGTACTTGCATAAGAAGAAGGTGGATGTCCTAGATTTCATGTTCTATGACCTTCATTAGTGTGTGCAAGAGAACAAGTCTTTGATCTATGCTCCATTCATCCAGGCATTGATTGAGTCATCCTACCCAGCTAAGTACATCTCACAGTACAAGACATCGGTTCAGAAGCGCAATTCCAACTGGACCCCTACTGCTCCTGCTCCTTATGTGCCTCCCAAGAAGGGGTGCAACCCTAGGCCTTAAGATTGGGCCACGTACACTCCTGGTATGTCCTCCATTGCTCGGATCCCTCGTGGTAAGGGCAAGAAGGTAGAGTCTGAGGCTAGTTTCACCAGAGGAGAGAAGAAGTCCTTGTTCAAGACAGTGAGCAAGTTGTTCAAGATGTGCCAGTCTATCCAGCATCGTCAGGTCAAGGAGATCAACAAGGACAAGCTTGTGTGGCGCCAAAAGAAGGCTGAGTGTGTTCCAGATGGTGAGGAGGTTGCCCCAGGGTCTGAGGACAGCGACAATGTGCCCACGGCTCGTTCCTTTTCGATGGCAGGGTGGAACTTTGATAATGATGCTGATGCTTCGAGCATGCCTCCTCTTGTCTAGTGGGTCTTTGTGTTGCCTTTTCCCTTTTTGTTGTCTTGATGACAAAGGGGGATAAGTTGGTGTGTTTAGAGTGTGTTGAGATCTCAAGCCTCGTGGTTTATCGCTTTGTTGATGTTTTAATTGGCTTGAGATAGTCTTATTTGCTTTCCTTGGTGTGGTTGTGAGCTCTCATTGTTCGCTCGTGAGACTCTAGTTATTTGTCTTGAACCTTATATGCCTATGCTATGATCATATTGTCTTATTATGTTGTCTCATGATAATTGCTCACTACACCGTTACATGAGATCTAGGCACAGTTATAGGTTTATTATGATGATCTCATGTCTTGACAATATTGATCTTGAGGGAGCCTCTTATGTGTGAGCTTGATGCATACTCGAGCATATTATTTGTCCGGGCACACATATAGGGGGAGCTACTATGATCAATCATTGTCGCATGGCTTGTTGCTTAATTATATTTTATGATGCCATGTCGTAACCATGTTGTCATCAATGCACCAAAAGGGGGGAGATTGAAAGTGCAAGTGTCACTTAAAGTATATTTTGGTGTGATGACAATATGGTCAGAGGAACTAATATCGGGTGCTAAAGCTTATCTCAGGATATTGGTTCTAAGTTGTTCTTGATGGAGGTGTGCGACCCCCCCTCCCCCAATTCAAAAAGATCAAAGGCGTGGTCTACCGGTGATTCAAAGGTTTTCTTTTTTGGTTCGATTCGAGTCGTAGGAAAGACCGCACTATTAAGAGGGGTCGGTGTGGATTTGTGTTGTGTGGGTATGCCATTGCCAAAACTAAACACCAGACTACCCACTCCTACCACTTATATTCGTAGTGTGCTAGCGTGTGGTACTCAGAAAGTTTGCAATAGAAAGTTTTTGGGTACCCCGTGCGCACCAGGTACTGCGTAACTTCCTGGGTACCACGTGCGCACGGGGTCTTTTGAGCCTCGTGCGCACGGGGTATTGCATAACTCCCTGGGTACCCCGTGCGCACGGGGTGGTGTGTTTGTTCCTGAGTACCCCGTGCACACGTGGCTGACTTAGCCCGTGCGCACGGGGTCCAACGGGCAGAAAATGGCCACCCGACCAAGAACACTATATAAGCCCCCCCCCTTCTTCCTCCTCCATCCCCAACAATAATGTCTTGTTGAGCTCCACCATTTCTACGCCCCATTTTGCTCAATACTCTCAATCCCTCCACCCAAACTTGTTGAAACTTTGGGGATTGGGAGAGCAAGACCCAATCTACATCTTGACCAAACCAAATCGCGTTCCCCGCAATATTTCTTTCCCATTGACTTGTTACTCTTGGAGTTTAAGCTCCTAGGCGGTTAGAGGTTCCTCCGGAAGCTTCCTTGCTTGTGGTTGCTCCGAAGAAGTTTGTAAAGGTGTGGTGGTCGCCTTCAAGACCAACCCCGAGTGATTCGAGGCTCATCCGTTGGGGGTGACTCGAAAGAGATTACAATGAGCCTTCGTGGCGTTCTGCAAGCTTTGGTTCCGGCACCGCTCTAAACGGAGAGTAGCTCTTCCCCAATGAAGAGTGAACTTCGGGATAAAATCCGCATCCTCGCCTCACTTGTGGTTAATCCTTTCCCGCACTTTACTTTTCTTTGTATGCTTGTTAGCTTTCTAATTAGATTGTTGCCTAGCACATTTAGCTTTAAGCTTGCTTGTCATATAGGTTGTGTTCACCTAGTTGCATATCTAATGAACCCTATTTATCCGCTAAACCTTAAAATTGATAAGAAAGATTACAATTTGTAGTTCCCTATCCCCCCCCCTCTAGTCGACCGTATCGATCATTTCAAAGTAAGACTATATAGGCTAGGATGTCAAAATACACTTGATGGCAAATCTTTGCATACCAAGTAAAACTATGTATGTGTGTTTTTGATTCATGGCATCTACACTTTTGTTTATTGTTGGCATCATAAGTCACAACAAGGTAGTTATTGCCATACTTTTCAGAGTACAAAAATTTACCATGTTTTTTGTGTTGTTGTCCTGATTAATGAATACAAAATTTGCCATGCTTCATAGGCTATTCTTCATTATCAGCATAATCATTTTCCAAGTTTTTGCATGCTTCATAGTACTAATTTTCAGCATTTTCCATGTTACCATTTATACATTCTCTATTTTATGCCATGTTTGGGATACAATAATTTATAAATTGGTCATGTACCATTTTTACATATTTTCCCAAACTTGCCATGATTATAGTGCAAAAATCCAAAACATGCCGTGTAACAATTACATATTCTTGTCCTAAAATTGCCATGATTTAGTCATTTCAATGGCAACCGATCTTTTGTATAGGTAAATTGCATGTATCTTGCTCTGGCAAATCACACATGATTTTTGGGAGCTAATCCATTTTCTGGAGCAGGGGAAGAAGGAGAGGGAGAGGGCGAGTGGCCTGCGGCACACGCATTTTGGGTCGTGCTCGGGGTATTTGCCATTGAACAAATACGTTCGCTCATTTCTACCTTGTTGTGGGAACGATCGTTCGCTCGCGTACCTCCCTGGAATGTCAGTGTGCTGTTGGTGTCCATAAATTAAGACGGAAAAAGTAGCTGCTTTGTTGAGAGAGTGAGAGGGAAAAAAAGGAAGAAAGAGCCACCATGGATACAGAAAAAGTGAAAAGGATGGAGAGAGAACTCCTTTTAAGGCCTTGTACAATGCTAGGTGCTTAGGGAGGTGTTTAGAAAAATAAACCGAGTTTTCTGAAGCACTAGTGCCTATTTTTAGAGGAGAGACATCTAATTAAGCGCTTGCCTTATACAAATAAGCATTGATGCTTAAAAAAATTTGATTTATTTCTCTAAGCATCTCTCCTAAGCATCTTGCATTGTACAAGGCCTAAGAACTAGAGGAAAATAATATTTCATCACTCTTCTGTTTTTTGAACACAATACAAACGAAGTCATTCACATACACAACTACACGAGCATACGCTCACCCTATGCAGGATTAACGCGAGAACTCTGATGGACTGAGAACACCATTGTTGTCATAACCATTGAACCATAGTCTGGTTCGCGTTTCATCACTCTTCTAATGTGGATTAACGAGGCTACGGCATGGTACTGCCCTTATTGAAGATGCCCTTACAAATTCACTTGACCAGTACATCTTGATATTTTCTCTGAAGCGAAGTTCATGTGCTGCCACTGAAAGAAAGGTTCTTTTTTTTATAACCAGTTGAAATGCGCGTACGCTAGTACTACACTGCTAAAGTAAGCAGATCCAGTGGTCACAAGTGCTTTTCCTTTTTCTTTTTGAAACGTCACAAATGTGACTTGCTTTCAAAGAAAAGCTAAACTTACACAGGGAAAACCCATGGCAATAATACCTACTCACACACACACCGGGATATGTGCTTTCACTCTCAGTGCTGAGATACATCAAACACGACGGTCATGATTATATCAAACGTCTTTTCAAATATTCCACAAATAAATAAGCTGTTTGTATTTTCCCGATCGTATTAATGGTCGACACCCATCGAATTAACGATGTTGTCGTCTCCGTCAGTCGCTGTCGGCGCTCGTCGTCGGATCCAGATAAAAGAACACGCGCGCAGATACGATGGGGACACGACGCTGCATAATGCAAAATCTTTATCTCCGCAGATGATGCGCGACCATGGCCCAGGCCGCCAACTCCAGGCCGCACACGGCGCTTTCGTGGCCAAACGCCGGCCCCTCCTGTCCCCCGCGCCCTGCCCCAGCCCGGGCAGCCGACGGTCGACCACGCGTGCCGACCTGCCGAGGTGGGCCATGGCCCATGGCCATCCATCATCACCTACGCCGTGCCCAGTGCTCATTCACGTGCGCGGCAGCGACGACGATGCCTCGTGCCATTTCCATGGCAATGGCAGGGATCTGGACTTCTGCACACAATTATGCGGATCAGAAAATGCAAGATTCGGAATCCAAGCACGTCTGCATGTGCCTGGTGGCCAAAGGGTGCATGCAATGCATGTTGCACCCAATTTATTCCTCAATCAGTTTGGTCCTTGAATTAACGATTACCCAAAATTATTCGATTCTGCTGATTAACCAACAGCAGGACAGGAGTACATACACAATCAGCTAGTAATTAATAAGTAGAGAAAGTACGTCCAGCAGCCAGGGTGACACCATATACAGCCACAATCTAGCTCCGTCT
Source organism: Aegilops speltoides (assembly GCA_021437245.1). NCBI lineage: Eukaryota > Viridiplantae > Streptophyta > Magnoliopsida > Poales > Poaceae > Aegilops > Aegilops speltoides. The sequence continues at coordinate 388,557,160 of CM038143.1, forward strand.
CGGATAACATTATGTATGCTCTCCAGAGTTAACCAAGTAACCGCGCCCTTCATCAGTGCCCGAGACTACAAGAACCCATGCTCCCGTCAGTTGCACCCGACCCATGTTTCTTTCTAGCTTGGAGAGTCGCTCCCCCTATCCCCGTTAGCTCTAGGGGCGGTCGCGCCTGTTACCTTGAAGGCCTGCATCAAGCAAAGAAATGAATGATCAAAGGGCAGTAGTCTCCTAGTACATCAGTTAGGGCGTGTACAATGCAATATGCTTATATATGGGGCAATTCACATCGTGTACAATGCAATATGCTTATATATGGGGCAATTCACATACTTCAACACATCACATTCACCTGTAAATTCGAAAGTTCAAGCCCCTACTATATATATATATGTGCCATAAGAACACCCTCAGGCCTCAGCCTTCAGGTGAGCAATCAAACACGGTTCAACGTTTGGATGCTAAGGGTAGTGTTTGGTTGGTGGTCTAAAACCAACCCTACCAATTTTTTGGTAACTGTTTAGATGGGTGCCAATTTTTTCGCATGCCCATCCACCTGCAAACCCCAGTTCATTTTTCTTGCCAACATTTGCCTCTGGCTACCCAAATATTTGGTAGGCTACACCGCTAGACTTGGGCTCAACCAAAGATGTCCTACAAATTTCGAAAGTGCTTCTCAAATGAAGGTTGATCAGAATAATAACAAATCTTGCAGGAACACCCTGGTGTTAGCTTCAGCTCTATAATAGGCCGCAGCTTATGAAAGCTCTCTAAATTCTATCTGAATAAAGTCATGGATCGATACCATCAATTTTGCCAGCCTGGATACAATGGAGTAACTTTTATAGTGTCGGGCAGTAGGTAGATATGTAAGGTTTGTCGAACAAATAACTAAAAATGTGCTCCACGTGTTTGTGCATAATTTTTAACGCAGACCTTCTTTTAGCAGCCAGTTACTGCTACCACAGACAGACACACACATACCACACCACGAAAACCTATGCTATTTAAGTGTGGTTCCAACCCCTCTCCACTTGAGGTAAATATGAAAGCACAAAATCATGCTAAGCGCAGCTCTTTAGGTAAGAATAAATGCGTTTGTACCCTTAATGAGTGGTAATTGGTAAAGGCAAATTGGTCGTAAAGGCATTGGAAAAACAAAGGACCACTGTTGTATAATCGACAAGCTTTCTTGGAGAAATGCAGAGCTACTCCCTCTCTCTCGAGCAAATATTGTGTGCTTAAGAAGCAAATGAAACAATATGTAATCATTTCAACAGCCACAAACTAGGTTGATTAGAACTACGAACAATCAATTTCACTTTGTTTTCATCAAGTGCTCGTGCATCTGATTAGAACTACAAACAATCAAATCAACAACCATTTCAGATCTTTCTTTTGTGTAGTAGAGATTTCAATCGTTGACAGTTTTCAAAGGATGAGGTGAGTAGATCAAACTGCATCGGATTACAGACTAAAATCCTCCGATTACTTGGGTTAAAATTACAATTATTTGTTAGGAGCATATAATTAGCAAAAGAAAACATATATTGACAAAATTAGCATGAGTATAGATTAATAAAATCCCTCGAGAATGCAATTTTACGATGCAGAAACTTCAATCATGTAATAAGGTATTAATTAGCATGTGGTGCACAAGATAGAATCGCTTGAGCATGTGATTTTAAGATACAAAAACTACATACCCAAGTATCAGATAATACCATTTTCCACACAACATATCATGCTTAAGAAACACCTTTTATTATTTCATATTTACCTCCAACAAAAGAGAAAGAAGCGAGGAAAAATTAGTACCTTCCGGCCTACTCAGAAATGGTAGGTGTATTTGGAACTGGGACCATCTGGTGCACAAGATGCTGCATTCCCGGCTTCAGTTCCTTGTTGCAGAAATCATCATACTCTTCCTTATCCCCCGCCTTCTTTTTTACCTCCACTACTACAAGGGAGGGCGTGAGTTCAAATATCTCGGCGCAGATTGTTAGTGGCCCCTTAACCCCTTCCCTTGTGCCCTCTAGGCTCACCCGCCAATCCTTCTTCCGCACCGCGAAGCTCTTCACATTTGCGATCTCCTCCAATTTCGTTATAATGTCCGGCATAGGTTCACCCGAGATGAATCTCACCTCGTCCCCTTTTTCCTCAAACAGCCCCGACAAGTTGAATCCCCTTGAGAATGATATGATGTCGAACGCATTAAGGCTTGCGGGGCGTGGGAGTGGCCCGCGGTTCCTGTGGCGCTCTTCAAATGACGATGTGGCAGGGCAGGACACGACTGATGCGTCCGACTCTGACCCTGAGTCGTCTCCATCAACTTCTTGCGGAGATGGAGATGGAGGTGGAGGCGGCAATGGTTGAGGAAGAGGGTCAGGGAGGCCCAGGTCGAGCATATCATTCTCGGCATCTATCACGTTGTACAGCTGGTCATCTTCAATATAGAACTTGACTGGCCGGAAACCTTTCTTGAACCACCGGCTCTCCATGACCTCCGGCAAGGTGATCCTGGTGCTTGGGTTTGTGTCAAGGAAACGCATGATCAGGCTAGTAAGGTCCTTGGAGAACCACCTTGGACATCGGAACTCTCCCTTGTAAACCTTACGGTACATGGCCATCAGGTTCTGGTCATGGAAAGGGAGGTATCCGGCCATGAGAACAAAGAGGATGACGCCGCAGGACCATATGTCGGCCTTGGCGCCTTCGTATCCACGGCGGGCGAGGACTTCGGGCGCGACGTAGGCAGGCGTGCCGCAGAAGGTGTGGAGGAGACCCTCTGGCTGGAACGGCTCGGCGACGGCGGAGAGGCCAAAGTCGGAGACCTTGAGGTTGCCCGCCTCGTCGACGAGGAGGTTCTCCGGCTTGAGGTCCCGGTGGAAGACCCCGCGGGTGTGGCAGAATCCGACGGCGGAGATGAGGTGCTGGAAGTAGCGGCGCGCAATGTCCTCCTTGAGGCGGCCCTTGGAGACGCGGGAGAAGAGCTCGCCGCCGCGGACGAGCTCCATGACGAAGTAGATCTTGGTCTTGGTGGCCATGACCTCGAAGAGGTGCACGATGTTGGGGTGGCGCACGCGGCGGAGCACGGCGATCTCGCGCTTGATGTGCGAGACGAGGCCGCTCCGCACGGCTTTCTCCCGGTCGAGCACCTTGATGGCCACGCTCTCGCCGGTCTGCACGTGCCGCGCGTGGTACACCTTGGCGAAGGTGCCTTTGCCCAGGACGCGGCCCAGCTCGTAGCGCCCCATGAGCAGCCCGCGGGAGCCTGTGCCGCCTCGCTTGGCCGCCGCCGACGCCGCCGCCGAGGAGGAGGAGGAGGAGGAAGGGGACGGCAGCCGCGCGGCCTGCGGCGGCCGGTCAGGCGGCGGCGGCTTGATGGCCGCCATCGACGAGTGGTGCAGCGGGCGGGGAGGCGAGGCGAAGGGGATTAGGTGGAGGTGGAGGTGGAGCAGCCGGCCTCGAAGGAGGTGAGCTTAACGGCTCTGCGACAACTATTTCTCGCCTCGCCTCGCCTCGCTTGTTTCCTTTGCTCTCCGCCTTCTCTATGGCTCTGCTCAGTGGAGCATGGTTGGGAGGGCAGATATTTTTCCCCGTCTCCTTGCATTTTGTATTTTTATGGGTTTGTTTCACCCAATTGCTGGAGTCTCTACGTGCACAGCTTTTTCCCCGTCCCCGTTCCCTATTTCGAGGATTTTTTTTTTCTTTTTTGCGTAAAGCTCTGGCTGTTGCCAAGCAAAGCAAACGGTGGATTGGGAGGCGGTATACCAGCTGTAAATAAGTTTGCCACACACAAAAGGAAGAAAGCTCCAGGGGTAGTTTTATTCTGGCAAACTGTTTGAGTAGTGCATTATAAGCAGCACTTTTTTTATTTCACTGGAGTCATTCACAATTTACATGTGGAGATGAAATTGACAACATGCTCTCCAAAATTTACATGCGAGATGAAATTGACAACATGCTCTCCAAGGCTCAAGCAGTGTTACAATTTGTTCGGTGGCTTCTATCTGCAAATATAGGAGTTGGATTTCTTTTACTTTTTGGTTTGTTTGTGCTTTTGCCCCGGCAGACCTTATATTAACTTTAACTTTATTTCTGATTCTGATTGAGTTCTATCTAGAAAGTGTTCAAAATGTTTGATCTCGCAATTCTCAAAAAGTTATAGATGTTAATCATTTTGCTGACGTGTACTTCTTGTTCTCTATATGGTTTCATTCGTGGATACAATTTGTATTATTAGCTACTCTCCTTCCAAAAAAATATGTCGTATTAGTTTGTCTTGTCAGAAGGATTCATAAAAGCAAGCGTGCATCCACTTCATAGAGAAAGCACGCACCCACAAGATCTAAACGTACAATGCATATAGTAGGTTTGACACAAACAAAGTCCGTTGGAGTCATAGCGTAAACGGACCCAAGGACGCAAAATAGAAAAAAAACAAAAGTCGTTAAATCACCGACGATAGACGACAAGCCACTCTCTGAAGCCTGCCGACAAATGAGTTGATGGAGTTCCTGTCCTTGGGTTTAGCTAGCAACTGCCATTGTCGCATGAAAACACTGAGTTTAAAGATCACATCAGTAGCATTGTCATAGACGTTCACAAGCAAACACAAGTTTGTTATGAGTCCATGATGTCCAGGTAAATGAAACAAAACTAAACCAGTGGAGGCTTCTTCTCCTTCTAGTGAGTGTAGGAACCCTCTAATAATCCTCCAAACCGAATGACCTAAAGGTTGTCTATGACTTATATTCTACTAACATACTTATAATTTTGAAATTGTGCGCTTATACATTTTTAATCGCATGATGTATGTTATATATGTTTTGTCATATGTAATCGGATGTTCCAAAACTTTACTAGATCCATAGAAGTCATACTGTAATAACAACGCTTAAAATCCTGCCACTCAATTTTTTTTTCTATTCAATATGACCACTTAATCCTGTCACCCTTATCATTTTCCTTCAAGGGCTCCTCCCCTTTTGGTTGGATGCCATGAAGCTATAATGTTGTGCAGAAGAAAATACACCATCCATGCTTTAGATTGTTCGCAAGCAAGTCCACATGAAACTTTCGATTATACTCCGTATGAGCGTGCACTGCAATTATTGTCTTAAGAATATTTGTTTCAAAAGAAGTTTACTGGTCACGATGATTCCTTATGCTTCAGAAACACCTTCACATGAATATGGCATCTCCCATCAAACATGGAGTTTCTGCTCCCACGTGCGCATGCACCCATATGAACAATATTTAAAAAAAATAGTACAAAAATGAAAATCTGTTTTTTTCTAATAGACATGTTTGAATGTTGTACTCTGAGGCAAAAATTAGTGAAGAGGTAACATTTGATGTGCTCATGAAAAAAATGATACTCTGAAAAGGCTCATTTTCAAAGCATTTTGGGTTGCATGTTGTATTTTTCATCTCAAGTAGGAATTGTAATTTTTTTACTTTTTGTGTCTGTTTGTGCTTTTGCCATAACACCTCATATTTACTTTCCTGCACTTGCACTGCTTGTATAGACACGGCGGTTGTTTTATTTATAAAGTGAGACGAAGGCCTATTCCAAGAGGAGTTGTATTTCTAAACATTAAAGTGTTCACTTGTTGGCAAGTATGATTGTGTGTTTAAAATATTCAACCTGTCCCTGGCAACTCTCAAGCAGTTATACGTGTTAATCAAGTGGCTGATGTGTATTTCTCGTTCTCCATATTGTTTCGTCGTGGATATAATTTGTACCACTGCCTATTCTTCTTCCAAAAAAATATGTCATATTAGTTTGTCTTAAATCAACAAAGAAAAAATCATAGAAGCATGTGTGACTCCGCTTTATAGATAAGGCAAGCACCCACAAGATCTAAACGTAGAACATAGATAATAGGTTCAACACAAACAAAGTCTCTTAAAGTCATGGCGTAAACAGACCCGAGGACACAAATAAACAGACAAGTCGCTAAATAGCCGACACGAGACGATGAGCCACTCCCTGAAGCCTACGGACAAATGAGTTGGTGGAGTTCCGATCGTTCGGTCCATTGAGCAACAACAATTGTCGCATGAAAGCAATGAGTTTAAAAATCGCGCCAGTAGCATTGTCGATTTGTCATAGATGTTCACGGGCAATCAGAAATCGATTTGTCGTAGATGTTCACAGGCAATTACAAGTTTGTTATGGTTCCACGATGTCCAAGTGAACGAAACTAAACTAAACCATATGAGGCGTCTTCTCTTTCCAATGAGTGGAACCCCCTAAAAATCCTCCAAGCCGAATAATTTATTGCACGCTTACATTTTTCATCCCGTTATATTTATTTTGTCAGAAGTAATTGATGTTTCAAAACTTTACTAAAACCATAGAAGTTATATCGTAATAACAACGCACATAACTCTGCCACTCTTAGCATTTTCCTTCAATGGTTCCTACCCTTTTAGTTGGATGCCACGAAACTGTAATGTTGTTCAGAAGAAAAATACTCCATCCATGCTTTAGATTGTTCGCAAGCAAGTCCATATGAAACTTTCGATTATACTTTGTATGAGCGTGCACTGCAATTACTACCTCCGTCCTGGTTTATTGGTCCCCATCGTATTTTGTGCCAAATTTTGACCTTAAATTTAACTAACAAAATATTAATGCATGTCATCAAAAAGAACATTTTTGGAATCTATGTTCAAATATGAATCCAACGCTATATCTTTTGATGACATGCATTAATATTTTCTTAGTTAAATTCATGATCAAAGTTTAGCACAAAATACAAAATGTACCAATAAACCAGGACATAGGTAGTACTATCTTAACAATATTTGTTTCAAAATAAGTTTATTGGTCATGATGTTCCTTATGCTTTAAAAACACCTTCATGTGAATATGCTATCTCTCATCAAACATGGAGTTTCTGCTCCTGGGTGGACATGCACCTAGATGAACAATAAAATTTAAAAAGTTAGTAAAAAAATAAAAATTCTGTTTTTTAACATACATGTTTGATTGTTGTACTCTCAAGCAAAAATTAGTGAAGAAGTAACATTTGATGTGCTCATGAAAAAATGATACTATGAAAAGGCTCAATTTCAAAACATTTAAAAAAAAGCAGTGGATCACGGTTTTGAAGCAGCTCAGAAAATGTGCCTAAAAGTTTTTAAAAAATGTTGATTTTTTTACACAAATACATATGCATGTGCTCTAAATATATTTTAGTTTCTGTTCAATAATACGCCATGTTAAAAATGCCCAAAATCAACAAAACAAAAGCCCCTTTTCGCATGCATTATCTTTTTTGTATACACATACAAACACATATATTGATGAAATTTTGTTAGTATAAGCTATACTACACTTCCATATATGCATGTACACATTTTTTTGAAGTTTCACGGCATAAAAATATTGAACTTAAAAAAGGGGGGACTCATAGTGCCCTTGCTCCAAATGAACTTTTCTATCTCCCAAGGGCATATATGCTATACAAGAAAATGGTGCATATGTTGCGTCAGTGGCGGGGAGAGAAATCATGTATTGCTTTTTTTCCCTCTCTCGCAAGGTGATTAGGAGAAAGCATTTCTCCCCTCGATCCTCTCTGGCGAGTCCTCTCTGTCTGCCGCTCATGCGCCCGGTGGCACAGAGGGGAGTTCTGGCGCCTTGGCTCCGGCTAGTAGATAGGTAGGGTTTTAGTGCTCGCAAGGGCAGGATTCGAACGGATGGCGACGCTTCTTCTTCAAGCCAGTTTTTGGGAATCCGATCGTCGTCAAGTTTTTCTGTCGGGACGGATTAGATGGAGCTCCAGCGTAGAATCCCGTCAACTCGTCAGGCGGTGAAGCTATGGTTTCTCGTTGTGCATATGTGATGGTGAGGTTTGGTGTCAGGTTCTTTAAATCTATTCAAGTATTCAACGCCGACGATTGATGTTCCGGGGCGCTTGTTCTTGGGGCACATGCACAAAGACTTCCCACTATCATCGATAATGACAGGCCGGCTCCAGTATGAAAACGGCGCGTCGACGGCTCGTTCTAACAGCATTTGAAGTTGTATGAACCTCGATGCATGTTTTAGTATGTTTTGAGGCGCTATGCATTTTCGGTGAATCTCTGTGATAGATCTGATCCTTTAACAGAAAACGTGCATATACGACCATGCTGCCGGCAGCGCCCAGATTGTCACTTGTCAGCCACGCCCACTCCTTTCACGCAAGATCCTCGCGTCCGCTCATAGTTCCCTTCCAAAAACGAATTCTAATAGCAGTATATTTTCAGCAAAAGAAATCCAAGATTTTATATAGTACTCCTACTATAAAAGATCTTAACCGAGAGGAGATCTCTTTCTTAATCGAAAGAAAGTGCAGGTGGTCCTCCGCTCGTCAAAAGTGATGGCGGGGTTTGAAGGAGAGATGGCGCGGAGGCGACGTGGAGCACGGGCAACGGTCGCGCTGGCGCCGAGCGCACAGGTGGAGCTTTCCTGGGGTGGGTGCGCGCGCGCGAGTGCGCCAAGTCGACGGGTGCGGCGTGACGGTCGCGGGCAGTAGCTGGGATTTTTCAACCGCTCGCTACTTGCACGGCAGCAACAGCGCATAGGGAGGCATAAACAAAGCTAGCCCATCGCGTCGCCCCGGCGAACCCGGAGGCGGTGCGCGTGCCCACCGCGCCGCCCGGCCGGGAGGCGCGGGTTCGGCCGCGTGAGCCGGCCCGGCGCCGTGCGTTCGCGTGGACCACAGGCGCCCAGGCGAAGCTAGCTACTACTCGCCAGTAGCGCACGAACGAGGCAAGCAACGGAGCGAACGTGCGGCCGGCAGACCACCCCTAGACGTGCCGGTAACTCCAGCATCGTGCCAACTCGAGTTCACGGTCATCCATGGCCGCGTTCCGCTTTTACCAAGTGGAAATAGAGGAATAAACACTGCAAAAATCGCCCCTCTCCGTACACCCGGGCTAGCTAGCTAGCTAGCTAGCTGAAGCGCATGGGGTTCGTTCGTTCGCTTCATACTGTACGAGATTCCAGCTCCGGACCAAACTTCTCGACGAATGCCATACATGGGCGCGGCTGGACCAGCCTTTCGAGGTTCCGATAGATACGCAATGGGGGAAAACGGATGGACACCGGAACAGCCCATGAAAACGAACCGAATGGAATAAATGGCCTGCCACATTTGTGGCGCAACTGTCAGCGTCACTCCCTTGCCTTATGCAACCGGACAAGCATGCATTGGGAATTTTCTTCAAGTTTTTTCCTGCTACGAATTGACCCGCCCGTAAAGCAACGACAGGGACCCGCCTGTGAAGACCCCATTTTAGGCCGCGTTTGAGGTCGCCATGTGTGTGTGGAAGCTCCGGGAAGCCACTCTGCTCTGTCTAGGCGTAATTTTGCTGGTTTAGCAACCGCTTACATGGCTTGCGCGCCTCTCCAAGGAGGTTTTTGCGGCATGTTTTCGCTGCCTAACATCATTGGTTGGCTGCTAAGCCAGCGCTGTGCCGACTACGTATATATAGAGAAGCTAACGGGACGTCCTTTCGTGGGCTGGATCGGATTCGGTTGTGCAACCGTTTCCGTGGTGATGGCAGACGTATGCGTGTGAGCACTAACTTGCTTGCCGTTGTGTGCTATAGGTGATCATCATGGCCACCCCGCAAAAAAAAAAGGTAATCATCATGGCCAGAAAAATGCTCAGAGGCTTCTCGATTCGTAAAAGAGATCGTGTGCATGAGTGCTGGGAACAAACAGAATGCAGAGACGCTGGGAGAGACACGTTTTTTTTTTGGCCGAAAAAAAATGACAGAAAGATGAAAGAGCACATTTATTCAATCAGGTTTGCTATTTCACATCGTAGATGTGAAATAGTTACCTCACATTTTTTTTGAGGGTTAAGTTACCTCACATCTAGTTTGTGCACCACACGATTAGAGGATGTTATTTCCGTGCAAATTGTTTGATTAGGCTGTCTTTGGGGGGACTTCCTATTTGCCGCATTCTGCGGCAGAAGGACGTGGTTTCGCACAGGCGGACCTCAGCCTGGGCCGGCCCACATACATGCCGCTAGTTGCTGTCGCGCGATAAAAAGAAACACGAGAGGAGAATGAATCGATCCACAGACCTCGCACTTAGAAGCGTCCGAACCATGAGGCGTTAGCCACTAGACTAGACATCAGCTACATAGAAAAATGGCGCAACACACTATAAGAACACACAGCAGGCGTTGAGCTTTGGAAAGAAATTCAAAACACTTTCTGAAAATTGCAAACAGTTTTTGAAATGCAGTAGTTTTTTTGATATTCCAAACTCTTTTTTGAAAAGTGAACTGTTTTCTAATTACGATTTATAAAAAGCAGGAACAAAAAATGCGAACATTTTTTGAAATTCCTGAATATTTTCTGAGATCATGAACATTCTTTTGATATTGGAACAAAAAATGGATCCAGATTTTTTTAAATTCAGAACAAAAAGCTAATGAACATTTTTTTAAAAATGCAAACAAAATACGTATTAGTAAGCTTATATGGAAATGTGAACAAAATTTAAAGCATGGGAACATTTTTCGAAATTGCAAACAAAAAATTGAAATCACGTACATTTTTTTTAAGCATGTACATGTTTATGAAAATTTGTGAACAAATTTTGAAAGGAAGAACATTTTTTTGAAAATTCTGATTATTTTATGAAACATGTACATTATTTTTGAAATTATGAACAAAATGATGAAACCGCGTACATTTTTTTAAGCATGTACATTTGTATGAAAATTTGTGAACAAATTGAGAAAACGAGAACTTTTTTTCTGAAAATTTTGAACATATATTGGAAACAAAAACATTTGTTGAAATTCTTGAACATCTTGAAAGACGAACATTTTTTGAAATTTTGAACAAAATGTTGAAAACAACAATTTTTTTGAAATACAAACATTTTTTGAAAACTAGAACAAATTTAAAAAACAAGAACATTTTTTTTGAAATTCCAAACAACATATGAAATTTTCGAAGAAAATAAACAGGAGAATGAAAAAAAGGAAAGAAAAAGTTAAACTTTGAAAAAGAAAATGAATATGAAATAAATAAATAAAACAGAAAAAAGGAAATGGTAGAAAATAGAAACAGGAAAAAGGAAAAAGAAAAAAAAAATTAACAAGAAGAAAAGAAAAACCGGTTCAGGAACCTTCTAGAAGGTTTCCAAAACCGAAAAAAAAATCTAGAAACCTCCCAAAACTAGGATCGCTGAAACATTGAACGGGCCGGCGCAAGATGAGCGATCGCTCGATCTCCCCTGTGCGAAACAGCGACACTTCGACGCAACGAGCGTCCGTTAGGGAAGAGAGGTCCTATACGACGCATTCTGCGTCAAAGTGTCGGGCGTTCGCACAAGGGGGGTTCGCTAGTGGGCTGATTGGGCCGCGTTTCTACTGTTTCTTTGTTCGGCGCGCGTTTTGAAAACCGTTTCTACTGTTTCGCGCGCTGCTTTCTCTGTTTCGCGTGCGCTTGTTTCTCTGTTTCGTTTCTTCTGCTGTTTCTCTCTATTGCTTCTGCTGTTTCTTTGTCAAAGGAAGAACAGTTCCAATAAAAGAGAATAGTAATGACAACCTTGTTTCTATTTGTGAAACTTGACAAACATTAGTAAAAGAAGAGTTCGAAATGTGCAACAAAGAATCAGTATAGGAGCAAAAAAAATAAACGTACAAAAAAACTATATGGAAACAAGAATATAAATATTTGAGCTTCTTTGCAAACTTATTTTACAGATTTAAACCTTATTAAAAATTAAACATAATGCAAGAAAATATAACTCGGGAACCATGTTAAACAAACAGCAGATTAGTTTCCTCATGGAACTGTTCCTTTTGAGTTGGGACCCTTGAGAATAAAAAAGGGAAATATGTTTCCCAAAGAAATCGGTTGCTCGTTTACAAAAATGTTTCAGCTGTTTTCAGACATTGTTTACAGCCAAAGTTTTTGCAAAGAAACTATCACTAGACCATCAAGAGAAAAAAAAAGATAGCTCTATCGTTAAGGAAACATTTTTCGCATCGAAGTGTTCCTTTGAGTTGAATCTTGCAGTGCAACTTCCCTTGAAGGTGACAGTATTAATGAGACCCTTGAGAATAAAAAGAAGAAATATGTTAATTGGAAATACAGGTGCAGAACATTTCATCATTGGGATTCTTTTGTTGAACCTTTTAGACAAATTAATAAGAATAATGAGACCTTTCAGAATAGAAAGAATAAGCATGTTAATTGAACTTACATGCTGATTTGAGAAGTTACCTGAGGTTACTGTCATATGCAGAACGAGTAAAGATTGGCCTTCAAAGCTTCACTTGAATATGCGGAAACCCTGTTGAAACATACACGGGATTAGAAGAAAATAATTTCACTATTTGGTATGAAAGAACAGGCTCTAAGAAAAAAGAAATTCTTTTATGTCATTGGAAAACAAATAAATAGAGAACTTACATGTCTTTGCAGGAAAGAAGTTACTAATGGGAGCTGAATTTCATTGTCCTTGCAAGTTACAATCTCGAAAAGGAATTTTTGACGTAGAGCATGTAAACCATCCTACGGTATTTTAGAAAAAGTGTTGTTTAATTCATGATATGTTACAAGTAATGACCAAAAAAGGAAATATATGACTATCGCGCTAGCGTTGTGATTGGGAAAACATTTCGGATACATTTCTTGTAATTGAGAGCAGTTTAAAAATATCACAATTTTTATATGTTCCAACATTTTTTTGATGCAGTAAAGCTTTTTTGTAATTTTGATTCAAAAAATAAACATGAACAAATTTTGCAAATCTTGAACAATTTTTCAAATATTACGAACAAATTATGAGAAGCACAAACATTTTTTGAATTTTAGGAATATTTTATGAGAGCGCGAACGGGTTTAAATTTTTGAACAAAATGGAAAACAGGAACATTTTTTCAGTTCAGAACAAAAATGTTTAAACAGAACATTTTTTAAATGTGAATAAAATTTGAAACATGACATTTGTTCAAATTGCAAATAAAATGTTGAAACGGTGAACATTTTTGAAAACATGAACAAATTTTGAATTCCCCAAACATTTTTTGGAATTTGTGAACAATTTTTTAAAGCACGAACATTATTTGAATCTTGAGAACAAATTTTTAAAGCAGAAACATTTTTTGAAAATCACGAACATTTTTCGAATTTGTGAACCAAAAATTAGAAAATGCAAAAAAAAATCGAAATTCACCAAAAAAAATCAAAAATTTTAAAACATGAACATTTTCCAAATTAGTGAACAAATTTTGAAATTGGGAAGAAATTGCCGAACATTTTTGTAATTTCTCAATAAATTTAATAAATATCAATATCTTTCGAATTTGTGAAATTCATTTAAAGTGAGAACATTTCTGAAATTCCCAAAAAAATTAATTTTAGAACAAATTATGCAAACATGAATATTTATTGAATTTGTGAACCAAATTTCAAAGTGGGAAGTTTTTTGAAATTCATGAATATTGTATGAATTGGTAAAAAGACTGCAAACGTTTTAAAAATTTAAATCCCACCCTAAATATTGTGAACACGAATTTGTTTTTAAATTTCGAACATTTTTTGAAGAGAAGGGAGCAAAATTTGTAATTCTTGAACATTTTTTTAATAGAATGGAACAAAATTTGACAACCTGAGCATGTTTTGTAGAGTTGAACATTTTTTAATTTTTAAAGTATAAATATTTAGAAAGAAAGAAGAAAGAAAAGGGAAAAAAGGAAACAGCTATCAAAAAACGAGTAAAAGAAAAGAAAAAAGAAAAATAAAACATAAAGAAAATAATGAAAAACTGAAGAAAACCATAAAAGAAACAACAGGAAAAAAAGAAAAATAAAAAAACCAGATCTGGACCGGTTGGGAACCTTCTAGAAGGTTCCCAAAACCGGGATCAGTGTAATGCGCAATGGGCCGGCCCATTGAAACGCTCGCGTCGCGCTGCCTGTGCGTTTGCACGACAACTTGACGCGGCGAGCGTCCAATAGGGTTTTCCGTCTTTGGGCATCCGCTCGCTTTGTCTCGCACAGGGGAGCGTTTTTGGGCTTTTGTTTTTTCGTTTGTCATGGGCCACACTTTTGGACCAGTTTTCCATGTGGGTTGCACATGTGTGGAACTGGAAGAGATGCATCCGTTCGTTTCTGCACAAAAAATCGCGTGAGCCATCCATCATTCCGTTTCCAATTCTCTCTTCTCACTCTCATTTCCCTTTTGCTATACACAAATTGAATTTATTTTATTTGTTTTAAATCCATAAATCTTGATCATGGGGCGTCCGGTATCCACTTGTCAGCCCGTTCGTGAATGCGTCTTTTGTTGAGCCGTTTTCGCGTCGTGATCTAGGGTCCATTTCGATTTTGTTTATTCCTATTTTGGTCCGTGTCATATAAGTTGGAGAGCCGAATAGTTGGGGCGGGGGTTCTTCTTTCATGTTTCAGATTTTTTTATTTATATTTTCTATTTTCATCTCCTTTTCCTTGTTTCATCTTTATTTATTTGTTTTAAATTCATGAACCTTTTCATTCTACCATCTGTTCGCTTTAAATTTCATGTAAAACTTGATCACAGGCTTTTTTGTCACGTGTGACCCATGTCGCGTCGTGCCTTTGGTGTCTGCTTGTGGGTTGTTCGCTCGTGCGTCTTTTGTTGGGCCGTTTACGCAACGCGATCTGGGGTCTCATTTTCGGATTGATTTTGCCAATTCTCATCTAGATGAGAATTGAAAATGTCTCATCTAACTCATGTACCCTCGACTTGCAACTGGGGTCCATTCTTTTTTATTCCGGTTGCAAGTATATCATCGACTCGCAACTTGGGCCCGACCTTTTTTGTCACAATTGCAAGTCCACTCTCGACTCGCAAGTAGGACCCGACCTTTTTCTGTCCCAGTTGCAAGTCCACGCTTGACTCACAACTGGGGCCCGACCTTTCTTTCTTCCAGTTGCAAGTCAATCCTCGACTCGCAATTGAGGACCGACATTTTTCCCCAGTTGCAATCCCACCCTCGACTCATAACTAGGACCCGACCTTTTTTTGTCAGAGTTGCAAGTCCATCCTCAACACACAACTAGGGCCCGACCTTTTTTCTCATAGCTGCAAAGTCCACCCTCGGCTCGCAACTGAGGCCCAACCTTTTTTTCGAGTTGAAAGTCCACCATTGACTTGCAACTGGGGCATGACCTTATTTGTCCCAGTTGAAAGTTCACCCTTGACTCGCAATCGAGGCCCAACTTTTTTTGTCCAAGTTGCAAGTCCATCCTCAACTCGCAACTGGGGCCCATCCTTTTTTGTCGCAGTTACAAGTCCACTCTTGACTCGCAATTAGGGCCGAAACTTGTTTGTCAGAGTTGCAAGTCCACTCTTGACTCGCAACGGGGGCCCGAGCTGTTTTAATCCCAACTACAAGTCCACCCTCAACTTGCAACTGAAGCCCGAACTTTTTATCATTTTCATTTTCTTTTCAATTTTCTGAATCTTTTTCTCTTTTTTTGTAAATTCACAACTTTCAAAACATGTTCCATAATTCATGAGTTTTTTGATTTTCCATTGTTCGTGTTTATCAAAAAAAAATAGAAAATTTAAAATATGTTCATGTTTTTCAAAAATGTTCACAAGTTAAAAAATGTAGGTGTTTTTTGAAACAAGCTCAAATGTTTTATATAATGTTCACATTTCCAAAAATTGTTTGCAAATTTCTAAAAATGTTCATCTTTTTGAAAAAGTCTGCACATTTTTCTAAAAATGTCCATGTTTTCAGAAAATATTTAGAAGTTTGTAAAAATATTATTCTTTCCAAAAAATGTTTCTCAATTTAAAAAAAAACTGTTCTCATTTCTTGCAGAAACATATCTTAATTTCAAAATTTGTTCGTCTCAATAAAAAATCACAATTTCAAGAAATGTTCTCATTTTGACAAAAATATTACATAAATACAATATAATATTTTTTGCGATGGTGCGTGTCTTGCTTGAAGCAGCGACGCCCAATCGACGTTGCCAAATACACAATAATATTTTCTGAGTGTGCTTATTTTGTGTCTTCTTTTGTAAGTAATAAAAGGTAAAGCAGGCGTAGTATATTGTTATGTATAGTCACTAGTACAAGTAGCACCTAATAACAGGAGCAGAGATCCCGTCCACGGACCTTTCTGGGCTTGCTGCCCCGTTCACATGGGCAGAGATTGTTGAGGCTATCAACAAAGCACCTAATAACAGGAGCCCAGGACCAGATGGATTTACCAATGAGTTTTACAAAGTTTTCAAGAATCTGCTTAAAGAGGATCTTCTGAGGTTCTTTGAGGATCTACACATCAACAGTGTTAACCTTGAAGGGATCAATACTGCTTATATCACCTTGCTGCCTAAAAAGGACACACCCTTGGAAATAAAAGATTACAGGCCCATTTCCCTGGTTCATAGCATACCAAAGATGGCCTCAAAGGTGATGACCAATCGTTTGCAGAAGCAGATACCTGAGTTAGTGCACTCCTTGCAGTCTGGGTTTCTGAAGGGGCGATCCATCGTCGAAAATTTCGCGTTGGCTGCGGAGTTAATTCAGTGTGCTCACAAGAGAAAACTGCCTGTGATCGCTCTGAAGCTCGATTTCCACAAAGCCTTCGATAGTGTCAGCTGGGACTGCCTCAAACAGGTCATGGAAGCACGGGGTTTTCCACATCTATGGATACTGTGGGTCCACAACCTTCTATCCTCTGCCAGCTCCAGGGTCATGATCAATGGCGAGCTGGGCCCGCCTATCCATGCCAAACGAGGGTTCAGGCAGGGTGACTCGTTGTCACCTTACCTATTTCTGTTGGTGGCAGATGTTTTACAAAGAATATGCTGTCTGCATTTCCAAAACGGGTCTCTGCAACATCCACTCGGCGCAGATAGTTTCTTTCCTGTGTTGCAGTACGCGGACGACACTTTGATCATCTTCAAGGGGGATATGCAGCAGGCCGCGGTTGTCAAGGACATCCTCAACTCCTTCTCTGCCTTTTCGGGTTTGACTATAAACTTCCATAAAAGCACTCTAGTGCCGGTTGCTGTGGATCCAGGCATTGCGGATGAGATTGCTAGTCTGCTTGGTTGCCCCATCTCTTCAACACCCTGCACGTACCTTGGCCTACCTCTGACTCTCAACAAGATCACACATGGGATGCTGCTACCTGTTATTCACAAAGTGGATCGTCGACTGTCAGGCTGGTTGGCCACCTTCCTCTCTCTAGGTGGAAGGCTAACTCTCATCAACTCTGTGCTAGCTGGCATTCCTACATACTTCATGTCATGTTTCTCATGGCCTAAGGAGTCAATCAGCTCCTTGGAGAGCTTGCTACGAGCATTCCTTTGGCAAGGAAAGAACAAAGTGAAAGGAGGACAATGCCTTGTGGCTTGGGACAAAGTGATTCTGCATCGCCAGAACGGAGGTCTGGGCATGAGAAACCTACAAGCTCACAATCAAGCCATGCTCTGCAAGTTCCTCTCCAAAGTGCTCCAGCACTCTAACATCCCATGTTACCAATGGTTGGCCCTGC
The DNA here is from genome assembly GCA_021437245.1 of Aegilops speltoides. Classification (NCBI taxonomy): domain Eukaryota; kingdom Viridiplantae; phylum Streptophyta; class Magnoliopsida; order Poales; family Poaceae; genus Aegilops; species Aegilops speltoides. The sequence goes on from CM038143.1 coordinate 388,574,693, forward strand.
AACACTGTCAGCCTAATTTGCCTTCTGGGCCTTCTTGGAGGGATACCGCTCTGTGGCGTGGCTTCAAGGACTGTCTCCCCATCGTCATCAACTCCTCACGCTGCATCCTCAGGTCGGGGCGATTCGTTTCCTTCTGGCACGATCCCTGGGTCAAAGAAGGCAGGCTCTACTTGCTGCTGCCTGTCTTATACTCCTTCGCCAGGAATCGCTTCTGCTCCGTGTCCTCGCAATACTCAGATGGCAACTGGTCAGTACAGTTTCACTCAAACCTCTCCCGTTCCGCGGAGCGCGAGCTCATTCTTCTGCAGCAGTTACTTGATACGCTTGCACCGGAGGAGTCAGCTGAAGATGTCCGCCTGCCAACAGTCTTTGATAAACATCTGAGCACGGGATACTTCTACAGACTTTTGACCTTCCGGGGGGTTTCATGCGATTTCCAAGACTTGATCTGGGACGCCGTGGTTCCTTTGAAGCATAAAACTTTCCTCTGGCTAGCTTTCTGGGGCCGTCTTAATACCAAAGACAACATATTAAGGAAGAACTGGGCTGCCGTCACCAATGACTCTGGCTGTGATATTTGCCCTGCCCTGGAGTCGATTAATCATGTTTTGCTGCATTGTCGGGCTGCTTCCTCTCTTTGGCAGCATCTCCAACTGGCTATGCTAGCTAGCAGGGCGACTGACATTCTGTCCTTCGTCCGACAAGCTGCTACTCAACTTCAACACAAACGCAAACGGAATGTTGCCTTTGCCGCCTGTGCCATATCCCTTTGGCATGGCCGCAACGATCGTGTTTTCAACTCACGATCTTGGACAGGTGCATATACAAGATTTCATGCTGCAGATATGCTCCGTCTTTGGTCTCACAGAGCCAAGAAGTTGCAAGACAAGGAGGACCTCATGTATTGGGGTGATCTACTAGCAATGTAGCCTGGTTTGGTTCTCGGCGGTCGGTTCTTTTCTACTGCTTCTGTTCCAACAGCTCCTTTTCAGTTTCTTGTGGCCTTGCACTAAAGTGCACCCCACAAAACATGTGTTTGTATGCCTTTCAGGCTCCAGGCTTTGGCCTGTTTTGAAATATAAAGGTGGCACGAGCCCCTTTCGTTTTCAAAAAAAAAGTACTAGTAGCGAGTAGTACTCCCACCAAAAAAGTAAGAAAGTCAATGGATATCCTAAGCTCAAAAAGAAAAAAAAGTGACCATAGCCAGGAGAACAAATGTACGTGCAGCACAATATGGAGCAAGCGGCGGGTGGGCTGGCTTTACGAAAGAGGGGAGGACGCGGTAGTGGGCCTCATCAGGACACGTGGTTGGCAGCCCATGCGTTTTATCAGCCGGAGGAAAGGAAGTCTTCTCCGGCAAACTAACAGGCCCAACACAAAAAAAGACCACAAGCAATGTTGTTGTCATACTTAGACGTGAGGTATTATCTCACATCTAGATGAGATATAGTCGCACCCTTATTCATTTGAATTCTTTTTGGATAGATGAAGTGTTCATTACTCTCCCCCTCTGCCTCAACACACGCTCAAAAAGGTTGCACAACGGACCAAATACCGAGGCACTCGACTAGAGAGAAAATAGGGACCGGCTAGCGGCCAGTCGACTGAAGAAAGAATTTGGGTCAGTCCACTGACCATAAATTGTTTGAGTCGATATAAGCTAATGGAATCATTGGTAGGCGAACCATGGAATATTGGAGGTTGTCCGGTGCAAGATGCATAGGCCTTCTAGGACGCACAACTTTCATAGGCTTGTTGTATAAATCTTGGTTTTCATTTTCTCTATCATAATTATGACCCATGTACATCACTCTAGTATGTTTATCAGCTTATAATATGAATGCCAGTACTTGCTAGTTTGCCCTTTTTTGTTTGAACAATACTTTTCCTAACTTACAACTAGATGTTTTCCAGTTAATCAACAATTCACTTGAGGTAGCCTCGCGTATTCTCGATGAGTAGCAGGTTAGGCGGCTAGCTACCTGCATGCATGATAAGCTCTTGCTCCCTAGCCCTCGCCGTGGGCCACTCCGACCGTGGCGGCCACCGAGCCCTACCATCGACCACTCCGGCCACGACAGCCACCCAACGACGCCGCCTCCGCTCTTCATTGAATTCGATCCCATCACCCACCCATGTAGCATGGCACTTGCGGATCTCAACTTCGACAAGGTCAAGACTTCGCAACTGATGTTTGGAAAAAGTGGGGAGTTTCGATCAATTATGAGGAATGTAAGGATCTAGATGAATTCCTCCTAGTTCCCGAATTCACTAGATCACATATCAGGCTCACCGAGGACTCAGTCAACACTATCCTTCTTGCCTTCTTTGGAGGAAGGGCTTCTCTTTTGAAGGTTAAGTTGCTATAGAATTGGTCATTCAAGTTTTCAGTATCATCGAAGGAAGTGGGTTTTTCTAATATCAAAGAAGGTCACATTTTTTTGCCATTGCTCAATGTCAATTTCCTTCTCTAGGGCAGTGGTGGCCCAAATTATTGTTGGGAATTAGATCCATATCTTCAAGAGAAGGAGTATGAATGGACGCACGTGTTCAACAGACATCCTAGAAAATGCTATCTCAATGCGCTTAGATCTCCTGGCATCTACTTGGATCAATCTGGTTCTTTGGCTAGATCCAATCCAGCACATTCACGCAATTCAAATCAGACGACATTTGCGGATCGCTATGGCAATCAAAACCATAATTCGTAGGGCCAGGCAGTTACTACCGCGAGGGCGGGATCATAACAATTTCAAAACCGGTCTGAGGACCCTTTCTGTGTTCATTGTTTGCTCACGAGCCACTTTAGGCTCAATTGCACCAATCGGATTGAATGTCGGCCATGCAAAGGATGGGGGACACATAGCGTGAGACTGCTATTTGTTGGCCCAGCCGGCCCAGCCCGGCTACTCCTGTTAGCACACTCCACGCCCAAACCCGTTGCTCTGCATTCTGATGAAGGATTCCACTATTCCCGCAATTGAGATGGCAAGGACTGTCAATCAGTCGACCAGTCAGATTATTGCCACTTATTAGTCCCTGCCTCTTACCTAGGTTGGTAGCCTCCATTACATCGCCGCTCAAATTTCCGTTGCTCATTGCTTGCTCTCTGCCACCACCAAACCCTTACTTGAGCAACAAAGCTCATCGGAAGCCCTCATTTCATCTCGTGCTATGGCTATGGCGACATCCCCCTTTGATCTGACACCATTTCTTCCACCTAATAATCAAAGCATTGTGGTGGATGGGAGACTAGCTAGGGTTCGTGTGGTGACTGCGGTCAATGTAGGAGCTGGTGACCCTGATAATGCAGAGGATGATGAACATGAGCAACTTCCTGGATGGGGCATTGGGCAATGCCCCAAGTTAATCCTAATATTGATCTGGAGCTCCATTAGGGAGAATTTCTGGAACTTAATGATCTCATGGCTCCTATGGAAGAGGAGGAACAACAAGTTGAAATAAAGTAACAAACAATGATAACAATAGCCTGACCATGTCACTTGGGAGTTTTGACATTAATAACACTATATCTTCTGCTAATGGCCCTTTGGTGCCACTCCAGCCAGTACTGCCAGATTTTAAATGAGTTTGTTGGATTTAATGTACAAGGCCCAATTCCATGGAGGCCCAGCATCAACCTGTCCTCCTGTTCACATGGAGGCCCAACAATAGCCTGCTATTGATGTTGCTATCCATGGTCCACCTATCACTATGAAGCCCATTATTGATATCAGTTTAGATGCTCTTCACTAGCACACGGATATCCCAATCAGAAGACACTACAGGGGATCCTATGCAAATGGAATTATTAGGTAATGCAACAAAAATGACTATAAGGGCAAAGCAAGTAACTTTCCAGACAATTTAGATTTAAACACTATTAATCAGCAAGTGGGTGCTTATGGAGATATGATGGTAGAGCAGAGGATTGATTCAGCGGGTAATGACATGCTTATCCCTAACAAGGACTCTAATACTGGTGAATGCACTTCCTCAGATATGTCTGCCCCTCCTGGATTCCTTTCCCGGCTTTCCTTAATGAAATGAATCCAATCAGGTATGGAACAATCTGATAGCCAGGTAGGCGGTCATACTTTGGGTGTGACAGAAATGGGAGAGTCTGAACTTTTAGGTCAGGAAGGGGCCTTGGTCTTGTAGAAGCACTTTGAACCTACTTCAGAGAGCAAAGAAGTTATCCATGTACTAGTTGATTGGGTCAACTTTCTTTTAGTTGTTCTTCTCTCTCCAGACAAGTTTGCATGGGCCAAAAAGTTTATTTTCTCTATAGTTTGGGAGATTATCTCTAATGGATCAAACTATCACACTACTCTGCCATTTGCAATTCCCTCAGTTTGCCCTACATTGAACACTCTCTCTTGTGCTCTCTCTAAGTAGGGTAAGAGAAACATGGATATGGAGGACTTCTCTCCAGTGGCTGATGCGTCAATGGACTCCCTGGCAGCTTCCTGAACTTCTGCACTCCATAAGAATAGGAAGAGAAAAGATAATATCCCGTTGGTGGAAACTGAGGTAAGAAGAAGCTGTAGACTCCAACAACTGCATAAGGGGTTTAATAAAAACACTTGTGAAGATAGAAATTGTTTGTTCTGACATGCTTTACCTCCCATAATTCCTGCAAAAGTAGTTAAAAATCTTAACACTAATTTTTTTAAGGTGAATGCTAAAGGCACTTCAGAGGAGTTGTAAGCAAATAGCACCAAGAAGGTCAAGAAGAACATCCCTGCAAAGGAGGCTAGCAGACCCAACACAAATGTCAAAGAGAGCACCAAGACTACCAAGGGGCAGAGCAAGCTGATAGAATAGAAATTGTTGCTATGTATCTCCATTTCTTTTGCTCTTCTAGTGAACCAGTTGAATTACCAGATTATGTGTATTTTGGCACTATGGCATGTAAGGTATTGCACACTGCTTTAAGTCTAATTTCCATAAGGATGTTCATGGTGTTGGTTTTACATATGATTGTTCATGTGTTCTTTCTGGTTATTTGCTCCATGATAGAAAGAGAGAGGATGAGAAGTACCAGATCAAAAGTGCCCACACAGAACTACATCCAGAATGTCAAGAGAACGGTCTATACTGAACTGGAACATCAGAGGGCTTAATGACCCCAAGAAATGGATAGCTATACGCAATAAAATGGAGGAATCACAATGTTCTATTATTTTCTTACAATAAACTAAGAGAGAAGCAATTGATTTTTCTTACCTCCATAATTTTTGCCCAAAGAGATTTAACAAATTCGAAATCTTACCTTTGGTGGGGGCATTAGGAGGGCTCTTTGTCGGGCCCGTGGGACTGGGGGTACACAGGCCCGTTTGCCTGTGGACCAAGGCATGGCGCCTGGCGTAGACCTAGCATGACCCATCTTTAGGATCTCATGAGCAAGAACCTTGCGAGGGCCCCCGCCTCGCAAGGAGGGCATCTGCAAAGCATCGTCAAGAGCTCTCCAAGGGCCTCACGCTGGGCGACCTCCCGAGGCCCCTCGCGGGGAGGATATGTCTAGGCTCTCTAGGCCCCGCCTCGCGCTGCACGTGGGTGATGCGGGCGACGACGAGAGGAGCCATAAGGGCGCCAACGGGCATGGATAAGGATGCTTTTCTCTTTCATGCCAAGGGAGCAAGGATAGCACTACAAAAAAATACACTTCCGTGATCATACGTGTTTGTCACAGCAGGTCACGTTTTTTGTCATGCATGTACATCCATGACGATTTTATGACAAAATCAAGATAGTCATACCTGTGTTGTCGTAGAAGTGTTCCATGACATTACCAAAATTATCATCACGGAAGTGTCCACTTCCATGATGATAAATCGCGCGTCATAGAGGTGCTTTCGTCAAGAGTGACCGACACGTGGCATCCACCGTAATGGAACGCCGTTAAGCTATCGGGTCCGGTTTTGGATCCGATAAGCCGTTAATAGCCCCGACCAATGGGGATTTTCCACGTGTAAAATCATCATTGGCTGGAGGAAACACATGTCGGCTCACCGTTGGGACAGATGTCATCCACTCATTGGACCGAAGGCGCTGGACCGAAGGCGCCTATGATATGTTGACACGTGGCACAACCCAACAGAGGTCCATTCCTGTGAAAAGTCTGCCCCATTTGACTTGGTCAAAAGGTGGCGGGCCGGCCCATGGAAAGCCTGTTAACGGCTTGTTCGCATATAGCCCATTTACAGCCCGCTAACCCAGGGCCCGTTACGACCTATACGAATTAGGCCCAGTAGCATCATCTGGGCCGTCCAATATGATTCCAGTCCGTTTTAACTTCTAGCCCATGTATGGCCCATGACGTCTTTCGGCCCATATGAGGCCCTTTGTAACTCTTAGCCCATTTATGGCCCGTGGTGAAACTGGCCCATAATGAACAGTGTATCACTTTATACCCATTAACGGCACATGGTGAAACTGGACCATAATGAACAATGTATCACTTTATACCCATTAACGGCCCATTATTCCGTTGGGCCGTTCGGAGACCATGTTATCTTTCGGCCTTCTCAGGGCCCATTTATTCTTCGGCTCATTTCCAGCATTCGTTTACTTACGACCCATTGAGGGAGTCCTGGATTAAGGGGTCCTCGGACAGCCGGACTATATACTTTGGCCGGACTGTTGGGCTATGAAGATACAAGATAGAAGACTTCGTCTCGTGTCTGGATGGGACTCTCCTTGGCGTGGAAGGCAAGCTTGGCGATTCGGATATGTAGATTCCTTTCTCTATAACCGACTTTGTACAACCCTAGCCCCCTCCGGGGTCTATATAAACCAGAGGGTTTATGCCTCTAGGGTTTAGCCACAACAATCATAACCACATAGGCTAGACTTCTAGGGTTTAGCCATTATGATCTCGTGGTAGATCAACTCTTGTAATACTCGTATTCATCAAGATCAATCAAGCAGGAAGTAGGGTATTACCTCCATAGAGAGGGCCCGAACCTGGGTAAACATTGTGTCCCCCACCTCCTGTTACATTTAGCCTTAGACGCACAGTTCGGGACCCCCTACCCGAGATCCACCGGTTTTGACACTGACATTGGTGCTTTCATTGAGAGTTCCGCTGCGTCGTCACCAGAAGGCTTGATGGCTCCATCAATCATCTACAACAATACAGTCCAGGGGGAGATTTTCCTTCCCGGACAGATCTTCATATTCGACGGCTTCGCGCTGTGGGCCAACTCGCTTGGCCATCTGGAGCAGATCGACAGCTACGCGCTGATAACCCACAAGTGTAGGGGATCACAACTACTTTCGAGGGTAAAGTATTCAACCCAAATTTATTGATTCGACACAAGGGGAGCCAAAGAATATTCTTGAGTATTAGCAGTTGAGTTGTCAATTCAACCACACCTGGATAACTTAGTATCTGCAGCAAAGTATTTAGTAGCAAAGTAGTATGATAATAAAGGTAACGGCAACAAAAGTAATGTTTTTGGGTTTTGTAGTGATTGTAACAATAGCAACGGAAAATTAAATAAGCAAAGATTAATATGTGAAAAGCTTGTAGGCAATGGATCAGTGATGGATAATTATGCCGGATGCGATTCCTCATGTAATAGCTATAACATAGGGTGACACAGAACTAGCTCCAGTTCATCAATGTAATGTAGGCATGTATTTCGTAAATAGTCATACATGCTTATGGAAAAGAACTTGCATGACATCTTTTGTCCTACCCTCCCGTGACAGCGGGGTCCTAGCGGAAACTAAGGGATATTAAGGCCTCCTTTTAATAGAGAACCGGAACAAAGCATTAGCACATAGTGAATACATCACTACTAGGGAAAAGTCTATACACAGAATCTTAGCAGCAGCACGGCTCAAAAAGGAGCGCTGCTGCTAATTAGTAGTAGCGCGTGTGCGGGAAACTCGCTACTGATAAGTTTTTAGCAGTAGCACGCTCGGTGTAAACCGCGCTACTACAAATATCAACCGGCGGTGTCCACCTAACTCCATTTAGCAGTAGCGCGGTGGCGCGAACCGCGCTACTGCTACGGGTGTAGTAGTAGCGCACTTTCTCTAAGATCGCTGCTGCTAAATTTCAAATTGGCACACTTTTTTGTCCTTGTTAGCAGTAGCGCCGTCGCCCAAAGCGCGATGCTGCTAATTCCTTAGCAGCAACGCGTTTTAGCTCCCGTGCTACTGCTAATCCGCACCAACCCACCACCTTTTCCCCACCCGTCCCTCCCCCTCCCCCTCCTCTCTTCCCTTTCCCCTACCTCCCCCACATGCTCCCACTCTCACTCTTCTTCTTCCTCAATACTTCTCCCCCATTACTCTCTCTCTTCTATCCACCTTTCTCTCTCTTCATTACTCCTACCTAACTACACCACCTCCATTAATGCATCTCCTTTCTCTTTTTCCTTTCCCCTCCACTAGTTGAAGTTGTCTCCTCCCAAATTAGGTAGCTAGGTAGATGTAGGATTTTGTTAAGTGACCTATTTGCCCCCTAACTAGATCTATCTTTGTTAATAAGAGCTTTGTGCACTTTTGATCTCCCTACAACATCAACTCCACCGTGTGCTCGATCTCGAGATAGAGGTGATGAAAATTTCATGCTTTTGCAAAATGGAAATATGTTTATGTGTGTGTGATATGTTTGTGGAAATTGTGTGTGTGGCATGAGTTGACGCCAAATTGTGCTTTTGAGTTGCCTATGTTTTGCCGAAATGTCGATTTATTTCCGTTTGGCTAATTCCGCAAACTCTAGATCCATATATGTCCTATTTTTAGGGAAGGTCATGCCGAATTTTTGTATGACTTTGATGCATGCATGCATTTTTATAATCAATTTGTTTATTATTACCATGCAGAGTTGACGATGGTCAGTGGAACGATGGTGGACATGTGGTTGCGGTCGGCGGTGCAGGACATGAAAGAAAATAACCGGACAGAGGTTTTATGTCCGTGTCGAAAATGCAAAGGAATAGTTTGGCTCGACCCCCATAACGATGGTCGTGTTGAAGCACACCTGCTCATGACTGGTTTCATGGATGGCTATACTCGATGGATAATTGAAGATGAGGATGACGATGTTGAGGATGCCGACGGGGCAGGCAATGATGACACGGGGAAAGACAAAGAGATGATCGATAATGGCGGCGGGGAAGAGGCCGGACATGGCGGCGGAGAAGGGGCCGGACATGGCGGAGGAGAAGGGGCCGGACATGGCAGCGGAGAGAATGACATGGACTCCACGCAGCAGAGTTCGCTCGGTACTAAGTTCAATCGTCAAGGGACCCTCATGTTCAAGCATTGCTTCGCAAGGAGACAATCTTGAGAGAGCTGCTTCTAGAGAGGAGGCTAAGCTGGAGCAACGGTGGTAGACTCGAACACTCCATTGTATGATGGTTGCAATCTGAGGTGACCTGCTTGAGTTTCACGCTCCAACTCCTGAAGACGAAGGCTAAAAACAAATGGACCGACACTAGCCTCGATGAGCATCTCAAGTACCTAAAGGATGTTCTTCCCGCGGGTAATCTATGTCCTACTAGTGTTGATGAGGCCAAGAAGATCGTGTGCCCTCTTGATCTGCCACACGTTAGATATCATGCATGCATCAATGATTGCATAATTTATCGGAAGGAGCACGCGGAAAAAATAGGCTGTCCTGTGTGCAATGCTTCTCGATACAAGAAGGCCGGGAAGAAATGTCCCTAGAAAGTTGTATGGTACTTACCGATCACTCCCCGTCTCCAGAGGTATTTTGTAGATCCCAAGGAAGCAAAGCTAATGCGCTGGCACGCGGAGAGGAAGAAGCCCGACGATGGAGATGATCCGAAGCTGAGACACGTGAAGGATGGAAGCCAGTGGAGAGCGTTGAACAACTTCTATCGGTATTTTGAATGTGATGCAAGGAACATCGTGCTCGGCACATGTACCGATGGCATGAATCCGTTTGGCAACCAGAACACCAACCATAGCACATGGCCCGTGTTTGTACGGATGTACAACCTCCCCCCTGGTTGTGCATGAAATCGAAGTACATTCACATGAGCATGCTTATTCAAGGGCCAAAACAACCAGGAAATAATATTAATTTGTATCTGGGGCTACTTCAAGAGGAGTTAGACACGTTATGGAAAACACCGCCAAGACATGGGGCGCTTGACAAAGGCGTAGTATTTCAACATGAGAGCCACAATGATCATGACAATCTGCAGACTATCTCGATTCTGGATATGTGGCGGGCCAGGTGTGCCATGTATATTGCGGATGCACGCGGTGCATGGATGATCTGACGTCTCGCAGAGCTAACGTCAAGGAAAGATGGCGGTCCGGAAAAATCGTGTACATGGGGCATCGAAGATGGCTTGAACAGGACGACCCGTGGAGAAACCGTGGAGATCTATTCAATGGTCACGCTGACAGAGACGGAGACAGAGGCACGGGAGAAGAAGGGCAAGAAAATAAAGAAAGAGGATTATTGCCCACTTCTTGCTTCACCTTAAGTCAGGCTGAGATCAATCAATTCTTTAAGTGCCTTACCAGAGTCAAAGTTAGTTCCGGTTACTGTGGCAAGATAAGAAGATATCTAGACACGGACAAGAAAAGGTTCAGCGGGATGAAGTCTCATGACTGTCATGTGATGATGACGCAGATACTACCTATTGCCCTTAGAGGGGTAATGGACAAGCACGTCCGTGACATGCTTATTGGTCTCTGCAACTTTTTCGACGCCATCTCTCGAAAGTCGATCAGTGTGAAGCAGCTCCGAAGGCTACATGAAGAGATCATTGTGATACTGAATGAGCTTGAGATGTACTTCCCGCCCGCGTTCTTTGACGTGATGGTGCATCTATGTGTCCATATTGTGGATGACATAATAGACCTGGGGCCGTCATTCCTGCACAACATGATGCCGTTTGAGAGGATGAATGGGATCATCAAAGGATTCGTTCGTAACATGTCCCCTCTGGATGGAAGCATCGTCCGGGGCTATTTGGCACAAGAGTGCATCTCTTTACGTGAGAATTTTCTATATGGCGCAGACCAGCCGCTGGTGTTAGTGTTGGTTTGCCGTTAACAAGCACGATGGGAGGCTCGAAGGAGATGGTCCTGCCGAACGGTCGCAGGAACTGCACGTGGCATACTCGGATCGACGCAGTGACTTTGACAAAGCAAACTTGGTAGTGCTACAACACCTAGACGAGGTAGATCCTTTCGTGGCACTTGCACAAAGAAATTATCGCAAAGAAGTATCCCGACCGGGGTATGCAGGAATGACGCCGAAGTTACTAGAGAGCACAACTCCACTTTCTGCATTGGTTCAAAGAGCATATTATTGCTAATCCCGGAGGAGGGCTCTAAGGACGGATTGCTCATATCGCCTTAGCACATGGCCCTCACCCAACCTCGTAACCTATCAGGCATATGATATCAACGGATACACGTTCTACACGGAGGCCAAAGATATGGACAATGATGATCGAAACTCGGGGTGACGATGGAATGCATGACCGGCAGCGACAACGGCGAATCGAGCGATTTTATGGAAGGGTCGAGGAGATCTGGGAGCTTGACTACTCTGGACTGCACAACACGATGATGTTCCGTGTCAAATGGGCAAAGAATGTCGAAAGAGAAAACCGAATTTTCACTACCATGAGTATACCCGACGCCAAGAGCGCTGCCGTGAACGCTATCACAAAAAACGAGCCACGGGTACACGCTAAGCACGTGACACAATGCTTCTTCATAACCGACCCATGCAATCCCAGTCATGTTGTCGCGAGGAGAGGCAAAAGGAACATCATTGGAATGGATGGAGTCGCCAACGAGGAAGACTATGATCAGTACGGCAACCCAATGAGAGAAGATGACGATGATGATGAAGTATACGGCAAAGTCACAATGAGGGGCTCAATTATTCTTTGATGAACAAGAAAGGAAAGAAGTTGACTCAAAAACGAAAACATCAGCGCTGAGGAACCGTTTGTTATTGGTCAAATGATGTAATATATATATGTTCCTATTTTGTATACACACTTAGCCATTATTATGCATGGGTCCAATGATGTAATATATATGTTCCTATTTTGCATACATATTTAATCGTCAAATGATGCAATATATATCGCCCTCCCTTTGTTCACTGCTCTCGGGAAATAAAAGTGGGAGAAAATAAAGGAAAAGAAAAAGGAAAACTGGCAGTAGTAGTAGTAGCAAAAGATTTCGTATAAACCGCTTCTGATCTTGAAGGTAGTAGTAGCGCATTTCATATAAACCGCTACAACTCTGAAGGTAGTAGCAGCGCGTTTGTCCATCTGCGTTCTTCTTCGTCCATAACCCAAAATTCTCACTATCCTGCTTCATCCCGCTTTTCCCCCAAATCCCCTCTTTCTTCCCCGTCGCTCGCCGACCAGGCGGCCGGCGCCCTGACCTGCCCTCGCCCCGACCCGGCGCTCGCCCCGACCCAGCCCAGCGCTCGCGCCCGACCAGGCGCTCGCCCCGACCCAGCCGCTCGCCCCGACCGATCGCCCTCGCCTCCTCCTCTGCTTCCTCCTCCCAACCTCGGCCGTCGTCGGGCTGCCTCCTCGCCCTGCACCCTCTGTAAACCCCCCTCTCTCTCTGCTAGGGTTCTTCGGTTAATTTACTTAGGTTTTAGTTAGGGCAGTTTGTTAATTAGGTTATCTATTTAGTTATGAATTTAGCTAGGTTTCAAAATTAGCTAAATTTATATGCAATTTTGAACTGGACATGTGATATGTGGATATGTCATGTTTTGGACATGTCATGTTTGGAAAATGATCCGAGTGGCCTATGTTACGCTGGAATGTTGATTCATTTCCGTTCGGTGAATTTCAGCGCCGATATGTCCATTTTTAGCAAAGGTCATGCGAAATTTCCGTGAATAGAGGCATGATTTGTGCTACATAGTTGGCATATCAGTCTTGGCACATAGATTTCTTTTATGTCATTTCTCATTTATTCATACTTTTAGAAATAAATGAGGACACTTAATCATAGGAAACATGTCGAACAACGAAGAAACCGGGCCTTGACCAAGATGCATTTAGATGGATTATGAGGGTGAACAAGAGTACCTCGACTATTTGACGCTAAGCAAGGTTTGCGGGTCGGCCTCGATGATGGTATGCGATGCCGACATCGACACCGACGGTGCCGGCACCGATGGCGGCGCCGAGACCGATGGGGAAGGTACCGCGGGAAGATACCAGCGGGATGGTACCGCCCGATCTTGCTACCGAAAAGAGGAAGCATAAGAAGCGGAGGATACGAAAACCTAACAAACTAGGGATTGGACGACTTGTGATCGGAAAGATGGCACTGGCGAGTTTGAGCCGTTAGAGCGGAAGAACCTCGCAAGTGCTATGGGAACCAAGTAGGATGCATCCTACGGAATCTTGCGAGCATCAACGACGATGACTTAAGGAGTAAAGAACATTTGACGCAGATTGCTCCTAACAAAGTTGCACAAGAGATTCAAGTTCCCCGACCGGGATGATAACATAGAACAACCGTGGGATGATCCGAAGATGAAAAAGATTAAAAATCACGCCATGGGCATGTTCAGCAATGATTTGGCCTCCTGGAAGGGAGGGTGAAACGAGCTATTGAGGCTGATGAACCCCTGTCCATGATTCTGGAGGAAAATCCGACACTTACGGAATAGGAGTTCGAAAAGTTCAAGGACACTTGCGCTACCGAGGCAGCCAAGGCCAAGGCTGCGAAATTCAAGAGCCTTTAGCAAAGGAACACGGGGAAGCATCACCTCGGAAGCCGTGGCTACCTCGGTAAAAGGCCCATATGGGATAAGGAGGACACGGAATGTGAAGCCGCGGGTCTCCTAGACCCCTTCGCGAAGTTCACCAACCCCTTGGAGCGTGACTTCATCAAGGCCCGCTACAAGTGGGACAAGGAGAAAAAGGTTTTTTACACTGACAAGATCACAAGGAAATTGATTAGACTACTAGAGAAGCAACACCAGCTTGCAGCTGAAAGCCCTACTTCTCCGATGAGGCCCAAGTGGGACACCCCTCTCAACCGGGCCTTGAACGAACTTAAGGGACTCCCTTTGGGCCAGCGACGCAATATGAAACGTGTGCGGCGCCGAGACAGCGCCATGTGGAAGGTGTTTTACACCGAGGGCCCGGAGGCCAAGAAGCAGAAAAAGAAGTTTAGTCAGGCAGACATCGACACAAAGGTGAAGCTTGCGGTCGAGAAAAAAGCAGCCGAGGACGCGAAAAAAAGCAGCCGAGGACAAATATGAGTTGCTACAAAGAAAATCAATGCAGCCAGAATCGCACTGCGAAATGATTTCGCTACTAACTTGGTTCCAGTTATCATCAACTGGACGAAGGAAAATCCAGACAAGACGGTACATGATTTCCCGTTACCCAGTTTCATCGGGAGCAACTCCATGAACAACAACACCATCGCACCATCACTTGCTCACGCAACCGGGCCTCCTCTCGCAGCCGCTCCCGCTCATAGCAGCCCGTCCTCAGTCTCAGGCGCGCTAGGTGGGCCTTCATCTTTGGCTGAGCTCGAGCCGTCACGGTAATTACATGTCGCACCAACATATATATATATATAATATTCCATTTTTGTTGCCTTTCGGTTGTTTTACGCCACAGACATATGTGTTTGCAGGCGAAAGAAACCCCGTGCACCATACTCTACTTGATCAAAGGCCAGAAGGTGGACGTGGGAAAGGGGGTGATAATGGACCCCTCGCAAGCCACGTTCCACAACCAGCCAATCCCCGCTGGGCACTTCAGGGTTAGCTTGACTAGTGTGAAATTGGGGCACGAGGATTTGCCTCCTCCAGTACAGCATGTGGGAGCGGACGACGAGACCCCGCTGCGGATTGGAAGCTGCAAGGGTTGGGTGCTACTATGGCCAAAGAATCTTATTCGTCTGGAGCCGACCGACAGCACACCAATAATCACACATCAACAAGCATGTGCGGAGACCACTACCCCGCCTACGCAATTACCAGCTCCTGTAGTGCCGGGTGAGAGCGGCGAATGACATGATGAAGGGGGTGCAATAGTACTGGCTGATGTAATTTCTCCTGTAGAACAGAGAATGGATGATGAGACGGAGGTCGACCCTATGGATTTCCTCAATACAAACGCGTATGACTATGACATAGATACGATGAGTCAACCATATGACTAATCAAAGCTATCGACTTGCTAATGAGGATATGGATGATATGCCCGGCAGGGTCGTAGCAAGGATTGCAAAAGTCTCTCTTCATGAAATCCTCACAGACACGCTCAAGATGCCGCCTCAACACAGCTCAACTAGCCGGGCGCGAGGGTCGTCTGATGATTTAGCCCGGGAACACTGGGGGGGGGTTAAGGAAGGGTCGGAAGATGTGCCCAAGAAAAGGAGAGGAAGAGATCGGGAAGATAATCGCCTCCAAACAAGCGAGCACATAGCAGCCAGACGATGCATTCTCAAGAGCATGTACCCGTGAAAGGTGCGGTCATGTTCCATCTCACGGAGAGCCGATGCTACCGCTGAAACCGCTGGAGGCACTATCGGGGATCTCGGAGATCGCACGACCATGTCTTTGTCGACCGAGAAAAGCCTACTAGCCTCAAAGGATCCGGGATATCCGACATCGCGACTCGTGTGCCTAAGGGAAGTGCTACGTCGACACACGGCCCATGGAGGTGTTCTTCTGCGGTTTGACCATATCTTTGAGATGTTTCTAACAAGGCGGTTTGATTTTACAATCGTCCGCCTTTTTGCGCTACATATGAGCTCCGTCATGAAGAGTGAAGAAGTCTCGCAAATCTGTATGGCGGATCCGTACTACATGCACGAGTCTTTCTTGAGTCTCGGCGACTTTGAGCGTGAAACTGCTAGGGAGTACCTCCAAAACTTCATGGTATAGAATAAGGACGGAAATTGTCCTCGTGCCTTATCATCCAAAGTAAGTCGATTCCGACAACCCTTTCGTACATTTCAATCATTCCTTCTCTCTCATATGGGGAATAATTTGAGGTGTCTTTTCCCAGCAACAGGCGCGCCGTCCTTATCGTTCTTTACCGCAAGTCTCCCACGCCGTATTTTGACCCTTCCAGAGACTATGAGAAAAAGACTACACCCACATAATGAATATTCTAGATGATGCTCTCAAGGCTTCACTTTAGAGGTGGCCACGTGCGAGATCAAGAAACAAAGGAACAAGAAGATGGGTTTCGCGCATAAAACTAACTTCTCCTGCATCCATGTCCCAAAACCAAGCAAGAAGGATGGATTCTACATCGTCCATGTCATGATTCAGTTCAACACGGATCACCAAAAGCTTCACATTAAGAAATGATGATCATATCCACAAGTGGCTAGAATCTCATGGAGAAGTGAATTATAAACTTAGAGATGACTTCTTTCGCATCCAAAGCGACATTGCGACGATCATCATGAAAGAAGTCATCGATGAGAAGGGGATGTTCCACCACGGCCCTATATCGCGAGCTGACGTCCGAACTCACATAGGCATGCAACGTTTAGACCTCACGCCGTTCAAGAAGCTAGGGTTCATCCTCGATGATATGGAAGGATGGAACTTCTAGTGATTTATGATGCCGATGATGATGATATGTGTCGATTGAACTTGTATACTTTTTGTAGCGATGAAACTTTGTGATGTCCATGGTCCCTGCCGAACTTGCGTAACGCTACTTTGTTAGTTTGCGTACGATGACGTGCGTACCTCTAGTTAATTAATTTGTGTACTGTATGTTGCATCTAGTTGCTAACCCTTTCTTTTTTGGTGTTGCTCTAGTATATTTTGTTGCATATATATATGATTGTACATCCTCTTCATGAACATGCATCTCTAACAGGTACCTAGTTTCTTGATGGCGAGATGGAATTGCTATATCGTGTACAAAGGGAAGGTTTCGGGTGTACAACGAGTGGCATGAGTGTCGGCGCAAGTGAATGGGTTCACGGGCGCCAGCCATAAAACTTCAAAAGCGAGCAAGAAGGAGAAGCTAGTTACTTGAGTTCACGCTAGCGAGAGAGGACTCGTAACCGCCACCTCATGTACTGCATAGTTCCGCTCTCACTCATAATGATAGCTCTTCTTGCGTATACCTTTGTTTAGATGGATGACGTTGTTGTAGTTGCAAGTATTCGAGACTTGCATGTATCGCTATTTTCAAGATGATGACAAGATACCACTTTGTGTTGGATGATGATTATGATGAGACTATTTGTATGTATATGCTATGATTACATTTGTGGTCTCGCAGGCATTTGTATGTGTATCATGATGACATTTCTATGTGCTAAAGATTCTTCTATAAAGCCTGTTCAAATACAAAACAAAT
This sequence comes from Aegilops speltoides, assembly GCA_021437245.1. Taxonomy (NCBI): domain Eukaryota; kingdom Viridiplantae; phylum Streptophyta; class Magnoliopsida; order Poales; family Poaceae; genus Aegilops; species Aegilops speltoides. The sequence continues at coordinate 388,592,041 of CM038143.1, forward strand.
ATGCCGAAAAAATGAAAAACTACTTAAATTAGCTGTAGCGAGTGTATGAAAGTTAGCGGCAGCGCCGCGATAGCAGCAGCACGTCCAGGCAAAGCGCGCTAGAGCTACTAGCAGTAGCGAGCTTCCGCTAATCGCGCTGCTGCTACACTTGTGTAGCAGTAGCGCCGGTGGGCACGCGCTACTCTTTTCCCTAGTAGTGCATGAACTCCTCAAACTACGGTCATCACTGAGAAGTATCCCGATTATTGTCACTTCGGGGTTGTCGGATCATAACACATAATAGGTGACTATAGACTTGCAAGATAGGATCAAGAACACACATATATTCATGAAAACATAATAGGTTCAGATCTGAAATCATGGCACTCGGGCCCTAGTGACAAGCATTAAACATAGCAAAGTCATGGCAACATCAATCTCAGAACATAGTGGATACTAGGGATCAAACCCTAACAAAACTAACTTGATTACATGGTAAATCTCATCCAACCTGTCACCGTCCAGCAAGCCTACGATGGAATTACTCACGCACGGCGGTGAGCATCATGAAATTGGTGATGGAGGATGGTTGATGATGACGACGGCGACGAATCCCCCTCTCTGAAGCCCCGAACAGACTCCAGATCAGCCCTCCTGAGAGAGATTAGGGCTTGGCGGCGGCTCCGTATCATAAAATGCGATGAAACTTTCTCTCTGATTTTTTTCTCCCCGAACGTGAATATATGGAGTTGGAGTTGAGGTCGGTGGAGGTCCAAGGGGCCTACGAGACAGGGTGCACGCCTAGGAGGAGGGGGCGCGCCCCTACCCTCGTGGACAGGGTGTGGGCCCTCTGGTCTTGATTCTTTCGCGAGTATTTTTTATATTTTCCAAAAAGTGCCTCCGTGGATTTTCAGGACATTCCGAGAACTTTTGTTGTCTACACATAAAACAACATCATGGCAGTTCTGCTGAAAACAATGTCAGTCCGGGTTAGTTTCATTCAAATCATGCAAGTTAGAGTCCAAAACAAGGGCAAAAGTGTTTGGAAAAGTAGATACGTTGGAGACGTATCACGCCCCTGGCCATCAGGTCAGATTCGGAAGCCTGAATTTTGTGGTCGATATCCTCGGAGACTTGATCTTCGACGGATTCGGGCCCATGACGGCTGTCCCCTGCCACCATGATGAACATGACCTAAATCTATCATCTAGCCACACTTAGGAGATAGCGCCTGAGACTACTTTGGCCCTAGATCCGGAGCAGACCGCGTCGTCCGAAGACAGGAAGCTTAACCCCGCCACGGAAGCCGCAGACTCAGCGGCGCTAGAGCCGCACACAGACCCAACATTGAACTGGGCTTGTGTCACCGGAACCTCAGACTCGTCTCCGGCCATAGGTTCCGGACCGCGTACATCCGCGTCCATCGAACCTGATTGGGCACCAATCTTGGAGTTCAACTCCGCGGACATCTTCCAGCACTCACCTCTAGGCGATGTGTTAAACTCATTGAAGTCCTTCTCCTTGTCGGGGGCCTCTCGGCCGAACTATGTCCGGCTCGAATGGGAAGCGGACGACGAAGAACTTCGTTTCCCACCCACCACCCATTTTATAGCCACTGTTGATGACTTAACCGACATGCTTGATTACGACTCCGAAGACATCGACGGTATCGACGACTATGCCAGAGAGGAGCAGAAACCACCGCATACAGGGCGTTGGACAGCCACCTTCTCATACGACATATACATGGTGGATACACCTAAAGAAAACAACGGCGACAATGAAAATCTAGTCGAGGATAAACCTCTTGAAATACATCCAAAGCGTCAGCATCAGCGGCGCCGCTCTAAGCCACGCCGTAGTAAAAGGAGCAACACCGTCACAGGAGAAAACAATACTCTGGACGACGCCAAAGACAACGAAGACCCCGTTGAGCCAACCTCCGAACAGGACGAACGGGAAGATGGGCAAGCTAGCCCTGATGAACAGGCCACGAATGAAGACGCGGAGGACAATAATTACCTTCCGCTCTCCCAAGACGAGGTGAGCCTCTGCGACGAAGACTTTATCGTGCTTGAGGAGCCCGTCGAGCAGGAGCACTTTAAGCGCCGGCTAATAGCCACTGCAAGGAGCCTGAAACAGAAGCAGCAGCAGCTTCAAGCTGATCAAGATCTGCTCAACGAAAGATGGACTAATGTCCTGGCAGCCGAGGAATATGGCCTCGAGCGCCCAACCAAAAGCTACCCGAAGCACAAACTGTTACCACAGTTTGATGACGAGGCACTGGAGCCCATCCTACCAAGGTACAATGCGGCTGACCGACCACCACGTGGCCGGGACAAAGCGGCACTTCAAGCCGAACACCAGCCCGCACTACCTCGCCGAACAAACAGAAGTACAACAGCTTGGGGATATTCACATGACCTGCGGTGTGACTTGGAAAATAGAGCAGGTCAGGCAAGATCAATCTACGGATCACGGGGGCGTGCCCTGATGCGCGATGATGGCCATCCGGCTGAACATGACAAACATAACCACGTCCAGGCCGAAAACCGCAGACGAACTCCATCCGAGCTACATCAGACTTGGCCTGATATAGAGGCGCCGCACACCCCCTTTGCTTCACTGACAAAGTAATGGGACACGATTTCCAGAAGGGTTTAAACCTGTGAACATCAAATCATATGATGGCACAACAAACCCCCCGGTATGGATTGAGGACTTTCTTCTCCATATTCGTATGGCCCGCAGTGATGATCTTCACGCCATCAAATACCTCCCACTCAAACTCAAGGGACCAGCTAGGTACTGGTTGAATAGCCTGCCTGAAAACTCCATTGGCAGCTGGGAGGACTTGGAGGATGCCTTCCTCGACAACTTCCAAGGCACATATGTATGACCTCCGGATGCCGATGGCCTAAGTCACATAATCCAACAGCCCAGAGAGTCAGCCGGGAAATTCTGGACTAGGTTCTTAACTAAAAAGAACCAGGTCGTCGACTGTCCGGACGCCGAAGCCCTAGCGGCCTTTACGCACAGCATCCATGACGAATGGCTGGCCAGACACCTCAGCCAGGAAAAACCGAAGTCCATGTCAGCCCTTATGACACTCATGACCCGCTTCTGTGCGGGCGAAGATAGTTGGCTAGCCCGTAGCAATAACAATACAAGCAAACCCGACACTTCTGAAGCCAAAAACAGCAATGGCAAGCCTCGACAAAATAGACATAAGCGTCGAAACAACGGTGACAACACCGAAGACACGGTGGTCAATGCCGGATTCAGTGGCTCTAAGTCCGATCAGCGGAAGAAGCCATTTAGAAAACAATCTGGGCCCGTCCAGTTTGGACCGCATACTCGATCATCCATGTCAAATCCACAACACTCCTGATAAACCAGCCACTCATACCAACAGAGAGTGTTGGGTCTTCAAACAGGTCGGCAAGTCAAATGCCGAGAACAAGGAAAAGGAGTCGCAAAGCGATGACGATGACGAGGAGCCCCGGCCACTGAACACAGGGCGACATAACAAGCCCCCCCCCCAAGTTAAAATGGTAAGCATGATATACGCCACCCATATCCCCAAGAGGGAGCACAAGCGTGCACTCAGCGACGTCTACGCGATGGAGCCAGTCGCCCCAAAGTACAACCCATGGTCGTCCTGTCCGATCACCTTCGATCCCAGGGACCATCTGACTAGTATCCGTCATAGCGGTTCAACCGCACTGGTCCTTGACCCAATGAAAGCACAAGTGCTCCCTAGGTGGTTTTGGTAATTAATGTCAACATATCTCTTGTTGGTTTAACACTTTTATCTAGCATGTTTCAGATAAGTTCAACAATGGAGTGGCATGGACTAAAGGATGTGGGAACTCCTTCAAGATGCTAAGGACAAAGGATTGGCTCAAGCTTCAAGCTCAAGACTCTTCATTTTACATTTTTAGTGGTCCAAGATCACATTGAGTCTATAGGAAAAGCCAATACTATCAAGGAGGGATGAGGTGTTGCTTAATGAGCCTCTCGCTTCATGTGCTTCGTGATATGCTCTAAAACTCTCAGCTACTTTCCCACTTCCACAAATGACCTAAAGCCTAAAGCCAAAATCGGTCACACCGATTCTTCCTATCCGGCGCCACCGATTCCAAAAGTCATAGCCACTGCCACAAACCCTAAGCAAATCTGTCTTACAGATAGGGATATCGGTCTCACCGAGATGGGATTGTAATCTCTCTGTGAATGTCCATTATCAAAATCGGTCTCACCGAGTTTGAGCAATCGGTACTACCGAGATTACAATGCAAACTCTCTGGAAAACTTATTACCAATATCGGTCTCACCGAGTTTGAGTAATCGGTCCCACCGAGTTTGCCTGACCAACTCTCTAGAAAGTTTTTTTTACCAAAATCGGCCTCACCAAGTTTGTGTAATCGGTCTTACCGATATTACGTTATGCCCTAACCCTAATCATATCGGTCTCACCGAGTTGCATTTCGGTCCCACCGAAAACCCTAACGGTCACATTATTTGCTAAATCGGTCTGACTGAGTTTAACGATTCGGTCCCACCGAGTTTGGTAGATTGTGTGTAACGGTTAGATTTTGTGTGGAGGCTATAAATACCCCTCCACCTCCTCTTCATTCGTGGAGAGAGCCATCAGAACGAACCTACACTTCCAACTTACCATTTCTGAGAGAGAACCACCTACTCATGTGTTGAGGCCAAGATATTCCATTCCTACAATATGAATCTTGATCTCTAGCCTTCCCCAAGTTGCTTTCCACTCAAATCCTCTTTCCACCAGATCCAAAACCTTTGAGAGAGAGTTGAGTGTTGGGGAGACTATCATTTGAAGCACAAGAGCAAGGAGTTCATCATCAACGCACCATTTGTTACTTCTTGGAGAGTGGTGTCTCCTAGATTGGCTAGGTGTCACTTGGGAGCTTCCGACAAGATTGTGGAATTGAACTAAGGAGTTTGTAAGGGCAAGGAGATTGCCTACTTCGTGAAGATCTACCGCTAGTGAGGCAAGTCCTTCGTAGGCGACGGCCATGGTGGGATAGACAAGGTTGCTTCTTCGTGGACCCTTCGTGGGTGGAGCCCTCCGTGGACTCGCGCTGCCATTACCCTTCATGGGTTGAAGTCTCCATCAACGTGGATGTACGATAGCACCACCTATCGGAACCACGCCAAAAACATCCGTGTCTCCAATTGCGTTTGAATCCTCCAAACCCTTCCCTTTACTTTCTTGCAAATTGCATGCTTTACTTTCCGCTGCTCATATACTCTTTGCATGCTTGCTTGATATGTATTGTGAATGTTAAACTTGTGCCTAAAACTCCACTTAAACTTAAAGAAACTTGAAAACTGCAACTTTGGTACTTAGTGTCTAATCCCCCCCTCTAGACACCTCTTCTCAAGGTCCTACAAGTGGTATCAGAGCATTGGTCTCCATTGCTTTGGTTTAATCACCATTGGAGGAAGATGGATGAGTCTACTATTGGGAGTCTTAGACATAGAGTGCCTATTCTTGATGGAGAGTATTTTCATGAGTGGAAAAATGAGATGCTTGTTATTTTCAATCAATATCATTTGAACAAGTACATTGCTAGCCCTTGTGCACCTATGTTGATCCTTTGCATCCTACCCATGATGAGTCAATTGACATGATTAGGAATCTTAGAACTGCCGAACTTATCATTAGAGGATTGCCTAGAAACTTGATTGGATGCTTGCCTACTTTCAAGTGTGCCTACACTATATGGAAATTTCTTGAGAAACGATTTCCAGATTATTCCTTGAAAAATCTTGATGAAATTCTCCATAATTCTATTGCTTTGAGTAAGATGAATACTAGTGATCCTACGTTTGGTGATCGTCTATTTGAGATTACAAACCTTATGCGTGCCAAAGGAAATGTTGGTGTTATTAGTGATATTATTTCCGAAGCTATAAAAATTCATAAGCAAGATTATTGTCAAACTCATTCTAATGATCCACCACATGACGATGTTGAACATGGATACTATGATGAGGATGATGATAGTGACTTCGATCTTGATGATGCAATGAGACATTTTGGTCTTATGGCAAATCTTCGGGGATATATGTCAGGAGGAAAGGAATGGGTTCTTGATAGTGGATGTACCGATCACATGACCGGAGATAAAGACATGTTTCGTGAGCTTGCTGATAATGATACTCCTCGAAAGTATGTCACTTTTGGTGACAACTCAAAGGGTAAGGTGGTTGGCCTCGGTAAGGTGGCCATATCACATGATAGCTCCATACAAAATGTCATGCTCGTTGAATCTCTTGGATACAACTTACTTTCAGTATCTAGACTTGCTGATTTCGGTTTCAGTGTCTTATTTACTGAAGTAGATTGCCAAGTGTTTCGTCGACACAATCATAAAATGGTCTTTACCGGTGTGCGTAGAGGTGATCTATACATTGTTGATTTCACTAAAAAGGCTCAACCTAAAACTTGCTTCATTGCTAAATCCTCAAAAGGTTGGTTATGGCATAGAAGACTAGGTCATGTTGGTATGCGAAACCATGACAAGCTTATTAAAGGAAATCATATCCTTGGAGTTAACGATGTCATATTTGATAAGGATAGAGTTTGCAGTGCTTGTCAAGTAGGTAAACAGGTTGGAGGAAGGCATCCCGTGAAGAACATCATGACCACAAGGAGGCCACTCGAGCTACTTCACATGGATCTCTTTGGTCCCAATTCTTACAAGAGTCTCGGTGGAAATTCTTTTGGTCTAGTTATAGTTGATGATTTTTCAAGATTTATGTGGGTGTTCTTTCTCGATGATAAATTGCAGGTCCAAAATATCTTCAGAAACTTCGCTAGGAAGGCCCAAAATCAATTTGAAGTGAAGATCAAGAAGGTTCGCAGCGACAACGGAACGGAGTTCAAGAACGCAAATGTGGACACCTTTTTTGACGAAGAAGGGATTTCACACGAGTTCTCGGCTACGTACACACCTCAACAAAACAGAGTTTTTGAGAGGAAGAACCGGATGCTCATCAAAATGGCGAGAACGATGCTTGATGAGTACAAGACGCCGAAGCACTTTTGGGCAGAAGCGGTTGAGACAGCTTGTCATGCAACAAATCGCTTGTATCTTCACAAGCTACTCGGCAAGACGGAATACGAGCTCCTCACCGGTAACAAACCCCAAGTTGGATACTTTCGAGTATTCGGCTCAAAGTGCTACATTCTTGATAAGCATCGTCGCTCTAAATTTGCTCCTAAGTCTCATGAAGGTTTCCTACTAGGTTATGGCTCAAACTCTCACACTTACCATGTCTACAACAATTTCACCCGGAAGGTTGAAGAGACGGTAGATGTGAAGTTTGATGAATCTAACGGCTCGCAAGTAGAGCAATTGCCAATTGATGTAGGTGACAAAGATCCTTCGGAAGCAATTCAAGACTTGGCTATTGGCAAGGTTCGTCCAACGGAGGTGAAGGAGAGTACCTCATCCGTCCAAGTGGAAGCTTCAACTTCACAACTAGGTGAACCAAGAGTTGATACGGAAGCATCCACAAGCGGGACACACCAAGATGAAGAAAACGAGGAAGTGCATCAAGATGAACGTCAACAACCTCCTTCTCCACCACGACAAGAGAACGACAATGCCAACAATGAAGAAGGCCAAGAAGAAGAAGAACAAGATGAAGAAGATGTTCAACGAAGACCCAAGCAAAAGCTTGCACGAGTTCGAGCAAGAATTGCTAAAGATCATCCCGTCGAGCAAATCTACAATGACATTCAAACCGGGAGAATCACTCGCTCTAAAACTCGTTTAGCTAACTTTTGTGAAAACTATTCTTTCATCTCTAGCATTGAACCTATGAAGGTTGAATAAGAATTGGAAGATCCGGATTGGATAAATGCTATGCATGAAGAGCTAATAACTTTGAGAGGAATCAAGTTTGGACATTGGTTGAGAAGCCCGACAACAACCACAACGTCATCGGTACCAAATGGGTGTTTCGCAACAAGCAAGATGAAGATGGACAAGTAGTTAGCAACAAAGCACGTCTAAATCGCCCAAGGCTACACACAAGTTGAAGGTATGGACTATGGTGAGACTTACGCCCCCGTTGCTAGACTTGAGTCCATTCGCATCTTACTTGCCTATGCTAATCATCATGATATCACCTTGTACCAAATGGACATTAAAAGTGCTTTTCTAAATGGTGAAATAGAGGAGGAAGTTTATGTTAAGCAACCTCTTGGCTTTGTCAATCCTAAGAAACCCAATCATGTTTACAAACTTCACAAAGCTCTTTATGGTCTTAAACAAGCTCCTAGAGCTTGGTATAAATGCTTGACCAAGTTCCTTATTGAAAAGGGCTTTGAAATTGGAAAAATTGATTCTACTCTTTTTACTAAAAGGGTTAATGGAGAACTATTTGTGTGCCAAATCTATGTTGATGATATTATATTTGGTTCGACTAACCCTCATTTTAGTGAAAAGTTTGGGAAGCTAATGTCGGAGAAGTTTGAGATGTCTATGATGAGTGAACTCAAATTCTTTCTTGGGTTGCAAATCAAGCAAACTAAGGAAGGTACCTTTGTTTCTCAAACAAAGTACACCAAGGAATTATTCAAGAAGTTCAATATGCAAGAATGCAAAGGTATGTCTACACCCATGCCTATTAGTGGACATAATGACTTGACCAAAGACGGTGAACCGGTTGATCAAAAGGTTTATCGCTCTATGATCGGTTCATTGTTATATCTATGTGCTTCATATCTCGATATCATGCTAAGTGTGTGCATGTGTGCACGATATCAAGATGCTCCTAAGGAATGTCATCTTAAGGCCGTGAAAAGGATAGTGAGATACTTAATCCATACACCAAACTTTGGCATTTGGTATCCTAAGATGCTTCTTTCGATCTTGTTGGCTATTCTGACTCGGACTATGCCGGAGACAAGGTTGATAGAAAGTCCACCTCGGGTACTTGTCAATTTCTTGGTAGATCTCTTGTGTCTTGGTCCTCCAAGAAACAAAACTCGGTATCCTTATCCACTGCGGAAGCTGAATATATTGCCGCTGGTTCATGTTGTGCTCAATTACTTTGGATGACCCAAACTCTTAAAGATTATGGGATATATGTGAGACATGTTCCATTGCTTTGTGACAATGAAAGTGCTATCAAATTGGTCATAATCCTGTGCAACATTCTCGAACTAAGCATATTGAAGTTCGTCATCATTTCATTCGAGATCATGTTGCTAAGGGTGACATTGATCTTAAGCATGTTCGCACCGAAAAGCAATTAGCGGATATATTCACTAAACCTCTTGATGAGAAAGTGTTTTGCAGGTTAAGAGGAGAATTTAACATAATTGATGCCTCAAACTTGGAGTAGAAACTCCATTGGATACATGCAAGACATGAGCTTATGACTAATCCTTGATACTTCTCTTATGATGAAAATCTTATGTCATGGATATATGTGTATCTTGCATGTTATCTAACCCATGTAAGTATTTGGTGGAATAAAATTCCATGAGATTGTAATCTACTCACATCTTGAGCAATCTCTACATCACCAAGTCTCTACACTATGGTGGTTGAAGACAAGGAAGCACGAATCCACTCAAACATATCCTTTGACAAATTTTATGTTGAGCTTCACGATTGTCATTTTCGGATACACAAGTGCTCTTCCTTGCAAGAACTAACCCATGTAGGTAGATGGACTAAAATCCCAAGTGATGCTCCAAATTCTTGATGAGCTACATCAACCTTGAGCAACCCACACAAGTTCAACTACATGAACAACACCACCAACAAAGGTATGTTATTCCATCTTAGAGAAGCTTTACTCCAAGTCATGAGCTAAAGCAACTCAACAAGATGTGAATACATCAAGATGCTTAGACGAAAAATGGCAACCCCATTTTGAGCTTAAACGATGAGTATGACCTATGATCAAGTGATCTCACTTGACTCCTAAGTCAATATACTCTAACATAGGTGACTTTGTCGCCGACCATCACTAGATGAAGTTCTCTTGTGTTCTTTTCTGTGCTTTTGCATTTGTCTCATGCATATTTGTTTCCCCTTTAAAAAAAACTCCATCTAGATTTCTTTCTTTTTGTTTGTTCTTCATTTTCTGCATTCCAATTCATTGCACATCTTTCAGTAAATTCCTTGAAAATCTTTGTGAGATCTTACTAGTCTAGTGAGCTGAGGTGACAAGTGTTTTCTTTGTGATGAACTCGGTTTCACCGATTTGTTATTTTCGGGCCCACCGAATCCTCTCGGTCCAACCGAAGCAACTCACTCGGTGCCACCGATTTCATAATAGGAAAAACAGTTTGCCACATAATTCTGTGTTTCTTCTGATCCAGCTCCACTCAATGAATCTTGTCCTCTACAAGCATCACATTTTTATCACTACTTTGTTCTGTGTCTCAAGGACCAAACCCATTCGACAGATTCCAGAAGACCCTTCTTGGAAATTGATGTCAAAGGGGGAGAGAGAGAACATCAAAGCTTATCATTTGGAGAGAGAGAGAGAGAGAGAGAGAGAGCATCAAAGCTTATCACCTTCTTGAGGGAGAGAGATATCTTCTCCTAAAGGGGGAGAGAGACCTTCTAGGGGGAGAGACCCTCAAAGGGAAGAGAGAGATCTCTAGGGGGAGAGAATACTTAAGTAGAAAGTATTTCTCAAGGATCCCAGATGCTTGGTGTTCAAGAGGAGAGATGTCCACATGTCTTCTTGAGGGGAGAGACATGTTCATATGTTCTGTTGTGCCTATTTGCATTAGCATGCATCAGCTCTAATCATCATTCATATCCTTCAGCTCTGTTTTCTTTCAGCTCTGATTTTCTGTTCCCTATCTTCTCCCAGTATCCCATGTTAGATTCAGGGGGAGCAAGACATCTAAGGGAAAGAGATCATTTAAATTCATTGCATATCCTTACTCTTGGGGACATGTCTAATCCAATGGTACTTAGTACTCACTCTCTACATGTCATCCCAGTCTTGGTATTCTTGTGGTTTCTTCTGTTTGCTCTGGCTAGTAGATGTATCTGTGTTATCTAACCTTGTTTACACAGGTTCATTTCATCCTAAGACAACTCAAGACTACAAGGTAAGTATATGCATCACAATCATGTGTATGAGGAATTCTTGCTGATGTACATATTGTTTGCAAGAAGGACTCATGAGCATGAAGGTATTTTCTTCAACATTCTTTGCTCTGATACATATGGCCAAGATAGATGTAACACATTGCCTGCTGTATCATGTTTATGCTCTCACAAGCTTCTACATTCCATACTCACATGATTGCATACATGTAGGGGGAGCCTATGTTTGTTACATGTCCTTCCAAAGCTTTACTTGCTACTCTTTATATCTTTATCTAAAGCTTTGATGTATGTTGCCATCAATTACCAAAAAGAGGGAGGTTGAAAGCACAAGTGCTCCCTAGGTGGTTTTGGTAATTAATGTCAACATATCTCTTGTTGGACTAACACTTTTATCTAGCATGTTTCAGATAACTTCAACAATGGAGTGGCATGGACTAAAGGATGTGGGAACTCCTTCAAGATGCTAAGGACAAAGGATTGGCTCAAGCTTCAAGCTCAAGACTCTTCATTTTACATTTTTAGTGGTCCAAGATCACATTGAGTCTATATGAAAAGCCAATACTATCAAGGAGGGATGAGGTGTTGCTTAATGAGCCTCTTGCTTCATGTGCTTCGTGATATGCTCTAAAACTCTCAGCTACTTTCCCACTTCCACAAATGACCTAAAGCCTAAAGCCAAAATCGGTCACACCGATTCTTCCTATCCGGCGCCATCGATTCCAAAAGTCATAGCCACTGCCACAATCCCTAAGCAAATCGGTCTTACGGATAGGGATCTCGGTCTCACCGAGATGGGATTGTAATCTCTCTGTGTATGTCCATTATCAAAATCGGTCTCACCGAGTTTGAGCAATCGGTACTACCGAGATTACAATGCAAACTCTCTGGAAAACTTATTACCAAAATCGGTCTCACCGAGTTTGAGTAATCGGTCCCACCGAGTTTGCCTGACCAACTCTCTGGAAAGCTTTTTACCAAAATCGGTCTCACCGAGTTTGTGTAATCGGTCTTACCGAGATTACGTTATGCCCTAACCCTAATCATATCGGTCTCACCGAGTTGCATTTCGGTCCCACCGAAAACCCTAACGGTCACATTATTTGCTAAATCGGTCTGACCGAGTTTAACGATTCGGTCCCACCGAGTTTGGTAGATTGTGTGTAACGGTTAGATTTTGTGTGGAGGCTATAAATACCCCTCCACCTCCTCTTCATTCGTGGAGAGAGCCATCAGAACGAACCTACACTTCCAACTTACCATTTCTGAGAGAGAACCACCTACTCATGTGTTGAGGCCAAGATATTCCATTCCTACAATATGAATCTTGATCTCTAGCCTTCCCCAAGTTGCTTTCCACTCAAATCCTCTTTCCACCAGATCCAAAACCTTTGAGAGAGAGTTGAGTGTTGGGGAGACTATCATTTGAAGCACAAGAGCAAGGAGTTCATCATCAACGCACCATTTGTTACTTCTTGGAGAGTGGTGTCTCCTAGATTGGCTAGGTGTCACTTGGGAGCTTCCGACAAGATTGTGGAGTTGAACTAAGGAGTTTGTAAGGGCAAGGAGATCGCCTACTTCATGAAGATCTACCGCTAGTGACGCAAGTCCTTCGTAGGCGACGGCCATGGTGGGATAGACAAGGTTGCTTCTTCGTGGACCCTTCGTGGGTGGAGCCCTCCGTGGACTCGCGCAACCATTACCCTTCATGGGTTGAAGTCTCCATCAACGTGGATGTACGATAGCACCACCTATCGGAACCACGCCAAAAACATCCGTGTCTCCAATTGCGTTTGAATCCTCCAAACCCTTCCCTTTACTTTCTTGCAAATTGCATGCTTTACTTTCCGCTGCTCATATACTCTTTGCATGCTTGCTTGATATGTATTGTGAATGTTAAACTTGTGCCTAAAACTCCACTTAAACTTAAAGAAACTTGAAAACTGCAACTTTGGTACTTAGTGTCTAATCCCCCCATAGACACCTCTTCTCAAGGTCCTACACCCAATCACTGATGGATTCCACCTTACGCGAGTCCTCATGGACGGCGGCAGCAGCCTGAACCTGATCTATCAGGATACAGTGCACAAAATGGGTATCGATCCCTCAAGGATCAAGCCCACAAAAACCACCTTTAAAGATGTCATACCAGATGTAGAGACCCGTTGTATGTGCCCAATCACACTGGAAGTGGTCTTCGTATCCCCGGATAATTTCCGAAGCAAAGAATTGATCTTCGATATCGTCCCCTTCCGCAGTGGCTATCATGCACTGCTCGGACGAACCGCATTCGCTCGATTCAATGCGGCGCTGCACTACGTCTACCTCAAGCTCAAGATGCCCAGACCATGCGATGTTATACTAGTCAATGGAAACACGGAACGCTCTCTCCGTACCGAGGAGCACACCGTGGCCCTTGCAGCAGAAGTACAGAGCGGCCTTTTCAGGCATAACCGCAATTCAATAGCCAAGCTCCCGGACACCGTCAAGCGAGTCTGGACTACTTTGCAGCAGGATAGTCCAGCTCGTCCAGAGCTTGACTAGCAATTTGGTCTCCATCCTAGTCCCAATAAGGCGGCAATGCTCGTGCCACGCGTACATAACTACACACTTAAAATACCATGGGCATGGATGGAGGCACAGCTAGACCGTGGTCCATAATGCGGCTCAACCACCCCTGGATCCGCATACCTTCACTTTTTCTTTTTCATTTCAGGTTTTTCTCTTCTCGAGGCTTTTCTGATAATCTGATCATTGCTACCTCTTGAGCACTGCGTTGGTTTTCCCTTGAAGAGGAAAGGGTGATGCAGCAAAGTAGCGTAACTATTTCCCTCAGTTTTGAGAACCAAGGTATTAATCCAGTAGGAGGCTCCTCGCAAGTCCCTCGTACCTACACAAACAAACAAGAACCTCGCAACCAACCCGATAAAGGGGTTGTCAATCTCTTCACGGCCACTTGCGAAAGTGAGATCTGATAGAGATAATAAGATAAGATAAATATTTTTGGTATTTTTATGATATATATTGGAAAGTAAAGATTGCAAAATAAAGTAGATCAGAAACTTATATGATGGAAAATAGACCCGGGGGCCATAGGTTTCACTAGTGGCTTCTCTCGAGATAGCATAAGTATTACGGTGGGTGAACAAATTACTATCGAGCAATTGATAGAAAAGTGCATATAGTTATGAGAATATCTAGGAATGATCATGTATATAGGCATCACGTCCGCGACAACTAGACCGACTCCTGTCTGCATATACTACTATTACTCCACACATCGACCGCTATCTAGCATGCATCTAGAGTATTAAGTTCATAAGAACAGAGTAATGTATTAAGCAAGATGGCATGATGTAGAGGGATAAACTCGAGCAATATGATATAAACCCCATCTTTTTATCCTCGATGGAAACAATACAATACGTGCCTTGCTGCCCCTACTATCACTAGGAAAGGACACCGCAAGATTGAACCCAAAGCTAAGCACTTCTCCCATTGCAATAAAGATCAATCTAGTAGGCCAAACCAAACTGATAATTCAAAGCGACTTGCAAAGATAACCAATCACACATAAAAGAATTCAGAGGAGATTCAAATATTTCTCATAGATAAACTTGATCATAAACCCACAAGTCATCAGATCTCGACAAACACATCGCAAAAATAGTTACATCAAATAGATCTCCAAGAAGATCGAGGAGAACTTTGTATTGAGATTCAAAGAGAGAGAAGAATCCATCTAGCTAATAACTATGGACCCAAAGGTCTGTGGTAAACTATTGACAACTCATCGGAGAGGCCTTGGTGATGATGTAGAAGCCCTCCGTGATCGATTCCCCCTCTGGTGGAGCGCCGGAAAAGGCTCCAAGATGGGATCTCACGGGTACAGAATGTTGCCACGGTGGAAATAGGGTTTCGTGGTCCTCCTGGATGTTTTCAAGGTATGGAGGTATATATAAGCGAATGAGGTCGGTCAGGGGAGCCACGAAGGGCCCACAAGGGTGGGGGCGTGCCACACCCCTAGGGCGCGCCCTCCTGCCTCGTGGCCGCCTCGGCTGCTTCTTGACGTCTACTCCAAGTTCTTGGATTGCGTTTGTTCCAAAAAGATCGCTCCCAAAGGTTTCATTCTGTTTGGACTCCGTTTGATATTCCTTTTCTTCGAAACACTGAAATAGGCAAAAAAACAGCAATTTGGGCTGGGCCTCCGGTTAGTAGGTTAGTCCCAAAAATGATATAAAAGTGTAGAGTAAAGCCCATAAACATCCAAAACGGGTAATATAATAGCATGGAACAATCAAAAATTATAGATACGTTGGAGACGTATCAAGCATCCCCAAGCTTAATTCCTGCTCGTCCTCGAGTAGGTAAATGATAAAAACAGAATTTTTGATGTGGAATGCTACCTAGCATATTTCTCGGTGTAATTTTCTTTATTGTGTCATGAATGTTCAGATCCAAATGATTCAAGATAAAATTTCATATTGACATAAGAGTAATAATACTTCAAGCATACTAACAAAGTAATCATGTCTTCTCAAAATAACATGGCTAAAGAAAGCTTATCCCTACAAAATCATATAGTTAGGCTATGCTTCATTTTCGTCACACAAAATACTCCCATCATGCACAACCCCGGTTTCAGCCAAGCAATTGGTTCATACTTTTTAACGCGCTTCAGCTTTTTTAACTCTCACGCAATACATGAGCGCAAGCCATGGATATAGCATTATGGGTGGAATAGAATATGATGATGGAGGTTGTGTGGAGAAGACAAAAAGGAGAAAGTCTCACGTTGACGAGGCTTATCAACGGGCTATGGAGATGCCCATCAATTGATGTCAACACGAGGAGTAGGGATTGCCATGCAACCGATGCACTAGAGCTATAAATGTATGAAAGCTCAACAAAAGAAACTAAGTGGGTGTGCATCCAACTTGCTTGCTCACGAAGACCTAGGGCATTTTGAGGAAGCCCATCATTGGAATATACAAGCCAAGTTATATAATGAAAAATTCCCACTAGTATATGAAAGTGACAAAATAAGAGACTCTCTATATGAAGAACAAGGTCCTACTTTGAAGCACAAGTGTGGAAAAGGATAGTAACATTGTCCCCCCTTTTTTATTTTATTTTTTTGGGCCTTTCCTTTTTTTTATTTGGCCTTTTTTGGGACTTTCTTTTTTTGGCCTTTATTTTCAAGGGACAATGCTCTAATAATGATGATCATCACACTTCTATTTACTTACAACTCATGGATTACAACTCGATACTAGAACAAAATATGACTCTATATGAATGCCTCCGACGGTGTACCGAGATATGCAATGAATCAAGAGCGACATGTATGAATGGATTATGAAGGTGGCTTTGCCACAAATATGATGTCAACTACATGATCATGCAAAAGCAATATGACAATGATGGAACGTGTCATAATAAACGGAACGGTGGAAAGTTGGATGGCAATATATCTCAGAATGGCTGTGGAAATGCCATAATAGGTAGGTATGGTGGCCATTTTGAGGAAGATATAAGGAGGTTTATGTGTGATAGAGCATATCGTATCACGGGGTTTGGATGCACCGGCGAAGTTTGCACCAACTCTCAAGGTGAGAAAGGGCAATGCACTGTACCGTAGAGGCTAGCAATGATGGAAGGGTAAGAGTGCGTATAATCCATGGACTCACATTAGTCATAAAGAACTCATATACTTATTGCAAAAGTTTATTAGCCCTTGAAGCCCTCGAAGCAAAGTACTACAACGCATGCTCCTAGGGGAAGGGTTGGTAGGAGTTAACCATCGCGCGATCCTGACCTCCACTCATAAGGAAGGCAATGAAAAGAGCACCCCATGTGATGGAGTCCTAGACTAGGGGGTGTCCGGATAGCCGAACTATCATCATTGGCCGGAGTCCAAGATTATGAAGATACAAGATTGAAGACTTCGTCCCGTGTCCGGATGGGACTTTCCTTGGCGTGGAAGGCAAGCTTGGCAATACGGATATGTAGATCTCCTACCATTGTAACCGACTCTGTGTAACCCTAGCCCTCTCCGGTGTCTATATAAACCGGAGGGTTTTTAGTCCGTAGGACGAACAACAATCATACCATAGGCTAGCTTCTAGGGTTTAGCCTCCTTAATCTCGTGGTAGATCTACTCTTGTACTACCCATATCATCAATATCAATCAAGCAGCAGTAGGGTTTTACCTCCATCGAGAGGGCCCGAACCTGGGTAAAAACATCGTGTCCCTTGTCTCCTGTTACCATCCGCCTAGACACACAGTTCGGGACCCCCTACCCGAGATCCGCCGGTTTTGACACCGACATTGGTGATTTCATTGAGAGTTCCTCTGTGTCGTCGCTCATAGGCCCGATGGCTCCTTCGATCATCAACGACAACGCGGTCCGGGGTGAGACTTTTCTCCCCGGACAGATCTTCGTATTCGGCGGCTTCGCACTGCGGGTCAATTCACTTGGCCATCCGAGCAGATCGAAGCTACGCCCCAGCCATCAGTCAGATTTGGAAGTTTGAACTTCACGGCCGACATCCGCGGAGACTTGATCTTCGACGGATTCGAGCCACAGCCGAGCGCGCCGCACTGTCACGATGGGCATGATCTAGCTCTGCTGCCGGACGGTGCCCTAGAGGCCACACAAGAGTCCGCTCCGACCCTTAACTCAGAGCCGACTGCGCCGATCGAGGATGGGTGGCTAGACACCGCCTCGGGGGATGCTACCTCTACAGCGATGGAGCCGAATACCGACCCTGTCCCTTGTGAAGCTCGTGACTCCGAGGTGCCGGACTGCTCGCCGGACTCCAAACCTCCCGCGCCCCTACCAATCGAATTCGATTGGGCGCCGATCATGGAGTTCACCGCTACGGACATCTTTCAGCACTCGCCTTTTTGCGACATCCTGAATTCGCTAAAGTGTCTCTCTTTGTCAGGAGAGCCTTGGCCGGATTATGGCCAGGACGGTTGGGATGCGGACGACGAAGAAATTCAAAGCCCGCCCACCACCCACTTCGTAGCCACTGTCGACGACTTAACCGACATGCTAGACTTCGACTCCGAAGACATCGACGGTATGGACGACGATGCCGGAGATGACCAGGAACCAACGCCTACCGGGCACTGGAAGGCCACCTCGTCATACAACATATACATGGTGGATATCCCAAAGGATGGGAATGGCGATGGAACAGCGGAGGATGACCCCTCCAAAAAGCAGCCTAAGCGCCCGGCGTCGGGCGCCACTCCAAATCCCGCCACAAAGAAGAATGGAGATTCCGCACCGGAGATAATAACACCGGGACAAGGTCGAAGACAACCCTCCAAAATATTCAGCACAGAGGATGGAGAAGCCAGCCCTCACGAGAGAGCGGCAGACGAAGAGGTAGAGGACGACAATTACATGCCTCCCTCTGGAGACGAGGCAAGCCTCGACGACGATGAATTCGTCGTGCCTGAGGATCCCGTTGAACAATAGCGTTTCAAATGCAGGCTTATGGCCATGGCAAGAAGCCTCAAGAAAAAGCAGCAACAGCTTAGAGCTGATCAGGATCTGCTAGCCGATAGATGGACCGAAGTCCTTGCGGCCGAAGAGTATGACCTCAAACGCCCCTCCAAAAGCTACCCCAAACGCAAGCTGCTGCCCCGATTAGAGGAGGAAGCATATAAACCTACATCACCAGCGCACAATACGGCCGACCGGCCACCTCGTGGACGCGACAGAGAGGCCTCTAGGCCTTCCACTAAAGCCGTACCCCGGCATCGCTCGAAAAGTACAAAGCCACGGGGGAATGCGCCGGACTTGCGAGAGATATTGGAGGATAAGGCAAGACAATCAAGATCGATCTACGGATCGCGTGGGCGCCCCACGATACGCGACGACAACCGTCGCGCCGGATACAGCAATTCCGGCCGGGCCAAACACAGTAGACAAAGCTTGCTTGAGCTACGTCGTGATGTATCCCAATACAGAGGCGCCGCACACCCACTATGCTTCACAGATGAAATAATGGATCATCAAATCCCCGAAGGGTTCAAATCCGTGAAAATTGAATCCTACGATGGCACAATAGACCCCGCGGTTTGGATCGAAGACTATCTCCTTCATATCCACATGGCCCGCGGTGATGATCTTCACGCCATCAAATACCTCCCACTCAAGCTTAAAGGACCAGCTCGGCATTGGCTTAACAGCTTGCCAGCAGAATCAATTTGGTGTTGAGAGGACCTGGAAGCCGCATTCCTTGATAACTTCCAGGGCACATATGTGCGACCACCAGACGCTGATGACCTAAGCCACATAATTCAGCAGCCAGACGAATCGGCCAGACAATTCTGGACACGGTTCTTAACCAAGAAAAATCAAATCATCGACTGTCCGGATGCAGAGGCCCTCGCAGCCTTCAAACATAACATCCGCGACGAGTGGCTTGCCCGGCACCTAGGACAGGAAAAGTCGAAATCCATGGCAGCCCTCACATCACTCATGACCCGCTTCTGCGCGGGAGAGGACAGCTAGCTAGCCCGCAGTAACAACCTCAACAAAAATCCCGGCAGTCCGGATACCAAGGACCGCAATGGCAAGTCGCGTCGCAACAAGCACAAACGCCGCATTAACGGCGGTAATACTGAAGATACGGCATTCAACGCCGGATTCAGAGGCTCTAAGCCCGGTTAACGGAAAAAGCCATTCAAAAGAACTACTCCGGGTCCGTCCAATTTGGACCGAATACTCGACCGCTCGTGCCAGATACACGACACCCCTGAAAAGCCAGCTAATCACACCAACAGGGATTGCTGGGTATTCAAGCAGGCAGGCAAGTTAATTGCCGAAAACAATGACAAGGGGCTGCATAGCGATGACGAGGAAGAGATCCGGCCGCCGAACAAGAGAGGATAGAAGGGTTTCCCCCCACAAGTGCGGACAGTGAACATGATATACGCAACCCACATACCCAAAAGGGAGCGGAAGCGTGCACTTAGGGACGTATATGCGATGGAGCCAGTCACCGCAAAGTTCAATCCATGGTCCTCCTGTCCGATCACTTTTGATCGAAGGGACCACCCCACCAGCATCCGCCATGGCGGGTTCGCCGCATTGGTTCTAGACCCAAACATCGATGGGTTTCACCTCACTAGAGTCCTGATGGACGGCGGCAGCTGCCTGAACCTGCTTTACCAGGATACAGTGCGCAAGATGGGCATAGACCCCTCAAGGATTAAACCCACAAGGACGACCTTCAAAGGCGTCATACCAGGTGTAGAGGCCAATTGTGCAGCTCGCCATACACGGAAGTGGTCTTTGGATCCCCGGATAACTTCCGAAGCGAGGAGTTAATCTTCGAGATAGTTCCTTTCCACAGCGGCTATCATGCACTGCTCGGACGAACCGCATTTGCAAAATTCAATGCAGTGCCACACTACGCATACCTCAAGCTCAAGATGCCAGGCCCTCGAGGAGTCATCACGGTCAACGGAAACACCGAACGCTCTCTCCGAACGGAGGAGCATACAGCGGCCCTCGCGGCGGAGGTTCAGAGTAGCCTCTTAAGGCAATTCTCGAGTCCAGCTGCTAAGCGGCCGGACACCGCTGCGCGCCGGAGTAACCTACAACAAGACCACCTAGCACGCCCGAAAGCATCGCCAGAGCAATGCGGACCCAACCCCAGCCCTTGCAAAATTGCAAAACCAGTACCCCGCGTACATCACTACGCTCTGGATATACCATGGGCAAAGGGGGAGGGGCACGATCACGGCAGGCCCAGAGTGCGGCTCAACCACACCAGGGGCTCCCAAATAGGTCATCATCTTTCTTTTTTCTTTTTTTCCTCAGGACTCCGTTTACCAGAGGCCCTGTCCGGCAGCAGACCCGCCGGACTCACGATACAATAGCCAGGGAATAAGAAAGGCCACAACGAGTATCCAGGTGGTCTCCATTACGAGCATTATACCTGTTTTATACACTATTCCGCAGCCTACCCCTGAAGGGGACATGCTAAATAGTTCCACCCATTGCTTATCACACTATTTGTATCGTTCTGCATTCATGGCAGTATTTTTTGAATAAACAATGCATCGCTTTTTGCCTATAATTGCATTCCTTTCTTATACATATGTTCATTTATGACATGTTGCATTCGTACACTTTGGTACGGCTAAATACACCGGGGGCTTAAGTTCCCCACATCATGGTGTGATAAGTCTGAACACTTTCACAAGTGCGGCACCCCGAACTTATAGCATTATATGCATCGGCTCCGAATCATGTCTTGGGTCAATAGTTGGGTTTGCCCGGCTCCATTATATCGGCTAAGGTAGCGCTGGGAGAACCACTGCGATTGTGCCCCAGTTGAGCTGGGCGAGCACCTCAGTGGAGAAAGCTAAAACTGACCGTAATGATGGGGCGAGAGCCGGTCGCTGTTCGAGAGGTTTTTTCGAGTCCCTAAATACTTATGCCGCTTAGAGCGAGGAACCGGCTTTGTACGGCCCAGGCGTGGATAGCGCCCCGAATTCGGCCTTCCGAACACTAGGGGCTTCGCCAAAATTTAAAATTATAGAATTCTATGGCTAAGTGAGTGTTCAAGCATTCTAAGTCCGGTTGCCTCTTTCGTTGTGTTGAGCGCCTCCCTAGATGGACCCAAAAATGGGAACAAGAGCGCTCAAGTTTATCCCAAACACCCCAGCACTCATGGCATGGGGGCAAGTTTACGACGACTTGCCATCTCTCGATTTGATAAACGGCCGCATGAAGGTAATATTTTAAATTAACAAGCGTTGCTTAGCGCATATGAACAAAGTTTTCAGCGCACAGGATAACAAAATGTGAGTCTACTCAAATATTACATCTTTGGAGCACTCACCCGCAACAATGCGGTCACCCTTCAGGACACCCTTATAATACATCTCGGGCGTGCGATACTCCTTGCCCGGCGGTGGCGCGTCCGTCACAAGCTTCTCGGATCCATCCTGCCCAAAGCACTTTAGCACGGGCAAGGGCCCGACGGGCACCTTCAATGCAAAGGAATGCTTGATGACTTCAACCCATGGACATGCATCCACCAGCCACCGCACCAGAAGTAGCTCCTGTGCATGGCCTATTTGGGCCACAAATTAACTATGAGGCCCTTCATGGCCTGTTCGCCACCTTGTGGAGCTCGACCAGCTGCTTCACTGGTCGCTAAGGGCACCGAATGTCCGCTTTCAGCATCTTGAGACCGAACACCTTCTCCGTCGAGCTCCCTCCTCGGCTCAGAGAAAGCGGCAGCATTGGACACGCTTCTGGGCAGATCTGCGAACGCTCCCGAGAGCTCCGACCGTAAGTAATAGGTAATTCACTTTACATGCTTGCTTTGCATGAAGAATGCCTTACCGCCGCTATTTTCTTCAATGCCTCGATTTCTGGAAGGCCTTGTGGGCTTCGCCTTAGCGGCTTTGGCACTCTCAAGAGCCGACGCAAGCTCGGACTCTTGAGTTCGAGTCACGCCCAAACTCGTGTTTTTCCACGAGCACAGGAGCTCTTGCCGCACCTCCGCCACCCGCCTCCTGCTTCTCTCGCTTCGGCACGTTCCACGGCCGCATTATGCTCGGCATGGACACCGCCTCCTTCGTGGTCGCCACCTCGTCAGTAGCCCCGGAGTACCCACGTTATCCTTGTCATTCCTCTCGCAACCAAATCCTTTTCTGTAAGGTACATCTTTAATAAGGTGTTACTCACCTTCCTTGTCCTCGAGCTGCTTCTTGGCATGGCCGAGCTCGGTCTCGGACCGCTCGAGGCTCTGCTTCAAGGCATTGACCTCCGCAGTCAGTGCGGCAGAGGTCAGCAGCGCAGCCTGCATTCCCATATTGACATATTTTTGTTAAGACTCCTGCGTATATCTTTTTAGATCCTTAGTCCGGCTTTTCTTTCCGAACACCGAACCGAGCATTAGGGGCTAATGACTATGCGGTATTATATTACATATCTTAAAATTCTTACCTCAAAGCCTGTTAGAAGGCTGCTGCAGGCTTCGGTCAGCCCGCTTTTGGCGAGCTGAACCTTCTGAATCACCACACTCATGATAGTGCACTGTTCCTCTTCAATGGAAGCGCCGTTGAGCGCCTCCAGCAAGTTATCCGGCGCCTCCGGTTGGATGGAGGCCGCCGGCGTCACAGTCTTGCCCTTCTTCGAAGGGCGCCCACGGACTCGGAACCATCAAGGTTCGGTGCGAGTCCGGTCCAAAGTCCGGGAGGTTGCCTTGCGGCACCTCCGGGGCCTCCTCCTCCTGGTGGGGTCCCTTTCCGGGATCCCACCTTGGCGCCGTCGGCATCGCGGGGGGAGGAGGCGGTCGGAAGTGAAGTGCTATTCACATCCGACGTACCCAAGGACCCGCTCGATGAAGCAGGAAGATCGTCCTTGGGCGGACTACAGGGTCGTATGCGGCGTTAAAAGACGCTATGCGACAAAAAGAAAATTATGAGTTATTCAGGAGTCCGGATACTTACGATCTCGCCAGGGGCTTGGCCCTTGAGGGCCACTCCTCGTCGCTGTCGTCGGCGTTGGTGGAATAGTCCGGGAAGGGTCCTTCCTTCTTGGACCCTTCGCCTCCCTGCTGGGGAGGCCTTCCTCTTCTTCTCTCTCACCGGGAGAGGCCTCTTCTTCTCCTCCTCGTCCTCGTGGGAGGAGTCCGCCTCGAGTCATCGGACGATGAATCTGATAACACTGACGCCGGGAACTCCTCCGGTTCCCGTGGCCTTCTTCTTGGCCTTCTTCTCCAACACCACATAAGGCGCCGGGACTAGAAGCCCTGTCAAACGGGCATCCGCTGGGTCTTCTGGAAGGGGAGCCGGACAGTTAACCTGTCCGGACGTCTCCTGCCAGGCCTGTTAAAGGTATTGGGAGTTTAGATCCCACATAGAGTCAAACTATGAAAAGCAAGTGTCCCATAAAGGATAACATGGCTTACCTCGCCAGCCGGACGCTGCGAGCTGAATCCACGATCTTCGGTAGCGGATGCGGGAGCCTCGGCGCCCTTGAATAGCACCCTCCAGGCCTCTTCCTACGTAGTGTCGAAGAGCCCGCTCAAGGTCTGGTGCCGTGCCGGATCGAACTCCCACAAGTTGAAGTCCCGCTGTTGGCAGGGGAGAATCCGGTGGATGAGCATGACCTGGATTACGTTGACAAGCTTGAGCTTCTTGTTCACCAGGGTTTGGAGACAGGATTGGAGTCCGGTGAGCTCTTCCGAATTACCCCACAGCAGGCCCTTCTCTTTCCAGGAAGTGAGCCGCATGGGAATGCCAGATCTGAATTCGGGGGCCGCTGCCCATTCAGGGTCACGCGGCTCGGTGATGTAGAACCACCCTGATTGCCACCCTTTGATGGTTTCCACAAAGGCGCCCTCGAGCCAAGTGACGTTGGGCATCTTGCCCACCATGGCGCCTCCGCACTCCGCTTGGCTGCCCTTCACAACCTTCGGCTTGACATTGAAGGTCTTTAGCCACAAGCCGAAGTGGGGCTAGTGTTGGAAATATGCCCTAGAGGCAATAATAAAAGTATTATTATATTTCATTGTTCATGATAATTGTCTTTTGTTCATGCTATAACTGTATTATCCGGAAATCGTAATACACGTGTGAGCACATAGACCACAATATGTCCCTAGTGAGCCTCTAGTTGACTAGCTCGTTGTGATCAACAGATAGTCATGGTTTCCTGACTATGGACATTGGATGTCGTTGATAACGGGATCACATCATTAGGAGAATGATGTGATGGACAAGACCCAATCCTAAGCATAGCACAAAGATCGTGTAGTTCGTTTGCTAGAGCTTTGCCAATGTCAAGTATATCTTCCTTCGACCATGAGATTGTGTAACTCCCGGATACCGTAGGAGTGCTTTGGGTGTATCAAACGTTTCAACGTAACTGGGTGACTATAAAGGTGCACTACAGGTATCTCCGAAAGTATCTGTTGGGTTGACACGGATCGAGACTGGGATTTGTCACTCCGTATGACGGAGAGGTATCTCTGGGCCCACTCGGTAATGCATCATCATAATGAGCTCAAGGTGACCAAGGTGTTGGCCACGGATCATGCATTACTGATGCGAGTAAAGTGACTTGCGATAACGAGACTGAACAAGGTATTGGGATACCGACGATCGAGTCTCGGGCAAGTAACGCACCGATTGACAAAGGAATTGTATACAGGGTTTTGATCGAATCCTCGACATCGTGGTTCAACCGATGAAATCATCAAGGAGCATGTGGGAGCCAACATGGGTATCCAGATCCCGCTATTGGTTATTGCCCGAGAGTCGTCTTGGTCATGTCTGCGTGTCTCCCGAACCCGTAGGGTCTACACACTTAAGGTTCGGTGACGCTAGGGTTGTATGAATATGAGTATGCAGCATACCGAATGTTGTTCGGAGTCCCGAATGAGATCCTGGACATCACGAGGAGTTTCGGAATGGTCCGGAGGTAAAGAATAATATATAGGAAGTGGTATTTCGGCCATCGGGAAAGTTTCGGGGTCACCCGGTATTGTACCGGGACCACCGGAAGGGTCCCAGGGGTCCACCGGGTGGGGCCACCCATCCCGGAGGGCCCCATGGGCTGACGTGGGAGGGGAGCCAGCCCATAGTGGGCTGGTGCGCCCCCCTAGGCCCACCCCCTGCGCCTAGGGTTGAAACCCTAGGGTGGGGGCGCACCACATGCCTTGGGGGGCACTCCTCCCCCCTTGGCCGCCGCCCCCTTGGGAGATCCAATCTCCTAGGGCCGGCGCCCCCCCTGGGGGCCTATATAAAGGAGGGCAGGGGGGAGGGCAGCCGCACCCATTGCCTTGGCGCCTCCTCCCGTGCTACACCTCGTCCTCCTCCGTGAGTCGCTTGGCGAAGCCCTGCTGGAGTTTTGCTTGCATCCACCACCACGCCGTCGTCTTGCTTTGGATCATCATCAACCTCTCCTTCCCCTTGCGGATCAAGAAGGAGGAGACATCTCTGTCCCGTCACGTGTGTTGAGCGCGGAGGTGCTGTCCGTTCAGCACTTGGACATCGGTGATCTGAATCACGTCGAGTACGACTCCATCATCACCATCCCCTTGCAAGCTTCGCACGCGATCTACAAGTGGTATGTAGATGCAAACTCACTCCTTGACTCGTTGTTTAGATGAACTCATAGATGGATCTTGGTGAAACCGTAGGAAATTTTTAATTTTCTCGCAACGTTCCCCAACAAAGGGCATCATGAGCTAGGTCTATCGTAGTTCTCTAATGCACGAGTAGAACACAATTTTGTTGTGGGCGTGGATCTTGTCAACTTGCTTGCCTCTACTAGTCTTTTCTTGCTTCAGCGGTATTGTGGGATGAAGCGTCCGGACCAACCTTACACGTGCGCTTCGTGAGACCGGTTCCACCGATTGACATGCACTAGTTGCATAAGGTGGTGGCGGGTGTCTGTCTCTCCCACTTTAGTTGAAGCGGATTCGATGAAAAGGGTCCTTATGAAGGGTAAATAGAAGTTGACAAAATCACGTTGTGGTTATTAAGTAGGTAAGAAACCGTTCTTGCTAGAACCCAATTGCAGCCACGTAAAAGATGCAACAACAATTAGAGGACGTCTAACTTGTTTTTGCAGCGATTGATCATGTGATGTGATATGGCGAAGTTGTGATGAATGATGAATTGTGATGTATGAGATCATGTTCTTGTAATAGGATTCACGACTTGCATGTCGATGAGTATGACAACGGCGGGAGCCATAGGAGTTGTCTTTATTTTTGTATGACCTGCGTGTCATTGAAGAATGCCATGTAAACTACTTTACTTTCTTGCTAAACGCGTTAGCCATAGAAGTAGAAGTAGTCGTTGGCGTGACAACTTCATGAAGACACGATGATGGAGATCATGGTGTCAAGCCGGTGACAAGATGATCATGGAGCCCCGAAGATGGAGATCAATGGAGCTATATGATATTGGCCATATCATGTCACAACTATATAATTGCATGTGATGTTTATTATGTTTATGCATCTTGTTTACTTAGGACGACGGTAGTAAATAAGATGATCCTTACAACAATTTCAAGAAGTGTTCTCCCTAATCGTGCACCGTTACTACAGTTCATCGTTTCAAGCACCACGTGATGATCGGGTGTGATAGATCCTTACGTTCACATACAACGGGTGTAAGACAGATTTACACAGAAAACACTTAGGGTTAACTTGCGAGCCTAGCATGTACAGACATGGCCTCGGAACACGGAGACCGAAAGGTCGAACACGATTCGTATGGAAGATACGATCAACATGAAGATGTTCACCGACGATGACTAGTCCGTCTCACGTGATGATCGGACAAGGGCTAGTCGACTCGGATCGTGTAACACTTAGATGACTAGAGGGATGTCTAATCTGAGTGGGAGTTCATAATTTGATTAGATGAACTTAATTATCATGAACTTAGTCTAAAACCTTTGTAAATATGTCTTGTAGATCAAATGGCCAACGCTCATGTCAACATGAACTTCAACGCGCTCCTAGAAAACCAAGCTGAAAGATGATGGCAACAACTATACGGATCGGGTCCGAACACGAGATCATCCTCATAGCTGCCGAGGAAGCAATATGTCCTATAAGGACCGCTAGGTGGCGCCTCCCATCGAGAGAACCAAGACGTTATGAGCGCTTGGCAAACTCGTCTTGATGATTACTCCCTCGTTCGGTGCGGCATGCTTTACAGCTTAGAACCGGGCTCCAAAAGCGTTTTGAGCATCACGGAGCATATGAGATGTTCAAGAGCTGAAACTAGTTTTTCAAGCTCATGCCCGGTCGAGAGATATGATGTCTCCGACAAGTTCTACAGTTTTAAGATGGAGGAAAACAGTTACACAAGGTGAGCACATCCTCAAGATGTCAGGTTGCACAACCGTATGACCCAAATGAACATTAACCTCCCGATGAGGCGGTCATTGACAGAATCCTCCGATCGCTCCCACCAAGCTACAAGAGCTTTGTGATGAACTACAACATGCGGGGATGGTGAAGACCATTCTGAAGTGTTCTCGATCTTTGAAGTCAGCAGAGGCTGAAATCAAGAAAGAACATCAAGTGTTGATGGTTAATAAGACCACTAAGTTCAAGAAGGGCAAGGGCAAGAAGAACTTCAAGAAGGACGGCAAGGATGTTGCCGCGCCCGTAAGCCGATTCATCGAAGAAGTCAAAGAATGGACCCAAGCACGAGATCGAGTGCTTTTATTGCAAGGGAAGGGTCCTTTGGGCGGAACTGCCCCAAATACTTAGCGGACAAGAAGGCCGCAACACCAAAGGTATATTTGATATACATGTAATTGATGTGTACCTTACCAATACTCGTAGTAACTCCCAGGTATTTGATACGGTGCCGTTGCTCATATTTGTAACTCACAGCAGAGCTGCGGAATAAACGGAGATCGGCGAAGGAGGAGGTGACGATCGCGTCGGGAATGGTTCCAGAGTCGATGTGATTGCCGTCGAGACGCTGCCTCTACATTTACCTACGGGATTAGTTTTGAACCTTAATAATTGTTATTTAGTGCCAAGTTTGAGCATGAACATTGTATCCGGATCTCGTTTAATACGAGATGGCTACTCATTTAAGTCCGAGAATAATGGTTGTTCGATTTATATGAGAGATATGTTTTATGGTCATGCTCCGATGGTCAATGGTTTATTCTTAATGAATCTCGGCGTAATATTACACATGTTCATAGTGTGGATGCCAAAAGATGTAAAGTTGATAACGATAGTCCCACATACTTGTGGCATTTGCCGCCTTGGTCACATTGGTGTCAAGCGCATGAAGAAGCTCCATCTTGATGGACTTTTAGAGTCTCTTGATTATGAATCGTTTGACACATGCGAGCCATGCCTCATGGGCAAAATGACCAAGACTCCGTTCTCCGGAACAATGGAGCGAGCAACCAACTTGTTGGAAATCATACATACCGATGTGTGCGGTCCAATGAGCGTTGAGGCTCGCGGAGGATATCGTTATGTTCTCACTCTCACTGATGACTTGAGTAGATATGGGTATGTCTACTTAATGAAACACAAGTCTGAGACCTTTGAAAAGTTCAAGAAATTTCAGAAAGAAGTAGAGAATCAACGTGACCAAAAAATAAAGTTCCTACGATCAGATCGTGGAGGAGAATATTTAAGTCACGAATTTGGCACACACTTAAGGAAATGTGGAATCATTTCACAACTCACGCCGCCTGGAACACCTCGGTAAACGGTGTGTCCGAACGTCGAATCGCACTCTATTGGATATGGTGCGGTCTATGATGTCTCTTACCGATTTACGCTATCATTTTGGGGATACGCTCTAGAGACAGCTACATTCACTTTAAATAGGGCACCGTCTAAATCCGTGGAGACGACACCGTATGAATTATGGTTTGGGAAGAAACCTAAGCTATCGTTTCTAAAAGTTTGGGGATGCGATGCTTATGTCAAGAAACTTCAACTGAAAAGCTTGAACCCAAGTCGGAAAATCGTCTTCATAGGATACCCTAAGGAAACTGTCGGGTATACCTTCTACTTAAGATCCGAGGGC
Organism: Aegilops speltoides; assembly: GCA_021437245.1. Lineage (NCBI taxonomy): Eukaryota > Viridiplantae > Streptophyta > Magnoliopsida > Poales > Poaceae > Aegilops > Aegilops speltoides. The sequence goes on from CM038143.1 coordinate 388,621,732, forward strand.
AAGATCTTTGTTGCCAAAACGGATGCTTTCGGAAAAAGAGTTTCTCTCGAAAGAAGTAAGTGGGAGGAAAGTAGAACTTCGATGAAGTACTACCTCTCGAATGAGAAAGTGGTGCAGCTCAGAAAATGTTCTGTGATGCCCACACCAATCAAGAGGAAAATAATGATGATGATCAAGGTACTTGGATCAAGTTGCTCTTGAACTTCGTGGGTCCACAAGGACACGTTCCGCACTGAGTGGTACGACAATCCATCCCGGAAATCATGTTGTTAGACAGCGGTGAACCTTGAACTATGAAGAAGCAATGGCGGGCCAGATTCCAACAAATGGCTTGAAGCCATGAAATCCGAGATAGAATCCATGTATGGAAACAAAGTATGGACTTTGTGAGACTTGCCCGATGATCGGCGAGCGATAGAAAACAAATGGATTTTAAGAAGAAGACGGACGCGGATGGTAATGTTACCATCTATAAGGCTCGACTTGTCGCTAAGGGTTATCGACAAGTTCAAGGGATTGACTACGATGAGACATTCTCTCCGTGGCGAAGTGAAGTCCGTCCGAATCATGTTAGCAATTGCCGCATACTATGATTATGAGATATGGCAGATGGACGTCAAAACGGCATTCCTTAACGGACATCTTAAGGAAGAGTTGTATATGATGCAGCCAGAAGGTTTTGTCGATCCTAAGAACGCTAACAAAGTATGCAAGCTCCAGCGATCCATTTATGGGCTGGTGCAAGCATCTCGGAGTTGGAACATTCGCTTTGATGAGATGATCAAAGCGTTTGGGTTTATGCAGACTTATGGAGAAGCCTGCGTTTACAAGAAAGTGAGTGGGAGCTCTGTAGCATTTCTCATATTATATGTAGATGACATACTCTTGATGTGTCGTGGATTTGTCACGGCAGATGTCCTAGCGTAAGGACTTAGTCGTCGAGCCATCGCTACGGGTTTACTTGCAGGGGTTAAAGCGGACACAAAGAAAAGGTTTTATACTAGTTCGGCCCCTTCGATGAAGGTAAAAGCCTACGTCTAGTTGTGATGGAATTGATGTAGTGTCGAGGGCTAGGGAGCAAACAAGCTTCGCCTAGGCTCGAGTTGTGGTTGTCTGTCCTTGAACCGTCGCCGGTCGCCCCTTATATACACGTGGCGCCTGTCGGTTCAGAGAGTCCCAACCGGTTCATACTCATACCCCGGTTGGTATCTCTCTATTCCTAACTTACAATACAAGTTATACATCATGCCGGTTTACGGCTACAAGCTCTAAACCGACTATAGGCCTTGGGCCTTTCTCTGCTTATACCACTAACGGAGCTAATCCGGCCCAAGCTGGCCGGTTTACACCTAGTGGTAATATCCCCAACATTAGGCCCCAGATTGATTTGAACTGGTTCATGTCAATCCTTCACAAAACTTGTATCTTGGACATCTTCTGTTGTTTGGTAAACCGCCATGTCGTCGTCGCTTCTGGTCACTATAAACCGGCACGACGTCGTTGCTTCTGGTCACTGTAAACCGGCATGACGTCATCCTGAAATTTGATCCTTTGTAACGCCTTCTTTAATAGCAGTCCCTGGATCCACGCGCTTGACCTAGCTTTGCTGCCTTATAAATAGGACCGAAGGGTCATTTCTTTCCTCCCTTCGCTTCCTCTTATTCGTCTTCCTCGCGCTGCTGCTCTTGGAACTCCGCCATTGTCCTCGACCTCTTCGCCGTCCTAGGCATTGCATCGACTGAGCGTGCGAACACTGCGGCCTCTCTCCGCATCTTCTCCATTCCCGGTAAGCTTCTTCCCCTTCTTAAATCTGTTCTGTACTTAGATCTGTTTTTAGGGTTCCAGCTTCATACCGTGTTCTTCATGCTTTCCTGTTTAATCTTTGAACCACACTGTGAATCTGTTCTGTACCAATAGTGACTCCTGCGCATCCGCTGTACTTTCTCATTTTAATCCCATGGATCTTCTGCATATATATATCTGCCTTATGGTCCACTTCTGTTTCTTCTTTACCTCCGCGAAATATTTCCTGTTTTCTGAAAACCCGCGTTTGATCCGTAGTAATCATGAGATCTTGTGAAACTTGTTTCTGTAAACTGTCCATAGCTTCAATTATCTCCAAGGCCTAGATTAGGCGGTTCAACTCACCATAGAAAAAAAACTGCTAAACCGGCACAGGCATACCATTAGTCCCCTTGTTGGACCGCCAGAGCTCATCATATCACAACAAATCGATTTATAAACACTGCCTCCGGTTTATCATAACTTAGATCAATCACTTTGCAACAAACACGCTCTTGAACCGGATCCGTTACCTTTGTAGATCTTATCATGGCCAAGCAAGTGTATGAATGCAACTGGGTTCCTTCCCGCGTCTCCGAATCACAGCTGAATGAACTGGTATCAATTGGCGCTTTAGATGACAAAAATACAGTCCACTGGAGGGTTCCTGGAGAGGAATGTCCTCCCACACCTCAGGAAGGGGAAGTTGTAGTTTTTGCGGATCACCTGGCCCGGGGCTTCAAACCGCCCGGTTCAAAATTTTACCGGGATGTGTTGGCCAATTTTCAGCTCCGTCCTCAGGACATTGGCCCCAACTCCGTCACCAACTTATGCCACTTTCAAGTGCTATCTGAAGCATATCTGCAAGAAGAACCTTCTGTTGAACTGTTTAGAGATCTCTTCCATCTAAACCGCCGCACTGAATTCACCGACGGCCCCAATACAGAATTGGGCGGTATGGCCATTCAGAAAAGGAAGGAAATCACCTATCCCCACGTCAAACTCCATACTCACCCCAAAGAGTGGAATGCGACTTGGTTTTACTGCAAGGATACTTCTCCCGAAGGTGAAAATCCTTTACCTAGCTTTTCGTCGGGCGGCTAAGCAATACTCATCCCTTTCCTCAAAGATTAAGCGCCAAAGAGAGAAGCAAATATGCTCATAGAATCTGTCCAAGCTCCGAGCCTTTATGGCCAATGGTTTGACTGAATTGATCTTGCACGCTGCTGGTTATCTTGGGGCATATCGCCTTTGAGCGGCGTTACGGTTTGATGTGTCAAGATCTTGGCAGCGTTGACGACCCACTCCGACACACAAAGCTTGAACTTTCGATGATGAAGTTACGGATTCATGAAGAAGAATGCTGAATGAACCGGAGCATCTCGTGCTCAAACCGGTTTGGCTCCTTCTGCACCACCAACACACCACTGCGGTCTCTCGATGATTCATCATTAAACCTGTCATTGCTTCATGTATCCAACATTTAATTATTTCTGGTCAAGGGTGATAATCCGTTTTGGAGCAAGAAACTTTCCCAAGACAAAGCAGATAAAATTTGGGCGCCAAGCCGCCCAAAACAAAAGTTGTCAAGAAATCAGCCCACAAGAGAAAGACCACTGCTTCATCTGACCCAGCCATTGACGATGATGTGGGTAATCCGGAACTTGATTCTCTTGGCTTGCTTTTTACACGCCTTATTGATGATGATGCTTGTCAGGATGATGCTGAAGCCAGCAACGCAGGATTTGGTGAGGTAACTATTCTTTCTTCCGATTCAACAAATTTGCCTTCACCAAAATTTCGCCAGGCAAACCGGAAAGTTAACTTTTCTCACCATCTTGCTTACTTGGATCCCAAATTTCTTATGAAGACACAACAACATGAAGCTCGCCGCACAACCCGCACACAAGGCGGTGTAGTTACCTCTGCGGTTTACCAAACAGCCCGGTTCGAAAGCGCCGCACCGAGGTTTCCGACCTTTTATTGCTTTAAATTCCAAAGCGGGTTTCTTCCACAACCTCTTAATCCGTCCGACTCCGATTATCAGGTTACTTCCCATTCATCCTCTGGCGAATCCTCAGCCACTCAGCTACCACCATTGAAAATAGCCGCCGGGTAAGTCAAAACGGCCACACGCTTTCTGATATCTTCTGTAATGGATATGCCTTTTTCCTGACTTTTTGTCTCTTCGAACCAAATCGAAACCCAAAGAAGAAGGCCCGCTTGGACAAAAGCAGTTGAAGAGGCTGCCGCTTCAGATCATGAAAGAGCGCGGATCTTGAAAATTTTGTCACGATGATATTCCTAATGACCCTCCGGTTCAAGAGGAGGTTATTCCTGAAGAGAGGCCTGTCAATACTTCCACCTCTGCTGATCCACCTGCCAACACCGTCCGGTTTGAGAAGCCTCGTAGTCCTTCTAAGACAGCCGTGCCCACACAATCCGTCGAGTCGAAAGATGATGACGTTGTGATTACTGGTATGGGCCGCTCTGAGCCGGGGAATCCTGCAACCTTAACCCGACATACTGTGAAAGAGGATTCTTCCGCTTTGAATAAAGGAAAGTGGGATGTCGAGCTGGAAACATATGCCGCTTTAAGCGCCCAAGACCTTCATTCTGGATATTTGAACCGGCTTTACAGTAGCCGTGACTATGAAGCTGGCCTGGTCAAATTAATGAGGGACAAGTTTGAGGTAACTCACTCCTTTCCTTATCACCAGTATATTAGTCCTTGTAGCCCCCAAGGGCCGGTTTGTAATCTTGATCAAACCGGGACTTGATTATTTTCTTGATCCATTTTGAAATCTACCCGCATAACCACAAGGGCCGGTTTAACTCTGCATACTTAAACCGGTACTTCAATAAAAACTGCCTGACGAAACGTTGGTAAAATCAAATAGTCATTAGCCCCCAAGTGCCAAGTTGAATACTTGTATTGAACTTGGGACTTTGCCATGTAGTAGCAGAAAAATTGAAGGTACATTAGCCCCAAGTGTCAAGCATATAAGCTGTGTTGTGTGGTTGGGACTTTGACTTGAATTGCTGGCTGAACGTCTTTGTCAATGCGCAGCCGAGAGTGAAAATCAAAGATGATCGGATTGCCGATTTACAAGCAGTTTGAAAACCAGCAGGCGAAACAGAGAAGGCCAAGAAAGAGTTAACGATGCCTTGACCGCTGCTGAACAAGCGAAGGAAAGTATGAAGAAAGAGCAGGCAGTCTGGGCCACTGAAAAGGCCAATTTGATCAAACGGGCAGAAAATGCTGAAACTGCCCTTAAACCGGTGGTAGACGATCTGACAGCCGTAAAACGGCAAGTACATTCTATGACTGCAGCAATCTTTGGTAAGTCTCTTTGAACAGTTGTTATCTGTTACACCCGTTGTGTCATTGCTCCGGTTTGAACTAACCGTTTACTGTTGTAGGCACACGCGTTGGGCACCTAGGAAATGATGTGCGGAAGAAACTGAAGGCTGTCTATACCTTGGTAGAACAGCTGTATATCGGAACCCAGCGCATCATCACCACAATGTCACATAACAACCCAGCGCCTTCCCTGATTCAAGATACTCTGAACCGGCTGTCAATGCTTCCTGCCCGGATTGAAGAGGTGAAGAAATCTGCTGCACGAACCGGAGCCATCAACGCCTTGATCCGAGCCAAGGCATGGGTACCAGACTTTGATCCCGTGGAAGCAGCTCAAGGCTATCCCAGTGTGAAAGAAGATGGCTCTGACTTCAGTGAAGAGGACTTACGGGCGATAAACCGTGCGGTACGCCCGCTGGCTTGTCAATTGGCCGAAGAAGCCGACTTGGAGCATTACCAAGCACAATATAATGATCAAAACAAGCGAGTGTCTGCCCCAACCTTTGAACCGGAAAACCTGATCCCTCCAATCCGTAAGCATACTTACGCACCCGATATTGAACCGTCTTCTTTGATCCACGAAGAGGCTGTTTTCCAAGCGCTAATGGGAATCGACTGGACCACTGTGGATTTCCAGCCAATGGGTAGGGATGAAGAGGCTGAAGCGGCGGAAGATGAAGAACAGGCTTGAACCGGTAGCCGGGTTAAACATCTGTTGTGGGCGGTTTGCCCAAAGAACAATGATCTCATTTGGGCACTGTGTTGCCTTGTAATAACTTTAGTTAAAACTTTTGTGCTTGAATATGCCTTCGTGCATAAGTTGTGAAACCTTTGCGTGATTCGTATATCCTGCAGCCAGAAAAAGTCGAACCTTGGCGGCGGTGATACCACCAGCCGGTTTATGGTATTCAAATAGATATATAAGAATTCCAATAAATATGTGATACAAATACCTGCCGTATCTGGACATGAAGCTGGCGTAGCCGAGCTTAAAGCGGAGGCTTTAAAAACCATGACCGTCTGGGGAGAGAATAACTCCCATATAAACCGTGCTGAATCAGCATAAGCCCCCTTGTTATTCAATGATGATTAACAGGAAGAAGGTAAACCGAGCAGAGAAAACTCCAGCATAAAACCGTGTCCTGTCAGTTTGTAACTGACCGTTGAACCGGATAAAAATATTTGTCGGGTTAAAAAACGCAACAACAAAAAATCGAATACCAATTATGTGAAAATATGGCAACAAAGGCAATAACTCTTTGCAAAAGAAAAGCTTCATGGAGCTGGTCAGATGGCATTACCATGGTCAGACGCAACCAAGCCCCCCAGCGTGCGATGGTGCTAGTCGGCGAGTCCCCAAAAGACTCTTGGCGAGTACGCCGCCAAGTGGCATGACATTGGTTCGGGTTCACCAAGCCCCAAATGACTCTGGCCCTATTGCCGACCAAGAGGCGTGACTGTTCAGACGTGACCGTGTCCCCAAATGATCTGGTGGCTTTAGCCTATCAAGAGGTGTTGCATTGGTTCGGACACGACCAAGCCCCAAGTGATAAATATAAATGTCAAGGGTAAACCGAAGCCGCTTTAAAAATGTAAGCACTCCATGTAACCACGCATGATAAGAAAGACAGAGACCCGCTTTAGCCGAGGCTCGGTTTGTATTATATCGAAGATAATATATACATTGTCATGATATGTACATAAACCGAGCCGATGACTCAAGTGTAGTAAGGCCAAAGATGAGCTATATTCCACGGCTGTTGGTCTCCTCCTCGATGTCACGTGAGTCTTGGCGCTCTCGAATATCAATCGATAGTATGATCCGTTGTGTAGATTCTTCGACCACAAAGGTCCTTCCCAAGGTGGGGATAACTTGTGCATATCTGCGGTCTTGGATGAGACGAAGCACCAAATCTCCTTCTTGAAAGGCTCGGTTCTAACCGGCGATCGTGATAACGACGAAGATCTTCTTTGGTAAATCGCCGAACGAGCGGCTGCCATATCACGCTCCTCATCCAATAGGTCCAAAGCGTCTGTCGCGCCGTCTCGTTGTCCGCTTCAACATAAGCCGCTACAGGGCGAATCGTGCGGATATCAGCGGGAGAACGGCCTCCGCTCCATATACCATGAAAACGGTGTATACCGTGGACGGTTTGGCGTAGTATTGATACTCCATAGCACCGATGGGAGCTCTTCAACCCAGCACCCTGGTGTTCTCTGTAATGGAACCAGAAGGCGGGGTTTGATGCCTCGTAAGATCTCTTGATTAGCGCGTTCTACCTACCCGTTGGACTGGGGGTGAGCCACTGAAGACACGTCAAGCCGGATGTGCTCACGTTCACAAAATTCTTTCATAGCACCCTTGGATAAATTAGTACCATTATCAGTAATGATACTGTGCGGAAAGCCAAACCGGAAAATCACCTTTTTGATGAACTGCACCGCTGTTGCTGCATCACACTTGCTGACAGGCTCTGCTTCGACCCACTTGGTAAATTTGTCCACTGCCACCAACAGGTGGGTCTTCTTATCCTTGGATCGCTTAAAGGGTCCAACCATATCCAGCCCCCAAGTCGCAAACGGCCACGTTATTGGGATCATCCTCAATTCTTGTGCCGGTACATGAGCACGCCTGGAAAATTTCTGACATCCATCACACCGTTTAACCAAGTCCTCCGCATCAGCGTGGGCAGTCAACCAGTAAAATCCATGACGGAACGCCTTCGCCACCAAGGACTTTGAACCGGCGTGATGTCCACAATCCCCTTCATGGATTTCTCTTAAAATTTCACAGCCTTCCTCAGGGGAAACACAGCGTTGAAACGCCCCTGATACACTGCAATGATGCAACTCACCGTTAAGAATCGTCATAGACTTGGGCGCGGATTATCATGCGGCGTAACCTCATCTTCGCAACTCCTCGAGTCATATACGCAAGGAAAGGAATCGTCCAATCCGAATAGCATGTAATGTTGCCACCAACCGAGCCTCCGGATCGAATAGCCAAATCCGCTTCACCGGGAGCCGGGTGACGGGTTGTGCAAGGCGTCCAAAAGACATTAGGCGGGACGGTTTGGCGAGAACCCAACCGGCTTAAAGCGTCGCCGCTTCGTTCTTCGGCGATCCACATGATCCACTTGATTTCCCTTGAAGCAACCTGCGATATTATCCACTTCTCGACGATATGCGGCCATGGCGGGTCCTTAGAGTCCCAAGTGCGGATACTGCCGAGCCACGGATCCGAGTCACCAAAGCACTTAACCCGCTTAAGTTCATCTCCTTAGCCATCCGAAGACCATGGAGCAAGGCTTCAGACTCAGCTGCATTATTAGTACAAGGAACATTAAGCGGAGAACGTAACAAAACTTATCACCTCGTGGGGAAGTTAAACGACTCCGCCCGAGCCTTCCAACTGCTCGATCCGTCGAAATGAATAGTCCATGACGTGTGATCCGCTTCTCCTCTGGCGCTTGTAACTCCGTCTAGTCATTAATGAAATCAACAAGTGCTTGTGACTTCACTCTTGCGTGGTATATACTTTAGTCCATGCGCCCAAGCTCGATGGCCCATTTTGCAATCCGACGATCGCCTCCGGTTTTGTATGATATCACCCAAAGGAGCTGAACTAACCATCGTGATAGGGTGCCCTTGGAAATATTGCTTCACTTCCGACCGCCATAAAAACACCATAGACGAGCTTACGCCAATGCGGATACCTTTGTTTGGACTCAATGAGCACCTCATCGATATAATAAACCGCCGTTGAACGGATACTCCTTGCTCGCCTCCTTGCGCTCTACCACAATGGCCACGCTTCTTCGCTCGAGCATTGGCTGCCACATATAACAACAGCGGTTCCTTGTCAACCGGAGCCGCAAGAACAGGCGGATTGGCCAATTGCCGCTTTAGATCCTCAAATGCCTCGTCAGCAGCCGGACTCCAGACGAAGTTATCTGTCTTCCTCAGCATCTGGTATAAGGGGATGGCTTTTTCTCCGAGGCGGCTGATAAACCGGCTCAACGCAGCGATTCTGCCCGCCAGACGCAGAACATCATTGATACACTTCGGTTTAGCCAAGGAAGTGATAGCTTTAATTTTCTCCGGATTAGCCTCAATTCCTCTGTTAGACACCAGAAACCCCAATAACTTGCCTGCCGGAACACCAAAAACACACTTGGCCGGATTAAGCATCATCTTATAAATGCGCAAGTTGTCGAAGGTTTCCTTCAAATCTTCCACCAGTGTCTCCTTTTGTCTTGATTTCACCACAATATCATCTACATAAGCATGCACATTGCGCCGATCTGTATGCGAGCAATTCTGTACACCGCCGATAAGTAGCTCAGGCGCTTTTGAGCCCAAAAGGCATAGATACATAGCAGAAGGCTCCAAAGGGAGTTATAAACGCTGTCTTCTCCTGGTCCTTAACTGCCATTTTGATCTGATGATATCCAGAGTACGCGTCCAAAAAACTTAAACGCTCACATCCTGCCGTGGCATCAATAATCTGATCAATGCGGGGGAGGGCAAAAGGATCTGCCGGACAAGCTTTGTTAAGATCTGTGTAGTCCACACACATCCGCCAGGTGCCATTTTTCTTAAGGACCAGCACCGGATTAGCAAGCCACTCGGGATGAAACACCTCAATGATAAAACCAGCCGCCAAAAGCCTGGCTACTTCCTCTCCAATGGCCTTGCGCCTTTCTTCGTTAAACCGGCAGAGGAACTGTTTCACCGGTTTATACTTGGGATCCACATTAAGTGTGTGCTCAGCGAGTTCCTCAAGACACCCGCATGTCGACGGCTTCCATGCAAAGATATCCCGGTTCTCACGGATGAACTCGATGAGCGCTTTCCTATTTGGGATCCAGTTGGCACCGACAAAGGAACTGCTTGGACGAATCGCCCGCACGAAGTCAACAAGCTTGGTCTCACCGCCGATTTAAACTTCAGATCCGATTCATGCTCCGTAGTTGGCTTCTTCAAAGGGGTCATATCTGCCAGATCAACATTGTCTTTATAGAACTTCAACTCCTCTTTGGCACAGACTGCCTCTGCATAAGCTGCGTCGCCTTCCTCGCATTCCAAAGCAACTCGGCGGCTTCCATGCACCGTTATCGTTCCTTTGTAACCCAACATTTTGAGCTGCAAGAAGATATAACAAGGTCGTGCCATGAACTTAGCATAAGCCGGCCGCCCAAACAAGGCATGATATGGACTCCGGATTTTCACCACTTCAAAAGTTAGCTTTTCAGACCGGGAATCGTGCTCGTCTCCAAAAGCCACATCCAGGCTATCTTACCAACAGATAAGCAGATTTGCACGGTACTACACCATGGAACACCGTATTGACGATGCGAGATCCTTGTCCGTGAGACCCATGCGACGGAAAGTTTCATAGTATAATATATTAATACTGCTTCCTCCATCCATAAGCACCTTAGTGAACTTATAGCCCCCACCGAGGGTCTACCACCAATGCCACCGACCGGATTATCAACCCGGGGATGGTCCTCTCGCTCCACACGATAGGCTGCTCGACCAGCGTAAATACCGCGGCAAGGCCGGTTCAACGAGTTCTTGCCCGTTTGTGAAGCTTCCGATCTCGCTTGTCCAAACTGGTCGTGAAAACATGATACTTGCCCATTATTCAAGCTGCTTTGGTTGGCTCGATAACTCGATCTTTGTTGCTTGCTGTTAGCCACTCGATTATTCGACTATTGTGATTACCTTGATTAGGCCCTCAACGAAGCTCCATCCCGACCCGCCCATGGAAACCGGAGCTGAACCGCCACGACCCTGGTCATACCGAAAGCATTGGAGTTTTGAACTCTGCATAATATAACAGTCTTTCGAGAGATGGTTCGATGGGGACTCCTTCGTCCGTGCTTGGGGCAAGGTTGATTCAACAAGTAATTCAAGCGGCTTGTATTAGGATTTTGACCCGATTCGCCTTGCCTCTGCGCCGGGAACCTCATCTCTGCGCATTAGTGTTAGCTCTGAAATCTGGGTTGCCATCGCCTTGCGCTTGCCCCGTTTCCATGACCCGCCGGTTTGTACTGCTGCCCCTTGAGTTGCTGTTCTTCTTTCCCTTCCTGCTTCATCATCATCGACTTCAGATCCTTGGTACTTGTCGAATCGGCATACTTTACCAAAGCGCCATGAGGGTTCCCATATCATTGCGTAACCGCTTCATACATCCCAATTTTAATTTCAAAGGCTCAAACCGCGATTACCTTCTAATGTTAAGATCGCCGAGTCGGCGTTGATCCGGTCGGAAGAGTGCAAAATCTCGGACACACGGCGCACCCAACGGGTTGTTGACTCCTTCTTCCCGGGCGCAAGCCGCCAGGTCTACTATGGACTTGGGCTGCTTACGTATCCTTGAAATTTGATAAACCGGGCCCGTGAATCGGGCCCATGAACTGATAGAATTGGGCGGTAAGCTCTTCAACCAAGCACGGGCTGTGCCCTCGGCATCATGGTGAAGTATTTTGCACATGCGGTCTCGCAACATCTAACATCTCCATGGCCATCTCATAACTTTTAACCCACGCTTCAGGGGACAGATCTGCGGTGTAATTCGGCACCTTGCGTGGGCCTTTAAAATCCTTAGGCAGACGCACATTGCGTAAAGCGGGGATTAAACAGAGCACCCCCAAAGCGGATGCGACTCCTGGCCCAGCGAAGGTGGTAGGGCGAACCGGTGTGTGTTCACCCGCATCATCCTGTGATGCTAACTCGGCCTCCCTGCGTGCCCGGGCCCGATCCACTACCTCCTGAGCATCACGAATGCCGCCTATCTGGTGATTGACTCGGGCCGCTTCACGGTCCCGCGCGTTGCTTGATAGGGCCGGTTCATCCATACGCCTGCTGTAGCTCCGGCTTGGACGGGGCGTAGAGTGAATCCGATCACGGCTGTATGAATACGCTTCCTGCTGGATCAGTGCAGTCCGGAGAAGCTCCTTAACCCGGCGTGTCTCAACTGCTTGTGGGGAATCTCCTTCGACTGGGATCGCCTCCAATCGTGCGGCGGCCGCAACAAGGTTGTCCATAGGATTAGAATAATGACCTGGGGGTGTCTGCACCGGCGGAGGAACCACCATGTTCTGCTGTGGAGGCTCCATTAGGCGCGGCTGGACCGTCGCTCCTGCTCCTGGTGCCTCAATCCGGTTTACCTCCCTGTGCTGGGGCGGGTTACTGGGTCCGGCTCCCGGGGTCTGGAAAAGATTTCTAGGATCAAATCCTGACGGCAGGCGTGATCTATACTTCCGCTTCAACACCTCCTGCGACGCACTCTGGTCAAGCATGAGTTTGTAAGCTTGTGCGTCTAGAGCGGCCCGCTCTGCGGCCATACGCTCCTTCTCTGACGCTAGATCCGCTTTGGCTTGCGTGATCTGCTCTTTCACCTTTGCAATTTCTGCATTATGAGCTTCCGATCCGCTGGGTTGTCCTCCGCCATAAGCGCTGCTAGTGCATCAAACAGATCGTGAGAACTTGAACCGGCGGGCGACCGGGCCTCTGTCCCTCGCTGCTGCTGCTGCCGCTGAACCGGAAAGCATCGCTGCTGCGGTTGAAGAGTGGTTCGCTGCTGCGTCGCCATGAATACTCCAACCGGTTTAAGCGGCTTGGGGGTCCGAATATCTTGTCACCGTCGGAACAGCCCCGATCATATTGCCCGCAGCTGGTACAATGACTCGGTCTCTCTGTTGAAGATTCATCGCGGAATAAACGACGGTCTCACTACCGTGTTACGAACCGGCGTCGTACTCTCCTCCATGGGTGACTCCAACGAAGACATGCTTCACGGCCGGTTTGACTGAGCAGGTCGCGCCGCTGAGCCGTCTCGATGAGGTCGGTGCGGATGTCCGCTCAGCCGAGCTCCCGATCTTGCCGATGAAAGCGTGTGCGCCGCCGAAGGGACCCGGTATCCATACTCGATTGAATCGGCCTCGGGACCCCATCCGGCGTCGTCGATGTAGATCCGCCGCGACGACTCTTGGTCATCCGCCCACGACGTAGCCTTCGAGTCCTTTGAGCTTGCCCTCCAAGATCGTCAAACCATCGTGCGATAGCCCCACGGTGGCGCCAACCGTCGTGGATTTGTCACGGCGGATGTCCTAGCGTAAGGACTTAGTCGTGGAGCCATCGCTCGGAGTTTACTTGCGGGGGTTAAAGCGGACACAAAGACAAAGGTTTTATACTAGTTCGCCCTTCGATGAAGGTAAAAGCCTACGTCTAGTTGTGATGGAATTGATGTAGTCTCGAGGGCTAGGAGCAAACAAGCTTCGCCTAGGCTCGAGTTGTGGTTGTCTATCCTTGAACCGTGGCGCCGGTCGCCCCTTATATACACGAGTGGCGCCTGTCGGTTCAGAGAGTCCCAACCGTTCATACTGCATACCCGGTTGGTATCTCTCTATTCTAACTTACAATACAAGTTATACATCAGGCCGGTTTACGGCTACAAGCTCTAAACCGACTATAGGCCTTGGGCCTTTCTCTGCTTATACCACTAACGGAGCTAATCCGGCCCAAGCTGGCCGGTTTACACCTAGTGGTAATATCCCCAACATGATGGGAAATAATATAGAACTTCTGGACAGCATTAAGGCCTACTTGAATAAGTGTTTTTCAATGAAGGACCTTGGAGAAGCTGCTTATATATTAGGCATCAAGATATATAGAGATAGATCGAGACGCCTCATAGGTCTTTCACAAAGCACATACCTTGATAAGATTTTGAAGAGGTTCAAAATGGATCAGTCCAAGAAGGGGTTCTTGCCTATGTTACAAGGTGTGAGATTGAGCTCGGCTCGATCCCGACCACGACAAAAGATAAAGAAGAGATGAGTTTCATCCCTATGCTTCAGCCATAGGATCTATTATGTATGCCATCTTGTGTACCGGACTGATGTAAACCTTGCCGTAAGTTTGGTAGCAAGATACCAAAGTAATCCCGCAAGGAACACCGGATAGCGGTCAAGAATATCCTGAAGTACCGAAAATGACAAAGGACATGTTTCGCTTTATGGAGGAGACGAAGAGCTCGTTGTAAAGGTTACGTCGGCGCTAAGCCGACTCAGATCTGGATGACTCTAAGTCACAAACCAGATACGTGTATATGTTGAATGGTGGAAGCGATGGCTGGTGCAGCCGCAAGCGAAGCGTCGGCGCGGATCTACGTGTGAAGCGGAGTACATGGCAGCCTTTGAGGCAGCGCATGAAGCGATTTGGGTGAAGGAGTTCATCACCGACCTAGGAGTCATACCCAATGCGTCGGGGCGATCAAACTCTTCTGTGACAACACCGGAGCTATTGCCCTTGCCAAGGAGCCCGGTTTCACAAGAAGACCGAGCACATCAAGCGTCGTTTCAACTCCATCCATGAAAATGTTCAAGATGGAGACATAGATATTTGCAAAGTACACACGGATCTGAATGTCGCAGATCCGTTGACTAAACCTCTCTCGCGAGCAAAACATGATCAACAGCAGAACTCTATGGGTGTTCGATTCATCGCAATGTAACTAGATTGGTGACTCTAGTGCAAGTGGGAGACTGTTGGAAATATGCCCTAGAGGCAATAATAAAAGTATTATTATATTTCATTGTTCATGATAATTTTCTTTTGTTCATGCTATAACTGTATTATCCGGAAATCGTAATACACGTGTGAGCACATAGACCACAATATGTCCCTAGTGAGCCTCTAGTTGACTAGCTCGTTGTGATCAACAGATAGTCATGGTTTCCTGACTATGGACATTGGATGTCGTTGATAACGGGATCACATCATTAGGAGAATGATGTGATGGACAAGACCCAATCCTAAGCATAGCACAAAGATCGTGTAGTTCGTTTGCTAGAGCTTTGCCAATGTCAAGTATCTCTTCCTTCGACCATGAGATCGTGTAACTCCCGGATACCGTAGGAGTGCTTTGGGTGTATCAAACGTCACAACGTAACTAGGTGACTATAAAGGTGCACTACAGGTATCTCCGAAAGTATCTGTTGGGTTGACACGGATCGAGACTGGGATTTGTCACTCCGTATGACGGAGAGGTATCTCCGGGCCCACTCGGTAATGCATCATCATAATGAGCTCAAGGTGACCAAGGTGTTGGCCACGGATCATGCATTACTGATGCGAGTAAAGTGACTTGCCGGTAACGAGACTGAACAAGGTATTGGGATACCAACGATCGAGTCTCGGGCAAGTAACATACCGATTGACAAAGGGAATTGTATACAGGGTTTTGATCGAATCCTCGATATCATGGTTCAACCGATGAAATCATCGAGGAGCATGTGGGAGCCAACATGGGTATCCAGATCCCGCTGTTGGTTATTGCCCAAGAGTCGTCTCGGTCATGTCTGCGTGTCTCCCGAACCCGTAGGGTCTACACACTTAAGGTTCGGTGACACTAGGGTTGTATGAATATGAGTATGCAGCATACCAAATGTTGTTCGGAGTCCCGGATGATATCCCGGACGTCACGAGGAGTTGCGGAATGGTCCAGAGGTAAAGAATAATATATAGGAAGTGGTATTTCGGCCATCGGGAAAGTTTGAGGTCACCGGTATTGTCTGGGACCACGGAAGGGTCCTGAGGTCCACCGGTGGGGCCACCCATCCCGGAGGGCCCCATGGGCTGACGTGGGAGGGGAGCCAGCCCATAGTGGGCTGGTGCACCCCCCTAGGCCCACCCCCTGCGCCTAGGGTTGAAACCCTAGGGTGGGGGGGGGCGCACCACATGCCTTGGGGGGCACTCCTCCCCCCTTGGCCGCCCCTTGGGAGATCCAATCTCCCAGGGCCGGCGCCCCCCCTGGGGGCCTATATAAAGGAGGGCAGGGGGGAGGGCAGCCGCACCCATTGCCTTGGCGCCTCCCTCCCCCTGCTACACCTCGTCCTCCTCCCGTAGTCGCTTGGCGAAGCCCTGCTGGAGTTCTGCTGCATCCACCACCACGCCGTCGTGCTGCTGGATCATCATCAACCTCTCCTTCCCCCTTGCTGGATCAAGAAGGAGGAGACGTCTCCCGTCCCGTATGTGTGTTGAACACGGAGGTGCTGTCCGTTCAGCACTTGGACATCGGTGATCTGAATCACGTCGAGTACGACTCCATCATCACCATCCCCTTGCAAGCTTCCGCACGCGATCTACAAGTGGTATGTAGATGCAAACTCACTCCCTTGACTCGTTGCTTAGATGAACTCATAGATGGATCTTGGTGAAACCGTAGGAAAACTTTTAATTTTCTGCAACGTTCCCCAACAGCTGGATGCAGAGGAAGGCCTTACACACAACGATAAACGCCGAGATGTTGAGGATGAAATTCAGGGCCAGATCATGGAAATCCAGGCCGTAGTAGAACATGAGCCCCCGGACAAAGGGGTGGAGTGGGAAGCCCAGTCCGCGGAGGAAATGGGGAAGGAATACCACCCTCTCATGGGGCCCGGGGGTGGGGATGAGCTGCCCCTCGTCGGGGAGCCGGTGCGCGATGTCGCTGGACAAATATCCGTGCTGCGCAGCTTCTTGATGTGCCCCTCCGTAACGGAGGAGGCCATCCACTTGCCTCCTGCTCCGGACATGGTTGGAGAAGGTTGAGGTGAGATGTGCGGACTTGGGCGCTGGAGCTCAAGTGCGCGGAGATGGATAAGCAAAGGAGGAAGAAGGCGTAGGTAAAAAGGTGGATCCTTATCCCCTTATATATGGGCGGACGAAACTATGCGTCCCCACCAGCCTAGTAAAACTCGCTTATCTCACAAGCGCCATGATCAATGGCGCGGTTGGGTTACCCACATCTGTATTAATGAGAATCCCAGAATAAGGGGACACGATCTCTGCTTCGACAAGACGTGCCAAGGAAACCGCTTCGCTAAACGCGCTGATGTGGAATAATAAAAACGATTCGAGTAAAGGCTTGGTTGTGGTGTGACGTCATGCCACAAAATACGTCAGCAGATTGAACTTGTGTAAATATTATTCTCTCTACGGTGGTATGTGGAATTTATTTTGCGAGCGGACACTATCTGGCGTTCACAATCTTCTACTTAATTATTCGGAGGAGGAACCCGCCTTGCAATGTCGAAGACAATATGCGCGCGGACTCATCGTCATTGAAGCCTGGTTCAGGCTACTCTTGAGGAGTCTGGATTAGGGGTGTCCGGATAGCCGAACTATCATCATTGGCCGGACTCCAAGATTATGAAGATACAAGATTGAAGACTTCGTCCCGTGTCCGGATGGGACTTTCCTTGGCGTGGAAGGCAAGCTTGGCAATACAGATATGTAGATCTCCTACCATTGTAACCGACTCTGTGTAACCCTAGCCCTCTCCGGTGTCTATATAAACCAGAGGGTTTTTACTCCGTAGGACGAACACCAATCATACCAGAGGCTAGCTTCTAGGGTTTAGCCTCCTTGATCTCGTGGTAGATCTGCTCTTGTACTACCCATATCATCAATATCAATCAAGCAGGAGTAGGGTTTTACCTCCATCGAGAGGGCCCGAACCTGGGTAAAAACATCGTGTCCCTTGTCTCCTGTTACCATCCGCCTAGACGCATAGTTCGGGACCCCCTACCCGAGATCCGCCGGTTTTGACACCGACACCATGCTACAAATTTGTTACACAACTTTTACCATATGTGCATGCTACGGGACTTGCCAACTTCAACACAAGTATTTCTCAATTTTATAATTACCCCACTAGCATGACTCTAACAGTACCACCTCTATATCTCAAAACAATTATCAAGTATCAAATTTCTCATAGCATCCAATGCACTTTCTATGATAGTTTTTATTATACCCAACTTGGATGCCCACCATTCTAGGACCAATTTTATAACCATAGCAAATACCATGCTGTTCTAAAAGACTCTCAAAATAATATAAGTGAACCATGAGAGATCAACAATTTCTACAAAATAAAACCACCGCCATGCTCTAAAAAGATATAAGTGAAGCACTAGAGCAAAATTGTCTAGCTCAAAAGATATAAGTGAAGCACATAGAGTATTCTAATAAATTCCAATTCATGTGTGTCTCTCCCAAAAGGTGTGTACAGAAAGGATGATTGTGGTAAACTAAAAAGCAAAGACTCATATCATACAAGAAACTCCAAGCAAAACACATATCATGTGGTGAATAAAAATATAGCTCCAAGTAAAGTTACCGATGAAGCGAAGATTTAAAGAGGGATGCCTTCCGGGGCATCCCCAAGCTTAGGATTTTGGTTGTCCTTGAATTATCTTGGGGTGCCATGGGCATCCCCAAGCTTAGGCTATTGCCACTCCTTATTCCATAGTCCATCAAATCTTTACCCAAAACTTGAAAACTTCACAACACAAAACTCAACAGAAAATCTCATAAGCTCCGTTAGTGCAAGAAAGAAAAACCACCAGTTAAGGTACTGTAATGAACTCATTCTTTATTTATATTGGTGTTAAACCTACTGTATTCCAACTTCTCTATGGTTCATACCCCCGATACTAGCCATAGATTCGTCAAAATAAGCAAACAACACACGAAAAACAGAATCTGTCAAAAATAGAACAGTCTGTAGTAATATGTAACTTTAGAATACTTCTGGAACTCTAAAACACTACCAAAATAGGAAGTCATAGGAAATTTGTATATTTATCTAGTGCAAAAAGAATAAACTCAAAAACACATTTCTGTGATTTATTAAAATTATTATCATGCGTGCAAAAGTCTCTGTTTTTCAGCAGAATCAAATTAACTATTACCCAAGATTATCCTATAGGTTCTACTTGGCACAAACAATAATTAAAACATAAAACCATATCTAAACAGAGGCTAGATGATTTATTTATTACTAAATAAGAACAAAAACCAAAGAACAATAAAATTGGGTTGCCTCCCAACAAGCGCTATCGTTTAACGCTCCTAGCTAGGCATAAAAGCGAGAATAGATCTAAGTATTGCCATCTTTGCTACTCAATTCATAAGTGGCTCACATAATAGATTCATAAGGTAATTTGATTTTATTTCTAGGAAAGTGTTCCATGCCTTTCCTTAATGGAAATTGGAATCTAATATTTCCTTCCTTCATATCAATAATTGCACCAATCGTTCTAAGGAAAGATCTGCCAAGAATAATAGGATATGGAAAATTGCAATCTATATCAAGAATGATAAAATCTACGAGCACATAATTCCTATTTGCAACAATAAGAACATCATTAATCCTTCCCATAGGTTTCTTAATAGTGGAATCCGCAAGGTGCAAGTTTAAAGAGCAATAATCAAATTCACGGAAACCTAGCACATCATATAAAGTTTTTGGAATCGTGGAAACACTAGCACCCAAATCAGACAAAGCATAGAATTCATGATCTTTAATTTTAATTTTAATAGTAGGTTCCCACTCATCATAAAGTTTTCTAGGGATAGAAACTTCCAGTTCAAGTTTTTCCTCATAAGATTGCATCAAAGCGTCAAAGATATGTTTGGCAAAAGCTTTATTTTGACTATAAGCATGAGGAGACTTCAACACGGATTGCAACAAGGAAATACAGTATACTAAGGAACAATTATCATAATTAAATTCCTTGAAATCCAAAATAGTGGGTTCATTGCTATTTAAAGTTTTGACCTCTCCAATCCCACTTTTACCAAATTTAGCATCAAGATCTAAAAACTCCGAATCATTGGGACACCTTTTAACTAAAGTTGACTCATCTCCAGTCCCATCATTATCAAGATTCATATTGCAAAACAAAGATTTAATAGGGGATACATCAATTACTTTTAGATCTTCATCATTATTTTCATGGAAACTAGAAGAACACGCTCTTACAAAGCAATCTTTCTTAGCATGCATCCTAGCGGTTCTTTCTTTGCACTCATCAATGGAAATTCTCATGGCTTTGAGAGACTCATTGATATCATGCTTAGGCGGGATAGATCTAAGTTTCGAAGAATCAACATCAAGAGAAATTCTATCCACATTCCTAGCCAATTCATCAACTTTAAGCAATTTTTCTTCAAGCAAAGCATTGAAATTCTTTTCAGAGATCATAAATTCTTTAACAATATTCTCAAAATCAGAGGGCATCTTATTAAAATTTCCATAAGAGTTGCTGTAGGAATTACCATAATTATTAGAAGAATTACTAGGGAACGGCCTAGGAAAGTTTCGTCTATACGCGTTGTTACCAAAATTATTCCTACCGAAAAAATTCACATCCATAGATTAATTGTTATTCTCAATCAAAGTAGACAAAGGCATATCATTAGGATCAATAGGAGAACTCTTATTAGCAAACAATTTCATAAGTTCATCCATCTTTCCACTCAAAACATTAATCTCTTCTATCGCATGAAATTTTTTACTAGTAGATCTTTCGGTGTGCCATTAAGAATAATTAACCATAATATTATCTAGGAGTTTAGTAGCTTCTCATAAAGTGATTTCCATGAAAGTGCCTCCCGCGGCCGAATCTAAAAGATTTCTAGAAGCAAAATTCAATCCGACATAAAATTTTTGTATGATCATCCATAAATTCAAACCATGTGTAGGGCAATTATGCATCATTAATTTCATCCTCTCCCAAGATTGTGCAAAATGTTCATGATCAAGTTGCTTAAAATTCATAATATCGTTCCTAGGGAGATGATCTTAGCAGGAGGAAAATACTTAGAGATAACAGCATCTTTGCACTTATTCCATGAATCAATACTATTTTTAGGCAAAGACGAAAACCAAGTTTTAACACGATCTCTAAATGAAAACGGAAATAACTTCAATTTAACAATATCATTATCCGTGTCTTTCTTCTTTTGCATATCACACAAATCAACAAAGTTGTTTAGATGAGTAGCGGCATCTTCACTAGGAAGGCCGGAGAATTGATCTTTCATAACAAGATTCAACAGAGCAGCATTGATTTCACAAGATTCAACATCGTTAAGAGGAGCAATTGGGGTGCTAAGGAAATCATTATTGTTGGTATTGGAAAAGTCACACAATTTAGGATTATCTTGAGCCATCGTGACAAGCAATCCAACACACAAGCACACAAGAGGCAAGCGAAAAAGAAGCGAATGGAAAAGAGAGGGCGAATAAAACGGCAAGGGTGAAGTGGGGGAGAGGAAAACGAGAGGCAAATGGCAAATAATGTAATGTGAGGGAGATGAGTTTGTGATGGGTACTTGGTATGTCTTGACTTGAGCGAAGACCTCCCCGGCAATGGCGCCAGAAATCCTTCTTGCTACCTCTTGAGCACTGTGTTGGTTTTCCCTTGAAAAGGAAAGGGTGATGCAGCAAAGTAGCGTAAGTATTTCCCTCGGTTTTGAGAACCAAGGTATCAGTCCAGTAGGAGGCTCCACGCAAGTCCCTCGTACCTACACAAACAAACAAGAACCTCGCAACCAACGCGATAAAGGGGTTGTCAATCCCTTCATAGCCACTTACGAAAGTAAGATCTGATAGAAATAATAAGATAAGATAAATATTTTTGGTATTTTTATGATATAGATTGGAAAGTCAAGATTGCAAAATAAAGTAGATCGGAAACTTATATGATGGAAAATAGACCCCGAGCCATTGGTTCCACTAGTGGCTTCTCTCTAGATAGCATAAGTATTACGGTGGGTGAACAAATTACTGTCGAGCAATTGATAGAGAAGTGCATAGTTATGAGAATATCTTGGCATGATCATGTATATAGGCATCACGTCCGCGACAAGTAGACCGACTCCTGCCTGCATCTACTACCATTACTCCACACATCGACCGCTATCCAACATGCATCTAGAGTATTAAGTTCATAAGAACAGAGTAACGCATTAAGCAAGATGACATGATGTAAAGGGATAAACTTAAGCAATATGATATAAACCCTATCTTTTTATCCTTGATGGCACCAATACAATACGTGCCTTGCTGCCCCTAATGTCTGATAACCCACAAGTATAGGGGATCGCAACAATTTTTGAGGATAGAGTATTCAAACCCAAATTTATTGATTCGACACAAGGGGAACCAAAGAATATTCTCAAGTATTAGCAGTTGAGTTGTCAATTCAACCACACCTGGATAACTTAGTATCTGCAGCAAAGTATTTAGTAGCAAAGTAGTACGGAAGTAACGGTAATAGTGGCAAAAGTAACGATAGCAGTTTTGTAGTAATTGTAATAGCAGCAACTGAAAAGTAAATAAGCAAAGCACAATATGTGAAAAGCTCGTAGGCATTGGATCAGTGATGGACAATTATGTCGGGTGCGATTCCTCATGTAATAGTTATAACATAGGGTGACACAAAACTAGCTCCAGTTCATCAATGTAATGTAGGCTGAAAGTGCAACTAATCCCCGGGTGGTTTTGGTAATTAATAACAACATATATATCATTGAACTAATTATTTCTTGAGAATATTTCAGAAAGTTCAGTGATATGGGTATGGCAATGACTGATGATGTGGACCCCTCAAAATGCTAAGGAAAACATTGGCAAAAGCTCAAGACTCTATTTTTGGTTTAGTGATCCAAGATCACATTGAGTCCATAGGAAAGCCAATACTATTAAAAGGGGATGAGGTTATGATGATGATCTGGTTGCTCAAAGTGCTTAGTGATTTATCTCTCAAACTATCAGCAATCTTTCATTCCAACATAAACTCATAAGTAATCTCGGTCCCACCGATTCCATAAACTCACCACACCGAGATGAACCACCTCAGCCATATAGCCAAACCCTAGTAATTTGGATTTTCCGATTCCAAACTCGGTCTTACGAAATTGGTGTTGCCAACCTTCAGAACCTTCAGACTCAAATCGGTGTCACCGAGATGAGAAAGTCGGTCCCACCGAGATTGGCAAACCCTAGACTTTGGAAGAATCGGACTAACCGAGATTGTATTTTCGGTCCCACGAAAATCCCAACGCTCACAAGATTTGAACTTTCGGTCTCACCGAGTTGTCAACTTCGGTCGACCGAGATTGGTCAAATGTGTGTAACAGTTGGATTTTGTGTGGAGGCTATAAATACCCTCCACCTCCTCTTCATTAGTGGAGAGAGCCATCGAAAGAACTACCACTCCTACCTTACATTTCGAGAAGAAAACTACCTACCCTTGTGTTGAGATCAAGTTGCTCCACTCCCACCATATGAAACTTGATTTCTAGCCTTCCCAAGTTGCTTTCCACTCAATCCTTCCTCCACCACAGTCAAATCGGTGAGGAGAGTTGAGTGTTGGGGAGATTATCATTTGAAGCACAAGAGCAAGGAGTTCATCATCACCAACACCATCTATTACCTTTTGGAGGTGGTGCCTCCTAGATTGGTTAGGTGTCGCTTGGGAGCCTCCGTCAAGATGTGGAGTTGAACCAAGAAGTTTGTAAGGGCAAGGAGATCGCCTACTTCGTGAAGATCTACCCCGAGTAAGGCTAGTCCTCCGTGGGCGTAAGCCATGATGGCATAGACAAGGTTGCTTCTTCGTGGACCCTTTGTGGGTGGAGCCCTCCGTGGACTCTCGCAGCCGTTACCCTCCGTGGGTTGAAGTCTCCATCAACGTGGATTGACGATAGCACCACCTATCGGAACCACGAGAAAAATCTCCGTGTCTCCAAATTGCGTTTGCTCTTCTCCACCTCTTATTTACTACATGTGCAATTTACTTTCCGCTGCCACTACTCTAGAATTGCATGTGTAGGGTGATACTTGACTTGCTCATCATTGTGAACTTGCTAGAAACTTGTCCTAATCAAAGGCTAAACTTCTAAATTGTCAAGTAGTCTAATCACCCCCCCTCTAGACATACTTCCGATCCTACAAGTGGTATCAGAGCTTTGGTCTCCATTGGATTGGTTTTCATTGCATTGGATTCCATAAGCTTGGTTTCACAACCTAGGAGAGTATGGCGTCTAGTGAGGTAATTTTCGTGAGGTCCTTACTTTGATGGTTCAAACTTTGCTAGTTGGAAGCACAAAATGAAAATGCATATTCTTGGACATAACCCCGCCGCATGGGGCATTATTTGTTTTGGCTTGCAAGGTGAGTTCTTGAGGAAGGAAAAGTTCGGATCGTGAAGCTACTGCGGATGAGTTGCGGATGTTCTGAACAATGCTCAAGCTTGTGACATTCTCTTCAATGCTTTGTGTCCCGAGGAGTTCAACAAGATCAGCCGTCTTGAGAATGCAAAAGAGATTTGGGATACTTTGGTGAAATGCACGAAGGTACCGAGTCCGTGAAGGAATCAAAGCTAGATGTTCTTCAAGGTCGACTTGACAAGTTCAAGATGAAGGAAGGTGAAGGAGTCGCTGAAATGTACTCTAGGCTTGCTCTCATCACCAATGAGATGGCAGGCTTAGGAAGCGAAGAAATGACCGACCGATTCATCATCAAGAAGATTCTCAGAGCTTTGGATGGAAAGTATGACACCGTGTGCACTTTGATCCAAATGATGCCAAACTATAAAGATCTCAAGCCTACCGAAGTCAATGGAAGGATTGTTGCTCATGAGATGACACTTAAAGACAAGGAAGAGCTTCACAACAAGTCAAGTGGTGCTTACAAAGCTGCAGTTGAAGCTCCTACATCCTCAAGTGACAAGCTAGTTTCCAATGAAGAGATAAGCCTAATGGTGAAGAACTTCAACAAATTCTACAAGAGTAGAAGCAAGGAAAGAAGCTCAAAGTCTAGATCATATGATGAAAAGAGATCTTCTAGTCGTGATCGAAACTGCTACAATTGTGGAAGACCGGACACTACTCAAATGAGTGTTCGACTCCTCACAAGAGAAGAGAAGAATCTCCAAGAAGAAGAAGCTCAAGAGAAGAGTCGCCTCGAAAAGAGAGAAGGAGTAGTGATGATCGTTATGAACGAAGATCCTCTCGGAGAAGCAAGGATTCGGAAAGGAAAGACAAGTCATGAAGGAGCTACACAAGAAGAAAACATCAAGCTCATGTTGGTGAATGGGTTTCGGCTCCGACTCGACAATCACTCGAAAGAAGCTATCACTCCAACTCCGAATATAGTCAAGATGAAGGTGTTGCCGGTCTTGCTCTCGTATCCTCCAACTTCAACTCCTATGACTTGTTTGATTCACCAAATGAGGGAATTGGAAGATGCTTCATGGCAAAAGGCCCCAAGGTATCACACCCTGAGTTTATTGACTTTGATAGTGATGAGGATGACTTGCTTGGTGAAGATGAGCTTTTACATGATAAATCTAGTGAGCCTAGTAATGATGAACATGCTAGTAGTCTTTATAGTCGAGAAGAGTCGAATGACAATGCTATGAAGGAGATTGAGCGTCTAACTAAAGAACTAAACACTCTGAAGTTAGCTCATGAAACAACTCAAGAAGATCATAGAGAGCTCCTAAGATCTCATGAGAAGCTACGCTTCGAGAAGCTCAATCTAGAGCAAGAACATGAGTTTCTAAAAGCTATCAATGACGATCTTGAAAGAAGAGTTCTTCATATCTTGCCAAACGACTTCTCTTGTCTAATTTCTTGCCACCTATTAAAACTAAGCATGACAAGCATAAGAAAAATTCTTCATCTAGAAGCAACATAATTGGTTCTAGTAGTTCTCTTGATTCCACTAACAATGTTTCAAGCCAAGTTTCACTTGAGCAAGAAAATAGTTTATTGAAAGGGATTATAGAGAAAGGTGTCTACAAGATTCTTGCGGAAGCAAGAGCTTTGAGAAATTGTTCGCAAGCAAGGAAGACACCGGAAGAATCAAGGAATTGGTTTTGAGCGAAAGTTCAACGCCGAGGGTGTTGAATGGGAAGAAGGTCAATATCCCACTCCAAAGTTTGTTTCTCAAGAGGAGAAGTATGATCCTACTTCTTCCAATGTGGAACAAGCTCAAGATGACCTTCCACCACAAGACCACAAGCTAAAAGGCAAGGACAAGCTTCAAGAGGAGATTGATGCATTCATTGAAGCACCCAAGGCCATGGTCAAGTGGGTTCCCAAGGCAACTTCAAGTTCTACTTCGACAAGCTCAACTACTACCCCAAGAATTCCCATCAAGATGATGTGGATCCCGAAGAAGAAGAACTAGAGAGTTCTTGAGGGTGACTCTGCCAACATACTTCACTCACATTCATTTTGGCAAAGAACTTGTGCAATCAACTTCCACATCTTGCACTAGTTCATGGAGTCACAAACCCTCATGTTGGTAAGTCAAGGGACAAGGTAATCATTGCATTCATGGACATCATCTATTGTGTACTTCAATCTATGTCCATGGATATCCTTGTTTGTTCCTTGTGGGACTAACCCATGTAGGTATTGAAAGTGCCCGAATCCAAAGGATTGCTCCCAACTCTTGATGATCTTCATCAACATTGAGCATCCACATCTTCAACATCTACATGAAGTCTTCAACGACAACCCAAGGTTAGTTTGACCCTTTAAAAGGGGTCCTCACATCAAGGGGGAGCTTTGCTCTCAAGAATTGAGCAAAAGCATCTTCAAATGATGTGAACACATTAATGCTTTATGGAAAAGTGGTAACCCCACTTGTGCTTAAACGATGAGTATGACCTATGATCAAATGTTCTCATTTGACTCCTAAGTCAATATACTCATATATAGATGACCTAGTCATCGCCAAATTGTGTGCTAGTTGCTAGTGTTTTGTTTGTGCATGTTTGACACATATTTCATTTGCTATCTTATTGTGTGAGCATGTTGGATGCATGATTCTATCCATTCGAGGACATCCATTTGTTGCTTTGGTCTTTTGGATTTTTCTTTTTGACCAAATGGATGGACAAGAATGCCTAAGTTCCTCCCCTAGCTATCTATGCTTTCTTGTCTCAAACTCTATTCATGCTTATATCACAAACTTTGAACAAGACTTTTTGGACGCACCGAGTGAGGAGCACTCGGAGCCACCGATCCGTCAAAAGCCTAAATTCCAAAACCTTCTAAGTACTTTCGGTCAAACCAATATACTCAAATCGGACGGACCAAATCACTTGGATTGATCTAGGTTTTCACCTCGGTGAAACCGAGTTACAAATCTCGGCGTGACCGATGTGTGTAATTGCTTGCGCTAACCATCTCGGTCCCACCGAAGTTTTCCAACTTCGGTCCCACCGACAACCGAAGGGTATATATACCCGAGGGCAGCGCGTTGATTATTCCTTCAAAACTCCTCGCCCCAAACCCTTCGCTGCCGTCGCCGTGGTCTCCGGATCGTCTCCGCCGTCGCTTTGGCGCCCTGCCATGGTCTCCATCGCCGTCAATGGTCAATCTCATCGCGCCGTTGCGCCGTAGTGAAACTTCACCAAGTTGGGTGAGTTTCATCCTCTCGTGCTTCAACCTCGATTCAATGCACGATAGGTTTTGCCTAGTTTCTTGCCAAGTTTGAAATCTTCCTATCCAGCAGATTAGATCTTAGAACAAAATTCGAGTGAAAATTTTAGGGTTAGGTTTCACGAACACATCTCGGTGTGACCGATTCTACATTCTCGGATGACCGATTTGGCCTCTGGCCATTGCCTTTGCACTTTTCGGTTAAACCGAAGTTGTGCAAATCGGTAAGACCGAAATGAGGACTCAGTGAAACCCTAGTGCTCTCGGCTAGACCGAAACCCATTTCGGTCAACCGAAAGTGGTGTGAATGGTGCTGTTTAGACACTTGGATTCACGAATTTTAGACTCGGTCGGACGAAATGCATTCTGTGAAAACCTAAAACTGAAGTTTGAACTCATTTATTTTGCAAAATCCTCTGCGGTTTGTGATAACTCTTCTATTCTGCCTATACCTATTCTATTCACAGGTTGTCGGTCATATACGATGCAAGTGACAGCGAACAGTCTGAATCACCGGTTGAGATTCCAGAGGCGATCACAAGTCTGAAGCAAGCAGTTTTTCGATGATGGAGAGAGGAGCACTCCAAGTGGTTTGCTGCTGCTGCCACCAGGGCGAGGAAGAAGAGGAATTCGATGAGGAAGACTCGACTTTGTTCTTGAGGAGGAGATTACTTCCAAGCCTAAGAGGAAAGTGGTTGCCAAGGGCTATCAAGGGCAACAAACAAAGAAAGGCACCAAAAAGAGAAGAAGTCCACAGCTGCAAAGAAGCTGAGCATGGAAGAAGAAACCTCCAAAGAAGATCAAGAAAACTTCCAAGAGGAAGAGGCTAGTTCATGATGAAGGCGATGATGATTACGATGAGGAAGCACCCCAGCCTCCTCGAAGCAAAAGTTGATGGGAGATGCCATCGAGGCAGGAGCACCCACTAAATCTAAGCCATCAGCTCCAGCAAAAAGGCAGCCCAAGCCAAACCTCTTTGCCAAGCCAAAGAAAACAGAAGAAATATTCCTGCTTGAGAGAAGAAGAAGGACAATGTGCCACCGCTGAATCGATGAAGAGGCACATGTTTTGGTTGAAGCTTAGACGAAACTTCCAAGGCATAATGATGCTCATCCTCGAGCTGAAAATATGAAGGAAAGGAAGGACAAAGGTCTCGAGCTATGGAGGCAAGTTGATCCATATGCCACCAGGAGAAGGACAGCTATTGACTCAAGGTTCCACACCGAGAGAGCAACAAGATTTCTATGAGGCAGTGCTCATGGACAAGAAACCAATTGTTGCTGACACGGATATGTAGACCGGGAATACATCGACAATGAAGAGCACAGAGACTACTTCCCACATGTGCATGAGAGCTTCACCGCATGTGGAGTTGCTGAGTTTGTTGGTCGAAGTTGACCGCTTGGAATGATGAGATGATCATGCGGTTCTATGCCACACACATTTCTATCCAGATGGCAGAATTGTATGGATGACAGAAGGCCAGAGATTCTCTTCAACTGTTGAAGAATGGAGAGCGTTGCTGAATGCTCCAGTATCAAGAGATGATGATGTAGATGTCTATGGAATTCCCAAGAAGAATCACGAGTCTATGAAGAACATGTACAATGAGGTACCAGACAAGGATGTTGAGATATGGAAGCTTGGATCAGTTTATCATCTTCAGGCAGGTCTCCCAACCACTAACACCATTACGAGGCATACTTTGATGCCCAAGTCGAGACCACCGCATGATAAGAGGCTATTCTATCAACATGCTGCACATTCGGATCGAAGACACCTTTTAAGGTGATGGACACGATAGTTGAGACTATCAAGAGGACAATGACAGCAGACTGAAGAGGTCATGTGGGTTTGCTCCGCACATTCAGATGCTCATCAATGCCAAGTTTGGCACGGACACCTACCGTTGGATAGACCCCACTTGCCACCGCAGCTGAACATGAAGATAATGAAGTTGTGATGGTGAGGATGCTCCCACATCTGTTGAAGGACACGCTAAGTCTGAAGCTGCCAAACAAGCTAAAGCTGAGAAGGAAGCAGCAAGAGCAAAGAAAGCCCAAGAGCGTTGGAGAACAACTTCTTGAAGCCACTCGGAGGATTGAACTACGCTGGCCAGCATAGTGCGATCTCGGGAGAGTCTTGAGAGGATAGTTGAAGATAAGTTCCATGCTCTGGATGTCAAGTCGATCAAGTCAGTCACCGTCAACAAGCTTGAGGCGACATTGAGGAAGCCAAGAGGAGAAGGCGAGCTCATGAAGGAGATGGAAGATGATCTAGTCCAGATGACTATGAGCAGCTGCTGCAGTGCCTACAAAGCCCAGATCATTGCTATTCGATGGGAGACCCCAGGGCTACTACATCAGCACCTCCTACAGCTCCATCAGTTCCTGCTCCAGCTCCAGTGTCTACTCCTCCAGCTCCACAGACTTCAGCAGAAGCTTTTGCAGATGCAGCTATCTCCACTCCATCGACGCAGACAGGAGCCGCCAGCAGAGTCCCTAGTGACGATTAGCTCTATACCTTTCGAACTTTTTGGTAACTTGTTGCCAAAGGGGAAAATTGTATAGATCATAGGACTTCGAGAGAGAGTGCTCGTTTTTGCTCTTTCGTTTGCGGTTTTCCTTGAGATACTTTTGAGTTTTCCGAGACATTTCGTGTGTTTGATACTACGTTTGCTCTATCTTTGATGAGTGCTTGATCATACTATGCTTAATGAGTGCTTAATGCTTATCATATTCTATCCATATCTTGTATGATCATTTACTCATGTCTTGGTGATTGGGTGCATGCTATTCATTCTTATCATTTTGTGCGCTCCACCAAGATGTATGTGACATGGAAGAGTGACCCATGATCCTAATCGATTGTGCATTTGCATTCAAGCGCAAATCTTAAATAATGCACAAATTTAGGGGGAGCTCTTGCTTATCACATACTTCTCAAAGCGACGATGTTATTCATTGATTATATCATTTGTCGAAGCTTTGATCTATATGTTGTCATCAATTACCAAAAAGGGGGAGATTGAAAGTGCAACTAATCCCCGGGTGGTTTTGGTAATTAATAACAACATATATATCATTGAACTAATTATTTCTTGAGAATATTTCAGAAAGTTCAGTGATATGGGTATGGCAATGACTGATGATGTGGACCCTCAAAATGCTAAGGAAAACATTGGCAAAAGCTCAAGACTCTATTTTGGTTTAGTGATCCAAGATCACATTGAGTCCATAGGAAAGCCAATACTATTAAAAGGGATGAGGTTATGATGATGATCTGGTTGCTCAAAGTGCTTAGTGATTTATCTCTCAAACTATCGCAATCTTTCATTCCAACATAAACTCATAAGTAATCTCGGTCCCACCGATTCCATAAACTCAGTCACACCGAGATGAACCACCTCACCATATAGCCAAACCCTAGTAATTTCGGATTTTCCGATTCCAAACTCGGTCTTACGAAATTGGTGTTGCCAACCTTCAGAAACCTTACGTACTCAAATCGGTGTCACCGAGATGAGAAAGTCGGTCCCACCGAGATTGGCAAACCCTAGACTTTGGAAGAATCGGACTAACCGAGATTGTATTTTCGGTCCCACGAAAATCCCAACGTTCACAAGATTTGAACTTTCGGTCTCACCGAGTTGTCAACTTCGGTCCGACCGAGATTGGTCAAATGTGTGTAACGGTTGGATTTTGTGTGGAGGCTATAAATACCCTCCACCTCCTCTTCATTCGTGGAGAGAGCCATCGAAAGAACTACCACTCCTACCCTACATTTCGAGAAGAAAACTACCTACCCTTGTGTTGAGATCAAGTTGCTCCACTCCCACCATATGAAACTTGATTTCTAGCCTTCCCAAGTTGCTTTCCACTCAATCCCTTCCTCCACCACAGCCAAATCTGTGAGGAGAGTTGAGTGTTGGGGAGATTATCATTTGAAGCACAAGAGCAAGGAGTTCATCATCACCAACACCATCTATTACCTTTTGGAGGTGGTGCCTCCTAGATTGGTTAGGTGTCGCTTGGGAGCCTCCGTCAAGATGTGGAGTTGAACCAAGAAGTTTGTAAGGGCAAGGAGATCGCCTACTTCGTGAAGATCTACCCCGAGTAAGGCTAGTCCTCCGTGGGCGTAAGCCATGATGGCATAGACAAGGTTGCTTCTTCGTGGACCCTTCGTGGGTGGAGCCCTCCGTGGACTCTCGCAGCCGTTACCCTCCGTGGGTTGAAGTCTCCATCAACGTGGATTGACGATAGCACCACCTATCGGAACCACGAGAAAAATCTCCGTGTCTCCAAATTGCGTTTGCTCTTCTCCACCTCTTATTTACTACATGTGCAATTTACTTTCGCTGCCACTACTCTAGAATTGCATGTGTAGGGTGATACTTGACTTGCTCATCATTGTGAACTTGCTAGAAACTTGTCCTAATCAAAGGCTAAACTTTTAAATTGTCAAGTAGTCTAATCACCCCCCCTCTAGACATACTTCCGATCCTACATAGGCATGTATTCCGAATATAGTCATACGTGCTTATGGAAAAGAACTTGCATGACATCTTTTGTCCTACCCTCCCGTGGCAGCAGGGTCCTAGTGGAAACTAAGGGATATTAAGGCCTCCTTTTAATAGAGTACCGGACCAAAGCATTAACACATAGTGAATACATGAACTCCTCAAACTACGGTCATCATCGAGAAGTATCCCGATTATTGTCACTTCAGGGTTGTCGGATCATAACACATAATAAGTGACTATAGAGTTGCAAGATAGGATCAATAACTCACATATATTCATGAAAACATAATAGGTTCAGATCTGAAATCATGGCACTCGGGCCCTAGTGACAAGCATTAAGCATAGCAAAGTCATAGCAACATCAATCTCAGAACATAGTGGATACTAGGGATCAAACCCTAACAAAACTAACTTGATTACATGGTAAATCTCATCCAACCCATCACCGTCCAGCAAGTCTACGATGGAATTACTCACGCACGGCGGTGAGCATCATAAAATTGGTGATGGAGGATGGTTGATGATGATGACGGTAACGAATCCCCTTCTCCGGAGCCCCGAACGGACTCCAGATCAGCCCTCCCGAGAGAGATTAGGGCTTGGCGGCGGCTCCGTATCATAAAACATGATGAAACTTTCTCTCTGATTTTTTTCTCCGTGATAGAGAATATATGGAGTTGGAGTTGAAGTCGGTGGACATCCAGGGGGCCCACGAGGGGGAGGGGGTGCGCCCCCACCCTCGTGGACAAGGTGTGGGCCCCCTGACCTTGATTCTTTCTCCAGTATTTTTATATTTTCCAAAAATAATCTCCGTGGATTTTCAGGTCATTCCGAGAACTTTTGTTTCTGCACAAAAATAACACCATGGCAGTTCTGCTGAAAACAGCGTCAGTCCAGGTTAGTTTCATTCAAATCATGCAAGTTAGAGTCCAAAACTAGGGCAAAAGTGTTTGGAAAAGTAGATACGTTGGAGACGTATCAACTCCCCCAAGCTTAAACTTTTGCTTGTCCTCAAGCAATTCAGTTGATAAACTGAAAGTGATAAAGAAAAAACTTTTACAAACTCTGTTTTGCTCTTGTTGTTGTACATATGTAAAGCCATCATTCAAATTTTCAGCAAAGATTATGAACTAACAATATTCACAATAACACTTAGGTCTCATGTTTACTCATATCAATGGCATAATCAACTAGCGAACAATAATAATAAATCTCAGATGACAACACTTTCTCAAAACAGTCATAATATGATATAACAAGATGGTATCTCGCTAGCCTTTTCTGAGACCGCAAAACATAAATGCAAAGCACCTTTAAAGATGAAGGACTGACTAAACATTGTAAGTCATGGTAAAAGAGATCCAGTCAAGTCATACCCAATATAAACTAATAGTAATGCATGCAAATGACAATGTGCTCTCCAGCGGGTGCTTTTTAATAAGAGGGTGATGACTCAACATAAAAGTAAATAGATAGGCCCTTCGCAGAGGGAAGCAGGGAGTTGTAGAGGTGCCAGAGCTCGATATTAAAATAGAGATAAATAACATT
Source organism: Aegilops speltoides (assembly GCA_021437245.1). NCBI lineage: Eukaryota > Viridiplantae > Streptophyta > Magnoliopsida > Poales > Poaceae > Aegilops > Aegilops speltoides. The sequence goes on from CM038143.1 coordinate 388,655,253, forward strand.
TTGAGCGGTATACTTTCACTGTCAACGCAACAACTATGAGATCTCGATATCTTCCATGCTACATACATTATAGGCGGTTCCCAAACAGAATGGTAAAGTTTATACTCCCCCACCACCAACAAGCACCAATCCATGGCTTGCTCGAAACAACGAGTGCCTCCAACTAGCAACAACCTTGGGGGAGTTTTGTTTAATTGTTTTGATTTGCTTTGATCTTTTTGATCATGGGACTGGGCATCCCGGTTGCCAGCCATTTTCTCGTGAATGAGGAGCGGAGTCCACTTCTCTTGGGAATAACCCACCTAGCATGGAAGATACAGACAACCCTAGTTGATACATGAGCTGCTCGAGCATACAAAAGAGAATTTCATTTGAAAGTTTGGAGTTTGGCACACACAAATTTACTTGGAACGGCAGGTAAATACCGCATATAGGAAGGTATGGTGGACTCATATAGAATAACTTTGGGGTTTATGGAGTTTGGATGCACAAGCAGTATTCCCGCTTAGTACAGGTGAAGGCTAGCAAAAGACTGGGAAGCGACCAACTGAGAGAGAGACAACAGTCATGAACATGCATTAAAATTAATCAACACCGAGTGCAAGCATGAGTAGGATATAATCCACCATGAACATAAATATCATGAAGGCTATGTTGATTTTGTTTCAACTACATGCGTGAACGGATACCACCCTATCATACCACATCACAACCATTTTAATAGCATGTTGGCACGCAAGGTAAACCATTATAAGCTCCTAGCTAATTAAGCATGGCATAAGCAACTATGATCTCTAATTGTCATTGTGTAGGATCGGAAGTATGTCTAGAGGGGGGGTGATTAGACTACTTGACAACTTAAAAATTTATCCTTTTGATTAGGGCAAGTTTTTAGCAAGTTCACAATGATAACCAAGTCAAGTATCACCCTACACATGCAATTCTAGAGTTGTGGCAGCGGAAAGTAAATTGCACGTATAGTAAATGAGAGGTGGAGAAGAGCAAACACAATTTGGAGACACGGAGATTTTTTCTCGTGGTTCCGATAGGTGGTGCTATCGTCAATCCACGTTGATGGAGACTTCAACCCACGGAGGGTAACGGCTGCGAGAGTCCACGGAGGGCTCCACCCACGAAGGGTCCACGAAGAAGCAACCTTGTCTATGCCATCATGGCCTACGTCCACGGAGGACTAGCCTTACTCGGGGTAGATCTTCACGAAGTAGGCGATCTCCTTGCCCTTACAAACTCCTTGGTTCAACTCCACATCATGACGGAGGCTCCCAAGCGACACCTAACCAATCTAGGAGGCACCACCCTCCAAAAGGTAATAGATGGGGTTGGTGATGATGAACTCCTTGCTCTTGTGCTTCAAATGATAATCTCCCCAACACTCAACTCTCCTCACTGATTTGGCTGTGGTGGAAGAAAGGATTGAGTGGAAAGCAACTTGGGAAGGCTAGAGATCAAGTTTCATATGGTGGGAGTGGAGCAACTTGATCTCAACACAAGGGTAGGTAGTTTTCTTCTCAGAAATGTAAGGTAGGAGTGGTAGTTCTTTGTGATGGCTCTCTCCACGAATGAAGAGGAGGTGGAGGGGTATTTATAGCCTCCACACAAAATCCAACCGTTACACATTTGACCAATCTCGGTCGGACCGAAGTTGACAACTCGGTGGGACCGAAAGTTCAAATCTTGTGAGCGTTGGGATTTTCAGTGGGACCGAAAATACAATCTCGGTTAGTCCGATTCTTCCAAAGTCTAGGGTTTGCCAATCTCGGTGGGACCGACTTTCTCATCTCGGTGACACCGATTTGAGTCTGAAGGTTCTGAAGCTTGGCAACACCAATTTCGTATGACCGAGTTTGGAATCGGAAAATCCGAAATTCTTAGGGTTTGGCTATATGGTGAGGTGGTTCATCTCGGTGTGACTGGTTTGGAATCGGTGGGACCGAGATTACTTATGAGTTTATGTTGGAATGAAAGATTGCTGATAGTTTGAGAGATAAATCACTAAGCACTTAGAGCAACCAGATCATCATCATAACCTCATCCCTTTTAATAGTATTGGCTTTCCTATGGACTCAATGTGATCTTGGATCACTAAACCAAAATGGAGTCTTGAGCTTTTGCCAATGTTTTCCTTAGCATTTTGAGGGGTCCACATCATCAGGTCATTGCCATACCCATATCAATGAACTTTCTGAAATATTCTCAAGAAATGATTAGTTCAATGATATATATGTTGTTATTAATTACCAAAACCACCCGGGGATTAGTTGCACTTTCAATCTCCCCCTTTTTGGTAATTGATGACAACATATAGATCAAAGCTTCGACAAATGATATAATCAATGAATAACATCGTCGCTTTGAGAAGTATGTGATAAGCAAGAGCTCCCCCTAAATTTGTGCATTATTTAAGATTTGCGTTTGAATGCAAATGCACAATCGATTAGGATCATGGGTCACTCTTCCATGTCACATACATCTTGGTGGAGCGCACAAAATGATAAGAATGAATAACATGCACCCAATCACCAAGACATGAGTAAGTGATCATACAAGATATGAATGGAATATGATAAGCAATAAGCACACATTAAGCATAGTATGATCAAGCACTCATCAAGATAGAGCAAACGTAGTATCAAACACACGAAATGTCTCAAAGAACTCAAAAGTATCTCAAGGAAAACCGCAAACGAAAGAGCAAAAACGAGCACTCTCTCTCTCGAAGCCCTATGATCTATACAATTTCTCCCCCTTTGGCAACAAGTTACCAAAAAGTTCGAAAGGTATAGAGCTAATCGTCACTCGGGACTCTGCTGGCGGCTCCTGTCTGCGTCGATGGAGTGGAGATAGCTGCATCTGCAAAAGCTTCGCTGAAGTCTGTGGAGCTGGAGGAGTGGATCTTGGAGCTGGTCTTTGGGCCGACGGAGCTGTAGGAGGTCTTGATGTAGTAGCCACAGGGTGCATCCTTTGGAATAGCAAATGATCTGGGCTTTGTGGGCACTGCAGCAGCTGCTCATAGTCATCTGGACTAGATCATCTTCCATCTCCTCATGAGTTCTGCCTTCTCCTTCTTAGCTTCCTCAATGTCGCCTCAAGCTTGTTGGCGGTGACTGCACTTGATCGACTTGACATCCAGAGCATGGAACTTATCTTCAACTATCCTCTCAAGGCTCTCCGAGACGCACTATGCTGGCCAGGCGTAGCTCAATTCTCTGAGTGGCTTCAAGAAGTTGTTCTCCAACGCTCTTGGGCTTTGCTTCTTGCTTCCTTCTCAGCTTTAGCTTGTTTGGCAGCTTCAGACTTAGCATGTCCTTCGACGGATGTGGGAGCATCCTCGGTCATCACAACTTCATTATCTTCATGTTCAGGGCTGCGGTGGCAAGTGGGGTCTATCCAACAGTAGGTGTCCGTGCCAAACTTGGCATTAATGAGCATCCGAATATGCGGAGCAAACCCACACGACCTCTTACGGTCTCGCTGCTGTCCTCTTGATAGTCTCTACTATCGTGTCCATCACCTTAAAAGGTGTCTTCGATCTAGAATGTGCAGCATGTTGATAGAATACCCTCTTATCATGCGGTGGTCTCGACTTGGGCATCAAAGTATGCCTCGAGAATGGTGTTGGTGGTTGGGAGACCTGCTCAAGATAATAAACTGATCCAAGCTTCCATATCTCAACATCCTTCTCGGTACCTCATTGTACATGTTCTTCATAGACTCGTGATTCTTCTTTGGAATGCCATAGACATCAACATCATCATCCTTTGATCTTGGTGCATTCAGCAACGCTCTCCATTCTTCAACAGTTGAATGGAATCTCGTCCTACATCATCCATACAATTCGCCATCTGGATAGAAGTGTGCGGTGGCATAGAACTGCATGATCATCTCATCATTCCAAGCGATCGGTTTCGACCAACAAACTCTGCAATCCCACAAGCGGTGAAGCTCTCATGCACATGTGGGAAATAGTCTCTGTGCTCTTCACCGTCGATGTAATCCCGGTCTACATATCTGTGTCGGCAACAATTGGCTTCTTGTCCATGAGCACTGCCTCATAGAAATCTTGTTGCTCTCGGTGTGGAACCTTGGGTCAACAGCTGTCCTTCTCTGGTGGCATATGGATCAACTTGCCTCCATAGCTCGAGTCCTTTATCCTTCCTTTCCTTCATATTTTCAGCTCGAGGATGAGCATCATTATGAACTGGCGGTTTACATGCGAGCTTTAGCAAAACATGAGCCTCATCATCGATTCTGCAGGTGGCACATTGTCCTTCTTCTTTTCTCAAGCGGTATGTTCCTCACAGTTTTCTTTGGCTTGGCAGCAGGTTTGGCTTGGGCTGCCTTTCTTTGGAGCTGATGGCTTAGCTTTTGTGGGTGCTCCTGCTTCGATGGCATCTCCCATCAACTTCGCTTCGAGGAGGCTGGGGTGCTTCCTCATCTAATCATCATCATCGACTTCTTCATGAACTAGCCTCTTCCTCTTGGAAGTTTTCTTGATCTTGCTGGAGGTTTCTTCTTCCATGCTCAGTTTCTTTGCAGCTGTGGATTTATTTACCTTGCTGGTGCCTTTCTTTGACTGTTGCCCTTGATAGCCCTTGGCAACCACTTGCCTTTTTGGCTTAGAAGTTATCTCCTCATCTGCAACAAAGTCAGAGTCTTCCTCATCAGAATTCCTCTTCTTCCTGGCCCTGGTGGCAGCTGCAGGCAGTCCACTTGGAGTGCTTCTCTCTCCATCATCTGAAAAACTGCTTGCTTCAGGACTTGTCACTGCCTCAGGAATCTCAACTGGTGATTCAGACCTGTTCTGGCTGTCACTTGCATCAGACATGACTGACAACCTGTGAATAGAGTAGGTATAGGCAGAATAGAAGAGTTATCACAAACTGCAGAGGATTTTGCAAAAAGAATGAGTTCAAACTTTAGTCTTAGGTTTTCACAGAATACATTTCGGTCTGACCGAGTCTAAAAATTTGGTGAATCCGAAGTGTCTAAACCTAACCGTACACACCACTTTCGGTTGGACCGAAATGGGTTTCGGTCTAGCCGAGAGCACTAGGGTTTCACTAAATCCTCACTTCGGTCTTACCGATTTGCACAACTTCGGTTTAACCGAAAAGTGCGGTCTAATGGCCAGAGGCCAAATCGGTCGATCCGAGAATGTAGAATCGGTCACACCGAGATGTGTTCGCGAAACCTAACCTAAAATTTTCACTCGAATTTTGTTCTATGATCTAATCTGCTTGGATAGGAAGATTTCAATCTTGGCAAGAAACTAGGCAAAACCTATCGTGCATAGAATCAGCGGTTGAAGCACGAGAGGGATGAAACTCACCCAATCTGGTGGAGCTTCACTACGGCGGCAACGGCGCGATGAGATTGTCCGTTGACGGCGATGGAGACCCGCGGCGAGCGCGCACAGTGATGGCGGAGACGATCCGGAGACCACGGCGACGGCAAATAAGGGTTTGAGGCGGGCGTTTGAAGAAGTAATCAGCGCTGTCCTCGGTATATATACCCTTCGGTTGTCGGTGGGACCGAGTTTGAAAACTTCGGTGGGACCGAGATGGTTAATGCGTGCGATTACTCACTTCGATCACGCCGAAATTTGTAACTTCGGTTTCACCGAGGTGAAAACCTAGATCAATCCAAGTGATTTGATCCGTCGATTTGAGTATATCGGTTTGACCGAAAGTACTTAGAAGGTTTTGGAAGTTAGGCTTTTGACGGATCGGTGGCTCAAGTGCTCCTCACTCGATCTGTCCGAAAAAGTCTTGTTCAAAGTTTGTGATATAAGCATGAATGGAGTTTGAGACAAGAAAGCATAGATAGCTAGGGGAGGAACTTAGGCATTCTTGTCCATCCATTTGGTCAAAAAGAAAAAACCAAAAGACCAAAGCAACAAATGGATGTCCTCGAATGGATAAAATCATGCATCCAACATGCTCACACAATAAGATAGCAAATGAAATATGTGTCAAACATGCACAAACAAAACACTAGCAGCTAGCACACAATTTGGCGATGACTAGGTCATCTATATATGAGTATATTGACTTAGGAGTCAAATGAGAACATTTGATCATAGGTCATACTCATCGTTTAAGCACAAGTGGGGTTACCACTTTTCCATAAAGCATTAATGTGTTCACATCATTAGAAGATGCTTTAGCTCATTTCTTTAGAGCAAAGCTCCCCCTTGATGTGAGAACCCCTTTTAAAGGGTCAAACTAACCTTGGGTTGTCGTTGAAGACTTCATGTAGATGTTGAAGATGTGGATGCTCAATGTTGATGAAGATCACCAAGAGTTGGGAGCAATCCTTTGGATTCGGGCACTTTCAATACCTACATGGGTTAGTCCCACAAGGAACAAACAAAAATATCCATGGACATAGATTGAAGTACACAATAGATGATGTCCATGAAAGCAATGATTACCTTGTCCCTTGACTTACCAACATGAGGGTTTGTGACTCCATGAACTAGTGCAAGATGTGGAAGTTGATTGCACAAGTCCTTGCCAAAATGAATGTGAGTGAAGTATATTGGCGGAGTCACCCTCAAGAACTCTCTAGTTCTTCTTCTTCGGGATCCACATCATCTTGATGGGAATCCTTGGTGTAGTAGTTGAGCTTGTCGAAGTAGAACTTGAAGTTGCCTTGGGAACCCACTTGACCATGGCCTTGGGTGCTTCAATTAATGCATCAATCTCCTCTTGAAGCTTGTCCTTGCCTTTTAGCTTGTGGTCTTGTGGTGGAAGGTCATCTTGAGTTTGTTCCACATTGGAAGAAGTAGGATCATACTTCTCTTCTTGAGAAACAAACTTTGGAGTGGGATATTGACCTTCTTCCCATTCAACACCCTCGGCGTTGAACTTTCGCTCAAAACCAATTCCTTGATTCTTCCTGTCTTCCTTGCTTGCGAACAATTTCCTCAAAGCTCTTGCTTCCGCAAGGCTCTTGTAGACACCTTTCTCTATAATCCCTTTCAATAGACTATTTTCTTGCTCAAGTGAAACTTGGCTTGAAACATTGTTAGTGGAATCAAGAGAATTACTAGAAGTAACAACATTTGATTTAGCATGATTATTGTTACTACTAGATGAAGAATTTTCTTATGCTTGTCATGCTTAGTTTTGATAGGTGGCAAGAAATTAGACAAGAGAAGTCGTTTGGCAAGATATGAAGAACTCTTCTTTCAAGATCGTCATTGATAGCTTTTAGAAACTCATGTTCTTGCTCTAGATTGAGCTTCTCGAGCGTAGCTTCTCATGAGATCTTAGGAGCTCTCTATGATCTTCTTGAGTTGTTTCATGAGCTAACTTAAGAGTGTTTAGTTCTTTAGTTAGGCGCTCAATCTCCTTCATAGCATTGTCATTCGACTCTTCTCGACTATAAAGACTACTAGCATGTTCATCATTACTAAGCTCACTAGATTTATCATGTAAAAGCTCATCTTCACCAAGCAAGTCATCCTCATCACTATCAAAGTCAATAAACTCAGGGTGTGATACCTTGGGGCCTTTTGCCATGAAGCATCTTCCAATTCCCTCATTTGGTGAATCAAATATGTCATAGGAGTTGGAGTTGGAGGACACGAGAGCAAGACCGCAACACCTTCATCTTGACTGTATTCGGAGTTGGAGTGATAGCTTCTTTGGAGTGATTGTCGGAGTCGGGCCGAAACCCATTCACCAACATGAGCTTGATGTTTTCTTCTTGTGTAGCTCCTTGATGACTTGTCTTTCCTTTCCGAATCCTTGCTTCTCCGAGAGGATCTTCGTTCATAACGATCATCTCTACTCCTTCTCTCTTTTGAGGCGACTCTTCTCTTGAGCTTCTTCTTCTTGGAGATTCTTCTCTTCTCTTGTGGGGAGTCGAACACTCATTTGAGTAGTGTCCGGTCTTCCACAATTGTAGCAGTTTCGATCACGACTAGAAGATCTCTTTTCATCATATGATCTAGACTTTGAGCTTCTTTCCTTGCTTCTACTCTTGTAGAATTTGTTGAAGTTCTTCACCATTAGGCTTATCTCTTCATTGGAAACTAGCTTGTCACTTGAGGTTGTGGGAGCTTCAAGCTGCAGCTTTGTAAGCACCACTTGACTTGTTGTGAAGCTCTTCCTTATCTTTAAGTGTCATCTCATGAGCAACAATCCTTCCAATGACTTGGTAGGCTTGAGATCTTTGTAGTTTGGCATCATTTGGATCAAAGTGCACACGGTGTCATACTTTCCATCCAAAGCTCGAGAATCTTCTTGATGATGAATCGGTCGGTCATTTCTTCACTTCCTAAGCCTGCCATCTCATTGGTGATGAGAGCAAGCCTAGAGTACATTTCAGCGACTCCTTCACCTTCCTTCATCTTGAACTTGTCAAGTGACCTTGAAGAACATCTAGCTTTGATTCCTTCACGGACTCGGTACCTTCGTGCATTTCACCAAAGTATCCCAAATCTCTTTTGCATTCTCAAGGCGGCTGATCTTGTTGAACTCCTCGGGACACAAAGCATTGAAGAGAATGTCACAAGCTTGAGCATTGTTACGTAACATCCGCAACTCATCCGCAGAGCTTCCGCGATCCGGAACTTTTCCTTCCTCGAAGAACTCACCTTGCAAGCCAACACAAATAATGCCCCATGCGGCGGTTATGTCCAAGAATATGCATTTTCATTTTATGCTTCCAACTAGCAAAGTTTGAACCATCAAAGTAAGGACCTCTCTGAAATTACCCTCACTAGGCGCCATACTCTCCTAGGTTGTGAAACCAAGCTTATGGAGTCAATGCAATGGAAACCAATCCAATGGAAACCAAAGCTCTGATACCACTTGTAGGATCGGAAGTATGTCTAGAGGGGGGGTGATTAGACTACTTGACAACTTAAAAATTTATCCTTTTGATTAGGGCAAGTTTTTAGCAAGTTCACAATGATAACCAAGTCAAGTATCACCCTACACATGCAATTCTAGAGTTGTGGCAGCGGAAAGTAAATTGCACGTATAGTAAATGAGAGGTGGAGAAGAGCAAACGCAATTTGGAACACGGAGATTTTTTCTCGTGGTTCCGATAGGTGGTGCTATCGTCAATCCACGTTGATGGAGACTTCAACCCACGGTGGAGTAGCGGCTGCGAGAGTCCACGGAGGGCTCCACCCACGAAGGGTCCACGAAGAAGCAACCTTGTCTATGCCATCATGGCCTCGTCCACGGAGGACTAGCCTTACTCGGGTAGATCTTCACGAAGTAGGCGATCTCCTTGCCCTTACAAACTCCTTGGTTCAACTCCACATCATGACGGAGGCTCCCAAGCGACACCTAACCAATCTAGGAGGCACCACCCTCCAAAAGGTAATAGATGGGGTTGGTGATGATGAACTCCTTGCTCTTGTGCTTCAAATGATAATCTCCCCAACACTCAACTCTCCTCACTGATTTGGCTGTGGTGGAAGAAAGGATTGAGTGGAAAGCAACTTGGGAAGGCTAGAGATCAAGTTTCATATGGTGGGAGTGGAGCAACTTGATCTCAACACAAGGGTAGGTAGTTTTCTTCTCGAAATGTAAGGTAGGAGTGGTAGTTCTTTCGATGGCTCTCTCCACGAATGAAGAGGAGGTGGAGGGTATTTATAGCCTCCACACAAAATCCAACTGTTACACACATTTGACCAATCTCGGTCGGACCGAAGTTGACAACTCGGTGGGACCGAAAGTTCAAATCTTGTGAGCGTTGGGATTTTCGTGGGACCGAAAATACAATCTCGGTTAGTCCGATTCTTCCAAAGTCTAGGGTTTGCCAATCTTGGTGGGACCGACTTTCTCATCTCGGTGACACCGATTTGAGTCTGAAGGTTCTGAAGCTTGGCAACACCAATTTCGGTATGACCGAGTTTGGAATCGGAAAATCCGAAATTCTTAGGGTTTGGCTATATGGTGAGGTGGTTCATCTCGGTGTGGTGGGTTTGGAATCGGTGGGACCGAGATTACTTATGAGTTTATGTTGGAATGAAAGATTGCTGATAGTTTGAGAGATAAATCACTAAGCACTTAGAGCAACCAGATCATCATCATAACCTCATCCCTTTTAATAGTATTGGCTTTCCTATGGACTCAATGTGATCTTGGATCACTAAACCAAAAATGGAGTCTTGAGCTTTTGCCAATGTTTTCCTTAGCATTTTGAGGGTCCACATCATCAGTCATTGCCATACCCATATCACTGAACTTTCTGAAATATTCTCAAGAAATGATTAGTTCAATGATATATATGTTGTTATTAATTACCAAAACCACCCGGGGATTAGTTGCACTTTCACATTGCAAACATGTTTATTCAGAATAGGCTGAATCAGGAACGATGAACTCATCATATTTACAAAAACAAGAGAAGTCGAGTTCATACCAGCTTTTATCATCTCAATCAGTCCATCATATATCATCATTATTGCCTTTCACTTGCACGACCGAACGATGTGTATAATAATAATAGTGCACATGCATTGGACTAGGCTGGAATCTGCAAGCATTCAATTCAAGGGAGAAGACAAAGTAATATGGGCTCTAAGTTAAATTAACAATCATGCATATAAGAGCCACTAAGCATTTTCATTATGGTCTTCTCCTCTCGACCCCCAATGGAAAGAAAAGAAAATAAAACTATTTACACGGGAAAGCTCCCAACAAGCAAAAGAAGAACAAGAAATCTTTTTGGTTTTTCTCTTTAATTACTACTACAAGCATGGAAATTAAACTAATTAATTTTTTTTGGTTTTTCTTAAGGTTTATCGAACACACAAGAAGAAAACTAGAAAAATAAATTAAACTAGCATGGATAGTACAATAAAGTATGAGCACCGACAACTAGAATAAGTGTGTGAACATGAATGTAATGTTGGTGAGAAATACGTACTCCCCCAAGCTTAGGCTTTTGGCCTAAGTTGGTCTATTGCCAAGGATAGCCTGGCTGATATCCGAAGTTGTAACTGGGGTCGTACTGAGATGCAGCAGCCATTGCCTCCTGAGTTGCGGCATGGTGGCCAGCTGCCTCAGCTCTCCTCTCGTGTTTGGTTGCTTCCTCCCTGGTTACAACATATCTTCTTTTTGCCTGATAATCAAAAAGTGCAGGAGCAGGGAGAGTAACATGGACAGAGCGACGTCTGTCAAAGATTAGTCGATGCTGGAGGGATTGTTCATTCCTCACAAGAAAACGATGACTGACCATAGCATCAAAATCTAAAAAAGCGGGAGGTGATGACCCACAAGTATACGGGATAGTTGTAGCCTCTTTCGATAAGTAAGAGTGTCGAACCCAACGAGGAGCTAAAGGTAGAACAAATACTCTCTCAAGTCCTATCGGCCACTGATACGACTCTATGCACGCTTGACGTTCGCTTTACCTAGAACAATTATGAAACTAGAAGTACTTTGTAGGTGTGATAGGATAGGTTTGCAAGATAATAAAGAACACGTAATTAAAAAGTAGGGGCTGTTTAGATAAAGATGCAATAAAGTAAATAAAGTGAGTGTGGAAAAGTGGTGGTAGGAATTGTGAAAGTGTCCCTAAGCAATTGACTACGTTACTAGACCGATAGCAAGTTCTATGTGGGAGAGGCCACTGCTAGCATGTCATCCCTGACTTGGAATTCTATGCACTTATGATTGGAACTATTAGCAAGCAGTCCGCAACTACTAACGTTCATCAAGGTAAAACCCAACCATAGCATTAAGATATATTGGTCCCCCTTCAATCCCATACGCAACAATCCCCTTACTCGGGTTTAAGCTTCTGTCACTCTAGCAACCCACTATAAGCGAATCATGAACGTATTGCAACACCCTACAGCGGGAATCCCTCACGCTTGCGCGACATGGAGGGCACAATAGGACAGCAACATAACCACAAGCAAATTAAACCAATCATAGCAATTCATCAACCACCAATAGGACAACGAAAATCTACTCAGACATCATAGGGTGGCAACACATCATGGGAAAATAATATGAAGCATAAAGCACCATGTTCAAGTAGAGGGTATAGAGGGTTGCGGGAGAGTGGATCGCTGAATATAGATGGGGGAAGGTGATGGAGATGTTGGTGAAGATGGCGGAGGTGTTGGTGAATATCGCGGTGATGATGATGGCCCCCGGCGGCGTTCCGGCGCCACCGAAAGAAAGGGGGAGAGACCCCCTTCTTCTTCTTCTTCCTTGACCTTCTCCCTAGATGGGAGAAGGGTTTCCCCTCTGGTCCTTGGCTCCCATGGCTTGGGAGGGGCGAGAGCCCCTCCGAGATTGGATCTATCTCTCTGTTTCTGCGTTCCCAGATTCTTCCTCTTCACCGTTTCTTTTATATCTGGAGATTCGTAACTCCGATTGGGGTGAATCTTTCGCCCTGATTTTTCTCGTAAAATTAGCTTTCATGCGGCAAAAGAAGAGTGTCAACCACCTTACGGGTGGCCAACGAGAGTCCAGGGCGCGCCCAGGGGGGGAGGGCGCGCCCCCCTGTCTCGTGGCCACCCCGGACACCGTTTCGCGTTGATTCTTCTTCCCAAAAATCACAAATATTCCAAAATAATTCTCCGTCCGTTTTTATCTCGTTTGGACTCCGTTTGATATTGGGTTTCTGCGAAACAAAAACATGCAATGACATGAGAACTGCACTGAGCCTTTGGATCAATATGTTAGTCCCAAAAAATAGTATAAAAAGTTACCAAAAATATATGAAACTTGGATAATATTGGCATGGAACAATCAAAAATTATAGATACGACGGAGACGTATCAGGAGGCAACTCCCTATCACCCTCATGTGGAGGTATGCCAAGATAATTAGCAACACGGGTCGCATAAATCCCTCCAAATAAATCTCCAGATAAACCATTGTTATGCAACCTACGTGCAACAATTGCCCCCAAGTTGTAATCTTTATTACCTAATACAGCACTATCGAGGACACAAAGATCAGGGACACACATGTGACATGCTTCGTCTTTACCATTTATGCATCTACCAATAAAGAGAGCAAAATAATGTATAGCAGGAAAATGAATGCTCCCTATGGTAGCTTGTGCTATATCTCTAGATTCTCCCACAGTTATACTAGCAAGAAAGTCTTTATATTCAGATTTACGGGGTTCCCCCACTGCGGGAGTTTGCAAGAAGTAGTGAAATCTTCTAGGTCCATGGTATATGATTGATCATAAATATCAAACAGGACACTTTGAGAATTACGCGAAGATGAAAATTTAAACCTTCTCACGAATGAATCAGTCAAATAGTAGTACTGAGGACACTTATCTTGCATGAAGTCCTCAAGATCGACATTATGCACATATGCGTTAAATTCATCCTTGATGCCTGCGTTGACCATAAATTCTTCTGACGGCCATTCACAAGGCCGCACATCAGCTTCCCTTGGTGGTTCATCGTCTTGCTCACGCATTGCGCACCTAGGTCCTTTCTTTGTTGAAGAACCACCTTGGTACATTTTCCTAAACATATTTCTTCCTCTGAAAAATTTCTGAAATTTTTAGTAACTCAAAATAAAAGTGAATCAAACTGAACAAGATTGATAGCAACTGCTCCCATAAGTGCCTAGAGCCTATATCATGCATTAGAATTACTTGGGACCTCATAAATTTGACATGCAAGCTCAAGAACAGGGTCACCTAGGCAGCAAAAATTTGCAATGAGTAAAACACTAGAACAAAAACTAATTGGACCATTGGAGGAGTCACATACCAAAGATCAATCTCCCAAAGAAGTTTTGTGAATGGAGCTTTGAGCAAGGAGATCGAAAATCGCAGCAAAATGAGCTAGAACTCGTGCTTGAGCTGGATGGGGATGTTTTGGGAGGAAGATGGAGTGTGTGGGCGCAGGAATAAGTGGAGGAGGGCCACCGTGGGCCCACAAGGCAGGGGGCGCGCCCAGTAAGAGTGGGCGCGCCCTGGACCCTCGTGGCCAGGTGCTTTCCCCCCTGCTATGTTCTCAGTGCCTAAAATCCTCAAATATTCCATAAAAAATCATACTAAATTTGCAGGGCATTTGGAGAACTTTTATTTTCGGGATAATTTTTATTGCATGGATAATTCAGAAAACAAACAAATAATACTATTTTTGCTTTATCTCTACTACCTAAAAGAAACGGAGTGTTCCGTCTCCCATCTTACGTCGCCCACCCCTTCGTCCACCTCCTCGTACGACCCCCTCCCCCTCCCACACTTTCATCTTTGGTAACCCCCTCCCACGCTTTCATCTTTGGTAATCAAATAAATCTTTAGTAAAAATCAGATCAATCTTACCTTTGGCAACACAATAAATTTCCGGACGGCAATCAATTTCTTCCTTGCTGTACATGGCAATACAATAAATTCATGGGAAGGAATAAATCACAATACGTAATCAAGCGAGGAGCCCGGCGACCGCCTTCCTCTTCTGGTCTATCCATGCCTCCCGTTCGTGGAACCCTTGTCACTTTTCGTTCGTCCTCTCCCATGAAGCGCCGCCGCCCCATTTCCTATGTCTTCCCGGACCGGCGCCGTCCGCAGCCCATCTCATCCCCTCTCCTATCTCTCCTAGAAATCATGGTGGAGGTGATTGTCAGGACCCTTGTCTGAAGAACCGCGGGGCTGCGCCGTCCAACGACGATGGTCAGAGATTCAGGTGGCTAGCCGTCGCCTGAAAGTGGAAGCGGAAGTTGGCCGGAGACCTCAGTGGTAGTGCAACTTTTATCACCCAACGACCTCATCTACCTGATCTCTAACTCATCCCGACCGACCACAAACGCCGGCAGGGGCAGAGATTTTCTGAGTTTTGAGTTTACACTGATATCATACGTGGGTTTACACTGGTCAGAGATTTGCCGCCGACCGATCTCAATGGTAGGCTTACACTGATCTCATACGTGGCGTGTTTTGAGTTTCACATATTGGTCTTCTATCTACTGACTGATTAACTCTTACACAGACTTTGCTAGATTGTAGCAAAGAGAGGACTTGAAGCTGGGATGGACCAAGGTTAATCAAGGGAGCATCAAGGTCTGAACGTGATAATTGGCGAAATAATTGCACCATATATAAGAATGGCACTGAATCTGTTAGGGGGTCATTGCAGTTCTTGACGCGGCATGAGGAGGAGATCAGAGCTGTGGATCAGTCCAGATTCAGAGAATGTGTGGTTGATGGGCCACACGGCCGGTGCTGTGGTTTAGGATCATACAGAAGTTTGGTATTTCTCTTGGTGTGTTGGCAGATGGAACAATGCAGTAGTGTGGAAGAGGCGGAAGGACAGGCTGCTTTGATTGGGTTGTGTTCGCTCTGGACTGTATACATGGGATCGTTAATGAGCTGATACCCAAGGCATTGAATTGGTCTCCGTGCTACTCCCTGTAGCCTTTCCCTCATAAAAATAAGTTTCAATTTTTGTAAAAGTTTTGCTATATTTTCATGCGGGGTGCAGTGGGGGTGCACGGGCTCAGCCACTACTTTCCCTTATTCGCAAAGTTGTAATAAACTGCGGCAGCTATAAGGTGTTCCTTTTTAGAGCTCATATGTGTGCTTTGTTGCATGTGCACAAGTAGTCCTGGTTCTTAAAATCTATTTTCAAGCTTTTATGTCTGCCATCCGAGCATACTGCCTTTGTTTACGGTGCTAATTTATGACTGCAACATAGTGTTACTTTTAGGTGGACATCAGGATTTTAACATTGACAATTTAGCGTATATACGAGTCTAAGTCGATCACTCATCAAGTCTGCTCATAAAACAGCTAGGACTGTAGCACGTTCACACCTTTTTTAGGAACAGAATAATTGATTACCCAACAACCACAATACATTCTGTTTGCATCAACGGTCGCAACTTCAACATGATGTCGTCTATTGCATCAGGTTACCTTGGGTTCTAGCTATGGCAGTGACCTCATGGGGAGAGTGTTGCAGCTCATGCCAATCACACTGATTTTTTAGGAGGCAATATAGGGGCTGAGCCCCACTTCGGTGCATCCCTGTTGCGCCCCACATAAAAACATAGGAAAACTTTCAAAAAAATTGAAACTTCCTAGGAACGATTATGAACAAATGTTATAGATGCTTACAAAATTTTGTGGTCAATCCGAGGAGCTCTGTACAAAAGAAGATACAAATTGTTCTCAAACAGTGCACATACTTTTTTATTTTTTTTGTACCGAGTTCCTCGAATGTCATTTGACCACCAAACTTTGCAATATGAAGTGAAATAATATTCAAAGTATATGTTGGTTGGGTGGGGGGTGGTGTGAGCCGGATGCATCACTGATAGGGGTGGCGAGCTTGGATTGGGAAGCTTGCTTTAACGGTAAAAAAGCATACAATACATGATGTGCATGTTGATTCTGAAGGTATATGTTAGACATGATTAATACTAAACCATCAAAATATCATAATAAATATATCCCGTTGCAACGCACGGGCAATTAACTAAGATGAGCGAGAGTGACTTATTAAGATGCGAACAATGTGAAGTATAAAAAACTATACGGCGGGGTTGAAAGGGGGATTGCAAGCTGAGTATACCATTGACAAAGGTTGTACGCTTAGATTTGCATGCCAGAGATAGCGGGTCAAGGAGGTAGAAGGAGGAGAAAGAAGAAAACTGATTTTAGCAATAGAAAGGCCGACAATATCATCTAATGCTAGCGGTAAAAAATACGACAGTGTCATCTGATGTGCATGAGGATCCTACATGTATATGTTAGCCATAATTAGTGTTGAGCCAACAAAATATGTATGCCCTCATGCGCATGAGGATCCTACATGTATATGTTAGCCATAATTAGTGTTGAGCCAACAGAATATGTATGCCCTGATGTGCATGAGGATCCTACATGTATATGTTAGCCATAATTAGTGTTGAGCCAACAGAATATGTATGCCCCTGTGCAACGCACGGGCACTTACCTAGTTTATTCTAAATAACAGAAAGTAAAAAGAGGGTACAGAAGGTTGTGCCTTCTAGTTTCATCCATCTCATGATCATCAAAAGGAAACAACTAACCAGGTTGATCAAGTCTTGTTAACAAACTCATTTCGAATAGCATGGAACCGGAGAAATTTCGAATAACACTAGGTTACCTCAACGGGGATATGAACATCCCCAATAATAAGAATATCATATTTTTTCTTGACAGTAGGAAGAGGAAATTCAAAACCTCCAATAATGATAGTTGGAATTTTTCCAATAGAATTGATGCTATGAACTTGAGGTTGTTTCCTCGAAAAGTGTACCGTATGCTCATTACCGTTAACATGAAAAGTGATATTGCCTTTGTTGCAATCAATAACAGCCCTTGCAGTATTCAAAAAGGGTCTACCAAGGATAATCGACATACTATCGTCCTCGGGAATATCAAGAATAACAAAGTCCGTTAAGATAGTGACATTTGCAACCACAACAGGCACATCCTCACAAATACCGACATGTATAGCAGTTGATTTATCAGCCATTTGCAAAGATATTTCAGTAGGTGTCAACTTATTGAATTCAAGTCTACGATATAAGGAGAGAGGCACAACACTAACACCGGCTCCAAGATCACATAAAGAAGTTTTAACATAGTTTCTTTTAATGGAGCATGGTATAGTTGGTACTCCTGGATCTCCAAGTTTCTTTGGTATTCCACCTTTAAAAGTGTAATTAGCAAGCATGGTGGAAATTTCAGCTTCCGGTATCTTTCTTTTATTTGTAATGATACCCTTTGTATATTTAGCATAAGGGTTCACTTTAAGCATATCAGTTAAGCGCATATGTAAGAAGATAGGTCTAATCATTTTAGCAAAGCGCTCAAAATCCTCATCATCCTTTTTCTTGGATGGTTTCGGAGGAAAAGGCATGGGTTTCTGAACCCATGGTTCTCTTTCTTTACCGTGCGTCCTAGCAACAAAGTCTCTTTTATCATAACGTTGATTCTTTGATTATGGGTTATCAAGATCAACAACATGTTCAATCTCTACATCATTATTATTGCAGGTTGAGCATCAACATGAACATTGTTATTAAGATTATCACTAGCTTCATGTTCTTCTTCAGATTGTGTTTCAGCATCAGAAATAGAAATATCATTGGGATTCTCAGGTGTTTCTATAACAGGTTCACTAGAAGCATGTAAAGTCCTATCATTTTTCTTTTTCTTCTTTTTAGAAGGACTAGGTGCATCTACATTATTTCTCTGAGAATCCTGCTCGATTCTCTTAGGGTGGCCTTCAGGATACAAAGGTTCCTGAGTCATTCTACCAGTTCTAGTAGCCACTCTAACAACAAAATCATGTTTATTATTTAATTCATTGAGCAAATCACTTTGAGCTTTAAGTACTTGTTCTGCTTGAGTGGTAACCATAGAAGCACATTTGCTAATGAGTTTAAGTTCACCTTTAACTCTAGCCATATAATCACTCAAGCGTCCAATCATGTAAGCATTACTCTTTAATTCTCTACCAACATAAGCATTAAAACTTTCTTGTCTAGCCATAAACTAATCAAATTCATCCAAACATTGGCTAGGAAATTTAGTAGACAGGATTTCAACTTTATCATATCTATAGAGAGAATTTACCTTTACTACCTGTGTCGGGTTATCAAGACAATGTGCTTCTTTGACAGGCGGTATATTAAGACCATGTATTTCTTCAATAGGAGGTAAATTCTTAACATCTTCAGCTTTAATACCTTTTTCTTTCATAGATTTCTTTGCCTCTTGCATATCTTCAGGACTGAGAAATAGAACTCCCTTTTTCTTCGGAGTTGGTTCAATTGGCTCAGGAAGAGTCCAATTATTTTCATTGGTCAACATATTATTCAATAACACTTCAGCTTGGTCGACTGTTCTTTCCCTGAAAACACAACCAGCACAACTATCCAAGTGGTCCATGGAAGCATCGGTTAGTCCATTATAAAAGATATCAAGTATTTCGTTTTTCTTAAGAGGATGATCAGGCAAAGCATTAAGTAATAGGAGGAGCCTCCCCCAAGCTTGTGGGAGACTCTCTTCTTCAATTTGCACAAAATTATATATATCCCTCAAGGCAACCTGTTTCTTATGAGCAGGGAAATATTTAGCAGAGAAGTAATAAATCATATCCTGGGGACTACGCACACAACCAGGATCAAGAGAATGAAACCAATTTTTAGCATCACCCTTTAATGAGAATGGAAATATCTTAAGGATATAATAGTAGCGGGATTTCTCATCATTAGTGAATAGGGTGGCTATATCATTTAACTTAGTAAGATGTGCCAGAACAGTTTCAGATTCATAGCCATAAAAAGGATCAGATTTAACCAAAGTAATCATCTCAGGATCGATAGAGAATTCATAATCCTTATCAGTAACAAAGATAGGTGAAGTAGCAAAAGCAGGGTCATATTTCATTCTAGCATTCAGAGTTTAGTGTTTAAGTTTAGCTAATAACTTCTTAAGATCAGATCTATCATTGCAAGAAAAAAGATCCCTAGCAGTTTCTTCATCCATAACATTACCCTCAGGAACAACAGGTAATTCATACTTAGGGGGAGAACCTTCATCATCACTATCTTCAACAATATCATCGTTAATAATTTCATTCTCTCTAAACCTAGCAAGTTGTTCATCAAGATATTCACCTAATGGCACAGTAGTATCAAGTATAGAAGTAGTTTCATCATAAGTATCATGCATAGTAGAAGTGGCATCATCAATAACATCGACATATCGAATTCATAGCGATAGCGAGGTTTAGGTGTATAAGCTTACTCAAAATGAAGGAGAATCTAGTCGAGCTAGATGGCGGTTCCTTACCTCCCTCGTAGTTGAGGGAAAAATCTTTGTTCTTTAGTCTTTCAAGTTCCTCATAGTGATCAGCAGATATAAATCCTAAGTGACTCAAAGAATAGAGCTATGCTCCCGAACAACGGCGCCTAAAATAGTCTTGATAACCCACAAGTATAGGGGATCACAACAGTTTTTGAGGGTAGAGTATTCAACCCAAATTTATTGATTCGACACAAGGGGAGCCAAAGAATATTCTCAAGTATTAGCAGTTGAGTTGTCAATTCAACCACACATGGATAACTTAGTATCTGCAGCAAGGTATTTAGTAACAAAGTAGTATGGAAGTAACGGTAACAGTGGCAAAAGTAACGATAGCAGTTTTGTAGTAATTGTAACAGAAGCAACTAAAAAGTAAATAAGCAAAGCACAATATGTGAAAAGCTCGTAGGCATTGGATTAGTGATGGATAATTATGTCGGGTGCGATTCCTCATGTAATAGTTATAACATAGGGTGACACAGAACTAGCTCCAGTTCAACAATGTAGTGTAGGCATGTATTCCGAATATAGTCATACGTGCTTATGGAAAAGAACTTGCATGACATCTTTTGTCCTACCCTCCCGTGGCAGCGGCGTCCTAGTGGAAACTAAGGGATATTAAGGCCTCCTTTTCATAGAGTACCAGACCAAAGCATTAACACATAGTGAATACATGACCTCCTCAAACTACGGTCATCACCGAGAAGTATCTCGATTATTGTCACTTCGGGGTTGTCGGATCATAACACATAATAAGTGACTATAGACTTGCAAGATAGGATCAAGAACTCACATATATTCATGAAAACATAATAGGTTCAGATATGAAATCGTGGCACTCGGGCCCTCGTGACAAGCATTAAGCATAGCAAAGTGATAGCAATATCAATCTCAGAACATAGTGGATACTAGGGATCAAACCTAACAAAACTAACTTGATTGCATGGTGAATCTCATCCAACCCATTGTTGGGTAACGTAGTAATTTCAAAAAATCTCCTACGCACACGCAAGATCATGGTGATGGCATAGCAACGAGAGGGGAGAGTGTATGTCCACGTACCCTCGTAGACCATAAGCGAAAGCATTATCACAACGCGGTTGATGTAGTCGTACGTCTTCACGATCCGACCGATCCAAGCACCGAACGTACGGAGCCTCCGAGTTCAGCACACGTTCAGCTCGATGACGATCTCCGGCCTCTGATCCAGCCGAGCTCCGGAGATGAGTTCCGTCAGCACGACGGCGTGGTGACGATGATGATGTTCTACCGGCGCAGGGCTTCGCCTAAACTCCGCGATGATATGACCGAGGTGGAATATGGTGGAAGGGGGCACCGCACACGGCTAAGGAACGATCCGTAGATCAACTTGTGTGTCTATGGGGTGCCCCTACCCCGTATATAAAGGAGTGGAGGAGGGAGGGCGGCCCTCTTCTATGGCGCCCTAGGGAGTCCTACTCCCACCGGGAGTAGGATTCCCCTTCCTACTCAACTAGGAGTTCTTCCATGTATTAGGAGTAGGAGACAAGGAAGGGAAGAGAGAAGGAAGGAAGGAGGGGTGCGGCCTCCCCCTAGTCAATTCGGACTAGGCCATGGGGCGCACGGCCTGCCCTAGGCAGCCCTCTCTCTTTCCCTTGGGGCCCAATAAGGCCCAATACTTCTCCCGGCGAATTCCGTAACTCTCCGGTACTCCGAAAAATACCGAATCACTCGGAACCTTTCGAACTCGAATATAGTCGTCCAATATATCGATCTTTCGTCTCAACCATTTCGAGACTCCTCGTCATGTCCCGATCTCATCCGGGACTCCGAACTCCTTCGGTACATCAAAACTCATAAACTCACAATATAAGCATCATCGAAACCTTAAGCGTGCGGACCCTACGGGTTCGAGAACTATGTAGACATGACCTAGAACTATTCTCGGTCAATAACCAATAGCGGGACCTAGATGCACATATTGGCTCCTACATATTCTCTGAAGATCTTTATCGGTCAAACCGCATAACAACATCGTTGTTCCCTTTGTCATCGGTATGTTACTTGCCCGAGATTCGATCGTCGGTATCAATACCTAGTTCAATCTCGTCACCGGCAAGTCTCTTTACTCGCTCGTAATGCATCATCCGTAACCAACTCATTGGTTACATTGCTTGCAAGGCTTATAATGATGTGCATTACCGAGAGGGCCCAAAGATACCTCTCCGACAATCGGATTGACAAAACCTAATCTCGAAATCGCCAACTCAACATGTACCTTCGGAGACACCTGTAGTACTCCTTTATAATCATCCGATTCGTTGTGGCGTTTGGTAGTACCAAAGTGTTCCTCCGGTAAATGGGAGTTGCATAATCTCATAGTTACGAGGAACATGTATAAGTCATGAAGAAAGCAATAGCAACATACTAAGCGATCAAGTTCTAAGCTAACGGAATGGGTCAAGTCAATCACATCATTCTCCTAATGATGTGATCCGTTAATCAAATGACAACTCTTTTGTCCATGGCTAGGAAACATAACCATCTCGATAAGCGAGCTAGTCAAGTAGAGGCATACTAGTGACACTATGTTTGTCTATGTATTCACACATGTATTATGTTTCCGGTTAATACAATTCTAGCATGAATAATAAACATTTATCATGAAATAAGGAAATAAATAATAACTTTATTATTGCCTCTAGGGCATATTTCCTTTAGTCTCCCACTTGCACTAGAGTCAATAATCTAGTTCATATCGCCATGTGATTTAACACCAATATTCATATCTGTATATGATTAACACCCATAGTTCACATCATTATGTGACCAACATCCAAAGGGTTTACTAGAGTCAATAATCTAGTTCACATCGCTATGTGATTAACACCCAAAGAGTACTAAGGTGTGATCATGTTTTGCTCGTGAGAGAAGCTTAGTCAGCGGATCATCACATTGAGCCGTATGTATTTTGCAAATATTTTATGTCCACAATGCTCTTGCGGAGCTACTCTAGCTAATTGTTCCCACTTTCAATATGTATCCAGGTTGAGACTTAGAGTCATCGGATCGGTGTAAAAGTTTGTCTTGATGTAACTTTTACAACAAACTCTTTTATCACCTCCATAATCGAGAAACATCTCCTTAGTCCTTACTAAGGATATTCTTGACCAATGTCGATGATCTACTCCTAGATCACTATTGTACTCCTTGCCAAATTCAGAGCAAGGTATACAATAGGTGCAGTACATAGCATGGCACACTTTATAGAACCTATGGTGAGGCATAGGGAATGACTTTTCATTCTCTTTCTATTTTCTGCTGTGGTCGGGATTTGAGTCTTACTCAATTTCATACCTTTGCAACACAGGCAAGAACTCTTTCTTTGATTGTTCCATTTTAAACTATTTCAAAATCTTGCCAAGGTATGTACTCATTGAAAATCTTATCAAGCGTCTTGATCCATCTCAATAGATCTTGATGCTCAATATGTAAGTAGCTTTTACTGAGGTCTTTTCTTTTTAAAGAACTCTTTTAAAACACTCCTTTATGCTTTGCAGAAAAATTCTACATCATTTCTGATCAACAATATGTCACTCACATATACTAATCAGAAAGGCTGTAGTGCTCCCACTCACTTTATTGTAAATACAGGCTTCATCGTAAGTCCATATAAAACTATATGCTTCGATCAACTTATCAAAGCGTATATTCCAACTCCGAGATGCTTGCACCAGTCCATAGATGGATCGTTGGAGCCTGTACATTTTGTTAGCACCTTTAGGATTGACAAAACCTTCTGGTTGCATCATATACAACTCTTCTTTAATAAATCCATTAAGGAATGCAGTTTTGACATCCATTTGCAGATTTCATAAAATTTGGCAATTGCTAACATGATTCGACAGACTTAAGCATCGATACGAGTGAGAAAATCTCATCGTATTCAACACCTTGAACTTGTTGAAAACGTTTCGCAACAAGTCGAGCTTGGTAGATAGTAATACTACTATCAGTGTCCGTCTTCCTCTTGAAGATCCATTTATTTAACATGGCTTGCTGATCATCAAGCAAGTCAATCAAAGTCCATACTTTGTTCTCATACATGGATCATATCTCAGATTTTATGGCCTCGAGCCATTTCGCAGAATCTAGGCTCATCATCGCTTCCTCATAGTTCGTAGGTTCATCATGGTCTAGTAACATGACTTCCGAACATGATTACTACACCACTCACAGTGCGGATCTTACTTTGGAAGACCTACGAGGTTACGTAGTAACTTGATCTGAAGTTTCATCATCAATATCATTAGCTTCCTCACTAATTGGTGTATTTGTCACGAGGAACTGATTTACGTGATGAACTACTTTCAATAAGGGAATAGGTACGATTACCTCATCAAGTTCTACTTTCCTCCCACTCACTTCTTTCGAGAGAAACTCCTTCTCTAGAAAGGATCCATTTTAACAACGAATATCTTGCCTTGGATCTGTGATAGAAGGTGTACCCAACTATTTCCTTTGGGTATTCTATGAAGACGCACTTCTCCGATTTGGGTTCGAGCTTATCGGGATGAAACTTTTTACATAAGCATCGCAGCCCCAAACTTTAAGAAACGACAACTTGGGTTTCTTGCTAAACCACAGTTCATATGTTGTCGTCTCAGCAGTTTAGATGGTGCCCTTTTAATGTGAATGCAGCTGTCTCTAATGCATAACCCCAAAACAATATTGGTAAATCGAGAAGAGACATCATAGATCGCACCATATCCAATAAAGTGCTTGATTCTGACGTTCGGACACACCATAACGTTGTGGTGTTCGGTGGCGTGAGCTGTGAAACTATTCCACATTGTTTTAATTGAAGACCAAACTCGTAACTCAAATATTCCTCTCCGCGATCAGATCGCGAAACTTTATTTTCTTGTTACGATGATTTTCCACTTCACTCTAAAATTCTTTGAACCTTTCAACTATTTCGGACTTATGTTTCATCAAGTAGATATACCCATATCTGCTCAAATCATATTGTGAAGGTCGAAAATAACGATACTTGCCACGAGCCTTCATACTCATTGGTCTGCATACATCGGTATGTATTATTTCCAATAAGTCGGTAGCTCGTTCCATTGTTCGAAGAACGGAGTTTTAGTCATCTTGCCCAAAAGGCACGGTTACGCAAGCATCAAATGATTCATAACCAAGTGATTCGAAAATCCATCTTTATGGAGTTTCTTCATCGCTTTACACGATATGACCCAAGCGGCGGTGCCATAAATAAGTTGCACTATCATTATTAACTTTGCATCTTTTGGCCTCAATATTATGAATATGTGTATCACTACGATCGAGATCCAACAAACTATTTTCATTGGGTGTATGACCATTGAAGGTTTTATTCATGTAAGCGAACAATAATTATTCTCTGATTTTAAATGAATAAGCGTATTGCAATAAACATGATCAAATCATATTCATGCTCAGCATAAGCGCCAAATAACATTTATTTAGGTTTAACACTAATCCCGATAGTATAAGGAGTGTGCGATGATGATCATATCAATCTTGGAACTACTTCCAACACTCATCGTCACTTTCCCTTCAACTAGTCTCTGTTTATTCGTAACTCTGTTTGAGTTACTAATCTTAGCAACCTAACAAGTATCAAATACTTAGGGGTTACTATAAACACTAGTAAGGCACACATCAATAATTTGTATATCAAATATACCCTTGTTCACTTTGCCATCCTTCTTATCCACCAAATATTGAGGGCATTTCCGCTTCGGTGACCATTTCCTTTGCGGTGTAAACACTCGGTTTCAGGCTATGGTCCAGCTTTGGTCTTCTTCGCGGGAGTGACAACTTGCTTGTCTTTCCACTTGAAGTTCCCTTTCTTTCCTTTGCCCTTCTCTTGAAACTAGTGGTTTTGTCAATCATCAACACTTGATGGTCTTTTCTTGATTTCTACCTTCGTCGATTTCAACATCACGAAGAGCTCGGAATCGTTTTGTCATCCCTTGCATACTATAGTTCATCACGAAGTTCTAGTAACTTAGTGATGGTGACTAGAAAATTCATCAATCACTATCTTATCTGGAAGATTAACTCCCACTTGATTCAAGCGATTGAAGTACCTGACAATCTGAGCACATGCTCACTAGTTGAGCGATTCTCCTCCATCTTTTAGCTTTAGAACTTGTTGGAGACTTCATATCTCTCAACTCGGGTATTTGCTGGAAATATTAACTTCAAATCCTGGAACATCTCATATGGTCCATGACGTTCAAAACGTCTTTGAAGTCCCGATTCTAAGCCGTTTAAGCATGGTGCTCTAAACTATCAAGTAGCCATCCTTTTGAGCTAGCCAAACGTTCATAACGTCTGCATCTGCTCCTGCAATAGGTTTGTCACCTAGCGGTACATTAAGGACATAATTCTTCTGTGCAGCAATGAGGATAAACGTCAGATCACGGATCCAATCCGCATCATTGCGACTAACATCTTTCAACACAATTTTCTCTAGGAACATATCAAAATAAACATATGAAAGCAACAACGCAAGCTATTGATCTACAACATAATTTGCAAAATACTACCAGGACTAAGTTCATGATAAATTTAAGTTCAATTAATCATATTACTTAAGAACTCCCACTTAGACAGACATCTCTCTAGTCATCTAAGTACGTGATCCAAATCAACTAAACCATAACCGATCATCACGTGAGATGGAGTAGTTTTCAATGGTGAACATCACTATGTTGATCATATCTACTATATGATTCACGCTCGACCTTCGGTCTCCGTGTTCGAGGCCATATCTGCATATGCTAGGCTCGTCAAGTTTAACTTTGAGTATTCGCGTGTGCAAAACTGGCTTGCACCCGTTGTAGATGGACGTAGAGCTTATCACACTCGATCATCATGTGGTGTCTCGGCACGACGAACTTTGGCAATGGTGCATACTCAGGGAGAACACTACTTGATAATTTTAGTGAGAGATCATCTTAAAATGCTACCGTCAATCAAAGCAAGATAAGATGCATAAAGGATAAACATCACATGCAATCAATATAAGTGATATGATATGGCCATCATCATCTTGTGCTTGTGATCTGCATCTCCGAAGCACCGTCGTGATCACCATCGTCACCAGCGCGACACCTTGATCTCCATCGTAGCATCGTTGTCGTTTACGCCATCTATTGCTTCTATGACTATCGCTACCGCTTAGTGATAAAGTAAAGCAATTATAGGGCGTTGCATTTCATACAATAAGCGACAACCATATGGCTCCTGACGATTGCCGATAACCGGTTACAAAACATGATCATCTCATACAATAAAATATAGCATCACGTCTTGACCATATCACATCACAACAT
The DNA here is from genome assembly GCA_021437245.1 of Aegilops speltoides. Classification (NCBI taxonomy): domain Eukaryota; kingdom Viridiplantae; phylum Streptophyta; class Magnoliopsida; order Poales; family Poaceae; genus Aegilops; species Aegilops speltoides. The sequence continues at coordinate 388,682,441 of CM038143.1, forward strand.
GCCTACAAAAACAACTTAGGCGTCCTCTACTTTGTTGTTGCAAATTTTACGTGGCTGCTACGGGCTTAGCAAGAACCGTTCTTACCTCGCATCAAAACCACAGCGATAGTTCATCAAGTTGGTGCTGTTTTAACCTTCGCAAGGACGGGCGTATGCACTCGATTCAGCTAAAGTGAGAGAGCAGACACCCGCCATCACCTTTAAGCATGAGTGCTCGTAGCGGTGAAACCAGTCTCGCGTAAGCGTCGTGTAATGTCGGTCGGGCGCTTCATCTTACAATACCGCCGAACCAAAGTATGACATCTTTGGTAAGCGGTATGACTTATATCGCCCACAACTCACTTGTGTTCTACTCGTGCATATAACATCAATGCATAAAACCTGGCTCGGATGCCCTTTGTTGGGTAGCGTACTAATTTCAAAAAATTCCTACGCACACGCAAGATCATGGTGATGGCATAGCAATGAGAGGGAGAGTGTATGTTCACGTACCCTCGTGAACCGTGGCGAGCGTTATCTGCAACGGTTGATGTAGTCGTGCGTCTTCACGATCCGACCGATCCAAGCACCGAGCGTCACGGAGCCTCCGAGTTCAGCACATGTTCAGCTCGATGGCGATCTCCGGCCTCGATCCAGCCGAGCTCGGAGATGAGTTCCGTCGGCCTGACGGCGTGGTGGCGATGATGATGTTCTACGGCGCAGGCTTCGCCTAAACTCCGCGATGATATGACCGAGGTGGAATATGGTGGAAGGGGCACCGCTGCGGCTAAGGAGCGATCCGTAGATCAACTTGTGTGTCTATGGGGTGCCCCCTACCCCGTATATAAAGGAGTGGAGGAGGGAGGGCGGCCCTCTTCTATGGCGCCCTAGGGGAGTCCTACTCCCACCGGAGTAGGATTCCCCTTTCTAGTCAACTAGGAGTCCTTCCATGTATTAGGAGTAGGAGACAAGGAAGGGAAGAGAGAAGGGAAGGAAGGAGGGTGCGGCCCTCCCTAGTCAATTCGGACTAGGCCATGGGCGCGCGGCCTGCCCTAGGCAGCCCTCTCTCTTTCCCTTGAGGGCCCAATAAGGCCCAATACTTCTCCCGGCGAATTCCGTAACTCTCGGTACTCGAAAAATACCGAATCACTCGGAACCTTTCCGAACTCTGAATATAGTCGTCCAATATATCGATCTTTACATCTCGACCATTTGAGACTTCTCGTCATGTCCCGATCTCATCCGGGACTCGAACTCCTTGGTACATCAAAACTCATAAACTCACAATTAAGCATCATCGAAACCTTAAGCGTGCGGACCCTACGGGTTCGAGAACTATGTAGACATGACCTAGAACTATTCTCGGTCAATAACCAATAGCGGGACACTGGATGCCCATATTGGCTCCTACATATTCTCGAAGATCTTTATCGGTCAAACCGCATAACAACATCGTTGTTCCCTTTGTCATCGGTATGTTACTTGCCCGAGATTCGATCGTCGGTATCCAATACCTAGTTCAATCTCGTCACCGCAAGTCTCTTTACTCGCTCACGTAATGCATCATCCGTAACCAACTCATTGGTTACATTGTTTGCAAGGCTTATAATGATGTGCATTACCGAGAGGGCACAGAGATACCTCTCCGACAATCGGAGGACAAAACCTAATCTCGAAATCGCCAACTCAACATGTACCTTCGGAGACACCTGTAGTACTCCTTTATAATCACCCGATTCGTTGTGGCGTTTGGTAGTACCAAAGTGTTCCTCCGTAAACGGGAGTTGCATAATCTCATAGTTACTGAGGAACATGTATAAGTCATGAAGAAAGCAATAGCAACATACTAAGCGATCAAGTGCTAAGCTAACGGAATGGGTCAAGTCAATCACATCATTCTCCTAATGATGTGATCCCGTTAATCAAATGACAAATCTTTTGTCCATGGCTAGGAAACATAACCATCTCTGATAAACGAGCTAGTCAAGTAGAGGCATACTAGTGACACTATGTTTGTCTATGTATTCACACATGTATTATGTTTCCGGTTAATACAATTCTAGCATGAATAATAAACATTTATCATGAAATAAGGAAATAAATAATAATTTTATTATTGCCTCTAGGGCATATTTCCTTCACCCATCACCGTCCAGCAAGCCTACGATGGAATTACTCACGCACGGTGGTGAGCATCATGAAATTGGTGATGGAGGATGGTTGATGATGACGACGGCGACGAATCCCCCTCTCTGGAGCCCCGAAGGGACTCCAAATCAGCCCTCCCGAGAGAGATTAGGGCTTGGCGGCGGCTCCATAATGTAAAACGCGATGAAACTTTCTCTCTGATTTTTTTCTCCATGAAAGAGAATATATGGAGTTGGAGTTGAGGTCGGTGGACATCTAGGGGGCCCATGAGGTAGGGAGGCACGCCCAGGGGAGGGGGCGCGCCCTCCACCCTCGTGGACAGGGTGTGGGCCTCCTCGCCTTGATTCTTTCTCCAGTATTTTTTATATTTTCCAAAAATAATCTCCGTGGATTTTCAGGTCATTCTGAGAACTTTTGTTTCTGCACAAAAATAACACCATGGCAGTTCTGCTGAAAATAGCGTCAGTCCGGGTTTGTTTCATTCAGAAGATGCAAGTTAGAGTCCAAAACAAGGGCAAAAGTGTTTGGAAAAGTAGATACGTTGGAGACGTATCACTGCCACTGGGAAAGGACACTGCAAGATTGAACCCAAGGCTAAGCACTTCTTCCATTGCAAGAAAGATCAATCTAGTAGGCCAAACCAGACTGATAATTCGAAGAGACTTGCAAAGATAACCAATCACACATAAAAGAATTGAGAGGATATTCAAATATTTCTCATAGATAAACTTGATCATAAACCCACAATTCATCGGATCTCGACAAACACACCGCAAAAAGAGTTACATCGAATAGATCTCCAAGAAGATCGAGGAGAACTTTGTATTGAGATTCAAAGAGAGAGAAGGAGTCATCTAGCTAATGACTATGGACCCGAAGGTTTGTGGTAAACTACTCACAACTTATCGGAGAGGCCTTGGAGATGATGTAGAAGCCCTCCATGATCGATTCCCCCTCTGACAGAGCGCCGGAAAATGCTCCAAGATGGGATCTCATAGGTACAGAAGGTTGCGGTGGTGGAAATATGGTTTAGTGGTGCTCCTGGATGTTTTCAGGGTATGGAGGTATATATAGGTGAAGGAGGTCGGTCAAGGGAGCCATGAGGGGCCCACGAGGGTGGAGGGCGCACCCTCCTGCCTCGTGGCCACCTCGTGGCTCCCTTGACCGACCTCCTTCACCTATATATACCTCCATCCCCTGAAAACATCCAGGAGCACCACTAACCCTCCTGCTTCTTGGCCACCTCGGTTGTTCTTGACGTCCACTCCAAGTCTCCTCGATTGTGTTTGTTCCAAAAAGATCGTTCCCGAAGGTTTCATTCCGTTTGGACTCCGTTTGATATTCCTTTTCTTCGAAACACTGAAATAGGCAAAAAAACAGCAATTTGGGATGGGCCTCCGGTTTGTAGGTTAGTCCCAAAAATGATATAAAAGTGTAGAGTAAAGCCCATAAACATCAAAAACGGGTAATATAATAGCATGGAACAATCAAAAATTATAGATATGTTGGAGACGTATCAATTATCAGACCTATCACGGGCCGGATACACCAAGAAGGCAAGGAGCTTTGACGTACAAGGGAACCCCCAGGTGGTCTCTGCTAACGATCGTTATACCTATTTTAAATACCCGCATGCTGCTCACCCTTTGTCATGGCATGTCAAATAGCCTTATTTGCTTATCGCACTAGTTGTACAAGTACGCCTTGACGTATTAACCAAATTACAATGGAAAATAATTCTCGGCTCAATATTTGCAGCGTCAGCTTATCACTTGACTTTTTCCTTTTCTTTATATATTCTTACCAATAGCACCCGTACACTCCGGTACAACTTAATTCGCCAGGGGCTTCATCATACCCCATAACACGACAATAAAGTCCGAACACTTTTATAGTACGGTTCAACACCCCGAACTTATAGCATTATATGCATCGGCTCCGAATCATGTCTTTGGTCAATAGTTGGGTTGTCCGGCTCCTGTGCTTACTACCTTACGCGCTATATCGGCTAGGGTAGTAAAGGGAGAACTACTGCGATTGTGTCCCGGTTCTTTCGGACGAGCACTGTCATGGAATTAACACGTCAGATGTCCTCATGAAAGGACTTAGTCGTGGAGCCATCGCAACGGGTTAGCTTGAAGGGGTTAAATCGAACAAGGGACACGGGAGTTTTATACTAGTTCGGCCCCTTCAATGAAGGTAAAAGCCTACGTCCAGTTGTGATGGGATTGATTGGGTTTCGATGACCAGGGAGCAAATATGCCTGCCTGAGTCTCGAGTTGTTGTTTCTTGTCGCTGAACCGCCACCGGGTCGTCCCTTTATATACATAGGTTGATGCCCGGCCGGTCTACGGAGCCCCGAGGCCGACTCATACAAAGTGTCCGGCTCGGTCCCTCCTTTCCTAACTTACATTACAAGTTACATAGTCGTGGCGGTTTACCACTATGGGCCCTAATCCGCCTTTGGGCTTCGGGCCTCTAAGCTTCATTCGTAAAGCGCCATCTTTTGGATCTTCGTGGGCTTCAGCATAGTCGAGGGTGAACCGGGCCCTCCTAGCCGGTTTACACTCAGTAGTTATATCCCCAACATTAGGCCCCAGATTGATTTGAACCTGTTCATGTCAATCTTCAATAATTCAAAGAAATCTTGTGAACATCTCCTTATATTCTCGTAAACCGCCATATTGTCTTCTCCTATAAATTTTGTTAAACCGCCGTGACTTCATCTTCTAGACACAGCAACGGTCCATCATGACATCATCTCTGTATAAAAAGATTTAAAAAGATTCCCCTCATTAATGGCGTCCCGAAAATCAAGGCGATAGGCACGCCCACTCTGCCGCTTCAGGCTCCTAGATTCTCGTGCCTGCCCTTTATCCTTTCCTCTATAAATAAAGCCCGAGGGTCCTTTTCTCTTTCTCCTTCCGTGCCTTCTTCTTCGTTGCGACGCCCAAGCTCTGAAGCTCTGCCGCCGCCCGCGACCCTCGAGAACTGCATCAACAAAGGCCGCTGCATCAACCTGAAATGGACCAGAACTTGCCGCATCCCTCCGTAGTAAATCTGCAGTGGTAAGTTTCCTCTTTCCTTCATCTTTAGATCTGTGTTCAGGGTTTGTGAGTTCATCTGTATAGTTCTTCGTTCTTCCTCCTGGTTCTTCGTTTTTCCTTCTGCTGCGGTTGCTTTGATCCAATAGCAGTGTAGGTCTCGTGCGGTAGTTACTCCGCATCCATTTTTAATACTAGCAGATCTTCCCTTTCTTCTGTAGAGTACACGACCTTCCTTGTTTTGTTTTAACGCCATTTATAAGTCGCAATAATTTTTCTTTACTGAAGCGCGGTAGATCCAAATAAATTTGGTCATTGTGTGGAACCTGTTTCTATCAACACTTAGCATATTTTCATCTGTCTCCTTTGCCAAAGGGCGGTTTAAACTTTTAGCAGTCAGTAACCCGCCACTTAGCATTAGCCCTTGCTTAAACCGCCATCTTCGATTTGAATAGCAGTTTCCGGTTTATCCCACACATATGATTTGATAAAATCTTCCAGTTTAACATCAACAAATGCTCCTTGAACCGTCAATCGTAAACCGGCTTTCTTTTTACCTTAAAGTTTACTGTGTGAGATGACCAAGCAATTCGCCGCCTATAACTGGGTTCCGTCCGAGATTACAGAAACACGGATCAATGGCTACGTCACAACTGTTGCTTTAGCCTCGAATAACGTTCTTCACTGGCGTGTTCCTGGCCCTGAGTGCCCTCCTGAGCTCAGGATGGCGAAGTTATTTTTTTTATGCAGCACTTAGACCGGGGCTTCAGCCCTCCCGGATCAAAAAAATTCCGGGATGTCCTTGCAAGCCTTCAACTCCATCCGCAAGACATTGGCACAAATTCTGTATCAAATATATGCAACTTTCAAGTGTTTTGCGAAGTTTATCTTCAAGAAGAACCATCTGTTGAGCTGTTCCGGGACTTCTTCCACTTAAACCGCCGAACCGAGTTTTCTGACGGCCCTAACACATAACTTGGCGGGGTATCAATCCAGAAAAGGAAGGAGGTTGATTTCCCACATGCATCCCACCATAGTCATCCTAAAGACTGGAACCAAACTTGGTTTTACTGTCAGAACACAGCCCCTGCTAAAGAGAATCCCCTACCGGGTTACTGCCCTCATCGGCTTAGTAATGGCCACCCGTTACCTAAGCGATTAACCGCCAGAGATAGACAAACTTATGCTCCTCAACTCACCAAGCTACGGGCTCTCATGGCCAACGGATTAACTGGCATTGATCTTGTTTGTTGCTGGGTTAACTGGCGCATCCTGCCTCTAAGTCGCTGCTCCGAATTAATGCATGAGTATATCGGCAACTCCAACGATCCTGAACGGTTCAATGAGATAGAGGTGACTGATGATGAAGTCACCGAATTAGTGAAGAAGATGTTAGACGAACCCATCGCCGTATGCAGTCAAACCGGGTTGGCTCCTTTTCACACCGCCAAGAAACCGCCAGCAGTAAGTTTTTGAACTTGTACTTTCTTGATCCGCCTCCGCTTTAGCACTTGTACTAACAATCCTTTGTTTAATCTTTGCAGACTAACAACAATTTTTGGAAGAAGAAAACTTTATAGAAAATAGTCAGAGCTCCTCGTGCTAAGAGCAAGGCTGTCAAGAAATCAAAAAAGAAGACCGGCGAAGCTGCTGATCCGCCCGAAGATGCTGAAGAATCGGATCAAGAGGTAGAACTTGACTCCCTTGGCTCCTTTTTCATCCATCTTATTAAAAATGATTATCATCAGGATGATGCGGAGGTCAGCCGTGCGGACCATGTTGAGGTAATCTCTCTTTCCTCCGGTTCAGATCTTGTGCCGGTTCAAAGATTTCATCGTGCAGTTCGGAAAGTGAAACGCTCTCACCCTCTTGCTTATTTGGATCCAAAATTTTCTTTAAAGAAACAGCAGCCTGAAGAGCGCCGCACAACCCGACACAGTGGCCAACAAGTCACTTCTTCCGGTTTACCGGATACTCCAATCCGGAAGCATCATCCAGAGGTTACTTGCTCGCCCGAAAAACGTTATCCTTTGAAGGGTTTCTTCCGATACCCACTTAATCCGTCTGATCCGAATTATCAGGCATCTTCTAACTCGTCTGGCGGTTCATCAACCACACAACTGCCTCCCCTTAAGACCGTCGCTGGGTAAGTATATTGCTTTTTAATCTGCTTCTTCATGCATTGATTTACCATAGAGATCTTTATCTTGATGTTGCAGTGCTAAGGCTCGATTGAGAAAGAAAGCCAAGACCAGCGGTCCTTCTGACGATGTTGAACCGGAGAAGACCCCAGATAATGCTGGCGAAGATACTGATAATGTCATGGATGAATCCGCTCCACAAGAGCCAGCTGCTGATGCCAATCCGCCGGATGCTGATCAGGAAACACATCTTGACATATCAAGTCCTCATGCCACGCCTCCAAGTCCAATTGCTGATCCACTGGGCTCAACTGCTAACCCGCCAAGCCCTGCTACCAATCCGCCAAGCCCTGCTTTCAAACCGCCAAGCCCAACCAAAGACAAGGTCAATCCGTCGAGCCCAGCCAAGGATGACGATGACGTTGTTGTCACCGGTACTGCCTATACCACCCCCAGCAATCCGGTTGCTTTATCAAAGCACACTACCAAGGATGAATTTGCTGCTATGAGCAAGGGGAAGGGGAAGACCGATTTGTCAGCCTATGTTGATCTTTCTGCTCAAGACTTTCATTCCGGATTCTTGAACCGGCTTTACACCAGCCAAGATTATGAAACCGGTTTGGTGAATCTGACGAAGGAACGCGATGAGGTAATTTTCAAAACACCATCTTTATTCTGTCCATTCCTTGCATTGTAGCCCCCAAGGGCCGGTTTATCTTTTAAAGATAAACCGGGTCTTTAGAAATGAAGAACGCTGACTTCATAGCCCCCAAGGGTCGGTTTGTATTTTTGAAGATGAACCGGGACTTTATATTCCATATTATATCTTTTTGGCTTTCCTTGCGTATGTTTTAGATCAAACACACATTAGCCCCCAAGTGCCAAGATTAAAACTTGTATTGATCCTTGGGACTTTAAACAAGTAGTAGTGAAGAAACAATCCGCATTAGCCCCCAAGTGTCAAGTCTATAACTGGTTATATGCTTGGGACTTTGACAATATTTACATGCTCTTCCTTTGTCTGTAACAGGCTGACATAAATCGACAAGGCTCTCAAATCGCCGATCTTCAAGAGAACCTCAAGACCCAACAAACAGAGACATCCAAGGCCAAAGATGAACTGAAAACCGCTTTGGAAACCATGGAGCAACTCAAGGAAGGGTTCAAAATGGAGCGTACCAAGCGGGAGAGAGAGAAAAATGCATTCTTTGAAGCGAGCGATGACACGAATCAGCTCTTAAACCGGTTGAGGAGTCTGGACTAGGGGTGTCGGACAGCGGACTATCATCGTCGCGGACTCCAAGACTACGAAGATACAAGATTGAAGACTCCGTCCCGTGTCCGGATGGGACTTTCCTTGGCGTGGAGGGCAAGCTTGGCGTCTGGATATGTAGATCTCCTACCATTGTAACCGACTCTGTGTAACCCTAGCCTTCTCCGGTGTCTATATAAACCGGAGGGCTGTAGTCCGTGGACACAACATACATTACAACAATCATACCATAGGCTAGCTTTAGGGTTTAGCCTCCTTGATCTCGTGGTAGATCCACTCTTGTACTACCCATATCATCAATATTAATCAAGCGGGCGTGGGGTTTTACCTCCATCGAGAGGGCCCAACACAGGTAAAACATCGTGTCCCTTGTCTCCTGTTACCATCCGCCTAGGCGCACAGTTCGGGACCCCCTACCGAGATCCGCGGTTTGACACCGACATTGGTGCTTTCATTGAGAGTTCCTCGTGTCATCACCGATAGGCTCGATGGCATCTTCAACCAACGACGCTGTCCGGTGAGACATTTCTCCCGGACAGATCTTACGTATTCGGCGGCCTCAGCTGCGAGCTAATTCACTTAGCCATCCGGAGCAGATCTAAAGCTCGCCCCTGCCGTCGAGTCGATTAACCTAAACTTCACGGCCGACGTCCGCGGAGACTTGATCTTCGACGGACTCGAGCCACAGCCAAGCGCGCCGCACTGTTACAATGGGAACGATCTAGCTCTACCGCCGAACAGTGCCTTGGGGGCTGCACAAGAGTCCGCTCCGGCCCTTGGACCGGAGCCGATCGCCCAGATCGAGGACCGGTGGTTGGACACCTCCTCGGGGGCTCCAACTCCCACGGCGATGGAGCCGAACACTACCCTTGTCCCTCGCGAATCTCGTGACTCCAGTGCGGGCCCTGCGGACTCCGGACCTCCAGCGCCCGCTAATCGAATCGATTGGGTGCGGTTATGGAATTCACCGCCGCGGACATCTTCAATACTACGCCCTTTGGCGACATCCTAAATTCGCTAAAGCGTCTCTCACTATCGGGAGAGTCTGGCGGATTATGGCGAGGATGGTTGGGATCTGACGACGAAGAAATTGAGCCCACCGCCACCCACTTTGTAGCCACATCGGCGATCTTACCGACATGCTAAACTATGACTCCGAAGACATCGGCGGTATGGATGGCGATGTCGGAGATGAGCAACAGTGCCTACAAGGCAAGGGAAGACCACCTCGTCATCGGCGTATACATGGTGGACACCCAAAAGGAAGCAACAACGAGGACCAGCGAGCGCGGCGAAAGATAATCCCGCCGACAAACAACCAAAGCGGCGGCGCAGACGCCGCACTAAGTCCCGCCTCGACAACAACAGCGCTCCTAACGACCGAGGAATACAGGCGGGGAAAACTGGCGGACGATGAACACGCGAGCAAGCAACCTTCCGAACAAGGCGAGTCGGATAATCAATCGAGGCCAGCGAAAATGACGATCGAGCGACCTCACGCCGGACACACCGCCGGAGAATAAAAACCTTCGGAAAAGACTCGTTGCCACCGCAAGAAGCTTGAAGAAGGAAAAATGGAAGCTCAAAACAGCGGAAGACACACTCAGAATGAGGTGGAGCAAAGTGCTCAAAACCGCAGACAAATATGGCAATGGCCATTGAGGGAGTCCTGGACTAGGGGGTGTCCGGACAGCCGGACTATCATCGTCCGCCGGACTCCAAGACTACGAAGATACAAGATTGAAGACTCCGTCCCGTGTCCGGATGGGACTTTCCTTGGCGTGGAAGGCAAGCTTGGCAATACGGATATGTAGATCTCCTACCATTGTAACCGACTCTGTGTAACCCTAGCCTCCTTCGGTGTCTATATAAACCGGAGGGCTTTAGTCTGTAGGACACAACATACATTACAACAATCATACCATAGGCTAGCTTTAGGGTTTAGCCTCCTTGATCTCGTGGTAGATCCACTCTTGTACTACCCATATCATCAATATTAATCAAGCGGGGCGTAGGGTTTTACCTCCATCGAGAGGGCCCGAACCTGGGTAAAACATCGTGTCCCTTGTCTCCTATTACCATCCGCCTAGATGCACAGTTCGGGACCCCCAACCCGAGATCCGCCGGTTTTGACACCGACATTGGTGCTTTCATTGAGAGTTCCTCTGTGTCGTCACCGATAGGCTCGATGGCATCTTCAATCGATGCCGCTGTCCAGGGTGAGACTTTTCTCCCCAGACAGATCTTCGTATTCGGCGGCTTTGCACTGCGGGCTAATTCACTTGGCCATCTGGAGCAGATCGAAAGCTACGCCCCTGGCCGTCAGGTCAGATTCGGAAGCCTAAACTTCACGGCCGACGTCCGTGGAGACTGGATCTTCGACGGACTCGAGCCATAGCCAAGCGCGCCGCACTATTACAATGGGCACGATCTAGCTCTACCGCCGAACAGTGCCTTGGGGGCCGCACAAGAGTCCGCTCCGGCCCTTGGACCGGAGCTGATCGCCCAGATCGAGGACCGGTGGTTGGACACCGCCTCGGGGGCTCCAACTCCCACGCCGCTGGAGCCGAACACTACCCTTGTCCCTCGCGAATCTCGTGACTCGAGTGCGGACCCTTGCGGACTCCGGACCTCCAGCGCCCCTGTCGAGATCGATTGGGCGCGGTTATGGAATTCACCGCGCGACATCTTCCAATACTCGCCCTTTGGCGACATCCTAAATCGCTAAAGCGTCTCTCGCTATCGGAGAGTCTGGCGGATTATGGCACTGGATGGTTGGGATCTGGACGACGAAGAAATTGAGAGCCCACCGCCACCCACTTTGTAGCCACTGTCGACGATCTTACCGACATGCTAAACTATGACTCCGAAGACATCGACGGTATGGACGATGATGTCGGAGAAGAACAGAAAACAGTGCCTACAAGGCAAGGGAAGACCACCTCGTCATACGACGTATACATGGTGGACACCCCAAAAGGAAGCGATAACGAGGACCAACGGGGCGCGGCAGAAGATAATCCCGCCGACAAACAACCAAAACGGCGACGCAGACGCCGCACTAAGTCCCGCCTCGACAACAACAACACTCCTAATAACCTAGCAATACAGTAGGGCAAACTAGCGGATGACGAACACGCAGGCAAGCAACCGTCCGAACAAGACGAGTCGGATAATCAATCCAGGCCCGGCGAAAATGACAGTCCAGGCGACCTCACGCCGGACACACCGCCGAAGAATAAAAACCTTCGGAAAAGACTCGTTGCCACCGCAAGAAGCTTGAAGAAGGAAAAACAGAAGCTCAAAACAGCGGAAGACACACTCAGAATGAGGTGGAGCAAAGTGCTCAAAACAGCAGACAAATACGGCAATGTCCATCAATCAAAGAGCTACCCAAAGCGCAAGCTCTTGCGGAATGATGAGGAGGCCATAGAGCCCCACGGTCAAAAAACAAAGAGGCCGCCTGGTTGGATAGACAGCCAGATGATAGGCCAAAATCTGAAAGCGGCGCCGCACATAAGCCGACTAACGACCCTGGAAAGACAGATGGCCCAGCCAGGTCCATTTATGGGACAAAGAAGAGGGCCCCAGGAAACAACGTAACACGACAAGTGTCCGAAGACAGCGATACACCCAAATACAGGGGCGCCGTACACCCACTATGTTTCACCAATGAGGTGCTGGATCATGAATTCCCAGCAGGATTTAAACCCATAAACATAGAGGCCTACGACCGAACAACAGACCCTGGAGTCTGGATAGAAGATTATATACTACACATACACATGGCTAGAGGAGCTGACCTCCACGCCATAAAATACCTACCCCTCAAGCTCAAAGGGCCAACCCGTCATTGGCTTAAAAGCCTCCCAGAAAACACTGTTGGAAGTTGGGAAGAGCTCGAAGACGTGTTTAGAGCAAATTTTCAAGGGACTTATGTCCACCCTCCGGATGCACATGATCTAAGTCATATAACTCAACAGCCCGGAGACTCAGCGTGCAAATTCTGGAACAGGTTCCTCACCAAAAAGAACCAAATAGTTGACTGTCCGGACGCCGAAGCCTTAGCAGCTTTTAAACACAACGTCCGAGACGAATGGCTCGCCAGACACCTCGGCCAAGAGAAGCCGAGGACAATGTCAGCGCTAACAAGCCTCATGACCGGCTTACATGCGGGAGAGGACAGTAGCTAGCAAGATGCAGCACCAATGACCCAAGTATATCCGAGATCGAGATGGAAGCGGAAAATCACGATGCGAGAAAAAGCGGCGCGGAATAAAGAAAAAGCCCAAAAGCACGACGGTCGCGCGGATTCAAAAGCTCGCGGCCAAACAACAAAACACCGCCTCTTAAGGATGACAGCGACGAGCTATCCAACTTAAACAAGATTCTGGGTCGGATATGTCAAATCCACAGTACCCCCGGAAGGCCTGCAAACCACACCCATCGAGATTGTTAGGTTTTCAAATAGTCCGGCCGATTAAACGCCGAACACAAGGGGCTCGACGTGTCAAGCGAAGATGACAAACCCCACCAGCAGAGCACCGGAAAACAAAAGAATTTCCCACAAGAGGTCAAAACAGTCAATTCACTTCATGTGATAATACGGAAAAACAGTCGGCACCCGTTAAAATGGGTCTCGCCGGGTCCAACCAATGGAACATAGAGATTGGACATCAAAACCAATCACTTTCGACCACAGGATTATTCGAAGCGTTGAAATGCGGGATGGACTGCCTCGATATTGGATCCTATAATCGACGGACTACAATTTACTCAAGTCACGATGGGCGGAGGCAATGACTTAAACCCGATGTATCAAACACAATCCGCAAGTTGAGGATAGACCCTACTAAAATTCAACACAGCCGCACTTCCTTCAAAGGAGCGACGCCAGCCCTTCGCCAAGTGCACGGGCTCCCTATTACTAGAAGTTGTGTTGGATCACCGAACAACTTTCGACGCGAGAAACTAATCTTTCATACCGTCCCATTTAAAAGTGGATATCAAGCACTCTTGGGACGAGAGGTTTTCGTCTGTTTCAACGCCATACCACATTACGCGTCTCTTACACTCAAGATGCCCGGTCCACATGGCATCATTTCAGTGCGAGGGTCACTTAAAGACCCCGGACACGGTTAGACGAGTCCGGCATAAGTAAGCTAGGGGCTCCCTAGCCGCACCTCCCTTTACAAGGGGCTACGCGCACAAACAACAGCAAGTTCATACAGACCCCGCTTTACGTATTTATATTTCTTCTTTCACATATACTTTCTTTTTTTTGTTTTTACATGAGTTCTCTTCAAACTAAGTTCCTCTCTTTTTACAGATGAACAACGTGCACACTCGTCCAGGATAACGGCTGCGCGGAGACACAAAGCGAGCGTGCGGTAGGGACCCGTCGCGAGATTCTTTTGATTAAGACCTGCGTAAACCTTTTTCTTGTCTCTTGTTGTTATTCTCCTTGGTTTCTTCTTATAACCAAAGCGGAGCTGGCGTTTTGGCATCGGCGCGTCGGAGGACCATGCCGTACACTGGACACTAGGGGCATAGGGCATTATTCGCCCATTATTATAAAGACCAAACACCTTAGGGAGTGTTCGGCGTCTCGAGTTAGGCATTATATGCATCAGCTCCGAATCATGTCTTTGGTCAAATGTTGGGTTTGCCGGCTCACTGTGTTTTGCTGCTTCGTTCCGTATCATCGGCTAACGAGCACCGGAGAACTCTGCGATTGTGCCCGGTTCGGTGGCGAGCACCTCGATGAAAGCCGCTTATTTGTCATTATATAGCGAGAGATGGTCAACCACTCGATCGACTCTTTGGAATGTTTAGAATTCCCCACTTTGACGAAGGACCGTTTCCCGGTCAGGCACACACGCGCCCCAAATTCGGAAAAGCGCGGTGCCCCAAGGGGCTATATCGTAGCCGCACCCTCGAACTCCACTGGCTAAGTGAAAGTGATAAAGCATCATAGTCCGGATTGCCTCGTTTGCTACGCTACCACCTCCTTAACAGGATCGAGACGTCGGATTAAGTGTGAAAACGCGCTATTTTTGCGAACACCCCCGCACCTTGTGCGTGGGGGCTGAAGCCGAAGACTGCAATCTTTCAGGTTATACGAATGTATACATAAACGGCCGCATAGGAGATATTTAATACTTGGGACACACAAGTATAAAAAGTGGTTACATTATAATCATTGTCTTACAAGATAAAAACGTTCATTTGAACGTAAGATTTTTTGAGCACTGCAACTCTATTACACGAGCGCCACGCATAAATTCCCCAAAATAGTGCTCGGCGGGTAACCGGCTTTCGTCCGAACCCTGAAAAACAGTGCGGCACCCGTTAAAATGGGTCTCGCACGGTCCAACCCAGCGGAACATAGAGATTGGACATCAAAACCAATCACTTTCGACCACCTGGATTATTCCCGAAGCGTTCGAAATGCAGGATGGACTGCCCTGATATTGGATCCTATAATCGACGGACTACAATTTACTCAAGTCCTGATGGACGGAGGCAGCGACTTAAACCTGCTGTATCCAAACACAATCCGCAAGTTGGGGATAGACCCTACTAAAATTCAACACAGCCGCACTTCCTTCAAAGGAGTGACATCAGGCCCTTACGCCAAGTGCACATGCTCCCTATTACTAGAAGTTGTGTTCGGATCACCGAACAACTTTTGACGCGAAAAACTAATCTTTCATACCGTCCCATTTAAAAGTGGATATCAAGCACTCTTGGGACGAGAGGCTTTCGTCCGTTTCAGCGCCATACCACATTCTGCGTCTCTTACACTCAAGATGCCGGTCCACGTGGCATCATTACGATCTTGGTCATTAAAGACCCGGACACGGTTAGGCGAGTCCGGCATAAGTAAGCTAAGGGCTCCCTAGCCGCACATCCCTTTACAAGGGCTGTGCGCTAAACAACAGCGAGTTCATCTGAGACCCGCTTTACTTATTTATATTTCTTCTTTCACATATACTTTCTTTGCACGAGTTCTTTTCAAACTAAGTTCCTCTCTTTTCTGAGATGAACAACGTGCACACCCGTCGAGATAACGGCTGCGGAGACCTGGTATGAGCGTGCGGTAGGGACCCGTCGCGAGATTCTTTTGATTAAGACCTGCGTAAACCTTTTTATTGTCTCTTGTTGTTATTCTCCTTGGTTTCTTCTTATAACCAAAGCGGACTGACGTTTTGGCATCGGCGCGTCGAGAGGACCATGCCGTGCACAGGACACTAGGGGCTTAGGGCATTATTCGCCCATTATTATAAAGACCAAACACCTTAGGGAGTGTTCGGCGTCTCGAGTTAGGCATTATATGCATCAGCTCGAATCATGTCTTTGGTCAAATGTTAGGTTTGCTCGGCTCTGTGTTTTGCTGCCTTCGTTCCGTATCATCGGCTAACGCGGCACCGGAGAACTCTGCGATTGTGCCCGGTTAATTTGGCGAGCACCTCGATGAAAGCGAAAATCGTCATCATTATATAGCGAGAGACTGGTCAACCACTCGATCGACTACTGGAATATTTAGAATTCCCCGCTTTGACGAAGGACCATTTCCCGGTCAGGCACACACGCACCCCGAATTCGGAAAAGTGCGGTGCCCCAAGGGGCTATACCGTAGCCCCACCCTCGAACTCCACTGGCTAAGTGAAAGTGATAAAGCATCATAGTCCGGATTGCCTCGTTTGCTACGCTACCACCTCCTTAACAGGACCGAGACGTCGGATTAAGTGTGAAAACATGCTATTTTTGCGAACACCCCCACACCTTGTGCGTGGGGGCTGAAGCCGAAGACTGCAATCTTTCAGGTTATACGAATGTATACATAAACGGTCGCCTAGGAGATATTTTAATACTTGGGACACACAAGTATAAAAAGTGGTTACATTATAATCATTGTCTTACAAGATAAAAACGTTCATTTGAACGTAAGATTTTTTGAGCACTGCGACTCTATTACACGAGCGCCATGCATAACTTCCCCAAAATAGTGCTCGGCGGGTAACCGGCTTTCGTCCGAACCCTAGGCGGCAATAGCGGTGGCATCCATCTCTGTCCAATGTGTCTTCACACGGGCAAGGGCCATCCGCGCGCCTTCTATCTTGAGCCGACCGCTTCATCTCCTTGATATGCGGCACCGCTCCAAGAAATTGCTGCAATAAGCCGAAATAGCTCGTCGCCTTGGGCCTCTCTGGCCAGACATGAGCCACGATATCAGTCATGGCAAGTTCGGACAATCTATTTAGCTCAGCCCATTCGGCCAACCGATCGGTCAACGGAAGTGAACGATCTGGACTATGGAATTGAGACCAAAATAGCTCTTCCGTCTTGTGATCCTTCTGGCTCCGGAAGTGCTCAACGGCATCAGCCGCACTTGCCGCTAAGTCCATATATGGATCCTCCGGACTCCACAGCTGGCCAAGTTGAGCATACTTTTGATCCGTAAACCGGCGATGCAACAGAAAAGGCTTGCCAGCCACAATATCTCCGGCCTGGCGTAGCTCCTCCTTCATAGCCCGCTTTGCAGAACGGGCATCCTTGGCCTCGGCGGTGGCCTTCCCCAGGTCTTCCCGCTCCGATAAGCGCTCCTTTTCAAGAGCCTCATTGCGGTCGGCAGCATCTTTTAATTTCACGGCCAATTCGGCCATCTTTTCCCTGCTTAGGCAGTGTGCAGCCTTTTGACTTTCAACTCCTCGGCCGCCTCGAGGCAACCGCATCACTCCTTCGGGCTTGCTCCTTAGCTTGAGCAAGTTATTTAAAAACTCTCCACAGCAGCAGCACCGTCGTATCACAACATATACATTATCGAGGCGGGCTTTGACCCCCTTAAATAAGCGGCGTGGAGAATTCATTTACCTAGCGACTCGTCAAGTGGCGGTTGACAAGTGCGATGTCGCATCCGCCACGTCAAGTTGCCGCGTGCTTTCGGCAACTCCACTAGTCGGCTAGCCCTCGGACTATCCGCCACCTGCATAGGAATGGCGACATTCATTACTTGAGATTTTGATCCTCGACGCGGCTGTCGCTTTCGACAACCTACCGAGTCTCGGGGCTACTATCTATCTGGCGCGATTTTATGTGCAAAAGCTGTCAAAAGGTGCGTCATTCTTGCGTACCTCAAATCCCTTGACAAACTCCTGGCGGCATTATACAATCCGCTTTCGGCGGACGAAATCCTTCAATCACCATACGCATCAAAGCACGGTGATCTTACGAGATGGGCGCCCTCTCAAGCGATTCTTGACTCTCCGGCGGATACTAGTGGGGCGAACTCTCCAGCCCCTCCGGACTCGGGGACACCCTCCGTGGCGATACTTGAGGCTCGTCGCCTGTCCGCGACGCAGCGGTCGGGCGTTCGCTCTCCATCATCTCTGGACGAAGATCCCCCGAAGACGAACTCATCTGAGAAGTCCGCAAATCTGAACTGTAAAGCGAAACTTCAGTTATCCATAGAAGCACAAATGGAGGTATTTTCTTATTAATGAACTCCCCCTTCTCTACTCACGGCTCGCTGGAGAGCTGATCCTTTAGAGACAATTGTACGTCCGGGTTCTCCCCGGACGGAGGACGCTCCGGTGGAGATTTCTTCTCCCGCTTAGAGGCTTTGGTCTCCAGGTCTTCGGAGGCGGTCCTCTTCTCCCCCTGGCAGGAGGGATTTTCGATCCCCCCCTCTTCAGGCGCCCCCTTGCGCGAGGTATTAACTCTATTTTCCCCATCGCCCCTTTCTTCGGGCGCGACCTCCAACATTCTGACCAGCACGGGCTTTAGTGCGGTCTCTGGGAGGGGGACCGGACACCTTATCAGCTTTGATCGCGCTACCCACTCTTGATGAAGAGTAATGGGTCAGGAAGTGAATTCTAGAAAAGTAGATAAATAGAGCGTCCGGACTCTGAGCTATTCACCTGAGTATCCGGGCGATTGCAGCTTAGGCCTGCGTCCTCGGTCAATTCCGGACACGCCACCTGCGGTCCGAAGAACGACTTGTACATCTCCACGGGTGTCGTACCCATGAAGTGTTGGAGAATTCGTGGTCCCTCCAGATTGAACTCCCATAACCGGAGAGGACGGTGTTTGCAGGGCAAAAGATGCCTGATTAGCATAACTTGCATCACCACCACAGTTGATCTCCCTCGCTTTGGAGGTCTCGAATCCGGCCACTGCAATGAAGGCACGTCCTCGGGCGGCCCCAATTGAGCCCTTGGTTGACCCACGACATCGATCGGCGTGGGGTCCCGGCGGAATGAAGGTGGCGGCTTTGCTTGCTGCCCTTGGGCGGTGATATAAAACCACTCCTGCTGCCACAAGCCGAGCTCCTCTTGGAAGGAGCCCTCGGGCCCGTGGCATCGGCCCTTCCTTATGGCCGCCCGCCGCACTCCGCTTATCGCCCCGATCATCTTTGGCTCCACATTAAAGGTCTTGACCCACAGGCGAAGTGGGGAGTAGCGGAGGAAGGCCGCTGCGATAATGAATGCGGAGATATGGAGGATGGACTCGGAGCCAAGTCGTGAAAATCCAGCCCGTAGTAGAACATGAGCCCTCTCATGAAGGGGTCCGTCGGGAAGCCTAAACCCGACGGAGGTGGGATCTGAAGACAACGTACTCACGGGCTCGGGGCGAGCACGACCTGCCCTTGGGCAGGCAACCTGTGCAAAATCTCGTAGGACAGGTACTTGGCCTCACACAGCTTTAACACGTCCTCCTCCGTCACATCCACCGACCCTGGAGGTCGGAGCCGTACATGGTTGAAAATCCGAAGCGCTCGAATCTGGGGCTCTGGGTGTTGGAACTAGGAGCAAGGAGGAGATTCGATGCGAGATTGAAGAAAAGAAACGAGCCTTGGTCCTCTTATAAAGGGAAAAATACCAAGAGCCGTCTCGTGACCGTTCGATTCACCTTCGATAGAGGCGTGGCGGCAGACGCAGTTGGGTTACCCACGCTCATATTGATGAGAATCCGGAATAAGGAGAGCACGATCTACGCCCGACAAGGCGTGCCAAAAAACCGCTTAGCTAAGCGTCTTTGAGGTGGTATAATAAAAAGCGAATCAAGTAAAAGCACGGTAGCGGTGTGATGTCATGCCGCAAAATCGTCGTGATTGGATTTTATGTGCATTATTCTCTCTACGGTGGAATGTGGAATTTATTTTGCGAGCGGACACTATCTGGTGTTCATGATCTTCTCTGGATTATTCAAGGAGGAACCCGCCTTGCAATGCCGAACATTATCTTGCGGGACTTATCGTCATTGAAGCTTGGTTCAGGGACTCTTGAGGAGTCTTTGGACTAGGGGTGTCCGGACAGCGGACTATCATCGTCGCGGACTCCAAGACTACGAAGATACAAGATTGAAGACTACATCACGTGTCCGGATGGGACTTTCCTTGGCGTGAAAGGCAAGCTTGGCGATCTGGATATGTAGATCTCCTACCATTGTAACCGACTCTGTAACCCTAGCCTTCTCCGTTGTCTATATAAAGCTGGAGGGCTGTAGTCCGTGAGGACACAACATACATTACAACAATCATACCATAGGCTAGCTTTAGGGTTTAGCCTCCTTGATCTCATGGTAGATCCACTCTTGTACTACCCATATCATCAATATTAATCAAGCGGGATGTAGGGTTTTACCTCCATCGAGAGGGCCCAACACAGGTAAAACATCGTGTCCCTTGTCTCCTGTTACCATCCGCCTAGACGCACAGTTCGGGACCCCCTACCCGAGATCCGCCGGTTTTGACACCGACACCGGTGGCGGAAGAACTCTCTGGGTTAAAGCGCCAAGTAAACGCAACGACTTCTGCAGTGTTTGGTAAGTAATTTTACCAAGACGTCCTGAATGACCACGTTGGTAATCGTGCTGGTTTAACATGTAATTCTTAAACCGTTGTAGGTAGCCGCATTGCTCATCTGAGCTCTAATATGCGAATGAAGCTGAAGGCAACGTACACTCTGATTGAACAACTGTATACCGGTGCCCAGCGTGTTATCTGTGCAGCTTCATACAACAATCCGGCCCCCACTTTGATCAAGGATACTTTAGCAAAGTTATCCGTAACGCTGGCACAGATAGAAGAGATGAATCGATCTGCTGCCAGGGCTGGCGCTTTGTTGGCACTTACCTGGGCCAAAGCATGGATAACTGACCTTGATCCGGCAGATATTGCCAAAGGCTTCCCCAGTGAACAAGAGAACGGGGCAGAGTTTGACAATGACGCCCTCAAAGCTGTGACAAGGGAGATGCGTCCTTTCGCGAGTCAATTGGCAGAAGAAGCAAACTTAATGGTTCACCGGTCTTTCTATGATGCCAACAATAGACGGGTTGAGACTGTCGTGCCAGAAGTGCAAAATCTTATCCCGCAAATCCGTAAGCACACTTACGCCCCTGTCGTTGATCCGGCTGAACTTATAAGTGAAGAGGTTGTCTTTCAGGCCTTAACCCAGATTGACTGGACCACCGCTGACTTCCAGCCACTGGATGAGGAGGAGGAGGCTGAACCGACGCCAGATGATCCATCCACTTCACGTCAACATGGTGATGAGGCCTGATCCGGCAATCTGACTGATGTTGTCATGAACTTTGATCCGTGGAAAGAACAATTCATATTTTGGGCCTTGAAGCGCCTTGTAATAGGCTAGTTAAAATACTTTGATCTGCTGCCATCGTGCACTGGGATATACTTTGCTTGATCCACCATGTCGATTTGAAAGCTAGCTTATATATCTTTATAATATTATGCAATCCCTGTGTCTGCAAGGAAAAGAGTTGTCCTGGCGGTTTACCACTGGACGGGTCATAGTGCCCAAGATAAAGCCTGGTTGGGAACCAAGGCGGAATGAATATGAAATAATTCATACCTGTGATGTGTAATCACTAAAGAAGTATGGAAGCCCAAAATTGTGAGCTGTCAAGACCTTGACCCTATAATGATAGGATGAATAAGTCATGCCGGGTTATAACAAACACCGAATAATCATACTGGCGACATATAGTCAAAGCCAGGCCGGGTTAATGAACACCGGTTTGATGAGATGGTCTGACAACATATAGCTGAAAGCCAAGCCGGGTTAACAAACACCGGGTTAACATTATGACTGTAAAGCCATACCGGGTTAAAGAATATCAGTTTAAAACAAATTCTTCAAAAAGGTGAAAACTTAGCAAGAAAAAACTAATAAGAAACCATGTAGGCAAGGCTTTTCAAGGGCTGCCAGGCCCAAATTCGAGGCTTTTCATGGGCTACCAGGCCACTGAGTTAAACCATTTTGCAAAGCCTTTTAAGATGGGCCTCCAACTAACCAATCACCGTTTTAACTTTGACAAGTTTAGGGTCTATATAAGATTGACTTGTCGAACGTTCAGCAGGTCATGCCAGGATTACCTGGATAGGAGTGGCTTACTTGATGAAGGCAGGTTAACCCGGGGTTTTAGGTGAATACACTAGGCTTCAAGCCGTGGGTCGATACCCAATTACAATGGTCCCTTCAAACTCTTTGTGGCTTTTGCACAAAATAGCCCCCAAGTAACTTTGTGAGCTGTGCTCAATGGGTGCCTATGTTTGAGCTGTGTATAACATCCAGGCTCTCTTTGGCCCCTTCGGTGTGAAGCTCCCAAGCTGTATTGTGGCATTATATCCGGTTTAATGGACAAGGTGAGTTAGCGCTTTGAGAGCAGAAGCCCCCTTGTAACCAAGAAATATTTGGGAAGAACGGCAGAGGCCCTGCTTGCAGCAAGGATGCCGGTTTATTATATTGATCATAATATATACATTGTCATAATATGTACATAAGGAAAGCCTATGGCTCAAGTGTAGTAAGGCCGAAGGAGAGCTATGTTCCATGGCCGCCAGGTCTCCTCCTCAGAACTGCGTGAGTCTTCTCGAACGTCAATGAGGTAGTAAGATCCATTGTGCAAATTTTTGCTGACCACAAAGGGTCCTTCCCAAGGTGGGGATAACTTGTGCATATCGGTCTGATCCTGGATGAGCCGAAGCACTAAGTCACCTTCTTGAAAGGTTCGTGTCTTAACCCGGCGGCTGTGATAACGCCGCAGGTCTTGTTGATAAACCGCCGACCGAGCCAAAGCCATGTCCCATTTCTCATCTAATAGGTCCAATGCCTCTTGACGCGCTTGCTCATTGTCCGCTTCAACATAATTGGCAACCCGGGGTGAGTCATGACGAATATCACTTGGGAGGACAACCTCAGCCCCGTAAACCATGAAGAAATGTGTATAACCCGTGGATCGGTTTGGGGTGGTGTTGATACTCCATAATATAGATGGCAACTCTTCCACCCAACAACCCGGCGTCCGCTTCAATGGAACCATAAGCCTGGGCTTAATACCCTTCAAGATTTCTTGATTTGCCCTCTCGGCTTGACCATTGGACTGGGGATGAGCCATGGATGCTACATCAAGCCGGATGTGCTCTTGTTGGAAGAACTCCTTCATCTCACCTTTAGAAAGGTTTGTGCCATTATCTGTGATGATGCTGTGAGGAAACCCAAAACGGAAAATAACCTTTTTGAGAAATTGAACCGGCGTGGCCGCATCACACTTACTGACAGGTTCCACTTCAACCCATTTAGTGAACTTGTCAACCGCCACCAACAGGTGGGTCTTCTTATCCTGGGAGCGCTTAAAAGGTCCCACCATATCAAGCCCCCAAGTGGCAAACGGACAAGTGATAGGAATCATCCGTAGCTCCTGAGCTGGAACATGAGCTCGACGTGAAAATTTTTGACAAGCGTCACACCGCTTTACCAGATCCTCCGCATGAGCATGAGCTGTCAACCAATAGAACCCATGACGAAATGCTTTAGCCACCAGGGATTTTGAACCGGCATGGTGACCACAATCCCCTTCATGGATTTCACGTAGAATCTATTGTCCTTCTTCAGGGGAAATACAATGTTGAAAAACGCTTGAAACACTGCAACGGTGTAACAAGCGAAAACCTCATCATCTGGTAACTCGCTCCGGTTTAGATACACCAAATATGGAACTGTCCAATCTGGAGTAGTATGTAAAGCGGCCACCAACTGGGCCTCCGGATCAGGAACAGCTAAATCCTCCTCTGTAGGCAACTTGACAGACGGGTTATGCAAGATATCTAAAAAGGTATTGGGCGGTACCGGTTTATGCTGAGATCCCAGCCGGCTTAAAGCATCTGCTGCCTCGTTTTTGCGCCGGTCAATATGCTCAACCTGATAACCCTTAAAATGACCTGCCACAATATCCACCTCGCATCTATAAGCTGCCATTAGTGGATCCTTAGAATCCCAAGTACCAGAGACTTGCTGAGCCACCAGATCAGAATCTCCGAAACAGCGAACCCGGCTTAAGTTCATTTCCTTAGCCACCCGGAGATCATGGAGTAAGGCCTCGTATTCAGCTGCATTGTTAGTACAAGGAAACATTAATCGGAGAACATAACAAATTTTATCACCTCGAGGGGAAGTAAGAACAACTCCAGCCCCCGAGCCCTCCAATTGCCTGGAACCATCAAAGTGAATAGTCCAATACGTATTATCCGGTTTGTCCTCTGGTGCTTGTAACTTGGTCCAATCATTGATGAAGTCAACAAGTACCTGTGATTTGATTGATGTCCGAGGCATATACTTTAATCCGTGCGGGCTAAGCTCAATTGCCCACTTTGCAACTCGGCCAGTTGCCTCCCTGTTCTGAATTATATCGCCCAGAGGAGCTAAACTGACCACTGTAATGGGATGGCCTTGAAAGTACTGCTTGAGCTTCCGACTTGCCATAAAAACCCCATAAACCAACTTCTGCCAATGCGGATATCGCTGCTTTGACTCGATAAGTACTTCACTGATGTAGTAAACCGGCCGTTGAACCGGGTATTCCTTACCAGCCTCTTTGCGCCCTACCACAATCGCCACGCTGATAGCACGGGCATTAGCAGCCACGTACAATAGCAAGGGCTCTTTGTCAACCGGAGCAGCAAGAACTGGCGGTTCAACTAACTACCGCTTTAAGTCCTCAAACGCCGCATTAGCCGCATCACTCCAGACGAAATTGTCTATCATTTTCAACATCTGATACAAAGGAATCGCCTTTTCTCCCAAACGGCTAATAAACCGGCTAAGGACGGCGATTCGACCCGCCAAACACTGAACATCATTGATACACTTCAGTTTAGCCAAAGATGTAATCACTTTGATTTCTTCCAGATTAGCCTCAATTCCTCTGTTGGACACCAGAAATCCTAAGAGCTTGCCTGTCGGAACACCAAAAACACATTTGTCCGGTAAGCATCATTTTGTAAACCCGAAGATTGTCAAATGTTTCCTTGAGATCATCTATCAAGGTTTCCTTCTTCCTGGATTTTACCACCATGTCATCCACATAGGCATGAACATTACATCCAATCTGCGTGTGAAGACAATTTTGCACACAACACTGATAAGTAGCCTGGGCACTTTTGAGCCCAAAAGGCATAGAAACATAGCAGAAGGCTCTAGAGGGAGTGATGAAGGCTTTCTTCTCCTGGTCCTTAACTGCCATCTTAATCTGATGATAACCTTAATAAGCATCCAAGAAACTCAAGCGTTCACAACCCACCGTCGCATCAATAATCTGATCAATACGCGGGAGAGCAAAGGGATCTGCCGGACAAGCCTTGTTCAAAACTGTGTAGTCCACACACATACGCCAAGTGCCGTTTTTCTTAAGAACAAGCACCGGATTAGCCAACCACTCGGGATGGAGCACTTCGATGATAAACCCAGCAGCCAACAACCGGGCTACCTCTTCACCAATGGCCTTGCGTCTTTGTTAATTAAACCACCGAAGAAATTGCTTGACCGGTTTAAACTTGGGATCAATATTGAGAGTGTGCTCAGCGAGTTCCCTCGGTACACCTGGCATGTCAGAAGGCTTCCATGCGAAGATGTCCCAATTCTCACGGATGAACTCGATGAGCGCGCTTTCCTGTTTCAGATCTAGATTGGTGCTGATGCTAAACTGTTTGGATGAATCGCCAGGAACAAAGTCAACAAGTTTAGTCTCATCAGCCGGTTAGAACTTCAGAGTCGGTCATGCTCAGTGGTGGGCTTCTTCAAAGGAGTCATGTCTGCCGGATCAACATTGTCCTTATAAAACTTCAGCTCCTCCGTAGCACAAACCGACTCAGCGTAAGCCGCATCACCTTCCTCACAATCCAAAGCGATCTTTTGACTTCCATGTACTATGATAGTTCCCTTGTGGCCCGGCATTTTGAGCTGTAAATAGATATAGCAGGGCCTCGCCATGAATTTTGCGTAAGCCGGCCGTCCAAACAGTGCGTGATACGGGCTCTGGATTTTCACCACTTCAAAGGTCAATTTTTCAGACCTGGAAACATGCTCATCTCCAAATACAACCTCCAGAGAAATCTTGCCAACAGGATATGCCGATTTACCTGGCACCACACCATGAAAAATAGTGTTGGGCGGTTTAAGACTCTTGTCTGTCAACCCCATACGACGAAAAGTCTCATAGTACAGGATGTTGATACTGCTCCCTCCATCCATCAGGACTTTGGTAAACTTGTAACCTCCCACCTGAGGTGCTACTACCAAGGCCAGTTGACCTGGATTGTCAATCCGGGGCGGATGATCCTCCCTGCTCCACACGATGGGCTGCTCGGACCACCGTAAGTAACGTGGCACTGCCGGTTCAACATCATTAACTGCCCTTTTGTGAAGCTTCTGATCTCGCTTACACATGCTAGTAGTGAACACATGATACTGCCCACCATTCAACTGCTTGGGGTGACTTTGATAACCTGATTGCTGCTGATTCCCTTGATTATTCTGTTGGCCATTACCACCTTGGTTATGCTTGTTATGCTTAGTCTAATCTCATGCTTGCAACGTAGTTCTAGTTCTGTTTTTCTGTTTGTAATAATGTGTGTGCACGCGGGATGATATAACCTGGACGTGCACTTAGCTAGGTGGTGGGTCAAGTGCCGTAGCATGCACTGACCACTTCTCCCTTCTGTTTTCTTCTCCTGGTGGGCGCATGCGCTGTGGGACGTGGCCGTGGGATGGCGCGGTCATCGCGGATCATGGCGCGCCCGCCAGGAGGTAGCAAGCTAGGTTGTCGCAACAGATAAAGAGAGGAATGGAAAACAGAAAAGCTGCGCAGTTGAGGCGGCACAAAACTCTCTCTCTCGTTCGTGTTCATCTCTCTCGCACTCTCACTTTCTCTGATCGATCGCGTGTGTTGGCAACGACAATTGGCATCAGAACTACGTGGTGTTCGATCCAGTCTCCGGTGGCTGGTGGTGTCCGATCCGCGGCATACCATGTCAGACACCGATTCTGAGAAAGGGCAGAGCAAGGGCGGGACGAAATCGCCGTCGAAGTCGCCACCGACCACGGCGCCCGTGGCGCGCCTGACGGGAGGCGGGAGAGACGAGCTGCGCATCGTCGAGCGAGTGGTGCGGGAGAGCAAGAACTCTACATCATCCATGGTCCTCACCCGCACCAACTACATGGAGTGGTCCCTCGTCATGCAAGTCAAGCTTCAGGTGGCCCGCGTTTGGTCCGCGGTGATCAACGACGGAGCCGACGAGCACGACGACCGGCGCGCACTGCAGATCATCCTCACCGGCGTGCCACCGGAGATGATCCGTGTCCTGGCCGCGAAGGACTCGGCCAAGAAGGCCTCGGAGACGATCAAAACTCTCCGCATGGGTAGTGAGCGCGCGCGCGAGGCAAAGGCGCAAGTGCGTCGCCGGGAATTTGAGGACCTTCGTTTCAAGGAGGGCGAGTCCGTTGAGGATTTCGCGCTGCGGCTCTCTGGTCTCGTTGCCGATCTCGATCTGTACGGTGATCCGGTGACAGAGCACAAGGCTGTCCAGAAGTTCCTCCGCGTCGTGCCACGCAAGTACCGGCAGATGGCGATGGCGATAGAGTCTCTCATCGACCTCAAGACCATGACGATCGAAGAGCTCACGGGGCGTTTGTCGGCGTGCGAAGATCATTACGATCTAGACGACACAACGCAGTCTAGCGCGCGCCTCATGTACACCTCTGCAGAGTGGGACGCGCGCGAGCGGCAGCTCGGCTCTGGCGGCCGGTCGTCAGGAGGCAACAACAACAACAAAAGCAAGTCGCCTGGGAAGAACAAATTCCAGGGCGGAGGCAAGTCGATGCCACCGAGCGCAGGCGCAAGCGGATCTGGTGGCTCCGGCAGAAAGAAGAAAGGCAAGTGCCACTATTGCAACAAGCAGGGCCACTGGAAGAAGGAGTGTTACTCCAGAATCAAGGATGAGGAGCAAAAGGGCAAGCAGGAGCAGGCGAATCTTGTCCAAGATGACGCTGAGCACGATCAAGGCCTGTACATGGCTGTGGTCACCATAGTGGACAACACACAGCTCGCGGCGCCCCAGCATGTTTACCTCAACGAGGAGAAGGTCATGCCCATCCCCTCACCGGACGGGGTGTGGTTCTTCGACACCGGGGCCAGCAGCCACATGACGGGCGATCGGCACGTTTTCTCTTCGCTTGACGAGACGGTGCACGACTCAGTGAGGTTTGGTGACGGCTCGGTCGTGGCCATCCGCGGGCGAGGCAGTGTGGTGTTTCACTGTCAGGGCGGCGAGCAGCGCGCTCTCACCGGCATCTTCTTCATCCCCAGCCTGCGGACGAACATTGTCTCCGTGGGACAACTGGACGAGGCCGGCTGCATCATCAACATCGCCGACGGCATCATGGCCGTGCTGGACCCAGCACGGCGCGTGCTGGCGCGCATCAAGCGCTCCGGAAATCACCTATACACCAGAGTGCTCACCATTGACGCACCGGCGTGTCTGATGGCGCAGGGCGACGACGCAACATGGAGATGGCATGCCCGCATGGGGCATCTCCACTTTCGTGCGCTCCGGACCATGTCCACGACGCAGCTCGTGCGCGGCATGCCGGTGATCGATCGCGTGGCGGAATACTGTGACGGCTGCGCTCTGGGAAAGCAGCATCGAGCACCGTTCCCTCAGGCCACGGCGTACCGAGCCGAGCGTGGCCTCGAGCTCGTGCGCACGGACTTGTGCGGACCGATCACTCCAACAACTCCATGAGGTAACAAGTATTTCCTGCTTGTTGTAGATGATTACAGTCGCTACATGTGGCTAGAGCTCCTAAGGTCCAAGGATGAGGCGTACTACCGCTTCAAGAAAATCAAGGTGATGGCCGAGGCTGACGGCAACTGCAAGCCGCGCGCGTTCAGGTCAGACCGCGGCGGCGAATTCAACTCCATCGAGTTCAAAGAGTACTGCGAGCAGATCGGCATCAAGCACTTCACCACTGCCCCGTACACACCACAGCAATACGGCGTTGTCGAACGCCGAAATCAGATAGTGGTGGAGATGGCTCGGTGCATGATGAAGAGCATGGGGATGCCAACATTCTTTTGGGCAGAGGCGGTGAGAACGGCAGTATACCTGCTAAATCGCTCGCCCACCAGAAGCTTGGAGGGTGTCACACCCTATGAGGCGTGGCACGGCCGTAAGCCCAATGTGCAGCACCTGCGCACGTTCGGGTGCACGGTTCACGTGAAGCGCGTAGGCACTGGCATCACTAAGCTCAGTGATCGATCGACACCTATGGTGTTTGTTGGCTATGAGGAGGGCTCCAAGGCGTACCGAGCATATGATCCAGCAACCAAGAAAGTCCAGGTAACACGTGATATCATTTTTGAGGAGAACAGGCCATGGATGTGGAGCGCTCAGGATACGAGCGCGGTCACCACCGTAGCAGCGACTTTCACTGTGGTCTACACCATGGAGAACGGCGTCCAGGAGGTGGACAGCAGATCATCTACCCCGCCGGTCATACCACAGCCAGCGGCGACACCCTCTACACCAGCCTTGGGCACGCCGCGATCGGCTGTAGTCGCCACGCCGGTGGTGAGCACGCCGGACTCGTCACAGTCCGGGCCAGCGACGCCCGCGGACTTGTCAGGCGGCGAGGGCACGCCTCCGTCACATGACTCTAGGCACGATGTGCCCACGGGGCAGCCAGTGCGCTATCGGAGCTTCACCAACGTGCTCGAGGAAACTGAAGACCAGGCGGTGCACGAGCAGTTTGAGCGCTGCCTACTCGTGCGCTGCCTGTTCAGCGCTGAGGAGCCGCGTGACGTGGACGAGGCGCTTGCTAGCAAGGCGTGGAAGGGCGCCATGGACGTCGAGATGTAGTCCATCATCGACAACAAGACTTGGGAGCTCACTCAGCTGCCTGCCGGACACAAAGCGATCAGACTGAAGTGGGTTTATCGTGTAAAGCGTGATCCTGCACGCAATGTCGTCAAGCACAAAGCCCGCCTCGTCGCAAAGGGGTACGTACAGCGTCAGGGGGTGGATTTTGAGGAAGTGTTCACTCCCGTAGCCCGCATGGAGACAGTACGCCTACTGTTGGCTCTCGCTGCACACTCAGGATGGGAGGTCCATCACATGGACGTAAAATCGGCTTTTCTGAATGATGACCTCACTGAAGAGGTTTATGTTGCTCAGCCGCCGGGGTACGAGGTCACCGGCAAGGAGGAGAGTGTGATGCGCCTTCACAAGGCGCTATACGGACTGCATCAAGCTCCACGTGCCTGGTATGCAAAACTAGATGAGTCTCTGGCAGCTTTTGGATTCACTCGCAGCCCTTTGGAGCATGCTGTCTACATGCGCGGCGATGCTCACTCATATCTGCTGGTGGGAGTCTATGTGGATGATCTAATTATCACTGGGACTGATGCAGTGGACATAGCCGCATTCAAGGAGCAGATGCAGCAACTTTTCAAGATGAGTGATCTGGGCAAGCTGAGCTACTACTTGGGCATAGAGGTGGAGCAGAACAGCAGCGGCATCACACTCTGTCAGAAAAGCTATGCCGAGAAAATACTGGAGATTGCAAAAATGGCGGGCTGCAACAACTGCCACACGCCCATGGAGTGTCGACTCAAGCTAAAGAAAGAGGACGACGGTGAGCCCTTCGACGCCACTCTGTATCGCAGGGTGATTGGTAGCCTGCGCTATCTGGTGAACACATGGCCTGACATAGCACACTCTGTCGGTATCGTCAGCCAGTTCATGGAGAAGCCCAGTACACATCACTGGGCTGCTGTCAAGCAGATATTGAGGTACGTTGAGGGCACCAAGCACTATGGATGCAGCTACAAGAGAGGTCAGGGTGCAGCGAAACTGCTCGGTTTCAGCGACAGGGATCACGCCGGCGATGTCGGCGATCGCAAGAGCACCTCAGGGCATGTTTTCTATCTTGGCAAGAACCTGATCACCTGGAGCTCTCAGAAGCAGAAGATAGTTGCGCTTTCTTCATGTGAGGCGGAATATGTAGCCATTGCAGCAACGACATGCCAAGGATTGTGGTTAAGCAGACTGTTGGGAGATACAACTAGAAGTACTCCTGTGAAGTTCAAGCTCCAAGTGGACAACAAATCTGCTATAGCTTTAAGCAAAACCCAGTACATCATGATCGCAGCAAACGCATTGATGTGAAGTTCCATTTTGTGAGAGATTGCAAGGAAAAGGATCAAGTGGAGATCGATCATGTGGGAACGCAAGATCAACTGGCTGATGCTCTGACAAAAGCGCTCGGACGAGTTCGTTTCATTGAGATGAGACAGAGGCTTGGAGTGATCGGCTTGGAGCAGTGAGATTAGGGGGTGAAATGTTATGCTTAGTCTAATCTCATGCTTGCAACGTAGTTCTAGTTCTGTTTTTCTGTTTGTAATAATGTGTGTGCACGCGGGATGATATAACCTGGACGTGCACTTAGCTAGGTGGTGGGTCAAGTGCCGTAGCATGCACTGACCACTTCTCCCTTCCGTTTTCTTCTCCTGGTGGGCGCATGCGCTGTGGGACGTGGCCGTGGGATGGCGCGGTCATCGCGGATCATGGCGCGCCCACCGGGAGGTAGCTAGCTAGGTTGTTGCAACAGATAAAGAGAGGAATGGAAAACAGAAAAGCTGCGCAGTTGAGGCGGCACAAAACTCTCTCTCTCTCGTTCGTGTTCATCTCTCTCGCGCTCTCACTTTCTCTGATCGATCGCGTGTGTTGGCAACGACAATGCTGGTTGCCCTGACTATTCTGAAATCCAGAGCTTGAACCGCCGCCACCATGAAAACCTGGACCTGAACCGCCCGAAGGACCCTGATCATACCGGAAAATATCAGAATTCTTGAACTCCTTCATGATATAACAATCCTTCCATAGATGTGTGGAAGGGGCCTCCTTGGTCCCATGCTTGGGACATGGCTGGTTCATCAAACGTTCTAGATTCATCCCTCCACTGCGCTGGGCCGGTTTACCTTTACGACGCTGCATATTAGTGTTAGCCACAAGATCTGAATTATCTGCCTTGCGCTTACCATTATTCCCATGGCCTCCTTGGTTGTGATGCTGTCCCTTTGCACCGCCGTTCTTCTTTCCCTTCTCTGGTTTCTCCTCATCAGAATCGAGATCCTTGGTATTATCAGAATTGGCATACTTGACCAAGGCTGCCATAAGGGTTCCCATGTCATTGCAGTGGCGCTTGAGCCGTCCCAACTTCATTTTCAACGACTTAAACCGGCAATTACGCTCCGGCGTTATGATCGCTTGACCATTGTTAATCCGGTCGGACGAGTGCAAAACCTCTGAAACCCGGCGGACCCAATGAGTTGTTGACTCGTTCTCCCCTTGAACACAAGCATCCAGATCCACAATGGACATGGGCTGTTTGCACGTGTCTTTGAAATTGGCTATAAACCGGGCCTTCAACTAATCCCATGACTCGATGGAGTTAGCTGGTAAATTTTTCAACCAAGTACGGGTCGTTCCTTCCAACATCATCGTGAAGTACTTTGCACAAGCCGCTTCATCCACATCCAGCATCTCCATTGCCATCTCATAACTCTCGATCCACGCCTCAGGTGGCTGATCCGCCGTGTAGTTAGGCACTTTACATGGACTCTTGAAATCTTTGGGCAGACGGACATTACGGAGAGCCAGAATAAGGCACGACACTCCCCAGGAACTGAAGGAAAGCCCGATGCCTCGGTCGACTGACGCAGCTGGCTGAACCGGGGCGGGTTGATGACGACCCAAAGCGGCCTCCCTTCATGCTCTGCCATTATCCACCACATCTTGAGCATTACGATGCCGCGCACTGCTAGACACTTCCGGTTCATCCATGTGCCTGCTATAGCTCGGGCTTGGACGAGGGGTTGAATGAATTCTATCCCGGCTATAAGAATAAACTTGCTGCTGCACCACGGCAGTTTGAAGAAGGTCCCTAGCCCGCCATGTTTCAATTGCTGCCAGTGAATCGCCCTCCATCGGAATGGCTGCCAGGCGCGATGCTGCGGCAATCATGTTATCTAGAGGGCTCGAGAAGTGACCCGGCGGTGTGGACACGTATTGCGGCGGATTATCTGTTCGCCGGGGCGGTTCTGTCATCCGTAGCTGATCCAGAGCTGTCCTAGGCGCATCAGTCCGATTTGCAGCTGCCAGATTTCTCGGCCCGGTGCCCGGTGTTTGAAAGAGGTTCAATCCTTCGTAGACCAGCGACAGACGATACGGGTATTTCCTTCGCATTACATCCTCTGATGCGGTCCGATCCAGCATGAGCCGATAATTCTGCGCCTGTATCTTCTGTGACTGGGCATCCAAAGCGGCCCGCTCTTCAGCCATGCTAGCATCCTCAGTTGCCAGGTCCTCCTTAGCCTGTGTTATCTGGTCCTTCAACTTTGCAATGTTCGCATTATGCTGATACCGCGTCTCTGGGGTGACTGCCGTGGTTAACAAAGTCGCCCAAGCATCCATCAAACCGGAGAGGACTTGAGCCAGTCGGCGCGCCGGGGCTCCTGCGGCGGCTGCTGATCCGGTATTCATCGCCACTATAGATGAAGACTGCAAAGTGGGTTGTGTTCCGGCCATGTAAACAGCAACCCGACTTGGCGGTTCAAGGAGGTCCGGAATACTGTTGCCATCGGAATATCCTTCGAACACACCATTATGAATCTGGTACAAGGACTCAGTTTCGCCAGTGGATGATTCACCGTCGGAATAAACAGCCATCTCGCCTTCAGACACCAGTTCAGATCCGACCTCATGAACACATCCTACGAACGCACGCCTCATGGCGGGCTTAACCCGGGCTGGACTCGCATGCTGAGTCGTTTCGACGAGGTCCGTGCAGATGTCTGGCTCAGGGCCCGGTTCGCCGATTTTGCCGATGAAGACATGAATTCCGCCAAAGGGGACCCGGTACCCGTACTCGACTGAGCCGACCTCGGGGCCCCATCCTTCATCGTCGATGTAAAGCTTGCCGCGACGACTCTTGGTCATCCGGCCAACCACGTACCCCTTGAGTCCTTCAAAGCTGCCCTTCAAGAACTCGAAACCATCGTGCGATAGCCCCACGGTGGGCGCCAACTGTCGTGGAATTAACACGTCAGATGTCCTCATGAAAGGACTTAGTCGTGGAGCCATCGCAACGGGTTAGCTTGAAGGGGTTAAATCGGACAAGGGACACGGGAGTTTTATACTAGTTCGGCCCCTTCAATGAAGGTAAAAGACTACATCTAGTTGTGATGGGATTGATTGGGTTTCGATGACCAGGGAGCAAATATGCCTGCCTGAGTCTCGAGTTGTTGTTTCTTGTCCCTGAACCGCCACCGGGTCGTCCCTTTATATACATAGGTTGATGCCCGGCCGGTCTACAGAGCCCCGAGGGCGACTCATACAAAGTGTCCGGCTCGGTCTCTCCTTTCCTAACTTACATTACAAGTTACATAGTCATGGTGGTTTACCACTATGGGCACTAATCCGCCTTTGGGCTTCGGGCCTCTAAGCTTCATTCGTAAAGCACCATCTTCTGGATCTTCATGGGCTTCAGCATAGTCGAGGGTGAACCGGGCCCTCCTGGTTGGTTTACACGCAGTAGTTATATCTCCAACAAGCACCTCAGTAGAGAAAGCCGAAAACTGACTGTCATGATGCGGCGAGAGCTGGTCAACTGTTCGAGAGGTTTCAAATCCTTAGAGATTTTTTCCACATCATGTGAGGAGTCGGTTTTTATCTGATTAGGCGTGTATAGCGCCCCAAGTCCGGACTTCCGAGCACTAGGGGTTGCGCCAATTTTTTTTGTCAAACTCCTATGGCTAAGTGAGGGTGATAAAGCCGTATAGTCCGATTGCCTTGTTCGTTGCGCTAAACACCTCCTTTAAGGACCAAAGTCTGGAGTAAAGAGTGTTTAGATTTATCCCGAACACCCCCGTACTACCTACGTGAGGGCAGAAGCCGACGACTGGCCGACTCTTAGATTTAACAAAACGGCCGCACAGGAGGTAAAATTTTAAAATAACAGACATTATATTACATAATGGATCTGTTTCATATTACAGGATAGGATAACATGAGTGCGTTCATGGGAATATGATATCCTTAACACATTGCTCCGCCACAAGGCGGGATCCCTCCAGGATACTGTCAAAATACGGCTGGGGTCGGTGGTGCTCCTTGCCCTTAGGCGGCCCCTCGGTTATCAGCTTTGTGGCGTCCATCTTCGCCCAATGCATCTTAGCGTGGGTAAAGGCCATCCGTGCGCCTTCGATACAGATCGACCGCTTGATGGCTTCAAACCGTGGGCAGGCACTGACAAACCGCTTCACGAGTCCAAAGTAGCTGCTGGGCATGGCTTCGGCAAGCCATAGCCGGATTATCAAATCCTTCATGGCTAGTTCGGTCGCCCTATGCAGCTCGAACAGCTATTTTAGCTGATCGCTAAAGGGCACTGGATGCTCTGGTCCAAGGTATTGAGACCAAAGCAGCTTCTCCGTAGAGCTCGCCTCTTTGGCTCGATAGAATTCTGCAGCGTCTGACACGTTGCGCGGCAGATCCGCAAACACCCCTGGAGAACTTCAAACCCGGTCAGTAAGAGGAACCTTTCCTTCACATATTTGCTCTGCATTACAAAAGTCTTACCCGTCGCGATCTTCTTGGCCGCCTGGATTTCCTGGAGGGCGCCCTGGGTTCGTCTCGGGCATCATGTGCACTCTGGCAGGCCTTGGCAAGTTCAGACTCTTGATTCTTAAAGTTGCGCTCCAAGGACTCATACTTCTTGACGGCGCCCTGGAGCTCTTGCTGGACCTCACTGACCCGGGCCTCATGCTTTTCACGTGTGGCCCGCTCTTTGGCCGCCTTGTCCTCGGCCTCGGCCAGCGCCTTCTTGAGGGCCGCTACTTCGGTTGTTGCCCTTAATAAATTTCATGACACTTTAGTCTACATGAATCATTTATCCTTCCTAAATATATACAAGGTTACTACATACCTTGACTGTCCTCCGGCTGCTTCTTCACATGGCCAAGCTCTTCCTCTGCCCGCTCCAGATTCTGCTTCAGTCCGGAGACTGATTGTAAGCATGATTTTCATTAGTTGTCACACTGATTGTAAGCATGAGCAGATGGAAGATTAGGTTAGTGCGAAGCTACCTTAAACCCTACCACCGCCGTAGAAATGAGGCGAGCGTCGAGGGAACCGTGGAGAACGACGGGGAAGCGACGTCGCGCCATCCGACCTCCTCTTGAAGTGGGAGAACGAATACTCCTGTGGCTACGGCTGGCTCTGCACCCTCACGAATGGCACACTATACTCGATCGATTCGTTATCCTCTGGGTGCTCGACCTTTGACCTGTACGCCCACCACCTGCGCCTGACTTTTGCCTCGGGCGAATCTGTCTGCTCCATCGCCCAGAGGAGATACTAGATGAACTCAAAGGACTGCAACGTGACTGCCGCCGAGGAGTACATCGCCGCCCTCATCGCCGCCGTCTCGCTCTTTTGCATACATTGCCACATGGCCCTCACCATCCTCAAAATCTTCCACTCATTGTCAAACCAAGTAAGGATCTCCTTCAACCTGGCTAACTTTGCCTGGTCGCCGCTAGTGATCTGCCTGATTCGCTGTTGCATCCTCTCCATAGATGTCCTTTTGAGTGGTCTGGTGCTAGCTTTGGAAGATGGAGGAGAGATGATGGTCTTGTAATAGACAAGAGGGAGAGGCGAGACGGTGGTTTTGGAATGGATATGATGGAGAGGAGAGCAGGTGCTTTTGCAATGGAGAAGAGGGAGAGGCGAGACGGTGGTTTTGGAATGAGGATGATGGAGAGGAGAGGAGGTGGTTTTGCAATGGAGAAGAGGGAGAGGAGCGTGCGGCAGCGATTTAGGATTGGATGAGAGGGCCGGCGCGCTATGACTGGATCAAAATCAAGATCAATTTACCCTTTAATTAAGAAAGCGACCCCACATTAACTAGTCACCCTTTTATTCTGGGTCATAATTGACCATGATTTTCACAAATAAAATATATGTTATATGTTGCAAAAATAATATAATTTGAAAGTACATTCAGATACGAACCAAACGATACAATTTTTGGTGACATGCATTCACATTTTGCTTGTCAAATACAGTACGTGGTCAAACTTTGACCCAAAATACGTAAACCAAAAAAATACTTCCAAGGCTAGCGCCACTCTTCCGCTCTTCTCCTCTTAAACCACCGCTGCTCCTCTCCTGTTCCAATCTAAATCCAGCACCGCTCCTCTCCTCTTCCATTTCAAAACCACCGCCCCTCCTCTCCTGTTCCAATCCAAAACCAGCGTCGCTCCTCTCTCGTTCTAATCCAAAACCAGCGTTGCTCCTCTCCTCTTCCAGTCAAAAACCACCGCCGGCGAGTGAAGGTGTTGTGGAGAAGTAGATCGATGGAGGAGTGCAACCGATATGTGAGCATCGCAGACGATGGCCCTGTGAAGCTAGCTAGGGTGTTGGAGATACGGTCTTGGTTTGACAACAAGGACCAACTAGCATTAACATCATGTTGGAAGTTTTATTCATGGTCGAAAATGGAACTACCAACCAGTTACCATCATGCTGATCAACATTCATGCATAGCACATCTTCATATGATGCACAGTCAAAAAGATATGCTATTTTCAAAATGCCCACAAAATGTCGAGTGTGCGAAAAACAGAGAAAACAAGGGATGAAGTTTTGGCAAGTGTTGGGCGTGGTGTGCGTAGATGACAATGGGGACCCACATGTAAATAATGGCAGAGGCCAAAAAATTGGAGATATTTTCCCTACATCGGGTGGAATCGAACCCGGGCGGAACAGCTGTCGGGTAGTGTCACTTGGCCACTGGGCTAGTTCAGTACTTTCGTTACAAATAAGGCACTTCCTTAGGTGGTCGGATCTCCTCTTGCGCCTTTGTGCGCTCGCTGCCGCGCCGCTGTCTGCTGTTGTGAACATGCTGAACAAACGGGAGGAATTTGGAGAGGACTGTACGTGGAGAGGCGGACAGTCGGGACCCACCAGGTCTATGGACATACGCAAGCAAGTGCCTCATCGAAAAAATACTTCCTTCTAATGCTATACTAACATTGGGGCCCACGGATTTGTCAACATAGTTACTTTTTTTAAGGTGCTTCAACGTAGTTACTATAGGAGATAAATTCACAATGAAGTCGGGGAGCTGGCAGGTATCATTTATTATCACTAGGGTAGCAAGTATCAGCTGGGTTTTGGGCTGCCCCATCTAGGCTTTCTTTTTTAACATGCGCAACCCACGACATGCCGGTTTGTATTTTGTTGAGGGTCGTCATGTATCGACTGGCCTATGGACCTCCCATCCGAGGTTTTATTTTTCCTGAAACATCGACAACCCAATTTATATATATTTTTGAAGAAAACACAGAGGTCTGTTCTATTTTTCTATATAAGAATAGGAACGCCTGGTCCAACTTATGTTTCCCTTCTAACTATATTATATATATTTGAATTATTTTTTATGTTATAATATATTATTGTTATTGTCATCATATATTTAACAGATATTTACATATGTAAGAAAACAATATCCCACATCTTATTAACTTATAAAAATAATTTCTTAACAATAAAATCCTGGATTTTTTTGGCAATGAAACTCCTGGTGATTGTATAGCTTGGTAATATTTAAGGACCAATGTAATAACAAATCACTTATTACTTAAATATGTTTATAACAAAATGCTCAACCACTATTTATTTTTTGATAACATTGTTGCGCCCAACCCAACATTATAATTAGAATCAGCCCAGCAAAATCGTGTATTTCGAGAAAGTGCAAATGGCCTGTAATTTTTTAGGAAAAAAATAAATGGGATGCATGGACGCTACATTATTTGTTCACCCAACCTAACTAATGGATTGTAATTCTAAAAAAAGATCAAATTGACTGTAAATTCTACCCCACAAAAAAGATTGTAAATTCTGAAAAAATGGGTTGAATACGTGCCACATTTTTGAAGGCTGAAATGTGGGCCAATAGGTCGAAGCCAATGCAAGTCGTTGTCAACTTAGTCAACAAATGATTCTGACATTGTTAGCCGTTGGATTTACATCCAACGACCGGCATCCATCTTCAATCTCTCGTCTTCTTCCTCCAGCACTGCCGGGACCACCTGCTCCCGCCTCCTGCTGCTAGCAGCTCTGCTTAGCACGCTTCACTATGAAGAGCTACCCCACCGTTGACCAGGCCATCCCTCCACCCCTCCAGACCTCATGTTTTTCTCCATCGACTACCGAACCACACCGCACCAGAACCAGTTAACCCTCGTACAGCTCTTTGTCTGCCACTCTACTCCCGCGTCTTCCCATCTCCGGCTCGTTGCTGTCCGGGGCCTCGCTGTCGTCCACCACCTTGGATGCGCTCGGCGTGGAGTGGTTAACATGGTCAACGAACGACATCCATCGAAGTAGATCGCATGGAGAGGTCGACGATTGGGTCCACGGCCGCATTTAAAGGAAATGCCTCCTTATTACGCGCAAAATAATGATTCCTCCACCGACAATGGGACCCACCGGAAGGGCCTCAGATTCGTGAAAAACGTTCCCCGGCGATGTGTCGGACCCACCAGCTATATCTTCGCACACAAGGAAATGCCTCCTTATTACGCACAAAAAATGAATACCCCCTGCTAGCCGGGACCCACTTAGTAAATATGAACGATTCTAGCTCCAGTGACCGTACGACGTCCATCCAATGGGTGTAGTGCTTCTTCAACCTCTGGTCTTCTTACTCCAGCCGCCCAAACCAGCGCCGGTCGTACCGCGTGCTCTTGCCTCTCGTGGCCGGTTGTGATGCCGCGGAGGCCTCACCGCCCCTACAGCTCCCACCGCTGGCCAGGCCATCCCTCTACTCTCCCACACCCCTGTTATTCTGCGGTGACGGCAGCCTCACACCGCAGCCGAACCAGTGAACCCTCGTACTCCTCTCCGCGTGAGCATCCACTGACGCGTCTTCCCGGCTCCGCTTCGTCCCCTTCCTAGGCCTCGCCGTCGTCCACTGCCCTGGTGCTCTCGGCGCGGTGTGGTCAACATGGTCAAGGAACGACTTCCATCAGAAGAGTACTGTACATGGAGAGGCTGACAGCTGGGTCCACGACAGCCGCAAGGGAGTGCCTCCTTATTACACGCAAAATAATGAGTCCTCCACGTGACAGCAGGGACCCACCGGACGGGCCACCGTATTTCACGAAAAAAATGTTTCCCCCCTAACTGCTGGGACCCACCCACTACATCTTCGCATGCAAGGAAGTGCGTCCGTATTACGGGCAGAAAAAATGATTCACCCCCCTGACTGCTGGGACCCACTAGCTACATCTTTGCACGCAAGGAAGTGCCTGACAGTTGGGACCCACCTAGTCGAAGCATACGTAGCGTTGTCATTCTGGTCGCGAACGTGTACGTACATACTGGTCGATGTACAGGCATGCATGTGTCGTGGTAGAGGCGCGCACATAGCATGTACATGTACGTACAATGGCCAGGGTGAAAGAAAGAAAATACGACCACGTACGTACATACGGGCGGGGTCTCGAACGCCTACTCGTGCATACATACGGCCAGGGCTCATGTACATGGCTAGGTCAGAACGGAGAACTGCGTCATCGTCATGTTCATGGGGAGCCAACTGGCTGGGTCGGAACGGAATGCATCATAGTGTTCATCGGGAGGGCTTGGACGGAACAACCGACGGAAACGAGGCCTGGCGTACCGCAGAATGGAGGAAACAACCTTGTGTTCAACCGGCCACGGTCGAAACGGGATCCTGTTCATCGGGAGGGGTCTGGCCTACCGCAAAACGGAGGAAACGGACTTCTGTTGGACCTCCTACGGTCAAAACTGGGTCCTGTTGATCAGGAGGGGTGTGGCGCACCGCAAAACGGAGGAAACGGACTTGTGTTGGAGCGCTACGATTGAAACGGGGGTCTTGTTCATCGGGAGGGGTGTGGCGTACCGCAAAACGAGACTCCATGAGATACTGTTCATCTCCACCATCGACCTCCTCCAGCCTACACGGGCTACTGTTCATCCACCGTCGACCTCCTCCAGCCTCCACCTACGACTGTTCATCCACGAGCTCTTGTTCATCCAGCCTCCACCGCGCGCTCCTCCACCGCCTATTGTTCAATCAGACCTCTCCACAGGCCACTGTTCATCCAGCCCTCCACCAGTTACTGTTCAACCAGCCCTCCACCAGCTACTATTCAACCTTCCCTCCACGGGGTCCTGTTCATCCATGCCCAACCGGCTCGATCGATCGGGGTCCTGTTCATCCAGCGGCAACACCACGGGGTCCTGTTCATCCAACCCCCACAGGGAACTGTTCATCCACCCCCCCCCCCCAAAGATGCTCACTGTTTGTCCAGAGGCAGCATCGATCGGCTCAGTTAGCAGCAGTAGCGAAGGAATCACTCGATCGCTCGGGTTCAGTAATGCATAGCCTGCAGTGCAATCGCCCGGGTTCAGTTAGGCAAACGCCTTGCTCAGGTTCAGTTAGAGCCCAACGCCTCGCACCCACGCACGTGCGTGTATTAGAGAAACGTGCAAACCTCCGTGCATCGCTCGGCCCCGACAACCCATCGTAACCGGGAACACCCCGCGCCCTCGCTTCTACCATGATTTTTTCCGTCATGGACGGCCCAAAGAATGTCATGCAGTTGCATCTCCAGCCCGCCCAGGACGAAAAGCCCATTTTCTGTCATGATTTTTTGTCATAGAATTAGGAGGCCACCACATCTATGATGATACTGGGTTTTGTCACAATTATCGTCACATAAGTGTCATAAGTATGACAGAAAAAAATTCGTTCGGCCCAAAATGTCACGGATGTGTCTTTTTTTTGTAGTGGAGGGTTTTATTTATGTAAATAGAGTAACAATTATTCTCTGTCTTAAATGAATAACCGTATTGCAATAAACATGATCTAATCATATTAATTAATGCTCAACGCAAACACCAAATAACATTTATTTAGGTTCAACACTAATCCCGAAAGTATAAGTTGTGTGCGATGATGATCACATCAATCTTGGAACCACTTCCAACACACATCGTCACTTCACCCTCAACTAGTCTTTGTTTATTCTGTAACTCCTGTTTCGAGTTACTAATCTTAGCAACTGAACAAGTATCAAATACCCAGGGGCTACTACGAGCACTAGTAAGGTACACATCAATAACATGTATATCAAATATACCTTTGTTCACTTTGCCATCCTTCTTATCCACCAAATATTCGAGGCAGTTCCACTTCCAGTGACCATTTCCTTTGCAGTAGAAGCACTCAGTTTCAGGCTTAGGTCCAGCTGTGGGCTTCTTCACGGGAGTGACAGCTTGCTTGTCATTCTTGAAGTTCCCTTTCTTTCCCTTTGCCCTTTTATTGAAACTAGTAATATTGTCAATCATCAACACTTGATGCTCTTTCTTGATTTCTACCTTCGTCAATTTCAGCATCATGAAGAGCTCGAGAATCGTTTTCGTCATCCCTTGCATACTATAGTTCATCACAAAGTTCCAATAGCTTGGTGATGGTGACTAGAGAACTCTGTCAATCACTATCTTATCTAGAAGATTAACTCCCACTTGATTCAAGCGATTGTAATACCCATACATTTTGAGCACATGCTCACTAGTTGAGAAATTCTCCTCCATCTTTTAGGCGAAGTACTTGTCAGAGGTCTCATACCTCTAGACACGAGCATGAGTCTGAAATACCAATTTCAGCTCTTGGAACATCTCATATGCTCCATGACGTTTCAAAACATTTTTGAAGTCCCGATTCTAAGCCGTGAAGCATGCTGCACTAGACCAT
Source organism: Aegilops speltoides (assembly GCA_021437245.1). NCBI lineage: Eukaryota > Viridiplantae > Streptophyta > Magnoliopsida > Poales > Poaceae > Aegilops > Aegilops speltoides. The sequence continues at coordinate 388,725,234 of CM038143.1, forward strand.
CAAATAGTCATCATATTGAGCTAGCCAAACGTTCATAACGTCCGCATCTGCTCCTGCAATAGGCTTGTCACCTAGCGGTGCATTAAGGACGTAATTCCTCTATGCAGGCTGCAGCAATGAGGATAAACCTCAGATCACAGACCCAGTCCACATCATTGCTACTATCATCTTTCAACTTAGTTTTCTCTATGAACATATAAAAACATAGGGAAGCTATAACGCGAGCAATTGATCTACAACATAATTTGAAAAATACTATCAGGACTAAGTTCATGATAAATTAAAGTTCAATTAATCATATTACTTAAGAACTCCCACTTAGATAGACATCCCTCTAGTCATCTAAATGATCACGTGATCCGAATCAACTAGACCATGTCCGATCATCAGGTGAGATGGAGTAGTTTTCAATGGTGAACTTCACTATGTGGATCATATCTACTATATGATTCACGCTCGACCTTTCGGTCTCCAGTGTTTCGGGGCCATATCTGCATATGCTAGGCTCGTCAAGTTTAACCCGAGTATTCTGCGTGTGCAAAACTGGCTTGCACCAGCTGTATGTGAACATAGAGCTTATCACACACGATCATCACGTGGTGTCTCAGCACGACGAACTGTAGCAACGGTGCATACTCAAGGAGAACACTTACACCTTGAAATTTAGTAAGGGATCATCTTATAATGCAACCGCCGTACTAAGCAAAATAAGATGCATAAAAGATAACCATCACATGCAATCAAAATATGTGACATGATATGGCCATCATCATCTTGTGCTCATGATCTCCATCACCGAAGCATCGTCATGATCTCCATCGTCACCGGCGCGACACCTTGATCTCCATCATAGCATCATTGCCGTCTTGCCAACTATTGCTTCTACGACTATCACTACCGCTTAGTGATAAAGTAAAACAATTACATGGCGATTTCATTGCATACAACAAAGCGACAACCATACGGCTCCTGCCAATTGCCGATAACTCTATTACAAAACATGATCATCTCATACAACAAATTATATCACATCATGTCTTGACCATATCACATCACAACAAGCCCTGCAAAAACAAGTTAGACGTCCTCTACTTTGTTGTTGCAAGTTTTACGTGGCTGCTACGGGCTTCTTGCAAGAACCGTTCTTACCTACGCATCAAAACCACAACGATTTTCAGGTGTGCTGTTTTAACCTTCAACAAGGACCGGCCATAGTCTAACTCAATTTAACTAAAGTTGGAGAAATAGACACCCGCCAGCCACCTATGTGCAAAAGCATGTCGGTAGAACTAGTCTCATGAACACGGTCATGTAATGTCGGTCCGAGCCGCTTCATCCAAAAATACCGCTGAATCAAAGTAAGACGTTGGTGGTAAGCAGTATGACTATTATCACCCACAACTCTTTGTGTTCTACTCATGCATATAACATCTACACATAGACCTGGCTCTGATACCATTGTTGGGGAACATAGTAATTTCATAACAATTCCTACGATCACGCAAGATCTATCTAGGTGATGCATAGCAACGAGAGGGGAGAGTGTGTCCACGTACCCACGTAGACCGAAAGCGGAAGCGTTTTTAATAACACGGTTGATGTAGTCAAACTTCTTCACGATCCAAGTACCAAACGTACGGCACCTCCACGTTCAGCACACGTTCATCTCGATGACATCCCTCGTGCTCTTGATCCAGTTGAGGACGAGGGTGAGTTCGTCAGCACGACGGCATGGCGATGGTGATGATGATGTTACCGGCGCAGGGCTTCGTCTAAGCACTACGATGGTATGATCGAGGTGTGTAACTGTGGAGGGGGGAACCGCACACGGTTAAGAGAAACTTGTGTGTTCTAGGGTGCCCCTGCCCCTGTATATAAAGGGGAAGGGGAGGCCGGCCTGCCCTAAAGGCGCGCCCCAAGAGGAGGAGTCCTACTAGGACTTCCTAGTCCTAGTAGGATTCCCCTCCAAGGAAGAGGGGGAAAGAAGGAGAGGGAGAGGGGGTAGGAAAGGGGGGCGCCGCCCCCTTCCTTTGTCCAATTCGGACTCCAAAGGGGGGGTGTGGCCTGCCCTGGCAGCCCTCCTCTCTCTCTCTCCACTAAGGCCCATTGTGGCCCATTAGTTCCCTCGGGGGGTTCCGGTAACCCCTCCGGCACTCCGGTTTTACACGAAACTTTCCGGAACTCTTCTGGTGTCCGGATAACATGGTCCAGTATATCAATATTTATGCCTCGACCATTTCAAGACTCCTAATCACGTCCATGATCTCATTTGGGACTCCGAACAAACTTTGGTCATAAAAAACACATAACTCATAATACATATCATCATCGAACATTAAGCGTGTGGACCCTACGGGTTCGAGAACTATGTAGACATGAACGAGACACATCAACGATCAATAAACAATAGCGGAACCTGGATGCTCATATAGGCTCCTACATATTCTACGAAGATCTATATCGGTCAAACCGCATAACAACATACGTTGTTCCCTTTGTCATCGGTATGTTACTTGCCCGAGATTCGATCGTTGGTATCATCATACCTAGTTCAATCTCGTTACCGGCAAGTCTCTTTACTCGTTCTGTAATACTTCATCCTGCAACTAACTCATTAGTCACAATGCTTGCAAGGCTTATAATGATCAGCTGTCAAGACCCCAATCCTAAGTCACACCGATCTAGCATCTAACACATCATATCACTTTGCGGCCTCACGCACGGTATTCCCACGGGTACCACCTTACCTAGCCCGAGACCATTTGCGCCTTTTGGCTCACGTATATGATAGTGTCGCTAGCATCCATATGACAAAGAATCCGGGCCGACATGACAAGTCGGAAACTGAAGATGGCACTAACTTACAGGGAAAGGCATACATGACCCAGCAATGAAAGTGTCGGTTAACAACGTATGAACCCAAGTCGTAGCAAGCTACAGGGACTTAAAGGAACAATGCATGACATTTCCCCGAAGGGACAGACACAGGAACGAAGAAGGACACATGCCGGCCAGCCTAAGTGTTCCGGAGCAGTAGCGAGCTACCATGGCTCAGTGGAAGCACAGGAGACATTTCCCGGTAAGAGAGGCTACCAAGAATAAACAACTAGGTTGTTGGATCCCACAATACCAAGCATTTCAATAACATACACACAATATGCTCGATTTGCCCAAATACAACATGGCATCACAACGAAACTCTACAACTCAAGTATATATTCAATAGGCTCCGAGGAGCCAAGTATTACAAACATGGGTATCATGACCCAACATTCAGAGCATACAAACAACGGAAGCACAACATGTCTGAGTATAGATAACTAAAAAATGAAAAGGGTTGAGGAGCCTGACTATCTACAAGATCCTTCTGAGGGCACAAGATCATAGCTAAGGTAACAAGCTAAACATTGAAGTCCACGTGGAACTACTAGCGAGACTAAAGTCTCTCTGCAAAAACATAAATTAAGCAAACGTGAGTACAAATGTACCCAGCAAGACTTACATCAGAACTATCTACATATGCATCAGTATCGACAAAGGGGTGGTGGGTTTTAACTGCAGCAAGCCAGCTTTGACTCAGTGTCTAACCTGAACTACGACTGCAAGCAACTCTTTTTAGGTGGCGCACACGAGTCCACATATTCACCATAACAATACACCACTATGGATCCGCTCCCATCTCCCTACGAGAACGCCATCCATAGCACTCACGCTTATCTTGCGCATTTTAAATTATCCACTTTCACTTGTCTATGAATTGTATAGGCAACCCAGAGGTCCTTTACCGTGGATGCAGCTATTCGAATGGGTCATTTATAACCATGCAGAGGTGTACTTCTTCACACATGTTTCCACCACTCAGCGTCTGCACATGACATGTGCTCGGCAGACTTCAAGTGAAAGCCGACGTGGGTGTAGACCACGACCTGACTAACCATACAAGTCTCTAGTCCAGGTTTATCGCCTATTCAGGTTCCATCCCCAGGGAGTCCAGCCGAGGTTTCCACATACGGCCCCGAACGATGTGTACAGGGTTTCGCGACACCAAACGGGCACCCGACATACCCCGGCCACGTGCCTACCGCATCATAGCCCACCCCTCGGGTTAGCGCTACGCACATCCTCCAGCAAACTACAAACACCAGAAACTACTTGAAACTCCTGTACAGAAACAGGGGCGGTTAATTAGTCGAGGGGGGGTCATATTTCAGGGCACAACGTGTGGTAGTAGCTGTTCATGGATCACAAACACAGAACTCAGTTCCCGAGGACGGCTTCAATGAGACAACCCACCATGTACTCCTACATGGCCTCTCACCGCTACCTTTACCAAATCATGTTCACACACTTAGCTCACACACAGTAGGACATGTTCATCACCAACCTGATTCAACTCTAAGCAGTAGTAGACATACAAAAAAGCATGAATGAGTAGGCACATTAGGGCTCAAACAACTCCTACTCATGCTAGTGGGTTTCATCTATTTACTGTGGCAATGACAGGTCATGTAGAGGAAAGGGGTTCAACTACTGCAGCAAGTAACAGATGAATTGTTGTTGTCCTAATGTAGTAAAAGAGAGCAGGAGCAAGAGAGTGGGATTATATCGGAATGAACAAGGGGGTTTTGCTTGCCTGGCACTTCTGAAGATAGTATAGTTCTTCATCGGTGTCATCGATCACATCGTTGGTACGTTGTCCACTAAGAGGGGACAAACACCGGCAAACAAAGAAGAACGCAATCAATGCAATGCAACAATATGATGCATGATCATGACATGTCAATATGATGTGTTTTGAGCTAGTGCAACTAGCAACAGGTTAAATGGAGTTAGTTTGAACCCTAGGTTCAAATTCAAACTCCATATGTGATTTCTTAAATGCCATTTAATTGAATTGTCCTAAACAGTAGTCATAAGTTGTTCTAACATGCATGAAAATGGTACAGATGGATATATTGGATTTTTCTGATCATTTTTCATATATAACTTATTTCATTCTGAGTTATAGATTAATTTCTATGAATTTTAGTAGTTTGAACCATTTTTTGGAATTTCCTGGATTATTTTAAAGCCAGAAAATGTTTAACTGCGTCAGCATTGAATCTGGATGACGTCAGCAGGTCAACTGGGTTGTCCAGGTTAAACCTGACCAGTGGGGTCCACTCGTCAGTGGCATAGTGCTGCCTAGGGCAATGACAGTGGGTCCGGTCAACGGCCACGTCAGCAAAGTCAACCTGACATGTGGGCCCAGTGGATTAGTCTAAGTTAAACAGGGAATAAATCCCAGGGTTAATTAGGGCATGGGGCCCATCCTTGAGTGGCACATGGGTTAAACTAATCGCGGGGTTAGTGGCTAAACTAACATGCCACATCACCTAACCGGCGTTTAGCCGCTGACGCTAAGCAGAACGTGGCGGCGCTCCTCGTCCGGCCATCTTCGGCAACGAGAGCTCGTATGGATGGGCTCTATGGGTGCAGCACGGTGAGGCGCATCTGGTGGAGCACGCGGGGCGAGCTGGGGTGGCCAGTGGCAATGACGACAGCGAGCTGGGTGGCGGTTGGAGCTTGGACGTCGATAAAACCGACAACGCAGAGCACGGAGAAGCTAGCAGTTAGTACCTACAGGTTCTTCACGTGCGCACAAGGCCAATGGACATATGCGCGGGCCCAAATGGTCACCGGAGCCTCGTCAGTGACGAGCTCGGGCGGCGGCGCGTTCAGGCGCAGGAGCTCACAATGGGGGCGAATCGAGTGACGGCGGCCGGCGGGTCCGAGGTAGAAGATGAGCTCGAAGGTGTCTCCTTAGGGCGTCCGGGCTCATGGTACTCGGCGTAGAGGTGCGCTGCGGCGAGGCGGAGCTCGTGCGCTAGCTAGCTAAGCATGGGGAGGTCGGTGTTCACGATGGTGCTCGTTGGTGGCGACGGGCGCGCTCGGGTGAGCTCCGGGAAGGGACTAGAGGGCGAGGGAGAGAGCAGAGAGCAGAGAGGAGGGAGAGGAGCGAGGGGCCACGGGGCATCTCTGTGGCGTCGCTAGAAGGGCCGGGGAGGGGGGAAGCAGGCAGGAAGGAGGCCACGACGATCGCGCGTGTGATAGCGAGCTGCTCCTACTGGCAGGAGGAAGACGATGCGGTGGGGTGGTGGGCTGGGCCCTCTACAGTGTTGGGCCGGCTGGGGGTGCCAGGTAAGTTGGCCCAGGTGAGTCCTTCTCTCTCTCTTTTTTCTAACTCTCTCTCTCTCTCTCTTTTCTATTTCTTTTTGTTCTCTATTTTCTGTAATTGTTTTGGCTTTATTAAAAAATAGCTAGGCACTTTCAAAAATCATGCAACTGACTGTGGCAATTGTTTGGAATATTTCCAACAGTAAACATTTCAGTTTATGATTATTTGGACATTTAAGATAATATATATAATTTAAGTGTCCAAATGCAAATAACATATGATTTAATTCAAAAATCCAGGATGGCCTAGAAATAAGTGCACCATTTTTGGCAGAGGTTTTCACCTTTATCAAAAATCAGGAACTTTTCTAAAGGCATTTTGGGTTCTTTGAAAATATTTTTATTTGAACCTAGTTGAATTCATTTGGTGCTAGGGTTTGGAACATCCCCATTTCAAGTTTCAGAAATTTAAACATGGTGCATGGATGCTTGTGCAGACTCAGGCAAGGACTAAGCTAGGGCTGTGACATGAGCATTACCGAGAGGGCCCAGAGATACCTCTCCGAAACACGGAGTGACAAATCCTAATCCTGATCTATGCCAACCCAACAAACACCTTCGGAGACACCTGTAGAGCATCTTTATAATCACCCATTTACGTTGTGACATTTGATAGCACACACAATGTTCCTCCGGTATTCAGGAGTTGCATAATCTCATAGTCTGAGGAACCTGTATAAGTCATGAAGAAAGCAGTAGCAATGAAACTGTAACGATCATAATGCTAAGCTAAAGGATGGGTCATGTCCATCACATCATTCTCCTAATGATGTGATCCCATTTATCAAATGACAACACATGTCTATAGTTAGGAAACATAACCATCTTTGATTAACGAGCTAGTCAAGTAGAGGCATACTAGGGACAATATGTTTTGTCTATGTATTCACACATGTACTAAGTTTCCGGTTAATACAATTCTAGCATGAATAATAAACATTTATCATGAAATAAGGAAATAAACAATAACTTTATTATTGCCTCTAGGGCATATTTCCTTCACCCACGAGGCAGGGGCGCACCCTAGGGGGGTGCGCCCCCACCCTCGTGGCCAGGGTGTGGCCCCCTTCTATTGATTCTTTCACCAGTATTTTTTATTAATTCCAAAAAGTGCCTCCATGAAGTTTCAGGTCATTCCGAGAACTTTTATTTCTGCACAAAAATAACACCATGGCAATTCTGCTGAAAACAACATCAGTCCGGGTTAGTTCCATTCAAATCATGCAAATTAGAGTCCAAAACAAGGGCAAAAGAGTTTGGAAAAGTAGATACGTTGGAGACGTATCAGTTTGCAACAGTACTTAGAGTGGTGATTTGCTTTGTTATACTAACGGATCTCACGAAGGTTTCGCTAAGTTTTGTGTGATTGAAGTTTTCAAGTTTTGGGTGAGATCACGATGGATGAAGTAATAAGGAGAAGCAAGAGCCTAAGCTTGGGGATTCCCCATGGCACCCCAAGATAATATTCAAGGATGAACAAGCAACTAAGCCTGGGGATGCCCCGAATGGCATCCCCTCTTTCTTCTAACGACCATCGGTATTATAGTTGGAGCTATATTTTTATCCGTCACATACCATGAGTTTTGCTTGAAGCATATTGTACTATTTGAGTCTTTGCTTGTTTTGATTTCTGTTTTGTGTCAAATATCCTTGCTGAACACACCTATTTGAGAGAGCCAAAATTATGCTATGATTTGTTAGAATTGCTCTTTATGCTTCACTTAAATTTTTTTGAGCACGGTGTGCTTTAATACTTTTGAAGAAATGCTCTCATTCTTCACTTAGATTTATTTGAGAATTAGTATTTTTGAAGAAATTCTCTCATGCTTCACTTATATTATTTTGAGAGATGAAAATCTTTATGCATATGTTCTTCACTTAAATTTGTTTGAGCTATCAAAAGCAACATATGAAACTAGTCCCAAAGTGATAGATATCCAAGAAGGATATAATAAAAACTTTCTTGAAGATCATTGGATAAAATAACCTTGATTCCTTGTAATAATTTTGAGATATGATGATAGTGATATGTGAGTCATGTCGATGAGTAATTATGCTTTAGTAAGAATATTGGTGTTAAGGTTTGTGATTCTCTATGCAAGCACGAAAGTCAATAGTCATGCAATGAAATTACATCCTACTTATGGTGCATTATTCGGTGTTAGTTATGCTTAATGCTCGCTTATGTGATTTTTCGTTTCTTGGTTGGTTGGTTCTCAATCTTTTTGCTAGCCTCCACTTGTACTAAGTAGAAATACTACTTGTGCATCCAAAATCCTTAAACCCAGTCACTGGTATGCGTCGGTGCTATACTGTAGGATCGAAGAAGGTGAGAGTGTCTAGAGGGGGGTGATTAGACTACTCGACAAGATAAAAATTCTGTCTTTTATCAAGGACAGATTTTGGCAGATTTTGCATAACACACAAGTCAAGTAGCACACTACACATGCAATTCTAGAGTATGGGCAGCGGAAAGTAAATTGCACAAGTAGTAAAGAGAAGTGGAGAAGATCAAACGCAATTTGGAGACGCAATGATTTTTTCTCGTGGTTCCGATAGGTGGTGCTATCGTACTTCCACGTTGATGGAGACTTCAACCCACGGAGGGTAACGGCTGCGAGAGTCCACGGAGGGCTCCACCCACGAAGGGTCCACGAAGAAGCAACCTTGTCTATTCCATCATGGCCTACGCCCACGGAGGGCTAGCCTTACTCGGGTAGATCTTCACGAAGTAGGCGATCTCCTTGCCCTTACAAACTTCTTGGTTCAACTCCACATCTCGACGACGGAGGCTCCCAAGCGACACCTAACCAATCTAGGAGGCACCACCTCCAAAAGGTAATAGATGGTGTAGATGATGATGAACTCCTTGCTCTTGTGCTTCAAATGATAATCTCCCCAACACTCAACTCTCCTCACTGATTTGGCTGTGGTGGAAGAAAGGATTGAGTGGAAAGCAACTTGGGAAGGCTAGAGATCAAGCTTCATATGGTGGGAGTGGAGCAACTTGATCTCAACACAAGGGTAGGTAGTTCTCTTCTCAGAAATGTAAGGCGGGAGTGGTAGTTCTTTGTGATGGCTCTCTCCACGAATGAAGAGGGGGTGGAGGGGTATAAATAGCCTCCACACAAAATCCAACCGTTACACACATTTGAGCAATCTCGGTGGGACCGAAGTTGACAACTCGGTGAGACCGATAGTTCAAATAATGTGAACGTTGGGATTTTCGGTGGGACCGAAAATACAATCTCGGTGAGTCCGATTCATGCAATGACAAGAGCATGCCAGTTTCGGTGGGACCGACTTCATCATCTCGGTGACACCGATTTGATGATGTAGGTTCTGAAGCTTGGCAACTAATGTTTCGGTGAGACCGAGTTCAGAATCGGAAAATCCGAGTTTACTAGGGTTTGGCTTATGGCTGAGGTGGTTCATCTTGGTGTGACTGAGTTTGGAATATCGGTGGGACCGAGACTACTTATGAGTGTATATGGCAGTGAAAGTTGCTGATAGTTTAGGAGATGTATCACTAAGCACTTGAGCAACTAGATCATCATCATAACCTCATCCCCTTTTAATAGTATTGGCTTTTCCTATAGACTCAATGTGATCTTGGATCACTAAACCAAAAATGGAGTCTTGAGCTTTTGCCAATGCTTGCCTTAGCATTTTGAGGGGTCCACTTCTTCATCCTTGCCATACCAATGTGATTGAATTTCTGAAACATACTTGATAAAAGCATTAGTCCAACCACAAAGTATGTTGTCATTAATTACCAAAACCACCCAGGAGCAAATGTGCTTTCAATCTCCCCTTTTGGTAATTGATGGCAACACACTAAACAAGACATCAAAGCTTATTGAAAGAAAGACAGAATTATCACGAAAGCTTTGACAAACATGTAGTACAGGCTCCCCTACAAGTGTGCAAGATTTTCATAAATTATGGTTTTGGACTACCACAAGCACACAAGAGAGAAAAGCAAGATGTGCTACATGCAGCTTGGCTATATGCATCGAGAGCAGATGAAAAGAAGTGAGTGATAATGCATATGTGCATGGTGATTTCTTGCAAACAAGTATTCACAAGCAAGTCACCATCATGCACATTCTCAAAGTGCATATACTTACTTTGAGGTTCCTTGGCATTGTACCAAGAGATAAACTTGGGAAAACAAGGTTAGATAACACAAGAGTATTTCTTCAACCAACTGCAAGAACATCAAGAGTACCAAGCCAGGATGACATGTATAAAGAGTGTCTCATATTGAGCACAAGCTTGAATCAGCAAACATGTCTCCTAAACTAAAAGATTTTCAATGAACTCGAGAGATTTTGCTTTCCATAAGATATCAATTGTGAAGATTCCTCTCCCTTTGAGTTTTCTCAGATCAAGGGGTTTGATGGAAAGAGCAAAATCAAAAGAATGATGCCAAATGAGAATGACACCAATTGTAATGTCCAATGTGAAACACGGCAAGAAAATTCTCTTATAAGGAAAAACACGGCAAAGCTTTGATGTGATTCTCTCCCCCTTAAGGTAAGATTGCTCTTCTTCTCCCCCTAAATCTTCTCTTCTCCCCCTAAGTCTTCTCCCCCTTTGACATCAAGTGCCGAAAAGGACAGCAAACTAGGAAGGTCAGGGAAGATGGAAAGAAAGAAGTGGGATCCTTAAGAATCACAACAGGGCAAAAAGGAACATGCATAGAGAATCATTGAGTGGAGCTGCAGAAGATGATATCCTGGAAGAAATAAATCGGTGACACCAATTAAGATGGATCGGTGGGTCCGAAAGTCGTGGACTTAGGGTAGATCCTTTTCGGTTAGACCGAAATATTTAAATCGGTGACGCCGAGTTTAATTCCAAGGAAATACAGAAATAATTCAGCTCACTTTGCGAGGAATGTTTCAAAGGATTTGCAATGAATTTGTGAATGATTTTCAAGGAATTGATCAGAGCCAGAAGGATATTCACAAAGACAGAAGAATAGAAATGAAAAAGATTCCTAGATGAAGTTTTTTTTTAATGAAAACTCAATGAGAGAACATAAGAGAAAATAGAAAGACTCCAAAACATATGTACTTCATCTAGAAAAGGGTCGGCGACAAGGTCACCTATGTTTGAGTATATTGACTTAGGAGTCGAATGAGGACATTTGATCATAGGTCACACTAGCTCAAAATGGGGTTGCCATTTTTCGATTAAGCATTCGATGTGATCACATCTTATGAAGCTGCTTGTACTCATGACTTTGAGCAAAGCTCCTTAAAGATGTGAAGAACATACCTTGGGCTTGTTGTTGCTTTGCTCATGTAGGTAAACTTGATGTAGGTGCTCATTGAATGTGAAGTTGGAGCGCCATTTCCACTTGTATAGTTCATCTTCCTACATGGGTTAGGCAAGCAAGGAAATACTCAAGGATATCCAAGATGACAAGAGTGAAATACTAGATGTATAAGATGTCAAAAAGGATATGTGGAATTTTGTTCCTTGAACTCAACATCCCAAAGGGCTAGATACTTGGTCAATGACAAGATTACTCATGATTTGAGTGTGTGGTAATCTTGTGGGATGTAGATCATCCAAGTACCTGCAAGGAGTTAGATGCAATACAAGGAGGCAAATGTGTCCAAGACATATGATCACCGTCATAAGAGAAATATCAAGGATTAGTCAAGTGGGCTCATGCCTTGCATGCATCAATGGAGTTCTCACTCCAAGTTTGAAGCATCAATGATGTTCAACTCACTCCTTAAGCGACAAAACACCTTCTCATCAAGAGGTTTTGTAAAGATATCAGCGAGTTGTTTGTCAGTACGAACATGCTTAAGATTGATGTCACCCTTGGCAATATGATCACGAATGAAATGGTGACGAACTTCAATATGTTTCGTTCAAGAGTGTTGCATGGGATTGTGTCCAATTTTAATCGCACTCTCATTGTCACAAAGCAAGGGAACATGTCTCACATGTATCCCATAATCCTTAAGTGTTTGTGTCATCCACAGCAATTGAGCACAACACGAACCAGCAGCAATATATTCTGCTTCGGCAGTGGATAATGATACTGAATTTTGTTTCTTGGAGGACCAAGATACAAGGGATCGACCAAGGAATTGACACGCACTAAGTTGACTTTCTATCAACCTGCCACCGCATAGTCCAAGTCGGAATAGCCAACAAGGTCGAAAGAGGCCCTCTTAGGATACCAAATGCCAAAGTTTGGTGTGTGTATCAAGTATCTCACAATCCTTTTAACAGCTTTAAGATGACATTCTTTAGGGCTGCTTGATATCGAGCACACATGCATACACTCAACATTATGTCGACGAGAAGCACAAAGATATAGTAGAGAACCAATCATAGATCGGTAAACCTTTTGATCAACGGGTTCTCCATCTTTTGTCAAGTCATTATGTCCACTTGTAGGCATGGGGTTCTCATACCTTCTTTCTTGCATGTTGAACTTCTTGAAGAGATCCTTGGTGTACTTTGTTTGTGAGACAAAGGTACCCTCCTTAGATTGCTTGATTTGCAACCCAAGGAAGAATTTGAGTTCACTCATCATGGACATCTCAAACTTCTCCGACATTAGCTTCCCAAACTTTTCACTAAAATGAGGGTTAGTTGAACCAAATATAATATCATCAACATAGATTTGGCACACAAATAGTTCTCCATTAACCCTTTTAGTAAAAAGAGTAGAATCAATTTTCCCAATTTCAAAGCCTTTTTCAATAAGGAACTTGGTCAAGCATTTATACCACGCTCTAGGAGCTTGTTTAAGACCATAAAGAGCTTTGTGAAGTTTGTAAACATGATTGGGTTTCTTAGGATTGATAAATCCGGGAGGTTGTTTCACAAATACTTCCTCCTCAATTTCACCATTTAGGAAAGCACTTTTGATATCCATTTGATAGAGAGTAATATCATGGTGATTGGCATAAGCAAGAAGAATGCGAATGGACTCAAGTCTAGCAACGGGGGCATAGGTCTCACCATAGTCCATACCTTTGACTTGTGTGTAACCTTGAGCTACGAGACGAGCCTTGTTGCGGATGACTTGTCCATCTTCATCTTGCTTGTTCCGAAACACCCATTTGGTTCCAATGACGTTTTGATCATCCTTCGGCTTCTCTACCAAAGTCCATACCTTGTTCCTCTCAAAATTGTGTAGTTCTTCATGCATAGCATTCACCCAATCCGGGTCTTCAAGTGCTTCTTCTACCTTCATAGGTTCAATACTAGAGATAAATGAGTAATGCTCACAAAAGTTAGCTAAGCGAGTTTTAGAGCGAGTAATTCTCCCGGAGTTGATGTCGTTCATCATTTGCTCCACGGGATGATTTTTCTTGACTCTTGCTCGGACTCGGGATAGCTTTTGTTGAGGTTGTGGCTGAGCTTCCTCATCATCTTCATCTTTCTCTTCTTCTTCTTCATTGTTGTTGGTGTTGTCTTGAGGCGGTGGAGAAGGAGGTTGTGGTGGATCTTCTTGTTGCACTTCCTCATCTTGGTGAGTTCCACTTGTGGAGGCCTCCATGTTGCCTTGAGGTTCATCTCACCGTGAGGTAGGGGGCTCCACATATGTAGATGAGGTACTCTCCTTCACTTCCATGGGACGGATCTTTCCAATAGATAAATCTTGGATTGCTTCCGATGGGTCCTTGTCTCCTACATCAATAGGCATTTGCTCTACTTATGAGCCATTAGATTCATCAAACTTCACGCCTACCATCTCTTCAACCTTTTGGGTGAAATTATTGTAGACACGGTAGGTGTGGGAGTTTGATCCATAACCAAGAAAAAGCCTTCATGAGTTTTAGGAGCAAATTTAGACCGACGATGCTTATCAAGGATATAGCATTTCAACCAAAGACACGAAAGTATCCCACTTGGGGTTTGTTACCGTGAGGAGCTCAGATGATGTCTTGCCGAGGAGCTTATGAAGATAAAGCCTGTTGATAGCATGACAAGTCGTCTCGACCGCTTCCCCAAAAATGCTTCGTGTCTTGTATTCATCAAGCATCGTTCTCCCCATCTCTATGAGCGTTCGGTTCTTCCTCTCAACAACTCCATTTTGTTGAGGAGTGTACGTAGCCGAGAACTCATGTAGAATCCCTTCCTCATCGAGAAAAGAGTCTACATTGGCGTTCTTGAACTCCGTTCCATTGTCACTCCAAACTTTCTTGATCTTCACCTCAAATTGATTTTGGGCCTTTTTGGCAAAGGTTTTGAAGATTCTCTGAACCTGCGATTTTTCATCAAGGAAAAATACCCACGTAAATCTGGAATAATCATCAACTATAACTAGACCAAAGGAGTTACCACCAAGGCTTTTGTAAGCATTGGGACCAAGAGATCCATATGAAGAAGCTCAAGCGGTCTCCTTGTGGTCATGATGTTCTTCACGGATGACTTCCACCTACTTGTTTTCCTGCTTGACAAGCACTACAAAGTCTATCTTTGTCAAAGAAAACATCTTTAACACCAAGAATATGATCACCTTTGATCAGCTTGTCTAGATTACGATACCAACATGTCCAAGCCTTCTATGCCATAACCAACCTTTAGAGGATTTAGCAATGAAGCAAGCTCTAGGTTGGGCTTTCTTAGTGAAATCAACAATATATAGATCACCTCTACGGATACCGTAAAAGCCATGTTATGATTGTCACGACGAAAAACTTGGCAATCTACTTGATGAATAGCACATTGAATCCAAAGTCAGCTAATCTAGACACGGAAAGTAAATTGTATCCAAGAGATTCTACAAGCATGACATTTTGAATAGAGCTATCATGAGATATGGCCACCTTACCAAGGCCAAGTACCTTACCCTTGGAGTTGTCTCCAAAAGTCACATACTTGCGTGGACCATCGTTCTTTGCAAGCTCTCAAACATGTCTTTGTCTCCGGTCATGTGGTCGGTGCATCCACTATCAAGAATCCACTCTTTTCCGCCGGACATGTAGTCTCTCGATTTGCCATAAGATTGAGACTCTTCATGATCTTGTCTAGCTCGGTGTCCGAATCGTAGTAATCATCATCATGCTCATGCTCATCATCATATTGACCCATAGATTGTTCATCATCAACACCTAGGTCAATTTGATAACTACTTGCATTAGTTTTGTCAATGTGACAATAATCATTGGAATGCAATACAAGAGCATTTCTAATTAGAACATTGATAAGACCGGATCACCCTTCTTTTCATAAGATCACGAAGCTCAAAGAAGCATTTATCAAAGTTGGGATCATTAGGGCATCATATCAAATTCAATAGTCTTGTATAGAATTTCATCAAGACCTCTCAAAGAGTAGTCCTGATAAAGTTCTTCCAAGAACTTCCACATAGCATAGGCGCACTCAAAGTTTGTAACGAGCTTAAGCAAGTTATCGGGTAACCCTCTAATGATAAGATTTACAGTCCTAAGGTTACTGAAGCAAATCAAGCTCTTCATCCATGGTAGGGTGCAAGGGGTCAAATGGAGGCACATATGGGGTCTCAACATATTTGCATAAATTGTATGTCTTAAAGATAATAAGCATTTCAATCCTCCACGAGTTATAGGACACTCCATTAAGAATAGGCACTCTATGGCTAACACTCCCAAACGTAGACACGCCCATCTTCCTCCAATGGTGTGTAAACCAAAGCAATGGAGACCAAAGCTCGATACCAATTGTAGGATCAAGAAGGTGAGAGTGTCTAGAGGGGGGTGATTAGACTACTCGACAAGATAAAAATTCTGCTCTTTTATCAAGGACAGATTTTGGCAGATTTTGCATAACACACAAGTCAAGTAGCACACTACACATGCAATTCTAGAGTATGGGCAGCGGAAAGTAAATTGCACAAGTAGTAAAGAGAAGTGGAGAAGATCAAACGCAATTTGGAGATGCAATGATTTTTTCTCGTGGTTCCGATAGGTGGTGCTATCGTACTTCCACATTGATGGAGACTTCAACCCATGGAGGGTAACGGCTGCGAGAGTCCACGGAGGGCTCCACCCACGAAGGGTCCACGAAGAAGCAACCTTGTCTATTCCATCATGGCCTACGCCCACGGAGGGCTAGCCTTACTCGGGGTAGATCTTCACGAAGTAGGCGATCTCCTTGCCCTTACAAACTTCTTGGTTCAACTCCACATCTCGACGACGGAGGCTCCCAAGCGACACCTAACCAATCTAGGAGGCACCACCCTCCAAAAGGTAATAGATGGTGTAGATGATGATGAACTCCTTGCTCTTGTGCTTCAAATGATAATCTCCCCAACACTCAACTCTCCTCACTGATTTGGCTGTGGTGGAAGAAAGGATTGAGTGGAAAGCAACTTGGGAAGGCTAGAGATCAAGCTTCATATGGTGGGAGTGGAGAAACTTGATCTCAACACAAGGGTAGGTAGTTCTCTTCTCAGAAATGTAAGGTAGGAGTGGTAGTTCTTTCTGATGGCTCTCTCCACGAATGAAGAGGGGGTGGAGGGGTATAAATAGCCTCCACACAAAATTCAACCATTACACACATTTGAGCAATCTCGGTGGGACCGAAGTTGACAACTCGATGAGACCGATAGTTCAAATAATGTGAACGTTGGGATTTTCGGTGGGACCTAAAATACAATCTCGGTGAGTCCGATTCATGCAATGACAAGAGCATGCCAGTTTCGGTGGGACCGACTTCATCATCTCGGTGACACCGATTTGATGACAGAAGGTTACAGAAGCTTGGCAACTCATGTTTCGGTGAGACCGAGTTCAGAATCGGAAAATCCGAGTTTACTAGGGTTTGGCTTATGGCTGAGGTGGTTCATCTCGGTGTGACTGAGTTTGGAATATCGGTAGGACCGAGACTACTTATGAGTGTATATGGCAGTGAAAGTTGCTGATAGTTTAGGAGATGTATCACTAAGCACTTGAGCAACCAGATCATCATCATAACCTCATCCCCTTTTAATAGTATTGGCTTTTCCTATAGACTCAATGTGATCTTGGATCACTAAACCAAAAATGGAGTCTTGAGCTTTTGCCAATGCTTGCCTTAGCATTTTGAGGGGTCCACTTCTTCAGTCCTTGCCATACCAATGTGATTGAATTTCCTGAAACATACTTGATAAAAGCATTAGTCCAACCACAAAGTATGTTGTCATTAATTACCAAAACCACCCAGGGAGCAAATGTGCTTTCATATACAAACGGTTTTAAACCCCTCGCGACGGCATTTGGAACCGTCACCTAGTGAGTGTGGGCGATTAAGGGGTCCTTCCCACATGACCCAGAAACCGTCGGGGATAGGCCCTCCTGGGACACCAAATGAGTTCTTGTGCGATCGGGTGACCCACAGAAACCCAATCATTTCCGTAGGTATGTACATCCCACACGGTGAATCCCAGAAAACATTTCCGTAGGTATGTATATCCCACACGGTGAATCCCAGAAAACATTTCCGTAGGTATGTACATCCCACACGATGAATCCCAGAAAAGCATTTCCGTAGGTATGTATATCACACATAGTCAATCCAAGGAATACGTTTTCATTCTTATGTACATCCCAGACTGTCAATCCAGGGAAAACATTTCCATTCGTATGTACATCCCACATAGGTTTATGTATAGGATCGTGTGTGATACGTGTAACTATCACACACACGCTCTGCCTTGGTTAACCACTTGCTTTTATCAACTACATCACACACGATTTGATGAAGAAAACTGTGTGGTATTGGGCTATCCATCACAAGTGTTTTTACTGCTAGAACCATTTGCAAAGTTCCACGACCCATTTAGCAGGTTTATTAGTTTAAAATTAATAATTCCAGTATTATGCAAATTCACATTTCATATCGAACAGCTGTTTGCCAATTTCATATCAGGCACAATAATATAATTTAACATCACAGTACAATAGCTACCTGAAAACAGCACAATACAACATATAGCTAGTTCAGCTTCATAAGAACAATATTAGAAAAATATATTCATTTCCCTAATCAAGATCAACCGGGCTCATCTTATCCACCTCTGCTTTGAGTTCTGTAAGAACCTGTTTTGCACTGGCCAACTGGGAAAGTGCCTCGTCCTTCGCCAACACCATCTTAGCAAAGTTTGTTTTAAAAAATCTGAGCTCATTCTCTACCTTCCTCTTTTTATCACGCATCTTCAAATATTCTTCAGTGTCGACAACACTTTCTCTAAGCCTACCTCTGTTCTCTTCCTCATACATGCTCTGGAGCTTTACAAGGCACATCTTCAAAGATTGTGGCCACACTTGATCAACCCACTCCAAGTAAGAACACTCCGTTCATCCTATAACATTTAAAACTAGATCAGTAACAATTGTAGGGGAAATGGGTTTATAGCAACATAGAAAATCACCAAATACTTATTTTGAAAAACTGAAGAAATATGTTAATTATGACATATCTTCTCAAAAAGATCAATGTGCAAATGAATTAATTGCTACTGAGACAACCAAATTCTGAAACGTCAGAAGCTATAATTAACTACAACAATGCTACAAGTTCTTACTCATGTACTATAAATAACAAATTGAACATTTTATGAGGAAGGTAAATATAACTGCAGCAGCATAGCGACAGTTTTTGGATGACAGCAAATTGATACTAATAGGTGTGTACATGCACAAATTTAGTAAAATGGAACTAATAGCACTAAGGCATCCACTATGTATGCCAAAACCGGTGAAAATACAGCTATTGCTACATCTCGCACCGGTGCCCTGCACTGGCGAGCCGATGAAGCGGAAAAAAATCAGGGACCCGAACTCCGGAGCACCTAGTTGCTCTGACGCCGAGTTCCTTCGTGGCATAAAGATTTAGTATTTTACTGCTTGGCTGCTCGGATGTGTGGAAAAGTTGGCTCCACAAACTGCTGAAGCGGTGTCAAATAATTTTCTAATGGCACCGCTGATGAGATGGAAACATTTTTAGATACTAGGTACAAACTGTGACACTGTCTTAGGATGCGTTTGGTTGAAGGTGTGGTATGAATGGGTTGGGACTGTGACAGTGTCTGAATCACATCTAACAAATGATTTGTAACAACAAAAGAGGAACTAACCTTCTCTGCATATGCCAGAAACTTCCTCCCACTGTCCACAGATTCAAACGCAACTAGCTTCGTGCATGGAGATTGATGGTGACAATGAGCAGACAGATCTTTAGCCACCCCGCTCCATTCGTTGCAACTAAAGGTCATAGGGAACTACAAGAGGAAGAAATGACTCAAATCGTCCGCCGGGTAAAAATCCTTCATTCAAAGTCATAGCCCGAGAGAGAGAAGAGAGGCATACCCGGGTGGTGGAGTCGTCGTCGGAGGAGGAACCGCTAGAGAGGTCTTTGAAGATGATCATGGCGACCACGGCGGTAGGATGTGAGACGGCGACAGCGAGGAAGCAAGCAAGGAAGCGGCTATAGCTTAGGAAGGAAGGAAGGGGGAAACAGGGGAAATGTGACTTGTGGTCGGGAAGAAAAGGGGATGGGGTGGGGGAGGCTAGATATTTCGGCGGTAGGCCAAAAATTTCTAAATGTGGAGGGAAACTTTGCGCGTGGTGCCGCCGGACACCATTCACTTTGAACGATAGTGTGCATCGCAAACGATTCTTCTGCTTAACGCGCATGGGATGAGTTTGAAAATTGAAATTTTGGTGGAAATTTCCCCACGTATGTCATTGCATAATTTAACATTGCTTGCAAATTTGAGCACACAGAAGAGCGTACAGCACACAGACCAGACTTGCTGAATCGAGCAATTTTAGTAATTAAACAGAGGCAGTTCACCAAAACATTGCTCTAACAAAAGACCAGCATTAAAAACAAAACCTAAGTACGAATAATTTTAACAAATCCGCCGCCGCACCGGCCTATGCATCGCCAGTGTGAGATGAAATGTTGATGACTTGTCCTGGGGACATGCCGCTGTTGGTGGACTCCGTGCCCCCCCCTGCTGAAGTCGACCGCGTCCTCGTCCTCGGCGCCGCCCTCAAGGTTGTAGTACTCATAGTAGTGGCAGCGCCAGAGCTCGCATTGGTACTCCATTGCTGATTCCTCGATGGACAGACTCTTCTCTACCTCGACCTGGGCCACGCGCAACTCCTCCTCCCGGCGCTCCTCGATATCCGCCGCCTCCTGCATCTCCAGCTCCCGCTCGACGATCTCATGAGGAAGCAGGTGCTCCATGGCCACCGCCGCCTTTTCGGACGTGGGTTGTATGCTGGATTCCAAGGTGGCCTGGAATATCTTTGCATGGATGGCCTCGACCCAGGCCAGGGCGACATCGGTGGCATGGATGGCAGCTCGAGCGCTCTCGGCGTTTGCAGCCGCCGTCGCAGCAGCAGCTGCAGCCGTCTCGGCTATTGCAGCTGCCCTGTCGGCTGCCTTAGACGCCCTCTCGGCGGAAGCGGCCGCGCTCAATGTGGATGCGGCGGCACTCTCGGCGTAGGCGTCCACACTCTCGGTGCAGGCGGCGGCGCTCGGGGGGACGCGGCCATCGTATAAGCCTTCACGAAGCATTTCCACAGTGTCATCTTTGCAAGAAGGGGGTGCGGGAATGGGGATCGGGATTTGTGGATTCGAGGGTTGCCGGCACTGGAGTAGACGAGCCGGCGAAGCTTAAGGAGGAAGACTTAAATAGACCTAGTTTTTTCATCGCAAACGATTCCTACATAACTATTGTGTGCGATGTTGTAGATATTTTTTATTAGCTGTGAAAGACGAATTTGGAGTAAAGTGGCAATGGATGGTGTTTTAAATGTATGGGAAAATTTGTAGTACTAATACAACTATCATGTCAAATTTTGGAAAATTTCAGGGGTCATTTGACCTTTAAGACATTTAAGTGATTTTCTAGCCATTTAATGACCGTATTTAAAATTTGAAATACATGTACATGCAGTAGCTAACCAAAACGGTTTGAAAAGTCATATTTTGTGTACTTGTGTGCGATTTAATTCCACGTGCAGTAAATTGGAAGGAATTTTCAAACATATTGGTCTAACGGCTATGACACAATTAAGCATGGAGTGCCATGGCATTTAAATTCCAAAAAATTAAAAACATGAAACCTTGCTTGAGGTAATGTCATACCACCAAGATGATGTGGTACAAAAATTTGCTTGTTTGACGGAATTTTGGACACACACCCCTCACAAACAGGAGCAACTCACTAGAAGGCTCGTGGTTCCGAGAGGGAACAATGCATGTTTGCTCACAAACGGCAGATAGCTTCCTCTTACGACCTTCAAAATTTTTCTACGTGTAATGTGCGCTGATACTAACTGTCATGTGAAAAATTGGAAAATTTCAGGGGTCATTTGACCTTTTAAAGAGATTTAAGTGATTTCCTAGCCATTTAATGACCGTACGTAATTCAAATTTGAACTAGATGTACATGCAACGGCTAACCATAATGGTTTGAAAAATCATATTTGTGTACTTGTGTGCGAGTTAATTTCATGTGCAGTAAATTAGAAGGAATTCTCAAACATATTGGTCTCATGGCATGGACATATGCATGTACATGCATGGAGTACCATGGCATTGTTATTACAAAAAATTAAAAAATGATCAGAAAAACATGAAACCTTGCTTGATGTAATGTCACGCCACCAAGATGATGTGGTACAAAAATTGGCTTGTTTGACGAAAGTTTGGGCACAAACCCCTCACAAACTGGAGTAACCACTAGAAGTCTCATGGTTCCGAGAGGAACAATGCATGTTTGATGACGAACGACAGATAGCTTCCTCTTACGGCCTTCAAAATTTTTCTACAGGTAATGTGCAGTGATACTAACTGTCATGTGAAAATTTGGAAAATTTCAGTGGTCATTTGACCTTAAAAAGATTTAAGTGATTGCCTAGCCATTTAATGACCATACGTAATTCAAAATTGAACTAGATGTACATGCAACGGCTAACCATAACGGTTTGAAAAATCATATTTGTGTACTTGTGTGCGAGTTAATTCCATGTGCAATAAATTAGAAAGAATTTTCAAACATATTGGTCTCACGGCATGGACACATGCATGTACATGCATGGAGTGCCATGGCATTGTTATTCCAAAAAATTAAAAAATGATCAGAAAAACATGAAACCTTGCTTGATGTAATGTCATGCCACCAAGATGATGTGGTACAAAAATTGGCTTGCTTGACGAAAGTTTGGACACACACCCCTCACAAACCGGAGCAACTCATTAGAAGGCTCGTGGTTCCGAGAGGAACAATGCATGTTTGATGACGAACGGCAGATAGTTTCCTCTTACGGCCTTCAAAAATTTTCCACATGTAATGTGCACTGATACTAACTGTCATGTAAAAATTTGGAAAATTTCAGGGGTCATTTGACCTTTTGAAGGCATTTAAGTGATTTCCTAGTCATTTAATGACCGTAATTCAAATTTAAACTAGATGTACATGCAATGGCTAACCATAACGGTTTGAAAAATCATATTTGTGTGCTTGTGTGCGAGTTAATTCCATGTGCAGTAAAGCAGAAGGAATTTTTAAACATACTGATTTCATGGCATGGACACATGTACATGCATGGAGTGCCATGACATTTTTATTCCAAAAAATTAAAAAAATGATAATAAAAACATGAAACCTTGCTTGATGTAATGTCATGCCACCAAGATGATGTTGTACAAAATTTGGTTTGCTTGACGAAAGTTTGGACACACACCCCTCACAAACTGGAGCAACTCACTAGAAGGCTCGTGGTTCCGAGAGGGAATAATGCATGTTTTATGACGAACGGCAGATAGCTTCCTCTTACGGCCTTCAAAAATTTTCTACGTGTAATGTGCACTGATACTAATTGTCATGTGAAAAATTGGAAAATTTTAGAGGTCATTTGACCTTTTGAAGACATTTAAGTGATTTCCTAGCCATTTAAGAACCATAATTCAAATTTGAATTACATCTACATGCAATGGCTAAGCATAACGGTTTGAAAAATCATATTTGTGTACTTGTGTGCGAGTTCAAAAATCATCAGATTATGTAAATATCTGGTGTTCAAAAAAATCTAAAATCTGGCAAGACAACCGGCCCCACATGATTAGCACTCTATTTTGCGCCTTGAGTTTTGGAAGGTGGGTGGCGGGCTTTATTAATCAGACACGGTTCTGCATTGGGAATCGTCAGCTATTATGTTCACACATGGATTTTGCTGCGGGAATCGTGTGTAATTCACACTACAGTACTCGTAAATTCCGACAACCGGCGCGTGTACTGTTCCCGACAATCTAGATTCTGGCCGCCAATAAATACTACCTTGCTCACGTCGTCCCGCCTGCATTCTCATCTAGATCTCCCCCTTGCTCGCCCTCTCTCTCTCTCTATATATATATATGTGTGTGTGTGTGTGTGTGTGTGTGTGTGTGTGTGTGTGTGTGTGTGTGTGTCAAATCTCTGCCATGGCGCCGCCGGTCTGCCCATGCACCGATGAGGAGTCGCCAACCCCCTAGGAGGCTCACTCGAAGAGTAGCAATGAGGACACCTACGCGCCGCCAGACGAGGTTGCGCCGGACCCTCCAACTTTGGATTGGTTTTGGGGCCAGTACGATCTTTGTCTTTGGAAGTCGCTGCCGCCGGCTGAGAACGCCAGGCAAGTGGCTTTCAAGAAGGAGATGGCGGAGGAGGATGCCAGGTACCAGGCGACCTGTGAAGCCTGTGATGCCGCCTGGAAAAAGGAGGCGGCGGAGCTTTGGGGGCGGGCACGTCATCGTGCGGAGGAGGTGTACGAAGACGGGCACTCCACGAGGAAGGCCAGAGGCGCTAGGCGCCTCGTCGCTGCGTGGAGCTGGGCTGAAAAGCTCCAGCGTGCAACTGACAAGGAGCTCCGTTGGGCGCCCAATGAAATGGCAAGATTGTTTGCGCACATCCGCCTGCAATAGGTAGATCGACACATCAAGCGCTGCGAGGCGGAGGAGGTGGAGTACTGTCTCCGCTCTAGGAAGACATTGTGCACCAGGGAGATGCTGGCGAAGGGGCTGCCGGAATACTGTCCCCAGGAGGGATTATTAGTTTTACTATTGTTCATTTTCAATTTTATGCATTGTACCTAGTAGTTAAGTATCATCACGTATATGTGATGATATTATATATATTATGTGATGAACTAATGAACAATTAATATTATATATATTATGAATTCCATTTTCAATCTGTTTTTGTATACTAATTTGAATCTATCTGTTATCATCCACATATCCATAATGAAAAGCGTATAAACACACATTGAAACAGAACATATAAGAACGAAAAATAGAGTACACACATTGAAACAGAGCAATAGTATGATTGTTGTAAATACATAGCTATCCACGCTGAAACGACTCAATAAAATAAAATGCATCCATGAGACCATGACCAGCAGCCCTTGCCTATGATAGCTCTTGGCTCTGCCTGAACTCATGCAGGCGTTCGTCCAAACGGTCGACATGCTCACGGTACGTCTGGAGCGCGACCTCGAGCTCCAAGTTGGCTATTTCATCGGAGATCACCACCTAGAGGACGCGACGGCCATGTTACTCTACTGCGCCCAGGTGGACACCTGGGCCAAGGAGGCGGTCGAGCCTACCGACCAGCGCGTTGGCATCGAGCGGGCCGCGGACAAGGCGAACGGCGCGACCCATGCGAACAGCGTGGCGGGCGTCTGGTGAAAGTATGGCATGGCCGACCTCTGGTGCAAGTACGGCGCAGAGGGCCTGTGCCCACTCCTCACGAGGAATGGGGGTAGTGATGAGACATGTACCCAGCTGCGACGCCCTGTCGACAGTAGGCAAGCGTCAATGGATCCGCTCTTGCTGTGCGGCACGCCGCGCCTCTCGCTCTGTGGCGCTCCAATGCTCTCGCCGTGCGGCGAGCCGCAGCCTATCGACGCAAACGTGCCTAGCTTGCTCTGCGGTGCGCCATCGTTCATGTTGTGCGACGATCTACAGCCTCTCGGTGCTAACATGCCTATCTTGATCTGCGGTGCTGAAGCGCCATGCGCCAAAGGTCTGCTCAACCCCGGCGATGACACGCATCACGGCGTCGTCCATCGCGTTGTCCGGGAGCACCGCGGCCTTGATGGGCCATGGCGCCTTCTGGTCTTCCTCGTCAATGAGGTTGATGGCAGAGGCGGCGCTTTGGTGCGTTGGCATGATTGTAAAAGGTGGATGTGCTACAGGATGTGCTTGTTGCCTCCGTGCGTCGCGCCGTGCCTAGGTTTATGTGCAATATTGCTGGGTGGCGGGAAAAAGGTGAAGAAATGGCAGGAAACGGTGGCGTTATAGAACACCATCAATTAATGGAAACTTACAATATAAAGGAACGTCGAGCTAGAACAGGAAGTAGATAATGATGAGATGAACACAGACCACACTAGGGAACCCACCGGTGATGAATTCATCAATCACAAACGGTTGTACACTAGCAAGCATCTGCCCACAACACACACGGCTTATTCCATCACAAACATGTCGGATGGATCATATGTATGCCACGTATACACATTGTCAAAAAGTAATGCGGTAGACCTTCTTTAACATATGTTAAAAAATAAAATAAAAATAAAAAACAAGGATCTCGAGGTTAAATTAGCTGAGGGAATGGGTCGTTTTGGTCATTTGACCAATATGACCCATCCTATCAGTTAATTTAACATCAACACAACTTCCCATCCAGTCACCCATCCCATGGCTAATCCAGCCTGAGCACACTTAACTTGAGAGTTCTCTTAGATGAGCTACTGGTGGAACAGCTAGTCCTTGCTGATATAGGATGCCTCTTCGCATCCTTATGGCGTATTCGGATGATCGCACGTCCCCCAATGGCCAATACATGTTGTGTAGACAGAGCATATCACATACGTCTTATTAGGAGCAATCGTCTGTGTTTTTACCGTCTTCGCACACATTTCTGATTACAGACCTGTTTGCCATGTATCCCACACATCTTGTTATATTGAACCGTTTCTGTTCTCTTCTCAACGCAAACAGTTCATCCGAGTGAACCGCATGCCGTATATCGCCCACACCTTGATCTGCCTGACCGTTTCTTTTGTGTTGCCTAATCACAAACAGTTCATCCTAGTGAACCGTATGTTGTGTATCGCACACGCCTTCATCTGGCTGCCCATTTCTTTTGTTCCACCTCGTCGCAAACAATTAATTGAACTGAACCGTATGCCCTGCATCGCACACGCAACTAAAATCTGAACCGTGTTTGATACATCCGTCATCGCAAATGTTTTGGACATTTTTTATGGTTCTCTAACACCACCGTTTGTGATTATTGCATCGCACACAGTTTCTCGAAGGGTCTCTGATCGTAGTGTCGCGTTAGCAGCATTCTGCAGTAGTGAGTTTTGCCATAAGAGTCTGCCATACCTACCTATATGTGGTATTCCCGTGCCGTTCTAAGCAAATTTGTATGTATCATCTCTAATTTTTAAAATAAATTTCCTTTTTTTGTGCTCGTACCGCTCATGAAACGGTAGGGGGTGGATGATATTTTTCCATGCTAAATGTGTTATTCTCAAGATGAGTGTTTATTCACTTGTCATTGCACGAGAGTACGGCAAAGGTATTAGGGATTCCCAATCCCGAAATGAAAAATGAATTTACTTTATATTGTCAAATAATAAATTCCTTGGAAAGTGTTGGTATGGACGGCACCCGTGGATACGGCTAGCCGTGGAATGTGAAAGTATGGTGGAAAAAGGAATAAACTTTATTTTCTGTTTGGGAACCACCTATGATATATCTAGCATGGAAAGTATCGGGAACTACTCGATCATTTTCGTTGACAGGAAAAGCATGCCACCCAAAATGTTTTATCTCTCTGTCGGTGTCAAAACCGGCGGATCTCGGGTAGGGGGTCTCGAACTGTGCGTCTAGGCGGATGGTAACAGGAGACAAGGGACACGATGTTTTTACCCAAGTTTGGGCCCTCTCGATGGAGGTAAAACCCTACTCCTGCTTGATTGATATTGATGATATGGGTAGTACAAGAGTGGATCTACCACGAGATCAAGGAGGCTAACCCTAGAAGCTAGCCTATGGTATGATTGTTGTTGTGTCCTACGGACTAAAACCCTCCGGTTTATAGACACCAGAGAGGGCTAGGGTCACATAGAGTCGGTTACAATGGTAGGAGATCTACATATCCGTATCGCCAATCTTGCTTTCCACGCCAAGGAAAGTCCCATCCGGACACGGGACTCAATCTTGTATCTTCATAGTCTTGGAGTCCGGCCGATGATGATAGTTCGGCTATCCGGACACCCTCTAGTCCGGGACTCCCTCAGTAGCCCCTGAACCAGGCTTCAATGACGACGAGTCCGGCGCGCATATTGTCTTCGGCATTGCAAGGCAGGTTCCTCTGTAACGCCCTCGATGCGGCTATATCTCCCACGTGTCGAAGCACGACTTAGAGGCATAACCGCATTGAAAGCAATGTCGCAAGTGAGGTAATCTTCACACAACCCATGTAATATATAAGGGAAAGAGATACATAGTTGGCTTACAATCGCCACTTCACACAATTACATGAATAAAGCATTACATCATCCAGATACAATCAAGGTCCGACTACGGAACCAAAATAAAAGAAGAACCCCAAATGCGACAAAGGTCCCCGATCGACCCCAACTGGGCTCCACTACTGATCAACTAAAACGACACAACACAAAGGGCAAGATCTTCATCGAGCTCCTCCTTGAGCTTGGTTGCATCACCTGCTCGGTAATAAAGGCACCTGCAAACTGGTTTTGGAAGTATCTGTGAGTCACGAGGACTCAGCAATCTCACACCCGCGAGATCAAGACTATTTAAGCTTATGGGTAAGGTAAAGGCATGAGGTGGAGCTGTAGCAAGCGACTAGCATATATGGTGGCTAACATACGCAAATGAGAGCGAGAAGAGAAGGCAAAGCACGGTCGATAAAAGTATGATCAAGAAGTGATCCTATAGCAACCTACGTCAAGCATAACTCCAACACCGTGTTCACTTCCCGGACTCCGCCGGAAAGAGACCATCACGGTTACACACACGGTTGATGTATTTTAATGCGGATCTGGTGTCAACTTATCTACAACCGGACATTAACAAATTCCCATCTGCCACATAACCGCGGGCACGGCTCTCGAAAGTTTATAACCCTGCAGGGGTTTCCCAACTTAGCCCATGACAAGCTCTCGCGATCAACGAAGGAATAGACCTTCTCCCAGGAAGACCCGATCAGTCTCGGAATCCCGGTTTACAAGACATTTCGACAATGGTAAAACAAGACCAGCAAAGCCGCCCGAATGTGCCGACAAATCCTGATAGGAGCTGCACATATCTCGTTCTCAGGGCACACCGGATTGTCCAAACTTCCGATAGGCCAGCCCAAAGTTGCCCTTGGTGGCCACCGGCGGCTGACGGTTTGGACCAACACTCACAACGAGCACGGGCCCGGGGGGTAAATAAAGATGACCCTTGGGCTCCGGAAACCCAAGGGAAAAAAATGGGCTAGGTGAGGCAAATGGTAAAACCAAGGTTGGGCCTTGCTGGACAAGTTTTATTCAAAGCGAACTGTCAGGGGGGTCCCATAAATCACCCGACCGCGTTAGGAACGCAAAATCCGGGAACATAACACCGGTATGACGGAAACTAGGGCGGCAAGAGTGGAACAAAACACCAGGCATAAGGCCGAGCCTTCCACCCTTTACCAAATATATAGATGCATTAAAAATATAAGAGATATTGTGATATCCCAACAAAATCCTGTCCACCATGGAGAAATCTTCAACTTCACCTGCAACTAGCAACGCTATAAGAGGGCTGAGCAAAGCGGTAACATAGCCAATCAACGGTTTGCTAGGACATGGTGGGTTAGAGGTTTGACATGGCAATTTGGGAGGCTGACAAGCAAATGGTAGGCATTGGCATAGCAAAAGAGCGAGCAAACTAGCATAGCAAAGATAGTAGTGATTTCGAGGGTATGGTCATCTTGCCTGCGATCCCGCAAGGAAGCAGAACGACTCCATGAAGAAGACAAACGAACGTAGTCGAACGAATCCTCACAACTCCGGAACAAAACCGAAGCTAACGAGAGAAGCAAACCGGAAAGAAGCAAACAATATGGTAAACACACAAGCATAAACATGGCATGAAGCACAATCAAGTATGATGCATGTCCGATTTAATGAGGCATGGCATGGCAAAGTGCAACAAACAACACTACAAATTAAGTGGAGTTCAATATGCAACGAGTTGCATATTGACGGAACACCACATCAATTATTTAGTTCTCTCTCGTTATAAGCTACTCATCAATATTAAATGTTATTAAACATGGCAAGGGGTGAAGCATAATTAAGCTATCTATCTAGGCAAGTTTAAACGAGGCCAGAACAACAAACAACAATTTCGGAAAATCCCCATATGTCATTTAGCAATTAAAGCAAACAACGATTTTAAACATTTTAATTGTTATAATCATGATGCGGATGACATATACAAGTTTTATGCAATTTTTATGAAAAAGTTGACAAGAGCATGTTATGAAGCATTTGTTGCCATGGCGGGAGGAAAAGGGTGCCACGGCGGCGAAACGGAAATGGTGCCACGGCAACATATCGGTTCCGGTAGCTCACGGAGATACCGATGCAAAAGGAAGCGTGCGGATGTGCGGAACATGCTAGAGATGGTGGGGTGATCCCGGTTACCGGGTTCCCACGGGTCAACGGCATGGCAAACGAGGAGGAACGTGCATGAAGCAAACGGGCACGATGCAAACATATGGTTCATCTCAGACAACATGCATTCGGTCCATGATAGATCGTCTCGGGATTATACCTTCAAAGCGTGCTTTTTCGGAGCGGGTCGAGTCGTCGAGGGAAGTAGTGGTACTCGTTTCGTAGATGAACTTGACGGATTCGAATCCCTTCGGGGTTGTCGTGGTACTTGCGGTCTCGGTGACGGTAGTCGTTCACGTTTCGTAGTCGTACATGTCGATGGTAGTGGAAGTAGTCATTCTCGTAGCGGTCGTAGAGGAAGTAGTTGTACACAACGACGGTAGTCGTACACGAGTTGTAGAGGAACTTGACGAATCCAACGTCTTCGGGGCGACGGTAGTGGTACACACGACGTCGGGGTACTTGTCGGTCCGGTCTTGGCGGTGTAGATGTACACATTGTCGGGGTACCTGTTGCATCACCGGGTGTAGTCGTACACGTTCGAAGCGGGACTTAGCGTATCCATGTACTTGGCAGTCCAGACGAGGTACACTTGTCCAAGTGGAACTTGACGATGACGGGGTCTTCAGGGTACTTGATGCTTGAGGTTCCAATCTGGTTTCGAATGCATTCACGCAACACATCGCAGGAGCAAGAGGCAACAACTTGGTGGGGTTCTGCCCATACATGGTGAACTCGAAGTCGAGGCGAACGGCACTGCTTGAGAAGGCAAACGACGGCTGTGACGGGGCAAGTGGAGCAACATGCGGCAGGGGCGTCCATGAAGGTGAGCAGGAAAGGCATGGCAATGAGGCATGGGAGGATCCCGTGGCCGTGGAGGGCCAGCGGCGGCCTGGACAACGGCGGAGACGGGGCTGGAGATGGACCACGAGGAGGAGAGCTTGGGGTCGAGCGTGGTGCAGGGCTCCGGGTGGCTCGGTGCGGTGCAGCTCGCACACGAGGAGAAGAAGATGAGGCCCGACGAGGAAGGGGCTCACCGACTGGGAGGCTCTGGTGGCTGGCGTCCACGCCGGAGTGGGGAAGGCGGCGACATCGTGGACGGCGGCGGCGCTGCACGCGGGACGCAGCAGGGGGCGACGAACGGCGGGCGGGCTCTGGGACTTGGCGTGGCGGCCTCGCGGAGACGGGAGGAGGCGAGATGGCGCGCCGGCGGCCTCACTGGAGTGGATAAGGCAGCGGCACTGGCTCGCGCATGCTGGGATCGGGATCGGGATCCCGACCTCTGTTGCGAGCGTGTGAGGAGGAGGGAAACAAGGAGAGAAGTGGGATCGGGGGAGCTGGCTTCTGGCGGCGGCGATGGGAACGAGAGGGAGAAGCGATCGGGCTCAGCTGGAGGCTAGGGTTAGCTAGGCAGGGGCCGGCTGGGCCTTGGGCCGGCTTAGCCTTGGGTCAAAAGGGCTGCAGGGAAGCGGCCCTCCTCTCTCTCTCTCCTATATTTTCTTAGCAGAAAACAATTAAAGAGAAGAAAAAGAAAGAGAGGGTTAGGGAAAGGATTTGCGCATGGAGACAATTTTCCCGGAATCGCAAGAATGAGCTCGAACCAGGAAAAATAGAAAAGAGGCATGAATGCAAGATTTAAATTCAGACTCATTTATATTTAATTCAAATGGGTTTGAACGGAAGTGAGGGTTTGGGAAGGTCCAAAAATGTTCGGATTTTTGGTGGAGCTCCGGAAAGCGATGAAAGAATTTATGGACAAAGTTTGAGGTCAAGAGTGATATAACAAAGGCATGGAATATTTTGCAAGTGTGTTATGGTGAATTCCAAATTAGTGGAATATTTATTAGCTCCCTAAATAATATTGGGAGGATATGTTATGAAGAGAAATCACCATGTGAATTCCCTCGATTTAAATGGATCGAAAAAAATCCATACGATTTATTTAGTTGAGTTTTTAAAAAATAAATGACATGATGGCATGATGCAATGCAAATGATGCAACAAACAAAACAAATCACACGATTTAAACTCGAGTAGCTGGAAGTCTTCGAGCGTCGGTCTCGAGCGTTACATCCTCCTCGAATAATTCATAGAAGATTGTGAACACCAGATATCGTCTGCTCAGAAAATAAATTCCACATACCACCGTAGAGAGAATAATATTTACACAAGTTCAATCTGCTAATGTATTTTGTGGCGGACGTCACATCACAACCAAGCCTTTACTCGAATCGCTTTTATTATACCACCTCAGACGCTTAGCTAAGAGGTTTCCTGGCACGCCTTGTCGAGCAGAGATCGTGTTCCCTTATTCCGGATTCCCATCAATACGGACGTAGGTAACCCAACCGCGCCCGTTGCCACGCCTCCATCGGCGAGTTCCAAACGGTCACGGGACGGCTCTTGGTATTCTCCTCTTTATAATGAGACCAAGGCCTGCCTTTTCTTCAATCCTCAATTGAATCTGCCCTCGCCCGAGTTCCAACACCTGTGGCTCCAAATTCGGCACTTCGACCTTCGACAATGTCTGGCTCCGACCTACAGGGCCGGTGGATGCCCTCCTCCATCACGGATGAGGACGTGCTAAAGCTGAGAGACGCCAGGTACTTAACCTACGAGATTTCGCATAGGTTGCCTGCCCAAGGGCAAGTCATTCCTACTCCCGAGCCTGGCGAGAGCGTCGTGTTCGTGTCTCACCTCCGTCGGGGTTTAGGCTTCCCGATGAATCCCTTCGTGAGGGGGCTCATGTTTTATTATGGGCTGGAATTCCACGACTTGGCTCCGGAGTCCATCCTCCACATCTCATCATTTATTGTCGTCTGCGAAGCCTTTCTCCGCACTACCCCTCACTTCGGTTTGTGGCTGAAAACCTTCAACGTGGAGCCAAAGATGATTGAGGGGCGTCAGGCAGAGTGCGGCGGGGCAATTATAAGCAAGAGGGTCGATGCTCCATGGCCCGAGGGCTCCTTTCGAGAGGAGCTTGGTTTGTGGCAGCAAGAGTGGTTCTACATCACCGCTCCTAGGGGCACTAGGCAGGTGGCGCCCCCTGCCTTTCGCTCGGGCCCTCCACAACGGCTGACGTCGTGGGTCAACAAAGGGCTTGACTGGGGGCCGTCCAAGGACGTGCCACTTTTGAAGGGCCGCATTCGAGACCTCCAAGAAAGGGAGATCAATCTGATCGTAGTTGCGCAGGTTATGCTGATTCAGCGCCTTCTACCCTGTAAACGTCGCCCCCTCCACCCGTGAGAATTTAATCCGAAGGGACCATGAGTTCTTCAACACTTCATGGGTACGACACCCGTGGAGATGTATAAACTGTTCTTCGGATCACAAGAGATGTGTCCGGACTTGACCGAGGACGCTGGCCTAAGCTGCAATCGCCCGGATACTCAAGTAAGTAGTCCTGCGTCCAGAAATATCATCCGTTTATTTATCATAAATTTGCCTTTTAACCGGCTATCCCCTGAACAGGAGTGGACAGCGAAAGCAAAACTGATACGGTGTCCGGCCCCCCTCCCTGAGACCGCGCCGGATCCCGTGTTAGTCAAGATGTTGGAGGTTGCGCCTTTGGAAGAGGGCGAAGGGGAGAACAGGAAAACTACCGCCTCCGTCAAGGAGGCTCTCAAGAAGGGGGGGATCGAGAATCCCTCCCTCCGGGGGGAGAAGAAGACCGCTTCTGAAGACCCGGAGGCCAAGGCCTTAAAGCGGGGGAAGAAATCTGCACCGGAAGGTCCTGTGCCAGGAGAAGCCCTGGCCGCACTGTCTCCCCAAGGGAATCAGCCCTCCAGCGAGCCGTAAGTAGAAGAAGGGGAGTTTTGTAATAAGGGACATCCCTATTTTTATTTCTGAGGATAACCGGAGTTTTTACCTTGTAGTTCGGATCTCCGCCCTTCTCAGCTGAGCTCATCTTCGGGGGATCTTTGTCCGGATATGATGGAGAGCGAGATGCCTCCATCTGCCGCGCCGTCAGGTGGGGCGGACGACCCTGAGGTGTCGTCGCGGAGGGTCTCCCCGAGTCCGGTGGGGCCGGAGAGTTCGGCACCAACTGGTGTACGGCCGGAGGAGCTGAAGAATCTGCTCGAGAGGGCGTCTATCTCGGAAGATCACCGTACGTTAATGAGTACGGTGATTGAGAGGATTTCATCCGCTGAGAGCGGGTTGCATGAGGCTGTCAGAAGTTTGCTGACAGGGTTTGAGGTACGTAAAAATGACATACCGTTTAACAGTTTTGCACATAGAGTGTGCCCTGTATAGATAGTAGCCCCTGAGACTCGATACGTTGCTAGAAGTGACGGCGTGCCGAGGATCATAATCTCAGTGTGAAGATGTCGCCGTTCCTATTCAGGGGGCGGAGTGTTCAGTGGTCAGCTGGACTGATAGAGTTGCCGAACTAAAGCGGCAACTGGACGTTGCGGATGCGGACATCGCGCTTGTCCATAAGCGACTTGACGAGTCACAAGGTGGGTGGTTTCTCTGCAGTCACCTGGTAAAGGAGCTAATGCTTACGCCTTACAACATGTATGCTTGATGCAGATGGCGCCGCTGCTATGGAGGGCCTTCGGGAAGAGCTTGCTCGAGCCAAGGAGCAAGCCAGAAGGAGTGATGCGGCTACCTCGAAGGCAGCCGAAGAGCTAAAAGCCGAAAAGGCTGCTCACTGCCGAAGCAGGGAGGAAATGGCCGGAATGGTCGTGAAGCTGAAGGATGCTACCGACCGCTATGAGGTTCTTGAAGGAGAATGCCGAGCGGGGCAAGAGGACTTGAAGAAGGCCACCGCCGAAGCCAAGGATGCCCGTTCTGCAATGAGGGCTATAAAGGAGGAGCTGCGTCAGGCCGGAGACATTACGGCTAGAAAGCCCTTTCTGCTGCGCAGGAAGTTCACGGATCAGAAGTATGCTTAGTTGGGCCAGCTGTGGGGTGCGGAGGATCCTTATCTGGATTTGGCGGCGAGTGCGGCGGACGCAGTCGTGCACTTCCGAAGCCAAAAGGATCACGAGATGGAAGAGCTTTTTTGGTCTCAATTCCATAGTCCGGGGCGTCCCCTTTCGTTAACTGATCGGTTGGCTGAGTGGGCTGAGCTGAATAGGCTGTCCGGACTTGCCATGAAGGACGTCGTGGCTCATCTATGGCCGGAAAGGCCCAAGCCAAAGAGTTATTTTGGTTTAGTGCAGCAATTCCTTGATGCGGTGCCGCATATCAAGGCGATGAAGCGGTCGGCATGCATAGAGGGTGCACGGATGGCTCTCGCCCGTGTCAAAATATACTGGGCAGAGATGGATGCCACCGACATTGCATCCCGGGATTCGGATAGAAGCCGATTACCCGCCGAGCAGTATTTTGAGGAAGTCCTGCGGGGCGCTCGTTTAGTAGAGTCGCAGTGCTCGAAAAATGTTATGTTCAAATGACATGTATGGTTTGTAAAACTATATTTATAATATAAGGGCTTTTTATACTTGTGCGTTCAAGTATAGAAATTCCTCCTGTGCGGCCGTTAATGTATATGTATATATAACCTGAAAGATGGCAGTCTTCGGCTTCAGCCCCCACGCACATGGTGCGGGGGTATTTGCAAAAAAGCGCATTTTCACACTTAATCCAACGTCTTGGTCCTGTGAAGGAGGTGGTAGCATAGCAAATGAGGCAACCGGACTATAATGCTTTATCACTTTCACTTAGCCATAGGAGTTCAAAGGTGGAGCTATGATATAGCCCCTAGGGGCACCGCGGTCTCCGAATTCGGGGCGCGTGTGTGCCTGATCGAGAAACGGTCCTTCGTCAAAGCGGAGGAATTCTAAACATTCTGGTAGTCGATCGAGTGGTTGACCAGTCTCTCGCTATATCATGACGATCAATTTTCCAGCTTTCATCGAGGTGCTCGCTTTGGCTGAACCGGGGCACAATCGCAGTAGTTCTCCTGGTGCCGCGTTAGCCGATAATATGGAACGTAAGGCAGCAAAACACAGGAGCCGGGCAAACCCAACATTTGACCAAAGACATGATTTGGAGCTGATGCATATAAGGCCTAACTCGAGACGCCGAACACTCCCTAAGGTATTCGGTCTTTATGAAAAACGGGCAGAACGATGCCCTAAGCCCCTAGTCTCCAGGTACGCGCGAAATCTTCTGACGCGGCCGATGCCAAAATGTCAGCCTCCTCCTTGGTTATGGTAAGAAACCGGGGGATGTATAGCAACAAGAGACAGTAAAAAAGGTTTACGCAGGGTCTTAATCTGAAAAGAATCCTTGTAACGGGTCCCTGCTGCACGTCTGCGCCTGTGTCTCCATTGTGTTGTATCCTGGACGGGTGTAGCACGTTGTTCATCTGTAAAAGAGAAGAACTTAGTTTGAAAAAAGATCGTGCGAAAAATGTATGTAAAAAAGAGTATGATTTTAAAAAATGAATAAAATTGAGCTTTATTGGCTCTCATTCTTCGTTCATGCAGCCCCTTGTAAAGGGGTATGCGGCTGGGAAGCCCCTTGTTTGTTTATGCCGGACTCGCCTAGCCGTGTCCGGGGTCTAAATGACCTGTTTTAGGGGCTTCGATCAGCCAGGCCGGATTAGTTTGTGGCTGTCAAGGTAGTCTCACGTTTTTCCGTGGTCGAGGAACACTCTAAGTTACCCTTTAATGAGATGATGCCGCATGGACCGGGCATTTTAAGTGTAAGAGACGCGTAATGCGGTATTGCGTTAAAGCGGGCGAAAGCTTCGCGTCCCAATAGTGCTTGATGGCTACTTTTAAATGGGGCGATATGGAAGATTAGATTTTCGCGACGGAATTTGTCGGATGAACCGAACACAACTTCTAGTAGTAAGGAGCCCGTACTATTGGCACAAGGGCCTGGCGTCGCTCCTTTAAAGGAAGTGCCACTATGGCGAATTTTGGTAGGGTCTATCCCCATTCTGTGGATGGTGTCCTGGTATAGCAGGTTTATATTACAGCCGCCGTCCATTAGGACTTGTGTAAATTGTAGTCCTTCGATTATAGGATCCAATATCAAAGCAGTCCATCCTGCATTTCGAATACTTCCGGAGTAATCCAGATGGTCGAAAGTAATTGGTTTTGACATCCAATCTCGGGATTCCGCTGTGGTGGACCGTGCGGCACGTACTTTAGTAGATGTCGCCCTATTTTTCCTTGTTATCACTTGAAGTGAATTCACTGTTTTGACTTCTTGTGGGAAGTTCTTTTGTTTTCCGGTGCTCTGCTTGTGGGGTTCGTCATCGTCTTCGCTTGGTGTGTCGAGCCCCTTGTGTTCGGCGTTAAGTCGGCCGGACTGCTTGAAGACCCAACAATCTCTGTGGGTATGGTTTGCAGGCTTCCCAGGGGTACTGTGGATTTGACATATCCTATCCAAGATTTTGTTTAGGTTGGATAGCTCATCACTTTTGTCCTTAAGAGGCAGTGTTATGTTATTCGGCCGAGAGCTTTTGAACCCGGCGTTGACCGCCGTGCTATTTGGGCCATTTTCCTTATTCCGGCGCTAATCTTTTCTGCGTCGTGATTTCCCATTTCCATCCTTGACCTCGGATGTATTCGGGTCGCTGGTGCTGCATCTTGCCAGCCAGCTGTCTTCCCCCGCGCAAAAGCGGGTCATGAGGCTTGTTAGCGCGGCCATTGTTCTTGGTTTTTCCTGGCTGAGGTGTCTGGCGAGCCATTCATCTCGGACGTTATGTTTAAAGGCTGCTAAGGCTTCGGCGTCCGGACAGTCGACTATTTGGTTCTTTTTGGTGAGGAACCTGTTCCAGATTTTGTGTGCTGACTCTCCGGGCTGTTGAGTTATGTGACTTAAATCGTCTGCATCCGGAGGGCAGGCATAAGTTCCCTGAAAATTTGCTCGAAACGCATCCTCGAGCTCTTCCCAACTTCCGATGGTATTTTCTGGGAGGCTTTTGAGCCAATGCCGAGCTGTCCCTTTGAGCTTGAGGGGTAGGTATTTTATGGCATGGAGATCGCCTCCTCTAGCCATATGTATGTGTAGGATATAATCCTCAATCTAGACTCTGGGGTCTGTTGTTCCGTCATATGCCTCTATGTTTACGGGTTTGAATCCTGCTGGAAATTCATGATCCAGTATCTCATCGGTGAAACATAGTGGGTGTGCGGCGCCCCTGTATTTAGGTGTGCCGTTATCTCCGAACACTCGGCGTGTTGAGTTGCTTCCTGGAGCCTTCTTTTTTGGCCCATAGATGGACCTGACCGGGCCATCCTTTTAGCGAGGATCCTTATGTGGATCATGTGCGGCGCCACTTGCCGCTCTTAGCCTGTCATCTGGTCGTCTATCCGGCCAGGCGGCCTCTTTGTTTTTTGACTGTGGGGGCTCTACGGCCTCCTCATCAAATTCGGGCAACAGCTTGCGCTTCGGGTAGCTCTTTGCTTGGTGACTATCGCCGTATTTATCTGTGGTCTTGAGTACCTTGCTCCATCTCATTCTGAGTATGTCTTCCGCTGTTTTGAGCTTCCGCTTTTGCTTCTTCAAACTTCTTGCAGTGGCGACGAGCCTTTTGTGGAGGTTCTTATGCTCCGGTGATGTGTCCGGCGTGAGATCGTCTGGACTGTTGTTTTCGCCGGGGATGGGTTGCTCGTCCAATTCATCCTGTTTGGATGGTTGCTTGGTCGCATGTTCATCGTCCACTGGTTCGCCCTGCTCTACGGCTAGGTCAATATGGTGCTGTTGTTATCGAGGCAGGACTTCGGGCGGTGCTTGCGTCGCTGTTTTGGTTGTTTTTCGTGGAAATTATCCTTTGCCGCGTCCCGTTGTTCCTCGTTATCACTTCCTTTTGGTGTATCCACCATGTATACGTCGTGAGTTGAGGTGGATTTCCAGTGCCCAGTAGGCACTGGTTCTTGGTCGTCTCCAGCATCGTCGTCCATACCGTCGATGTCTTCGGAGTCGAAGTCTAGCACGTCGGTTAGGTCGTCGACCGTGGCTATGAAGTGGGTGGTGGGTGGTTTTGAATTTCTTCGTCGTCCGCATCCCAACCATCCTGACCGTGATCCGGCCAGGGCTCTCCTGATAACGAGAGATACTTTAGCGAATTCAGGATGTCACCAAAAGGTGAGTGCTGAAAGATGTCCGCAGCGGTGAACTCCATGATCGGCGCCCAACCGGACTCGATTGGTAGGGGCGCGAGGGGTTCGGAGTCCGGCGAGGAGTCCGGAACCTCGGAGTCACGAGCTTCACAAGGGACAAGGTCAGTATTCGGCTCCATCGCCGTAGAGGTTGCAGCCCCCGAGGCGGTGTCTAGCCACCCGTCCTCGATCTGCGCAGCCGGCTCCGAATTAAGGGTCGGAGCGGACTCGTGTGCGGCCTCCAGGGCACTGTCCGGCAGCAGAGCTAAATCATGCCCATCGTGACAGTGCGGCGCGCTCGGCTGTGGCTCGAATCCATCGAAGATCAAGCCTCCGCGGATGTCAGCCGTGAAGTTCAGACTTCCAAATCCGACCTGACGGCCATGGGCGTAGCTTTCGATCTGCTCCAGATGGCTGCTTAATTGGCCCGTAGTGCAAAGCCGCCGAATACGAAGATCTGTCCGGGGAGAAAAGTCTCACCCTGGACTGCGTCGTTGTTGTTGATGATCGAAGGAGCCATCGAGCCTATCGGTGGCGACATACGAGCAACTCTCAATGAAAGCACCAATGTCGGTGTCAAAACCGGCGGATCTCGGTAGGGGGTCCCGAATCTGTGCGTCTAGGCGGATGGTAACAGGAGACAAGGGACACGATGTTTTACCTGTGTTCGGGCCCTCTCGACGGAGGTAAACCCTACTCTGCTTGATTGATATTGATGATATGGGTAGTACAAGAGTGGATCTACCACGAGATCAAGGAGGCTAAACCCTAGAAGCTAGCCTATGGTATGATTGTTGTTGTGTCCTACGGACTAAAACCCTCCAGTTTATATAGACACCGGAGAGGGCTAGGGTTACACAGAGTCAGTTACAATGGTAGGAGATCTACATATCCGTATCGCCAATCTTGCTTTCCACGCCAAGGAAAGTCCCATCCGGACATGGGACGAAGTCTTCAATCTTGTATCTTCATAGTCTTGGAGTCCGACCGATGATGATAGTTTGGCTATCCGGACACCCCCTAGTCCGGGACTCCCTCACTCTCTTTTTCGCTTTGAGCTCTGGCACCTCTACAAATCCTTACTTCCCTCTGCGAAGGGCCTTTCTATTTACTTTATGAATTTTTATTTTTATTTGAGTCTCCAGCTTCTCTTATAAAGCACCAACTAAGGGGCGCTATGATCGTACTTGAACATTGAATGTAGCTAATATGCGAGTGTGTTTCATGAATGGATCAATGATTGAGCATGATGGGCTAGGGATAACTTG
The DNA here is from genome assembly GCA_021437245.1 of Aegilops speltoides. Taxonomy (NCBI): domain Eukaryota; kingdom Viridiplantae; phylum Streptophyta; class Magnoliopsida; order Poales; family Poaceae; genus Aegilops; species Aegilops speltoides. The sequence continues at coordinate 388,765,479 of CM038143.1, forward strand.
CTTTAGTGTTGATATTTTGAAAGACATGGTTGCTTGTTGATATGCTCGAGTATTGAAATCTTCATGTCAAAATTAGACTACCATATAAAAGTCCATATGTCCATGCTACAAAAGAAAATAATGTGATGAACATGATAAACATCATTCCACATCAAAAATTCTGTGTTTACCATTTACCTACTCGAGGACGAGCAGGAATTAAGCTTGGGGATGCTGATACGTCTCTAACGTATCTATAATTTTTTATTGTTCCATGTTGTTATATTATCATTCTTGGATGTTTTACAATCATTTTATAGAAACTTTATATCATTTTTGGGACTAACCTATTGACATAGTGCCCAGTGCCAGTTGTTGTTTTTTGCTTGTTTTTTACTTCATAGAATATCAGTACCAAACGGAGTACAAACACAGTGAAACTTTTTGGAGAATTTTTCTGGACCAGAAGGCACCTATTGGGCCAAAGAAGTACCAGAGGGGGCTCCGAGGGGAGCACAACCCACCTGGGCGCGCCTGGGGGCCCAGGCGCGCCCTGGTGGGTTGTGCCCACCTCGGCCGCCTCCTGCACCGCCTCTTTGCTTTGTAAATACCCCAAAAATCCAAAAACCATAGGGGAGTCGACGAAACACAATTCCAGCCGCCACAAGTTCCAGAACCACCAGATCCAATCTAGACAACATCATGGAAGGGTTCATCATCCTCATTAGTGCCTCCCCTATGATGCGTGAGTAGTTCGTTGTGGACCTACGGGTCCGTAGGCAGTAGCTAGATGGCTTCTTCTCTCTTTTTGATTCTCAAGACAATGGTCTCTTGGAGATCTATTTGATGTAACTCTTTTTGTGCTATGTTTGTTGGGATCCGATGAACTTTGAGCTTATGATCAAATCTATTTATCCATGAAAGTTATTTGAGTTTCTTTGATCTCTTATATGCATGATTACTTATAGCCTTGTATTTCTTCTTCGAATCTTTGGTTTAGTTAGGCCGACTAGATCGATTTTTCTTGCCATAGGAAGAGGTGCTTTGTGATGGGTTCGATCGTGCGATGTTCTTTCGCAGTGACAGAAGGGGCAGCAAGACATGTATTGATCGTTGCTATTAAGGATGACAAGATGGGGTCTATTCCTACAAGAATAGATCTTGTCTACTTCATGTCTACGATCTTATTGCATTACTTGTTTCTCCATGAACTTAATACACTAGATGCATGCTGGATAGCGATCGATGTGTGGAGTAATAGTAGTTGATGCAGGCAGGAGTCGGTCTACTAATCTTGGATGTGATGCCTATATAATGGTCAATTCTTGGATATCGTCATAATTATTTGAGGTTCTATCAATTGCCCAACAGTAATTTGTTTACCCACCGTATGCTATTTTCTCGAGAGAAGCCACTATTGAAATCTACGGCCCCTGGGTCTATTTTCTGATCATATATTTTTAGATCTATATTGCTATTTGCCTTTTTATTTATTTGCAAAAAATTCAGATCTATATTATCAATAAACCCAAAAGTACCTCGCTGATTTTATATGCCTTTATTTGCATCTATCAACTTTATTAGATCAACAATAATGCATATGAGAGCCACTCATCATTTTCATCGTGGTCTTCTCCTTTCGACCCCCAAAGAAAAGAAGAAGAATTTCAAAGAAACACACTGAAATGTTTTTAGAGTTTTTGTTTTTCTGAAGAAAGTAAAACAAGAACGATAAAAACTATTTACATGGGAAAGCGCCCAAGAAGCAAAAGAAGGACGAGAAATATTTTTGGGTTTTCTTTAATACTACTACTACATAAACATGGATAGGAAACTAAACAGAAGGTACAACTAATTTTTTTTGGTTTTTCTCAAATTTTTTCAAACACACAAGAAGAAAGCGGGAACAAGAAAATAAACTAGCATGGATAATACAATGAAAAAGTATGAACACTGACAACTGGAATGAATGTGTGAACACGAATGTAATGTCGGTCAGAAATACGTACCCCCCAAGCTTAGGCTTTTGGCCTAAATTGGTCTACACCCATGGATCAAAGTAGCCCTCTCCGGTGTACTGAGGAGGATCCTGGGGGTTCCACTAGTTAGCGAGCTCCTGCGGCTCCCACTGATAAATAGACTCCTGATATGGATCAGGTGATGGCTCTGGCTCAGGAACTGGGGATCGCGTTTGCTCCCAGTATGCATAAATGTCCGTGGGCATGATGGTGTACCTGCCTGAATGAATATTGAACAAAGAAGGTGCAGGCAAGGTAATAAACTGACAAGTCTTCTCGCTAAATACCAGGTTATAGATGAGTCTCTTGTCCTTATCATCACAAATAAAATCACGTGCTACCATACTGCTATAATCTAAGTATATGGTGGGTAGCAGCTTCTCCTCTCTCTCGTTGTGCCTAATGGGTATCTCGAAGTGTCTAGTAAGATAGGAAGCATATATACCTCCCTTCGAACGGTTTAAACTCAACCGTCGAGCAACCATAGCACCCAAACTAAAAGTTCTATCACGAAGTAAAGCATGGCCCAAAATAGCAAGGTCAGGGGCACAAAGGCCCCCACTCTCTCCACGATCAATTAAACATCTCCTAGCAAATAATGAGTAATAGTGTAAAACAGGAAAATGTAAACTAGTCACTCTCGCTTTCGACACCTTTCTCCCTTCCCCTATGGTAACTTCGTCAAAAAAATCTTCCACATCTCTAGGATGGCTGCCCTCCTAAGGTAATTTGCAAACCTCAGAAAAGTCATAAAGCGTCATCTCATTATGTTCATCATATAAATAAAGCTCTACCATGGGTGGTGATCTCCTAGCATGAAAGTAAAAAATTTGCACGAAGGTATTAGTTAGTAGGAGGTATTGATCACACTTATCATGGAGAAAGTCGGTGATTCCTGCATTCTCAGCCAAATGATAGAAATCCTCATAAATTCCAGCTGCCCTCAAGAATGCATCACTTGGCCATTCACAAGGCCGAACCTCCGCGGTGCGAGCAAGGTTGTACTTGGGCTCCTTCTTCTCCTCATTTTCATTTTCCTTCGAACCCCGGCTCGAAGAGCCTCTCAACAATCTCCTCATCATTTTCTCTCTCTGAAAATTCTGAAATTTTTAGTGACTCAAAAATAAAAGTGAACCAAACCCACAAGTGCCTAGAGGCTAAATCATGCATCAAAAATACTTTGGACCATATAAATTTGACATGCAAGCTCAAGAAGAAGGTCACCACAGCAGCAAAAATTGCAATAGATAAAGCACTAGACAAAAACTAATTGGACCATTGGAGGAGTCACATACCAAAGAACAATCCCCTAAAACAGTTTTGCAAATGGAGCTTTGCACAAGGAGATCAAAAATGGTAGCAAGATGAGCAAGAACACGGGTTTGAGCAACGAGATGATTTTTTCTAGAGGAAGACGGGGTGTATGGGTGCTGGAATAAGTGAGGGGGACCCACAAGGCGGGGGTGCACCCAGGGGGTAGGGCACGCCCTCCACCCTTGTGGTCCACTAGTGCAGCCCCTTGGTGCATTCTTAGTGCCAGAAATTCTAAAATATTCTATAAAAATCTTTCTAAACTTCAGGGCATTTGGAGAACTTTTATTTTCGGGACATTTTTTATTGCACGGATAATTCAGAAATCAGACAGATAATAATAATTTTGCTTTATTTAATCAAAATAACAGAAAGTAGAAAGTAGGTATAGAAGGTTGTGCCTTCTAAATTCATCCATCTCATGCTCATCAAAAGGAATCCATTAACAAGGTTGATCAAGTCTTATTAACAAACTTCTTTCGAATAACATGAAACCGGAGAATTTTCGAATAATACTAGGTTACCTCAATGGGATATGCATGTCCCCAACAATAAGAATATCATATTTCTTTTTGACAGTAGGGAGAGGGAATTCAAAACCTCCAATAGTAATAGTTGAATTTTTTTCCAATAGAATTGATACTATGAACTTGAGGTTGTTTCTTCGGAAAGTGTACCGTATGCTCATTACCATTAACATGAAAAGTGGCATTCCCTTTGTTGCAATCAATAACAGCCCCTGCAGCATTCAAAAAGAGTCTACCAAGGATGATCGACATACTATCGTCCTCGGGAATATCAAGAATAACAAAGTCCGTTAAGATAGTAACGTTTGCAACCACAACAGGCACATCCTCACAAATATCAATGGGTATAGTAGTTGATTTATCAGCCATTTGCAAAGAGATTTTAGTAGGTGTCAACTTATATCAATTCAAGTCTACGATATAAAGAGAAAGGCATAACACTAATTAACATCGGCTCCAATATCACATAAAGAAGTTTTAACATAGTTTCTTTTAATGGAGCATGGTATAGTTGGTATTCCTGGATCTCCAAGTTTCTTAGGTATTCCACCCTTAAAAGTATAATTAGCAAGCATGGTGGAAATTCAGCTTTTGGTATCTTTCTTTTATTAGTAAAAATATCTTTCATATACTTAGCATAAGGAGGCATTTTCAGAATATCAATCAAACGCATATGCAAAAAGACAAGTCTAAGCATTTCAACAAAGCGCTCAAAATCCTCATCATCCTTTTTCTTGGATGGCTTAGGAGGAAAGGGCATGGGTTTCTGAACCCAAGGTTCTCTTTCTTTACCATGTTTCCTAGCAACAAAGTCTCTCTTATCATAACGTTGATTCTTTGATTGTGGGTTGTCAAGATTAACAGTAGGTTCAATCTCGACATCATTATCATTACTAGGTTGAGCAGCAACATGAACATCATCATTAACATTAGCACTAGGTTCATGTTCATCACCAGATTGTGTATCAGCATCAGAAATAGAAATATCATTGGGATTTTCAGGTGTATCAATAGTAGGTTCACTAGAAGCATGCAAAGTCCTATCAGTTTTCTTTTTCTTTTTATTACTAGGAATAGGTGCATCAGTATTAATTCTCTGAGAATCTTGCTCAACTCTCTTAGGATGGCCCTCGGGATACAAAGGTTCCTGGGTCATTTTACCACCTCTAGTCATAACCCTAACAACATTATCATTGTTCTCACTATTCAACTCATTGAGCAAATCATCATGTGCCTTAAGCACTTGTTCTACTTGAGTTTTAACCATGGAAGCATGCTTACTGATAATCTTAAGATCACTAACAGTTCTACTCATATAGTCACCCAAGCTGTCAAGCATATAGGCATTACGTTTCAATTATCTACTAACATAAGCATTGAAATTTTCATGTTTAACAATAAAATTATCAAACTCATCCAAGCATTGACTAGCAGACTTATTATGAGGAATATCACCTTCATCAAATCTATAGAGAGAATTTAGCTCTACTACCTGTGTCGGGTTATCAAGACCATGTATTTCTTAAATAGGCGGTAAATTCTTAACAGCTTCAGCTTTAATACCCTTTTCTTTCATAGATTTCTTTGCCTCTTGAATATTTTCAGGACTGATAAGTAGAATACATATTTTCTTCGGAGTTGGCTTAGGAGTTGGTTTAGGAAGTGTCCAATCATTATCATTACTCAATATGTTATTCAATAGCAATTTAGCCTACTCAACAGTTTGTTCCCTGAAAACACAACCAACACAACTATCGAGGTGGTCTCTAGAAGCATTGGTTAGTCCATTATAAAAGATATCAAGTATTTCATTTTTCTTGAGAGGATGATCAGGCAAAGCATTAAGTAATTGGAGAAGCCTCCCCCAAGCCTGTGGGAGACTCTCTTCTTCAATTTGCACAAAGTTCAATAATTCCTGTAAGGTAGCTTGTTTCTTATGAGAAGGAAAAGATTTTGCAGAGAAGTAGTAAATCATATCCTGGGGACTACGCACACAACCAGGAGCAAGAGAATTAAACCATAACTTAGAATCACCTTTAATGAGAAAGGAAACAATTTAAGAATATAGTAATAGCAATTTTTTTCCTCATGAGCAAATAGGGTGGCTATATCATTCAATTTAGTAAGATGTGCCACAACAGTTTCAGATTCATAACCATGGAAAGGATCAGATTCAACCAAAGTAATTAACTCATGATCGACAGGGAATTCATAATCCTTATCCATAACAAAGACAGGTGAATTAGCAAACTTAGGATCATATTGCATTCTACGTTCAAAGATTTTTCTTTCGGCTTGCATAATAATTTCTTAAGGTCATGTCTATCGTTACAAGCAAGAAAGTCCCTAGCTACCTCTCCATCCATAACATAGCCCTCAGGCATAACAGGGAGTTCATATCTAGGAGAGCTAGGTCTAACAGGTGTTTTAAAGTTTCCAGCTTCAATAATTTCATCAGTTTCAAAAAAAAAACATCATCTTCAGCATAATCAATAGTTCTAACTCTAGCAAGGTGTTCATCAAGTAATTCACCCAGTGGCACCGTTTTATCAAGCAAAGCAGTAGCATCATAAGCATCATCAATAACATGTGACATGTCAAAATCAATAGCAGGTGTAGGTGTCGCAAGCTTACTCAAAACAGAAGGTGAATCAAGTGCAGAGCTAGATGGCAGTTCCTTACCTCCCCTCGTAGTAGAGGGAAAAATCTTGGTTCTAGTATCTTTCAAATTCCTCATAGTGATCAACAGATACAAATCCCAAGTGACTCAGAGAATAGAGCTATGCTCCCCGGCAACGGTGCCAGAAAAAGGTCTTGAGTACTCAACCCAAATTTATTGATTCGACACAAGGGGAGCCAAAGAATATTCTCAAGTATTAGCAGCTGAGTTGTCAATTCAACCACACCTGAAAGACTTAATATCTGCAGCAAAGTATTTAGTAGCAAAGTAATATGGAAGTAACAGTAATGGTGGCAAAAGTAACAGTAGCAGTTTTGAAGCAGTTGTAATAGTGGCAATGGAAAAGTAACTAAGCAAAGATCAATATGTGAAAAGCTCGTAGGCAATGGATCAATGGTGGATAATTATGTTAGATGGCATTCATCATGCAACAGTTATAACCCAGGGTGACACAAAACTAGCTCCAATTCATCAATATAATGTAGGCATGTATTTCGAATATAGTCATACGTGCTTATGGAAAAGAACTTGCATGACATCTTTTGTCCTACCCTCCCGTGGCAGTGGGGTCCTAATGGAAACTAAGGGATATTAAGGCATCCTTTTAATAGAGAACCAGAACAAAGCATTAGCACTTAGTGAATACATGAACTCCTCAAACTACGGTAATCACCGAAAAGAATCCCAATTCTTGTCACCTTGGGGTATGCGGATCATAACTCGTAATAGGTGTCTACAACTTGCAAGATTGGATCAAGAACACAAATATATTCATGGAAACATAAAGGGTTCAGATCTGAATACATGGCACTCGGGCCCTAGTTACAAGCATTAAGCATAGCAAAGTCATAGCAACATCAATCTCAGAACATAGTGGATACTAGGGTTCAAACCCTAACAAAACTAACTTGATTACATGATAAATCTCATCCAACCCATCACCGTCTAGCAAGCCTACAATGGAATTACTCATGCACGGCGGTGAGCATCATGAAATTGGTGATGGAGGATGGTTGATGATGACGACGGCGTCGATTTTTCCCCTCTCCGAAGCCCCGAACGGACTCCAGATCTGCCCTCCCAATGAAGAACAGGAGGCGACGGTGGCTCCGTATCGTAAAACATGATGAATCCTTCTCTCTGATTTTTTTTCTCCCTGAACGGAATATATGGAGTTGGAGTTAAGGTCGGTGGAGGTCCAGGGGACCCACAAGGCAGGGGGCGCGCCCTCCACCCTTGTGGACAGTAGGTGGGTCCCCCTTGGTTGATTCTTTCACCAATATTTTTTATTAATTCTAGAAATATTCTCTGTGAATTTTTAGGTCATTCCGAGAACTTTTATTTCTGCACAAAAATAACACCAAGGCAATTCTGCTGACAACAGCGTCAATCCGGGTTAGTTCCATTCAAATCATGCAAATTAGAGTCCAAAACAAGGGCAAAAGAGTTTGGAAAAGTAGATACGATGGAGACATATCAGTGCTCAGTGTTTGGCTTGGCCGAGCCATGGGCAAACGCGCCTTGAGACAACAATAGGTACCATCTGGGACCTATCCGGCATCAAGCTAATATATTACAGAGACTTCTCAAGACCCTCTCTCAAGGGTCCGTCCGCCGATCACTATCTCCTCTAATATATTACATTGTGTTTCTATTCCTATGTATGCTGCCGAGCTAGGAGTTGATCCTCAGGCCGATTTCATGAATTGACCTGAGTCTCAGGGGCTACTGGGATCATCAGTTTCATGTTTTCGTTCAGGTGCATCTCGGTTTTAGGCTGACACACACCTTGAGGGCTACTGGTTATACATCTTGGCAGAGAATAAATTGCACCAATCAAAAATTTAAGCCCATGGCCGGGGTGGTGCACCACCTCGTAAGCAGTCTGGCATAAAACTCGGATGCAAATGGTTGGCTCCATAGAGGGCACTTCCGGCATTAAGCTCAGCTAAACTCCTTCGAGTTTTTTGAACCAAGGTGATTTAAGACACCTCGGACACAGTCCGGCATTTGAGCTTGGATACGGTCCGTTGTTGGAGCTTGGATACAGTCCGACTTTGGAGCTCGAATACAATCCAGCGTTGGAGCTTGGATACAGTCCAGCTTGGAGCTTGGATACAGTCCGGCGTTTGAGCTTCGATACAGTCCGGTGTTGGAACTTGGATACAGTGCGACGTTAGAACTTGGATGTAGTCCGACATTGGAGCTCGGCTGCAAAAGGACACCTCGGATGCAGTCCGACGTTGGAGCTTGGATGCATTCGGCGTTGGAGCTCGGATGCGAGAGGACACCGCTGCATGGTGAACACTTCAAACCCAAGGTGCGGTGTTAAAAATAACAAGGCATTGATAAAGGCCAAATACTTAAAGGGCTCCCCGGATGCCCGATGTGTGAACTCTTCGGATTTAGCTCGGCAATCCTCAAGATCGAAGATGGGAAGATTTGTTGAACCAGTTTTGAAGACCGATGATGACCGAAGATGAAGAACAGTTCAGAAGAACCGAGGAGTGTCGCCAACTTGAAGACCGGTTCAGGGGGCTACTGACGGTGTCATGGACTAGGGGGTACTCACCACGTCATCTTCCGACCCGGTGGATCGGGCCGTGGACCCCCATGACGGTTCACTCATGGGCCACTTCGGTCAGCCCATGCCGCATACAAGGAGGATTCCACAAGACTTGGTGCACAAGACAAGGACTCCTCTAAACCCTAGGTCTTCGGTGCATTATATAAACCGAGGCCAGGCTAGTCAATAGATCTCTCTCATATTCATTAGAACAATCTCGTGGTAGATACTTGTACTCTGTACTACACCCCGTTTGAATACAATCAAAAGCAGGACGTAGGGTATTATCTCTTCGAGAGAGCCCGAACCTGGGTAAAAACCTGTGTCCGTGTTACCATCGCTCAAAGACGCCTAGCTCAGGACCCGTACTACGAGATATGCCGGATATAGAACCGACACCCGTGATATGATACTTTGTATCACACATAAGCTTCCTTATATCTTCCTCAAAACAGCCACCATACCTAACTATCATGGCATTTTCATAGCCATTCTGACATGTATTTCCATGCAACTCCCACCATTCCGTTTTTATGACATACACATTCATTATCATATTGCTTTTGCATGATCATATAACTAACATACTATTTGTGGCTCAACCACCGCTCATCATTATTATACATGTAACGCTAGCATCATTGCACATCCTGGTACACTGCTAGAGGCATTCATATAGAGTCATATTGTTCTAGCATCGAGTTGTAATATTGAGTTGTAAGTAATAAAAGTGTGATGAGCATTCTCCCAACGAGGAAAGTTTGATGGAAACTATGATTCCCCCACAAGTCGGGATGAGGAACCGGGCGGAAAAAAGAGGCCAAAAATAGCCCAACAAAAAAATAAGAGAAAAAGAGAGAGGGGCAATGTTACTATCCTTTTCCACACTTGTGCTTCAGAGTAGCACCATGTTTTTTATATAGAGTCTCCTATGTTATCACTTTCATGTACTATGGGAATTTTACATTATAGAACTTGGTATGTATATTCCGATGATGGGCTTCCTCGAATGCCCGAGGTCTTCACGAGCAAGCAAGTTGGATGCACACCCACTTAGTTTTCAGTTGAGCTTTCATACACTTATAGCTCTTAGTGCATCCGTTGCATGGCAATCCCTACTCCTCGCATTGACATCAATTGATGGCCATCTCCATAGCATGCTGATTAGCCGCGTCGATGTGATACTATCTTCCTTTTTTGACTTCCCCTTATTGATCTCTATCACCGCATTCTATTCCCTCAATAGTGCTATGTCCATGGCTCATGCTCATGTACTGCGTGGGGTTGAAAAAGCTGAAGCGCGCTAAAAAGTATGAACCAATAGCTGGCTTGTCATCGAGGTAGTCCATGATTAATTCTTTGTGTTAGGAAAACCAAGCATGACAAGATTATATGATTTTGCAGGGATAGCGTTCTTTAGCATTATTATTTTGAAAGGCAAGATTGTTTGTGGTATGCCTGAATATTGATGTCTTTATATCAAATTATAGACTATTGCTTTGAATCACTCGGATCTTAATGCTTATATCGTAAAAAGAGAGATTACATGATAAACATGTTAAGTAGCATTCCACATCAAAAATTCTGTTTTTATAATTTACCTACTCAAGGATGAGTAGGAATTAAGCTTGGGGGTGCTTGATACGTCTCCAACGTAACTATAATTTTTGACTATTCCATGCTATTGTATAATCAATCTTGAATTTTTTATATGCTATTTTATATCATTTTTTGGGACTAACCTATTAACCTAGTGCTTAGTGTCAGTTGCAGTTTCTTGCTTGTTTTTGGCTTTTCAGAAAATCAATATTAGACGAAATCCAAACGGAAAAGTCTCTTTGGATTAATTTTTTCTGGACCAAAAGGGACCCTCGAAGCTTTGGGAGGAGACCAAATGAGATACGAGAGAGCCACAAGCTTGAGGGACGCGCCCCCTAAGCTTGTGGGCCCCACACAGCTCCGTTTGACCTAATTCTGCTTCTATAAATTCCCAAATATTCCCAAACCAACATTGTCGGATATCGGGTTCCGGCAAAATCTTTAAGGTTCAAACTCTAGGGTGCGCACGAAGATCTACTCCCTACTGATCCACGCCCCAACGTCTCGCCGTGAATCTAAGCTACACGATGAACAACACAAGGGACACAAGGTTTATACTAGTTCGGGCCAACGTTGTGGTGTAATACCCTACTCTAGTGTGTGGTGTGGTGGATTGCCTCTGGGGCTGATGATGAACAGTTATAGAGGAAGAACAGCCTCGTGAGAGGTGTTCTTGAGCTGATGCGGTGTTCTGCTTGGGATGGATCCGATCAGCTCTGGATGAGATGATCTCTACTGTGGTGGCTATCTCTATTTATAGAGGCCCTGGTCCTCTTCCCAAATATTGAGCGGGAAGGGAGCCAACAACGGCCATTTTGAAGGGGAACAGCTAGTACAAGTTATCCTGACAAAAGTTGGTCTTCGACTGCCAAAGGCACTGGCGATGATGCCGTCTTGGGCTCCACGGTGACCTCCATCCTGCTGCTCTGCTTGTCTTGGTCTTGTTCCACCGATATGGTAACCTTTGCTTGATGCCTGGGTACTCCACGCCTGCGCTTGCTCCCTTTGCACCAAAGAGGAAACAAGGACACTGCGCGGGCTGGCGCCAGCATGGTCTTGATCGTCATGGCTTGCTTCATGAGCACCTTGCGAGGTACTCCTTGCCTTGATCTCTCCGCCTCCTCGCGAGCCTGCCTGGTGAGGCCGCCCCTGAGGAAGCCTTGCGTCGTCCGCCCCGTGAGGCTTGGCCCCTCGCGAGGGTCTTGAGCTTGGGTTGATGAAGACGAGCCGTGCTAGGCCACTACTTGAGCCACGCTGCAGGCCGCAGGCAGGCAAGTCTGGGGACCCCCGTTCCTAGAACGCTGACAGTAGCCCCCGGGCCCAAGGCGCGCTCGGACTTGGCTTAGCAGCGAAGCCAAAGGGCAAGTGCGGAGCGCCATGGGCCCCAATAGCCTGCGGCCTTGGTCGCCGCGTGGCGGTTGATTGGATGTGGGCGTCTCCGCTTCCCCACGCTGCCTCGGCAACTACCTGATTTGACGAGTCCATGCTGCATGCAAAAGGAGTCATGATTAGCTGCGATCGTGGAGGCCGATGGTTGGCCTCCTTTGGACTATAAGTACGGAGAGGCACGAGCCCTCGCAGTCCATCTCTTCTCGCTCCGCTCGCTTCTTCTTCCTCGCTCCTCCTCCATCTTGTCGCCAATGGCACCGATCCGACGGTTCTCAGCCGAGGAGAAAGGAAAGGCCCCCCGGGAGGGGACTGACCCGCTCCTGCCGAAGAAGCGGCCGGTCCCAGGCCGCCGCGACGAGGTCGTAAGGCTGGAGACGTCGAGGCCTTGGTACGAGCGGCCACCTCCTGGGTTTTTGCTACCTATGTACGCCCGGGCTGAGGGCCCTGGAGAAGAAGACGCCGAGCGGCACCACCCACGCCGCCGGCGACGCCGACAAGTCATGGCGGTGTGCGTCGTTGCTCCTGGAGTCCATGCCGCGGACTCCTCTCGCGAGCTCGTACTCCACGCCACCATGCCTCCAAGCTCCTGGATCCGCTTTTCTCCCTTCTTTGCCTTTGAGATGCCGCCGAGTGGGCCTCTCAAGCTTTGGCTGCAGCACGCCGACTACGGTACCCCGGCGACCGAAGCGGAGGTTGAAGTCGTCGCTCCGAGCAAGGTCTACATGACCTGAGGCTGGGGCGAGATCACCCGGATCTGTTGAACGGGGGGTGCCCTCATCATTCATTTCAAATACGATGGCGCCTCCTTGATGCTCTTCAAGGTCTTCAATGCAGAAGGCCACCGGCTAGAGTGCTGCCCCAGAGGAGGCAGCCAGGGCGTTGATGACCCACAAGTGTAGGGGATCTATCGTAGTCCTTTCGATAAGTAAGAGTGTCGAACCCAACGAGGAGCAGAAGGAAATGATAAGCGGTTTTCAGTAAGGTTTTCTCTGCAAGCACTGAAATTATAGGTAATAGATAATTTTGTGATAAGATAAATAGTAATGAGTAACAAGTAAATTAAGTAAATAAAGTGCAGCAAGGTGGCCTAATCCTTCGTGTAGCAAAGGATAAGCCTGGACAATTTCTAATAATGAGAAAGGAGCTCCCGAGGACACATGGGAATTATTGTCAAGCTAGTTTTCATCACGTTCATAAGATTCGCGTTCGGTACTTTGATAATTTGATATGTGGGTGGACCGGTGCTTGGGTACTGCCCTTACTTGGACAAGCATCCCACTTATGATTAACCCCTATTGCAAGCATCCGCAACTACAAAATAAGTATTAAGGTAAACCTAACCACAACATTAAACATATGGATCCAAATCAGCCCCTAATGAAGCAACGCATAAACTAGGGTTTGAGCTTCTGTCACTCTAGCAACCCATCATCTACTTATTACTTCCCAATGCCTTCCTCTAGGCCCAAATAATGGTGAAGTGTCATGTAGTCGACGTTCACATAACACCACTAGAGGAAAAGACAACATACATCTCATCAAAATATCAAACGAATACCAAATTGACATGACTACTAATAGCAAGACTTCACCCATGTCCTCAGGAACAAACGTAACTACTCACAAAGCATATTCATGTTCATAATCAAAGGGGTAATAATATGCATTAAGGATCTGAACATATGATCTTCCACCAAGTAAACCAATTAGCATCAACTACAAGGCGTAATCAACACTACTAGCAACCCACAGGTACCAATTTGTGGTTTTGATACAAGATTGGATACAAGAGATGAACTAGGGTTTTGAGAGGAGATGGTGCTGGTGAAGATGTTGATGGAGATTGACCCCCTTCCGATGAGAGGATCGTTGGTGATGACGTTGGTGATGATTTCCCCCTCCCGGAGGGAAGTGTCCCCGGCAGAACAGCTCCGCCAGAGCCCTAGATTGGTTCCGCCAAGGTTCCGCCTCGTGGCGGCGGAGTTTCGTCCCGTAAGCTTGCCCATGATTTTTTCCAGGGTAAAAGCCCTCATATAGCAGAAGATGGACACCAGGCGGCCACCAGGGGGCCCAAGAGACAGGGGCGCGCCCAGTAGGGGGGTGCCCCCCCACCCTCCTAGACAGCGTGTGGGCCCCCTGATGTATTTCTTCCACTCAATAATTCTTATTAATTCCAAAAATAGGTTTCGTGGAGTTTCAGGATTTTTGGAGCAGTGTAGAATAGGTTTCCAATGTTTGCTCCTTTTCGGCCGAATTCCAGTGCCGGCATTCCCCTCTTCATGGTAAACCTTGTAAAATAAGAGAGAATAGCCATAAGTATTGAGATATAATGTGTAATAACAGCCCATAATGCAATAAATATTGATATAAAAGCATGATGCAAAATGGACGTATCAACTCCCCCAAGCTTAGACCTCGCTTGTCTCAAGCGGAAGTCGATATCAAAAAATATGTCCACATGTTTAGAGATAGAGGTGTCGATAAAAATAAAATACGGACATGAGTGCATGATGATCATTCGTATAACAACAATAAATATAGATCTTATCATATGATTTCTTATGCTCAAGTAACAATCAATTCACAATGTCAAGTATGGTTCAGAAACTTCATTTGGAACTAACAAATTATAATCTCAGTCATTGAAGCAATTGCAATTTATCGTAACATCAGAAAGAGTCAACAGTAGAGATTTTCAGCAAGTTCACATACTCAACTATCTTGTATTCTTCTACAATTGCTAACACTCGCGCAATACTTGTGGTTATGGAGTTTCGGGCGGACACTCAGAAAGATAGGGGCTTATTGTGTTGCCTCCCAACGTATTCACCTTTAGGTGATGTCAACAATAATAGCCCATGCTAACTTACATCCAATTGGATATATATATATCATGATATTTCAAACACGAGGAGCTTGCCAAAGGATAAAATGAAAAAGGGAAAGGTGTGGATCACCTTGACTCAAGCATAAAGTAAAAACATAAAGTAAAAGATAGGCCCTTCGCAGAGGGAAGCAGAGGTTGTCATGTGCTTTTAGGGTTGGATGCACAAAATCTTAATGCAAAAGAACGTCACTTTATATTGCCCCTTGTATGTGGACCTTTATTATGCAGTCCGTCGCTTTTATTACTTCCACAACAAGGTCGTACAAAGCTTATTTTCTCTGCACTAATAAGTCATACATATTTAGATAGCAATTTTTATTGCCTGCAACATGACAACTTGCTTGAAGGATCTTACTCAATCCATAGGTAGGTATGGTGGACTCTCATGGCAAAACTGGGTTTAAGGATATTTGGAAGCACAAGTAGTATCTCTACTTAGTGCAAGGAATTTGGCTAGCAGGAGGGGGAAAGGCAAGCTCAACATGTTTGGAAGGTCAATGACAATATACTTTAACTGAGATGTAAGAAAACATAGACCATTACGTTGTCTTCCTTGTCCAACGTCAACTCTTTTAGCATGTCATACTTAATGAGTGTTCCCAATCATAAAAGGTGTCCAAGATAATATATTTATATGTGAACCTCTCTTTCCTTATCACTTCCTATTAATTGCAACGATGACCAAAACTAAGTTTATCAACTCTCAACAATTTTTTATGCCTCATACTTTCTATATGTGAAGTCATCACTAACCATAAGATCAATATGAACTCTTTTATTCTTTATACTTCCTCAAGATCATAGCAACATAGCAAAGCCCTCAACTCAACACTAATCTTTATTGTAGATAGCTCACGGACTCGATTACAAAAAGAGATCACAAAGCAAAACTCAAAACTACTTGATATCAAAACTTCAATCTACTAGATCAAGATACTACTAAAAGGATCGAACTAAATAAAACGGTAAAGATAGGAGTGTGATGGTGATATGATACTGGGGCACCTCCCCCAAGCTTGGCAGTTGCCAAGGGGAGTGCCCATACCCATGTGATTATGTCCTCGGAGGTGGTGAAGTAGGAGTTGTTCATGATGTAGGCTTATCGTCCGTCTTCCAAGGCATAGGCTCTCCATCATAGAAGGATGATCGAGTCTCCGGCATCCTTAAATCTGCAGCCAAACTCATCCTCTTGAATCTATATTCATACTCACAGTTCTGGTTTTGCAGGTCATAGATCTGGGCTTGGAGGTGCTCGATTTTCTCTTGAAGCTTGAAGATGGTCTCCCCAATGACTTTGGCATCCAGCTTGTGGTTGTTGGTGAACTCCGTGATCATCATCTGGTTGGTGTTGAGTCCACACTCCACCATCCCTTGGCACTTGAAAACTTGCTGCTCCACGGCCTCGAGCTTTGTCTCCATGCTTCTGGTATGCTTTGGTCCCTCCACATCGCGGATGTGCAGCACCCCCTCATGATACGTCTCCAATGTATCTATAATTTTTTATTGCTCCATGCTACTTTATCTACTGTTTTAGGCAATATTGGGCTTTATTATCCACTTTTATATTATTTTTGGGACTAACTTATAAATCGGAGGCCCAGCCCAGATTTGTTGTTTTATGCCTATTTCAGTGTTTCGAGGAAAAGAATACCAGACGGAGTCAAAATGGAACGAAATCAACTGGAGAAGTTATTTTTGGAAGGAAAGCAACCCAGGGAACTTTGAGTGCATGTCAGGGGAGATACGGGCTGCCCACGAGGGTGCCCCCCCCCCGGGCGCGCCCCTGCCTCGTGGGGCCCCCGTAGTTTGTCATTTGCTCTTGTGCATCACTTAAACCTTTTAGAGCATGGTGGTAGTTTTTGAAGAAATAGATGAACTCTCATACTTCACTTAGATTATTTTGAGGGTAGTTAATAGCACGGTAGTTTGCTTAATGATTAATATACTTAGTGTTCAAGATATGAGAAACTTTCTTTTGAGTGAATTGAATACTAAGATAAGTTTGATGCTTGATAATTGTTTTGAGATATGGAGGTGATAATATCAAAGTCGTGCTAGTTGGGTAATTGTGAATTTGAGAAATGATTGTGTTGAAGTTTGCAAGTCCCTGTAGCGACCCGACCTCAGATGGTCAAGTCTCTGTGCTCAGGTGTCATCCCTGGATCAGTAATGCTGACACCACACAGTACTTCAAAGGATTTATAACAGAGTAGCAATCACACACTTATTACATCGTTTCTCAAAATAGGACTTATTACAATAATCATGGCTTAAGGCCATCTAATAACGATAACAGCGGAAGACTTGGAAGATAAGTGAGTCCATCAACTCCAACGGCATCACTGAGTATAGAACCACGACCTAAAAGCACCTTACTCGTCGTCTGAAAAGTCTGCAACATGAAAGTTGCAGCCCTAAAACGGGTCAGCACGTGGAATATGCTGGCAATGTAACACATAGAGAATAATGAAAGAATAAGCTATACTACATGCATATATGGCTGGTGGAAAGCTCTATGGTTACACTTTTGCATAAAGCCAGTTTTTCCCTACTGCAAAGGAATAAAAAAATTTAACTATCATGGTGGTTGTTAAACATTGAGAATGGTTGACAGCATCCTCAATCCCAATTAAAAAGTACTCATTAACAAACCCAACAATATTTAATTAGAGTAACATGTTGAGATACACAGAATATTCAAGTACTAGATACTCAATATGTCCATAACCGGGGACACGGCTAATCATGATTAGCTTGTACACTCTGCAGAGGTTTGCGCACTTTTCCCCACAAGACTCGATCGCCTCCGTTTGGTTTCTCGCACTTCATGGTGTTTGAGAAACGGATGACTGAGACATAGTCTTTCAGAAGTACTAGCACCTTACGATGGGTAGACCGGTACACCTACATCCCCTACATCTGCTAGTCCACCACTATAAGAGTTCGCACGACTTAGTCAACTATGCCAGAGCCCATAATGGCTTGTGGCTGCACACGTAAGTTACTAGCATGAATTATCTTATGATCCCTTTGAGCCTGGGTGGCGGTCCATAGGAAAATCACATGGTACCCCCGGGATTTCCAAAAAACAGGCAATCACTGGATACCCCAGGTGCCTCAATCCACCCAGATGTGTATTTGAGTTGCCACCTTAGATAAACCATTAATTAACAATCTCACATCTGTCATGGATAATCACTCACCCAATCCATGTCTACTAGCATAGCATGGCATAATAAGCAAACGTAGAAGTAACTCCCAAAGGTTTCATAAGTAAAACAGGTAATAGGTACTACCTCATCTACTTCCCATCCCACAATTTAATTAGATCCTAATCATGCAGTGTTTGAGGATTGATCTAATGCATAAAAACTGGGTAGTAGAAAAGGTATGATCAAGTGTTACTTGCCTTGTTGATGATCCGCGAAACCTAGAGACTCGAAGTAACAAGCGGCGCACTCCGGGTGATCTATCACAGACAAACAACAAGCATACAATAAGTACTCATCTAATGCATAGGTAAATCTCGAATAAAAGATCTAACCAAAAAGTTCAACTTAAGAATCCTGGTTGCAAAAAGAATCAAATCAAATAAAGCAACGAAAGTCAAACGGCAAAAGAAAACAACTCGGTTCAAGCAAGTTTGAAAACTAGGTCAAATTTTACAGTAGCAAAACTTAGTTCAAGTTGATTAGTCGGAACGGCGGTTTCGAAACGAAACTCCAAGCGCTTGAATCACCTGATTCCGATAAACGAGCGAGAAGATAAACTAGAACGAAGATCGGATTTGAAATCGCGATCAGAAAAAATAACGGAATAAATCCGACTAAAAAGAAAAGGACGAACGGTTAAACGAACGGACATTCGTTAACCGGAAATAACCGGTGATCACGTTCGTTAAGACGAACGGTCCGACGAACGCTCGCTAAACAACAAAACCGGAAAATAAAACCGATCTAGGGTTTCGAAAAAAACCGAAACTACGCAAGAAAACCGGAACGGTTTTATAAGAAAAACCGAACGGAGGGAGGGTGGCGCGGCGCGGCTACCTCGTCGGGGCGGGGCTCCGGCGGGGCGGTGGCTTGGCGGCGGGCAACGGCATGGGCGGCGGCGGCGTCTTGGCGCGGCGGCGGCAAGCAAGGCGGCGGCGGCGGCGGCGGCGGCAATGCGCGGCTGCTGCTGCTTCTTTGCTAGGCGGCAGCAGTGTGAGGAGAGAGAGGGGCTTGGTATTTATAGGAGGGTGCTGCTTGGGGAGGGGGCAAGAAAAAGCGGAGTCCGAATCGGACTCGGCGACGGGCGGCGACAATGGCGCGTAAGCATAAAGCGCGAGCGGAGGGAGGCGGGCGGCCGGCGGCGGGCCGGCCTTAGCCCAGCGGGCGCTGCAGTTTTTTTTTAATAATGCGCGCAGAAAAACGAATAAAATAAAAGCTAAACAAACTCCAAAATTTATAAAGTAAATTTTCGCCGACTCCTAAAAATGAGTCGAACAAAATGAACTTTTACTCGGGGCCTAAAATGCAATTTTTGAAAACACGCATTTTTGCCTAAGGCAAATAAACTCCGAAAAATCCAAATTTTGATTTGTTTATTTAATCTTCATTTTTCCTAAATTTTTGGAAAGTCATATTATTCCCTCTCTTATTTTTGATATTGGAAAAATATTTGAAGATAAAATAAATAAAATCAAATGATCCTCTTTTCATAATTCGAGAGAACTCAAATATGAAAATTTTGAAATCTCCAACTCTCTCCGAGGGTCCTTGAGTTGCGTGAAATTTGTAGGATCGACAAAATGCAAGAAAATATGATATGCATGATGATCTTATGTATAACATTCCAAATTGAAAATTTGGGATGTTAGAAACCTACCCCCCTTAAGATGAATCTCGCCCTCGAGATTCGGGTTGGCTAGAAAATAGGTGAGTGTGGTCCTTGAGCAAATCTTCTTCTCTCTCCCAGGTGGCTTCATCCTCTGTGTGGTGGCTCCACTGAACCTTACAAAACTTGATAACCTTGCTGCGAGTAACTCTGCTGGCATATTCGAGAATCTTCACTGGTTTCTCCTCATATGTTAAATCATCCTTCAACTGAATTGCTTCAAGTGGTACTGTATCTCTTAGTGGTACCTCTGCCATCTCGGCGTGACATTTCTTCAGCTGAGAAACATGGAATACGTCATGAACTCCTGACAGTCCTTCTGGTAATTCCAACTTATAAGCAATTTCTCCCATGCGTTGCAAGATCTTATACGGTCCAACAAAACGCGGTGCTAACTTCCCTTTAACTCCAAAACGCTTAACTCCTCGAAGCGGGGATACTCTAAGATAAACTCTGTCTCCAACCTCATATTCTATCGCCTTGCGTTTTGAATCTGCATAGCTCTTCTGTCTGGACTGGGCTACCTTGAGCCTATCGCGAATCAGCTTAACTTTCTGTTCAGACTCCTTAATCAAATCCGGTCCAAACAACTGACGGTCTC
Source organism: Aegilops speltoides (assembly GCA_021437245.1). Taxonomy (NCBI): domain Eukaryota; kingdom Viridiplantae; phylum Streptophyta; class Magnoliopsida; order Poales; family Poaceae; genus Aegilops; species Aegilops speltoides. Next base: position 388,785,914 of record CM038143.1, read on the forward strand.
CAACTTCGTCCCATGACAACGGTGTCCTGCACCTCCTTCGTATAAAGCTTCGAAAGGTGCCATCTTCAAGCTGGTTTGGTAACTGTTGTTATAAGAAAACTCTGCATACGGCAAGTTATCGTCCCAACTAGATCCATAATCTAGTGCACAAGCTCTCAACATATCCTCTAAAATCTGATTGACTCTCTCAGTCTATCCATCTGTCTGTGGGTGAAAAGCTATACTGAATTCCAGCCTGGTTCCCAAAGTTTCGTGCAACTGATTCCAAAATTTTGAGGTAGATTGGGTTCCTCTATCTGATACGATACTCCTCGGAACTCCGTGCAAACACAATTCTGGTCATGTATATCTTTGCCAACTTAGCACTGCTATAGGTAGTCTTGACGGGAATGAAATGCGCTACCTTCGTCAAGCGGTCGACTATAACCCAATTCGAGTCATAGCCTGAACGAGTCTTTGGCAAACCTGTAATGAAATCCATGCCTAGTTTATCCCACCTCCATTCGGGTATCGTCAGTGGTTGCAACAATCCTGCTGGCTTCTGATGTTCTGCCTTCACTCTCTGACATACATCACAAACTGCTACATACTCCGCAATATCCTTCTTCATTACGGTCCACCAGAACGTTTCCTTCAAATCCAAATACATCTTTGTATTTCCTGGGTGAATCGAATAGGGTGAATCATGTGCCTCTTGCAGAATCAACTTCCTGATCTCCGGGTCATTGGGCACATAAACGCGGTCCTCAAACCATAGGGTATCGTGCTCATCCTCACGAAATCCTTTTGCTTTTCCTTCGCTCATGTTCTTCTTTATATCCGCGATCTCCTTGTCATTTTTCTGAGCCTCTCTGATTTTATCCATCAAGGTAGATTGAATCTCCAATGCTGCTACATAACCTCTTGGAACTATTTCCAAACATAGCTCACGAAGATCTTCTGCTAACTCCTTTGGTATTTCTCCAGTCAATAGCGTATTGACATGGCTCTTGCGGCTCAATGTGTCAGCTACTACGTTAGCTTTTCCAGGATGATAATGCAATCTCATATCATAATCCTTGATGAGTTCCAACCATCTCCTTTGTCTAAGGTTTAACTCCTTCTGCGTGAAAATGTACTTCAACTTGTGATCCGTGTACACCTCACAATGATTTCCAATGAGGAAATGTCTCCATGTCTTCAATGCATGCACTACGGCTGCTAACTCCAAATCATGTGTGGCATAATTTAATTCATGCGGTTTCAGTTGTCGTGAAGCATACGAAACAACTCTTCCTTCCTGCATAAGCACTGCTCCAAGTCCTCGACGTGAAGCATCGCAATACACCTCATAATCCTTGGTGTGATCTGGCAAAATTAACACAGGTGAGGTAACCAATATTTTCTTCAACTCCTGAAAACTTGCCTCACAATCCTCAGTCCATATGAACTTGGTATCCTTTTTCAGCAACTCCGTCATAGGCTTTGCAATCTTTGAGAAATTCTCAATGAACCTCCGGTAATATCCTGCGAGTCCAAGAAAACTTCGGATCTCTCCAGCTGTCGTGGGTGCTTCCCATTGATTCTGGTCTCAACCTTTTAGGGTCAACTGCTATCCCTTCTCCGGATATAACCTGTCCAAGAAATCCAACTTCCTTTAGCCAAAATTCACATTTGCTTGAACTTGGCGTATAATCGATGTTCCTTAGTTTCTCCAAAACCAATTGCAAATGTTCCTTATGTTCCTCTTCATTCTTGAGTAAACCAAAATATCATCAATGAACACCACGATTTAACTTATCCAAAAACTCCATAAACAATTTGTTCATCGGGTTCATGAAATAGGCAGGTCGTTAGTCGGTCCAAATGACATAACGGTATACTCATCTGATCCATATCTTGTGGTGAATGTTGTCTTAGGTATGTCCTGCTCTCGAATCTTCAATTGATGGTACCCTGATCGCAAATCGATCTTGGAAAGCACTTTAGCTCCTTGCAAACGATCAAACAGATCATTGATCATTGGTAGTGGGTACTTGTTCTTAATTGTTACTTCATTCAATCCACGGTAATCAACAACCATCCTTAACGATCCGTCCTTCTTCTCCACTAAAAGTACGGGTGATCCCCAAGGCGAAGAACTTGGGCGTATATAACCTTTATCCAATAGCTCCTTAATCTGCTTCTTGATTTCCGCCAAATCTCGTGCGGGCATTACGTATGGTCGCCCGATATTGTGCTGTGCACAGCAAAGCTCAATCAAAAACTCAACGTCTCTATCCGGTGGCATTCCTGGCAATTCCTCAGGAAATACATCAGGGTAGTCCTTCACCACTGGCACCTCTTCCTGCACCACTCCTGATAAGGAATTTACTTGATTCCTATTTGGTCCATGTCGGGATACATACTTGATCCTTCTTCCTTCTGGCGTCGTGAGCAAAATTGTCTTACTTGCGCAATCAATGTTTCCTCCATACATCGACAGCCAATCCATACCTAGAATCACATCCAATCCTTGGGATTCCAGAATGATCAAATCCGTCGGGAATACATGCCTTCCTATACTCAATGGCATTTGAAAACATTCTTGTCGGGCCATGTAGTCTGCTCTTGGTGAACTTACTAGCATAGGGGTTTTAAGAATCTGAGTAGGCAGACTATACTTTTCTACAAATCCCCTTGATATGTATGAATGCGATGCACCAGTATCGAAAAGAACAAGTGCAGATAAATGACAACCAAAAACTTACCGATTCTTGCATCGGGCTGAGCTTCAACCTCCTCCACATCAATGTGGTTCACCTGTCCCCTGTTGAAAGGGTTTGGCTTCTTTCCAGAGCTTCCATTTCCACCTTGGCCTTCGGGACAGTCATGTGCATAATGTTCGGTCTTGGAACACTTGTAACAGGTGACATGGCTCAGGTCTTTCTTGGTTGGGGTGGATGGTGTGGTCCGGTTCTGGCCGTTGCTTCCTCCATTCCCATTACCATTCTTGTGGCCATTATGGTTGTGCGAACTTCCTCCTCCATGGGTATGCTGAAACTGAACTCCCTGTTTAGGGGTATAACGGGGCTTCTGCTGGGCTCCAGAGTTATACTTCCCCTGTGCATACTTCCTCTTACGATTCTCAATCTGCTGCTGCTTTCCTTCTATCATGAGGGCGCGGTCTACCAACTCCTGGTAGTTATTGAAACGTGCTACCATCAACTGCATGCTTAACTCATCATTCAGTCCTTCCAGAAACTTCTCTTGATTAGTCAGCATCAGTAGCAGCGTCATCCGGGGCATAACGTGCTAACTTCTGAAATCATCCACATCTTGCCAACATCCTTCCTCCTTGGCGTAAGTTGCGAAACTCACGCTTCTTCATAGCCATAGCTCCTGCCAAACGTGGGCGGTCGGAAAGCTTCTGGCCGATCCCATGTGGCGGTGTCTCACGGGTAAGTGGCTGTGAAATTCTCCCACCATGCTGCTGGGGTCCGTCAAGTGATGTGCAGCAAACTTCACCTTCTCTCCATCATGCATCCTGCGCAGTGGTCAACTCCTTCCTATCTTGCGGAGCCAATCATCTGCTACAATCGGCTCGGTGCTACTGGAATACACCGGCGGATTCAGCCTAAGGAAACGAGTCAAATGATCCGCAGGTGATGGTGGTGGTGGGTTGTTGTTGTTGCCTTGGTTCTGTACCAATGTTTGAATCAAAGTATTCTACTGCTGAATCAACTGAGTGATCTCTGGCGGGAAAACAAACTCGGGGTCGCATCTCGGAGGCATCTGAAGGGTTTAGAAAAGACGAGAAATTAAGAATAGAAGGAGGTCTAAGGAGAAAACACTACCCAAATGCTCATGAGACAAATGCACACAAAATCACTTCATTCAATTCAAACAAAGGGCTTACAACGGTCTAACTATCGCAAAAGTATTTGTACTAAAATGTTTACATGGAGGGAATACTACTAATATGTGGGGGTCATCTATTAATTTGAACCGGTGGAAGACTCCATGATGTCTGCTCCAGCTTCGTCTTCAAAGTTGGGTTCACTTGGATCCGAATCGGTGTCGTCAATGATGATGTAGTTGCTCGGACAGTCGACGTACTTGTCTTCATTCTTGAGCTCTAACTTCTTCTTGAGTTCTGCAATCTCACACTTGAGATCGCTATTGTGCCTTGCTACGGCTACGATATCGTCCATGTATTCCTTGCGTTTAGTCTTCAGCTCTCCTTCAAGTTCGATGATCCTTCCCTTCGCATTCTTCAAGTCTATCATATCATTGCACATCTGGTTCTCCTGGCGTCGAATGTGCTGGTTTAACTCCTGGAAGAAAGCCGCAATGGATCTGTCCTTCTTGGTGCTGACTATCTCCCAGTCTTTATTCCGGCGTCCGCAAATTTGGTAGATAGTGTCCTTGAGGTCTTCTTGATAAACTTCTCCAATGCGTCCCATGGTGATATGAGCTGTCATGCTCTTTCCCAGACTCTAGGTTGGTGCACTGAAAACACTATCTATGGGCTTGGTGATTGGCGCGAATGTCCTTCCCGGAACGTGAGCTTGAATCTTCCAGCGCTCCTCTTCAGGCAGAGTGGCGTTGAAAGTCCCCGTGAAGCTTGGTAGTCCAATGTTCAGGTACTTGGTGACTTCCTTCAAGTGGGATCCAAAAGGTGTGCCTTCATCCGGTTGAGCATACTTGATCTTTGCATCCGTCATCCTAAAAGAGTAGAAAAGATGAGGAGTTAGAAAATGAGAAGAGAATAGTGATCTATGGCTTTAACTTAGTGGTCATGTCCTACAGTCAGCGTGTGCTCTGTTACCATCTCTGTAGCGACCCGACCTCAGATGGTCAAGTCTCTGTGCTCAGGTGTCATCCCTGGATCAGTAATGCTGACACCACACAATACTTCGAAGGATTTATAATAGAGTAGCAATCACACACTTATTACATCGTTTGTCCAGAAGAGGACTTACTACAATAATCATGGCTTAAGGCCATCTAATAATGATAACAGCGGAAGACTTGGAAGATAAGTGAGTCCATCAACTCCAACGGCATCACTGAGTATAGAACCACGACCTAAAAGCACCTTACTCGTCGTCTGAAAAGTCTGCAACATGAAAGTTGCAGCCCGAAAACGGGTCAGCACGTGGAATATGCTGGCAATGTAACACATAGAGAATAATGAAAGAATAAGCTATACTACATGCATATATGGCTGGTGGAAAGCTCTATGGTTACAGTTTTGCATAAAGCCAGTTTTTCCCTACTGCAAAGGGATAAATTTATTTAACTATCATGGTGGTTGTTAAACATTGAGAATGGTTGACAGCATCCTCAATCCCAATTAAAAAGTACTCATTAACAAACCCAACAATATTTAATTAGAGTAACATGTTGAGATACACAGAATATTCAAGTACTAGATACTCAAGATGTCCATAACCGGGGACACGGCTAATCATGATTAGTTTGTACACTCTGCAGAGGTTTGTGCACTTTTCCACACAAGACTCGATCGCCTCCGTTTGGTTTCTCGCACTTCATGGTGTTTGAGAAACGGATGACCGAGACATAGTCTTTCAGAAGCGCTAGCACCTTACGATGGGTAGACCGGTACACCTACATCCCCTACATCTGCTAGTCCACCACTATAAGAGTTTGCATGACTTAGTCAACTATGCCAGAGGCCATAATGGCTTGTGGCTGCACACGTAAGTTACTAGCATGAATTATCTTATGATCCCTTTGAGCCTGGGTGGCGGTCCATAGGAAAATCACACGGTACCCCCGGGATTTCCAAAAAAAACAGGCAATCACTGGATACCCCAGGTGCCTCAATCCACCCAGATGTGTATTTGAGTTGCCACCTTAGATAAACCATTAATTAACAATCTCACATCTGTCATGGATAATCACTCACCCAATCCAAGTCTACTAGCATAACATGGCATAATAAGCAAACGTAGAAATAACTCCCAAAGGTTTCATAAGTAAAACAGGTAATAGGTACTACCTCATCTACTTCCCATCCCACAATTTAATTAGATCCTAATCATGCAGTGTTTGAGGATTGATCTAATGCATAAAAACTGGGTAGTAGAAAAGGTATGATCAAGTGTTACTTGCCTTGTTGATGATCCGCGAAACCTAGAGACTCGAAGTAACAAGCGGCGCACTCCGGGTGATCTATCGCAGACAAACAACAAGCATACAATAAGTACTCATCTAATGCACAGGTAAATCTCGAATAAAAGATCTAACCAGAAAGTTCAACTTAAGAATCCTGGTTGCAAAAAGAATCAAATCAAATAAAGCAACGAAAGTCAAACGGCGAAAGAAAACAACTCGGTTCTAGCAAGTTTGAAAACTAGGTCAAATTTTACAGTAGCAAAACTTAGTTCAAGTTGATTAGTCAGAACGGCGGTTTCAAAACGAAACTCCAGGCGCTTGAATCACCTGATTCCGATAAACGAGCGAGAAGATAAACTAGAACGAAGATCGGATTTGAAATCGCGATCAGAAAAAATAACGGAATAAATCTGACTAAAAAGAAAAGGACGAACGGTTAAACGAACGGACGTTCGTTAACCGGAAATAACCGGTGATCACGTTCGTTAAGACGAACGGTCCGACGAACGCTCGCTAAACAACAAAACCGGAAACTAAAACCGATCTAGGGTTTCGAAAAAAACCGAAACTACGCAAGAAAACCGGAACGGTTTTATAAGAAAAACCAAACCGAGGGAGGGTGGCGCGGCGCGGCTACCTCGTCGGGCGGGACTCGGCGGGCGGTGGCTTGGCGGCGGCGGCATGGCGGCGGCGGCGGCGTCTTGGCGCGGTGTGGTGGCGGCGGCGGCGGCAAGCGGCGGGGCGGGCGGCTTCTTCTTCTTCTTCTTGGGCAGCAGCGGTTTGAGGAGGAGAGGGGCTTGGTATTTATAGGAGGGGGTGCTGCTTGGGGAGGGCAAAAAAGCGGAGTCTGAATCGGACTCGGACGACGGGCGGCGACAATGCGGGTGGCGGCGCTGCAGCGTCTTGTGAGGCGGGCGGCTGGGCGGTGGCTGGGCCGGGCCTTAACCCAAAGTAGCGCCTGATTTTTTAAATAATGCGCGCAGAAAAACGAATAAAATAAAAGCTAAACGAACTCCAAAATGTATAAAGTAAATTTTCCCCGACTCCTAAAAATGAGTCGAACAAAATGAACTTTTACTCGGGGCCTAAAATGCAATTTTTGAAAACACGCATTTTTCCCTAAGGCAAATAAACTCCGAAAAATCCAAAATTTGATTTGTTTATTAAATCTTCATTTTTCCTAAATTTTGGGAAAGTCATATTATTCCCTCTCTTATTTTTGATATTGGAAAAATATTTGAAGATAAAATAAATAAAATCAAATGATCCTCTTTTCATAATTCGAGAGAACTCAAATATGAAAATTTCGAAATCTCCAACTCTCTCCGAGGGTCCTTGAGTTGCGTGAAATTTCTAGGATCGACAAAATGCAAGAAAATATGATATGCATGATGATCTTATGTATAACATTCCAAATTGAAAATTTGGGATGTTACAGTCCCGTAGCATGCACGTATGGTTAAAGTTGTGTAACAAATTTGAAACATGAAGTGTACCTGGCTTGTGCATCCTTATGAGTGGCGGTCAGGGACGAGCGATGGTCTTTTCCTACCAATCTATCCCCCTAGGAGCATGCGCGTAGTACTTGGTTTTTGATGACTTCTAAATTTTTGCAATAAGTATATGAGTTCTTTTGACTAATGTTGAGTCCATGGATTATCGCACTTTTACCTTTCCGCCTTTGCTAGCCTCTTGATGCCGTGCATTGCCCTTTCTCACCTTGAGAGTTGGTGCAAACTTAGCGGTGCATCAAACCCGTGATCGATACCCTCTATCACACATAAACCTCCTTATATCTTCCTCAAAACAGCCACCATACCTACCCATCATGGCATTTCCATAGCCATTCCGAGATATATTGCCATGCAACTTCCATCATCATTATTATGACATACATTACTTTTGTCATAGACATTGCGTGATCATGTAGTTGACATCGTATTTGTGGCAAAGCCACCATGCATTATTTTCCATACATGTCACTCTTGATTCATTGCACCATCCCGGTACACCGCCAGAGACATTCATATAGAGTCATAATTTGTTCTAAGTTTCGAGTTGTAATTGTTGAGTTGTAAGAAAAATAAAAGTGTGATGATCATCATTATTAGAGCATTGTCCCAAGTGAGGAAAGGATGATGGAGACTATGATTCCCCCATAAATCGGGATGAGACTCCGGACGAAAAAAAAAAGAGAAAAAAAGAGAGAAAAAAGCAAGGCCAAAGAAAAAAGAAAGGCCCAAAAAAGAGAAAAAAAATGAGAGAAAAAGAGAGAAGGGACAATGCTACTATCCTTTTACCACACTTGTGCTTCAAAGTAGCACCAAGATCTTCATGATAGAGAGTCTCTGATTTTCTCACTTTCATATACTAGTGGGAATTTTTCATTATACAACTTGGCTTGTATATTCCAATGATGGGCTTCCTCAAAATGCCCTAGGTCTTCGTGAGCAAGCAAGTTGGATGCACACCCACTTAGTTTCTTTTGTTGAGCATTCATAGCTCTAGTGCATCCGTTGCATGGCAATCCCTACTCCTCATGTTGACATCAATTGATGGGCATCTCCATAGCCCGTTGATTATCCTCGTCAATGTGAGACTTTCTCCTTTTTTGTCTTCTCCACACAATCCCCATCATCATATTCTATTCCACCCATAGTGCTATATCCATGGCTCACGCTCATGTATTGCGTGAAGGTTGAAAAAGTTTGAGATTATTTAAGTATGAAACAATTGCTTGGCTTGTCATCGGGGGTATAGAAGTTGGGAACATCTTTGTGTGATGAAAATGAACCATAGCCTAACTATATGATTTTGTAGGGATGAACTTTCTTTTGCCATGTTATTTTGAGAAGACATGATTGCTTTGATTAGTATGCTTGAAGTATTATTATTTTTATGTCAATATGAACTTTTGTCTTGAACCTTTCGGATCTGAATATTCATATCACAATTAAGAAGATTTACATTGAAATTATGCCAAAGTATCACTCCACATCAAAAATTCTTTTTTTTTATCATTTACCTACTCGAGGACGAGCAGGAATTAAGCTTGGGGATGCTTGATATGTCTCCAACGTATCTATAATTTTTGATTGCTCCATGCTACTTTATCTACTGTTTTAGGCAATATTGGGCTTTATTATCCACTTTTATATTATTTTGGGACTAACCTATTAACCGGAGGCCCAGCCAATTTGTTGTTTTATGCCTATTTCAGTGTTTAAGTGGAAAAGGAATACCAGACGGAGTCAAACGGAACGAAATCAAGCTGGAGAAGTTATTTTTGGAAGGAAAACAACCCAGGAACTTGGAGTGCACGTCGGGAGATATCTGGGCTGCCCACGAGGTCCCCGGTCGCCCCTGCCTCGTGGGGCCCCCGTAGCTCCACCGACGTACCCCCTGCACCCATATATACTCTTGTACCCTAAAACTTCCAGAACAGAAGATAGATCAGGAGTTCCGCCGCCGCAAGCCTCTGTAGCCACCAAAAACCTCTCGGGAGCCCGTTCCGGTGCCCTGTCGGAGGGGGATCCCATCACCGGTGGCCATCTTCATCATCCCGGCGCTATCCATGACGAGGAGGGAGTAGTTCACCCTCAGGGCTGAGGGTATGTACCAGTAGCTATGTGTTTGATCTCTCTCTCTCTCTCGTGTTCTCTCTCGTGTTCCATCTATGGCACGATCTTGATGTATCCCGAACTTTGCTATTGTAGTTGGATCTTATGATGTTTCTCCCCCTCTACTCTCTTGTGATGAATTGAGTTTCCCATTTGAAGTTATCTTATCAGATTAAGTCTTTTATGAGAAAACTTGATGTATGTCTTGCCGTGATTATCTGTGGTGACAATGGGATATCATGAGCCACTTGATGTATGTTTTGGTGATCAACTTGCGGGTTTTGTGTAGGATCGAAAGTATGTCTAGAGGAGGGGTGATTAGACTACTTGACAATATAAAAATTCTGCCTTTTGACAAAGAACAGTTTTTGGCAGATTCACAATTATGATCAAGTCAAGCATCACCCTACACATGCAATTCTAGAGTATAGGCAGCGGAAAGTAAATTGCACATGTAGTAAAGAGAGGTGGAGAAGAGCAAACGCAATTTTGGAGACGCGGTGATTTTTCTCGTGGTTCCGGTAGGTGGTGCTATCGTACTTCCACGTTGATGGAGACTTCAACCCACGGAGGGTAACGGCTGCGAGAGTCCACGGAGGGCTCCACCCACGAAGGGTCCACGAAGAAGCAACCTTGTCTATTCCATCATGGCCTACGCCCACGGAGGGCTAGCCTTACTCGGGGTAGATCTTCACGAAGTAGGCGATCTCCTTGCCCTTACAAACTTCTTGGTTCAACTCCACATCTCGATGACGGAGGCTCCCAAGCGACACCTAACCAATCTAGGAGGCACCACCCTCCAAAAGGTAATAGATGTTGTAGATGATGATGAACTCCTTGCTCTTGTGCTTCAAATGATAATCTCCCCAACACTCAACTCTCCTCACTGATTAGGCTGTGGTGGAAGAAAGGATTGAGTGGAAAGCAACTGGGGAAGGCTAGAGATCAAGCTTCATATGATGGGAGTGGAGCAACTTGATCTCAACACAAGGGTAGGTAGTTCTCTTCTCAGAAATGTAAGGTAGGAGTGGTAGTTCTTTCTGATGGCTCTCTCCACGAATGAAGAGGAGGTGGAGGGGTATAAATAGCCTCCACACAAAATCCAACCGTTACACACATTTGAGCAATCTCGGTGGGACCGAAGTTGACAACTCGGTGAGACCGATAGTTCAAATAATGTGAACATTGGGATTTTCGGTGGGACCGAAAATACAATCTCGGTGAGTCCGATTCGTGCAATGACAAGAGCATGCCAATTTCGGTGAGACCGACTTCATCATCTCGGTGACACCGATTTGATGACAGAAGGTTACAGAAGCTTGGCAACTCATGTTTCGGTGAGACCGAGTTCAGAATCGGAAAATCCGAGTTTGCTAGGGTTTGGCTTATGGCTGAGGTGGTTCATCTCGGTGTGACTGAGTTTGGAAAATCGGTGGGACCGAGACTACTTATGAGTGTATATGGCGGTGAAAGTTGCGATAGTTTAGGAGATGTATCACTAAGCACTTGAGCAACGGATCATCATCATAACCTCATCCCTTTTAATAGTATTGGCTTTTCCTATGGACTCAATGTGATCTTGGATCACTAAACCAAAATGGAGTCTTGAGCTTTTGCCAATGCTTGCCTTAGCATTTTGGGGGTCCACTTCTTCAGTCCTTGCCATACCCATATCATTGAACTCTCTGAAATGATTCTCAAGTAACTATTAGTTCAATGATATATATGTTGTTATTGATTACCAAAACCACCCGGGGATTAGTTGCACTTTCAATCTCCCCCTTTTTGGTAATTGATGACAACATATAGATCAAAGCTTCGACAAAGGATATAATCAATGAATAATATCGTCGCTTTGAGAAGTATGTGATAAGTAAGAGCTCCCCCTAAATTTGTGCATTATTTAAGATTTGCGTTTGAATGCAAATGCACAATTGATTAGGCTCATGGGTCACTCTTCCATGTCACATACATCTTGGTGGAGTACGACCAAGCACTCATTAAGGTAGAATCAAACGGAGTATCAAACACACTGAATGTCTCGAAAACCAAAAGTATCTCAAAGAAACCGCAAAAGAACGAAAGAGCAAAAGCGCAAAGACAACAGCACTCTCTCTCTCGAAGTCCTATGATCTATACAATTTCTCCCCTTTGGCAACAAGTTACCAAAAGTTCAAAAAGCATAGAGCTAAGCGTCACTTGTGGACTCTGTTGGCGGCTCCGTGCAGGTTGATGTCGGAGTGGATATGATAGCATCGGCGAAGACTTCACCGATGTCTGGCTTTGGAGGAGTGGTCCTTTGGAGCTGGAGTTGGAGTAATTCTTTGGGCTGTGGGAGGTCTTTGAAGCTGTAGTCTGGTGTCGATCCTTTGGAATAGCAATGATCGGGGTCCTTTGGGAACAGCGATCTGTTGATGAGAATCTGGACTAAGTCATCCTGCAACTCACGCATAAGCTCTTCCTTCTCCTGCTTTGCTTCCTCAATATCTCGCCTCGAGCTTGTTGGCGGTCACTTGTACTTGATCGACTTCACGTCCGTGGCGTGGATCTTGTCCTCAACAATCCTCTCTAAGCTCTCTGAGACTGTTCAATGCTGGCGAGCGTTGTTCAATCCTTTGAGTAGCTTCAAGAATTTGCTCTCGAAACTCTTTGGTTTAGCTGCTGCTGCTTCTTTGCTTCCTTGTCAACTTTGGCTTTCTTAGCAGCTTGATCTTGGCTTGACCTTCAACAGATGTCGGATCCTCCTTATCCATCACAACAACATTGTCTTCATGCTCTGCTGCAGCGGTAAATGTTCTCTATCCAACAAGAATGTGCCCGTGCCAAACTTGGCATTGATAAGCATCTGAATCTGCAGGCAAATCCACATGACCTTTTACGGTCACCGCAGTCCTCTTAATGGTTTCTACCATCAAGTCCATCACCTTGAAAGGTGCTTTCTCATCAAGTATGTGCAGCATGTTGATAGAGTATCCTCGATCATGCGATCATCTCCAGTTTGGGCATCAAGGTATGCCTCAAAATGGTATTAGTGGTAGGTAGGCCTGCACGAGATAGTAGATCGAGCGAGCTTCCATTCCCAAATCCTTTGCTGGAATCTCTTTGTACATGTTCTTCATGGATTCATGATTCTTCTTTGGAATCCCATATACATCAATATCATCTTCTCGTTGCACTGGAGCATTCACAATTTCTACCCATTCTTCAACAGAAGAAGAAAATCTTTGACCTTTAGTCATCCACATAATCTTTCCATCATGGTAGAAGTGAGCTGTGGCATAGAATTGCATTATCATCTCATCGTTCCAACTGGTCAATTTCTGACCTACAAAATCTGCAACACCACATGCAGTGAAACTTTCATGCACATGTGGAAAGAAATCTCTGTGCTCTTCGCTGTCAATGTACTTCCAGTCGACATATCTGGTGTCTGCGACTATGGGCTTCTTGTCCATCAAGACGGTCTCATAGAAGTCCCGCTGCTCTCTCGTGTGAAATCTGGGATCTACAGCGGTTCTTCTCCTCACGGCATATGGGTCGGTTTGTCTCCATAGCCCGAGACCTCTATCTTTCCTTGCCTTCATATCCTCGGCTTGAGGATGAGCATCATTATGGAGTGGCAGTTTTGGGCGAAGTTTACGCAAAACTGGTCCTTCATCATCTGATTCAGTGGTGGCACATCATCCTTGTTCTTTTGACACTGGAATGTTTCGACGGTCTTCTTGGGCTTGGCAAAGAGGCTTTCTTTGGAGCTGCCTTAAGCTGGAGCAGATTTCTTGGGCTTTGATGTGGCTCCGGCCTTAATGGCATCACCCATGAACTTTGGCTTCTGAGAAGGAGGCTGGGGTGCTTCCTCTTCCTCATCCTCTGCTGCTGCATCATCATGCACTAATCTCTTTCTCTTGGTGGTTTTCTTCACTTTGCTTGCAGTTGCCTCTCCCAAATTTAGCTTCTTAGCAACAGTTGACTGCTTGACTTTCTTTGGTGCCCTTTTAGTTTGTTGACCTTGTTGCTCTTTGGCAACAACCTTCCTTTGGGCTTTGAGGTCACCTCTTCCTCAACGACAAAATCTGAATCCTCATCATCTGAATTCCTCTTCTTTCTAGCTCTGGTGGCTGCAGGAGGCATGCCACTTGGTGTACTCCTCTCACCATCATCAGATGAGCTACTAGGATCAGGACTAGTGCCTGCCTCGGGAATGTCTCAATGGGTGTCTCGACCTGTTCATTTATCCACGGCATCGACATGGTGACAACTTTGTGAATAGATAAGGTGTAGGCGGAGAAGAAGAGTCATCACAAATGCGAAGTTTTGCAAAAAATGAGTTCAAATTCTAGTATTAAGTTTTCACGAAGACATTTCGGTCGGACCGAGTTTAAGGTTCGTGAATCCGAAGTGTTAAACAGAGCTTGGCACACCACTTTCGGTTTGACGAAGTGGGTTTCGATCTGCCGAAAACACTAGGGTTTCACAGAATCTTCATTTCGTCACACCGATTTTGCACAACTTCGGTTGGACCGAAGGTGCGATGCAATGGCCATAGGCCAAATCGGTCATACCGAAACTATAAAATCGGTCTCACCGAGATGTGTTCCATGAAACCTAACCTAAAACTTTTACTCGAATCTAGTTCAAACGAACTAATCGGTGTACAGGAGGATTTCAATCGTGGCAAGATCTTGGGCAATCCAAGCGTGCATTGAATCGGAGATGGGAGCACGAGTGGGATCAAAACTCACCCTAACTTGGTGGAGTTTTTCTCTGGCGGCAACGGCTCGGAGGAGATGGCCGTTGACGGCGACGGAGACTGCGGCGGCGCCTGGCGGCACGGCGACGATCCGGAGACCAAAGCGGCGGCAAAGGGGTGTGGGGCGAAAGCGTTTGAAGGAGGAATCAGCGCGCCCTCGGGATATATACCCCTTCATTGTCGGTGGGACCGAGTTGTAAAACTTCGGTGGCACCGAGATGGATAACGCTAGGCGATTATGCACTTGATCACGCCGAAAATCACAACTTGGTTTCACCGAGGTGAAAACCTAGATCGATCTAAATGCTTTCGGTTCGACCGAGTTTGAGTGAGTTGGTCCGACCGAAATCAATTAGAAGGTTTTGGAAGTTAGCCCTTGACGGATCGGTGGCTCAAGTGCTCCTCACGGAGGGTCCGAAAATGACTTGTTCAAAATTTGTGATGTAAGCATGAATAGAATTTGAGACAAGAAAGCATAGATAGCTAGGGGAGGTACTTAGGCATTCTTGTCCATCCATTTGGTCAGAAAACTCAAAACGACCAAAACAACAAATGGATGTCCTCGAATGGATAAAATCATGCATCCAACATGCTCACACAATAAGATAGCAAATGAAATATGTGTCAAACATGCACAACAAAAACTTTAGCAACTAACACACAATTTGTCGATGACTAGGTCATCTTTATATGAGTATATTGACTTAGGAGCCAAATGAGAACATTTGATCATAGGTCATTCTCATCGTTTAAGCACAAGTGGGGTTACCACTTTTACATAAAGCATTGATGTGTTCACATCATTTGAAGATGCTTTAGCTCAATTTTTTAGAGCAAAGCTCCCCTAGATGTGAGAACCCCTTTAAAGGGTCAAACTAACCTTGGGTTGTCGTAGAAGACTTCATGTAGATGTTGAAGATGTGGATGCTCAATGTTGATGAAGATCATCAAGAGTTGGGAGCTATCCTTTGGATTCGGGCACTTTCAATACCTACATGGGTTAGTCCCACAAGGAACAAACAAGGATATCCATGGACATAGATTGAAGTTCACAATATATGATGTCCATGAAAGCAATGATTACCTTGTCCCTTGACTTACCAACAAGAGGGTTTGTGACTCCATGAACTAGTGCACAATGTGGAAGTTGATTGCACAAGTTTTTGCCAAAATGAATGTGAGTGAAGTATGTTGGCGGAGTCACCCTCAAGAACTTTCTAGTTCTTCTTCTTCGGGATCCACATCATCTTGATGGGAATCCTTGGGGTTGTAGTTGAGCTTGACGAAGTAGAACTTGACGCGTTTCCTTGGGAACCCACTTGACCATGGCTTGAGGTGCTTCAACAAATGCATCAATCTCCTCTTGAAGCTTGTCCTTGCCTTTTAGCTTGTGGTCTTGTGGTGGAAGGTCATCTTGAGCTTGTTCCACATTGGAAGAAGTAGGATCATACTTCTCCTTTTGAGGAACAAACTGTGGAGTAGGATATTGACCTTCTTCCCATTCAACACCTTCGGCGTTGAACTTTCGCTCAAAACCAATTCCTTGATTCTTCCGGTGCCTTCCTTGCTTGCGAATAATTTCCTCAAAGTTCTTGCTTCCGGCAAGGCTCTTGTAGACACCTTTCTCTATGATCCCTTTCAATAAACTATTTTCTTGCTCAAGTGTAACTTTGCTTGAAACATTGTTAGTGGAATCAAAAGAACTACTAGAAGCAACAACATTGGATTTAGCATGGTTATTATTACTGCTAGAGAAAGAACTTTTCTTATGCTTGTCATGTTTAGTCTTAATGGGTGGCAAGAAATTAGACAAGAGAAGTCGTTTGGCAAGATATGAAGAACTCTTCTTTCGAAGATCGTCATTGATTGCTTTTAGAAACTCATGTTCTTGCTCTAGAGTGAGCTTCTCGAAGCGTAGCTTCTCATGAGATCTTAGGAGCTCTCTATGATCTTCTTGAGTTGTTTCATGAGCTAACTTAAGAGTGTTTAGTTCTTTAGTTAGATGCTCAATCTCCTTCATAGCATTGTCATTCGACTCTTCTCGACTATAAAGACTACTAGCATGTTCATCGTTACTAGGCTCCTTTGGATTTATCAAGCAAGAGCTCATCTTCACCAAGCAAGTCATCCTCATCACTATTGAAGTCAATGAATTCAGGGTGTGATACCTTGGGGCCTTTAGCCATGAAGCATCTTCCAATTCCCTCATTTGGTGAATCAAATAAGTCGTAGGAGTTGGAGTTGGAGGATCTGAGAGCAAGACCGCAACACCTTCATCTTGGTGTAGTCGGAGTTGGAGTGATAGCTTCCTTCGGATTGATTGTTGGAGTCGGAGCGGAGACCCATTCACCTACATGAGCTTGATGTTTTCTTCTTGTGTAGCTCCTTGATGACTTGTCTTTCCTCTTGAATCCTTGCTTCTCCGAGAGGGTCTTCGTTCATAACGATCATCTCTGCTCCTTCTCTCTTTCCGAGGTGACTCATCTCTTGAGCTTCTTCTTCTTGGAGATTCTTCTCTTCTCTTGTGGGGAGCCGTACACTCATTTGAGTAGTGTCCGGGTCTTCCACAATTGTAGCAGTTTCGATCACGACTAGAAGATCTCTTTTCATCATATGATCTAGACTTTGAGCTTCTCTCTTTGCCTCTATTCTTGTAGAATTTGTTGAAGTTCTTGACCATTAGGCTTATCTCTTCATTGGAAACTAACTTGTCACTTGAGGTTGTGGGAGCATCACTTGTAGCTTTGTAAGCACCACTTGACTTGTTGTGAAGCTCTTCCTTATCCTTAAGTGTCATCTCATGAGCAACAATTCTTCCAATGACTTGGTTGGCTTGAGATTCTTGTAGTTTGGCATCATTTGGATCAAAGTGCACACGGTGTCATACTTTCCATCCAAAGCTCGAGAATCTTCTTGATGATGAATCGATCGGTCATTTCTTCGCTTCCTAAGCCGGCAATCTCATTTGTGATGAGAGCAAGCCTAGAGTACATTTCAGCGACTCCTTCACCATCCTTCATCTTGAACTTGTCAAGTGACCTTGAAGAATATCTAGCTTTGATTCCTTCACGGACTCGGTACCTTCGTGCATTTCAACCAAAGTATCCAAATCTCTTTTGCATTCTCAAGGCGGCTGATTTTGTTGAACTCCTCGGGACACAAGGCATTGAAGAGAATGTCACAAGCTTGAGCATTGTTTTGCAACATCCGCAATTCTTCATTGTAGCCACGATCCGAACTTTTCCTTCCTCGAAGAATTCACCTTGCATACCAACACAAATAATGCCCCATGCGGCTGGGTTATGACCAAGAATATGCATTTTCATTTTATGCTTCCAACTAGCAAAATTTGTACCATCAAAGTAAGGACCTCTCTGAAAATTACCCTCACTAGGCGCCATACTCTCCTAGGTTGTGAAACCAAGCTTATGGAGTCAATGCAATGGAAACCAATACAATGGAGACCAAAGCTCGATACCACTTGTAGGATCGAAAGTATGTCTAGAGGGGTGATTAGACTACTTGACAATATAAAATTCTGCCTTTTGACAAAGAACAGTTTTTGGCAGATTCACAATTATGATCAAGTCAAGCATCACCCTACACATGCAATTCTAGAGTATAGGCAGCGGAAAGTAAATTGCACATGTAGTAAAGAGAGGTGGAGAAGAGCAAACGCAATTTTGGAGACGCGGTGATTTTTCTCGTGGTTCCGATAGGTGGTGCTATCGTACTTCCACGTTGATGGAGACTTCAACCCACGGAGGGTAACGGCTGCGAGAGTCCACGGAGGGCTCCACCCACGAAGGGTCCACGAAGAAGCAACCTTGTCTATTCCATCATGGCCTACGCCCACGGAGGGCTAGCCTTACTCGGGTAGATCTTCACAAAGTAGGCGATCTCCTTGCCCTTACAAACTTCTTGGTTCAACTCCACATCTCGATGACGGAGGCTCCCAAGCGACACCTAACCAATCTAGGAGGCACCACCCTCCAAAAGGTAATAGATGTTGTAGATGATGATGAACTCCTTGCTCTTGTGCTTCAAATGATAATCTCCCCAACACTCAACTCTCCTCACTGATTTGGCTGTGGTGGAAGAAAGGATTGAGTGGAAAGCAACTTGGGAAGGCTAGAGATCAAGCTTCATATGATGGGAGTGGAGCAACTTGATCTCAACACAAGGGTAGGTAGTTCTCTTCTCAGAAATGTAAGGTAGGAGTGGTAGTTCTTTCGATGGCTCTCTCCACGAATGAAGAGGAGGTGGAGGGTATAAATAGCCTCCACACAAAATCCAACCGTTACACACATTTGAGCAATCTCGGTGGGACCGAAGTTGACAACTCGGTGAGACCGATAGTTCAAATAATGTGAGCGTTGGGATTTTCGTGGGACCGAAAATACAATCTCGGTGAGTCCGATTCGTGCAATGACAAGAGCATGCCAATTTCGGTGAGACCGACTTCATCATCTCGGTGACACCGATTTGATGACGAAGGTTCTGAAGCTTGGCAACTCATGTTTCGTGAGACCGAGTTGAAATCGGAAAATCCGAGTTTGCTAGGGTTTGGCTTATGGCTGAGGTGGTTCATCTCGGTGTGGTGAGTTTGGAAAATCGGTGGGACCGAGACTACTTATGAGTGTATATGGCGGTGAAAGTTGCTGATAGTTTAGGAGATGTATCACTAAGCACTTGAGCAACGGATCATCATCATAACCTCATCCCTTTTAATAGTATTGGCTTTTCCTATGGACTCAATGTGATCTTGGATCACTAAACCAAAAATGGAGTCTTGAGCTTTTGCCAATGCTTGCCTTAGCATTTTGGGGTGTCCACTTCTTCAGTCCTTGCCATACCCATATCACTGAACTCTCTGAAATGATTCTCAAGTAACTATTAGTTCAATGATATATATGTTGTTATTAATTACCAAAACCACCCGGGGATTAGTTGCACTTTCATTTTGTGACATTGGGAACCTATGCATAGGGGTTGGCACACGTTCTTGACTCTCCGATAGAAACTTTGGGGCACTCTTTGAAGTACTTTGTGTTGGTTGGATGAATCTGAGATTGTGTGATGCATATCGTATAATCATGCCCACGGATACTTGAGGTGACAATGGAGTATCTAGGTGACATTAGGGTTTTGGTTGATCTGTATCTTAAGGTGTTATTCTAGTACGAACTCTTTTATAGATTGATCCGAAAGAATAACTTTGAGGTGGTTTCGTACCCTACCATAATCTCTACGTTTGTTCTCCGCTATTAGTGGCTTCGGAGTGACTCTTTGTTGCATGTTGAGGGCTTGTTATATGATCTATCTATGTTATTATTGTTGAGAGAACTTGCACTAGTGAAGTATGAACCCTAGGCCTTGTTTCCTACCATTGCAATATCGTTTACGCTCACTTTTATCATTAGTTACCTTGCTGTTTTTATATTTTCAGATTACAAAAACCCATATCTACTATCTATTTTGCACTTGTATCACCATCTCTTCGCCGAACTAGTGCACCTATACAATCTACCATTGTATTGGGTGTGTTGGGGACACAAGAGACTCTTTGTTATTTGGTTGCAGGGTTGCTTGAGAGAGACCATCTTCATCCTACGCCTCCTACGGATTGATAAACCTTAGGTCATCCACTTGAGGAAATTCGCTACTGTCCTACAAATCTGTGCACTTGCAGGCCCAACAACGTCTACAAGAAGAAGGTTGTGTAGTAGACATCACCTCACGCATCTCAATGGATTGAGGGTGTTGCAGCACCTCCGCGAGATAGGGGTTGATAACCCTCTCGAAAAACTTGTCCTTGGGAGCGCTTGGAGACGACATGATGCTCTAGATCTGAAACAGAAACAACTCGAAACGAAAACAGAGGATATTTGCGTGATACGGTGGTCAAAACCTTTGGGAGTATATATAATGAATTTTTACCTACCAAAATACGTAATGTGCAAGAAAACAGAGTCCAGGAGGCACACGAGGTGCCCACGAGACAGGGGGGCGCGCGCAGTAGGGGTGCACGCGCCCTCCACTCTCGTGGGGGCCTCGTGTCCCTTTCAGACTACTTCTTTCTTCCTAAAATTCTTAAATATTCCAAAACTGATAAAAATTGCCATTGGAGTTGTTTTGCAGTCGGTTTACTTACCGTACCACATACCTATTCCTTTTCGGAGTTTGGAACATTCTGGAAAATGTCCCTTATGTATTCCTCCGGGGTTACGGTTTCAATAATATTAGTTTCAACATTGATAGGATTACCTGAAATATAATGTTTAATTCTTTGACTGTTTACCACCCTCGGACTTGTGCCTTCGAAGTTGTTGATTTTTATGGCACCAGAACGATAAACCTCCTCGATAACATCAGGACCTTCCCATTTAGAGAGAAGTTTTCCTGCAAAAAATCTTAAACGAGAGTTGAATAATAACACATAATCTCCTACGTTAAACTCACGCTTTTGTATCCTCTTATCATGCCAGCGTTTGACTTTTTCTTTGACTAGCTTGGCATTCTCATAGGCTTGGGTTCTCCATTCATCAAGTGAGCTAATATCAAACAACCTCTTCTCACCGGCAAGTTTGAAGTCATAGTTGAGCTCTTTAATAGCCCAATATGCTGTATGTTCAAGATCAAGAGGTAAATGACACGCTTTTCCATAAACCATCTTATATGGAGACATACCCATAGGATTTTTGTATGCAGTTCTATAGGCCCATAATGCATCATCAAGTTTTTTGGACCAATTCTTTCTAGATCTCTTCATAGTCTTTTGCAAAATTAATTTGAGCTCTCTATTGCTCAACTCTACTTGACTACTAGACTGCGGATGATAAGGAGATGCGATTCTATGATTAACATCATACTTAGCAAGCATCTTACGGAAAGCACCATGAATAAAACGTGAACCACCGTCAGTCATAAGATATCTAGGGACTCCAAACCTCAGAAAAATAACTTCTTTAAGCATTTTAATAGAAGTGTTACGATCAGCACTACTAGTTGGAATAGCTTCTACCCACTTAGTAACGTAATCAACAGCAACTAAAATATGTGTGTAACCATTAGAGGCAGGAAAGGGTCCCATATAATCAAAACCCCAAACATCAAATGGTTCAATAACAAGAGAGTAATTCATAGGCATTTCTTGACGTCTACTAATGTTACCTACTCTTTGACATCCATCACAAGATAAAACAAACTTACGAGCATCTTTGAAGAGAGTAGGCCAATAAAAACCAGATTGTAGTACCTTGTGTGCAGTTCTATCTCCAGCGTGGTGTCCTCCATAGGATTCACAGTGACACTTGCGTAGGATCTGTTCCTGTTCATGCTCAAGCACACAATGTCTAATAACACCATCTACTCCTTCTTTATAAAGGTGTGGATCATCCCAAAAGTAATGTCTTAAATCATAAAAGAACTTTTTCTTTTGCTGGCAGCATACCAAGGAGCAGTACGAGAAGCAATAATGACCGCTAATTGTTCATCAGGAAAGCAATCATCAATAGGCAGTGGGTCATCAAGAACATTCTCTAACCTAGATAAGTTGTCTGCAACAGGGTTCTCAGCTCCCTTTATATCAATAGTATAAACATCAAATTCTTGGAGCAAGAGAACCCATCTAATGAGTCTAGGCTTAGCGTATTTCTCTTCCATAAGATATTTAATAGCAGCATGATCAGTGTGAATAATAACTTTGGAATCAACAATATAAGGTCTAAACTTATCACATGCAAACACAACAGCTAAGAACTATTTTTCGGTAGTAGCATAATTTCTCTGGGCAGTATCAAGAGTCTTACTAGCATACTGGATAACATTCAATTTTTTATCAACTCTTTGCCCTAGAACAGCACCTACAGCATAATCACTAGCATCACACATAATTTCAAAAGGTAAATTCCAATCAGGTGGCTGAACAATAGGTGCAGTGATCAAAGCTTTCTTAAGTATTTCAAATGCTTCTACACAATCATCATCAAAGACAAAAGGAATATCTTTTTGCAATAAATTAGTCAGTGGCCTAGAGATTTTAGAAAAGTCCTTAATGAACCTCATATAAAAACCGGCATGACCAAGGAAACTTCTTATACCTTTTATGTCCTTGGGACATGGCATCTTTTCAATAGCATCAACTTTAGCTTTGTCAACTTCAATACCTCTCTCGAAAATCTTATGCACCAAGACAATGCCTTCGTTAACCATAAAGTGACACTTTTCCCAATTTAGGACGAGACTAGTGTCTTCGTATCTCTGCAAAACTCGATCAAGGTTGCTCAAACAATCATCAAAAGTGGATCCATAAGCAGAGAAGTCATCCATGAATACCTCGTAAATATTTTCACAAAAATCAGAGATGAAAGCCATCATACATCTTTGAAAAGTAGCAGGTGCATTACATAAACCAAAAGGCATACGTCTATAAGCAAAAGTACCAAAAGGGCAAGTAAAAGTAGTTTTTGATTGATCCCCCGCTGACACAGGTATTTGAGAGAAACCAGAATAACCATCTAGAAAGCAAAAATGTGTGTGTTTGGATAGCCTTTCTAGCATTTGATCAATAAAGGTAAAGGGTAATGATCTTTCTTAGTAGCCTTATTTAATTTATGGAAATCAACTACCATCCTATATCCTGTAATAATTCTTTGCGGGGTCAATTCATCCTTATCATTAGGAACAATGGTAATACCTCCCTTATTAGGGACACAATGGACAGGGCTTACCCAATCACTGTCAGCAACGGGATAAATTATACCTGCCTCTAGGAGCTTTAGTATCTCCTTTCTTACCACTTCTTTCATCCTGGGATTCATTCGTCGTTGAGGATCTCTAACTGTCTTGGCATCGTCCTCCAAATTAATTTTGTGTTAGCATAACGTGGGACTAACGCCCTTAAGATCATCCAGAGTATATCCAATAGCAGCTCGGTGCTTCTTCAGAGTTTTCAATAATCTTTCTTCTTCTTGCTCTGAAAGGTTAGCACTAATAATAATAGGATATATTTTCTTTTCATCAAGATAAGCATACTTAAGATTAGCAGTTAATGGTTTGAGTTCAAACACGGGATCACCCTTGGGTGGAGGGGGATCCCCAAAAATTTCAACAGGAAGATTATGTTTCAGCCCCATATAATCAAAGCCCCAAACATCAAACGGTTCAATAACAAGAGAATAATTCATAGGCATTTCTTGACGTCTACTAATGTTACCTATTCTTTGACATTCATCACAAGATAAGACAAACTTATGAGCATCTTTGAAGAGAGTAGGATAATAAAAACCAGATTGTAGTACCTTGTGTGCAGTTCTATCTCTAGCGTGGTGTCCTCCATAGGATTCAGAGTGACACTTGCATAGGATCTGTTCCTGTTCATGCTCAGGCACACAACGTCTAATAACACCATCTACTCCTTCTTTATAAAGGTGTGGGTCATCCCAGAAGTAATGTCTTAAATCATAAAAGAACTTTTTCTTTTGCTGGTAAGTAAAACTAGGAGGTATAAATTTAGCAACAATGCAATTAGCATAATCAGCATACCAAGGAGCAGTACGAGAAGCATTAACGACTGCTAATTGTTCATCAGGAAAGATATCATTAATAGGTAGTGGGTCATCAAGAACATTCTCTAACCTAAACAAGTTATCTGCAACGGGGTTCTCAGCTCCCTTTCTATCAATAATATGCAAGTCAAATTCTTGGAGCAAGAGGACCCATCTAATGAGTCTAGGCTTATCATCTTTCTTTTCCATAAGATATTTAATAGCAGCATGATCAGTGTGAATAGTAACTTTGGAATCAACAATATAAGGTCTAAACTTATCACATGCAAACACAACTGCTAAAAACTCTTTGTCAGTAGTAGCATAATTTCTCTGGGCAGTATCAAGAGTCTTACTAGCATACTGGATAACATTCAATTTCTTATCGACTCTTTGCCCTAGAACAACACTTACAACATAATCACTAGCATCACACATAATTTAAAAAGGTAAATTCCAATCAGGTGGATGAACAATAGGTGTAGTGATCAAAGCTTTCTTAAGTGTTTCAAATGCTTCTACACAATCATCATCAAAGACAAAAGGAATATCTTTTTGCAATAAATTAGTCAGAGACCTAGAGATTTTAGAAAAGTCCTTAATGAACCTCCTATAAAAACCGGCGTGACCAAGGAAACTTCTTATACCTTTTATGTCCTTGGGACATGGCATCTTTTCAATAGCATCAACTTTGTCTTTATCAACTTCAATACCTCTCTCAAAGATCTTATGCCCCAAGACAATGCCTTCATTAACCATAAAGTGACACTTTTCCCAATTCGGGACGAGACTAGTGTCCTCGCATCTCTGCAAAACTCGATCAAGGTTGCTCAAACAATCATCAAAAGAGGATCCATAAACTGAGAAATCATCCATGAATACCTCACAAATCTTTTCACAAAAATCAGACAATATAGCCATCATGCATCTTTGAAAGGTAGCAGGTGCATTACATAAACCAAAAGGCATACGTCCATAAGCAAAAGTACCAAAAGGGAAAGTAAAAGTATTTTTAGATTGATCCTTCGCTAACACAGGTATCTGAGAGAAACCAGAATAACTATCTAGAAAGCAGAAATGTGTGTGTTTGGATAGTCTTTCTAGCATTTGATCAATAAAAGGTAAAGGGTAATGATCTTTCTTAGTAGCTTTATTTAACTTATGGAAATCAATTACCATCCTATAACCTGTAATAATTCTTTGCGGGATCAATTCATCTTTATCATTAGGAACAACGATAATACCTCCCTTTTTAGGAACACAATGGACAGGACTTACCCATTCACTATCAGCAAGGGGATAAATAATACCTGCCTCAAGGAGCTTTAGTATCTCCTTTCTTACCACTTCCTTCATCTTGGGATTTAATCGTCTTTGAGGATCTCTAACTAGTTTGGCATCTTTCTCCACTGTAATTTGTGTTGGCATAATGTGGTACTAATGCCCTTAAGATCATCCAGAGTATATCCAATAGCAGCTCGGTGCTTCTTCAGAGTTTTCAATATTCTTTCTTCTTCTTGCTCTGAAAGGTTAGCACTAATAATAACAGGATATATTTCTTTTCATCAAGATAAGCATACTTAAGATTAGCAGTTAATGGTTTGAGTTCAAACACGGGATCACCCTTGGGTGGAGGGGGATCCCCAAAAATTTCAACAGGAAGATTATGTTTCAGCACAGGTTCCTGTTTAAGGAACATTTCATCTATTTCCCTTCTTTCCTTCGTAAACATATCATTTTCATGGTCTAGCAAATATTTTTCTAACGGATCAGTAGGAGGCACGGCAATGGAAGCAAGACCAATAATCTCATCTTTACTAGGTGGTTCTTTAACACGGGGTTGTCTATGAAACTTAGCAAAATTAAACTCATGTTTCATATCCTTTTCGCAATCAATTTTAGCATTAACAATGTTCAAGAAGGGTCTACCAAATATAATGGGACAAAAGTCATCTTGTGGGGAACCAAGAACAAGAAAATCGGCAGGATATTTAACTTTCCCACACAAGACTTCAACATCTCTAACAATCCCAAATGGTGTAATAGTATCTCTTTTGTCAAGCTTAATAGTGACATCAATATCTTCTAACTCAGCGGGTACAATATCATGCATAATCTCATTGTATAAGGAAATAGGTATAGCACTAGCACTAGCACCCATATCACCTAAGCCATGATAACAATGATCTCCTATTTTAACAGAAATAACAGGCATGCCTACAACAGGTCTATGTATCTTGGTATCGGGTCTAGCAATATTTGCAGTTTCACCACAGAAATAAATAACATGCCCATCTAAATCATCATCCAAGAGATCTTTAACCATAGCAATACTTGGTTCAACTTTGATTTGCTCAGGAGGTGTATAAGTCCTAGTATTATTCTTACGAACAGCAGTCGAAGATTTAGCATGATCCTTTATCCTCACAGGAAAAGGAGGTTTCTCAACATAAGTAGTAGGAACAATAGGATCACTATAGGTGATAGTCTTTACTTCAACTGTAACAGGTGCAACTACTTTTACTTCAACGGGAGGATTATATTTAAACCACTTCTCTTTAGGGAGATCAACGTGAGTAGCAAAAGATTCACAGAAAGAAGCTACTATCTCACAGTCAAGTCCATACTTAGCGCTAAATCCACGAAAAACATCGGTATCCATAAAAGATTTAA
The DNA here is from genome assembly GCA_021437245.1 of Aegilops speltoides. Classification (NCBI taxonomy): domain Eukaryota; kingdom Viridiplantae; phylum Streptophyta; class Magnoliopsida; order Poales; family Poaceae; genus Aegilops; species Aegilops speltoides. Next base: position 388,812,604 of record CM038143.1, read on the forward strand.
CACAATCAAACTTAGGTGTCATACCTCACTCCTTACCATCGTCGGAACCCCAATCTTCATAGTTGTGTTTAATTCTTTCCAATAAGTCCCATTTGAAATCAATAGTCTTCAGCATATAAAAACCAGCGCAAGAAGTATCGAGCACGTTGCGATCATTAAGAGAAAGCTGAGCATAAAAGTTTTGAATAATCATTTCCTGGGAGAGCTCATGATTGGGGCATGAATATAACATTGATTTAAGCGTCCCCAAGCTTGAGCGATGCTTTCTCCTTCCCGAGGCCAGAACTTATATATGTAATTACGATCACGATGAATGAGATGCATAGGATAGAACTTCTGGTGAAATTCCAACTTCAATCATTTATAATTCCAAGATCTCGTATCATAACAGAGCCTATACCATGTCAATGCATCTCCCTTCAAAGATAAAGGGAATACCTTCCTTTTGACAACATCATCGGGAATACCTGCAAGCTTAAATAATCCACAAACTTCACCCACAAAGATAAGGTGTAAATCAGGATGCAATGTTCCATCTCCTGTAAATGGATTAGCTAGCAGTTTCTCTATCATACCCGAAGGAATCTCAAAGTAAATATTTTCATAAAGTTCAGTAGGTTGAGGAGCAACTCTTTGCTCTTCTGGTCAGGGTGAAGATACCCCTAACAAGCCCCTCAAAGGATTAGTTTCCATAGTGACAACTAACAGAAAATTTCAGCACACTATATAAATGTTTCCTTACCAAGTTCCACTCACCAAATGCGCTACACTCCCCGACAACGGCACCAGAAAAGAGTCTGGATGACCCACAAGTGTAGGGGATCTATCGTAGTCCTTTCGATTAGTAAGAGTGTCGAACCCAACGAGGAGCACAAGGAAATGATAAGCGGTTTTCAGTAAGGATTTCTCTGCAAGCACTGAAATTATAGGTAATAGATAGTTTTGTGATAAGATAAATAGTAACGAGTAACAAGTAAATTAAGTAAATAAAGTGCAGCAAGGTGGCCCAATCCTTTATGTAGCAAAGGATAAGCCTGGACAATTTCTAATAATGAGAAAGGAGCTCCCGAGGACACATGGGAATTATCGTCAAGTTAGTTTTCATCACGTTCATAAGATTCGCGTTCGATACTTTGATAATTTGATATGTGGGTGGACCGGTGCTTGGGTACTGCCCTTACTTGGACAAGCATCCCACTTATGATTAACCCCTATTGCAAGCATCCTCAACTACAAAAGAAGTATTAAGGAAAACCTAACCACAACATTAAACATATGGATCCAAATCAGCCCCTAACGAAGCAACACATAAACTAGGGTTTAAGCTTCTGTCACTCTAGCAACCCATCATCTACTTATTACTTCCCAATGCCTTCCTCTAGGCCCAAATAATGGTGAAGTTTCGTGTAGTCGACGTTCACATAACACCACTAGAGGAAAAGACAACATACATCTCATCAAAATATTGAACGAATACCAAATTCACATGACTACTAATAGCAAGACTTCACCCATGTCCTCAGGAACAAACGTAACTACTCACAAAGCATATTCATGTTCATAATCAGAGGGGTAATAATATTCATTAAGGATCTGAACATATGATCTTCCACCAAGTAAACCAATTAGCATCAACTACAAGGAGTAATCAACACTACTAGCAACCCACAGGTACCAATTTGTGGTTTTGATACAAGATTGGATACAAGAGATGAACTAGGGTTTTGAGAGGAGATGGTGTTGGCGAAGATGTTGATGGAGATTGACCCCCTCCCGATGAGAGGATCATTGGTGATGACGTTGGTGATGATTTCCCCCTCCCGGAGGGAAGTGTCCCCGACAGAACAGCTCTGCCAGAGCCCTAGATTGGTTCCGCCTCGTGGCGGCGGAGTTTCTTCCCGTAAGCTTGCCCACGATTTTTTCCAGGGTAAAAGCCCTCATATAGCAGAAGATGGATACCGGGGGGCCACCAGGGGGCCCAGGAGACAGGGGCGCGCCTAGTAGGGGGCGCGCCCCCCACCCTCCTGGACAGGGTGTGGGCCCCCTGATGTATTTCTTCCGCTCAATAATTCTTATTAATTCCAAAAATAGGTTTCGTGGAGTTTCAGGATTTTTAGAGCAGTGCAGAATAGGTTTCCAATGTTTGCTCCTTTTCCAGCCAGAATTCCAGCTGCCAAGATTCCCCTCTTCATGGTAAACCTTGTAAAATAAGAGAGAATAGCCATAAGTATTGAGATATAATGTGTAATAACAGCCCGTAATGCAATAAATATTGATATAAAAGCATGATGCAAAATGGACGTATCAACTCCCCCAAGCTTAGACCTCGCTTGTCCTCAAGCGGAAGCCAATATCGAAAAATATGTCCACATGTTTAGAGATAGAGGTGTCGCTAAAAATAAAATACGGACATGAGGGCATGATGATCATTCTTATAAAAACAATAAATATAGATCTTATCATATGATTTCTTATGCTCAAGTAACAATCAATTCACAATGTCAAGTATGGTTCAGAAACTTCATTGGGAACTAACAAACTATAATCTCAGTCATTGAAGCAATTGCAATTTATCGTAACATCAGAAAGAGTCAACAATAGAGCTTTTTTTAGCAAGTTCACATACTCAACTATCTTGTAGTCTTCTACAATTGCTAACACTCACGCAATACTTGTGGTTATGGAGTTTCAGCCGGACACTGAGAAAGATAGGGACTTATTGTGTTGCCTCCCAACGTATTCACCTTTAGGTGATGTCAACAATAATAGCCCATGCTAACTTACATCCAATTGGATATATATATCATGATATTTCAAACACGAGGAGCTTGCCAAAGGATAAAATGAAAAAGGGAAAGGTGTGGATCACCTTGACTCAAGAATAAAGTAAAAACATAAAGTAAAAGATAGGCCCTTCGCAGAGGGAAGCAGAGGTTGTCATGTGCTTTTAGGGTTGGATGCACAAAATCTTAATGCAAAAGAACGTCACTTTATATTGCCCCTTGTATGTGGACCTTTATTATGCAGTCCGTCGCTTTTATTACTTCCACAACAAGATCGTACAAAGCTTATTTTCTCTGCACTAATAAGTCATACATATTTAGATAGCAATTTTTATTGCCTGCAACATGACAACTTGCTTGAAGGATCTTACTCAATCCATAGGTAGGTATGGTGGACTCTCATGGCAAAACTGGGTTTAAGGATATTTGGAAGCACAAGTAGTATCTCTACTTAGTGCAAGGAATTTGGCTAGCAGGAGGGGGAAAGGCAAGCTAAACATGTTTGGAAGGTCAATGACAATATACTTTAACTGAGATGTAAGAAAACATAGACCATTACGTTGTCTTCCTTGTCCAATGTCAACTCTTTTAGCATGTCATACTTAATGAGTGCTCCCAATCATAAAAGGTGTCCAAGATAATATATTTATATGTGAACCTCTCTTTCCTTATCACTTCCTATTAATTGCAACGATGACCAAAACTAAGTTTATCAACTCTCAACAATTTTTTATGCCTCATACTTTCTATATGTGAAGTCATCACTAACCATAAGATCAATATGAACTCTTTCATTCTTTCTACTTCCTCAAGATCATAGCAACATAGCAAAGCCCTCGACTCAACACTAATCTTTATTGTAGATAGCTCACGGGCTCGATTACAAAAAGAGATCACAAAGCAAAACACAAAACTACTTGATATCAAAACTTCAATCTACTAGATCAAGATACTACTAAAAGGATCGAACTAAATAAAACAGTAAAGATAGGAGTGTGATGGTGATACGATACCGGGGCACCTCCCCCAAGCTTGGCAGTTGCCAAGGGGAGTGCCCATACCCATGTGATTATGTCCTTGGAGGTGGTGAAGTAGGAGTTGTTGATGATGTAGCCTTGTCGTCCGTCTTCCAAGGCATAGGCTCTCCATCATATAAGGATGATCGAGTCTCCGGGATCCTTTAATCTGCAGCCAAACTCATCCTCTTGAATCTATATTCATACTCACAGTTCTGGTTTTGCAGGTCATAGATCTGGGCTTGGAGGTGCTCAATTTTCTCTTGAAGCTTGAAGATGGTCTCCCCAATGACTTTGGCATCCAGCTTGTGGTTGTTGGTGAACTCCGTGATCATCATCTGGTTGGCGTTGAGTCCACGCTCCACCATCCCTTGGCACTTGAAAACTTGCTGCTCCACGGCCTCAAGCTTTATCTCCACGCTTCCGGTAAGCCTTTGTCCCTCCACATCGCGGATGTGCAGCACCCCCTCACGCATCTCAATGGATTGAGGGTGTTGCAGCACCTCCGCGAGATATGGGTTGATAACACTCTCGAAAAACTTGTCCTTGGGAGCGCTTGGAGACGACATGATGCTCTAGATCTGGAACAGAAACAGCTCGAAACGAAAACAGAGGATATTTAAATGATACGGTGGTCAAAACCTTCTAGAGTATATATAATGAATTTTTACCAACCAAAATATGTAATGTGCAAGAAAACAGAGTCCGGGAGGCACACGAGGTGCCCACGAGACAGGGCGCGCCAGTGGGGTGGGCGCCCTCCACTCGTGGGGCCTCGTGTCCCTTTCGGACTACTTCTTCTTCCTAAAATTCTTAAATATTCCAAAACTGATTAAAATTGCCATTGGAGTTGTTTTGGAGTCGGTTTACTTACCGCACCACATACCTATTCCTTTTGAGTCCGGGCGCTCGAAAATGTCCCTTATGTATTCCTCTGGGGTTACGGTTTCAATAATATTAGTTTCAACATTGATAGGATTACCTGAAATATAATGTTTAATTCTTTGACCGTTTACCACCCTCTGACTTGTGCCTTCGAAGTTGTTGATTTTTATAGCACCAGAACGATAGACCTCCTCGATAACGTAAGGACCTTCCCATTTAGAGAGAAGTTTTCCTGCAAAAAATCTTGAACGAGAGTTGAATAATAACACATAATTTCCTACGTTAAACTCACGCTTTTGTATCCTTTTGTCATGCCAGTGTTTGACTTTTTCTTTGAATAGCTTGGCATTCTCATAGGCTTGGGTTCTCCATTCATCAAGTGAGCTAATATCAAACAACCTCTTCTCACCGACAAGTTTGAAGTCATAGTTGAGCTCTTTAATAGCCCAATGTGCTTTATGTTCAAGTTCAAGAGGTAAATGACACGCTTTTCCATAAACCATCTTATATGGAGACATACCCATAGGATTTTTGTATGCAGTTCTATAGGCCCATAATGAATCATCAAGTTTTTTGTACCAATTCTTTCTAGATTTATTCATATACTTTTGCAAAATTAATTTGAGCTCTCTATTGCTCAACTCTACTTGACCACTAGACTGCGGATGATAAGGAGATGCGATTCTATGATTAACATCATACTTAGCAAGCATCTTACGGAAAGCACCATGAATAAAATGTGAACCACCGTCAGTCATAAGATATCTAGGGACTCCAAACCTCGGAAAAATAACTTCTTTAAGCATTTTAATAGAAGTGTTATGATCAGCACTACTAGTTGGAATAGCTTCTACCCACTTAGTAACATAATCAACAACAACTAAAATATGTGTGTAGCCATTAGAGGCAGGAAAAGGTCCCATATAATCAAAACCCCAAACATCAAACGGTTTAATAACAAGAGAGTAATTCATAGGCATTTCATGACGTCTACTAATGTTACCTACTCTTTGACATCCATCACAAGATAAAACAAACTTACGAGCATCTTTGAAGAGAGTAGGCCAATAAAAACCAGATTGTAGTACCTTGTGTGCAGTTCTATCTCCAGCGTGGTGTCCTCCATAGGATTCACAGTGACACTTGCGTAGGATTTGTTCCTGTTCATGCTCAGGCACACAATGTCTAATAACACCATCTACTCCTTCTTTATAAAGGTGTGGATCATCCCAAAAGTAATGTCTTAAATCATAAAAGAACTTTTTCTTTTGCTGGTATGTGAAACTAGGCGGTATAAATTTAGCAACAATGTAATTAGCATAATCAGCATACCAAGGAGCAGTACGAGAAGGATTAATGACCGCTAATTGTTCATCAGGAAAGCTATCATCAATAGGCAGTGGGTCATCAAGAACATTCTCTAACCTAGATAAGTTGTCTGCAACGGGGTTCTCAGCTCCCTTTCTATCAATAATATGCACATCAAATTCTTGGAGCAAGAGAACCCATCTAATGAGTCTAGGCTTAGCATCTTTCTTTTCCATAAGATACTTAATAGCAGCATGATCAGTGTGAATAGTAACTTTGGAATCAACAATATAAGGTCTAAACTTATCACATACAATCACAACAGCTAAGAACTATTTTTCAGTAGTAGCATAATTTCTTTGGGCCGTATCAAGAGTCTTACTAGCATACTGGATAACATTCAATTTTTTATCAACTCTTTGCCCTAGAACAGCACCTACAGCATAATCACTAGCATCACACATAATTTCAAAAGGTAAATTCCAATCAGGTGGCTGAACAATAGGTGTAGTGATCAAAGCTTTCTTAAGTATTTCAAATGCTTCTACACAATCATCATCAAAGACAAAAGGAATATCTTTTTGCAATAAATTAGTCAGAGGCCTAGAGATTTTAGAAAAGTCCTTAATGAACCTCCTATAAAAACCGGCATGACCAAGGAAACTTCTTATACCTTTTATGCCCTTGGGACATGGCATCTTTTCAATAGCATCAACTTTAGCTTTGTCAACTTCAATACCTCTCTCGGAAATCTTATGCCCCAAGACAATGCCTTCATTAACCATAAAGTGACACTTTTCCCAATTTAGGACGAGACTAGTGTCTTTGTATCTCTGCAAAACTCGATCAAGGTTGCTCAAACAATCATCAAAAGTGGATCCATAAACGGAGAAGTCATCCATGAATTCCTCGTAAATCTTTTCACAAAAATCAGAGAATATAGCCATCATGCATCTTTGAAAAGTAGCAGGTGCATTACATAAACCAAAAGGCATACGTCTATAAGCAAAAGTACCAAAAGGGCAAGTAAAAGTAGTTTTTGATTGATCCCCCGCTGACACAGGTATTTGAGAGAAACCAGAATAACCATCTAGAAAGCAAAAATGTGTGTGTTTGGATAGCCTTTCTAGCATTTGATCAATAAAAGGTAAAGGGTAATGATCTTTCTTAGTAGCCTTATTTAATTTACAGAAATCAATTACCATCCTATATCCTGTACTAATTCTTTGCAGGATCAATTCATCTTCATCATTAGGAACAATGGTAATACCTCCCTTTTTAGGGACACAATCTTTGCTCTTCTTTTTCGGACACATTTGGCATGGACAGGGCTTACCCAATCACTATCAGCAACGGGATAAATTATACCTGCCTCAAGGAGCTTTAGTATCTCCTTTCTTACCACTTCTTTCATCCTGGGATTCACTCGTCGTTGAGGATCTCTAACTGTTTTGGCATCGTCCTCCAAATTAATTTTGTGTTGGCATAACATGGGACTAACGCCCTTAAGATCATCCAGAGTATATCCAATAGCAGCTCAGTGCTTCTTCAGAGTTTTCAATAATCTTTCTTCTTCTTGCTCTGAAAGGATAGCACTAATAATAACAGGATATATTTTCTTTTTCATCAAGATAAGCATACTTACGATTAGCAGTTAATGGTTTGAGTTCAAACACGGGATCACCCTTGGGTGGAGGGGGATCCCCAAAAATTTCAATGCGAAGATTATGTTTCAGCACAGGTTCCTGTTTAAGAAACATTTCATCTATTTCCCTTCTTTCCTTCATAAACATATCATTTTCATGGTCTAGCAAATATTGTTCTAATGGATCAGTAGGAGGCACGGCAATGGAAGGAAGACCAATAATCTCATCTTTACTAGGTGGTTCTTTAACACGGGGTTTGTACGAAACTTAGCAAAATTAAACTCATGTTTCATATCCCCTAAGCCAATTTCAACAATATCCTTTTCGCAATCAATCTTAGCATTAATAGTGTTCAAGAAGGGTCTACCAAATATAATTGGACAAAAGTCATCTTGTGGGGAACCAAGAACAAGAAAATCGGCAGGATATTTAACTTTCCCACACAAGACTTCAACATCTCTAACAATCCCAAATGGTGTAATAGTATCTCTTTTGTCAAGCTTAATAGTGACATCAATATCTTCTAACTCAGCGGGTACAATATCATGCATAATCTCATTATATAAGGAAATAGGTATAGCACTAGCACTAGCACCCATATCACATAAGCCATGATAACACTGATCTCCTATTTTAACAGAAATAACAGGCATGCCTACAACAGGTCTATGTATCTTGGTATCGGGTCTAGCAATATTTGCAGTTTCACCACAGAAATAAATAACATACCCATCTAAATCATCATCCAAGAGATCTTTAACCATAGCAATACTAGGTTCAACTTTGATTTGCTCAGGAGGTGTATAAGTCCTAGTATTATTCTTATGAACAATAGTCGAAGTTTTAGCATGATCCTTTATCCTAACAGGAAAAGGAGGTTTCTCAACATAAGTAGTAGGAACAATAGGATCACTATAGGTGATAGTATTTTCTTCAACTGTAACATGTGCAACTACTTTTACTTCAACGGGAGGATTATATTTAAACCACTTCTCTTTAGGGAGATCAACGTGAGTAGCAAAAGATTCACAAAAAGAAGCTACTATCTCAGAGTCAAGTCCATACTTAGCGCTAAATCCATGAAAAACATCGGTATCCATAAAATATTTAACACAATCGAACTTAGGTGTCATACCTGACTCCTTACCATCGTCAGAACCCTAATCTTCAGAGTTGTGTTTAATTCTTTCCAATAAGTCCCATTTGAAATCAATAGTCTTCAGCATATAAGAACCAGCGCAAGAAGTATCGAGCAGGTTGCGATCATTAAGAGAAAGCCGAGCATAAAAGTTTTGAATAATCATTTCCCGAGAGAGCTCATGATTGGGGCATGAATATAACATTGATTTAAGCCTCCCCCAAGCTTGAGCGATGCTTTATCCTTCGCGAGGCCAGAAATTATATATGTAATTACGATCACAATGAACAAGATGCATAGGATAGAACTTCTGGTGAAATTCCAACTTCAATCGTTTATAATTCCAAGATCTCGTATCATCACAGAGCCTATACCATGTCAATGCATCTCCTTCAAAGATAAAGGAAGACTTTCCTTTGACAACATCATCGGGAATACCGCAAGCTTAAATAATCCACAAACTTCATCCACAAAGATAAGGTGTAAATCGGGATGCAATGTTCCATCTCCGTAAATGGATTAGCAAGCGTTTCTCTATCATACCAAGGAATCTCAAAGTAAATATTTTCATAAAGTTCAGTAGGTTGAGGAGCAACTCTTTGCTCTTCCGGTCGGGTGAAGATACCCTAACAAGCCCCTCAAAGGATTAGTTTCCATAGTGACAAGTAATGTAAAATTTCAGCACACTATATAAATGTTTCCTTACCAAGTTCCACTCACCAAAAGCGCTACACTCCCGCAACGGCGCCGGAAAAAGAGTCTTGATGACCCACAAGTGTAGGGGATCTATCGTAGTCCTTTCGATAAGTAAGAGTGTCGAACCCAACGAGGAGCAGAAGGAAATGATAAGCAGTTTTCTGTAAGGTTTTCTCTGCAAGCACTGAAATTATAGGTAATAGATAGTTTTGTTATAAGATAAATAGTAATGAGTAACAAGTAAATTAAGTAAATAAAGTGCAGCAAGGTGGCCCAATCCTTTATGTAGCAAAGGATAAGCCTGGACAATTTCTAATAATGAGAAAGGAGCTCCCGAGGACACATGGGAATTATCGTCAAGCTAGCTTTCATCACGTTCATAAGATTCGCGTTCGGTACTTTGATAATTTGATATGTGGGTGGACCGGTGCTTGGGTACTGCCCTTACTTGGACAAGCATCCCACTTATGATTAACCCCTATTGCAAGCATACGCAACTACAAAACAAGTATTAAGGTAAACCTAACCACAGCATTAAACATATGGATCCAAATCAGCCCCTAACGAAGCAACACATAAACTAGGGTTTAAGCTTCTGTCACTCTAGCAACCCATCATCTACTTATTACTTCCCAATGCCTTCCTCTAGGCCCAAATAATGGTGAAGTGTCATGTAGTTGACGTTCACATAACACCACTAGAGGAAAAGACAACATTCATCTCATCAAAATATCGAACGAATACCAAATTCACATGACTACTAATAGCAAGACTTCACCCATGTCCTCAGGAACAAACGTAACTACTCACAAAGCATATTCATGTTCATAATCAGAGGGGTAATAATATGCATTAAGGATCTGAACATATGATCTTCCACCAAGTAAACCAATTAGCATCAACTACAAGGAGTAATCAACACTACTAGCAACCCACAGGTACCAATTTGTGGTTTTGATACAAGATTGGATACAAGAGATGAACTAGGGTTTTGAGAGGAGGTGGTGCTGGTGAAGATGTTGATGGAGATTGACCCCCTCCCGATGAGAGGATCATTGGTGATGACGTTGGTGATGATTTCCCCCTCCTGGAGGGAAGTGTCCCCGGCAGAACAGCTCCGCCAGAGCCCTAGATTGGTTCCGCCAAGGTTCCGGCTCGTGGCGGCGGAGTTTCATCCCGTAAGCTTGCCCACGATTTTTTCCAGGGTAAAAGCCCTCATATAGCAGAAGATGGACACCGGGGGGCCACCAGGGGGCCCAAGAGACAGGGGGCGCGCCCAGTAGGGGGCGCGCCCCCCACCCTCCTGGACAGGGTGTGGGACCCCTAATGTATTTATTCTGCTCAATAATTCTTATTAATTCCAAAAATAGGTTTCTTGGAGTTTTAGGATTTTTGGAGCAGTGCAGAATAGGTTTCCAATGTTTGCTTCTTTTCCAGCCAGAATTCCAGCTGCCGGCATTCCCCCTCTTCATGGTAAACCTTGTAAAATAAGAGAGAATAGCCATAAGTATTGAGATATAATGTGTAATAACAGCCCATAATGCAATAAATATTGATATAAAAGCATGATGCAAAATGGACGTATCAGGCGTCGATGTGGCAAGGGCTAGGCCTGCCATCCGCTTCCCCAACGGCTCCTCTCGCAGCAGTGGAGACGCTTGGGAGTCCAGCAATTCTCCCGAGCTCTTCGTGACTCCGAAGATGAGCGATGACAGCTACGTGCCCCCGAGCTTGCGTCGTGCTCGGAGCAAGGCAGCTGCATTAGGCCGCCAGCGCGGCTGATCTGGATGGGGTTGGCGCCGGCCCCTCGTGGCCCACTGTTGATGATGGTGTCGGCCATGAGGGCGCGTGTAGTTAGGGCTCCTTAGGGTTAGCACCTTTTGTTCCCTGTGAAGAATCGAGAAAACACCCTGTGGGGGCATGTAAAGTGTCCGCAATGTCTTTGTTGATATTATCCTTATTATGAAGTGATGCAAATGCTTGTCCTATTCCAGCTTGGTTTCCCCTTTCTAACCTTGCGACGACCTGGTGCTCTATGCTGACAGGTCCCGGTACCCAGGCAGGCTTCAGCCGTCGCTGGTATGCCAGGTCACGATGTCGTGGTCAAGGCCAGGACATGGGCGGCCCGAGGTCCAGTAAGAGCCCCCAAGGCGCGATGCTCAGGAGGTCCCCTTTAGCGCTCAAGCAGCCGCAGAAAGGTGAGAAAGGAAGGCAACATCGCCGTCACAGGGCCGCATTAGATGGGGGTTTGGCGTTGCATCGATTAGCTATTCCAGGAGTGAGACTTATCTCGAAAGCACGGAGCCGTTCCTTCGCGAGGTGCCAAACTTGCGCGTCGGCAGCTGTAATGCAGCTAGGTTGGGACCTCGCGAGCTTCCCTTCTCTTCCCCACACTTTCCTTTGTGCTCTACATCCTCAGGTCCCGTCCCTCGAGCGAGCTCAGCCGCTGCTGGTATGCCAGGTCACGATGCCGTGGACAAGGCCAGGGGGTGAGGGCTGGAGAGCCAGTAAGAGCTCTCGAGTCGTGATGCTCAGGCGCCTCCCTTTTAACGCGCGAGCAGATTGCGTGGGCAAGAGAGAGAGAGAGAGAGAGAGAGAGAGAGAGAGAGAGAGAGAGAGAGAGAGAGAGAGAGAGAGCTTGTGATGCCTCCCGCTTTAGGCCTCAAGAAGTCCCTGTAAACCAACACGAGAGAAGCAAGGGTTGCCATTACGATTGTCGGCCGGCTATTAGGTGCTCCGAGAGTGTGGTAAGGGCACTGAGGGCCTGGTGAGGTGGCACTTGCAGGGCTGCCACGGGCCAGAGCTCGACCACTCAGATTTGTCGACGTTGCAGGGACGGACCCGTGCACAAGCGATGTGCCAGTGCAAGCGGCTCTAAAGGTAGGTGTCAATCGAGCAGGCGATTATCACAGGTAGGTTAAGCAAGAAGGCAAATTGGCTTAGATAAATGCAGGAAGGATACATGCCACTGGGTCAGGCCCGAGTGGCTTGGGGATGATGCAGCCCGAGGGGCGCCCCCGGCAAGGTAAACTGAAGACATAAGCAAAAAGGGATACATGCCGCAGGGACAGACCCACACGACCTGGGAATAATGCAGCCCTGAGGGCGCTCCCAGCTGAAATGAAACTTGAAAGATGTCACCTGATACCATTGTAGAGCGGGTGTCGAAGTAGCTGACGATGTGCGATGAAGAGGCCGATCCTCACGAGCCACCGGAGCCCTGAGCCTCGGGAGGCTCTGGGGGTCCGGGCGGCTCCTCAAGGACCATCTCCATCTCTGCCAGGACTGCGTGGTGCCTGGCCTCCTGAGCTGCCAGAATGCTCTGCAGAAGACGCTGGTGAGCAGCAGCCGCGTTCGGCAGGCCGAAAGGCATGCGAACGTAGCTGTGTGGCGGACCCTCGCAGTGTCCCACGCGTGAAGGCCAAAAACGCTCCTGAGACGCGACTCGGCTGAGCCCTGGGTAGTCAATGCAAACGCGCAGCCCGCCATCCTCGCCTGGATGGGGAGCTACACCGGGTAGGTGGCGATCGCCGCGCATGACTCGTGATTCCTGCAGCTCCTGAGTGGCCTTGGTGATGAACTCCTGAGGGTTGAGCCCTCCTTGCCCCATGCCTTCCTGAGGAAAACGTGCCGCATAGCACGCCTCCATGTGGTGCCCGAGCGCCTCCCTCGTGATCTTGGCAAAGTTTGAGGCCCTCCAGGAGAGAGCCCCCGAGCCTTGCCCAAGGAGGGCGCCGGGTGTGCCTTCCTATGTGACGGAGGGAGGCGCCACTTGCATGGGCGCAGATCCTAACGCGGCGCCTCCGGAGATGCCTACCTCCTGAGGCCTTGAGCTAGGCGATGTCTTCTTCTTCTTAGGAACTACCTCGGGAGGGTTCTCACTCTTGTTGTATGGGTCCTCGACTGATACAGCTTGGAAGGCACACTCCAGAGAGCACACTGCATCCTTCTCTTCGCAGGGGACTATGATGATTCCGCCGCTTCCCGGCATCTTGAGGACATTGTAACCATGGTGAGTCACCGCCATGAACTTGGCCAGGGCTGGATACCCGAGGATGGCATTGTATGGCAGACAAATGTGGGCAACGTCGAAGTCTATGAGCTCGGTATGATAGTTCTTGCGCTGTCCGAAGGTGACAGGGAGGCGGACCTGCCCTATCGGAGTGGTGGAGCTGTCAGTGACTCCTGAGAAAGAAAGGCTTGGTTGGCTGAAGTTGGTCATAAGGCACTTGGAGGTAGTTGAACATCTCGACGGATAGAACGTTCAGTCCTACGCCGCCATCGATGAGGGTCCTAGTAACTTGCACATTGCTAATGACTAGGGAACAAAGCATTGGGAGGACACCATCTGTAGCCGCACACTTGAGCTGATCCACTGAGTTGAACATGATGGTGCACGTGGACCACCTGAGAGGGTGTGTGGCCTCGAACTTGGGGAGGACTGCATTCACCTCACGAGCAAACTGCTTGAAGATGCACTGAGAGGCTGGGGCCTGGGCACCGTCCAAGATGCAAGCGATAGCACATGGCTCCTGGAAGCCTCCAGCCCCCTCGTCCTGGTGGTGGTCATCATTCCTTCTTGGTGGTGGTGGTGGAGGAGGAAGGTCTGCGTTGCCCTGAGGGCGGTCCTCACGAGGCTGATCCCTCCAAGCCCCCTCGCAAGGCTGGTCCTACCAGCGGTCCTCGCGACGGCGGTCACACCACTCCTGGCGAGGGCCTCGGTCGTCCCACCGTCCTCCTCCTCGGTCGTAGCCCCGGTCGTTGTGCTCGAGGCGTCGACCGATGCGTCCTTCTCGAACGGCCCTGAGCTCCTAGCATTCGTTGGTGTTGTGGGTGTAGAGGTTGTGGTAGGCACAGAATCGGCTACCCCTGGACAACTCCGGCTGGTCCCTGTCGCGCTTTGTGTCTGGTTCTGCTGCGAGCACAGATGCTCCTTTGTGCTTCTCGTCCTTGTGTTGGGGAACGTAGTAATTTCAAAAAATTTCCTACGCACACGCAAGATCATGGTGATGCATAGCAACGAGAGGGGAGAGTGTTGTCTACGCCTCGTAGACCCGAAGCGAAGCGATCACAACGTAGAGGAAGTAGTCGACGTTCTCCTCGCGATCCGACCGATCCCGGCGCCGTTACTCGGCGCCCGAGTTCTTGACACACGTACAGCTCGATGACGTCCCTCGTACTCGATCCAGCCGAGTGTCGAGGGAGAGTTCCACAAGACGACGGCGTGGTGACGATCTTGATGTTTCACCGGCGCAGGGCTTCGCCTAAGCTTCATGACGGTATGACCGAGGTGGAATATGGTGGAGGGGCACCGACACGGCTAAGGAACGATCCGTAGATCAAACTTGTGTGTCCTAGGGTGCCCCCTGCCCCGTATATAAAGGAGGGAGGGGGAGGCCGGCCGGCCCCTATAGGCGCGCCAGGAGGGGGGAGTCCTCCTCCTAGTTGAGTAGGACTCCCTTTCCTAGTCCAACTAGGAAGGAGAAGGGGAAGGAAAGAGAGGAGAGGAGAGGGAAGGGGGCCCCCCCTCCTGTCCTATTCGGACTCCCACAGGCGCCACCTCCCGGTGCGGCCCTCTCTCTCCCTCTTGGCCCACTAAGGCCCATAACTTCCCCGGGGTTCCGCAACCCTCCCAAGCACTCCGGTTTTCTCCGAAACTTCCTAACCTTTCCGTGTCCGAATATAGCCATCCAATATATCAATCTTTATGTCTCGACCATTCCGAGACTCCTCGTCATGTCCGTGATCACATCCGGACTCGAACTTCTTCGTACATCAAAATACATAAACTCATAATAACCGCCATCGAAAACTTAAGCGTGCATGGACCCTACGGTTCAAGAACAATGTAGACATGACCGAGACACGCCTCCGGTCAATAACCAACAGCGGACCTGGATGCCCATATTGGTTCCTACATATTCTACTGAAGATCTTTATCGGTCAGACCGCATAACAACATACGTTGTTCCTTTGTCATCGGTATGTTACTTGCCCGAGATTCGATCGTCGGTATCCAATACCTAGTTCAATCTCGTTACGGCAAGTCTCTTTACTCGTTCCGTAATACATCATCTCACAACTAACTCATTAGTCGTAGTGCTTGCAAGGCTTCATGATGTGTATTACCGAGAGGGCCCAGAGATACCTCTCCGACAATCGGAGTGACAAAACCTAATCTCGAAATACGCCAACCCAACATCCGCCTTTGGAGACACCTGTAGTACTCCTTTATAATCACCCGATTACGTTGTGACGCTTTGGTAGCACCAAAGTGTTCCTCCGTAAACGGAGTTGCATAATCTCATAGTTACGGAACATGTATAAGTCATGGATAAAAGCAGTAGCAACATACTAAACGATCGTGTGCTAAGCTAATGGAATGGGTCATGTCAATCAGATCATTCTACTAATGATGTGACCTTGTTAATCAAATAACAACTCTTTGTTCATGGTTAGGAAACATAACCATCTTTGATTAACAAGCTAGTCTAGTAGAGGCACACTAGTGACATGTTGTTTGTTTATGCATTCACACATGTATCATGTTTCCGGTTAATACAATTCTAGCATGAATGATAAATATTTATCATGAAATAAGGAAACAAATAATAACTTTACTATTGCCTCTAGGGCATATTTCCTTGATCTCCCACTTGCACTAGAGTCAATAATCTAGATTACATAGTAATGATTCTAACACCCATGGAGTCTTGGTGCTGATCATGTTTTGCTCGTGGAAGAGGCTTAGTCAACGGTTCATGACATTCAGATCCGTATGTATCTTGCAAATCTCTATGTCTCCCACCGACTAAGTCCCGATGGAATTGAAGCGTCTCTTGATGTGCTTGGTCCTCTTGTGAAAGCTGGATTCCTTCGCTAAGGCAATTGCTCCAAGATTGTCACGTAAGATTTTCATTGGACCCGATGCACTAGGTATGACACCTAGATCGGATATGAACTCCTTCATCCGCACTCCTTCATTAGCTGCTTCCGGCTGCTATGTACTCCGCTTCACATGTAGATCCCGCCACGACGCTTTGTTTAGAACTGCACTAACCGACAGCTCCTCCGTTTAGTGTAAATATGTATCCGGTCTGCGATTTAGAATCGTCCGGATCGTGTCAAAGCTTGCATCAACGTAACTGCCACGATGAGCTCTTTGTCACCTCCATATACGAGAAACATATCCTTAGTCCTTTTCGTATTTCAGATGTTCTTGACCGCTGTCCATGATCCACTCTGGATTACTTTGGTACCTCCTGCTAAACTTATAGCAAGGCACACATCAGTCCAGTACACAAGATTGCATACATGATAGAGCCTATGGTGAAGCATAGGAACATCTTTCATTTTCTCTATCTTCTGCAGTGGTCGGGCATTAAGTCTTACTCAACTTCACACCTTGTAACACGTGCAAGAACCCTTTCTTTGCTTGATCCATTTTGAACTTCATCAAAATTTTGTCAAGGTATGTGCTTTGTGAAAGTCCAATTAAGCGTCTTGATCTATCTCTATAGATCTTAATGCCCAATATGTAAGCAGCTTCACCGAGGTCTTTCATTGAAAAACTCTTATTCAAGTATCCCTTTATGCTATCCAGAATTCTATATCATTTCCGATCAGCAATATGTCATCTACATATAATATCGTAAATGCTACTGAGCTCCCACTCACTTTCTTGTAAATACAAGCTTCTCCAAAAGTCTCAGACAAACCCAAATGCTTTGATCACACTATCAAAGCGCTTATTCCAACTCCGAGATGCTTGCACCAGTCCATAAATGGATCGCTGGAGCTTGCACACTTTGTTAGCTCCTTTGGATCGATAAAACCTTCGTTGCATCATATACAACTCTTCTTCCGTAAATCCATTCAGAATGCGTCTTTACATCCATTTGCCAAATTTCAAAATCATAAAATGCGGCAATTGCTAACATGATTCGGACAGACTTAAGCATCGCTACGGGTGAGAAGGTCTCATCGTAGTCAATCCCTTGAACTTGTCGAAACCCTTTGCGACAAGTCGAGCTTTGTAGACGATAATATTACCGTCGGCGTCGGTCTTCTTCTTGAAGATCCACTTGTTTTCTATTGCTTGCCTACCCTCGAGCAAGTCAACCAAAGTCCATACTTTGTTTTCATACATGGATCCCATCTCGATTTCATGGCCTCAAGCCATTTTATGGAATCTGGGCTCACCATCGCTTCTTCATAGTTCGTAGGTTCATCATGATCTAGTAGCATGATTTCCGAAACAGGATTACCGCACCACTCAGTGCGGATCTTATTCTGGTTGATCTACGAGGTTCTGCGAAGAACTTGATCTCAAGTTTCATGATCAACATCATCAACTTCCTCACTACTTGGTGTAGATGTCTCGAAACCGGTTTCTGCGATTAACTACTTTCAAGTAAGGGAGAAGGTACAATTACCTCATCAAGTTCTACTTTCCTCCCACTCACTTCTTTCGAGAGAAACTCCTTCTCTAGAAAGGATCCATTCTTAGCAACGAATGTCTTGCCTTCGGATCTGTGATAGAAGGTGTACCCAACTGTCTCCTTTGGGTATCCTATGAAGACACATTTCTCGATTTGGGTTCGAGCTTATCGTTTGAAGCTTTTTCACATAAGCATCGCATCCCCAAACTTTAAGAAACGACAACTTTGGTTTCTTGCTAAACCACAGTTCATAAGGTGTCGCCTCAACGGATTTCGACGGTGTTATATTTAGTGTGAATGCGGCCGTCTCTAGAGCATAACCCCAAAACGATAGCGGTAAATCAGTAAGAGACATCATAGATCGCACCATATCTAGTAAAGTACGATTCTGACGTTCGGACACACCATTACGTTGTGGTGTTCCGGTGGCGTGAGTTGCTAAACTATTCCGCATTGTTTCAAATGAAGACCAAACTCGTAACTCAAATATTCACCTCCACGATCGATCGTAGAAATTTAATTTTCTTGTTACGATGATTTTCAACTTCACTCAAATTCTTTGAATTTTTCAAATGTTTCAGACTTATGTTTCATTAAGTAGATATACCCATATCTCGCTTAAGTCATCTGTGAAGGTGAGAAAATAACGATATCCGCCACGAGCCTCAACATTCATTGGACCACATACATCCGTATGTATGATTTCCAACAAATCTGTTGCTCTCTCCATAGTACCGAGAACGGGTTCTAGTCATCTTGCCCATGAGGCACGGTTCAAGTGCCAAGTGATTCATAATCAAGTGACTCCAAAAGTCCATCAAGATGGAGTTTCTTCATGCGCTTTACACCGATATGACCTAAACGGCAAGTGCCACAAATAAGTTGCACTATCATTATCAACTCTGCATCTTTTGGTTTCAACATTATGAATATGTGTATCACTACTATCGAGATTCATCAAAATAGACCACTCCTCAAGGGTGCATGACCATAAAAGATATTACTCATATAAATAGAACAACCATTATTCTCTCGATTTAAATGAATAACCGTCTCGCATCAAACAAGATCCGGATATAATGTTCATGCTCAACGCAGCACCAAATAACAATTATTTAGGTCTAAAACTAATCCCAAGGTAGATGTAGAGGTAGCGTGCCGACCGCGATCACATCGACTTTGGAACCATTTCCCACGCGCATCGTCACCTCGCCCTTTGCCGTGTTCGCAATCCGTAGTCCTGCTTGAGTTGCAAATATTAGCAATGTAACCAAGATCAAATACCAGTGCTATCGAGCTCTAGTAAGGTACACATCAATAACATGTATATCACATATACCTTTGTTCACCTTGCCATCCTTCTTATCCGCCAAATACTTGGGGCAGTTCCGCTTCAAAGGACCGATGCGCTTGCGAGAAGCACTTTCGATTTCAGTTTAGGTCCAGACTTGGGTTTCTTCTCCCGAGCAGCAACTTGCTTGCTGTTTTTCTTGAAGTTCCTTCTTCTTCCCTTTGCCTTTCTTCTTGAAACTAGTGGTCTTATTGACCATCAACACTTGATGCTCCTTCTTGATTTCTACCTCCGCAGCCTTTAGCATTGCGAAGAGCTCGTATAGTCTTTACTAACCCTTGCATATTATAGTTCATCACGAAGCCTTTGTAGCTTGGTGGCGTGATTGAAGAATTACATCAATGACACAATCATCCGGAAGATTAACTCCCAATTGTGTCAAGTGATTGTAGTACCCGGACATTCCGAGTATGTGCTCACTAATGTAACTATTCTCCTCCATCTTGCAGCTATAGAACTTATTGGAGACTTCATATCTCTCAATCCGGGCATTCTGTTGGAATATCAACTTCAACTCTGAAACATCTCATATGCTCCATGACGCTCAAAACGTCGTTGAAGTCCCGGTTCTAAGCCGTAAAGCATGGCACAATCGAACTATAGAGTAGTCATCACTTTGCTCGCCAGACGCTCACAACATCCGTGTTGCTCCAAAGAAGAGTCTGCACCTAGCGGTGCATCCAGGGCGTAACTCTTCATGCAGCAATGAGGATGATCCTCAAATTACGGACCCAATCCGTAATTGCTACCATCATCTTTCAACTTTGCTTTCTCAAGGAACGCATTAAAATTCAACGGAACAACAAAGACGAGCCATCTATCTACAATCAAACATAAACAAGCAAGATACTATCAGTACTAAGTTCATGATAAATTTAAGTTCAATTAATCATATTACTTAAGAACTCCCACTTAGAAAGACATCTCTAGTCGCCTAAGTGATCACGTGATCCAAATCAACTAAACCATAACCGATCATCACGTGAAATGGAGTAGTTTTCAATGGTGAACATCTTATGTTGATCATATCTACTATATGATTCACGCCGACCTTTCGGTCTCCGTGTTCCGAGGCCATATCTGCATATGCTAGGCTCGTCAAGTATAACCCGAGTATTCTGCGTGTGCAAAACTGGCTTGCACCCGTTGTAGATGGACGAGAGCTTATCACACCCGATCATCACGTGGTGTGCAGGCACGATTTAACTTTGGCAACGGTGCATACTGGGAGAACACTTCTTGATAATTTAGTGAGAGATCATCTTATAATGCTACCGTCAATCAAAGCAAGATAAGATGCATAAAGGATAAACATCACATGCAAATCAATATAAGTGATATGATATGGTCATCATCATCTTGTGCTTCGTGATCTTCATCTCCGCAAAGCACCACCATGATCACCATCGCCATCGGCGCGACACCTTGATCTCCGTCGTAGCATCGTTGTCGCCTCGCCAATCTTATGCTTCTACGACTATCGCTACCGCTTAGTGATAAAGTAAAGCATTACTGAAGCGATTGCATTGCATACAATAAAGCGACAACCATATGGCTCCAGCCGATTGCCGATAACTTCGGTTACAAAACATGATCATCTCATACAATAAAATATAGCATCACGCCTTGACCATATCACATCACAACATGCCCTGCAAAAACAAGTTAGACGTCCTCTACTTTGTTGTTGCAAATTTTACGTGGCTGCTACGGGCTTAAGCAAGAACCAGTCTCACCTCGCATCAAAACCACAACGATACTTCGTCAAATAGACTCCGTTTAACCTTCTCAAGGACCGGCGTAGCCACACTCAGTTCAACTAAAGTGAGAGAGACAGACACCCACCAGTCACCTTTAAGCAACGAGTGCTCATGGCGGTGAAACCAGTCTCGCGTAAGCGTACGCGTAATGTCGGTCCGGGCCGCTTCATCTCACAATACCGCTGAACCAAAGTATGACATGCTGGTAGGTAGTATGACTTGTATCGCCCACAACTCACTTGTGTTCTACTCATGCAAAACATCAAACCATAAAAACCTAGGCTCGGATGCCACTGTTGGGGAACGTAGTAATTTCAAAAAATTTCCTACGCACACGCAAGATCATGGTGATGCATAGCAACGAGAGGGGAGAGTGTTGTCTACGCACTCGTGAGACCCGAAGCGAAGCGATCACAACGTAGAGGAAGTAGTCGACGTTCTCCTCGCGATCCGACCGATCCGGCGCCGTTATTCGGCGCCCAGAGTTCTTGACACACGTACAGCTCGATGACGTCCCTCGTACTCGATCCAGCCGAGTGTCGAGGAGAGTTCCGTCAAGACGACGGCGTGGTGACGATCTTGATGTTTCACCGCGCGAGGCTTCGCCTAAGCTTCGACGGTATGACCGAGGTGGAATATGGTGGAGGGGGCACCGCACACGGCTAAGGAACAATCCGTAGATCAAACTTGTGTGTCTAGGGTGCCCCCTGCCCCGTATATAAAGGAGGGAGGGGGAGGCCGCCGCCCCTATAGGCGCTGCCAAGGAGGGGGAGTCCTCCCTAGTTGAGTAGGACTCCCTTTCCTAGTCCAACTAGGAAGGAGAAGGGGAAGGAAAGAGAGGAGAGGGAGAGGAAGGGGGCCGCCCCTCCTTGTCCTATTCGGACTCCCACAGGCGCCACCTCTGGTGCGGCCCTCTCTCTCCCTCTTGGCCCACTAAGGCCCATAACTTCCCCGGGGTTCCGGCAACCCCCCGGCACTCCGGTTTTCTCCGAAACTTCCTAACCTTTCCGTGTCCGAATATAGCCATCCAATATATCAATCTTTATGTCTCGACCATTCCGAGACTCCTCGTCATGTCCGTGATCACATCCGGGACTCGAACTTCTTTGGTACATCAAAATACATAAACTCATAATAACCGCCATCGAAACCTTAAGCGTGCGGACCCTACGGTTCGAGAACAATGTAGACATGACCGAGACACGTCTCCGTCAATAACCAACAGCGGGACCTGGATGCCCATATTGGTTCCTACATATTCTACGAAGATCTTTATCGGTCGAGACCGCATAACAACATCGTTGTTCCTTTGTCATCGGTATGTTACTTGCCCGAGATTCGATCGTCGGTATCCAATACCTAGTTCAATCTCGTTACGCAAGTCTCTTTACTCGCTCAGTAATACATCATCTCACAACTAACTCATTAGTCGTAGTGCTTGCAAGGCTTCAATGATGTGTATTACCGAGAGGGCCCAGATACCTCTCCGACAATCGGAGTGACAAAACCTAATCTCAAATACGCCAACCCAAAATCTGCCTTTGGAGACACCAGTAGTACTCCTTTATAATCACCCGATTACGTTGTGACGCTTGGTAGCACCAAAGTGTTCCTCCGTAAACGGAGTTGCATAATCTCATAGTTACGTGAACATGTATAAGTCATGGATAAAAGCAGTAGCAACATACTAAACGATCGTGTGCTAAGCTAATGGAATGGGTCATGTCAATCGATCATTCTACTAATGATGTGACCTTGTTAATCAAATAACAACTCTTTGTTCATGGTTAGGAAACATAACCATCTTTGATTAACAAGCTAGTCTAGTAGAGGCACACTAGTGACATGTTGTTTGTTTATGCATTCACACATGTATGATGTTTCCGGTTAATACAATTCTAGCATGAATGATAAATATTTATCATGAAATAAGGAAATAAATAATAACTTTATTATTGCCTCTAGGGCATATTTCCTTCACCTTGGTCTTGGCTTTCTTCTCTTCTGGGTCAGCAGCTGGAAGCTCGAGAAGGGAGAGGCACCCCTCCTCAGCTCTCGCGCACTTGGTCGCTAGGTTGAATAGCTCCAGGGATGTGCACAGATCCTCGTGGATAGCGAGCTCCTCCTTCATCTTGACGTCACGGACGCCGTCAGAGAATGCTGAGATGATGGCCTCCTCGGTCACCTTGGGAATCTTGAGGCGAGCATTGTTGAAGCGTTGGATGTACTTCTGCAAGGTCTCTCTAGGTTGTTGCTTGATGCGGCGCAGGTCACCCACGACTGGAGGACGGTCGCGAGTGCCCTGGAAGTTGGCGATGAAGCGGGTGCACATCTCGTCCCAAGAGGAGATCGAGCCGGGAGGAAGGTTCAGGAGCCAGGTGCGGGCTCCGTCCTTGAGCGCCATGGGAAACCAGTTCGCCATGACCTTTTCGTCTCCGTTGGCCGCCTCGATGCCCAGCTCATAGAGCTGGAGGAACTCTGCGGGGTCGGCGGTGCCGTCGTAGCGAGGAGGCAGATCCGGCTTGAACTTGCCCGGCCAGGCGACACTACGTAGCTCGGTGGTGAAGGCGCGATAGCCTGCAGTGGCCACCGAAGCCCTTTGCAGACGCGGGGCTTGCTCTTGGAGATTCCTGCGCGCCGCCGCCAGGGGCAGCGTGGGGTATTGACGTGCTGGCGCGGGGATGCGGTCTGGACGTGCTGGAGCGGGGAGCACGCGAGCACCTTCTTGAGGTCGAGGGATCTCTTAGCAGCTCCTTTCTTGCCGCGCAGGCACTGGACGCGGCGGGTCTCGTCCAGGGGCCGCACGCCTTGGAGCCAGGGCACCTTCTTGGGAAGGAGGTGGCGGAGGCACCTCCTGAGCTGCATCACCCACTCGGGACGAAGGGCAAGGCAGCGAGAGGGACGGCGCAGGGAAGCCCCCTACGGCGCTGAAGAGCTCGGTGATGCGAGCGAGCCAATCCTCGTAGAGGTCGTCGACGGGGCGGTAGTGCAGGAGCTCACGTGCCAGGAGCAACACGGCTTGTGCGTCCGTGGGAGCGCGACAGGCGTGAGACGACGAACCAGCTGGAGTTAGCGACAGCGTGGCGGTGCGGCCTTCCCGCCGCACCGAGGGATGCAGCGACGATGCTTGCTGCTCGTTCCCCGCCGGGCCGGTGGCGGCGTTGGCGGCAGCGATGGAGAACGACGGGGAGGCCCACCGACGGGAGCCGTCTGAGTGACGCGGGTGGCGAGAGAAGCCCGACGCTTGGCGCGAGCTTGGCGAGCATCTGCCATGGATGCGACGAACGATGGAACGCGGAACAGCGGAAGAAAGATTCCGGCGCACCCCTACCTGGCGCGCCAAATGTCGGATATCGGGTTCCGGCAAAACCCTTAAGGTTTGAACTCTGGGGTGCGCATGAAGATCTACTCCCTATCAATCCACGCCCCAACGTCTCGCCGTGAATCTAAACTACACGATGAACAACACAAGGGACACAAGGTTTATACTAGTTCGGGCCACTGTTCTGGTGTAATACCCTACTCTAGTGTGTGGTGTGGTGGATTGCCTCTGGGGCTGATGATGAACAGTTACAGAGGAAGAACAGCCTCGCGAGAGGTGTTCTTGAGCTGGTGCGGTGTTATGCTTGGGATGGATCCGATCAGCTCTGGATGAGATGATCTCTAGTGTGGTGGCTATCTCTATTTATAGAGGCCCTGGTCCTCTTCCCAAATATTGAGTGGGAAGGGAGCCAACAACAGCCATTTTGAAGGGGAACGGCTAGTACAAGTTATCCTAACTAAAGTTGATCTTCGTCTGCCAAAGGCACTGGCGATGACGCCGTCTTGGGCTCCACGGTGACCTCCGTCCTGCCGCTCTGCTGGTCTTGGTCTTGTTGCACCGATATGGTAACCTTTGCTTGATGCCTCGGTACTCCGCGCCTGCGCTTGCTCCCTTTGCACCAAAGAGGAAACGAGGACACTGCGCGGGCTGGCGCCCCCCTAGCGCCCGCCTGGTCTTGATCGTCATGGCTTGCGTCATGAGCACCTCGCGAGGTATTCCTTGCCTTGATCTCTCTGCCTCCTCGCGAGCCTGCCTGGTGAGGCCGCCCCTGAGGAAGCCTTGTGCCGTCTGCCCCGCGAGGCTTGGCCCCTCGCGAGGGTCTTGAGCTTGGGTTGATGAAGACGGGCCATGTTGGGCCACTGCTTGAGCCACGCCGCAGGCCGCAGGTAGGCAAGTCTGGGGACCCCCGTTCCTAGAACACCGACAAACAAAGAGCCACAGAAACACCTTTTTCGCCACCGCAAGCTTCTGTTCTCCCGCGATCCCATCTGGAGGCCTTTTCCGATACTCTGACGGAGGGTAAATTGATCAGGGAGGTCTTCTACATCATCCTTGCTGCCTTCCGATGATGCGTGAGTAGTTCACCACAGACCTACGGGTCCATACATGGCTTCTTCTCTCTCTTTTATCTTCAATACAAGGTTCTCCTCTATGTTCTTGGAGTTCTATCCGATGTAACCTTTGTTTGCGGTGTGTTTGTTCAGATTTGATGGATCGTGGGTTTATGATCTGAATATTCATGAGAAGTAATTGAGTCTATTCTGAACTTTATTATGCATGATTGTTATAGCTTTGAATTTCTCTCTGGTCTATCCATTTGGTTGGCCAACTAGATTGATTTATCTTCAGTGGGAGAGGTGCTTTGTGATGGCTTCAATCTTGCGGTGCTCTATATCCTAGTGACAGAAGGGGACAAGACATGTATTTGTATTGTTGCCATTAAGGGTGAAACGATGGAATTTATTCATATTGATTGGGGTTACTTTGTCTACATCATGTCATCTTGCTTAAGGCGTTACTCCGTTTTTCATGAATTTAATACCATAGATGCATGTTGGATAGAGACCGATTGGTGGAGTAATAGTAGTAGATGCAGGTTGGAGTCGGTGTACTTGTCTCGGACGTGACGCTTATATACATGATCATCGACTTGGATATCGGCATTGTAAGTGCATCTAGTGCCCCTTAGTGATTTTGGTGTATTGAAGACTTATAGGTTAAGGGACTAATTTGTTTGTGAGTGTACACAGGTTCTATAAGTCGATGAGGAGTTTGATATTTACAGTGAAAGTCGGCCCCTAAAAATGAATGTCTTCGGCTGAAGACTTTGGTTCTCCTGAAGACTTTGAAAGTGAAGAAATTGGTGTGACCTTGAAGACTTCGATATTCATGTGAGGAATCTGAAGCGTGAAGACTTCTGTTTTTGTAGTTTCATTTTCTCTTTCTTGAGTCATAGGAAACACTGCATTGTTAAAGGGGGTCGAGGTAATGCTAAGGAAACCGATTTCCAAGTGATGCTCATCTCAAAATCCTACACCTACCCAATCCTTTGAGTGAAGCCATTGGGAATCTCATATTAGTTCAGTCAATTTCTTCAATGACAGAGACGAAGATCTTCTGGTCTCTAAGGAATTTGTTCTGACTGAGGAGTTAGGAATCCGCCAGTATGGATTGCCTACACAGTGAGGAACATGATAGCCTTGAGGAATTCGAACCTCAAATCCGACCGTTGTTATGCCGCGCGCCAACTGTCCCAAAATATCCTACCACCTAACGGTCATATCAGACAAGGGCATTTATGTCTTATCATGTCGGGCTGCTCCCTAGGCTATAAATAGCCGCCCCCTACAACCACTAGCTGGTTGGCTGCTCCGAGAGAAACTGACACTTGTCATTTGAGAGCATCGCATCCTCCGAGGACTTTGAGCAAAAATCATCAAGTGAGGAAAACCCAAATCCCAAACCCAAACCTACAAACCCCAAAGTGATTAAGCATCACTGAAGAGATTGTTCCTGTGTGGAACCGATGCTTGTTACCTTTGAGGACTGTGTATCCTCCAGACGGTTAGGCATCATGGTCTGAGCATCCAAGAGGAATTGTGGATTGCCGAGTGACCAAGTCTGTGAAGGTTTGGAAGTCACCTATGAAGACTTACCACTAATGTTGGGCGAGGTCTGTGTGATCCTAGCTCAAGGAGAATACGGTGAGGACTGTGTGTCCAGGACTGTGTGTCCTCGAGTTTAAATACTCAGCTGCTCCAACCAGATGTACAACTGTAACAACAGTTGGAACTGTTCTACCAAATCATTGTCTTCACCAAGCCAACTGGTTCTATTTCCTCAACCCTTTCATTTCCTCAGTTATGTGTTGATGAACCTGATCATTACTGTTTGAAGACTTTGACTGAAGACTTTCTCTAATTCCTCAATCCTATTTCTTCGGTCTATTTTGTCTTCACCCTGATTATCCTGTGTTTACGCTTTCTGTACTCTATGTTTGTCTTTCATTTCATCATGATGACTATGATGTTGCTCTGTTATGCTTATACCTGAGTACTTATTCCACTGCAAGTAGTTCTTCACTTAGGAATTTCCTCACCCTGAAATTCCTCAGTGAAGAATTCATAAAAATCGCTTATTCACCCCCCCCCCCCTCTAGTCGGCGTAATGCACTTTCAATTGGTATTAGAGCAAGGTACTCGCTTGTTCTGTGTGATTTTGGTTTATCGCTTGGAGTTTTAGTTATGTCGACTGCAGGAATGAGGAGTGTGTCCTGCCCCATCTTTGACAGTCATGAGTATCCCAAGTGGAAGGCCATGATGAAGAAGCAACTCATGGTGATGAACAGCGAACTGTGGACCGTCACTGAGATTGGTATTACCGATCTATGCAAGATGGCAGAGGCTGATGACATTCGCAAGTACACTCTACTCAACCTCACAACGAAGGATGTCATCTGCTCCTGTTTGTCCCAAAATCAGTTCAGGAACATCATGCATCTCAACCAAGCAAAGCTAATCTGGTACTGACTCTCTGAGGTCTACGAAGGCCATCATACTCGTCATGATCCTTGGTTTGAGGATTTCAAGGAATCACTCAAGGAGATGACTTTCGCACCTGAATCATCATCCTCTTCACCATGCCTTATGGCGAAGGGTGCCAAGGTAATAGAATGCTACCTTTCTGAATCTAGTGATGATGAATCAGGTGATGAATTTGGCCCCAGCTATGTCAAACTTGCTTCCCTTGCCACCAAACAACAAAGAGCACTTGAAAAAGTTCAAAACATGCTAGATGAAAGTGATGATATGTTGGGCGAGGAATTGGATCAAACTAAGGCTTTGACTGATAGTCTTCAAAAACTTCAGTTAAAGTTTGGAAACCTTCAAAATCATCATAACACTCTCTTAACTGATCATGAGAAGCTTTCTTATGAATTTCTTCAGAGAAAGTAAGATCTTGAGAAGTTAAAAGCGAGTTATGAAGATCTTCAGAAGGAAAACGATTCATTGCTTGCTCAACAGATTAGTTTCGCCCAGAAAGAATTTATTCCACCATGTCTTAAATGCATTGAGCGTGAATCTACTAATTCATCACCTGAATGTTCAAATGCTTCTATTGCTGCAAATTCTTCAACTGTCTCTGTGGTCACAAATTCCTCATCTGAGGATACCACATGTATCACTGACGATAATGTGACATGCATTTACAAAAGCCTCAAAGGGCATCAGACTCTATGTGATGTCCTCAAAAAGCAGATCTTGAACAGGAACCCTTGGAAAGAGGGTATTGCCTTTGAGAGGAAACTCAATGCTGATTGGACCTACTGGAAACCTGAGCAGTATCCCAAAACTTCATGGGTTGCTGCGAAAGGACCTCCTGTAGATCCATGCACTTTATCCGGCTTTACGTCTGATTCTTCATATTCCTCTCATGAGTCATTTGACTCCAACTATTAACTGTTTAAGAATCAGAATGGTGAAGTATTTGCTCAATATGTTGGAACTAACTACAGGAACGGTCCCCCTATGAAGAAAATCTGGGTTCCAAAAAGATGCCTTGAAAATCTTCAGGTGAATGTCATCATGACACCACCAATGAAGAATAGGAACCCCAGATCAAATTCTTCATATGGACCAAATTCTTCTTATGGATCCAAGTCCTCATATGGACCATATTCCTCATATGAATCAAATTCCTCACATGGATCAAAATCCTCACATGAACATCATCGTGCTAACACTTCTGTTTCGCAGAGAAAGTCTAAAGGCTATGAATATGTGCATTATTATTCAAACCAATATGTTCATAAGTCCTCGAAGAATTTCTCTGCTTATTCATATGCTTATCCTAACCACTCTTCTGTGAAACGAAGTGCACTGGCTTTTATGCCATCGTTTTCTTATGGAGCTCGCGGAATGATGAATTCTTTGCCACCCCTCTAGATGTGGGTGGTGAAGAGAAAGAACTAATCTCTTATGCAGGGTCAGGTCTCCAGATGAACATATGCGTCTGAAGAATTTGCTGCAGACCTGAATGCGCTTGAAAGGACGCAAGCTAATCATGAAGAAATGAATCATTCATTTCTCACGTACTCATATTGCTATATCTGTTACTATTGATGAAATTGATATCATATTCTTCACTGATGAAGTATATGGGTTCGTAAGTTGCACTAATTCATCTGCAGGATGAACAACCCAAAGCTACTGAGTGGGTCCTCAACAGTGGATGTACAAATCACATGACTGGTGACAGAAGCTTGTTGATGGACACTGATTTGTCACCATCTCATCTGAAGCATATCACCTACACTCACAAAGGCAAAAGCAAGGTATTGGGTCTAGGTAAGGTTGCAATCTCAAAGGATAAACACATGGACAAGGTCATGCTTGTTGAGTCCTTAGGATTCAATCTTATGTCTGTCTCAATGCTTTGTGATCTTGATATGGTTGTTGTCTTTGGCAAATTTCGTTGCCTTGTGCTAATGGAATCTAACAACTCCAAAGTCTTTGAAGGCTTTAGGAAAGGAGACTTGTATATTGTTGATTTCTCTGCAGGACCACAGCCTGCCACATGTCTACTTGCAAAAGCTTCAGAATGCTGGTTATGGCATCGACAACTTGGTCATGCTGGGATGAGGAACTTGCATACACTCGCGAAGAAGCACGTCATTGGCATCGAGGGTGTCAAATTCCTCAAAGATCATCTTTGTGGGGCTTGTGAGGCTGGAAAGATCACCAGAGCCAAGCATCCCTCGAAGACTATCATGACCACTTCTCGTCCCTTTGAATTACTTCATATGGATCTATTTGGCCCTACTCATTATGCCACGTTCACTAGTTCTACATCATTATATGGCTTTGTCATAGTTGATGACTATTCTTGTTACACATGGGTGCATATCATCACTTACAAAAATGAAGTGCAGGAAGTCTTTAGACGATTTTCCTCAAGGGCTTCCACTAACTTCGACGTGAAGATCAATCATATCAAAAGTGATAATGGAACTGAGTTCAAGAACACTAGCCTCGATGAATATCTCGATATGCTTGGTATTACTCACGAATTGTCTGCTCCTTATACTCCTCAGCAGAATGGCGTCGTGGAGCGCAAGAACGGGAATCTTGTTGAGATGGCCTGCACTATGCTTAATGAATACAAGACGCCTCCGCATTTCTGGCCTGAAGCAATTGATAATGCGTGCCACATCATCAACAGGGTATACCTTCACAAGTTCTTCAAAAAGACCTCATACGAACTCCTCACTGACAAGAAACCCAATGTAAATTATTTCAAAGTCATCGGTGCTAAATGCTGGATTAGAGATACTCACCATCACTCTAAATTTGCACCGAAAGCACATGAGGGTTTCATGCTTAGTTACAGAAAGGACTCGCACACCTACAGAGTCTTCAACATCAATCATCACAAGGTTGTTCAAACTGTAGATGTGCGGTTCGATGAAACTAATGGCTCGCAAAGAGAGCACCTACCTCCTGTGCTAAATGAAATGTCACCTGAGGAATCCATCAAGTTCAAAGCTACTGAGGATGTCATCCCTACCAAAGAATCTATAGAAGAAGTCATTCCTAATCGTGAAGAAAATCATGCTGGTGTTGCTGAAGAAACTGGTTCTGAAGAAACTGCTGGGCCTAAGCAAAGTCGTCAACCCGCACATCCTCACATAGCAAACGAAGTGCAGATCGAGAAGATCATCAATGACATTCGTGCACCAGGTCCCCTCACGCGCTCAAAAGCTTCACATTTATCTAACTTTTGTGGGCATTTTGCATTTGTCTCTATCACAGAGCCCACTAAAGTAGATGAAGCATTAATGGAATCCGAGTGGATTCAAGCCATGCAAGATGAATTGCATCAATTCGAGCTCAACAATGTGTGGGAGCTTGTCAAGCGACCAGACCCACGCAAGCACAACATCATCGGTACCAAATGGATCTACCGCAACAAACAAGACGAAAATGGCCTCGTGGTGAGGAATAATGCTCGTCTTGTAGCTCAAGGCTACACACAGGTTGAAGGAATTGATTTCGATGAAACTTTTGCACCTGTTGCTAGACTTGAGGCTATTCGCATATTGCTCACTTACGCTAACCATCATAATATCATCTTACATCAAATGGATGTGAAAAGTGCATTCCTCAATGGTAAGCTTGAGGAAGAAGTATATGTTGCTCAACCACCAGGTTTTGAGGATCCAAAATTTCCAGATCACATCTACAGACTCAAGAAGGCCCTCTATGGTCTCAAGCAAGCACCTCGGGCGTGGTATGACACACTGAAGGAATTCCTCATGAAGAAAGGCTTCAAACCCGGTTCACTTGACCCAACTCTTTTCACCAAAACATATGATGATGAATTATTCGTGTGCCAAAT
This sequence comes from Aegilops speltoides, assembly GCA_021437245.1. Taxonomy (NCBI): domain Eukaryota; kingdom Viridiplantae; phylum Streptophyta; class Magnoliopsida; order Poales; family Poaceae; genus Aegilops; species Aegilops speltoides. The sequence continues at coordinate 388,844,348 of CM038143.1, forward strand.
ATATGTTGATGATACTATCTTTGGATGTACTAACCAACATTACAGTGATGAATTTGCCTATATGATGAGTGAAGAATATCAATGTCTAAGATGGGAGACTTGAAATTCTTCTTAGGTCTTCAGATTCGTCAACAATACAATGGCATATTCATATCTCAGGAGAAATACCTCAAGGATGTGTTGAGGAAATTCGGCATGCAAGATTGCAAAGGCATCAAAATTCCTATGCCCACAAATGGCCATCTATGCACTGATGAAAATGGTAAAGACTTCGATCAAAAGGTATACCGCTCCATGATTGACTCTTTATTGTACCTATGTGCATCTAGGCCGGATATTATGCTTAGTGTTTGCATGTGTGCCCGATTTCAAGCTACACCGAAGGAATCACACCATAAGGTTGTGAAGCATATTCTTCGATATCTAGCTCACACACTAACACTTGGATTATGGTATCCCAAGGGCTCTTCCTTTGATCTCATTGGATATTCAGACTCTGACTATGCTGGCGATCGGGTGGACCGCAAGTCAACGTCAGGCACATGTCATTTCCTCGGACGATCCTTGGTATGTTGGTCCTCTAAGAAGCAGAATTGCGTATCACTCTCCACTGCAGAAGCTGAGTACACTACTGCTGGATCTTGCTGTGCTCAATTACTATGGATGAAGCAAACACTCAAGGACTATGGCATCAACGTGAAGAATGTGCCACTCTACTGCGACAATGAGAGTGCTATCAAGATTGCACACAACCCAGCAGTTCAGCACTTGAAGACAAAGCACATCCAGATTCGTCATCATTTTCTTTGTGACCATGTGTTGAAGGGCAACATCTCCATCGACCACGCAAGTACTGAAGACCAACTGGCCGATATCTTCACAAATCCCTTGGATGAGAAGAGATTTAGCAAGTTGCAGTGTGAGCTAAATATCCTAGACTTCAAGTGTTCTTAGAAAAGGACACACATCCTAACACTTATGTTGACTTGATGACTTAGATGTGCAACACACGAAGTAATGTTTTTCTTCAATCAATGAAGACTAACCCTCTAAGTGTGAAGAAATTAATGAAAAAATTGATTCTCAGAACCCTACGAGAATTGTGCGCGGTGTCTGAAATCAGCTTTCTTATACGGTGGGTTACGCCACCAACCAAAGTTGAAAATTCTTCGATTTGAGTTTTTCTTCATTTTTGAAATTCCTCAGTTTTTCAAATTCTTCAACTTTGCATTGTCTTCACTCTTTACGTCGTTGTTCTTCATTTAACTATATATATATATATATATATGTGTGTGTGTGTGTGTGTGTGTGTGTGTGTGTGTGTGTGTGTGTGTGTGTGTGTGTGTGTGTGTGTATGAGTTTATGTCCTCTACAGCATTCACTTATTGCTAATTCTTCAAGTTGACTTTTCTGCTAAGTGAATGTGATCGGACCCTTCCCCTTCTATGCTAAACTCAACCCAGTCTGTTCAGAAATTCTTCATGCGTGTTCTATTTGAAACTCGTTCAAATTCTTGGTTGTGTCCTTGTCAGCTGAAGAAATTGCGAACGAAACTTTAAAATATTCTTATCCGAATTTTCGGCTTTTGCCGCTCAAACCGTTATGCACTCCACGGTATACTTATCTGTTCACCCACGATATCACATGATCTCCACCTCTCAGTACGTGGGTGACACATGTCGCGCGAATGAGAAGGGTCAGGGGCACATTCGTCCAAATTCTTCGGGCGAACAATTTTTCACCTCAGCTATAAATACCCCCTTCCCTTCCTCATTTCACTTTTACTCCACTCAACCTCACTCCCTCGCTCGAGCTTCTCAAGCCCTAGCACCGCCGCTACCTCCATCGTCGTCGGTGAGGAAGAGCTTCATCGCCGACCTCGTTGTCGTACGTCGCGCGGTCGCGAAATCTTCCCTCCGCCGCCGCCGTAGACGTCTTCCTCCGCCAAGTTAGGGCGTGGAAGATTCGAGACGACGAACTTCTAAATCTACACCTCTTGTTCGTCGTGTTCTTCATCAAGGGTAATTAAAATTTACTTTTACCGCATTTATTCTACTGCTGATTTTCATCAAATCTTCAAAAGGTGTTTATTCTTCAACCTCCACACTCTAAAACACCTAGCACAAATCTTCAGTTCTTGATCTGTTTCTCTAAGTGACATTTTTCTTCATGATTCCTCAACTGTGTGAACCTCACAATCCGCAAAACTCTGGAACCTAAGTCAAAGAACGCTTAGTGAAATTCTTCAAGACACATCGGGTCAATTTCCTCTTGTTCAGCTTTGCAAAAACTTCTAAGAACGCATATGACCTCTCCAAATTCTTTGCACCTATACTCTATTCACATGTACACATGTCTGCTGCTGAATCACTAGGTTCTCATCAACTTAACTCATTTGCAGCGTTCCTCGAAGAAAAGTTGCATACTTCTTCAGAGAACTCGATTGTGCAAATTCCTCAGCTGAAGAAAATGGCAGATGGTAAAAGGCCTCAGAAAGGAGGAAAGAAGTTTGAAGTTAATACTGCTTTTGAGATCCCTGTAGACATCTATGCAGGGTATTGCACGCCTGATGAGGCAACTCATGGCAAGGAGACAAAGAATGATCGCAAAGTGCGCATTCAGAGGATTGAAAGAAGATGGGCAAGAGAGTGGAGGGAGTACAGATATGTCACTCCCAAATACATGAAGAAATTCGCTCTTAACCCTCCATGCTCAAGACCTCCTCTGCCACCTGGGCAAAGAGTTGATCCAACAAGCCTTAACCATGGTGAGGATTATGCTGATGAATGGGCCAGGCGGCAAGCTAAATTGGCCAAGCAGGCCAAAGAAGCAATGAAGAAATTTAATGAGGATTCTGCTGTTGTCGCTGCCGCTGCTGAGGCTTCTTTAAGCAAGAAGGCTATGCCAAAGAAGCCAGCCAAGAAACCACCTTCCTTAGCAATGCCCTTACGGCCAAGTTCTTCTTCAATGCCCTCATGGCCAATCTCCTCATTGCCACCAAGGCAAATTCCTCAAGCTGCACAAATTCCTCGGGTTTCAAAACCCTCAGCTCCTCCGGCAAATTTCTCAGCACCGTGCATCTCACCACGTGCCAAAGTACCATTGGCATATCAATTGCCTCAGGAGCTTCAGCAAGTTCTTCAGTTCATCCTTCATCAACCGGTCCCACTCTAGTGAAGACCAAGGCCACTGCTGGACGAGGCACTAGACCAAGTCCTCACAAGAAGCAGGTGGTCTTTCAAACTCCATCTGATTATGAGCTGATGATGATGAATTAGCTGACATCATCAAGGACAGACAGCAGGGGGGCGCTAGAGCCAAAGGGAGTGTTGTGCCCCTTCTACTGGATCCGAAGAAGATCCTCGATTTCATCGATCTTTGGCACAAAGATCCCAATGCTCCAATGCCAGAGTTGGGCCTCACTCTTGGATAAAGTCACATGGTAGCGGCATTTATTGCTGAAGAAAAATGGAAGTATGACTAAGCCAGAGTGGCTAAGAAAGCGCAGTACAAGAAGCAGCGCTATCTAAAGGACAATGTCCTCAGTCTTTCACCTGAGCAGCTCATTGCACTGCAAGCTGGTATCAAAAAGCTCAGCAATGGCAGGGTGCCAAGGTCAGATTCGTCAAGCTGACGAATAAATTCACTTCAAGTGTTGCTGCTCCTGTGCACATTGAAGTCATTCCTACCAAGCATCTGCACAAGCCATCGAAGGAATTGCCAAGACCGCCGATGAAAATCAGTCATTGATGAAACTGCAAGCACCGTGGCTGTCAAGAAATTCTAGCCTCTGAAGAAACTGCCAGGGCAACCACTAGTGTTGCGCCTAAAGAATCTGCCAGCCACCAAGACTCATTGCATACCAAGAAATTGATCCTACTCCCACTGCTCCGCCTGCACCAACACCAAGCCCAGTTCTTCCTTCTGCTCTGGAAGTGAAGAAAACCAAAGCTGTGGAGCGAGCTGCTTTGAAGAAGAGGAAAGCATCAGCTGCCTCGGAATCTTCGGCCCCCAAGAAGGCAAAGATTTTGACAAGTTCAATGGACAATCCCATTGATGTTGTTCCTCTAGCAAGCATGTCATCAAAGGAACTTGTTCCTTATGGTGAAGAATATCAGATTCCTGAAGAATCTGCTGAAGAAAATCCCTCTACTACTTTCACAGAGCAGATGGATGAAGAAATTGAAGTTGAGACTTTCACTTCAACTCCTCAAGTATCATCGCCAACGCCTCAGTTTACTGCTGAAGAGGCCGATGTTGAAGAAATGGAAGTGTATGAGGATGTGGACATTGGCTGCACCACTCCAGTGATGAACGATGATTTTTGGGATAGTCAACACCCCAACTCTCCTCTGTTCACACCACCGCAACAAATTCCGCAGTCCCAGCACCAACAGAAGTTTAGATGGGCTCTAAAGAAATACACACTGCCCCTTCCATTCATGAAGAAATTCTAGCCACTAGTGCTGATGAAAATGCTACTGAAGAAATGCAGGCCCAGGCTGCAAATGAAGCAGAAGCTGATATTCCTCATCCTGCGGCTCCAGAAATTGACATTCCAGAAGTTATTCATCAGATCACTGACACTCCTTAGCCACAGCTGAAGAATCCATTCTCCAAAATTCCGAAGTTCAAGGCTGATGCCTTCTTCAACAAGCATGCATTCTTCACTGATTACAATCCCTATGATTCTGCTCGTCTGAGGAGAAAGCGCTTCTGGACAGCTAGTCAAGCAAATTTCTATTCTACAGTGCTATTCAACAAAGATAAAGTCTTCAACCATGAGCATATTCCTCACTTGGATATGGAATCACTGCCTTGCTTCATGCCAGTCCTCGCTGCCATTCACGATGCTGGCCTGCTCAATTTCTGCACTAACATTTGCGGTTGGAATGAAGAACTCATTCTTCAATTCTATGCGACGCTGCACATCACCGGCAATGCTGAAGATGTGAAGTCATGGGTGTTGGACTGGATGATAGAGAACACACACTGGTATCAGAGCTGAAGGTGCACGTCTCATCTACTCTGAAACTGAGCTGTCAGATCATTTCATGCAAGTGCTGATGAAGCCATTGAAGCCGAGACAAGCCTCAAGGACCAAATTCCTTGTGAAGGAATTGCAATATGTGCCAAGGACAGTCTATCGCATTCTGACGAAGACATTGAGTCCAATCAAAGGCCACGGCTCGAATGATGAAGAAGTCGTTGGCATCATGAAGAATCTGCTTTTCAACATCATGCATGGTATTAACTATCATGATTTCTTCATGAGGACTTTGGCAAATGTTGCAATGTCCCCATTTGAGTTGAAGACTTACGCTCCCTGGATTATGAGATTCCTCAGATCAAGGTCTTCACTCAACTATAAAGCTGTTACACTCAACCATGGCAGCTATTTGCCCCCAATTGAAGTCCTCAAGCGGACATTTTCCTCAGCTCATGAAAAGGGCTAGGCCACTGTTGTTATTGATGAGGGCATTCGACCATTGGATGGAAAGTTTCGCAAAGCTGCTTCATACTCCACCAATGATGACTCTGCTACTCATGATTCTGTCGCCAATGCATCCAAGCAAAGTCCTCAGGCAACAGCTCCAAGGGTGATGACTGATCGTGAGCTTCTCCGCAGTCTTCATCAAAAGGTGGATCGCAATCACAAATGGGTAAAACGATAGTTTGGTTCAATTCTTCACAACATGACTGCCACATATAATTCATTGAAGAAGAACCATTACTATGAAGTGTTTCATCGCACCTGGGCTATACTGTCTCACCTTTATGGTGATGAGGATCTCAAGCAGATGGGTTTCAAGCAGGACTTCGGCTGGTCTAAGCCCCCACCGAAGAAATTCAAGAAAGTTGCAGTTCCTCCTTTGGTGCCCAATTCATATTCCTCATCCCGTGATACTGATGAAAATGAAGATCTGGACGACACTGCGGTAGGCCCTTCTCCAACAAACGACCTCAACAACGCTGACGCTCCTCCATCGACTTCGTGAAGAAATTCTTCAGGGGCATTAGTCCTCACTTTTCATCCTTTTTGGTCATTTGATGACAAAGTTGGGAGAAATTTGAGTTAGTCTTCAAGCGGGTCTATATATATGGGTGTTTTTTGTTAAGTTGCAACTCTCGCTCTTCTGAAGCTTTTATTGCATGAGTTGTAAACTTAAGTCTGATGGTGACCTGACACTTTTGCTCTGTTTTTCTGCATCCTATTTCCTCAACATTGAGCACTTTCAATTCATATGTTTATCCCCGTTGAAAACTTAACCTATATTGTCATCAATCACCAAAAAGGGGGAGATTGTAAGTGCATCTAGTGCCCCTTAGTGATTTTGGTGTATTGAAGACTTATAGGTTAAGGGACTAATATGTTTGTGAGCGTACACGGGTTTTATAAGTCGATGAGGAGTTTGATATTTATAATGAAAGTCGACCCCTAAAAATGAATGTCTTCGGCTGATGACTTTGGTTCTCCTGAAGACTTTGAAAGTGAAGAAATTGGTGTGACCTTGAAGACTTCGATATTCATGCGAGGAATCTGAAGCGTGAAGACTTTTGTTTTCATAGTTTCATTTTCTCTTTCTTGAGTCATAGGAAACATCGTACTGTTAAAGGGGGGTCGAGGTAATACTTAGGAAACTGATTTCAAGTGATGCTCATCTCAAAATCCTACACCTACCCAATCCTTTGAGTGAAGCCATTGGAAATATCATATCAGTTCGGTCAATTCCTTCAGTGACAGAGATGAAGATCTTCTGGTCTCTAAGGAATTTGTTCTGACCGAGGAGTTAGGAACCCGCCAGTGCGGATTGCCTACACAGCGAGGAACATGATAGCCTTGAGGAATTCGAACCTCAAATCTGACCGTTGCTATGTTGCGCGCCTGCTTTCCCAAAATATCCTACCACCTAACTGTCATATCAGACAAGGGCATTTAGTTCTTATCATGTCAGGCTGCTCCCTAGGCTATAAATAGCCGCCCCCTACAACCACTAGCTAGTTGGCTGCTCCGAGAGAAACTGACACTTGTCATTTGAGAGCATCCCATCCTCCGAGGACTTTGAGCGAAAATCATCAAGTGAGGAAAACCCAAATCCCAAACCCAAACCTACAAACCCCAAAGTGATTAAGCATCACTGAAGAGATTGTTCCTGTGTGGAACCGACGCTTGTTACCTTTGAGGACTGCGTATCCTCCAGATGGTTAGGCGTCATGGTCTGAGCATCCAAGAGGAATTGTGGATTGCCGAGTGACCAAGTCTGTGAAGGTTTGGAAGTCACCTGTGAAAACTTACCATTACTGTTGGGCGAGGTCTGTGTGATCTTAGCTCAAGGAGAATACGGTGAGGACTGTGTGTCCTCGAGTTTAAATACTCAGCCGCTCCAACCAGACGTACAACTATCACAATAGTTGGAACTGGTCTACCAAATCATTGTCTTCACCAAGCCAATTGGTTCTATTTCCTCAACCCTTTCATTTTCTCAGTTATGTGTTGATGAACCTGATCATTACTATTTGAAGACTTTGACTGAAGACCTTCCGACGCGGAGCATCCCTCGACCATCACCATGGAGGTCACACCACCACCACAAGCACGGAGAGAACCTACGACGAGAGCTCGCGCACGCAACATTGAGAACGAGGTCACTTCTTTCCTCTCCGAGTTTCGGTCGGTTTCACATGAGAATGGGATCCTACCTCAAAGAGATACACTATGCATTCTTAGGTACTTCGGATATTGTCACGATGAAGCACGGAGGAATCACCAAGCTCACCGAAGACCTACGAAGGACGAAGACCTGGACACACAAGAAGAAGGAGAAGGAGAGAAGCGAGAAGAACGAGAGGAGTCGGAGCTCCCTGGACACCCCGGGTGCCCGGACTCTTTGGCACCGGGTGCCCGGCCGCTGCTTGGGCGTCGCTCCCTGGCCGGCCCCGGGCCGCCACGGTGGAGCCCCGGTGCCCGGCCGCCCCCAGCTGCTGGCCCAGCCAAGACCGGTGCCCGCCCTGCTGCCCCGGGTGCCCAGACACCTCCACCACTGCCTAGCCCACCCAGTGCCCGGCCACCTCCCATGCCGCCCAAAGACACCCCGGGTGCCCGGGCTTTGGGGCCCCGGGTGCCCGGCCGAAGCCGCCTAGCCCCCTGCACCGACCCCGGGTGCCCGGGCCTGAGTCCCCCGGGTGCCCGCACCACACCGAGAGCCTACGTGCCTCCTTGGGGCTTTGCCCTTGTATCCCCCCTCCTCTCTTATTTCATCCCTAAACTATATAAGGGCATCACCTAGCTCATTTAGAGGATAGCTAAGAATAGACACAAATCATAGAGCTTAGCTCATGTACCTCCCATTGTGGGATTCCTCTTGAGAGAGAAGACTCCATTGGAGTACAAAACCTCCATTGGAGAAGCTCCCTAGAGATTCAAGCCCCCCTTGAGGGAAGGATCTACCTAGATCATCAATCCCTCATCTCCTTCATAGGATTTGGGATGAACTCTACCATGTATCTTGTTTCCCTTTGATTGTTCATGTACCTTCTGGATCTTGTGTGTTTGTTGGTCTAGTGGATGTGTGATTGGACTTGTTCTTGAGTGTTCCTCTTGTTTTCTCTATAGTGTTCATCTTGTTCTTGAGGATTCCCCCTCAAATTCGTGAAAGATCTTCACTTAGGGTTCCGCCCTACAACATCTTGGTATCATGAGCCATGGTTTCTCACGAAATTGGAGCCCCCCTCTTTGTTTTCTAGCCTAATTTGTGTGTTCTTCCCCAATTTCGAAAATTCCCCACCAAAAATAGCCCCATTTTTTTGTGATTTGTTGGTTTGATGAGATTTTGTTGGATTTGATCCATAGATTTGCTTGGTTTCAAGTGGATCTAGCATTCCCCCCATCCATCCCCACCTTTCCCTCCACGAAATCCACCAATTTCTCCCATTTTCCCACGAATTTCCGCCCAAATCCGACACCCCGGGCATCCAGACCTCAAACCCGCACCCGACCCCGCCACCCCTCAGCTGACCACCTGGTGCCCAGACCCCAAACCCCGCACCCAGACCTCACTGACCACCGGGTGCCCAGACTCAAACCCCGGCACCCAGACCTCACGACCACCCCTGAGTGCCAGACTCCAAACCCCGGCACTCCGCACCCCGGGCTGTTTGCCTCGAACACCACAGGTGCCCGCACCTTCCACCCCGAGCCCAGCACCCCTGTAATCAACAAGGCACTTTACGCTTTCCTCATAACTTTCACTCCCGAACTCCGATTTGAGTGTTCTTTGGCTCGTTGAAAAGCTAGCAACGTGCCCGAGCTGCTCGTCTTGGTTTTACCACCATTTGACTCCATCAAAAATTTGGCATTTTGGCATCTTTTCCTCGGCCATCCACCATATCATCCGCAAAACCACCATAACTTTCCGCAACCTAACCCATTTTTGCTCCATATAGCATTTGTGGTTGCTTGAGTGGTGACTTGAGTCTCCTAAGGTGTTTTGGCTACTTAGGGACGGTTGCTTCATCATCAACCACCACCACCACTTCCGCATTGCTAACTCCGGAACCACCAACGCATTCCGCTACCACCATTTGACATTTTCCTTGAGATTTTGAGTTCGCGGTTTTTTACCATTTCCTAAGGTGTTTCAGCTACTTAGGGACGGGTCTACATCATCTTGGTATCTACATCAAGAACACCGCCACTCATCATCGCCACGAGGTCGTCATCGACATCGACCACTTCACCATTTTGACAACCTAACCGTAAGCAAGAACGATAACCTCCGTATCACCTTGGTATCGTGGTATCGCTTCATTGTACATTCTTGCCATTACATTGCTAATCCTTTAGCCCATTTTGCATCACTTGCCTATCGAGACTAGCCATTTGAGTATTGCCGGCAATGTTACTTGTGCACATTAGTGATATGTACCTTCCATTGCATACATACCATATCATATTGGTATCACCTTGGTATCATTGTATCATCCCTTGTGTCACAAGATTGTTCCCGCATATACACAATTGCTATCTTGGTTTGTGCATTTTGCATAAGTGGCCATATAAAAAAAATGAGAATAAGCTTTTAAGCAAAAAGAGAGCAAAGAGCTCGTGAGAAAGAGCCATAGCATCATACCACATTGCACATAAGATTGTCATATCCAATCATCTTGGATCACCTTGAGAAGAGCATCGGGAACATCATACACATAGCATGTTTGGGATCGAAAGCTCGTACATTTTGCATCTTATAGGTTGTGCACAAGTGTCGTATCCGCCTATTGAGCAATCGTGCTAGCGTATCTCTTGAGTTGTGCAACATGAGCGTTTTCTGTGGATTCCACATTTTGTGCTCATTCCTTGGTTGCACGACCCCATTTATCTATCCGTGTGTGTGTTTCCGTGTGCCACCCATTGCTATTGGTCTACTTGTTTCACTTGCGAATTTGTGAATCTTTTCCAACATTATTGACTCTTGCTAACATTTTGCATCAAATTTTTGTGACACTATCCTCACCGAGCTCCACTATAATCTTTACTTGATAGATGTGAGTGAACAAGTCCAGTACCAATTCCACTATTCTTTCATATCACATTGAGTGAAACGGGATACATCCTCAACTTTGGGAAAAGGTAACTTGGTATTGTTTATCTCATTTCCTACTCACCTCTACTCGAGTCTTGTGATGGATAGGCAAGGCATTTCATCTCTGGTCTTCCACGACAATGACAACGCGAACAACTACATCACCAAAACGTCCATATTCGGACTACAACGAGCAATGCAAGGCATTGAGCGACTCGCCATCGACATTCGCCAAAATGAAGCAAGGATAAGGGACTACCTCGACACCAAGTTGGCCGAACAAAGGGATCAAGTACGAGACATGGTGGCCAACTACAAGTCTTCTTCCCCTTCGTCATCTTCAAGGCGGTGACGCTCAAGTGGCCAATCTTTGGAACGTCATCAAGCTCAAGCACTACAACACCATCAAGATGAAGTTGCTCGCGATGCGTACACCTACAAGTCCCAGAAAGCTCTACATCAAGCTACGGCCAGACATCATGAGCACAAGATAAGACCGCAAGACAAGCACCACCAAGACAGAGCTACGACTACTACAACCACTTCGGCATCTTCGCCAAGTGTCATCATGGCATCTTCGCCTTTGGACACATGGCATCTTCGCCTACCTCCGACGAGTACGCCTACATCGGCCTTCCTCCACGGCGACGGTGACGAGATGATCGAGCATGGGATTTTCCCTTCCATCATGGAGGAGAGCGATGATGTGCCATCTTCGGCCTTCATCCATGGCGACGACGACGAGATGGTGGAGCATGGGATTTTCCCTTCGACCACGATGACGTATGATGACTTGAGTGACTTTTGCCACCATATGGAGAGTGAGAGTGCCTTCACCACTAGCCCCATATATGATGAGTTTCCACAATTCCCATGTGAGGAGAGCCACAACCCCCACCACTTGAGTTAGATGAGTGACTCCACCATATGTGACATTGCGTGCACCTACCTTGAGGGAATGAGTGAGCCACCACCACATAGAGAGAGTGAGGAAGTTGATAGGGCACGTGAGGCCATTTGCATTGCTAACAACTTGACCTCTACCTCTATTGTGTCTTCTCATTTGGTGCTAGGTCCCATTTATGATGACGCGCCGATCCACGATGACTTCGTCCTTCCTATGGACAAGACGATGGCCATGGTGGAATATGATGCACCCCCCCCCACGTGGTTCCATCAAGTTGATGATGACGACCACCATTTGGTCTTTGCCACCTCACCTACACCACATGAGTGGAATGAGAAAGGTAACATAGGTGAAGGTGATGCTCTAGTCCCACTAGTGGACATCCTTGGTATTGATTGCTTGCATGATGTTGATCCACCTATTACCATGCTTCATGCTAGTGTGACTTCCCCATGCGATGATTTGCCCATTTATGATGAGTTTGATGATTGCGATGAGGAGTCTATTAGTTGTGATGCCATGTTACATAGGATTTCTTGTGATCATTCTCTTGGTCACATCATGTTCAACAATCCGCTTGACTTGTCATATGCTATGCATGAGATCAACCATATGTCATATTTGCAATATCTTCATAGTGATTATGCATATGCCATTAAAATTAATCCAATTTGCACATATGGCATAGATGACAAGCCCATGGTCATTGGTTTTGTTTTTCATGCAATGATATTGCCATGCTTCCTTTACATGACTTGCGCAATTCATCTACTATACCATGTCGTGACCACATAGAACCAAATATGCTTTGTTTTGGATGTTGTTCATATTCTCCATGCGATTTTCCATTATTGCTCATGAGGAGACCCCCATAGTTTCCTCATACATTTTAGGAGATTTTGATTCATCCTATCCATTGCATGATCCCAATACTTGTGTGCACAATATGCTTCCCATGAATAAACATGCTATTGATGTGCCATATACTTCTATGCTAAATTTGCATCCCCATCGTGTCATACACAATAACTATTCTTTCATGATGGATGACATGTTCTTATACCATGCATCAAATTTCTTTGAGAGATGCTTATCTTGTGCTAACACTCACATGCACATACACATCATGATGGATGATGTGTACATTTACCACGCACACACTTTCTTTGGTCTGTGTCTCTTTTGTGTAGGTACCCATGAATACTTGTCAACCTCACAATCTCATGAGTTGACAAAGCGAGCTCTAGAGAGCAATGATGACTTGGGATCACATGGATTGCCTTTCCCACCGCTCTCTTCGCGTAAAGACTTCACGCATTTCCTCTACATGGCTCTCACATGGTTATGGGTTATCGTCCATTACATATTATATGCCTATCTTGCCATGTTCACTTTGCATGATATGCTCATCTCTATACCTTTGCCATGCATTTGTGACCCATGATTTGCATTACACATGATGTTTGATTCTACTACTTGTATGTGTATTTGCAAGCTTGGTGGAGATATTGCTTGTTCTTGCCATGTTTCCTTTGTGATCCATTCCTATGATGATACTATGATCTTGCATTGTGCTCATGCTTGCGATATGTCATGTGTGTTGTCTATGCCTATTATTTGCTCACATGACATGATTTCCATGATTTCCTCTAGTGGGCTACATCTTCGCCCCACTAGTTTGTGCTACATGATTTCTATGCTTGCTTCGTGTAGTGCACCACCCATGATACATACTTGCTCATATCACATGTTTGGTTGCACCAATGTAATCATTTCACACATGCCATGTACTTTTGCTTGTCACTTGCTTCACTTAATTGCCTCACGCATGATGAACAATTGCTCTTTCCATTGTGTTGAGTGCCACATTATCTTCACCACACCATATACACATTATGCTTGGATTGTCTTGCACTTGCATTTGTTTAGACATATCATCTTCTTTGGTGTTGTGAATGACTCTTATGCCTACCATAGACCGTTCATTGAGAGTCTTATGCATGCTTGCTATGACATTGAGGTAGATGCTTGTTCACTTGTTCCACATATTAGCACCTTTACCTCACCCTTGCATGATTGTTTCCATGATGCTTTTCCATGTGCTCAATTTATGTGCTTACATGCCATGCCACACCCCCTTGTCACACCATATGCTATGCTTGTTGATAACACTTGTTTGGTAAATCACCTCTCGAATGCTTGGTTGTGCTCTAACACTAACCACATTTGTTTTTCTAAGTGTTTGTTGTACTTGCTAATTTTGAAGGAATCACAAGATGGTGCGACATCGGAGAGTGACCATTTCGAGGTTAACGATGATGAGTGCTTGGTGGTTGTCCACTCCTACACGACAACGCCCTCTCTTTCCCATGGTGATGAAGATCACGATCCGTGGACGGATCTCTCCCAGGGGGGGATGATGCGGAGCATCCCTCGACCATCACCATGGAGGTCACACCACCACCGCAAGCACGGAGAGAACCTACGACGAGAGCTCGCACACGCAACATTGAGAACGAGGTCACTTCTTTCCTCTCCGAGTTTTGGTCGGTTTCACATGAGAATGGGATCCTACCTCAAAGAGATACACTATGCATTCTTAGGTACTTCGGATATCGTCACGATGAAGCACGGAGGGTCACCTCCAGCCGCCGGCCCAGCCCACTCCGGATGCCCGGCCTCGCTGCCCCGGGTGCCCGGGCCACCTCCCGCGCCGGCCCAGCACACCCCCGAGTGCCCGGGCTTTGGGGCCCTGGGTGCCCGGCCGAAGCCACCCAACCCCCTGCACCGACCCCGGGTGCCCGGGCCTGAGTCCCCCGGGTGCCCGCACCACACCGAGAGCCTGCGTGCCTCCTTGGGGCTTTGCCCTTGTATCCCTCCTTCTCTCTTATTTCGTCCCTAAACTATATAAGGGCATCACCTAGCTCATTTAGAGGATAGCTAAGAATAGACACAAATCATAGAGCTTAGCTCATGTACCTCCCCTTGTGGGATTCCTCTTGAGAGAGAAGACTCCATTGGAGTACAAGACCTCCATTGGAGAAGATCCCTAGGGATTCAAGCCCCCTTGAGGGAAGGATCTACCTAGATCATCAAGCCCTCATCTCCTTCATAGGATTTGGGATGAACTCTACCATGTATCTTGTTTCCCTTTGATTGTTCATGTACCTTGTGGATCTTGTGTGTTTGTTGGTCTAGTGGATGTGTGATTGGACTTGTTCTTGAGTGTTCCTCTTGTTTTCTCTCTTGTGTTCATCTTGTTCTTGGGGATTCCCCCTCCAATTCGTGAAAGATCTTCACTTAGGGTTCCACCCTACAACACTTTCTCTAATTCCTCAATCCTATTTCTTCAGTGTGTTTTGTCTTCATCTAGCTTATCATGTGTTTATGCTTTCTATACTCTGTGTTTGTCTTTCATTTATCATGATGACTATGTTGTTGCTTTGTTATGCTTATACCTGAGTACTTATTCCGCTGCAAGTAGTTCTTCGCTTAGGAATTTCCTCACCCGGAAATTCCTCAGTCAAGAATTTATAAAAATCGCCTATTCACCCCCCCTCTAGTCGACGTAACGCACTTTCAGGCATAACTATGTGATTTTCTATCAATTATCCAACAGTAATTTGTTTACGCACCATACGTTATGTGTTTGAGAGAAAAGTCTCTAGTGAAAACTATGGCCCCCGGGTCTACTTTAGTCATATTATAAAAACCAAAATTCCTTTGTTGCAATTTTATTTCTTTTATTTTGTTTTGTAACTTATCCATCTACCTATACAAGATTTGATCCTTGCAAGTAACGAGTTCAAGGGGATTGGCAACCCTCTTGCCCGTGTTGGGTGCAAGTATTTGATTTTGTGTGTGCATGTGCTGTTCACGAGGCTCTGTGTGATTCTCCTATCGGTTCGATAAACCTTGGTTGTCACCGAGGGAAAATACTTATCTCTATTGTACTCATCTTCCCTCCTCTTCGCGGAAAATCCCAACACAACTCATAAGTAGCACTAGGGTAGCTCGCCGAGATGGGCCGAGGTGTCCTCGAGACGATACTGCCACTTGGGAGAGGATAGTGTGGACACCAGCGACAAGGACGGCGAAGTGAGGGCAGTGCATGGCGTGGTGGTGATGTTGATCGGGTTAGCGAGATCAGATCACGGGTATTTGTGTTTTTTCCTGGAGGTAGCGATCTTTGGGTTATCTAGCAGGACATGCAGGGCAGTCTGCTAGCAGAACATTTGATGTGGACCATTGATGTGATTGGTAGATCATTAATGTAACGCGGACACTTGGATATGACTAAGTTGTTTGATCAGACACACGTGGTTATCCTGTGTGCACTTTGTGGTGTAGTTATTGAGAAATTTAAGTGTGCTCTTTAATAGTAGTGTAGATTTCTGGAGGTAGGGGTCGTTTGGTTATCTAGCAGGACGTGCGGGGGCAGTTTGCTGGCAGAACATTTGGTCTGAACCATTGATTGGATTGGCAGATCATTGATGCAACATGGACACTTGGATATGACTAAGTTGGTTTGATCGAACGCATCTGGTTATCCCGTGTGCACTTTATGGTGTAGGCCTTGTCCGTTTTGGAGGATTTTCACATGAAAAACATAGGAACAAGGATTCCAGGAAAAAATTCCTACATATGCATTCGGTTTGTTGGAAATACGTACATGAATTTCATAGAAATACTGTTAATTTCCTGTGTGTTTGGAGGAAACTACATGGCTCATTCGGTTTGGAGAAAATCAGAACGCAGGAATTATGAGTAGTATAGGAGTGATGGTTGTTGACTGTCTATGAGAGGCCTAGGGCTCCCTCCCCTGCCTAGCGCTCCCTCCCCTGCCTAGCGCTCCGCGCCGGCCGCCACTCCAGCGCCGGCCGCCACCATTTCGCGCCGTCCCCGCTTCGGTGGCGGCGCCCACCCCCGTCTTCGTCGTCATGGCCTCCCGTGTCTCTCTCTCGGGCTCGCTCTCGTCCAGATCTAGAGAGTCCTCGGTGCCCCGGGCGAATCTGGCGCCCTCATCCTCCCCGGTGCCAGCTTCCTGCCCAGTTCCTGCTTCGTCCCTGTTGGTGCGGCCACGTCCCCCGCTGTGCTCCATCATCGTGCCGCCTGTCCTAGGCACGACCTTTGGCCCGATTGTCCAGGGGGATGCGGGTGGCCCGTCGCGCGTCTCTGCTCCGCGGGGGGGGGAGGAGACTTGGCACACCAAGGTGCGTCGTCGCCCACGGGCTCCGCCTGGCCTGGACCGGCGTCCAAGGCGCCGTCTTCCACCTGGTTGGCCTCGTGCGGTGCCGGCCCCTCGTCCGCCGCCTGCTTTGCACCTCCCGGTGGAGTTGTATGGTTGCTGCTACAACTGCGGTAGCGACGGCCACATCTCGTCGGATTGCTCGAACCCGCCATTCTGCGTGTGTTGCCGTGGTTTTGGTCACATATCACGCGGACGTACTAGACCTTGGAGTCCTTCTCTGGTGGATCAGCCGGTGCAACCGCCGGCCCTGTGTCGTCGGGTTGAGGTCGTTGCTCCCCCGTCGCCCCGACGCTCTGCCTCTTCGCAGTCTCTTCCCTCGCCGCCTCCCGGACCTCCGCCTCCGGGTGCTATCCAACTTTGGAGAGATGTTGTGCGGGAGCCTGCCCGGGGCTCGCCGCGGGCTGCCACGATGGCTGCTGGGCCGGAGTTCTTGGTGCCCTTCGCGCAGCACGAGCCGGCGCGGCCGGCGGTTGTGCCTGCCCAGGTGGAGATGGAGGAACCAGTGGAAGCCTGCTTCATGGAGGCGTCTGATGACGTTTGGCAAATGGAGGCAGAGCTTGCTTGGGCCGTTTGGTCACGGTGACTGGCAACAGGCCTATGGTGGATCTGGCGTCGGCGGCAGAGGCCTTGCACACTGAGTTCGATATAGGCCCGGCGGATATGTCAATTCGGCCATATTTCCCGGATGATTTCCTCGTGTTGTGCCAAGATGGGGCAGTCCGGGATAGGATGGTACGCGCAGGGCACGCGCGCTCCTCATGGTTCGAGCTCAATCTCCGGCCATGGAACAGATAGGCGCAGGCGACGGCGGCTTCGCTGCCTTTCCTTGTCCCGATCGCTCTGCGAGGTGTGCCTGCGCACGCATGGAGCCAGAGGGCGGCCAGTGTGATCCTGCGTGGTTTGGAGTATGTCGTTGGTGTGAATGATAGTACGGCTCAGCGCTTCGACATGGCAGGTTTTCGTGTTTGGCTTCGTACAGACCGCCCATGGCGGATTCCCTGATGCCGGCTGCTCTTCATCGACGAGCCAAGGCGGAACCTTTGGGCAGAGGGAATCGGTCACCGGGTGGCTGTGGGACGGCGAGCCAAGACCCTCCGGTATCCGATTGACATCACCGTGCTTGCGGAGCCGGTGCTGGTGAACGACGGAGATGATGACGGCCGGCGACCTCCGCCTCCTCCGCCGCCACCGTCGCCATCCTCCAGCAATGATGAGTATGTATCGGGTTCCGACCTCCATTGGCCCAGGAGGGGCTCGGCTGCTGGTGGTTCTCCGGCCAGCATGGTGGGCTCATCCTCGTCGGCGGCGCCACCGCCGGCGGGGCATGAGGTGTTGGAAATATGCCCTAGAGGCAATAATAAAAGTATTATTATATTTCCTTGTTCATGATAATTGTCTTTTATTCATGCTATAATTGTATTATCCGAAAATCGTAATACACGTGTGAATACATGGACCACAATATGTCCCTAGTGAGCCTCTAGTTGACTAGCTCATTGATCAACAGATAGTCATGGTTTCCTGGCTATGGACATTGGATGTCGTTGATAACGGGATCACATCATTAGGAGAATGATGTGATGGACAAGACCCAATCCTAAGCATAGCACAAGATCGTGTAGTTCGTTTGCTAGAGCTTTTCCAATGTCAAGTATCTCTTCCTTAGACCATGAGATCGTGTAACTCCCGGATATCGTAGGAGTGCTTTGGGTGTATCAAACGTCACAACGTAATCGGGTGACTATAAAGGTGCACTACAGTATCTCCGAAAGTGTCTGGCGGTTGACACGGATCGAGACTGGATTTGTCACTCCGTATGACGGAGAGGTATATCTGGGCCCACTCGGTAATGCATCATCATATTGAGCTCAAAGTGACCAAGTGGTTGGTCACGGATCATGCATTATGGTATGCAGTAAAGTGACTTGCCGATAACAAGACCGAACAAGGTATTGGGATACCGACGATCGAAGTCTCGCAAGTAACGCATCGATTGACAAAGGGAATTATATACGGGGTTTGATCGAATCCTCGACATCATGGTTCAACCGATGAAATCATCGTGGAACATGTGGGAGCCAACATGGGTATCCAGATCCCGTTGTTGGTTATTGACCGGAGAGTGGTCTCGGTCATGTCTGCATGTCTCCCGAACCCGTAGGGTCTACACACTTAAGGTTCGGTGACGCTAGGGTTATTAGGAAGACTTGTATGTGATTACCGAATGTTGTTCGGAGTCCCGGATGAGATCCCGGACGTCACGAGGAGTTCCGGAATGGTCCGGAGGTGAAGTTTTATATATGGGAAGTTGTCATGCGGACACCGGAAAGTTTCGGGGGCTCATCGGTATTGTACCGGGGCCACCGGAGAGGTTCCGGGGGTCCACCTGGAGGGGCCACCCCTCCCGGAGGGCCACATGGGCCGCAAAGGGGAGGGAGCCAGCCCCTGGAGGGCTGGGCGCGCCCCCCACCTTGGGCCCATGCGCCTAGGGTTGGGGGGAAACCCTAAGGGGGGCGCCCCCCTTGCTTGGGGGGCAAGTCCCCCCTCCTTGGCCGCCGCCCCCCTCTAGATCCCATATAGAGGGGTCGGCCCCCCCTTGCCCCTTCCCCTATAAATAGAGGGGTGAGGGGAGGGTTGCTGCACACACATCCCAAGGCGCAGCTCCTCCCCTCCCCAACACCTCTCCTCCTCCGTTCTGGCGGCGAAGCCTTGCTGAGTATCTTCTGCACCAACATCACCACGCCGTCGTGCTGCCATTGGAGCAATCTTCCTCAACCTCTCCTTCCTCCTTGCTGGATCAAGACGGAGGAGACGTCGTCCGTTCCGTACGTGTGTTGAACGCGGAGGTGTTGTCCGTTCAGCACTTGGTCATCGGTGATCCGAATCACGACGAGTACGACTCCATCATCACCCTTCCCATGAACGCTTCCGCACCCGATCTACAAGTGGTATGTAGATGCAAACTCACTCCCTTGACTCGTTGCTTAGATGAACTCATAGATGGATCTTGGTGAAACCGTAGGAAAAAAATTAATTTTCTGCATCGTTCCCCAACAGTGGCATCATGAGCTAGGTCTATGCGTAGTTCTCTATTGCACAAGTAGAACACAATTTTGTTGTGGGCGTGGATCTTGTCAACTTGCTTGCCACTACTAGTCTTTTCTTGCTTCAGCGGCATTGTGGGATGAAGCGGCCCGGACCAACCTTACACGTACGCTTACGTGAGACCGATTCCACCGACTAACATGCACTAGTTGCATAAGGTGGCTGGCGGGTGTCTGTCTCTCCCACTTTAGTTGGAGCGGATTCGATGAAAAGGGTCCTTATGAAGGGTAAATAGAAGTTTACAAAATCACGCCAGGTTATTCGAGGTAAGAAAACGCTCTTACTAGAACCCAATTGCAGCCACGTAAAAGATGCAACAACAATTAGAGGACGTCTAACTTGTTTTTGCAGCGATTGTTCATGTGATGTGATATGGCCAGAAGTTGTGATGAATGATGATTGATATATTGTGATGTATGAGATCATGTTCTTTTAATAGGATTCACGACCTGCATGTCGATGAGTATGACAACCGGCAGGAGCCATAGGAGCTGTCTTTATTTTTTGTATGACCTGCGTGTCATTGAAGAACGACATGTAAATTACTTTACTTTATTGCTAAACGCGTTATCCATAGAAGTAGAAGTAGTCGTTGGCGTGACAGCTTCATGAAGACACGATGATGGAGATCATGGTGTCATGCCGGTGACAAGATGATCATGGAGCCCCGAAGATGGAGATCAATGGAGCTATATGATATTGGCCATATCATGTCACAACTATATAATTGCATGTGATGTTTATTATGTTTATGCATCTTGTTTACTTAGAACGATGGTAGTAAATAAGATGATCCCTTACAACAATTTCAAGAAGTGTTCTCCCTAACTCGGCACCGCTGCTACAGTTCGTCGCTTCAAGCACCACGTGATGATCGGGTGATAGATCCTTACGCTCACATACAACGGTGTAAGACAGTTTTACACATGCAAAACACTTAGGGTTAACTTGACGAGCCTAGCATGTACGGACATGGCCTCGGAACACGGAGACCGAAAGGTCGAACACGAGTCGTATGGAAGATAATGATCAACATGAAGATGTTCACCGACGATGACTAGTCCATCTCACGTGATGATCGGACACGGCCTAGTCGACTCGGATTGTGTAACACTTAGATGACTAGAGGGATGTCTAATCTGAGTGGGAGTTCATTGAATAATTTGATTAGATGAACTTAATTATCATGAACTTAGTCTAAAACCTTTGCAAATATGTCTTGTAGATCAAATGGCCAACGCCATGTCAACATGAACTTCAACGCGCTCCTAGAGAAACCAAGCTAAAAGATGATGGCAGAACTATACGGACGGGTCCAAACCCGAGGATCATCCTCATAGCTGCCAGAAACAATATGTCCTAGAAGGACCGCTAGGTGACGCTCCGTCCCTGCATAACCAAGACGTTATGAACGCTTGGCAGTCTTGTGCCGATGATTACTCCCTCGCTCAATGCGGCATGCTTTACGACTTAGAACCGGGCTGCAAAAGCGTTTTGAGCATCACGGAGCATATGAGATGTTCAAGAGCTGAAACTGGTTTTCCAAGCTCATGCCCGGTCGAGAGATATGATGTCTCCGACAAGTTCTATAGTTGTAAGATGGAGGAAAACAGTTCGTCAAGGAGCACATACTCAAGATGTCCGGTTGCACAACCGTATGACCCAAATTAACATTAACCTCCCGGATGAGGCGGTCATTGACAGAATCCTCCATCCGCTCCCACCAAGCTACAAGAGCTTTGTGATGAACTACAACATGCAGGGATGGTGAAGACCATTCTGAAGTATTTTCAATGTCAAGACAGCAGAGGTTGAAATCAAGAAAGAACATCAAGTGTTGATGGTCAATAAGACCACTAAGTTCAAGAAGGGCAAGGGCAAGAAGAACTTCAAGAAGGACGGCAAGGATGTTGCGGCGCCCGTAAGCCGCCATCGAAGAAGTCAAAGAATGGACCCAAGCCCGAGACCGAGTGCTTTTATTGCAAGGGAAGGGTCACCGAAGCGGAACTGCCCCAAATACTTAGCGGATAAGAAGGCCGCAACACCAAAGGTATATTTGATATACATGTAATTGATGTGTACCTTACCAAGACTCGTAGTAACTCCCGGGTATTTGATACCGTGCCGTTGCTCATATTTGTAACTCACAGCAGGAGCTGCGGAATAAACGGAGACTGGCGAAGGACGAGGTGACGATGCGCGTCGGGAATGGTTCCAGGGTCGATGTGATCGCCGTAGGCATGCTACCTCTACATTTACCTACGGGATTAGTTTTGAACCATAATAATTGTTATTTGGTGCCAAGTTTGAGCATGAACATTGTATCGGGATCTCGTTTGATGCGAGATGGCTACTCATTTAAATCCGAGAATAATGGTTGTTCTATTTATATGAGAGATATGTTTTATGGTCATGCTCCGATGGTCAATGGTTTATTCTTAATGAATCTCGAGCGTAGTATTACACATATTCATAGTGTGAATGCCAAAAGATGTAAAGTTGATAACGATAGTCCCACATACTTGTGGCACTGCCGCTGAGGGAGTCCTGCACTAGGGGGTGTCCGGACAGCCGGACTATCATTATCCGCCGGACTCCAAGACTACGAAGATAGAAGATTGAAGACTCCGGCTCGTGTCCGGATGGTACTTTCCTTGGCGTGGAAGGCAAGCTTGGCAATACGGATATGTAGATCTCCTACCATTGTAACCGACTCTGTGTAACCCTAGCCTCCTCCGATGTCTATATAAACCGGAGGGCTTTAGTCCGTAGGACAACATACATTACAACAATCATACCATAGGATAGCTTCTAGGGTTTAGCCTCCTTGATCTCGTGGTAGATCTACTCTTGTACTACCCATATCATCAATATTAATCAAACAGGACATAGGGTTTTACCTCCATCGAGAGGGCCCGAACTCAGGTAAAACATCGTGTCCCTTGTATCCTGTTGCCATCCGCCTAGACGCACAGCCGGGACCCCTACCCGAGATCCGCCAGTTTTGACACCGACATTGGTGCTTTCATTGAGAGTTCCTCTCTGTCGTCACCGATAGGCTTGATGGCATCTTCAACCAATAACGCTGTCTGGGTGAGACTTTTCTCCCGGACAGATCTTCAGATTCGGCGGCCGCATCGCGGGCAATTCACTTGGCCATCCGAGCAGATCGAAGCTACGCCCGCCATCGTGTCGATTCGAAAGCTTAAACTTCACGGCCGATGTCCGCGGAGACTTGATCTTCGACGGACTCGAGCCACAGCCAAGCACGCCGCACTATGACGATGGGCACGATCTAGCTCTGCCGCCGGACAGTACCTTGGTGGCCGCACCCGGATCCGCTTCGGCTATTAACCCGGAGCCGATCGCCCATATCAAGGGCCGGCGGATAGACGCCGCCCTGGGGGCTTCAACATCCACGGCGATGGAGCCGAACACTGATCTTGTCCCCTGCAAAACTCGTGATTCCGAGACGCCGGACTCCTCGCCGGACTCCGAATCTCCCGCGCCTCTACCAATCGATCCGGATTGGGCGCTGGTTATGGAATTCACCGCCGCGGACATCTTCAAGTACTCGCCTTTTGGCAATATCTTGAATTCACTAAAGCATCTCTCGTTATTAGGAGAATCCTGGCCGGACTATGGCGAGGATGGTTGGGGTTCTCGACGACGAAGAAATTCAGATCCCACCCACCACCCACTTTGTAGCCATCGCCGACGATCTAACCGACATGCTAGACTACGACTCCGAACATCGACGGAGTAGACGGCGATGCCGAGACAAACAAAAAACAGAGCTTATACAGCACGACAGGACCACCTCGTCGCATGACATATATATGGTGGATACCCCAAAGGGGAGCGATAACGAGGACCAACGGGCCGCGGCAGAAGATGACCCCGCCGATAAACGACCAAAACGACGGCGTAGACGCCGCCCTAAGTCCCGCCTCGACGACAACAACGCTCCCAAGGAGCCCGCGATACGGCAGGGCTCACAATCGGACGACGAACATGCAAATAAGCAACCTTCCGAACACGACGAGTCAGATAGTCAATCCAAGCCCGGTGAAAACAACAGTCCGGACGACCATATGCCGAACACGTCGCCGGAGAGTAAGAACCTTCAGAAAAGACTCGTCAGCACTGCAAGAAGCCTGAAGAAGGAAAAACGGAGGCTCAAAACAGCGGAAGACACACTCAGAATGAGATGGAGCAAAGTGCTCAAAACCGCAGATAAGTACGGCAACGGCCACCAATCAAAGAGCTACCCGAAGCGCAAGCTGCTACCGGAATTCGATGAGGAGGCCATAGAGCCTCCACCGTCCAAAAATAAAGGGGCCGCCTGGATGGATAGACGACCAGATGATAAGCCAAATTACGACAGCGGCGCCACACATAAATCCACCAACGAACTTGGAAGGATAGATGGCCCAGCCAGGTCCATTTACGGGCCAAAGGAGAAGGCCCCAAGAAGCAAGGCAACACGTCAAGTGTCCGACGAGCGCGGCACACACAAATACAGGGGCGCCGCACACCCACCATGTTTCACCGATGAGGTGCTGGACCATGAATTCCCAGCAGGATTTAAACCCATCAACATAGAGGCCTACAATGGAACAACAGACCCTGGAGTCTGGATAGAAGATTATATACTACATATACATATGGCCAGAGGAGACGATCTCCACGCCATAAAATATCTACCCCTCAAGCTCAAAGGGCCAGCCCGCCATTGGCTTAAAAGCCTCCCAGAAAACACTGTTGGAAGTTGGGAAGAGCTCGAGGACGCGTTTAGAGCAAATTTTCAAGGGACTTATGTCCGTCCTCCGGATGCAGATGATCTAAGTCACATAACACAACAGCCCGGAGAGTCAGCCATGAAATTTCGGAACAGGTTCCTTACCAAAAGAACCAAATAGTCGATCGTCCGGACGCCAAGCCTTAGCAGCTTTCAAGCACAATGTCCGAGACAAATGGCTCACAGCACCTCGGTCAAGAGAAACCGAGGACAATGTCCGCACTAACAAGCCTCATGACCTGCTTCATGCGGGAGAGGATAGCTGGTTAGCAAGATGCAGCACCAATGACCCAAGTACATCCGAGATAAGAGATGGAACGGAAAATCACGCGCAGTAAAAAGAGCAGCGCCGGAATAAAGAGAAAAGCCCAAAGAGCATGGCAGTCAACACCGGATTCAAAAGCTCGCGGCCCAATAATAAAACACAGCCTCTAAAGGATGACAGTGATGAATTGTCCAACTTACACAAGATTTTGGGTCGGATATGCCAAATCCATAGTACCCCCGGAAGGCCTGCAAATCACACCCACAGGGATTGTTGGGTTTTTAAACAGTCCGGCCGACTAAATGCCGAACACAAGGGGCTCGACGCGTCAAGTGAAGAAGATAAACCCCACCAGCAGAAAGCACCGAAAACAAAAGACTTTCCCACAAGGGGTCAAAGCAAGAAACTCACTTCATGTGATAATACGGAAAAATAGTGCGGCACTTTCTAAAAATAGCTTCACAAGAATTCCAACCCAAAGAAACCGTAGAGATTGGATATCTAAACCAATCACTTTCACCACCGGACTATTCCGGGCGTTCAAATGCGGACGGACTCCCTAATATTGAATCCCATAATAGACGGATTACAATTTACTAGTGTCCTAATGGACGGGCGATGACTTAAACCTGTTGTATTCCAAAACAGTCCGTAGGATGGGGATAAACCCTGCCAAAATCCGACACAGCCGCACTTCCTTCAAAGGAGTGACGCCAGGCCCTTACGCTAAGTGCACAGGCTCCATATTACTAGAAGTCGTGTTCGGATCGCCGAACAATTCTCGACGAGAAAAATTAATTTTTCACATCGTCCCATTTGAAAGTAAATATCAAGCACTCTTGGGACGTAAGGCTTTTGTCCGCTTCAATGCTATACCGCATTACGCGTCTCTTACACTCAAGATGCCCGGTCCGCGTGGCGTCATCTCAGTGCTAGGGTCACTTAAAGACCCCGGACTCGGATAGACGAATCCGGCGGCAGTAGGCTAGGGGCTCCCTAGCCGCATACCCCTTCACAGGGGGCTGCGCGCACAAACAACCGCGGGTTCATGCAAACCCTGCTTTAATTATTTATATTTTTTATTTTATATATTTTCCGCACGAATTGTTTTTAAAACTAAACGTTCCTCTCTTTTTTACAGATGAAGAATGTGCATACCCGTCCAGGATAACGGCGCAACGGAGACACAAAGCAGACGCAAGAGGGACCCGCCAGAGGATTCTTTTCGATTAAGACCTGCGTAGACCTTTTTTTACTGTCTCTTGTTGTTATTCTCCTTGGTTTCTTCCTATAGCCAAAGCGAGCTGGCGCTTTGGCATCGGCTGCGTCGTAAGACCATGCCCGCACTCGACACTAGGGCTTAGGGCATCGTTCGCCCATTATTATAAAGACCGAACACCTTAGGGAGTGTTCGGCGCCTCGAGTTAGGCATTATATGCATCAGCTCCAATCATGTCTTTGGTCAAATGTTGGGTTTGCCCGCCCCGTGTTTTGCTGCCTTACGCTCAGATCATCGCTAACGCAGCACCAGGAGAACTACTACGACAGTGCCCGGTTCGGCCGGGCGAGCACCTCAAGAGAGAAAGCCAAAACTGATCATCATGATATAGCGAGAGACTGGTCAACCACTCGATCGACTACCGGAATGTTTAGAATTCCCGCTTTGACGAAGGACCGCTTCGGTCATGCACTTACGCACTTTAATCCGGAGATGTGCGGTGCCACCAGGGCTATATCGTAGCCCCACCCTCGAGCTCCAGCGCTAAGTGAAAGTGATAAAGCATTATAGTCCGGATTGCCTCGTTCGCTACGCCCCACCTCCTTATAACAGACCGAGACGCCGGATTAAGTGTGAAAACGCTATTTTTGCAAACACCCCAGACCTTGTGTGAGGGGGCTGAAGTCAAGATCGCATCTTTCGGGTTATACACAAGTATACGTAAACGCTGCACAGAGAAGTTTTACTACTTGGACGCACAAGTATAAAAAGCAGTTATACCATAATCATTGATTTACAAGCTAATGCGCTCAATTGAACGTTACATTCTTCGAGCATCGCGACTCTATTACACGAGCGCCACGCATAACTTCCCGAAATAGTGCTCGGCAGGAGCCGGTCTTCACCCAACCTGGCAAAGAATAGCAGTGGCGCCCATCTCGACAATGCGCCTTCACACGGGCAAGAGCCATCCGCGCCCTCTATGCAGGCCGACCGCTTCATCTCCTTTATATGCGGCACCGCCCCAAGGAATTGCTGCAATAAGTCAAGTAGCTCGTCGCCTTGGACCTCTCTAGCGCACATGGGCCACGATGTCGGGCCATGGCTAGTCCGGACAATCTATTTAGCTCGCCCATTCGCCACCGGGTCGTCAATGGAAGTGAGCGATCCGGATTGTGGAATTGAGACCAATATAGCTCTTCCGCCTCGTGATCCTCCCGCCCCGAAGTGCTTAATGGCATCGGCCGCACTTGCAGCCAAGTCCATGTACCGATCCTCCGGACTCCACACCGCCAAACCGAGCATACTTCTCATCCATAAACCGGGCGGCGCAGCGAGAAAGGCTTGCCACCACGATATCTCGGCCGGTGCGGTTCCTCCTTCATAGCCCGCATTGCCGTGCGGGCATCCTTGGCTTCGGCGGTGGCCTTCTTCAGTCTTCCCGCCTCGATAAGCGCCCTTTTCAAGAGCCTCATTGCGGTCGGTAGTATCCTTTAATTTCATGGCCAATTGCCACCTCCGCCTCGCTAGGCAAGTCGCAGCCTTTTCGCTTTTAACTCCTCGGCGCCCTAGAGGCAGCCAAGCCACTCCTTCGGGCTTGCTCCTTAGCTAGAGCAAGTTCGCCCAAGGTTCTCCACAAAGAAGAAAGCACCATCTCAGACAACAAAGACATAATTTATTAGAGGGAGGCTTTAACCCCTTAATAAAGTAATCATGGAGAACTTTTTACCTTGCGACTCGTCAAGTCGCTTTGTTGACAAGCGATGTCCGCATCTCGCCAAGTCAAGTTCCCGATTTAACTCAGCCAACTCACTAGTCCGGCTAGCCCCGCACTATCACCCACCGCATAGGAACGACGGAATTACTTTCAGATTTGGATCCTCGATGCGCTGTCGCTTCCGACAACCTATCGAGTCTCGGGGCTACTATCTATACTGAGTATGATCTTTATATGCGTAACTGTTAAAAGACAAAGGTGCGCATTTTCAAGATACCTCGAATCCCGCCAAAGAAACCCATGGCGGCATTATACAATCCGCTTTCGGATTTAAATCCTTCCAATCACCATACGCATCAACGCACGGTGATCTTCTCAAATGGACGCCTCTCAAGCGCACTCTTCAGCCTCTCGGCCGACACTAGTGGGTGCCGAACTCTCCAGCCCCTCCGGACTCGGGATGCCCTCCGTGATTTACACTTGGGCTCGCCGCCCTCATCTGGCGGCGCTGCAGACGGAGGCGTATCACTCTCCATCATCTCCGGAAGAAGGTCCCCCGAAGATGAACTCATCTGAGAAGGTTGCAGATCCAAACTGCGATATAAATATTTCGGTTACCCACAGAAGCACAAATAAAGGTATTTCCTTACTAATTAACTTCCTCTTTCATACTCACGGCTCGTTGGAGGGCTGGTCCTTCGGCGATGATTGCGCGTCCGGATTCTCTCCGGACGCCGGACCCCTGGTGAAGATCTCTTCCCACGTTTAGGGGCTCTGGCCTCCGGATCTTCGGGGCGGTCCTCTTCTCCCCCTGAAGGGAGGGGCTCTTGGTTCCCCCCTCTTCAGTCGCCCCTTCGGGCGAAATATTAGCTCCTCTATTTTCCCGTCCGCCCCTTCTCGTGGGCGCAACCTCCAACATTCTCGACCAAAGACGGCTCCAAAGCGGTCTCTCGGGAGGGGCGGACACCTTATCAGCCTTGATCGCGCCACCCATTCCTCAGAAGAACAAAGGGTCGAGACGAACTCTACAAAGGCATATAAATGAATGTCCGGACTCGAGCTTTTTACCCGAGTATCCGGAGATCGCGGCTTAGGCTCAAGGTGCCGGCTGAATCCGACACGCCACCGCGGTCCAAGAACAGCTTGTACATCTCCACGGTGTCGCACCCATAAAGTGTTGGAGAATACGAGGTCCCTCCGATTGAACTCCCATAGACGGAGAGGACGGTGTTTGCGAGGCGGAAGATGCCCGATTAGCATAACTCGCATCACCTTGATCAGTCGATCTCCCGCGCTTGGAGGTCTCGAATCCGTCCCTGCAGTGAGGGCACGTCCTTGGACGGCCCCCAGTTGAGCCCTTGGTTGACCCATGACATCAGTTGGCGTGGAGGTCCCGGGCGGAATAAGGGCGGCGGCTTTTGCTTGCTGCCCCTTGGAGCGGTGATGTAGAACCACTCCTGCTGCCACAGTCCAAGTTCCTCTTGGAAGGAACCCACGGGCCACGGGGCATCGACCTTTTTGCTTATGGTCGCCCCGCCGCACTCCGCTTGACGCCCCCCGATCATCTTCGGCTCCACCTTGAAGGTCTTCAGCCATAGGCCGAAGTGGGGAATGACGCGGAGGAAGGCTTCGCAGACAATGATGAATGCGGAGATGTGGAGGATGGACTCCGGAGCCAAGTCGTGAAAGTCCAGCCCGTAGTAGAACAGGAGCCCTCTCACAAAGGGATCCGTCGGGAAGCCTAAACCCCGACGGAGGTGAGATACGAAAATGACGTATTCACCGGGCTCGGGGGCGGACACGGCCTGCCCTTGGGCAGGCAACCTGTGCGAAACCTCGTAGGCCAGGTACTTGGCCTCACGCAATTTCAATATGTCCTCCTCCGTGACGGAGGAGGGCATCCACCGGCCCTGGAGGTCGGAGCCGGACATGGTTGAGGATCCGAAGCGCTCGAATCGGAAGCTCTAGGTGTTGGAACTGGGAGCGAAGAAGAGATTTGATGCGAGATTGAAGAACAAGGACAGGCCTTGGTCCTCTTATAAAGGGGAAGAAATACCAAGGGCCGTCTCCGTGATCGTTTGGGATTCCCCTTTGATAGAGGAGGCGTGGCGACGGGAACGGTTGGGTTACCCACGCACGTATTGATGAGGATCCCGGAATAAGGGGAACAAGATCTCTGCTTCGATAAGACGTGCCAAGGAAATTGCTTCGCTGAACGTGCTGAGGTGGAATAGTAAAAAATGATTCAAATAAAGGCTTGGTAGCGGTGTGATGTCACGCCGCGTAATACGTCAGCAAAGTGAGCTAGTGTATATTTTATTCTCTCTACGGTGGAATGTGGAAATTATTTTTGCAGAGCCGGACACTATCCTGGTGTTCATGATCTTCTCTGGATTATTCAAGGGAGGAACCCGCCTTGCAATGCCGAACATTATGCACGCCGGACTTATCGTCATTGAAGACTGGTTCAGGGGCTACTGAGGGAGTCCTGGACTAGGGGGTGTCCGGAAAGCCGGACTATCATTATCCGCCGGACTCCAAGACTACGAAGATAGAAGATTGAAGACTCCGGCTCGTGTCCGGATGGTACTTTCCTTGGCGTGGAAGGCAAGCTTGGCAATACGGATATGTAGATCTCTTACCATTGTAACCGACTCTGTGTAACCCTAGCCTCCTCCGGTGTCTATATAAACCGGAGGGCTTTAGTCCGTAGGACAACATATATTACAACAATCATACCATAGGCTAGCTTCTAGGGTTTAGCCTCCTTGATCTCGTGGTAGATCTACTCTTGTACTACCCATATCATCAATATTAATCAAGCAGGACGTAGGGTTTTACCTCCATCGAGAGGGCCCGAACCTGGGTAAAACATCGTGTCCCTTGTATCATGTTACCATCCGCCTAGACGCACAGTTCGGGACCCCCTACCCGAGATCCGCCGGTTTTGACACCGACAGCCGCCTTGGTCACATTGGTGTCAAGCGCATGAAGAAGCTCCATGCTGATAGACTTTTAGAGTCTCTCGATTATGAATCATTTGACACATGCGAACCATGCCTCATGGGCAAAATGACCAAGACTCCGTTCTCCGGAACAATGGAGCGAGCAACCAACTTGTTGGAAATCATACATACCGATGTGTGCGGTCCAATGAGTGTTGAGGCTCGCGGAGGATATCGTTATGTTCTCACTCTCACTGATGACTTGAGTAGATATGGGTATGTCTACTTAATGAAACACAAGTCTGAGACCTTTGAAAAGTTCAAGGAATTTCAGAATGAGGTAGAGAATCAACGGGACCGAAAGATAAAGTTCCTATGATCAGATCGTGGAGGAGAATACTTAAGTCATGAATTTGGTACACACTTAAGGAAATGTGGAATCATTTCACTACTCACGCCGCCTGGAACACCTCAGCGTAACAGTGTGTCCGAACGTTGTAATCGCACTCTATTGGATATGGTGCGGTCTATGATGTCTCTTACCGATTTACCGCTATCATTTTGGGGATACGCTCTAGAGACAGCTACATTCACTTTAAATAGGGCACCGTCTAAATCCGTTGAGACGACACCGTATGAATTATGGTTTGGAAAGAAACCTAAGTCGTCGTTTCTAAAAGTTTGGGGATGTGATGCTTATGTCAAGAAACTTCAACCCAAAAAGCTCGAACCCAAGTCGAAAATGCGTCTTCATAGGATACCCTAAGGAAACTGTTGGGTATACCTTCTACTTAAGATCCGAGGGCAAGATCTTTGTTGCCAAGAATGGATGCTTTACGGAAAAGAGTTTCTCTCGAAAGAAGTAAGTGGGAGGAAAGTAGAACTTCGATGAAGTACTACCTCTCGAACGGGAAAGTGGTGCAAAGCAGCAGAAAATGTTCTGTGATGCCTACACCAACGAAGAGGAATATAATGATGATGATCAAGGTACTTCGGATCAAGTTGCTCTTGAACTTCAGAGGTCCACAAGGACACGCTCCGCACTGAGTGGTACGGCAACCCCGTCCCGGAAATCATGTTGTTAGACAATGGTGAACCTTCGAACTATGAAGAAGCGATGGCTGGCCCAGATTCCAACAAATGGCTTGAAGCCATGAAATCCGATATAGAATCCATGTATGAAAACAAAGTATGGACTTTGACAGATTTGCCCGATGATCGGCGAGCGACAGATAACAAATGGATTTTTAAGAAGAAGACGGACGCGGATGGTAATGTTACCATCTATAAAGCTCGACTTGTCGCTAAGGGTTATCGACAAGTTCAAGGGATTGACTACAACGAGACATTCTCTCCCGTAGCAAAGCTGAAGTCCGTCCGAATCATGTTAGAAATTGCTGCATACTATGATTATGAGATATGGCAGATGGACGTCAAAACGGCATTCCTTAACAGACATCTTAAGGAAGAGTTGTATATGATGTAGCCGGAAGGTTTTGTCGATCCTAAGAACGCTAACAAAGTATGCAAGCTCCAGCGATCCATTTATGGACTGGTGCAAGCATCTCGGAGTTGGAATATTCGCTTTGATGAGATGACCAAAGCGTTTGGGTTTATGCAGACTTATGGAGAAGCCTGCGTTTACAAGAAAGTGAGTGGGAGCTCTGTAGCATTTCTCATATTATATGTAGATGACATACTCCTGATGGGAAATGATATAGAACTTCTTGACAGCATTAAGGCCTACTTGAATAAGTGTTTTTTAATGAAGGACCTTGGAGAAGCTGCTTATATATTAGGCATCAAGATCTATAGAGATAGATCGAGACGCCTCATAGATCTTTCACAAAGCACATACCTTGATGAGATTTTGAAGAAGTTCAAAATGGATCAGTCCAAGAAGGGGTTCTTGCCTATGTTGCAAGGTGTGAGATTGAGCTCGGCTTAGTCCCCGACCATGGCAAAAGATAAAGAAGAGATGAGTGTCATCCCCTATGCTTCAGCCATAGGATCTATTATGTATGCCATGCTGTGTACCAGACCTGATGTAAACCTTGCCGTAAGTTTGGTAGCAAGTTACCAAAGTAATCCTGGCAAGGAACACTGGACAGCGGTCAAGAATATCCTGAAGTACCTGAAAAGGACAAAGGACATGTTTCTCGTTTATGGAGGTGACGAAGAGCTCGTCAGAAGGGTTACGTCGGCGCTTAGCTTCGACACGATCCGATGACTCTAAATCACAAACCGGATCGTGTATATGTTGAATGGTGGAGCGATAAGCTGGTGCAACGCAAGCAAGCGAGCGTCGTGGCGGGATCTACATGTGAAGCGGAATACATGGCAGCCTCGAAGGCAGCGCATGAAGCAATTTGGGTGAAGGAGTTCATCACCGACCTAGGAGTCATACCCAATGCGTCGGGGCCGATCAAACTCTTCTCGTGACAACACCGGAGCTATTGCCCTTGCCAAGGAGCCCAGGTTTCACAAGAAGACCGAGCACATCAAGCGTCGTTTCAACTCCATCCGTGAAAATGTTCAAGATGGAGACATAGATATTTGCAAAGTACATACGGATCTGAATGTCGCAGATCCGTTGACTAAACCTCTCTCGCGAGCAAAACATGATCAACACTAGAACTCTATGGGTGTTCGATTCATCACAATGTAACTAGATTATAGTGGGAGACTGTTGGAAATATGCCCTAGAGGCAATAATAAAAGTATTATTATATTTCCTTGTTCATGATAATTGTCTTTTATTCATGCTATAACTGTATTATCCGGAAATCGTAATACACGTGTGAATACATAGACCACAATATGTCCCTAGTGAGCCTCTAGTTGACTAGCTCGTTGATCAACAGATAGTCATGGTTTCCTGGCTATGGACATTGGATGTCGTTGATAACGGGATCACATCATTAGGAGAATGATGTGATGGACAAGACCCAATCCTAAGCATAGCACAAGATCATGTAGTTCATTTGCTAGAGCTTTCCCAATGTCAAGTATCTCTTCCTTAGACCATGAGATCGTGTAACTCCCGGATACCGTAGGAGTGCTTTGGGTGTATCAAACGTCACAACGTAACTGGGTGACTATAAAGGTGCACTACAGGTATCTCCGAAAGTGTCTGTTGGGTTGACACGGATCGAGACTGGGATTTGTCACTCCGTATGACGGAGAGGTATCTCTGGGCCCACTCGGTAATGCATCATCATATTGAGCTCAAAGTGACCAAGTGGTTGGTCACGGGATCATGCATTACGGTACGAGTAAAGTGACTTGCCGGTAACAAGACTGAACAAGGTATTGGGATACCGACGATCGAGTCTCGGGCAAGTAACGTACCGATTGACAAAGGGAATTGTATACGGGGTTTGATCGAATCCTCGACATCATGGTTCAACCGATGAAATCATCATGGAACATGTGGGAGCCAACATGGGTATCCAGATCCCGCTGTTGGTTATTGACCGGAGAGTGGTCTCGGTCATGTCGCATGTCTCCAACCCGTAGGGTCTACACACTAAGGTTCGGTGGCGCTAGGGTTATTAGGAAGACTTGTATGTGATTACCGAATGTTGTTGAGTCCGGATGAGATCCCGGACATCACAAGGAGTTCCGGAATGGTCCGGAGGTGAAGTTTTATATATGGGAAGTTGTCATGCGGACACCGGAAAGTTTTAGGGGGCTCATCGGTATTGTACCGGGGCCACCGGAGAGGTTCCGGGGGTCCACCGGGAGGGGCCACCCCTCCCGGAGGGCCACATGGGCCACAAGGGAGGAGCCAGCCTGGAGGGCTGGGCGTCCCCACCTTGGGCCCATGCGCCTAGGGTTGGGGGGGAAACCCTAAGGGGGGTGCCCCCCTTGCTTGGGGGGCAAGTCACCCCTCCTTGGCCGCCGCCCCCCCTCTAGATCCCATCTAGAGGGGTCGGACCCCCTTGCCCCTTCCCCTATAAATAGAGGGGTGAGGGGAGGGCTGCTACACACACATCCCAAGGCGCAGCCCCTCCCCTCCCCAACACCTCTCCTCCTCCGATTCTGGCGCTTGGCGGCCGTGTGAGTATCTTCTTTGCAACATCACCACGCCGTTGTGCTGCCGTTGGAGCAATCTTCCTCAACCTCTCCTTCCTCCTTGCTGGATCAAGACGGAGGAAACGTCGTTCGTTCCGTACGTGTGTTGAACGCGGAGGTGTTGTCCGTTCAGCACTTGGTCATCGGTGATCCGAATCACGACGAGTACGACTCCATCATCACCCTTCCCGTGAACGCTTCCGCACCCAATCTACAAGTGGTATGTAGATGCAAACTCACTCCCTTGACTCGTTGCTTAGATGAACTCATAGATGGATCTTGGTGAAACCGTAGGAAAAAAATTAATTTTCTGCAACGTTCCCCAACATCAGGTTCAAACTGCATTGGATCCGGCCCAGTCTTTGGTCAACAACAGCTGTTTTGGCGAGGTCATTGGGTTGCGTCCGCAACAGGCTTTTGGACAGGCTGCTGCTATGGAGTGTGACGAGCCAATTGGGGCTCGGCCCGAGGCGCGTGTGGGTCCCTTTGTAGATCATCATGTCTCCCCTGCCTCGGTCCAGTTGTTGAGATGGGTGAGGGCAGACAGGATTGGCCGCACGCCCGAGGTGGATAGGCCTGGGGTTCTGGTGCCTGCTGGGGACCTGCGCGACAGCGACTCGGTTCTGGTTGGTTCTTGTCGTATCTTGCTAGTGGGCCAGCTGGATGAGGACAGGTGCAGCTTTTCCACAGATTCCTGGGCCCTGGACTCACGGTCCCACCTGCTGGATAGCGGCGTGTGCGAATATGGACAAAACAACCAAGTCGAAGCCATGGAGACTTTCCAGGTGTGCCTATCGGACGCGAGTTGCACCCATGCAACATGCATGGTACGTAGCGTGGATCAGGGGAGTCTGCCAGTGCATGCACCACATACTGTCAATGAGCCTGAAGATGGGCAGTTCCAGGACACGCCAGACCATGTAGCAGTACATGCTATGAGGATGAGCTGGTGCAGACCATGCCACTAGGTCTAGTGGCGGCTTGTTGTTGCAAGGTGACTTGGAGAGCATGCGCATGGAGATGTGCAGAACCCTATCCCCTATCCTGCCGCTCCCAACCACCCGCGCACCGGGGGGGCAAACGCGTAACCCAAAGAATAAAAGAAGACTGGACATAACGCCAAGGAGGAGCGCGAGACTGGCGAAGCAAGGGGCATCCAAGCAACAGAAAGTGCTCATTAGGAAACTCTGTCTGGCGCATGAAGGGGAGGCCATTTCGGAAGAAGCGCTTAGGATGTATGTCGACCTGTTTTCCCGCCCGCTTTCGGACGTGCATATTGCCGCTGTGCTCGCCTTGCTCGGTTGGGAATCGCCGGTTGTGCCCCTGGAAGGGGTGGAGGTGTGCTAATGCACGCGCTGGTGGCTCGGTTGGTGCTTGAAATGAATGTGCAACCTTTGAGGGTGATGGTGTGGAATGTCCGAGGGCTAAATGCGCCTGCTCGTCGGAATGCGGTCTTCCAGGTGGTGAATCAGGCTTGTCCTGCCATTGTGTGTCTCCAAGAAACTAAGTTGCATGATGTGTCGCTAAACATTGTACGGCAATGCCTCGGTGCCAAGTTTGAGAAGTTTTTCTGATTGCCTGCGTCCGGCACGCGTGGTGGGATCTTGGTGGCCTGGGATGCCACGATGACTCAACTCTCTAACCCTCACTATACCAACCACACATTAACTGTGCTTGTCAAATGCCCTGAGGACGACCAGCCCTGGTGGCTCACATGTGTTTATGGGCCACAAGAGGAGGAAGAGAAGGTAGAGTTCCTTCAGGATTTAGTGGATATTTGTGACCTGCACGCTGGGCCTTGGCTCGTGGCTGGGGATTTTAATCTCATCACTTGCGAGGAGGATAAGAACAATGCCTTGATCAACCGAAGAATGATGGGGAGGTTTCGGGCTAAGCTCAACACTTTGGAACTAAAAGAGATATATTTGAACGGCAGAAGATACACCTGGTCAAATGAACGAAGAATGGCTACCTTGGAGAAGATCAATCATGTCTTTGCTTTGAATGACTGGGATGAGGCCTATCCAACAAGTTTCCTTTCCGCGCTGGGCACGGCTGTGTCTGACCATTGCCCGCTGATGCTTGATATGAATGTGAGCATTAATATGAAGAGCCGTTTCAAGTTTGAGTCGTTCTGGATTCGAGCCCAGGGTTTCATGGATGTAGTCAAGCTGGCTTGGTCCACCACACCTGTAGCCAACAATGACTACCTCACGCTGCATAACAAGTTAAGGGCAACTGCTGTAAGCCTACAAAGGTGGAGTGACCGTTGGATCGGTAATGTAAAATTGAAAATACTGATTGCGCTTGAAGTTATCAAACAGCTCGACATGGCCATGGAGACAAGAGCATTATCTGATGCTGAGAGGGCACTGAGGAAATGTCTAAAGAAGAAGCTATTGGGCTTGAGCTCTCTGGAGAGGACGATAGCAAGGCAAAGATCAAGGCTGTTGCAACTACGTGAGGGTGATGGAAATACTAGGCTATTCCATCAGCAAGCTAGTCATAGGCAGAGAAAGAATATCATAAGAGTTGTGAAGCACAACAGCAACTTGTACTCTGGGCAGGATGAGGTGGCATCGGCGATGGACGCATACTTTGGTGCAGCTTTTGGTGCTACGGAGGAGAGGTCCATGCCCTCAATCTTAATATGTTGGACTTGCCACATCTGGACTTGCAACACTTGGAGAGCCCTTTCACGGATGAGGAAGTGGAGAAAGTAATCAAGAGCATGCCCATGGACAAAGCTCCGGGGCCGGATGGGTTCACCGGTCATTTTTATGCAACTTGCTGGGACATAATCAAGGTGGATTTCATGAGAGCGATGAACAGTTTCTACAAGGGGGACATGAGAGGTTTGGCCGCAATCAATTGTCGGGGAACGTAGTAATTTCAAAAAATTTCCTATGCACACGCAAGATCATGGTGATGCATAGCAACGAGAGGGGAGAGTGTTGTCTCGTACCCTCGTGAGACCGGCGAAGCGATCTGGCGTAGAGGAAGTAGTTATACGTTCTCCTCGCGATCCGACCGATCCGGCGCCACACTCCGGCGCCCAGAGTTCTTGACACACGTACAACTCGATGGCGTCCCTCGTACTCGATCCAGCCGAGTGTCGAGGAGAGTTCCGTCGACCTGACGGCGTGGTGGCGATCTTGATGTTCTATCGGCGCGAGGCTTCGCTTAAGCTTCACGACGATATGACCGAGGTGGAATATGGTGGAGGGGCACCGACACGGCTAAGGAACGATCCGTAGATCAAACTTGTGTGTTCTAGGGTGCCCCCTGCCCCCGTATATAAAGGAGGGAGGGGGGAGGTGCGGCCGGCCCAAGGGAGGCGCGCCGGAGGAGTCCTACTCCCACCGGGAGTAGGACTCCCCCCCTTTCCTAGTTGGAGTAGGATTGGGGGAGGGGGAAGAGAGAAGGGGGGGCGCCGCCCCCCTCTCCTTGTCCTATTCGGACTAGGGGAGGGGCGCGCGGCCACCCCTGGCCGGCCCTTCCTCTTCTCCCTCGTGGCCCATTAAGGCCCAATAGCCTCCGGGAGGGTTCCGGTAACCCCCCGGTTTTCCGGTAAAATCCCGATTTCACCCGGAACCATTCCGAACTCCAAATATAGGCTTCCAATATATCAATCTTTATGTCTCGACCATTTCGAGACTCCTCGTCATGTCCGTGATCACATCCGGGACTCTGAACTTCTTCGGTACATCAAAATACATAAACTCATAATATAATTGTCATCGAAACCTTAAGCGTGCGGACCCTACGGTTCGAGAACAATGTAGACATGACCAAGACATGTCTCCGGTCAATAACCAATAGCGGGACCTGGATGCCCATATTGGTTCCTACATATTCTACGAAGATCTTTATCGGTCAGACCGCATAACAACATCGTTGTTCCTTTGTCATCGGTATGTTACTTGCCCGAGATTCGATCGTCCGTATCAATACCTAGTTCAATCTCGTTACCGCAAGTCTCTTTACTCGTTCGTAATACATCATCTCACAGCTAACTCATTAGTTGTAATGCTTGCAAGGCTTCATGATGTGTATTACCGAGAGGGCCGAGATACCTCTCCGACAATCGGAGTGACAAAACCTAATCTCGAAATCGCCAACCCAACATCGCCTTTGGAGACACCTGTAGTACTCCTTTATAATCACCCGATTCGTTGTGACGTTTGGTAGCACCAAAGTGTTCCTCCGTAAACAGGAGTTGCATAATCTCATAGTTACGAGAACATGTATAAGTCATGGATAAAAGCAGAGCAACATACTAAGCGATCGTGTGCTAAGCTAATGGAATGGGTCATGTCAATCGATCATTCTACTAATGATGTGACCTTGTTAATCAAATAACAACTCCTTGTTCATGGTCGGAAACATAACCCTTTGATTAACAAGCTAGTCTAGTAGAGGCATACTAGTGACATATTGTTTGTCTATGCATTCACACATGTATCATGTTTCCTTAATACAATTCTAGCATGAATGATAAACATTTATCATGAAATAAGGAAATAAATAATAACTCTATTATTGCCTCTAGGGCATATTTCCTTCACTCTCCCACTTGCACTAGAGTCAATAATCTAGATTACATAGTAATGATTCTAACACCCATGGAGTCTTGGTGCTGATCATGTTTTGCTCGTGGAAGAGGCTTAGTCAACGGGTGCGCAACATTCAGATCCGTATGTATCTTGCAAATCTCTATGTCTCCCACGGACTAAATCCGGATGGAATTGAGCGTCTCTTGATGTGCTTGGTCCTCTTGTGAAATCTGGATTCCTTTGCCAAGGCAATTGCTCGATATTGTCACGAAAGATTTTCATTGGACCCGATGCACTAGGTATAACACCTAGATCGGATATGAACTCCTTCATCCGCAGACTCCTTCATTAGCTGCTTCCGAAGCTGCTATGTACTCCGCTTCACATGTAGATCCCTTCTGACGCGTTGTTTAGAACTGCACCAACCGACAGCTCCTCCATTTAGTGTAAATCACGATCCGGTCTGCGATTTAGAATCGTCCGGATCGGTGTCAAAGCTTGCATCAACGTAACCGTTTACAATGAGCTCTTTGTCACCTCCATATCTGAAACATATCCTTAGTCCTTTTCGGTATTTCAGGATGTTCTTGACCGCTGTCGATGATCCACTCTGGATTACTTTGGTACCTCCTGCTAAGCTTATAGCAAGGCACACATCAGGTCAGTACACACATTGCATACATGATAGAGCCTATGGCTGAAACATAGGAACATCTTTCATTTTC
The DNA here is from genome assembly GCA_021437245.1 of Aegilops speltoides. Taxonomy (NCBI): domain Eukaryota; kingdom Viridiplantae; phylum Streptophyta; class Magnoliopsida; order Poales; family Poaceae; genus Aegilops; species Aegilops speltoides. The sequence goes on from CM038143.1 coordinate 388,884,496, forward strand.
TCTCTATCTTCTGCGGTGGTGGGGCATTGAGTCTTACTCAACTTCACACCTTGTAACACGCAAGAACCCTTTCTTTGCTTGATCCATTTTGAACTTCTTCAAAATTTTGTCAAGGTATGTGCTTTGTGAAAGTCAATTAAGCGTCTTGATCTATCTCTATAGATCTTAATGCCCAATATGTAAGCAGCTTCACCGAGGTCTTTCATTGAAAAACTCTTATTCAAGTATCCCTTTATGCTATCCAGAAATTCTATATCATTTCCGATCAGCAATATGTCATCTACATATAATATCGAAAATGCTACTGAGCTCCCACTCACTTTCTTGTAAATCTGAGCTTCTCCAAAAGTCTCAGACAAACCCAAATGCTTTGATCACACTATCAAAGCGTTTATTCCAACTCGAGATGCTTGCACCAGTCCATAGATGGATCGCTGGAGCTTACATACTTTGTTAGCTCCTTTGGATCGATAAAACCTTCGGTTGCATCATATACAACTCTTCTTCCGTAAATCCATTCAGAATGCAGTCTTTACATCCATTTGCCAAATTTCATAATCATAAAATCGGCAATTGCTAACATGATTCGGACGGACTTAAGCATCGCTTCTGGTGAGAAGGTCTCATCGTAGTCAACCCCTTGAACTTGTCGAAAACCCTTTGCGACAAGTCGAGCTTTATAAACGATAACATTACCGTCGGCGTCGGTCTTCTTCTTGAAGATCCACTTGTTTTCTATTGCTTGCCTACCATCGGGCAAGTCAACCAAAGTCCACACTTTGTTTTCATACATGGATCCCATCTCAGATTTCATGGCCTCAAGCCATTTTGCGAATCTGGGCTCACCATCGCTTCTTCATAGTTCGTGGGTTCATCATGATCTAGTAGCATGATTTCCGAACAGGATTACCGTACCACTCAGTGCGGATCTTACTCTGGTTGATCTACGAGGTTACAGTAGCAACTTGATCTCAAGTTTCATGATCAACATCATCAACTTCCTCACTACTTGGTGTAGATGTCTCGAAACCGGTTTACGTGACAAACTACTTTCAAGTAAGGGAGAAGGTACAATTACCTCATCAAGTTCTACTTTCCTCCCACTCACTTCTTTCGAGAGAAACTCCTTCTCTAGAAAGGATCCATTCTTAACAACGAATGTCTTGCCTTCGGATCTGTGATAGAAGGTGTACCCAACTGTCTCCTTTGGGTATCCTATGAAGACACATTTCTCCGATTTGGGTTCGAGCTTATCGGGTTGAAGCTTTTCACATAAGCATCGCATCCCCAAACTTTAAGAAACGACAACTTTGGTTTCTTGCTAAACCATAGTTCATAAGGTGTCGTCTCAACGGATTTTGACGGTGTTCTATTCAGTTTGAATGCGGCCGTCTCTAGAGCATAACCCCAAAACGATAGCGGTAAATCTGTAAGAGACATCATAGATTGCACCATATCTAGTAAAGTGCGATTACGACATTCGGACACACCATTACGTTGTGGTGTTCCGGGTGGCGTGAGTTGCGAAACTATTCCACATTGTTTCAAATGTAGACCAAACTCATAACTCAAATATTCACCTCCACGGTCAGATCGCAGAAACTTAATTTTCTTGTTACGATGATTTTCAACTTCACTCTGAAATTCTTTGAACTTTTCAAATGTTTCAGACTTATGTTTCATTAAGTAGATATACCCATATCTGCTTAAATCATCTGTGAAGGTGAGAAAATAACGATATCCGCCACGAGCCTCAACATTCATCGGACCACATACATCTGTATGTATGATTTCCAACAAATCTGTTGCTCTCTCCATAGTACCGAGAACGGGTTTTAGTCATCTTGCCCATGAGGCACGGTTCATAAGTGCCAAGTGATTCATAATCAAGTGACTCCAAAAGTCCATCGAGATGGAGTTTCTTCATGCGCTTTACACGATATGACCTAAACGGCGAGTGCCACAAATAAGTTGCACTATCATTATCAACTCTGCATCTTTTGGTTTCAACATTATGAATATGTGTATCACTACTATCGAGATTCATTAAAATAGACCACTCTTCAAGGGTGCATGACCATAAAAGATATTACTCATATAAATAGAACAACCATTATTCTCTGATTTAAATGAATAACCGTCTTGCATCAAACAAGATCCAGATATAATGTTCATGCTCAACGCAGCACCAAATAACAATTATTTAGGTCTAAAACTAATCCGAAGGTAGATGTAGAGGTAGCGTGCCGACCGCGATCACATCGACTTTGGAACCATTTCCCACGCGCATCGTCACCTCGTCCTTTGCGGTGTTCGCTAATCCGTAGTCCCTGTTTGAGTTGCAAATATTAGCAATAGAACCGTATCAAATACCAGTGCTACTGCGAGCTCTAGTAAGGTACACATCAATAACATGTATATCACATATACCTTTGTTCACCTTGCCATCCTTCTTATCCGCCAAATACTTGGGGCAGTTCCGCTTCCGTGACGATCGCTTGCGGTAGAAGCACTCGAGTTTCAGGCTTAGGTCCAGACTTGGGTTTCTTCTCTGAGCAGCAACTTGCTTGCTGTTCTTCTTGAAGTTCCTTCTTCTTCCCTTTGCCTTTCTTCTTGAAACTAGTGGTTTTATTGACCATCAACACTTGATGCTCCTTCTTGATTTCTACCTCCGCAGCCTTTAGCATTGCGAAGAGCTCGGTATAGTCTTTACTAACCCTTGCATATTATAGTTCATCACGAAGCCTCTTGTAGCTTGGTGGCGGTGATTGAAGAATTCATCAATGACACAATCATCCGGAAGATTAACTCCCAATTGAGTCAAGTGATTGTAATACCCGACATTTTGAGTATGTGCTCACTTGTAACTATTCTCCTCCATCTTGTAGCTATAGAACTTATTGGAGACTTCATATCTCTCAATCCGAGCATTACATTTGGAATATTAACTTCAACTCTGGAACATCTCATATGCTCCATGACGTTCAAAACGTCGTTGAAGTCCCGTTCTAAGCCGTAAAGCATGGCACATTGAACTATAGAGTAGTCATCGGCTTTGCTCGCGCAGACGTTCATAACATCTGGTGTTGCTCCAGCGAAGAACTGGCACCCAGCGGTGCATCCAGGGCGTAACACTACGTGCAGCAATGAGGATAATCCTCAAATTCGGACCCAGTCCGTGTAATTGCTACCATCATCTTTCAACTTTGCTTTCTCAAGGAACGCATTAAAATTCAACGGAACAATAGCACGAGCCATCTATCTACAATCAAACATAAACAAGCAAGATACTATCAGGTACTAAGTTCATGATAAATTTAAGTTCAATTAATCATATTACTTAAGAACTCCCACTTAGAAAGACATCTCTCTAGTCATCTAAGTGATCACGTGATCCAAATCAACTAAACCATAACCGATCATCACGTGAAATGGAGTAGTTTTCAATGGTGAACATCTTATGTTGATCATATCTACTATATGATTCACGCTCGACCTTTCGGTCTCCGTGTTCGAGGCCATATCTGCATATGCTAGGCTCGTCAAGTATAACCCGAGTATTCTGCGTGTGCAAAACTGGCTTGCACCCGTGTAGATGGACGTAGAGCTTATCACACCCGATCATCACGTGGTGTGCGGGCACGACGAACTTTGGCAGCGGTGCATACTCGGGAGAACACTTCTTGATAATTTAGTGAGAGATCATCTTATAATGCTACCGTCAATCAAAGCAATGTAAGATGCATAAAGATAAACATCACATGCAAATCAATATAAGTGATATGATATGGTCATCATCATCTTGTGCTTCGTGATCTCCATCTCTGCAGCACCACCATGATCACCATCGTCACCGGCGCGACACCTTGATCTCCATCGTAGCATCGTTGTCGTCTCGCCAATCTTATGCTTCTCGACTATCGCTACCGCTTAGTGATAAAGTAAAGCATTACAGAGCGATGCATTGCATACAATAAGCGACAACCATATGGCTCCAGCCGATTGCCGATAACCGGTTACAAAACATGATCATCTCATACAATAAAATATAGCATCACGTCTTGACCATATCACATCACAACATGCCTGCAAAAACAAGTTAGGCGTCCTCTACTTTGTTGTTGCAAATTTTACGTGGCTGCTACGGGCTTAAGCAAGAACCAATCTCACCTCGCATCAAAACCACAACCATACTTCGTCAAATAGACTCGTTTAACCTTCTCAAGGACCGGCGTAGCTACACTCGGTTCAACTAAAGTGAGAGAGAGAGACACCCACCAGTCACCTTTAAGCAACGAGTGCTCGTGGCGGTGAAACCAGTCTCGCGTAAGCGTCTGCGTAATGTCGGTCTGGGCGCTTCATCTCACAATACCGCTGAACCAAAGTATGACATGCTGGTAGGTAGTATGACTTGTATCGCCCACAACTCACTTGTGTTCTACTCGTGCAAAACATCAAACCATAAAAACCTAGGCTCGGATGCCACTGCTGGGGAACGTAGTAATTTCAAAAATTTCCTACGCACACGCAAGATCATGGTGATGCATAGCAACGAGAGGGAGAGTGTTGTCTACGTACCCTCGTGACCGAAGCGAAGCGATCACAACATAGAGGAAGTAGTTATGCGTTCTCCTCGTGATCCGACCGATCCGGCGCCGTTACTCCGGCGCCCCGAGTTCTTGACACACGTACAGCTCGATGGCGTCCCTCGTACTCGATCCAGCCGAGTGTCGAGGGAGAGTTCCGTCGACCGACGGCGTGGTGGCGATCTTGATGTTCTACGGCGCGAGGCTTCGCTTAAGCTTCGCGACGATATGACCGAGGTGGAATATGGTGGAGGGGGGCACCGCACACGGCTAAGGAACGATCCGTAGATCAAACTTGTGTGTTCTAGGGTGCCCCCCTGCCCCCGTATATAAAGGAGGGAGGGGGGAGGTGCGGCCGGCCCAAGGGAGGCGCTCCGGAGGAGTCCTACTCCCACCGGGAGTAGGACTCCCCCTTCCTAGTTGGAGTAGGATTGGGGGAGGGGGGAGAGAGAAGGGGGGCGCCGCCCCCCTCTCTTTGTCCTATTCGGACTAGGGGGGGAGGGGGCGCGCGGCCACCCCTGGCCGGCCCTTCCTCTTCTCCCTCGTGGCCCATTAAGGCCCAATAGCCTCCGGGAGGTTCCGTAACCCCGGTTTTCCGATAAAATCCGATTTCACCCGAACCATTCGAACTCAAATATAGGCTTCAATATATCAATCTTTATGTCTCGGCCATTTCGAGACTCCTCGTCATGTCCGTGATCACATCCGGGACTCAAATTCTTGGTACATCAAAATACATAAACTCATAATATAAGCGTCATCGAAACCTTAAGCGTGCGGACCCTACGGTTCGAGAACAATGTAGACATGACCGAGACACGCGTCTCCGGTCAATAACCAATAGCGGGACCTGGATGCCCATATTGGTTCCTACATATTCTACGAAGATCTTTATCGGTCGAGACCGCATAACAACATCGTTGTTCCCTTTGTCATCGGTATGTTACTTGCCCGAGATTCGATCGTCGGTATCCAATACCTAGTTCAATCTCGTACCGCATGTCTCTTTACTCGTTCAGTAATACATCATCTCACAGCTAACTCATTAGTTGTAATGCTTGCAAGGCTTCAGTGATGTGTATTACCGAGAGGGCCCAGAGATACCTCTCCGACAATCGGAGTGACAAAACCTAATCTCGAAATCGCCAACCCAACATCTGCCTTTGGAGACACCTGTAGTACTCCTTTATAATCACCCGATTCGTTGTGACGTTTGGTAGCACCAAAGTGTTCCTCCGTAAACGGAGTTGCATAATCTCATAGTTACGGGAACATGTATAAGTCATGGATAAAAGCGGTAGCAACATACTAAGCGATCGTGTGCTAAGCTAATGGAATGGGTCATGTCAATCAGATCATTCTACTAATGATGTGACCTTGTTAATCAAATAACAACTCCTTGTTCATGGTCAGGAAACATAACCATCTTTGATTAACAAGCTAGTCTAGTAGAGGCATACTAGTGACATATTGTTTGTCTATGCATTCACACATGTATCATGTTTCCGGTTAATACAATTCTAGCATGAATGATAAACATTTATCATGAAATAAGGAAATAAATAATAACTTTATTATTGCCTCTAGGGCATATTTCCTTCATCAATAAGTCCCTTGTCTCACTTTTGCCCAAGAAGGAGGGGGCTTTGGAGGTGAGTGACTTCCGGCCTATAAACCTTGTCCACGGGGACATTAAGATCTTTGAAAAGGTTTTGGCTTGTTGGTTGGTGGAGGATCTCCCCAAGATGGTTGGGAACCACTAGAGCGCGTTCGTTAAGGGCAGATCGTTGCATGACAACTTCATGCTTGTGCAGAGCATGGCATGCCATTTGCATGCTTTGAGGAGTCCAAGTGTGCTGCTAAAGCTAGATATATCTAAAGCATTTGACTCCGTCCAGTGGCCTTTCCTTATTGAGGTGTTGAATCAAATGGGCTACGGACCAAGGTGGAGGTCTTGGATATGCGGGATACTTGCAACATTGACCACCAAGATCATGGTGAATGGTGAGCCGGGAGACACTGAAAGATCGAGGATGTCGCCTAGAGGGGGCGGGTGAATAGGCGCTTTAAAATAATTACGGTTTAGGCTTGAACAAATGCGGAATAAACCTAACGGTTAATTTGTCAAGCACAAAACCTAAAACAACTAGGCTCACCTATGTGCACCAACAACTTATGCTAAGCAAGATAAGCAACTATGTGATAGCAAGATATATGACAAAGAACAATATGGCTATCACAAAGTAAAGTGCATAAGTAAAGGGCTCGGGTAAGAGATAACCGAGGCACGCGTGCACGATGATGTATCCCGAAGTTCAGACCCTTGCGGATGCTAATCTCCGTTTGGAGCGGTGTGGAGGCACAATGCTCCCCAAGAAGCCACCAGGGCCACCGTAATCTCCTCACGCCCTCGCACAATGCAAGATGCTGTGATTCCACTAAGGGACCCTTGAGGGCGATCACCGAACCCGTACAAATGGCAACCCTTGGGGGCAGTCACCGAACCCGTACACTTTGGCAACCCTTGGGGCGGTCACCGGAACCCATCAAAATGCTCGGGGCGATCTCCACAACCTAATTGGAGACCCCGACGCTTGCCCGGAGCTTTACACCACAATGATTGAGCTCCGAACACCACCAACTGTCTAGGGCGCCCAAGCACCCAAGAGGAACAAGCTCAAGAGCACCAAGCACCCAAGAGTAATGAGCTTCTCAAACTTCACTTCCACGTATCACCGTGGAGAACTCAAACCGATGCACCAAATGCAATGGCAAGGGCACACGGAGTGCCCAAGTCCTTCTCTCCCAAATCCCACCAAAGCAACTAATGCTTGGGAGGAAAATGAGAGGAAGAACGAAAGAAGAACACAAAGAACTCCAAGATCTAGATCCAAATGGTTCCCCTCACAAAAAGGAGAAAGTGATTGGTGGAAATGTGGATCTAGATCTCCTCTCTCTTTTCCCTCAAAAACTAGCAAGAATCCATGGAGGGATTGAGAGTTAGCAAGCTCGAAGAAGATCAACAATGGGGGAAGAACACGAGCTCAAAGGATAAGGTTCAATGGGGAAGAAGACCCCCTTTTATAGGTGGGGGAAAATCCAACCGTTATGCTCACAACCCGCACAGAGCGGTACTACCGCTCGTCCTCACGGTACTACCACTAGGGATCGCGGTACTACTGCTTGCGGTACAAAAAAAATACTTCCGTACCTACCTTCGCAGGACTTGGGACGAGTTTTTTTGGTCCGGAGCGGTACTACCGCTGTAGGAGCCGCGGTAGTACCGCTCTGGAGCGGTAGTAAAAAATTACATCCGCTCCAATTCGCGGTAGTACCGCTGCAACCTTTTCAGAACATCAAAACTGCCACAACTTTTGCAAATGGACTCCGAATTCGATGAAACCAAGTTTGTTGGAAAGCTAGCGACAAGGGCTAACACAATCTTGAAATAAATATCAATAAGAAGCAAATTAGAAAAGGCCCATAAGAAAATGGTGAGAACCCTTCCTCGGATAAGACCGGTAAAACCTCCAACACCGAAAACATCATAGAAGACGCATGCGAACTCCGTTTTCGATGACTCAAGCTTGTCATCAAGATGACCATAAGCTCTAAGACTCACAAAGAGAACCAAACAAGAACCAAGAAACAAGATGCAAGGATGCAATGGTTTGAGCTCTCTACTAACGATACGATCAAGCTACCAACTTGAGAGCCCCCCTTGATAGTACGGCAAACGATCCTATAACCCGGTCTCCCAACTACCACCATGAGACCGGTAAAATAGAAAACCTATCAAGGGAAAACCTTTGCCTTGCACATGGTCCACTTGAGCTAGATGATGACGATCTTGACTCCCTCAAGTTGGACCACCTTTCTTGATTGCGATGGCTCGATAAAGACTAGATGATTGCTCCCCCATAGTCCACTATGGGTGAGCCACTCTTCGGCTCATCTTCACAAGTCCATTGTCACCACAATGGCTGGCAAGCTTCAAGCACTTGATCTCTTCATGATGCATCACTTAAACTTGCACACCGCATCCTAACCCCACAAAGAACTCTCATGAAGACCATGGGTTAGTACACAAAGCGTAATTGACAATGCTTACCGTACCATGGGATCACTTGATCCCTCTCGGTACATCTTCTATGCTTTGTGAGTTGATCAACTTGATTCACTCTTGACTTAGTCTTGATCTACCTTGAATCTTTCCAACTCTCTTCATTTGGATGATGTCTTGAAGGTAAACATGAATGATCACACAATCTTCTTCTTCAAAACATGCTTGCAATAAGCTCAACACTCACATGACCAATCTTTGGATAATTCCTTAATAGCACCTTGGTCAACTCATAAACTCCTTGAAACCAACACATGGACTTCAAGAAAAGCCTATGGACAAAACCTTCAAATATAACTCAAGGCAACCATTAGTCCATAGAGATTGTCATCAATTACCAAAACCTAACATGGGGGCACCGCATGTTCTTTCAATCTCCCCCATTTTGGTAATTGATGACAATCACTTTCAAGAGAGTTTATACAAGGAGTTATGCATCACCATGCAATGCAACAACCAATGATGCATGAGAATGGGATGCAAATGCTTAGGAACCAAAACCAAAGCAAGGAGAAAACTCTGAAGACTTCTCCACAAAACTCTCTGAAACTCCTCCCCCATTGGCATCGATTGCCAAAATGGGTGAAAAGCTTAGAAGGCCAATATAAAGAGTGTTCCTCCATAAATTGTGTACCTCTCAAAAAGAGAGTGGAATGCAATACACATATCCAATGGTAAATACTTGGAGGAAGACAAACTATATTGAGGCCCAAAGATTGCAAAAGAATGATATACCACAAAGACATAACAAAGAGAGAAACAAGAAATCGAGCAATCAAAAGATACCAATTGAAGCAAGCAATCAAAGGATATCAACTGAACCAACTAGACCAAAGATCCTATGAGCCACATGAATGAAGGATATTATGATATGAGCAAAGGAGTATTCTAAATAAGCTAGAGAAGCTCCCCATGATTTGTGCACACATAATAATTTTTGTATTTGGATACAAAGTGCACAAAATAGGATCATAGCTCCCCCAAAATTAATAGAAACAAACGACAAGTGCAACTAAGCATAAAGGAAACTAAGCCTAGAACTTGCAACAAACACATGGTTGAGCAACATGTAAAAGAGGCAACTTAAGAATAGGCTCAACCAAAATGATGTGTGTGAGTCATGGCGAAGCACTTGAGAAGACTAAAATTAGGATGAGCATTAAGCATCAACATAGTCTTGAAAGAATGAGGCACACGGTGCAAGGCCTATCATTCCCACACACAACTAGCAAATGGGTTCACAAGCTTACTAATACGCAAAAGAGAACCTATGCTTGTGACAACCCGTGGTGAAGATAGACGATTGAGATGCTCATCAAGACGAGGGATACCAATAAAGATGGCAAAAGCCTCGTAAAGATAAGCAAGAGGAAAATAATCATCACCACACAAGAGTGCAACAAGATGCAATGATAGAGGACACGCACTCAAGGCAAAAGCTTTCACGGAGACACCAAAGAAATAACATAAGAAAGACACGGGAGACGTGAAAGAAAGGATATCAACTAGAGATGTAGTTTCTCTTAAGTGTATAAGGTTCTAGGTAGACGAAATAATGATGATATATATATATATCTGCAAAGAAGGATGTACACCCGAAATAGTTACAACACGAAGGAACAAGATATCCACAAGGAAGTCATAAATATACCAATAAGATATTTGCTTGAAAGCATAGAACTTGTCTAGATATGGTCTTATTGTATATAAGTGAAGTCCAAACACACATCCATCAAAGACATCACAACTAGCAACATGAGATCATTGTTGGGATGCTTTGAGAAAGGAAACAAGTATCACAAGATATGAAATGAATATCATGCCAAGATACAACCTACACAAGGTTGAATGCAAGAAGGGAAAGCATGAATAGATAATTGTTACCGAGATATCATTGGAAGGATGTAGTAGATACCAATTGAATGTAGATAATAGTTCATTGATCATCCTAGCTTGACTCCAATATGCACATGGTGACAACACCTTCCTTGTGAGTGAACCGAGCATCCAATGCATCTCCAAATGTTCCTAGAAGAACAACACAAACTAAATGGTACCCAAACTCATCGGGGCCAAATAGTTAGAAACACCAATACATAGGACAAACTCCACATAAATATGTGCATATAGATATGAAAATGAATTTCATGCACATCTCGTCCAAATTGAGACTAGGTGGAGTTTCCCCTGTATATTGAGTCAAAGAAAGAAAGCATGCCAAATGAAATACATGAAGTAAACATGCATGCTCAAGACTTTCAAAACCCGAAACCAGAAGACAAAGAAATGCCAAGTGAAAAGGATACCAAATGGAGAAATCACCACTTGGAAGATATCATTAAAGATACATCAAGGAATGATATATCCATTGATACATACTAAACTAAAGATGTCAAACTCCCAAAGAGAGGATGGTTCCAAACAAACCAAGCTCTCAACAAAGTTTCATGATGGCACAAAGTACCAAAAAGAAATGGCTTGCCTTCCACCAAAACACACTTGATAAGGATCACAAGAAGAGTGTTCTAGAGAAAATAGGATGGCTCCCCCACGATTTGTGCATTATATAGGGGATTTGTATTTGAATACAAAATGCACAAGGTGGGATCACCACTTTCACTATATCTAGAAAACCCTAGACAAGAACAAGAAATAAATAGGATCCACAAGTGGTATGGAAGACAACGGGAGTTGACACAAACCTTGGCAAGAGAAAAGGCAAATAAAATCAAAAGCCAATGTAAAGATGATCAATAAATTCTACTACACATAAGTGACTACCAATTGTCAAAAGACAAGAAGTAGATGGAAAGAATTCTCGGTGGTAGATAGCAAGGATATCAACATCATCTTCACACCACACACAAGCAAATTGCAACTTGTAGAACTAACATGCCACCTAGGAACAAGATAATCTACAATATCAATTCTAGGTGACAATATCTCAAATGTACACATTTTCTAGGCTTGTAATGTGCACTTAGCATATTACTCCCCCATAATGTGATACCAATAAGAACTTAACAAGAGGCAATAAGAGGAACAAACAAGAGATAATTAATGGACTATTTAGAATTTGAATTTCTCATGAGAGATATACCACCAAGCGACTAGATAATCTTGTAATATCAATACTAGATGGTATTCCTCATGTACACACATTTATAGGATTGTGAGGTGCACAAAGCACATCACTCCCCCAAAATGGGATGTTCCATTAATCTCTCACATGAGCCAACTAGGATACAAACAGGAAGCAAAAGGCTCAACGCTGACAACGCACATGTACATGATGTGCAAACCAACACACACATACTTGATTGCTCAAGATAAGCAAGTTGGAAGCACAACATATACAAACACATGCAAGGAACAAAACCAAAACATGCAAGGGGGCAAGTAACTTTCAAAGTAAACAATTTAAGTACAAGTTACATAAGGAGGCACATTGGATATAAGATAGAAACTTGATAATCCAATTGACTTGGCTTGAGACAATAAGAATGATGAAGTCCCCTTAATTCTTCGTAATGTAGCCAAGTCTCCAATGCCCTCCAACCAACACCTATTGATTAAGTTTGAGCTTGGTGGTCCCCAACCGAGTTGGGTCCTAAGAGGTTAGTCACAATAGGCTTGGCTACCCAAATGGTTCTTTTCTTGACACCACTTTGAGTACCAACAAACTTGGCAAACACATTGCCAACCTTATCATTCCCAAGAGAATAGACATCATCAATAATAATTGGGTTGGATAAGTTACCACTAGTGCATGAAGAAGCGAGGTGACCTTTCTCACGGCATAGGTAGCAATGTCTACTCTTCACTTTCTTCTCACTTGATTTCTCAACTTGAGAAGCATTAACTTGAGTCTTCTTGGGAAGAGGCCTTTCTTCAACTTGAGGTTGAGCATGTGATTGAACTTGTGCCCTCTTCCCTTGTTGCTTGACACTAATGGCCTTCTTCTTCAATGGGCAAGATCTAACATGATGCCCTTCTACTTTGCACTTGAAGCAAACAATCTTGGCCGAATTCTTGACTTGTTCTTGGCCCTTCTTTTTGTTCATCTTGGACTTCTTCTTCTTATTGGAGTTGAATCCAAGTCCACCTTTGTCATTGGGGGATTTTTCCACACTCAAGATATTGTTGAGTGTGGATTTCCCTTGATGACTCTTTTCCAAGTCTTTCTTCAAAGAAGTGACCTGAGCCTTGAGCTCTTTGATTTCCTCTACATGGTTAGTCTCAACACAAGTACTAGAGGAAGTATAAGCTTCATCGTTAGAGCAACAAGGCAAGGAAAGCAATTCATCACAAGATGTACCAACATTGTGAGTAGATGAATTACAAGGACTAGCACATGGCAATATACTATTTTGACTAGAAGTAGTGCTAGTATCCACATGAGGCTCACTAGATGTTACCTTGGCAATCATGGCCTCATGAGCTATCTTTAGCACACTATGGGATACTAGAAGATCATCATGAGAGCTTGAGAGCTTTTCATGACTTTCTTCCAATTTCCCATAATTGCTAGATAGCACCTCAAGTTGAGCCCGTAGCTCAACATTCTCCTTCAAAATGGATGCTTCACAAGTAATAGAGTTAGTAGCACAAGCATCATCATTTACAACAATAGGAGAGGACAACTTGGCAAGCTCTTTTAAATAAGAAGCTTCAAGTTGGGCATGAGACTCGGTGAGTTTGGTGAGCTCACCCTTGATGACTCTTGAGCCATTTTTGAGGTGCTCAAAATCCTCAAGGAGTCTAGCATGAGAAACTTCAAGCTTAGCATTTTTAGTTTTGAAATCATTGGCCACCTCAAGAGCTCTATCATGAGATTCCCTCACTCTAGATAATTCTAGAGCAAAAGTCTCCTCAAGAGATTCGGAGGTGGTTTGTTCATGTTCAAGAGCTTGAGATAGCTCCGCGATCTCATTTGCGTAATCACGCCCATGATCTTCCATTTTCTCAATGGTGACCTCATGCTCCTCGAGATGAGATTCCAACTCCTCAATATATTTCTTGCCCTCAATGGCAATGGACATAATTTCCATGAAGTTGGAGCGAGCAATTTTATTTTATGAAGAGCTTTAAAACCATTTCCCCTTAATTTTTAAGGAGGCAACATTATCATTCTCTTCATCATAATCAACATCATCATCATTCTTGCCATTATCAATATCATCACAAGATATATTGGGATTCAAATTGGGAGATACCTTTGAGGCCTTGGCCATAAGGCAAAATGCAATAGATGATGATGTAGGATCCCTTGAAGCAGCATAAAACACCACATCTTGTTCCATGGAGTGTTGGCTTTCCTCTACATTGTTAGCACAACAATTTGAGGAAATAGATGCATTTTTATCATGGCAACAAGACATAGCAAGCATATCATCATGAGATCTAGTCACGCAATTTCTACAGGATATGCAAGGACTATCAACACAATCATGTGAAACATTTGGAGTGCTCGAAGTGTTAAAGTCCAAAGAAGGAGCATTGCAATAATATAGTGATGAAGGATCATCCACAATAAGCATACTATCATCATTGCAATGACCAACACTACTCACCATATCATTACCTTGTGGCAAACCACATGTAGGTGAAGTAGAATAAGTTGAGAAGACTATACGACCGGAGGTGGAGGGAGAACAATCATCCCCAAAAATCTTGGACACACCATATTTATCTTGAAGCTTCGTCCACAACTCATGAGCATCCCGGAACGGCATGAGTTGAAATATAACTACATTGCTTAAAGCATCGAAAAGCACATTAGAAGCTTGAGCATTGAGATAAGAGTTTTTCTCATCCTCTAAAGATAATCTTTGGGGATCCTTTGGAGGAGAAAAACCCATATCTACAATTCGCTCTAAATTTGGGTCCATGACCCTAAAGAGATTAAGCATGCGAATTACCCAAACATCAAAATTTGTGCCATTGAAACTAAGAGTGTCAGAGAATCCTAATCCCCTAGTCGACATCTTTACTCTCTAGGCGGTTAAGCCCAACAAAGAGAGACGAGGCTCGATACCAATTGAAAGATCGAGGATGTCGCCTAGAGGGGGTGAATAGGCGCTTTAAAATAATTACGGTTTAGGCTTGAACAAATGCGGAATAAACCTAACGGTTAATTTGTCAAGCACAAAACCTAAAACAACTAGGCTCACCTATGTGCACCAACAACTTATGCTAAGCAAGATAAGCAACTATGTGATAGCAAGATATATGACAAAGAACAATATGGCTATCACAAAGTAAAGTGCATAAGTAAAGGGCTCGGGTAAGAGATAACCGAGGCACGCGAAGACGACGATGTATCCCGGTTCACACCCTTGCGGATGCTAATCTCCGTTTGGAGCGGTGTGGAGGCACAATGCTCCCAAGAAGCCACTAGGGCCACCGTAATCTCCTCACGCCCTCGCACAATGCAAGATGCCGTGATTCCACTAAGGGACCCTTGAGGGCGGTCACCGAACCCGTACAAATGGCAACCCTTGGGGGCGTTCACCGACCCCGTACACTTTGGCAACCCTTGGGGGCGGTCACCGGAACCCGTCAAAATGCTCGGGGCGATCTCCACAACCTAATTGGAGACCCCGACGCTTGCCCGGAGCTTTACACCACAATGATTGAGCTCCGAACACCACCAACCGTCCAGGGCGCCCAAGCACCCAAGAGGAACAAGCTCAAGGGCACCAAGCACCCAAGAGTAATGAGCTTCTCAAACTTCACTTCCACGTATCACCGTGGAGAACTCAAACCGATGCACCAAATGCAATGGCAAGGGCACACGGAGTGCCCAAGTCCTTCTCTCCCAAATCCCACCAAAGCAACTAATGCTAGGGAGGAAAATGAGAGGAAGAACGAAAGAAGAACACGAAGAACTCCGAGATCTAGATCCAAAGGGTTCCCCTCACAAAAAGGAGAAAGTGATTGGTGGAAATGTGGATCTAGATCTCCTCTCTCTTTTCCCTCAAAAACTAGCAAGAATCCATGGAGGGATTGAGAGTTAGCAAGCTCGAAGAAGGTCAACAATGGGGGAAGAACATGAGATCAAAGGATAAGGTTCAATCGGGAAGAAGACCCCCTTTTATAGGTGGGGGAAAATCCAACCGTTATGCTCACAACCCGCACAGAGCGGTACTACCGCTCGTCCTCACGGTACTACCGCTAGGGATCGCGGTACTACTGCTTGCGGTACAAAAAAAATACTTCCGTACCTACCTCCGCAGGACTTGGGACAAGTTTTTTGGTCTGGAGCGGTACTACCGCTGTAGGAGCCGCGGTAGTACCGCTCTGGAGCGGTAGTAAAAAATTACATCCGCTCCAATTCGCGGTAGTACCGCTGCAGCCTCTTCAGAACACCAAAACTGCCACAACTTTTGCAAACGGACTCCGAATTCGATGAAACCAAGTTTGTTGGAAAGCTAGCGACAAGGGCTAACACAATCTCGAAAGAAATATCAATAAGAAGCAAATTAGAAAAGACCCATAAGAAAATGGTGAGAACCCTTCCTCGGATAAGACCGGTAAGACCTCCAACACCGAAAACATCATAGAAGACGCATGCGAACTCCGTTTTCGATGAACTCAAGCTTGTTATCAAGATGACCATAAGCTCTAAGACTCACAAAGAGAACCAAACAAGAACCAAGAAACAAGATGCAAGGATGCAATGGTTTGAGCTCTCTACTAACGATACGATCAAGCTACCAACTTGAGAGCCCCCCTTGATAGTACGGCAAACGATCCTATAACCCGGTCTCCCAACTACCACCATGAGACCGGTAAAATAGAAAACCTATCAAGGGAAAACCTTTGCCTTGCACATGGTCCACTTGAGCTAGATGATGACGATCTTGACTCCCTCAAGTTGGACCACCTTTCTTGATTGCGATGGCTCGATAAAGACTAGATGATTGCTCCCCCATAGTCCACTATGGGTGAGCCACTCTTCGGCTCATCTTCACAAGTCCATTGTCACCACAATGGCTGGCAAGCTTCAAGCACTTGATCTCTTCATGATGCATCACTTAAACTTGCACACCGCATCCTAACCCCACAAAGAACTCTCATGAAGACCATGGGTTAGTACACAGAGCGTAATTGACAATGCTTACTGTACCATGGGATCACTTGATCCCTCTCGGTACATCTTCTATGCTTTGTGAGTTGATCAACTTGATTCACTCTTGACTTAGTCTTGATCTACCTTGAGTCTTTCCAACTCTCTTCATTTGGATGATGTCTTGAAGGTAAACATGAATGATCACACAATCTTCTTCTTCAAAACATGCTTGCAATAAGCTCAACACTCACATGACCAATCTTTGGATAATTCCTTAATAGCACCTTGGTCAACTCATAAACTCCTTGAAACCAACATATGGACTTCAAGAAAAGCCTATGGACAAAACCTTCAAATATAACTCAAGGCAACCATTAGTCCATAGAGATTGTCATCAATTACCAAAACCAAACATGGGGGCACCGCATGTTCTTTTAGACACGATATAAAATTGTAAAGGGCTGAGGCAGGGGGCCCCGATCTCTCCAATGCTCTTCATTCTAACAATGGAGGCCCTTCAAAGGTTGTTCGAGGTGGCTATGGCTAGAGGTGTGCTGTCACCCCTGGCGCGTGGTTGCATGAGGAAACGTCTCTCTATCTTCACTGATGACGTGGTGCTATTTATCAAACCAAATCCAATGGACCTTGAGGTATGCAAGTCTCTGTTTGAGATCTTTGGGGAGGCATCAGGGCTGAGAATCAACATGAGCAAATCAGCGGCCCTACCTATCAGGTGCTCCGAGGAGGAGATTGCAATGGCATGCAATGAGTTGCAATGCCCCTTGGGATCGTTTCCGATCAAGTATCTTGGGCTACCCCTATCGCTAAGGAAGCAAACCGCAACACAGCTGCAATTTTTGGTGGATCACATGGCAAATCAGCTACCGAAATGGAGGGCAGCTATGATGCCCAAGAGCGGACGACTAACTCTTGTGCAGTCTGTCCTGTGTGCGATGCCGATTCATGCTATGATGGCGTTGGACCTACCTGCAAAAACTATAGCGGCAATGAACAAGACTTGCCGAGGTTTCTTATGGTGCCGAAGAGCTGAGGCAAACGGTGGTAACTATGCTGTTGCATGGGATATGGTCTGTACGCCGAAGTGGGCAGGTGGATTGGGGTTGCCAAACCTAAGATGGATGAATATTGCCATACAAGCTCGCTGGCCGTGGCTCACGAGGACCGATGAGTCAAGACCCTGGAAGGAATTCAAAATCAAAGTCCCGAAAGAAGCACAAATGCTATGCCAAGCAGCCATGAGGAGCACTGTGCGGTCAGGACGAACAACACGCTTCTGGGAAGACCGATGGCTTCATGGCCAAAGAATACAGGAGTTGGTGCCGCGAGTCTATGATTTGGTGCACCCCCGAACTCGCAACCTGAGGATGGTCAGTACGGCCATGCAGGACGACTCTTGGGCGATGGACATCAACCCCAACCTTGAACCGGAAACCTTGCATCAGTTTCTAGCGCTATGGCAACTGCTCAATGGTTGGGAACTTTCTGATGAGGAGCCGGATGAGATAGCATGGTCGTGGGAGACAAATGGGCAGTTCTCCGTGAAATCGGCTTATGCGGCAGCTTTTTGGGGCCGGGAGGTGACCCCAACAGCGGACCTGACATGGAAATCACGTGCTCCTATGCAATGCAGGTTTTTCACATGGCTAGCCATGAAGAACAGATGCTGGACCTCGGATCGCCTAGCGCGCAGAGGCCTACCTCACCAAGCCGCATGTCCTTTCTGTGATCAATAGGAGGAAACGATCAACCATGTTCTACTCACATGTGTTTTTGCTCGCACAGTTTGGGCAGCGATCTTCGTCGCGTTGGGGACGCCAAGTTGGATTCCTACTGCCCAAGAATCGCTGGTGGAGTGGGCCGTTGACAAGCGTGGTTCAAACAACGTCAGCACGAAGGACCTTCGCACCATCTTCGCGCTTACTTGGTGGGAGTTGTGGAAGCATAGGAATGCCATTGTCTTCGAGGGCGCGCATCCTTCGGTTGAGCAGTTACTAAGACACATGTGCGCCGAGGGTTCCTCTTGGTCAACCGCTGGGTTATTACGAGGAGATGTAATGCCTTTCTTCGCTAGGGTAGAGAGGTGGGTGAGTGATGATGATTAGCTTGTAACAACAAAACCCTGTAAATTACGGTGGGGGCACTCTTGGCCTTTCTTCTATAATATATGATATGCACACTCGTGCATATTCGAGAAAAAAAAGGAATTTGATAGGATGACACTTGCCATCTTAAGAAGTTGACATACCTCGTTCCTACGCGCAAAATGAGCTTTGAATGGATGTGTAGTTTTCCCAAAAACACAGAAAATGAGTAGTATTCCTATGAAATTCATATACGCATTTCCTACAAACCGAATGCATATATAGGAAATTTTCCTTCGAAATCCTCACTCCTATGTTTTTCCTACGAAAAATTCTCCAAACTGAATGAGACCTTAAAGCTTATTTTACACGTAGGAACGAGGCAAAAAAAAAAAAAAAAAAGTGCCATCCTATCAAATTCTTATACTACTACTTTCAACCAGGCCTGCTTTCAATTCCTACGTTTTTGGTTTCCTCAAAACCAAATGAGGCCGTAGAGTTGTAGCGTAGATTTACTAGATTGTTGCAGACTTTGGAAGGCGGGCCCTGGCGCCGTCACCGCCTGACCATCGTCGTCTAGTATTGAACTCCCAAATTCCTCGATAACACTTTGCAATATTTCGCCTTCTTCCTCCCCGCGCCCTAGCCTTCGATCCACCCCCAAATTCGACCCTCCCTTCCACTCCCTCCTCATCGCCATGGCGTCAGACACCGAGGGCATAGCCGCGCTGTTCTCCATGTACAACGATGACGACGAAGAGGACGCCGACGAGCCCGGACCTCCTTCCCCGCCGCCGCCCGCTGCGGCAGCCTCCCCCTCCACGTCACCTCGAACCGGAGGTGAGAGCTCCAACCCTAACTCGAACCCCAACCCTTCGCCGGAGCACTCGCCCCCTCCCCTCCTCGAGGAGCAGGCCGGCCGCAAAACCCTAGCGAGCCCCCAGGTCTCGCCGGCGCTTCCGCCGATGCCCTCGCGCCGTTCGCCCCTGCCCTTCGCGGTTTCGTCCCCCTCCCCATCTCGTCCCCCGCTGTCCGCCCCGCCGCCCGATCTACCGCGGCCGCCACGGCGCGGGTCGCTTGCTATAGTGGACTACGCGCATGACGAGATGGCAATGTCGCCTGACCAGGAGGTAGAGCTTGGGGAGTACGTCATTAGTAATCCTTGGCTGTATTCTATTGATTTTCTAAATTAACGATGATGTTGTTACTTGCGGTTTGGTTGCAGGACGGGGAGATCATGAGTGGCATAGGTGGTTTGGGCTCGGATGCTCAGGATGCTGAGGGTAAGCATGCTGTATA
Source organism: Aegilops speltoides (assembly GCA_021437245.1). Taxonomy (NCBI): domain Eukaryota; kingdom Viridiplantae; phylum Streptophyta; class Magnoliopsida; order Poales; family Poaceae; genus Aegilops; species Aegilops speltoides. The sequence goes on from CM038143.1 coordinate 388,904,680, forward strand.
ATTGTGATTAATGTGCCTGGTTAATTTGATGAAATGGTGGCACATAGAGTTTTACTTGTTCAATGTTGCCGATTGCTATGGGTGTTGGTGCTTGTGGTTATGCCTCAAGTATACATCTTATGCTATCAGAAGAACACGAATTAGAGATATGGTGAAATGTACCAGTAATGTCAGTGGATAAAGCACACTAGAAAACATGAAACCCTACTAGCTGTGGTTGGAAATCTGAATGGAGTATTATCATTTATTCATAAGACAGTAAGATGGAAATCTCTTCCTTTAGCGACGAGTCAATTAAAAAAAAACTGTAACATTTGATTATGTTATATTTGCTTATTTTGTTCGCTGAAGAGTCATGTTAGTACACAGCCTTTCGTGTTTTGAATGTGTAATTTCTTTCTGGGTTAGACACTTAGATGACGCACATGTGATCCAGATAGCAAATACACTTTATAATATTTGTGGCAGAAGTCCATAAAAGCTACTGATATAGTGATATCTGATGTGCTATCTGCTTCAGATTTGTACCTGATATCTCATTTCATTGCTAATATCTATAATACATGGTTTCTTTCGTAATGCTCTAGTACAACTGCATATTGCATGCACGGAAATAATTCAAACATCGAAACAAGTATTTAAATCATCTAACAGTAGTCAAATCACTGAAACTGCAAGATAATGTTAACTTGTGTCAAAATGAGATGAAATAGGTGACATGCGGCATAGATTATTCTCTAAACCGTGTTGATTTTTTCCTTGTGCCAAAATGTTTGACGTGGGAAGTTCTGAAAGTGTTTAATATTTCTATTATTCTATATACAGAATATTTGTTTACAAGTATGACCTGAAGAAGAGCAAAGACATAGCTGGAACCATGAAAATAGAGAATGCTACAGATATTCTTATTTCCATGTGTTAGCATTTGATTATTTGGCTACTAATAACCTCGGCAACAGATTTGTAGGTTCTTTAATCTTGTCCAGAGTACATTTGCTTGCTAACTCAAACTTGGAACACTTTGGGTTTGTTTGGATTGTGACCAAATAGTACCTTATTACCATTTTTTTTGGCTATGACCAAAATATTGGTCTTTATCTGGATGAGTGCCAACTTTTTGGCATGCAATGCTCCTTTCCCATCTGTAGTTCATTTTTTTTAGCCAATGTTGACCAATTTATAGGCGAGCAAAACATGAACCAAAATTGTGATCATCAGTAAATACCAACAGATGTGCAGTAAACAAATGGGAACTCTTGATATTATGTTGGATTTCAATTCTGGTGTTGCTTGACGTACATATTTCTGTCATGCGTAGAAGTGTTTTAAGTTGAACGGGTTGTTCGCCTTTTGTGCAAAATCAAATCATAACAGCCTCTACACTTCTTTTCATGTGCGCTAAATTGTACTTCCTCCGTCCGGAAATACTTGTCGGAGAAATGCATAAAAATGGATGTACCTAGAACTAAAATGTGTATAGATACATACATTCCCGCGACAAATATTTCCGGACGGAGGGAGTATGCATTCTATTTTATTTTTATTGTTGGAACGCTTGATATTATGTTTGACTTCAATACTGTTTTTTCTTGACGTACATATTTCTGTCATCTATAGAAGTGTTTTCAGTTTAGTTACTGTCTCTCTTCACCTTTTTGTGGAATCATTACAACATCTACACTTTCGATTTTATATCCAGTCTGCTTTATATTTCTATCCTATCTTGTAGGGATTCTTGAAGAAAGAGTTCTCTCAGCTACTGTTAATATTCTCACCCCAAAAGTCCTATCGGAAACTTCTCAGCATTTGGATGCACCTGAGCAGAACCAAATGGGGGCAGATGTTCCAGTGGATGTAACTGGAACAGAAGCTGAAGATGCTAGGGTGGAGGAAGCTTCTGATATTTCTACCAATGTTCACAATGATGATCCATTGAGCCGTTTCCTTCCTCCGCCCGTGAATACAAAATGTTCTACAGCATTACAGGTTATCTTTCGAGCAAATCCCCACACTATTTTCAGCATTAAAAAATTCATCATATTTCTCATGCAGAACATACAGCTCCCTTCTGGCAATGTCATTATTTGTGTAATCTGAAATGGTGAAAATAGTCTGTTGGTAGACACGCTGACAACTGTTTCATATATTTTCACCCACCCTGTGCATTTTAAAACCGAACCGAAAAACCATACCGAAAATAAACCAAACCGAACCAATTTTATGGTATTTATGGTTTATGGTTTCGGTATGGTATGAACTTTTCATACCCTTTTGAATTCTGGTTTTTATGGTATATACCGAAAAACCGAATGGTTTACCGAAGTAAAAAATATATGTATATATCTTGGGGAGAACAACCATACAAGTAGTCATTTTTTGTACATAAGCTAGATTTCATGTTAAGCGCATCCATTTTTCTTGTAACGTAGTCATACTTTTCTTCAAAAGAATGCTAAGCACGTCCATAACCATCGAATCCATGCATGCATATACACTCGCATATAGTTATATACTCTTTGTATAAAAGATATGTGTTTTGAGTCATAAATTTGCAAACTATTATATGTCATTTTCAAATTTGCGTCAACTTTGGTTTTGGTATATACCGAAACCATACCGTAATAATTTGGTATATACCGAAACCGAACCATATCTAAATTTCATACCATATTTACCGAAGTATTAATACTGTACAAACCGAAAAACCGTATAAACCGAACCATGTAAACCGAATAAACCGAATACACAGTGAATTTTCACACCACTTCCTGCAATACGATATTTCTGAGATACCTTTTTTTTGTACTTACCGTTTCTTTTTCTTAATGCATAAATAGATCTCCAAATTGTTCAGGCAGCCTATTTGTGATTATGGTTTCTTAAACTTTTGATTATTTCTTGTACACTCATGTGGGTCTTTTTTCATGTTAACTTTAACTTATCGTAGTATGACGGCTTTCCATGTGATACCCATACCACTGGGAATGCATGTCTACATCCTTCACACTTGTTCTTGTTTTTACATGAAAATACGGCTGTAAATAGTTACTCATGTTCCACTGTTTTCCTGCAGCAAAGGATTAACAAGTTCCTTGGATACAAAAGGTCTGGAAAGAGCTTTAATGCTGAAGTGCGTAACAGAAAGGACTACAGAAATCCTGACTTTTTGCAGCATGCTGTGCGGTACCAAGAAATTGATCAGATAGGGACCTGCTTCAGTAAAGATGTTTTCAATCCATATGGGTACGATAAAAGTGACTACTACGATGAGATAGGTATGCTATAGTCATGTTTGATCCAATATGCTATCCTTTTGGGCCACGTCTTACTTTTTGAAAGATAATTGAACATCTGAGTGTAGCTTCCATGTTCATGTATAATACTAGTACCTATTTAGTCATGCAAATGAAGTTGAAATCAATAGAAGTTCCACTATGGCGTCCATCTGGGATGTGATTGCAAAGGAACATGCACACTGCTTTTAATTTTTGAGTGTGTGCACTTGCTTATAAGGCATATCGAATCCCATGACCCTCCAGGTTGCCTCAAACTTCCAAGTATGCCGGGCTTGATTAGCTATTGAAGATCAAAGAAGTTGTGGACAATCATGAAACTGTCTGGAGAGTGTTGTTTTTATTTTATAGTAAAATATAGAGAACCCCATGTACTTGCCGCATACGCACTACAAAGCCACAGTTTCTCTTTTTGGGCTTGTACCTGGACCCTGGTAACAAAATACTACATGTTCTAACAATATTCACCTAGAACAGGGCCCTTGTTCTCCTGTTAATCATCATAAGTTCACACTAGAAACTAGATCAAACCCTGTATTACTAAATAACAATCAGCTATGAATTAAAACAAGGAAGATGAATCATGGCATTTGATCAGTGACCACCCAAATTCCTGCTTATAAGTCCAAAACACACCACATGCAGTCTATACCGAGCTCAAGAACGCTGCAGCTTGACCACACCAACTCGTTGCCCTTCAGTGGTGATTGCAGTGGTGCCCATCTGGTCTGTGCACCACTTTATGATCAATACCGCCTTCCCGTTTCCTACTTCCCTTCCCTACCATGCGCCTCGTCCAACCACCCTCTTTGAGCCATTTCCACCATGACCTTCCTCTCCAACCTCATTCATCTAAGCGTCTTCTTGGAACCACCTCCCTTAACTCGTCCAGCCGCCCTCATGATTGCTGCCTTTGTCAAGCGCTGACCGTTAGGTCCACCACCAGTGCCACCTTAAGCGCCATGCATTTACACTCCATCTGTCCTTGCTGAGCGCAGTCACCCATCCATGTGACACCAGCAATGAGTAAGGATAACCTCAGTCAGCTATTTGATTGGGAGCAATTCGGCAGAGAAGGGTTCGTCTGGATGTACTCTGAGAGCATGCCCCTGCACCATGCACGTGATAGGTGCTGTTAACCTTCATCACATGTTCGGTATGCCATTGCGGACGGTACAATCCACTCCAGTGTTGCACAAGAAATGCTATGGAAGGCTGGTGAGCCACCGGACATGGTGTTGACAAGCCGCCTGCCCAAGGCGGAGGGGGTCAGGTTCTATGGAACCGTGTTTTGAAAATTTCAGACCGAACCCCAAAACCATGGCCGTATCCCTTCTTCGCTATGCCCATCCATCCATGTCTCAAATTCAAATCCTGCAACCCTCCCATGATTGTTTTAGTTGCTTCGCGGTATCCCTGCTGGCAAGGCTGCAACTCTCTCCCTTCCATTTCACTCTCTTTTTTCTCGCTAGACCCGTGACATAAGCTTGTCCATAGATCTCCCATGCTGTGTGGCTAACTCAGCTTTTTGGTGGTTCCGTGCCAACGCACAGGCGCTGAGCTAGCCAGGGAAAAAGAGCCAGCTGGTTATACAGGTCCCGTTTTGTTTAGACGTTCCTGGTGTTTGTTTAGACATTCCTGGTGAAAGTGCTGCAGCACAGCATACAAACGAAGAGGCTGTCATGGCAGGTTACAAGTAGGCCAGGATCAAGCCGATTCAAGTTATGGTAGGGTCGAGAGGAGATTAGAAGTAACTCGTTCGAAAGAGTCCAAGCTGTCCTTTCCTTGAGTTCGAAGACATGCCAGTCGGCGTCGTATCTTTTGTTTCTCAAGCAATAAGAAATCCCTCTTCCCGGATGCTGCCCTCGACCTTCTGAACTCTCATACCTTTCCCCGCTGTACCCGTCCTTCTGAACTCTCATACCTTTCCCCGCTATCCTCTTCCAGATGGGTTATACACCTACTGGTAAGTCCTTAAGTGCATATGTTCTAGTCCTAATTCTAGGTGTTCTACTACGGCCAATCCATGCTTGTTCTTCGTTTGTTTTGTGTCTCTATTCTTTTCTAACATTTTATTTAGTTTCAGTTTTTTTTTTACCAAACATCTCCCACTCACCACCTTCTACTGGTTGTTGGTGTACTATCCTTACAACCCGTGTGTGCGCATTTGTTGACAGTGAATCTTTCAGTTCTTTATGCTTTGGTCTTATCCAAGGAAGTATAGTCCAATCACGATCTTGTATGTGCCGCCAATTTGTCTACAGAAGCTGATATGAAGCGCGAACTTGAGAGGAAGGAACAGGAGAAGAAAAGAAATCCAAGAATTGATTTTACTAGCTCTGGAATACAACCTCCAATCAATCCATCAATAGCGAAGATTTCAGGTACATTCGCATTTTTTCTTGCGAGAAAAAAGAAGTGTGCGTGCTTTATTTTGACAAACTATTACCTTCAGGCAATCTTGTATTTCTGATTCACATCTGTATGTTTTGCAGCCGCCATATCAGCAGCAGCTGTAGCTGGTGTATCGGTTCCGGCATCGGCAGATACTGTACAGAAAGAGGCTAGGCCAAACAAAAAGTCAAAATGGGATAAGGTTTCTAATTCCCTCGCTCAATGCATTTACCTTCTTTTGGAATCAACATTTTTATGACCGGCTTCTGTTTTCTGTTATTGGCTAGGTTGATGGTGATACTAAGAACCCTGCAGCTGCTAGTGGACTTGACAATCGGTCAGCAGCCGGTGGATCTGCCGCTCTTTTGACTTCTGAAAATGCTGGTGCTGGTGGATATGCTGCTTTTGCGTAAGTTATCTTTTTTCCACACAATTATTTCCTTCATAATCCGTTATGGCACATGTTGTTCCTTAATATAGTCATATTTTTGTTTGTCTGTTCCTGCTGATCAAAATATGCTTGCCAATCAGATTAACCAATGGAAATGTTCATAGCTGTAGCCCTGTGTGCTTTTATATGCTTGTTTTTTTCCTGATGAAATCTGCCTTCTTATCCACGCTGTTGTAGCATAATTGTAATGGTACCAAGCTGAACTTGATGTTGAAATTGTTAACTTAAATTATTTAATGAACATTATTAATGCGACAATGAAGAGTTCAGCTTACTTTTTAGAGTTAATTACACAACCACAACTTTAGGTATCCATTTTACAGTTCAGCACAATTTCTGGACCTCTTTTTTCAACAACAACAACAACAACAACAACAACAACAAAGCCTTTAGTCCCAAACAAGTTGGGGTAGGCTAGAGGTGAAACCCATAAGATCTCGCGACCAACTCATGGCTCTGACACATGGATAGCATGCTTCCACGCATCCCTGTCCATAGCTAGTTCTTTGGTGATACTCCAATCCTTCAGGTTCTCTGGGCCTCTTTTTTCACAGAACCACAAATTGTAGTGTCAGATGCTTGGGAATTAGGAGCGTTGGGAGTTGATCGTAGGTTGTAGCTGTGCTCTACGGGAGGACGAGGCTTGAAACCTCGTCGCCCCGTGGCGGGGAAGAGGAGAGGCGCACAAGCGCGAGGTAACCAAGTTGTGTTTTTCTTGCTTCATTCGTTCCTCCACAGGGAGGCAATATAAATAGTCAAGTTACATGGCGACTCCTACTAGAAATAAAATGCAGACTCCTACTTGTTTTAGGAGCAAGAGGAAAACCTTCTTTGGGACCAAAAACCCTTCCGTTCCCAAACTGATACTAATTGATATTAATTTGGACACCCCCATCCACTGGCCTCCTCTCTCTGGTTGTCGTCTCCTATATCGTCGCCCCACATGACATCTCCTCCATTCAAACAGCTCGTCCTCGAGCCGAAGCTTGATAGCGTTCTTTGAAGGCTGGAACATCCTCCCATGAAGCATCGACGGCGGTTGGCCTCCCAATGGATGAGAACTTGTTGCATACCCACGAGCAGTCGTGCACGCAGCGCCTTGGAAGGTGTTGGTGAACACGACCTTGGAAGATGGTGGCGGCACCGGTGGAGCATCCGGAGGAGGGCCTTGGTATTTCTTGAAACACCCACATGGAAAACATCATGGATGCGGTAGCGGGTGGAAGCTCCAAGCGGTAGGCAACGGAATCAATTTTGGCGAGGACTTTGTAGGGACCAAAGTACTTAGGTGCGAAGCTTTCCTTTGCAAAGCAGATCCAAGGAACGCTGGACGGGGCCAGTCTTTATAAGCAACCAAACCCATTCGCCGACCTCAAGCGAAAGTTCGATGCTTGCCATCATAGTAATGCTTGTAATGTTGCCTGACTGAAGAGACGGTCACGAACATCGATAAGGCGGCGATGCGCAATGTTGCGCTCGGCGGCTGATTCGCAGCTCACCCGGAGAGTATGCACGAGGAAGGCGGATCACGACCATACACCACACGAAGCGGTGTATTCTTGAGAGCGGTGTGGTAAGATGTGTTATAGCGATACTCGCCCATGGCAGCCATCGGCCACCGCCGGGGCGGTCGCCATGAGGCGGCGTAAGTACATAGCAATTACCGATTAACGGCCTCCGATTGGCCATCGATTGCGGGTGAAAAGCTGAGCTCATGTTTGGCGAGAACCGAAGCGGCAAAGAGCCTTCCAAAAGCGGAGGTGAAAACAACATCTCGATCGAAGCGATGGAGGTGATGCGCCATGCGCATTTAACAATGTCGACAAAGAAGGCTTTGGCCACCGTCCCATTTGTGTACGGATGCGCTAACGGAATGAAATGTGCATATTTGGAAAAAGCGATCCTAGCGGTAAGAATGACACACTTGCCGCCCACTTTTGGTAATCCTCGATGAAGTCCATGGCAATGTCCTCCCAAATCCGAGATGGTGCGCCAAGGGCTGAAGCAAGCTTCTTTGGATGGAGCCGCTCGGTCTTATTCTGTTGACAAACTAGGCGATTCGGATGTAGTCTGAATAGCTGTTGGGGCTGTGGTAGATGGATGTCACGGCGAAGGCGGTGTAACGATTTACGAATACCCTCATGGCGGTATCATGGGATCTTTGCAGTATATCGCCACAAGTGGTGAGGAAGGTGGCACATAGGCACGACGCTCAAAAGTGACAATGCCATCGGCGAGTGCCCATGGGGTCCCACTCGCCGTTCTCTAGTTGTTCGCGGAATGCCATGAGAGCTGGGTCGATGTGTGCGGCCGACGAAGTTCCTCAAATAGATCAAAGGAAGGACCGCTTATAGGCGCACACACGGCATCGAAGTGTCGCGCCCGACGACGGTCGTCGACCACAATATTCTGCCGCCAGGCTTGTACTCCACGGTAAAATCAAAGCCGGGGAGCTTGCCAACCCAATGATGTTGTGGGATAGTCGCGGGCGCCGGTCCGAATGAACTTGAGGTCAGAGTGATCGGTTTTGACAACGAAGGCACGACCCGGAGATATGGCCGCCAATGGCGCCACGGCTTATCTGAGACCAATAAGCTCGCGCTCGTATGCGACAAGGGAGACATGACGAAGAGCAATAGGCGGTGAAGTAAGCAATGGGTCCCGCACCTTGGTGTAACATCTGCACCAATCCGAACCAGAGGCATCACATTTCACAATGAATGGCACGGTGAAATCCGGAAGTTAAACCTTGGTCTTTGTAGTCGAGGCGATCTTCAATCTTGTAAAGCATGTGTTGCCTCCTCGGACTAGAAATCCATCCTTTTGAGCAACGCTGTGAAGTCTTTGCAATAATGCCAAAATCGCGGATGAACTTCCGATAGTAGCCGACCCCCAAAACCGCGGACCGCCTGGAATCTTGCGGCGCGCACCGATCGACAACACCATAACCTTTTGATTGTCCATGGCGACACCGTCGATGGAGATGGCGTGACCGAGGTACGTAATCGACTCCTCCCAAAAGAGCACTTGGGCGCTTGAGAAATAATCGGTCTTTGGCGCATGAGCTCCAAAACGACTCGCACATGTCGAACATGCTCCGACCATGAAGCCCAGTACACCAAAATATCATCAAAAATACTAACACAAATTGGCGTAAATGGGGTCGAAATCGTCGTTCATCAAAGCACGGAAGGTTGCGGTGCATTTGTGAGTCAAAAGGCATGACGAGGAACTCAAGCAGGCCCTCGTGTGTCCGGAGCAACGCTGTTTTGTGGATATCCTCAATATGCATGCGCTTTGGTGATAACCGGATCGCAAGTCGACTTTGTGAAGAAGCGGGCGCCCTTTAGCTCGTCTAGTAGCTCGTCTACTACGTGAATAGGGAACTTGTCCTTGATGGTGTTGGTGTTGGCGCCACGAAAATCGACGCAGAACGCCAGAGTCGCTGTCGTGCTTCTTCACCGAAGAGCGGGCGAAGAACTTCGAAGTCTTTGCGGCGGATAAGGCAGCGCTCCAACATGTCCGCGCGACCGCCTCGAGCTCGTCTTTTTGGATAGCCGGTAGCGATATGTACCGAGCACCAAGCGGATGCGATGGTCGTGAAGTCTTGGCGGCGGCAGCCCCGAGGCTCTGCAACGTCAGCGTATTCATTGAGGAGGCTGTCAAGAAGCTCCCGCCGGAACATGCGTGAATGTGGTGGGGTTGAGTTGAAGCCGCGATACCATACCACTCAACGCGATGGTCGGACCGCCGAAGGACATCCAGAGACGCGAAGTCCCAAAGTATGGGCCCGAGTGTCTTGAGCCGTGTGTCCCGAGAACGACGTCAAACCCACCCAAGGGAATGGCGTAAAGATCGGCGAAAGTCTTCTTGGCCTATGGTGATGGCAGCTGCGAACAAGACCACCACATGTGGCGTGATCTCCATTGGCTCTTTATTACGGAGGGCGGCGCCACGTGGAGAAGTGGCTGCCCACTTGTGCAACAAGCTCCTCGTTGATGAAATTGTGAGTGCTACGAGTCGAGGAGAGCGACCAATTTGCGCTCGCCTACACGGACCACTAGTGCATTGTGTCGCCGGCACGTCGCCGCGGTGATTGCGGCGGCGAGATGTGTAGATTGTCACCATTGTCTTCCTCGTCGTCGTCGGCGGACTCGATGTAGAAGAGGCGCTTGCGGCGATGTCCCCGAACATACTTCTCATTGCGGTTGAAGCATAGTCCCTTGCTGCGTCATCCTCCATCTCGGCGTTAAGCTTTTGAAGACAGCCCGCCCCGAAGAGGGTCGCTTTGTGGCAGCACTGAAGACTCTTTGGGACGAAGCGTGTAGGGCGACCGTATGCGTCGGAGTGGCGGCGAGAACCGTGGTCACCATGGCAAGGTGCTCATAGGAGACGGCCATGTCCATAGCATCCTCGAGAGTAGTGGCGCGCAGCAGCTCGACTGTGTTTTTAGTGGCTCGCCAGATTATTGGTGAAGATGTTGCGCTCCTCGTCAATGCAGGATGGGGTTGATGCGGGACAAGAGTTGGAGGAACTATTTAGTATACTCCGCCACCGAGCCCGTCTGACGGAGGAGATGAGCTCACCAAGGGGTTGCTTGCGTGTGGGAGGCCAAAGTCTTTGGTGACCAGCATGACAAAGTCCGCCCAAGTTGGCGGCCAATTTTCTCCTCTAGATGGCCATACCAAAGGCGACCACATCATCATTAGATGGTATGGCGCCATCAAGTCTTGTCCGTGTCGGCGTCTGTTGCCAAGGAAAAACAAATTGCATCTAATCGACCATGGTCGAGGGTCGCCTTCACCGTTGTAGGTAGGGAAGTCGAGCTTGTAAAGGCGGGGTGGGCGCTCGTCGGCGGAACCAAGTGGAGCTCGCAACTGAGTTGACCTCCGACACGAGCGGCCGCGATTGGGTGTCGGCGATAACGAGGAAGGCTCACACGGCTCAGACGCTCCAACTTTGGTGATGGCGGGTTTTGTGCGCCGTTGTTGTGATAGATCGCTGAATTACATTACGAGCGCCGTCGGGCATCGGTGACATCCTTTAGGGCCTTGGTCATGTCGCCGCGGAGGAGTTCGGCGCCTCGGCGATTCCCAGATTTTGTTGGGCGTCCTCGAAATCTGCATGTTCCTTGGCGCGAGGTCTTGAGGGTTTTAGGAAGATCAGTGCTTGGGAGAGGGCGACATGGTTGCAGGTCTGTGGAGATCGATGAATCGATACCAAATTGTCGGATGCTTGGGAATTAGGAGCGTTGGGAGTTTTGATCGTAGGTTGTAGTTGTGCTCTCACGGGAGGGCGAGGCTTGAAACCTCGTCACCCGTGGCGAGGAAGAGGAGAGGCGCACAAAGGCGCAGGTAACCAAGTTGTGTTTTTTCTGCTTCATTCGTTCCTCCACAGGGAGGCAATATAAATAGTCAAGTTACATGACGACTCCTACTAGAAATAAAAATGACTCCTACTTGTTTTAGGAACAGTAGGGAAAACCTTCTTTGGGACCAAAAACCCTTCCGTTCCCAAACCTGATACTAATTGATATTAATTTGGACACCCCCTGTCCGCTGGCCTCCTCTCTCTGGTTGTACGTCTCCTATACGTACGCCCCCACATGACATGTAGTCTGAACTTTCATGGATGACCCAAATCAGCTGTTTTTCGGATGTTTGAGAGCAAACCTGACAAGACGAGTCCACCCGTCTGTGCTAACATGGATGGCCACATGTATAATAGAGGTTGCATGGGGCCTACCTGCAAGCCTTCTCTCTTGTCTCTCCCTCCCAGGGCTGAATCCCTGTCTGCTCGATGACCTCTCTCCTTTCCTCCAACCTCAAGCTCCTTGGCGCTCCACCTCTCTTTCTCTGATTGTTGTCTTGTTGCCACAGACTTGTTCTCCGACGTCTGCTGTGTTCGAGTCTACCGCCCATCCACAACCACCTCCACCTCCCCGGCCTCCTTTCGACAATCATCCGAGCTTCCAGAGTGGGACTTGGAGACGGAGGACAACCTTGACCCAGCGCCACCACTTGATCTTGGGTGCGATCCCTGTCACCAGTCCCTTTGCTGCCTCCTCCGCAGGTTCAGTTTGCTGCTACAGCTGGCCACTGGCCCGATCTGATATGACGGTGGCGGCGCGATTGCAACAGAGAGCAGAACGGCATGGTGGCGTGTGTCGGTAGTGGTGGCGGGTGGCCTGATTGTGAGGTGGGCTGCTCTACGTCGTGCACATACGCACGGGAGGCACAAACCTACTCAGCGGCTCCTACTTCACTGTCTTCTGTTGCTATGCCCTGCTGCTTATGTACACCGGGGACCTAGTCTGCAGACACCACGTGGCTGTTTGGTTTGTTCCCATGTCCGCCCTGCCAAATCCTCGGCGCTGTTGGCACGCCAAAATATTGGCGAGGGATTCGGCCTCCCACGTTTCTGCCAACGATTTGGCGCAAGAGCAGCGGGAGGGAGCTGAGGCGGGCCGGTACACCAAAATTTTGGAGGCGATCCAAATGGCCAGCCGAAGCCTGGTCAATGACCGATGTTTTTTTTTCGAAACGGAGGAAAAAGATTTGCCCCATATATTAAATAAGGAGAAGATAGAGTTGTTACAAGAGCCGAACACACGGCATGGCAATTATTCTCGCAATATAATGTCCCCAAGCTTTCTAGCACCTGCAGTGACCCAAAGCTTTGCCTTGTTGAGGACCATTTGAAGAAGGATGGTCGGTGAGCACTCTTGTGGCGGAAGACTCTGGCATTCCTCTCATTCCAGACGGACCAGGAGACGAGCATAGTGAGAGAGGCCATTGCTCGTCTATTAGGATTTTGCAAGTCGGTTCGCTTCTCCCATCACTCCTTCACCGTGCCAGCAAGATGCCAAGTGGTGGTGTCCATGTGCACAAGTCCCAGCTTGTCGATGAGCCTAAGAGTGTAGCGGCACTTGAAGAAAAGATGGGCGCAAGACTCTTGCTCCCTTTTGCAAAGTTGGCAAAGGCCTTAGTTGGGCCAGCCGCGCCTGGCCAACCTGTCCGCAGTCCAAATCCGGTCTTGTAGAGCCAACCACGAGAAGAATTTAACTTTGGGCGGAGCCCAAGCCTTCCACACCATGAAATCCGGTCTTGTAGGCAGAGGATGCCGAGTAAATCCCGTCGCTGGAGTGCTTCCAGGTGATATCATCCTCGGCATGCTCGTCAAGGTGGACCTCATTCACGAGCATCCAAAGGGAGAAGAACTCGTGAACGTGGGCAGCGGTGACGGGCGTGTCAATCTTGACCTTCAGGATCCATGCATTCCCTTTAAGGGCCTCACGCACCTTCAAATTCTTTCTCCTGGAGGCACCGAAGGCTCCGAACCAAACGGCCTCCACACCAACTGCTGGCGCACCATCTCGCCATGTTTTTCGTCACGACTTGGCTTTGCTAGAGCCTGGATAGAAAGATGATAGGAAGCACACAAGGGGAAGAGGGAGATGAGAGGCTGGCCTGTGGTTCCCACATCCACTTCAGCATATCCCATGCGAGCGTCCACACAAAGCGCTGGCGAGTGGACCCATCATGTCATGTTTTTTTTTCCAACATGGAATTGGCCGGTTTGGGTTACTTGTATAAAGATTAGTTCAGAAGTTGTGTTTTGTGAAAAGAAGTCCTATAGCTGTGGTAAATTGCTAAGGGGGCCCTGAAGTTGTGGTTTTGTGCAATTATTCAACTCTGAACCATGATAACTACATGAGGATTTGTTTACTTGAACTGCATAGTTTATAGATTGCAGCAACCTTTAATACTATCCATTTTCGTTATCTTTCTGGGCATCATGTCAATTGTAACATGGTTCTCTTATTTATTTTCAGGCAACAGAAGAGAAAAGAAGCTGAAGAAAGGAGGACAAGTGATTACAAGTCAGACAGGAGATCATAGCTGTTGTATTTTGTTATTTGATTGGGAGATTTTGGATTGCATAGTTGTGTAATCATGTAATGTACAAACAAATTTTGTAGTTGATGCAAGGGACTTCTGAAAAAAAAAATCATATGCCCCAACACGAATGCATTAAAAGAACTGGGAGCACTTTTCCCCTATAGATCAATGCTAAGCTTGTCGTAGCTGTGGTTCTTACTCTACCCTAATTGACTGTTCTGGTGTTTCTAGAGGGTGAAAAATTTATCAACATTACCGTCAAACTTCTTATCAAGTTGCTCTTGTTCTATGAGTCCAGTCAATCTCGATTCTGCTACACTGATCATTTTCATGTGACTTTTCAGGAGTCCGGTCTGGTCGCATGGATGATGCTGATGGCCATTCGGTGTGAACAATCAGTTAGATTCATCATGCATGTATGGGACCACGGATGCGTACAATGTAGCCGTCCCGTCCTACACGCGGCTACACCGTCAATCAACTGGACGGCGTATTCAAGGCCCAGCCATTTGAACGCCATTTGCTGCTCGAACGGTCAGTATCCAGCACAAGATTTGCCTAAAAGGGAAAACAAAAACAAGCAGCAGTCAGCACACAACGGAGCGGAGATCAGCCCTGAGACTGAGACTGCAACTTGGTGGCTCGTCGGTGATTGGAACCACCAACCGGCAGGGCAACCGCCGCCCCTGCCATTAGTTATTACTGGGAACAAACTTGGCGCTTGCCCTTCAATTCACCACAGTGCAGCGTGTACAACCACACCAGCCCTAGATAGATCTGGCAGCGCAGTGCAGTGCAGCAGCACAGTGAAGTGAATGGGACTTCCCGTTGGCCTGGCCGCAGCAGTAAGTAATAAGTTTACTTCCTGTGGATTAGACGGACCCTTTGGCACCGCAGCAGCAATAACTCGGCTCTCTGCTCTACCAGTAAAAAAAATGGAGCCTTCTCACTTCACCTCCTTCCTTGGTACGAGTACGTATTGAAGGCAGGGCCACCCACCACGGCAGGCCACGGTAGCATCACACACAAATGTAGACCGGCGCAGCGGCGGGGGCATTGCACGGGAGTCCGTGCAGCAGCAGGCTATCTCATGAGATCGCTTTCGGCCGTACGCGGGGCCCCGGCTGCTGGCCGGGAGGAGGGGGCGTCGCCTTGCACGGGGACGCGCCCGCCCAGAGGCAACTGGGCCGCCGGTGCTGCCTGCCCGTGCTATGTGCTCCTCCTCTCCTCTCCTCTCTCGCCACGAAGCCCAAACGCAAGACACATCTCATCATCATCATCATCAACCCCACACCGCAGCGCACCCAACGGTAACTTTCCTTTCCCGTGGTGTGGCTGGTGTCTCATCTCGGGCGCAGTATTCTACTGCGAGCGAGGCAGAAAACAAGGACATGAGCTGACGTGCCCGCGCGCTTTAACAATCGGGAAGACTACAAGCATCCCCTGCGGCCGTCAGGTGGCGCTGTGGATATCTAATTGGACCGAGTGAGTGTATGTCCCATCGGGTTCATCAGGAGGTGTTCCCCCTCCCTCCAACGGGCGGAGGAGGGCTACACGATACTCGTGCAATGCAGGTGCACTTCGCGTGCCAAGAAAGATCTTTCGGTCGCTCCTGGACCTTGACCACCGGGCGGGAGGAGTCGTCAATGCCTCAATGATAGGAGGAGAAGCACGTAGACGTACGTATTGTCTAGCACGGAAGTATTTACCGCCACCACCTTTTGCGCTCCGCACGTTACGGCGGGGGCTCATGGGTAAAGTCTGGTCGTCAAGTGGTAGTAGAAAAATGATGAAAGACACGGAAGACACGACATGGTTCAAAGGAAAGGGAAAAGAAACAGAAAAAGAAAAGAAAGACCTACAGTGCGTGCAGTGCGTAGATTATGATGCGGATGTCCTAGGTAGGTTCGTAGGAGCGGCCGGTAGGGAAATGAAATGCAGCGCAACGCCGGGGGCAGTTTGGTCAGAGCCAAAAATCCAACGGCCAGTTCTCCGGGAGGTAGGATGCATGGAGGAGGGAAGAAGAACACTGCCTCACTCCACAGACCGGAAAGCATTTAACCCCGGAGGAGGAGCCCCCCGAGGATAAAAGGAAAAGGTTAGGGGCAAGGAAAGGAGAGAGGCACCACCACCACCACCGCGGCACGAGAAAGGCTGGCGACTCTAGTGGTGTAGTGGTACGCTAGCAGCCAGCCGCAGTATCTCTAGCATCGTAGTCCCGCGGATTGCTCTTGCCGTTCGCACTTCGCCGCTCGCTCGCTTGCTCACTCACCACCATCATCCATCCCCGCAGCCTTTTTCCCCAACAGATTTCGTCCGGGCTCCTGCAAAGGGGCGCCGAGGCTCTTGAGTGCTGCGCGCGGCGGAAGCAAGCCCCCGTCCGGTTGTCTTCTTCCTCCGCCAGAGGACAAGGGGCGGTCACAAGGGATCACCACCGCCAGGGCCGCCGTGCGGTGTCTGCCTTCATAAGCGAGGGAGGGAAGCAATCCTGTTGTGGAGTGCGGTACAGAGGAGCGACGTTTCTTCTTTCTTTCTTCTTCCTCTCGGCGACGGGGCGAGGCCAGCAAGGGGAGATGTCGGAGGTGAAGCCGGAGGAGATCAGCCACCCGGCCATGGAGCAGCTCCAGGGGTTCGAGTACTGCATCGACTCCAACCCTCCATGGGGTGAGTGACTCCCACAAGGGGATGCTTGTTTCTAACCCACCCACCAGCTTTGCTGCATCTTCGAGCTACTACTCTGTCTGGGTTCCGCTCTGAGGCGTCTTCTCTTGTCTTGTGTTCTTCAGGGGAGGCCATCATACTGGGCTTCCAGCACTACATCCTGGCGCTGGGCACGGCCGTCATGATCCCGGCGGTGCTGGTGCCCATGATGGGCGGGAGCGACGTGAGTGCGCCTCTGCGTTTCTTGATTCGCGCCATCCCCCACGGGCTGGCCCCTGCCGTCACAAGTTTCAGTGCTAACAATGTCTGATGGTGTCCTCGGCTTGCCATCTCGGATGGGTTGCAGGGAGACAGGGTGAGGGTGGTGCAGACGCTGCTCTTCGTCACCGGCATCAACACGCTGCTGCAGTCGCTCTTCGGGACGCGGCTGCCCACGGTCATAGGCGGCTCCTACGCCTTCGTCATCCCGGTGATGGCCATCGTGCAAGACTCGTCGCTCGCAGCGATACCTGACGACCACGAGGTGAGTGACCAATCATTCATTCACTTTTACTCTCTAGTATCCACATTCAGAAGTTCTTTAACGGTATGGTCTAATCAAAATCATCTTTGAGCAGAGGTTCCTCCAGAGCATGAGGGCCATACAGGGGGCACTCATAGTGTCCTCCAGCATTCAGATCATCCTTGGTTACAGCCAGCTCTGGGGTATTTTCTCCAGGTACCACGCACTGTCAAGTAGTTGTATTAGTAGTGACATGTTGCGTGCTACATTTACATATTACTAGTTCAGTTTTGTTTACTGATGGATGTGTGTCATGGGTGTAACTTTCAGATTCTTCAGTCCACTGGGAATGGCGCCGGTGGTTGCGCTGCTCGGTTTTGGTCTCTTCGAAAGAGGATTCCCTGTGGTATGGCCTGCTATGGACCTGATTTTTCATTTGGTGTTTCTCAATTTGGCCACACAAGCAAACTCTGTAATATGTGCGTGTTCTCCTAGAAAGGTGGCACGTCGTTCAGCATTGGTACTTATTTGATACTGTGTTTATCAGGTTGGGAGATGCGTTGAGGTTGGCCTGCCAATGTTAATCCTCTTTGTTGTGCTTTCCCAGGTTTGAAAAGCAACTCTAATCACCCAAGTCTTTGCTGCTACTTAAATTAAATTCGTGTCGTGCTAGGAAGTTCAGCATTGCTAACTAGTGCCGTTTTGTTTTTGTTGTTTATCAGTATCTGAAGAATGTACAGATAAGAGAGATTCCCATACTGGAACGATTCTCTCTGTTCATTTGTATCGCATTGGTCTGGGCGTATGCTCAAATCCTCACTTCTGGTGGCGCCTATAATCATAGCACCGAGGTCACTCAGATCAACTGCCGCACTGACCGCGCCAATCTGATCTCTTCTGCGCCATGGTTAGGCCCCTTTGCCAATTTTCCCAATATAAATCTAGAATCTTCTTGACCTCTTGCGTGTACATGAAAATGGTTCATCTGTACTGTGCATCATTTTTTTTAATCTAATACTAACTCTCAAATTAGCTCCAGTTGGAAAAAATAACAATCCATTTTAACGAGTATTAATTATTATTCGGTTTAGTTTCGTACTGATATGATTGTGCTGTCCTTGTTCCAGGATTAAGATCCCATATCCCCTGCAGTGGGGGGCACCAACCTTCAGTGCCGGCCAATCGTTCGGTATGGTGTCTGCGGTTTTGGTGTCGCTAATAGAGGTGACATCCCTAATTGCCCGTTGACAGGAGCCATTTCTTCTATGCAATTTAGTCGTGATCTTAACAATAACAATGTCTCCGTTGAACAACAGTCCACAGCTTCTTACAGCGCTGCAGCTCGGCTTGCAAGTGCAACTCCACCTCCAGCTCACATCCTGAGCAGAGGCATCGGGTGGCAGGTAAATATCATCTTCGAGCCCTGGTTGTCTTGTTCTTCTCTATATATTCTGAATGCCGTTCAAAACTGAAAACTAATTTTACTCTAATAAGAGATTTGATGAGTAATAATGCTCTATGAAACAGGGGATTGGCATCCTCCTTTGCGGGCTCTTTGGAACAGGGACCGGCTCCACTGTCTCAGTGTACGTTACACGAAAGAAATTTCATAATATTCGAAGAAGCATTACAGAAATGTTTCTTCCAGCCTTGATTGATACTGTCGCGAACAAATGCAGGGAGAACGTGGGGTTACTGGGATCAACGAGGATCGGGAGCCGCCGCGTGATACAAATCTGTGCTGGCTTCATGATCTTCTTCTCCATGCTGGGTTAGTTATCTGAACTGAGCTGAACTGTGTTCAGAATGATGATTTCTTATACTGAGAAATAGCACGGTATCCCTGAAGAGAACGCTCACTCTTCTATCATGTGCAGGGAAATTTGGAGCGCTGTTCGCCTCCATCCCGTTCACCATCTTTGCCGCCGTGTACTGCGTCCTGTTCGGACTAGTTGGTTGGTTACCCCCGCCCCATCTGCTGCTACGAGTACTATGTGTGCATTTGATTGACGGTCTGGTTAATCGCTGTTGGCTTTTTCTGTGTGTCTGCAGCCGCGGTGGGGCTCTCCTTCTTGCAGTTCACCAACATGAACTCCATGCGCAACCTGTTCATCGTCGGCGTGTCCATCTTCCTTGGCCTGTCCGTGCCGGAGTACTTCTTCCGCTACAGCATGGCTGCCCAGCGTGGTCCTGCGCACACTAAAGCTGGATGGGTCCGTCCCTCTCTCTCTCTCTCTCTCTCTCTCTCGCTCGTGGCTCGTAGTGGTCAAAACATCTTCTTGGCGTGCCTCAACTCCACTTTCACATCGTGTGTGGCCGGCCCTGACATGGTGACATGTGTGCTTGCTTGCAGTTCAACGACTACATCAACACCATCTTCTCGTCGCCGCCGACGGTGGGGCTGATGGTGGCCGTGTTCCTGGACAACACGCTGGAGGTGAAGGACGCGGGCAGGGACCGCGGGATGCCGTGGTGGGTGCCCTTCCGCTCCTTCAAGGGGGACAGCAGGAACGAGGAGTTCTACAGCCTGCCGTTCAACCTCAACCGCTTCTTCCCTCCCTCGTAAACGCTCCTGGGATAGAAGGAAGAAAGGACATGGTTTCTTTCTTGGCTGATGATGCGATCATGTGCGCGGCTGTTCGGATCCGAGTCTTGTTGAGCAGTGGAAATAGTAGATGTGTATTACCTCTAGCTGGTCATTGTTTTATTCGTTCATTTTCTTGTTATCATCTATATGCTTGTAGATCGGGGTCGGGAGGTGCCGGCTCGGTGAACCAACCCTGTCATATGTAGTTCCTGTTTTTGACCATTCCGCAAACAAGATCATGTCATGTATGTGGCCTACCGTGGTGTGATATAGCTGTACCCCCTCTCGAAATGCTCAATGGAGAGCTCGGCCTCCCTGGAGGCCGAATTTGAAATGATTAAAATTCAAATTTGCACATTCAAAAAAACTTTGAAAAAAACCACATATACGTAAAGACATGCACAAGTTTGTAAATTTTCATGATGAAATACGTTAAAATGAGTGCTACACAAAAATATTTCGAGGCTTTTTAAGTAGATGCACTATTCTTCCTAAAAGTCCATGATTTTTTTTCATAGTCCTGAAATTGTACACATGCATATTTTTGTGTCTAAGGCGCCTAAGCTTTTGGTCGAGCTCCAAAACGCCCCACTCTACCCCCTTCCATTATCTAAGGCGCCTAAGCTTTTGGTGATGATTCTCCCATGAATGTCTAAATCTCTAAGAGTATATTTGGTTTGTGCCACGATGGCATTGGTTGTTTGGTTTGCAGCCTTAGGGCATCTCCAACGCCGACCTGCAAATTTGCTCCGGCATCCGTCTGCGGACAGGGGAACTAGTCCGCGGACACTGAAGCGGGAGGCGGTCATCCAACGCTGTCCGCATACATTTCAATCAATGTCTGAACTAACCAGACGAATCCGCATACATTTCAATCACTGTCTGAACTAACCAGACGAAACTCATGCAAAATGCCGGATTTCATATAAACCGGACAAAATTCATTACATTTCGGACATACTTAACCTAAAAGCGGAGCTCGTCCTAGAGGTATAATTTCGGACATACTTCAACTAATCACCTAGTCTAATGCCGGTCGCGGTGGATCTCCATTCCCACGGCATGGCTACCCTTTGTGGCTTCGGCCTCCGCCATGGTAAGGAGTGAGAGCCTGCTACATATTAATAAAGGGTTCAAAAAGAAAACCTGCCAAGATGCTAATTGTATGGCCTGTATAGCTCAGCCTCCAGCTTGCAATAGCAAAATCATTAAAACTTGTACATATCTTATTGCAAGGTTGATGCCAGGAGTTGCACCGAGGAAATTCTTCAGAAGAAAAAGTGAAGAAAGGAGGGAAGCGGCCATCATGGAAGGACTAGAAGGGGATCTGCAACAGAGAAAAAGAGAAAAGAAAATGGTGCAATATTTTGTCAATAGACCTAGAAAGCAAGCTTGTACTTTCTCTGGATCTGGTTATGTAATAGGCACTTCTATCTGCTTGTTCTTGTCAGTGAACTTTTCCTTTATGAGGACTCTTATTTTGTTAAGTTGGGCCAGAACATTTAAACATGAGAAAGGGGCTGTTGTACCCAGTATTCTCTATTTTCCTTCCTTATCTGCTTGTGACATCAATCATCTTCTGGACCAGTGTTTAGATCACCTATCCCATTATGAGTAAAAATTGGAGCATACTGAATTGAAATGTAAGAGGTATTAATTCCAGTGATAAATGGTTGGCCATCTCTAATAAGATAGAAGAATTTGGTGTGCTATAATTAGTCTGCAAGAAACTAAAAGAGAGCACTTTGATAGCCCTTACCTCAAGCATTTCTGCCCCAAGAGAATAAATAAATTTGAGTATGTCCCATCTGTTGGTGCCTCAGGAGGTTTGTTGGTTGCTTGGAACGTAATGTTTTCCATGGAGAGTGCCTATTCAAAAACAAACTTCTCCATATCTATCAGGTTTTCCTCAGTGCACAATGACAACTCTTGGGTTCTCACAAACATTTATGGGCCCTATGACAATATAGGCAGAATCAATTTTTTAAACTGGTTCAAAGACATTCAAATGCCAGATGATACTAACTGGATCATTGCAGGGGATTTCAATTATATAAGATATCCCTCTGACAGGAATGATGGATCAGAGGATACTCACAATATGATGCAGTTCAATGAAGCCATTAGTTCACTAGCTCTGGTAGAGATCCCTCTCAAAGGCAGAAAGTACACTTGGAGCAATACGCAGCAAGCTCCTCTTTTGGAAAAGATTGATTGGGTTTTCACCTCAGAGCGTTGTTCAAATGTTTATCCTAACACATTAGTGACTTCTTTGGCAAAACTAGTGTCTGATCATTCTCCCATAGTCATCTCCATTGGCACAAATATCCCTAAATCCAGTCTATTCAGATTTGAGAATTTTTGGTTGCAGCACAGCAGTTTCAAAGATACAGTTAAGAATATTTGGAGCCAGCCCTTGCAGGAGAGTGATAGTGCCAAATTAATCACATCAAAATTCAAGAGACTTAGAAAGGGGCTTAAGATCTGGAGCAAACAATTGTCAAATCTTGCTGGGAACATTCAAGCTACTAATGCTGCAATTTTAATGTGGGGCATTTTTGAGGAATTCAGAGCCTTGACAGTGATTGAGAAAAATGGAAGAGACTTGTTAAAAGAACACCTTCCAATACTTCTTTCATTCTAGAGAATTTACTGGAAGCAAAGGGCAACTATTAAATGGGTCAAATTTGGTGATGAGAATTCCAAAAAAAATTCAAGCTAAAGCCATAATCAAATACAGAAACAACTATATCCATATGCTACAAGATGAACAAGGCACTGAGCATACTGAGCACCATTCAAAGGCTACCATTCTTTGGGAATCTTTTAAAGAAAGACTAGGGCAATCTACTCCCACAAATAACCACCTCAATATTATTTCACTTATCAAAAGAATGGATGGATTGAGTGATCTGGAATGACCCTTTTCAAGAAAGGAGATTGATGATGTAGTGAAGCATTTGCCATCTGATAAAGCACCAGGCCCTGATGGATTTAATGGGGATTTTATCAAAGCTTCTAGGGATATAATTTCTAAGGACTTCTACAAGCTTATTGAGGACTTTTATGAAGGACATCTTTCTCTTCAGAGTATAAACTCCTCCTACATCACACTTATACCCAATAAGGATAGCCCCACCAGTCCAAATGATTTCAGACCCATCTCCCTACTGAATTGCACAATCAAAATCATTACAAAACTGTTGGCCAACAGATTGCAAGGCATTGTTTTAAAAATTGTGCATGATAACCAATATGGTTTCCTTAAGAAAAGAACAATCCAAGACTGTGGTGCTTAAGCTGGATTTTGCAAAGGCTTTTGATTTAATTGAGCATGATGCTATTATTGCTCTCATGAAAGCTAGAGGCTTTGGAGACAGATGGATTCATTGGATTTATATGACTCTATCATCTGCAACTTTTGCTGTATTGCTTAATGGAGTGCCTGGAAAGGTGTTTCACTGTAAAGGGGGGGGGTAAGGCAAGGAGATCCTCTATCCCCCTTACTCTTTGTACTGGTGGTAGATCTTCTACAGTCTATTCTAAATGAGGCCAATCAACATGACCTTATCTCATCCCCAATCAGTAGTCAAGCATGTCCGCAATACCCTGTAATTCAATATGCAGATGATACTCTCTTAGTGCTCCCTGCAATTCCAGCACAGATCTCTCAAGTCCAAAACCTCATCAGCCACTACTCTGCATTCACCGGTCTTAAAGTAAATTATAATAAATCCATGTTGATCCCCATCAATGTTTCTGAGCAACATATAAATCATCTACTAGGCATGTTCAAGGGGATCCTTCCTTTTCACCTACTTGGGATACCTTTGAGCACTCGTAGGCTGAGAATAGAAGACTTTCATCCCATCATTCAGAGGATTGAAAGAAGACTGACAGGGTGCTCCACCATGCTTTCATATGATGGCAGAATACTGTTGATTAAGTCAATCTTCTCAGCTCTTCCAACCTTCTTCATGTGCACCTTAGCATTGCCGCAAGGAGTGATTGATCAAATTAATAAATACCTCAAAAACTTCTTCTGGAGAAAGTTTGGGATGGAAGATAGAGGTACTACCCTAATTGCTTGGTCCAAAGTGTGTAAGCCTAAGAAACAGGAAGGTCTAGGAATTCTAGACATTGGTACACACAATAAAGCCCTTCTCATGAAGAATATCTTCAAATTCTTGAACAAATAAGAGATTCCTTGGATTAAACTGATTTGGGAAAAATACTAGAGTCTGAACATGCCATTAGGGAAAATGGAAGGCTCTTCATGGTGGCGGTCACACCTTGCACTCTAGACAGAATTCAAAGAAGCAAGCACATGCAAAAGTTTCTTCAGGGACATCTACTCTTTTTTGGAAAGATAATTCGTAAGGAGAACCAATTGAAAACAAGTTTCCTGAACTGCAATCATTTGCAATAGATGACACCATCTCTGTGCACAAATTTAACCTTCCTCAAGACCTAACAGTTTATTTTCACTTGCCAATGTCAACTACAGCATATGAGCAGTTCAACCACTTACAAGAAATCCTTCCACAGATTGATGAAAATGAAAAGGACAAATGGACTACCAATGCAATAGCTAACAAATACTCATCTATGAGTATGTATAATAGATTGATGGAGGAGGAGGAAGGGCATCCCTTTTTCAAGATGATTTGGTCTAGCTGCAGCAGGCTCAAGCACAAGATTTTCTTCTGGTTGGTTGCACACTGCAGAATCAATACTAGGTCTTTGCTTCAAAGAAATGGCATGCACCTAGATGACACATCCTGTCCAAACTGTACCCAGGGTGCTGAAGAAACCTCAATGCACTTGTTCTGGGACTATCAATATGCACAAGATTGCTGGAATACCATTATTCCAGACAGGAAAAGAGGCACCTCTATCTTTGAAGACATAAATCTTGCAAAGCTTCAGCTTCCCAAGCATTTGGCCTATGAAATTTTCATGTTGGGATGTTGGAACCTCTGGACTCAACGTAATGATAAGATCTTTAGGCAGCAACAACAATCAGTGCAAACTTGGCGTTTCTATTTTAAGAAAGATCTTAAATTTCTCAGGTTCAAAGTGAAAGAGAAATATTTCTAGGAGCTCTCAGACTGGATTAGAAGTAACATGTAACACAATGATCACATTTCCTAGAGCTGGCATTGGCTAGACTCTTTGGGTATTCACCTTGTACTTTGTAACATATTTTATTTTAATATAATTTTACCGTAGAACTATTGTTTTATAGTTTTCGGGTCAAAAAAATTAGTGCACCCCATATAATCAGCTTACCCCCCACCCTCTCCCATCTAGGAGGATATGGCCCTTCTCGTATACCTTCCCCTAAATGTGATTCCGTAAATCTCAAAATGATATGTCGGCTCAGTCTCTCGAAGGTGCTCATAGGGATAGGGTGTGCGTGTGTGCGTTCATATGGGTGAGTGTATGCGCGTATGTATGAGCGCTTGTGTATGTACTATGTGTTAAAAAAAAGAGTTACGAAGTGGAGACATGCATGCATGGGGCTGCATCATGCACTCTGCAAGCAAATGCAAGAAATCAACTGAATAAATAACCGCATCAGTCAAATCCATGGGGACCTCTTACACACGTATCATAAAGCACACTGAAGCCCCTCTAGCGACGTAGGGTAAACCCTAGCCGCCGCCGCCCTACCCCACATCGCTGCTGCCGGAGGGACAGCCGACGAAGCCATGCCGGCCCCTAGGATGGCGGTGGCAGGGCGGATCTGGCCCCTTGCACGCTCCCTCGCCTCCATCCTGCTCCGCCCTGCCCTGCCCCACCTCGCCCCACCCAGCGGCTCCCCCTTGCGACCACCGGTCGGCTCCGACTGATCTGGCAAGGGCTGTAGCATGCCCTGGCCATGCTGCCAGATCTGGGCTCTCCTCGACGGTCGCCCCTCGGCGTGACTCCGGGCCCCCGCGCGCGACTTTGAGCTCGCTCCTCGCACGCCCCTGCTCTGGACGCGCGTGGTTGCGGCTCCCCGCGTGGCCTGCTGAAGGAAATATGCCCAGAGGCAATAATAAAGTTGTTATTTTATATTTCCTTATTCATGATAAAGGTTTATTATCCATGCTAGAATTGTATTGGTCGGAAACTTAAATACATGTCTGAATACATAAACAAACACTATGTCCCTAGTGAGCCTCTACTTGACTAGCTCGTTGATCAAAGATGGTTAAGGTTTCCTAACCATGGACATGAGTTGTCATTTGATAACGGGATCACATCATTAGGAGAATGATGTGATGGACAAGACCCATCCGTTAGCTTAGCATAATGATCCTTCAGTTTTGTTGCTTTTGCTTTCTTCATGTCAAATACATATTCCTTCGGCCAGACAGTTCTGGACACGGTTCTTAACGAAGAAAAATCAAATCGTCGACTGTCCGGATGCAGAGGCCCTCACAGCCTTCAAACATAACATCCGCGACGAGTGACTGGCCCGACACCTAGGACAGGAAAAGCCGAAATCCATGGCAGCCCTCACATCACTCATGACCCGCTTCTGTGCGGGAGAGGACAACTGGCTAGCTCGCAGTAACAACCTCAGCAAAAATACTGGCAGTCCGGACAACAAGGACCCCAATGGCAGGTCGCGTCGAAACAAAAATAAACCCGCGTTAACGGCGATAACACTGAAGATACGACAGTCAATGCCGGATTCAGAGGCTCTAAACATGGTCAGCGGAAGAAGCCATTCAAAAGAACCACTCCGGGTTCGTCCAATCTAGACCGAATACTCGACCGCTCTTGCCAGATACATGGCACCCCCGAAAAGCCAGCCAACCACACCAACAGGGATTGTTGGGTATTCAAGCAGGCAGGCAAGTTAATTGCGAAAACAATGACAAGGGCTACACAGCGATGACGAGGAAGAGACTCGGCCGCCCGAGCGATGAGAGATGAAGGGTTTCCCCCACAAGTGCGGACGGTAAACATGATATCGGAACCCATATACCCAAGAGGGAGCGGAAGCGTGCACTTAGGGACGATATGCGATGGAGCGATCGCCCAAGTTCAATCCATGGTCCTCTTGCCCGATCACTTTCGATCGAAGGACCACCCACCATATCCGCCATGGAGGATTCGCCGCATTGGTTTTAGACCCAATCGTCGATGGATTTCACCTCACTAGAGTCCCGATGGATGGCGGCAGCAACTTTGAACTGCTTTATCGGGATACGGTCGCAAGATGGGCATAGACCCTCAAGGATTAAACCTACAAAGACGACCTTCAAAGGCGTCATACCAGTGTTGAGGCCAATTATGCAGCTCGACCACACCGAAGTGGTCTTGGATCCCGGATAATTTCCGAAGTGAGGAGTTAATCTTCGACATAGTCCCGTTCGCGATGGCTATCACGCTCTGCTTTCGGACGAACCGCGTTCGCAAAGTTCAACGGTGCCACATTATGCATACCTTAAGCTCAAGATGCGGGCCCTCGAGGAGTCATCACGGTCAACGGAACATCAACGCTCCCCGAGCGGAGGAGCACACAGCTCTCGCGCGCGGCAATCAGAGCAGCCTCTTAAGGCAATTTTCGAGTCTGGCCATTAAACGACCGGACATGGTCAAACGCGCCCAGAGTAGCATACATCAAGACCACCTGGCACGTTCCGAGCACGCGTAGCAATGCGGCCCCAACCCCAGCCCTTGCATGATTGCAAGACTAACCCTTCACGTACATCATTACGCCCTGGAGATACCATGGGCATAGGGGGAGGAGCACGACCACAACAGGCCCAGAGTGCGGCTCAACCACACCAGGGGCTCCCAAGTGTGTCACCTTTTTTTTCTTTTTTTTTCCAGGACTCCGTTCACCAGAGGCTCTGTCCGGCAGTAGATCCGCCGAATTCACGATACAACAGCCAAGGAGGGACAATGGCTACGACGAACCCTCAGGTGGTCTCCATTATGAGCATTAAATCTGTTTAATACACCATTCCGCAGCCTACCCCTGGAGGGAGACATATCTAATAGTCCAAACCCTTGCTTACCACACTATTTTTATTGTTCTGCACTCATAGCAGAATTCTTTGAACAAACAATGCATCACTTTTTGTTTATAATTGCATTTCTTTCTTTTACATATACGTTCATTTATGACATCTTGCACCCGTACATTTTGGTACGGCCGTATACACCAGGGGCTCATGTTCCCCGCATTATGGTGTGATAAGCCCGAACACTTTCACAAGTGCGGCACCCGAACTTATAGCATTATATGCATCGGCTCCGAATCATGTCTTGGGTCAATAGTTGGGTTTGCCCGGCTCCCATGTTTTCGTACCTTACGTTCCGTTATATCGGCTAAGGTAGCACTGGGAGAACCACTGCGATTGCGCCCGGTTGAGCTGGGCGGCGCCTCGGAGGAAAGCTAAAACTGATTGTCATGATAAGGCGAGAGCTGGTCGCTGTTTGAGAGGTCTTTTCGAGTCCCTAAAGACTTATGCCGCTTAGAGCGAGGAACCGGCCGTCCGCCCAGCGTGGATAGCGCCCGAACTCGGTCTTCGAATACTAGGGGCTTCACGAAATTTAAAATTATAGAATTCTATGGCTAAGTGAGAGTGTTCAAGCATTATAAGTCCGGTGGCCATGTTCGTTGTGTTGGCGCCTCCTAGATGGACCCAAAATGGGAACAAGAGCGCTCAAGTTTATCCCGAACACCCGGCAGACTCGTGGCATGGGGGCTGAAGCCGACGACTTGCCATCTCTCAGATTTGATAAACGGCCGCACAGAAGGTAATATTTTAAATTAATAAGCGTTGCTTAGCGCATATGAACAAAGTTTTCAGCGCACAGGATAACACATTGCGAGTCTACTAAAAAATTACATCTTTGGGGCACTCATCCGCAATCTTGCGGGCACCCTTCAGGACACTCTTATAGTACATTTCGGGCGTACGATACTCCTTGCCCGCCGGCGGCGCGTCCGTTATAAGCCTCTCAGCATCCAGCCTGCCCCAGTGCACCTTTGCGCGGGCAAGGGCCCGACGGGCACCTTCAATGCAGGCGGAGCGCTTGATGACTTCCACCCAGGGGCACGCATCCACCAGCCGCCGCACGAGGCGAAGTAGCTCCTGGCATGGCCTCTTGAGCCACACCGGACTATGAGGCCCTTCATGGCCTACTCGGCTACCTTGTGGGCTCGACCAGCTGCTTCACTGGTCGCAAAAAACACCGGATGTCCGCCTCGGATCTTGAGACCGAAGACCTTCTCCGTCGAACTCCGCTCCTCGGCCCGGTAGAATGCGGCGGCATCGGACACGCTGCGAGGCAGATCTGCAATCGCTCCTGGAGAGCTCCGAATTTGGGTAAGTAACAGGTAATTCACATTCACATGCTTGCTTTGCATGAAAAATGCCTTACCCGCCGCTATTTTATTCACCGCCTCAATCTCCTGGAGGGCCTTATGGGCCTCGGCCTTAGTGGCTTTGGCACTCTCAAGAGGCGAGGCAAGCTCGGACTCTCGAGTCTTCGAGTCGCGCTCCAAACTCTCATGCTTCTACATTAGAGCCTGGAGCTCTTGCCACACCTCCGCCACCGCGCCTCCTGCTTCTCTCGCTCCGCTCGTTCCGCGACCGCATTACGTTCGGCCGCGGACACGGCCTCCTTCAGGGTCGCCACCTCGTTCGTGGCCCCTGCAGTGCCCACGTTATCCTGGTCATTTCTATTGCAACCAAAATCCTTTTTTGTAAGGTACAAATTTAATACGGTGTTACTCACCTTCTTTGTCCTCGAGCTGCTTCTTGGCAAGGCCGAGCTTGTTCTCGGACCGCTCGAGGTTCTGCTTCAAAGCACCGACCTCTGCAGTCAGTGCTGTAGAGGTCAGCAGCGCAGCCTGCAAACCCATATTAACATAATTTTTAGAACTCCTGCGTATATCTTGTTTAGATCCTCAGTCCAATTTTTCTTTCCGAACACCGAACCGAGCATTAGGGGCTACTGTCTATGCGGTATTACATTACATATTTTAAAACTCTTACCTCAAAGCCTGTTAGAAGGCTGCTACAGCTTCAGTCAGCCCGCTCTTGGCGGTGAACCTTGAATCACCGCACTCATGATAGTGCGGTGTTCTTCCTCGATGGAAGCGCCGTTGGCGCCTCAACAAGTTGTCCGGCGCCTCGGTTGGGCGGAGGCTGCCGTGTCACGGTCTTGCCCTTCTTCTGAAGGGGCGCTGCCGGACTCGGAACCATCGGGTTCGGCGCGAGTCCGACACGAAGTCCGGAGGTTGCCTGTGGCACCTCCGGAGCCTCCCCTCTTGGCGGGTCCCCCCGGGATCCCACCTCGGCGTCCTCAACATCACGAGGGTGGATGCGGTCGAATGGAATCTACATCCGACGGAGCCAAGGACCCGCTTGATGAAGCGGAAGATCATCCTCGGCGGACTACAGTGCTCAGTGCGGCATTAGAAGGACACTATGTGGCACAAAAGAGAAATTATAAATCATTCAGGAATCCGGATACTTACGATCTTGCCGGAGGCTTGGCCTTTGAGGGCCACTGTCGGTGTCAAAACCGGCGGATCTCGGGTAGGGGGTCCCGAACTGTGCGTCTAGGCGGATGGTAACAGGAGACAAGGGACACAATGTTTTACCCAGGTTCGGGCCCTCTTGATGGAGGTAAAACCCTATGTCCTGCTTGATTAATATTGATGATATGGGTAGTACAAGAGTGGATCTACCACGAGATCAAGGAGGCTAAACCCTAGAAGCTAGCCTATGGTATGATTGTTGTAATGTATGTTGTGTCCTACGGACTAAAGCCCTCCGGTTTATATAGGCACCGGAGAGGGCTAGGGTTACACAGAGTCGGTTACAATGGTAGGAGATCTACATATCCGTATCGACAAGCTTGCCTTCCACGCCAAGGAAAGTCCCATCCGGACACGGGAGTCTTCAATCTTGCATCTTCGTAGTCTTGGAGTCCGGCGGACGATGATAGTCCGTCTGTCCGGACACCCTCTAGTCCAGGACTCCCTCAGTAGCCCCTGAACCAGGCTTCAATGACGATAAGTCCGGCGCGCACAATGTTTGGCATTGCAAGGCAGGTTCCTCCTTTGAATAATCCGGAGAAGATCATGAATACCAGGATAGTGTTCGGCTCTGCAAAATAAATTCCACATTCCACCGTAGAGAGAATAAAATGTACACAAGTTCAATCTGCTGACGTATTTTTCGGCATGATGTCACACCACTACCAAGCCTTTACTTGAATCGTTTTTATTATACCACCTCAAGCATGTTTAGCGGCGGTTTCAGCAACACGTCTTGTCGAGCGTAGATCGTGTTCCCCTTATTCCGGGATTCTCATCAATACGGGCGTGGGTAACCCAACCGTGCCCGTTGCCACGCCTCCTCTATCGAAGGTGAATCCCGAACGGTCACGGAGACGACTCTTGGTATTTTCCCTCTTTATAAGAGCACCAAGGCTCGTTTCTTTTCTTCAATCTTCCATCGAATCTTCTCCTTGCTCCAAGTTCCAACACCCAGAGCCCCAGATTGAGCGCCGGACCTTCAACAATGTCGGCTCCGACCTTCGAGGTCGGTGGATGCCCTCCTCCGTCACGGAGGAGGACGTGCTAAAGCTGCGTGAGGCCAAGTACATCTTTACGAGATTTCAGATAGGTTGCCCGCCAAGGGCAGGCCGTACCTACTCCGAGCCGGTGAGTACGTCGTCTTCGATCCCACCTCCGTCGGGGTTTAGGCTTCTCGACGGACCCCTTCGTGAGAGGGCTCATGTTCTACTACGGGCTGGATTTTCACGACTTGGCTCCGGAGTCCATCCTCCGTATTTCCGCATTCATTATCGTCTGCGAAGCCTTCCTCCGCGTCACCCCTCACTTCGGCCTGTGGCTGAAGACCTTCAATGTGGAGCCGAAGATGATCGGGGGGCGTCAAGCAGAGTGCGGCGGGGCGGCCATAAGTAGGAGGACCGATGCCCCGTGGCCCGAGGGCTCCTTCCAAGAGGAGCTCGGCTTGTGGCAGCAGGAGTGGTTCTATATCACCGCTCCGAAGGGCAGCAGGCAAAAGCCGCCGCCTTCATTCCGCCCGGGACCTCCACGACGGTTGATGTCGTGGGTCAACCAAGGACTCAATTGGGGGCCGTCAGAAGACGTGCCCCTATTGCAGGGCCGGATTCGAGACCTCCAAGCGAGGGAGATCAATCTGGTTGTGGTGATGCAGGTCATGCTAATCAGGCGTCTTCTGCCCTACAAACGCCGTCCTCTCCGGTTATGGGAGTTTAATCCGGAGGGACCACGAATTCTCCAACACTTCATGGGTATGACACCCGTGGAGATGTACAAGTTGTTCTTCAGACCGCAGGTGGCGTGTCCGGAATTCACCGAGGACGCAGGCCTAAGCTGCAATCGCCCGGATACTCGGGTAAGTAGCTCAGAGTCCGGACGTTCCGTTTGTTTGCTTTTCTATAATTCGCCTTCTAACCCATTATCCTTCATCAGGAGTGGGTAGCGCGAGCGAAGCTGATAAGGTGTCCGGCCCCCCTCCCAGAGATCGCACCGGAGCCCGTGCTGGTCAGAATGTTGGAGGTCGCGCCCGTAGAAGAAGGCGATGGGGAAAATAGAGGAGCTATCACCTCGCCCAAGGGGGCGCTTGAAGAGGGGGGATCGAGAATCCCTCCTTCCAGGGGGAGAAGAGGACCGCCTCCGAAGACCCGGAGGCCAAAGCCCCTAAGCGGGGGAAGAAATCTTCACCGGAGGGTCCTGCGTCCGGGGAGACCCCGGGCGTACAATCGTCTTTAAAGGATCAGCCCTCCAGCGAGCCGTGAGTAGGAAAAGGGGAGTTCATTAATAAGAAAATATCCCTATTTGTGCTTCTGAGGATAACCGAAATTTTTACCTTACAGTTCGGATCTGCGGCCTTCTCAGATGAGTTCGTCTTCGGGGGATCTTCGTCCGGAGATGATGGAGAGCGAGATGCCTCCGTCTGCTGCGCCGTCGGACAAGGCAGACGAGCCTGAAGTATCGTCATGGAGGGTATCCCCGAGCCCGGTGGAGCCGGAGAGTTCGACGCCGACTAGTGTTCGGCCGGGGGAGCTGAAGGATCTGCTTGAGAGGGCCTCCATCTCAGAAGATCACCGTGCATTGATGAGCATGGTGATTGGAAGGATTTCGTCCACCGAAAGCGGATTGCATAATGCCGTCAGGAGTTTGCTGGCGGGATTTTAGGTACGTAAGAACGACGCACCTTTTTGACAGTTTTGCACATAGAAGTGCGCCCTGTATAGATATTAGCCCCTGAGACTCGGTAGGTTGTCGAAAACGACAGCGTGCCGAGGATCAAAATCGCAAGTATTGAGTGTCGCCTTTCCTATGCAGGTGGCGAATAGTCCGGGGGCTAGCCGGACTGGTGGAGTTGTCGAGTTAATGCGGCAACTTGATGTAGCGGATCACGGACATCGCTTGTCAACCGCGACTTGACGAGTCGCAAGGTAAATGAATTCTCCGCAGATCACTTATTTAAGGGAGCCAAAGCCCGCTCTTACAATATTTATGCCGTGATGCGATGGTGCTGCTGCTTTGTGGAGAGCCTTGAGCCGAGCTTGCTCAAGCCAAGGAGCAAGCGGAAGGAGTGATGCGGCTGCCTCGAGGGCGGCCGAGGAGTTAAAAGCCGAAGGGCTGCACACCCTAAGCGGGAAGAGATGGCGGATTGGCCGTGAAATTGAAGGATGCTACCGACCGCAATGAGGCTCTTGAAAAGGAGCGCCTATCGGAGTGAGAAGACTGGGAAGGCCACCGCCGAGGCCAAGGATGCCTGTTCTGCAATGCGGGCTATGAAGGAGGAGCTGCGCCAGGCCGGAGACATTGTGGTCGGCAAGCCTTTTTCGCTGCGTCGCCATTCGGATCCGAATTATGCCTAGCTTGGCCAGCTATGGGGTCCAGAGGATCCATATATGGACTTAGCGGCAAGTCGGCGGATGCCGCCAGCACTTCCGGTCGGAAGGATCACAAGACGGAAGAGCTATTTTGGTCTCAATTCCATAGTCCGGATCGTTCACTTCCGCTGACCGATCGGTTGGCCGAATGGGCTGAGCTGAACAGGTTCTCCGGATTTGCCATGACTAATATCGTGGCCCATGTCTGGCCAGAGAGGCCCAAGGCGACGAGCTATTTTGGCTTATTGCAGCAATTTCTTGGAGCGGTGCCGCATATCAAGGAGATGAAGCGGTCGGCCTGCATAGAAGGTGCACGGATGGCCCTTGCCCGTGTGAAGACACATTGGACAGAGATGGATGCCACCGCTATTGCAACCCAGGGTTCGGACGAAAGCCGGTTACCCGCCGAGCACTATTTTGGGGAAGTTATGCGTGGTGCTCGTGTAATAGAGTCGCAGTGCTCGAAAAATGTCACGTTCAAATGAACGTTTTATCTTGTAAAACAATGATTATGATGTAACCGCTTTTTATACTTGTGCATTCCAAGTATTGAAATATCGCCTATGCGGCCGCTTATGTATACGCTTGTATAACCCGAAGATGGCGTCTTGACAGATCCCCACGCACAAGGTGCGGGGTGTTCGCAAAAATAGTGCGTTTTCACACTTAATCCGGCGCCTCGGTCCTGTTAAGGAGGTGGTAGCATAGCAACGAGGCAATCCGACTATGATGCTTTATCACTTTCACTTAGCCATTGAGTTCGAGGGTGGGGCTACGATATAGCCCACGGGGCACCGCGCTTCCGGATTCGGGCGCGTGTGTGCTGACCGAAGTGGTCCTTCGTCAAAGCGGGAATTCTAAACATTCCGGTAGTCGATCGAGTGGTTGACCAGTCTCTCAGTATCATGACAATCGGTTTTGCCGCTTTCATCGAGGTGCTCGCCTAGCCGAACTGGGGCACAATCGCAGAGTTCTCCCGGTGCCGTGTTAGCTGATGATACGGAACGAAGGCAGCAAAACACGAGAGCCGGGCAAACCCAACATTTGACCAAAGACATGATTCGAGCTGATGCATATAAGGCATAACTCGAGACGCCGAACACTCCCTAAGGTGTTCGGTCTTTATAATAATGGGCAGAACAATGCCCTAAGCCCCTAGTGTCTAGGTACGGGCAAGGTCCTCTGATGCGGCCGATGCCAAAACGTCAGGCTCCACTTTGGTTATAATGAGAAACCAGGGGATTATAACAACAAGAGACAGTAAAGAAGGTTTACGCAGGGTCTTAATCTGAAAAGAATCCTTGCGACGGGTCCCTACTGCACGTCTGCGCCTGTGTCTTTGTTGTGCCGTTATCCTGGACGGGTGTGCACATTGTTCATCTGTAAAAAGAGAGGAACTTAGTTTGGAAGGAAATCGTGCGAAAAAATATATATGAAGGAAAAAAATATAAATAAGTAAGTAAAGCGGAGTCTATATGAGCTCGCTGTTGCTTATGCGCGCAGCCCCTTGTGAAGGGGTGTGCGGCTAGGGAGCCCCTAGCTTATTTATGCCGGACTCGTCTAGCCGTTTCCGGGGTCTTTAAATGACCCTCGCACTGAAATGATGCCACATGGACCGGGCATCTTAAGTGTAAGAGACGCGTAATGTGGTATGGCGTTGAAGCGAACAAAAGCTTCTCGTCCCAAGATTGCTTGATAGCTACTTTTAAATGGGGCGACATGAAAGATTAGTTTTTCGCGTTTTAAGTTGTTCGGTGACCCGAACACAACTTCTAGTAATAAGGAGCCTGTGCACTTGGCGTAAGGGCCTGGCGTCACTCCTTTAAAGGAAGTGCGGCTGTGTCGAATTTTAGTAAGGTCTATCCCCAACTTGCGGATTGTGTTTGGATACAACAGGTTTAAGTCGCTGCCTCCGTCCATCAGGACTTGTGTAAATCGCAGTCCGTCGATTATAGGATCCAATATCAGGGCAGTCCATCCTGCATTTCGAACGCTTCTGGAATAATCCAGGTGGTCGAAAGTGATTGGTTTTGATATCCAATCTCTATGTTCCGATGGGTTGGACCGTGCGAGACCCATTTTAGCGGGTGCCGTATTGTTTTTCCGTATTATCACATGAAGTGAATTTACTGCTTTGACCTCTTGTGGGAAAGTCTTTTGTTTTCCGATGCTCTGCTGGTGGGGTTTATCATCATCCTCGCTTGATGCGTCGAGCCCCTTGTGTTCAGTGTTTAATCGGCCGGACTATTTGAAAACTCAACAATCTCGGTGGGTGTGGTTTGCAGGCCTTCCGGGGGTACTGTGGATTTGACATATCCGACCCAAAATTTTGTTTAAGTTGGATAGCTCATCGCTGTTATCCTTAAGAGGCGGTGTTTTGTTGTTTGGCCGCGAGCTTTTGAATCCGGCGTTGACCGCCGTGTTCTTTGGGCCTTTCTCTTTATTCCGGCGCTGATCTTTTCTACGCCGTGATTTTCCGTTTCCATCTCTGATCTCGGATGTACTTGGGTCGCTGGTGCTGCATCTTGCTAGGCAGCTATCCTCTCCCGCGCAAAAGCGGGTCATGAGGCTTGTTAGCGCGGACATTGTCCTCGGCTTCTCTTGGCCGAGGTGTCTGGCGAGCCATTCGTCTCGGACGTTGTGTTTAAAAGCTGCTAAGGCTTCGGCGTCCGGACAGTCGACTATTTGGTTCTTTTTGGTGAGGAACCTGTTCTAGAATTTATGCCGGCGACTCTCCGGGCTGTTGAGTTATATGACTTAGATCATCTCGATCCGGAGGGCGGACATAAGTTCCTTGAAAATTTGCTCTAAACGCGCCCTCGAGCTCTTCCCAACTTCCAACAGTGTTTTCTAGGAGGCTTTTGAGCCAATGACGGGCTGGCCCTTTGAGCTTGAGGGTAAGTATTTTATGGCGTGGAGATCATCTCCTCTAGCCATGTGTATGTGTAGTATATAATCCTCTATCCGCACTCTGTGGTCTGTTGTTCCGTCGTAGGCCTCTATGTTTATGGGTTTAAATCCTGCTGGAATTCATGATCCAAAGACCTCGTTAGTGAAACATAGTGGGTATGCGGCGCCCAGATTTGGGTGTACCGCTGTCTTCGGACACTTGGCGTGTTATGTTGCTTCTCGGGCCCTCTTCTTTGGCCCGTAAATGGACCTGCTAGGCCATCTGCTTTTCCAGGTCATTAGTCGGCTTATGCGGCCCCTTTTCGATTTTGGCCTAT
This sequence comes from Aegilops speltoides, assembly GCA_021437245.1. Lineage (NCBI taxonomy): Eukaryota > Viridiplantae > Streptophyta > Magnoliopsida > Poales > Poaceae > Aegilops > Aegilops speltoides. Next base: position 388,941,616 of record CM038143.1, read on the forward strand.
CATCGGCCGCCTATCCGACCAGCGGCCTCTTTGTTTTTTGACCGTGGGGCTCTATGGCCTCCTCGTCAAGTCTCGCAGCAACTTGCGCTCGGGTAGCTCTTTGATTGATGGCCATTGCCGATTTGTTCATGGGTTTTGAGCACTTTGCTCCACCTCATTCCGAGTGTATCTTCCGCTGTTTTGAGCTTCTGGTTTTCCTTCTTCAAACTTCTTGCGGTGGCGACGAGTCTTTTCCGAAGGTTTTTATTCTCCGATGGTGTGTCCGGCGTGAGGTCGTCTGGATTGTTGTTTTCGCCGAGCCTAGACTGATTATCTGACTCGTCCTGTTCGGACGGTTGCTTGTCTGCGTGTTCGTCGTCCATTGGTTTGCCCTGCTGTATTGCTGGGTCATTAGGAGCGCTGTTGTTGTCGAGGCGGGACTTAGGGCGGCGTCTGCGTCGCCGTTTTGGTTTGTCGGCAGGATTATCTTCTGCCGCGCCCCGTTGGTCCTTGTTATCGCTTCCTTTTGGGGTATCCACCATGTATACGTCGTATGACGAGGTGGTCTGCCAGTGCCCTGGAGGCGCGGTTCTTGTTCATCTCCGGCATCGTCGTCCATACTTTCAATGTCTTCGGAGTCATAGTCTGGCATGTCGGTTAGATCGTTGACAGTGGCTACAAAGTGGGTGGTGGGTGGGCTTTGAATTTCTTCGTTGTCCGTATCCCAACCGCCCCGCCATAGTCCGCCAGTCTCCCGGATAGCGAGAGATGTTTTAGTGAATTTAGGATGTCGCCAAAGGGCGAGTGTTGGAAGATGTCCGCGGCGGTGAATTCCATAACCGGCGCCCAATCAGATTCGATTGGCAGGGGCGTGGGAGGTCCGGAGTGCGGCGGGGAGTCCGGCACCTCGGAGTCACGAGCTTCGCAAGGGACAAGGTTAGTGTTCGGTTCCATCGCCGAAAGTTGCAGCCCCCGAGGCGGTGTCCAACCACCGGTCCTCGATCTGGGCGATCGGCTCCGGACTAAGGGCCGGAGTGGATTCTTGTGCGGCCACCAAGGCACTGTTCGGCAGCAGAGCTAGATCATGCCCATCGTGATAGTGCGGCACGCTTGGCTGTGGCTCGAGCCCGTCGAAGATCAAGTCCCCGCAGATGTCGGCCGTGAAGTTTAGGCTCCCGAACCTGACCTGACGACCAGGGGCGTAGCTTTCGATCTGCTCCAGATGGCCAAGTGAATTAGCCCGTAGTGCGAAGCCGCCGAATACGAAGATCTGTCCGGGGAGAAAAGTCTCACCCTGGACAGCGTTGTCGATTGAAGAAGCCATCGAGCCTATCGGTGACGACTCAGAGGAACTCTCAATGAAAGCACCAATGTCGGTGTCAAAACCGCGGATCTCGGTAGGGGTCCCGAATCAGCGTCTAGGCGGATGGTAACAGAGACAAGGGACACGATGTTTTACCCAGGTTTGGGCCCTCTTGATGGAGGTAAAACCCTACATCCTGCTTGATTAATATTGATGATATGGGTAGTACAAGAGTGGATCTACCACGAGATCAAGGAGGCTAAACCCTAGAAGCTAGCCTATGGTATGATTGTTGTAATGTATGTTGTGTCCTACGGACTAAAGCCCTCCGGTTTATATAGGCACCGGAGAGGGCTAGGGTTACACAGAGTCGGTTACAATGGTAGGAGATCTATATATCCGTATCGCCAAGCTTGCCTTCCACGCCAAGGAAAGTCCCATCCGGACACGGGACGGAGTCTTCAATCTTGCATCTTCGTAGTCTTGGAGTCCGACGGATGATGATAGTCCGGCTGTCCGGACACCCCCTAGTCCAGGACTCCCTCAGCCACCCTTCGTCGCCAACGTTGGTGTTGGCGGAGCTGTCCGGAGGAAGGGTCCTTTCCCTCTTGGACCCTTCGGCCTCCTGGGGAGAGTCCTCTTTCTCCTCCTCGTCTTCGGGGTAGGAGTCCGCCTCAGAGCCATCGGATGATAAGTCCGATACCACCTGGCGCCGGGAACTCCTTCGGGTTCCCGTGGCCTTCTTCTTGGCCTTCTTTTCCGGCACCACATAAAGTGCCGGGACTAGCAGCCCCGTTAAACGGTATCCGCTGGGTCCTCGGGGAGGGGAGCCGGACAGTTAACCTGTCCGGACGTCCTCTGCCAGTCCTGTTAAATGCATTGGGAATTTCAGATCCCTCAATAGAGTCAAACTATGAAAGAAATAAATGTCCCATAAAGGATAACATATCTTACCACACCGGCCGGCGTTTTGTCTTTGAATCGCGATCTTGATTCTGGAAGGGGCTTCTCCGCCTTGAACAAAGACCCTCCGAGCAGCTTCAGACGTTGTGTCAAAGAGCCCGCTAAGGGTCCGGTCTGTGCGGATCAAACTCCCACAGATTGAAGGCCCGTTGTTGGCGGGGAGAATCTGGGATGAGCATGACTGGATCACGCTGACAAGCTTGAGCTTCTTGTTCACTGTGGTCTGGAGACAGGATCGAGTCCGTCGGCTCCTCCAAACTGCCCCATAGCAAGCCCTTCTTCTTTCCAGGAGGTGAGCTGCATGGGGGTACCAGATCTTAACTCGGGGGCCGCTGCCCATTTAGGGTCCCGCGGCTCGGTGATATAGAACCACCCCGATTGCCACCCTTTGATGGTTTCCACAAAGGCGCCCTCGAGCCAGAGGACGTTGGGCATTTTGCCCACCATGGCGCCTCCACACTCCGCTTGGACGCCCTTCACTACCTTCGGCTTGACGTTGAAGGTTTTTAGCCACAAGCCGAAGTGGGGCTGGATGCAGAGGAAGGCCTCACACACGACGATAAACGCCGAGATGTTGAGGATGAAATTTGGCGCCAGATCGTGGAAGTCCAGGCCGTAGTAGTACATGAGCCCCCGGACGAAGGGATGAAGTGGGAAGCCCAGTCCGCGGAGGAAGTGGGGAAGGAATACGATCCTCTCATGGGGCCTGGGGGTGGGGATGAGCTGCCCCTTGTCGGGCAGCCGGTGCGCGATGTCGCTGGATAGGTATCCGGCGCCGCGCAGTTTTTCGACGTGCCCCTCCGTAACGGAGGAGGCCATCCACTTGCCTCCCGCTCCGGACATGGCTGGAGAAGGTTAAGGCGAGATGTGCGAACTTGGGCGCTGGAGCTCGAGTGCGCGGAGATGGATAAGCAAAGGAGGAAGAAGGCGTAGGTAAAAAAGGCGGATCCTTATCCCCTTATATATGGGCAGACGGAAACTATGCGTCCCCATCGGCCTGGTAAAACTCGCTTATCTCCCAAGAACCAAAATCAATGGCGCGGTTGGGTTACCCACGTCCGTATTGATGGGAATCCCGGAATAAGGGGAGCACGATCTCTGCTTCGACACGACGTGCCAAGGAAACCGCTTCGCTAAACGCGCTGAGGTGGTATAATGAAAAACGATCCAAGTAAAGGCTTGGTGGTGGTGTGACGTCATGCCACAAAATACGTAAGTAGATTGAACTTGTGTACATATTATTCTCTCTACGGTACTATGTGGAATTTATTTTGCAGAGCCGGACACTATCCTGGTGTTCACAAATCTTCTATGAATTATTCGGAGGAGGAACCCGCCATGCAATGCCGAACAATATGCGCGCCGGACTCATCGTCATTGAAGCCTGGTTCGAGGGCTACTTGAGGAGTCTGGACTAGGGGTGTCCGGATAGCGGACTATCATCATCGGCCGGACTCCAAGACTATGAAGATACAAGATTGAAGACTTCGTCCCGTGTCCGGATGGGACTTTCCTTGGCGTGGAAGGCAAGCTTGGCGATACGGATATGTAGATCTCCTACCATTGTAATCGACTCTGTGTAACCCTATCCCTCTCCGGTGTCTATATAAACCGGAGGGTTTTAGTCCGTAGGACAAACAACCATTACAACAATCATACCATAGGCTAGCTTCTAGGGTTTAGCCTCCTTGATCTCGTGGTAGATCCACTCTTGTACTACCCATATCATCAATATCAATCAAGCAGGAGTAGGGTTTTACCTCCATCGAGAGGGCCCAAACCTGGGTAAAAACATCATGTCCCTTGTCTCCTGTTACCATCCGCCTAGACGCACAGTTCGGGACCCCCTACCCGAGATCCGCCGGTTTTGACACCGACACCTTGTGTGCTATCAAATGTCACAACGTAACTGGGTGATTATAAAGATGCTCTATAGGTATCTCCAAAGGTGTTTGTTGGGTTGGCATAGATCAAGATTAGGATTTGTCACTCCGAGTATCAGAGAGGTATATCTGGGCCCTCTCGGTAATACACATCATAAGCTTTCAAGCAAACAACTAAGGAGTTAGTCACGAGGTGATGTATTACGGAACGAGTAAAGAGACTTGCCGATAACGAGATTGAACTAGGTATGAAGATACCGATGATCAAATCTTGGGAAAGTAACATACCGATAGACAAAGTGAATTACGTATGTTGTCATAAGGTTCGATCGATAAAGATCTTCATAGAATATGTAGGATCCAATATGGGCATCCAGGTTCCGCTATTGGTTATTGACTATAGAGGTGTCTCGGTCATGCCTACATAGTTCTCGAAACCGTAGGGTCCGCACGCTTAACATTCGTTGACGATATAGTACTATATGAGTTATGTATGTTGGTGACCAAATGTTTTTAGGAGTCTCAGATGAGATCACAGACATGACAAGGAGCTCTGGAATGGTCCGGAGGTAAAGATTGATATATAGGATGATATGGTTCGGCCAAGGGGTGAAGCCCACGGGGCTTTAGGTCGGTGCAAAAGGAGTTTTGTGGAGGCCAGGGGCCAAACGCCGGAGACCCTGGTGTCTGGCCCTAGGCCAGACACCGAGGCCCATGGCGTCTGGGCCAGACGCCAAGGACCGTGGCGTATAGTCCTGGAAGTCCGAGAAGGACTCTTCCTTGCGGGCAAAAACTGACTTTGAGGAGGCTTTTACTCCAAGTTTCGACCCTAGGGCTCAACATATAAATAGAGGGGCAGGGCTAGCACATGGAACACATCAAGAAACACCAAGCCGTGTGCCGTCAACCCCGTCCCTCTAGTTTATCCTCCGTCATAGTTTCCATTGTGCTTGGCGAAGCCCTGCGGAGATTGTTCTTCACCAACACCATCACCATGCCGTCGTGATGTCGGAACTCATGTACTACTTCGCCCCTCTTGCTGGATCAATAAGGCAAGGATGCCATCAAGCTGAACATGTGCTAAATGCGGAGGTGACGTACGTTCGGTACTTGATCGGGACGGATCATGAATGTATACGACTACATCAACATGTTGATAAACGCTTCCGCTTTGCGATCTTCAAGGGTATGAAGATGCTCTCCCCCTCTCGTTGCTATGCATCTCCAAGATAGATCTTGGGTGAGCGTAGGATTTTTTTTGAAATTGCATGCTACGTTTCCCAATAGTGGCATCCGAGCCAGGTCTATGCGTAGATGATATGCACGAGTAGAACACAAAGAGTTGTGGGTGGTGATCGTCATACTGCTTACCACCAATGTCTTATTTTGATTCAGCGGTATTGTTGGATGAAGCGGCCCGGACCAACCTTCCATGACCACGTTCATGAGACCGGTTCCACCGGCAGACATGCAACTAGTTTTGCATAAAGGTGGCTGGTGGGTGTCTGTTTCTTGTACTTTAGTTGAATCAAATTTGACTGCGGACGGTCCTTGTTGAAGGCTAAAACAGCAAACTTGATAAATCACCGTTGTGGTTTTGATGCGTAGGTAAGAACGGTTCTTGCTAGAAGCTCGTAGCAACCACATAAAACTTGCAACAACAAAGTATAGGATGTCTAACTTGTTTTTGCAGGGCATATTGTGATGTGATATGGTCAAGACATGATGTAATATACGTTGTTGTATGGGATGATCATGTTTTGTAAAAGTTATCGGCAACCGGCAGGAGCCTTATGGTTCTCTCTTTATTGTATGAAATGCAAACGCCATGTAATTGCTTTACTTTATCACTATGCGTTAGCGATAGTTGTAGAAGCAATAGTTGGCGAGACGACCACGATGCTACGATGGAGATCAAGGTGTCGAGCCGGTGACGATGGAGATCATGACGATGCTTTGGAGATGGAGATCAAAAGCACAAGATGATGATGGCTATATCATGTCACATATTTTGATTACTTGTGATGTTTATCTTTTATGCATCTTATTTTGCTTATTACGGCAGTAACATTATAAGATGATCCCTTAACTAAATTTCAAGGTATAAGTGTTCTCCCTGAGTATGCATCGTTGCGACAGTTCATCGTGTTAAGACACCACGTGATGATCAGGTGTGATAGACTCTACGTTCAAATACAACAGGCGCAAGACAATTTTGCACATGCGGAATACTCGGGTTAAACTTGACGAACCTGGCATGTACATACATGGCCTCGGAACACTGGAGATCGAAAGGTCGAACGTGAATCATATAGTAGATATGATCGACATAGAGATGTTCACCATTGATGACTACTCCATCTCACGTGATGATCGTACATGGTTTAGTTGATTTGGATCACATATCATTTATATGACTCCAGGGATGTCTATCTAAGTGGGAGTTCTTAAGTAATTTGATTAATTGAACTTAATTTATCATGAACTTAGTCCTGATAGTATTTGCAAATTATGTCATAGATCAATAGCTCATGATGTAGCTCCCCGTTTATTTTTGATATGTTCCTAGAGAAAAATAAGTTGAAAGATGTTAGTAGCAATGATGCGGACTAGGTCCGTGATCTGAGGATTATCCTCGTTGCTGCACAGAAGAATTATGTCCTTGATGCACCACTAGGTGATAGACCGATTGCAGGAGAAGATGCAGACGTTATGAACGTTTGACAAGCTCGGTATGATGACTACTTGATAGTTTAGTGCGCCATGCTTTACGGCTTAGAACCGGGACTTCAAAAACATTTTGAACGCCATAGTGCATATGAGATGTTCCAAGAGCTGAAATTGGTATTTCAGACTCATGCCCATGTCGAGAGGTATGAGACGTCTGACAAGTACTTTGCCTACAAGATGGAGGAGAATAGCTCAGCCAGTGAGCATGTGCTCAAAATGTCTGAGTAATACAATCACTTGAATCAAGTGGGAGTTAATCTTCTAGATAAGATAGTGATTGACATTGTTCTCTAGTCACTATCACCAAGCTACTAGAACTTTGTGATGAAATATAATGTGCAAGGGATAACAGAAAAGATTCCCGAGCTCTTCGCGATGCTGAAATCGGCGAAGGTAGAAATCAAGAAAGAGCATCAAGTGTTGATGGTCAACAAGACCACTAGTTTCAAGAAAAAAGGGCAAAGGAAAAGAAAGGGAACTTCAAGAAGAATGACAAGCAAGTTGCCACTCCCGTGAAGAAACCCAAAGCTAGACCTAAGCCTGAAACTGAGTGCTTCTACTACAAAGGGAATGGTCACTAGAAGCGGAATTACCCCAAATACTTGGCGGATAAGAAGGATGGCAAAGTGAACAAAGGTATATTTGATATACATGTTATTGATGTGTACTTTATTAGTGTTCATAGTAACCCCGGGGTATTTGATACCGGTTCAGTTGCTAAGATTAGTAACTCAAAATAGGAGTTGCAAAATGAACAGAGACTAGTTAAGGTTGATAAGTGTGGGAAGTGATTCCAAGGTTGATAAGATCACCATTGCACACTCCCTGTACCTTCGGTATTAGTATTGGACCTAAATAAATGTTATTTGGTGTTTGCGTTGAGCATGAATATGATTGGATCATGTTTATTGTGATACGATTATTCATTTAAGTCAGAGAATAATTGTTGTTCTGTTTACATGGATAAAACCTTCTATGGTCATACACCCAATGTAAATGGTTTATTGAATCTTGATCGTAGTGATACACATATTCATAATATTGATGCCAAAGGATGCAAAGTTGATAATGATAGTGCAACATATTTGTGGCACTGCCGTTTAGGTCATATTGGTGTAAAGCGCATGAAGAAACTCCATACGGGTGGATTTTTGGAATCACTTGATTATGAATCATTTGATACTTGCGAACCATGCCTCATGGGGAAGATGACTAAAACTTTATTCTCTAGAACAATGGCGAGCCAATGTATGCGGTCCGATGAGTGTTGAGGCACGCGGCGGGTATCGTTATTTTCTGGCCTTCACAGATGATTTGAGCAGATATGGGTATATCTACTTAATGAAACACAAGTCTAAAACATTTGAAAAGTTCAAAGAATTTCAGAGTGAAGTGGAGAATCACCGTAACAAGAAAATAAAGTTTCTACGATCTGATCGCGGAGGCGAATATTTGAGTTACGAGTTTGGCCTTCATTTAAAACAATGTGGAATAGTTTCACAACTCACGCCACCTGGAACACCACATCATAATGGTGTGTCCAAACGTCGTAACAGTACTTTATTAGATATGGTGTGGTCTATGATGTCTCTTACCGATTTACTACTATCGTTTTGGGGTTATGCATTAGAGACAGCTGCATTCACGTTAAATAAGGCACCGTCTAAATCCATTGAGACGACACCCTATGAACTGTGGTTTGGCAAGAAACCTAAGTTGTCGTTTCTTAATGTTTGGGGTTGTGACACTTATGTCAAAAGGCTTCAGCCTGATAAGCTCGAACCCAAATTGGAGAAGTGCCTCTTCATGGGATACCCTAGGGAAACAATTGGGTACACCTTCGACCACATATCCGAAGGCAAGATCTTTGTTGCCAAGAATGGAAACTTTCTAGAGAAGGAGTTTCTCTCGAAAGAAGTGAGTGGGAGGAAAGTAGAACTTGATGAGTTAATTGTACCTTCTCTCGAATTGGAAAGTAGCTCATCACAGAAAACCGTTCCCGTGATGCCTACACCAATTAGAGAGGAAGCTAATGATGATGATCATGGAACTTCAGATCAAGTTACTACCGAACCTCTTAGGTCAACCAGAGCACGTTCCGCACTAGAGTGGTATGGTAATCCTGTTTCTGGAAGTCATGTTACTAGACCATGACGAACCTACAAACTATGAAGAAGCTGTGATGAGCCCATATTCCGACAGATGGCTTGAGGCCATGAAATCTGAGATAGGATCCATGTATGAGAATAAAGTGTGAACTTTGGTTGACTTTCCCAATGATCGGCAAGCTATAGAGAATAAATGGGTCTTCAAGAAGAAGACTGACGCTGATGGTAATGTTACTGTCTACAAAGCTCGACTTATTGCGAAAGGTTTTCGACAAGTTCAAGGAGTTGACTACGATGAGACTTTCTCACCAGTAGCGATGCTTAAGTCTGTCCGAATCATGTTAGCAATTGCCGCCTTTTATGATTATGAAATCTGGCAAATGGACGTCAAAACTGCATTCCTTAATGGATTTCTCAAAGAAGAGTTGTATATGATGCAACCAAAAGGTTTTGTCGATTCTAAAGGTGCTAACAAAGTGTGCAAGCTCCAGCGATCCTAAAGGTGCTAACAAAGTGTCCAAGCTCCAGTAATTCTAAAGGTGCTAACAAAGTGTGCAAGCGACTGTACATGCACATAGTTTTACCTTTTTAGTTAAAACATGTCCAAAATGTAACCGTTCTCGTCCGATTTACATGGAATCCATATGTTTATATTAAATCTGGCCGTGTTTGCATGCATTTCATCCCATTTGTTGAAAAAGAGTTTGAAATGTATGCGGCTAGCGTTGGACCCCCCCTCCCGCGTCCGCGGATGGATACGGGAGGAAATTTGTGGGTTGCCGTTGGAGATGCGAATGGTGTTTAATAGTAAATGGACCAATGCTAGCACTAAGGTATTTTTGCTTCTTGCAATGAAAAAAATACATAAAAGTATTGGCACAGCAATGGCCACAGGGGATGATCAGGTAGCCTGTGCTCTTTCCAGAGCAAATGCCATTTAGGCGATACTGTGTGCTCAATTTTCACCCCTATGGAGTCTCAGGCTGTGTCTACTTACTCAAATTCAGAACATTCTCATGTGCAGTCTTTGTGGATTTACTAGACCCACTAAGAAATAATGGGAGCAACAAGTATTTATAAATTATTACCAGTTCATTTGAAAAGTCGTTTGGATAATCATTCTCAGATTCATATTTGGCATCCCAATTTTCTCAAGCGCTAATAGTGAAGGGTCACATGGTGTTTGACAGACCCAAAAGCTGCAAATAGACAGAAGCGAGGACCATTCATGGTTTTAAACCAACTATTATGCATGGTCATGCACAAACAAAATCAAACATCTTGTTGTGTCACACATGTTTAATCAGTTTTTTACGATTTCTAGAAAACAAAAAGTTCTAACATTTTGAAGGGAGAAACATACAAATTCTTTTGACAGTTCTACATCAGTAATTCTGGTCAAAAGACATGCAAAGTGAACTGTGTGTGCGTTTTTGCCCACATCAAGGATGATGAAAGGGATATTACTCTTTTCTTTTGTTTCAATGAAGCCGTCTGCTTTCAGATTATTTAGTGTCAGAGGAAGCAGAACTTCTTTGAATACTTCTTCTGGTACCTACAAAACAAAGCCATCTAATGAGGGAACATTTCAGAGTGGACAACAACACAAGTGGATGAACAAACATTCAGGGTTGTATAGACAATGCCTCCAGTCATGTTCGTGTCGCCATAAGTTGCTTCACCAAGCTTCACTATGATGTCTAACTTACTGTTTCACAAATGTCTTTTTCAACTGATAAATAAAAGCAACAGTGAAGGTAAATAAAAGTAAATAAACTCCCTTTAAAATGTTATGACAAACTAATCTTCCATCTGCTCAAGGCCTCAAGCCCAAACAATAGAGTACCAATACACACAGAGATTGTATAATTGTTAAGCCTACTTCACAAATTAATATAGGAAGGAACTAAACTATACATCGGTTGAATGCGAGCAAAGGATCATCCACTAATACTCCAAATGAACTGAAGGAAATATGCCCTAGAGGCAATGATAAAGTTATTATTTATTTCCTCATATCATGATAAATGTTTATTATTCATGCTAGAATTGTATTACCTGGAAACATAATACATGTGTGAATACATAGACAAACATAATGTCACTAGTATGCCTCAACTTGACTAGCTCATTAATCAAAGATGGTTATGTTTCCTAACCATAGACATGAAGGAAATATGCCCTAGAGGCAATAATAAAGTTATTATTTATTTCCTTATTTCATGATAAATGTTTATTATTCATGCTAGAATTGTATTAACCGGAAACATAATACATGTGTGAATACATAGACAAACATAGTGTCACTAGTATGCCTCTACTTGACTAGCTCGTTTATCAGAGATGGTTATGTTTCCTAGCCATGGACAAAAGAGTTGTCATTTGATTAACGGGATCACATCATTAGGAGAATGATGTGATTGACTTGACCCATTCCGTTAGCTTAGCACTTGATCGCTTAGTATGTTGCTATTGCTTTCTTCATAACTTATACATGTTCCTCGTAACTATGAGATTATGCAACTCCGCTTACGGAGGAACACTTTGGGTACTACCAAACGTCACAACGTAACGAGTGATTATAAAGGAGTACTACAGGTGTCTCCGAAGGTACATGTTGAGTTGGCGATTTTGAGATTAGGTTTTGTCACTCCGATTGTCGAGAGGTATCTCTGGGCCCTCTCGGTAATGCACATCATTATAAGCCTTGCAAGCAATGTAACCAATGAGTTGGTTACGGATGATGCATTACGAACGAGTAAAGAGACTTGCGGTGACGAGATTGAACTAGGTATTGATACCGACGATCGAATCTCGGGCAAGTAACATACCGATGACAAAGGGAACAACGATGTTGTTATGCGGTTTGACCGATAAAGATCTTTGTAGAATATGTAGGAGCCAATATGGGCATCCTGGTCCCGCTATTGGTTATTGACCGAGAATAGTTCTAGGTCATGTCTACATAGTTCTCGAACCCGTAGGGTCCGCACGCTTAAGGTTTCGGCGATGCTTATATTATGAGTTTATGAGTTTTGATGTACCGAAGGAGTTCGAGTCCCGGATGAGATCGGGACATGACGAGGAGTCTCAAATGGTCAAGACGTAAAGATCGATATATTGGACGACTATATTCGAGTTCGGAAAGGTTCCGAGTGATTCGGTATTTTTCGAGTACCGGGAGTTACGGGAATACGGGAAGATTATTGGGCCTTAATGGGCTTTAGTGGGAAGGAGCCAGAGGAGGCGCGCCCTCCCAAGCCCAGTCCGAATTGGACAAAGGGTTTGGGGCGCCCCCCCTCTTCCTTCCTTCTCCACTTCCTTCTTTCCCCCTTGACCTAGTTGGACTAGGAAAGAAGGAATCCTATTCCCGTGGGAGTAGGACTCCTTGGCGCGCCTCCTCCTAGGGCCGGCCTCCTCCTCCCTCCCTCCTTTATATACGGGGCAGGGGCACCCCATAGACACACAAGTTGATCTACGGATCGCTCCTTAGCCGTGTCGCGTGCCCTTTCCACCATATTCCACCTCGGTCATATCGTCGTGAAGCTTAGGTGAAGCCCTGCGCCGTAGAACATCAAGATCGCCACCACGCCGTCGTCGACGGAACTCTCCCCGACACTCGGCTGGATCGGAGTTCGAGGGACGCCATCGAGCTGAACGTGTGCTGAACTCGGAGGCCCCGTGACGCTCGGTGCTTGGATCGGTCGGATCGTGAAGACGACGACTACATCAACGCGTTGTGCTAACGCTTCGCTTACGGTCTCACGAGGGTACGTGACAACACTCTCCCTCGCTGCTATATCATCACCATGATCTTGCGTGTGCGTAGAAAATTTTGAAATTACTACGCTCCCCAACAAAGGCATCCGAGCCAGGTTTTATGCGTTGATGTTATATGCACGAGTAGAACACAAGTGAGTTGTGGACGATATAAGTCATACCGCCTACCAAAGATGTCATACTTTGGTTCAGCGGTATTGTTGGATGAAGCGGCCGGACCGACATTACGCGTGCGCTTACGCGAGACTGGTTCCACCGACGTGCTTTGCACACAGTGTGGCTGGCGGTGTCGGTTTCTCCAACTTTAGTTGAACCGAGTGTGGCTACGCCCGTCCTTGCGAAGGTTAAAACGGAGTCTATTTGACAAACTATCGCTGTGGTTTTGATGCGTAGGTAAGAACGGTTCTTGCTAAGCCCGTAGCAGCCACGTAAAATTTGCAACAACAAAGTAGAGGACGCCTAACTTGTTTTTGCAGGCATGTTGTGATGTGATATGGTCAAGACGTGATGCTATATTTTATTGTATGAGATGATCATGTTTTGTTGAAGTTATCGAAATCGCGTAAGCCCTATGGTTGTCTCTTTGTTGCATAAAGATGCAAGTGCCAAATATTTGCTTTACTTTATCGCTATGCGATAGCAATAGTTGCAAGAGCAATAGTTGGCGAGACGACCATGTGACGACACATTGATATAGATCAAGATGATGAAGATCATGGTGTCGTGCGGTGACGATAAAGATCATGACAAGACTTTGGAGATGGAGATCAAAGGCGCAAGATGATCATGGCCATATCATGTCACATATTTTGATTGCATATGATGTTTATCTTTATACATCTTATTATGTTTTGATTGACGGTAGCATTTTAAGATGATCTCTCACTAATTATCAAGAAGTGTTCTCCCGAGTATGCACCGCTATGAAAGTTCTTCGTCTTTGAGACACCACGTGATGATCGGGTGTGATAGGCTCTACGCTCAAATACAACGGTGCAAAACAGTTGCACACGCGAATACTCAAGTTATACTTGACGAGCCTAGCATATACAGATATGGCCTCGAACACGGAGACCGAAAGGTCGAGCGTGAATCATATAGTAGATATGATCAACATAGTGATGTTCACCATTGAAACTACTCCATCTCACGTGATGATCGGACATGGTTTAGTTGATTTGGATCACGTGATCACCTAGATGACTAGAGAGATGTCTGCCTAAGTGGGAGTTCTTAAGTAATATGATTAATTGAACTTAAATTTATCATGAACTTAGTCCCGTAGTATTTTGCAAATTATGTTGTAGATCAATAGCTTGCGTTGTTGCTTTCATATGTTTATTTTGATATGTTCCTAGAGAAAATTATGTTGAAAGATGTTAGTAGCAATGATGCGGATTGGATCCGTGATCCGAGGTTTATCCTCATTGCTGCACGTAAGAATTATGTCCTTAATGCACCGCTAGGTGATGACCTATTGCAGGAGCGTATGCGAGATGTTATGAACGTTTGGCTAGCTCAATATGATGACTACTTGATAGTTTTGTGCACCATGCTTTATGGATTAGAATCGGGACTTCAAAGATGTTTTGAACGTCATGGACCATATGAGATGTTCTAGGAATTGAAGTTAATATTTCAAGCAAATACCCGAGTTGAGAGATATGAAGTCTCCAACAAGTTCTATAGCTAAAAGATGGAGGAGAATCGCTCAACTAGTGAGCATGTGCTCAGATTGTCTGGGTACTACAATCGCTTGAATCAAGTGGGAGTTATTCTTCCAGATAAGATAGTGATTGACAAAATTCTCTAGTCACCATCACCGAGTTAATAGAACTTCGTGATGAACTATAGTATGCAAGGGATGACGAAAACGATTCCCGAGCTCTTCGTGATGTTGAAATCGACGAAGGTAGAAATCAAGAAAGAGCATCAAGTGTTGATGATTGACAAGACCACTAGTTTCAAGAAAAGGGCAAAGGGAAAGAAAGGGAACTTCAAGTGGAAAGACAAGCAAGTTGTCACTCTCGCGAAGAAGCTCCAAGCTGGACCAAAGCCTGAAACTGAGTGCTTACACTGCAAAGAAAATGGTCACTGGAAGCGGAAATGCCCTAAATATTTGGTGGATAAGAAGGATGGCAAAGTGAACAAGTGTATATTTGATATATAGGTTATTGATGTGTGCTTTACTAGTGTTTATAGTAGCCCCTGAGTATTTGATACTTGTTCGGTTGCTAAGATTAGTAACTCGAAACAGGAGTTACAGAATAAACAGAGACTAGTTGAAGGGAAAGTGACGATGAGTGTTGGAAGTAGTTCCAAGATTGATATGATCATCATCGCACACTCCCTATACTTTCGGGATTAGTGTTGAACCTAAATAAATGTTATTTGGTGTTTATGCTGAGCATGAATATGATTTGATCATGTTTATTGCAATACGGTTATTCATTTAAGTTAGAGAACAATTGTTGTTCTGCTTACATGAATAAAACCTTCTATGGTCATACACCCAATGAAAATGGTTTGTTGGATCTCGATCGTAGTGATACACATATTCATAATATTGAGGCCAAAAGATGCAAAGTTAATAATGATAGTGCAACTTATTTGTGGCACTGCCGTTTGGGTCATATCGGTGTAAAGCGCATGAAGAAACTCCATAAAGATGGATTTTCGGAATCACTTGGTTATGAATCATTTGATGCTTGCGAACCGTGCCTTTTGGGCAAGATGACTAAAACTCCGTTCTCCAAACAATGGAACAAGCTACTTGACTTATTGGAAATAATACATACCGATGTATGCGATCCAATGAGTGTTGATGCTTGTGGCAAGTATCGTTATTTTCTGACCTTCACAAGATGATTTGAGCAGATATGGGTATATCTACTTGATGAAACATAAGTCTGAAATAGTTGAAAGGTTCAAAGAATTTCAGAGTGAAGTGGAAAATCATCGTAACAAGAAAATAAAGTTTCTGCGATCTGATCACGAGACAAATATTTGAGTTACGAGTTTGGTCTTCAATTAAAACAATGTGGAATAGTTTCACAGCTCACGCCACCTGGAACACCACATCGTTATGGTGTGTCCGAACGTCGTAACCGCACTTTATTTGATATGGTGCGATCTGTGATGTCTCTTATCAGTTTACCACTATCATTTTGGGGTTATGCATTAGAGACAGCTGCATTCACGTTTAAAATAGGGCACCATCTAAATCCTTTGAGACGACACCATATGAACAATGGTTTAGCAGTAAACCTAAGCTGTTGTTTCTTAAAGTTTGGAGTTGCGATGCTTATATGAAAAGGGGTTTTTCAACTTGATAAGCTCGAACCCAAATCGAAGAAGTGCGTCTTCATAGAATACCCAAAGGAAATTGTTGGGTACACCTTCTATCACAGATCTGAAGGCAAATTTGTTGCTGATAATAGATCCTTTCTAGAGAAGGAGTTTCTCTCGAAAGAAGTGAGTGGGAGGAAAGTAGAACTTGATGAGGTAACTGTACCTGTTCCCTTATTTGAAAGTAGTTCATCACGGAAATCAGTTCCAGTGATTCCTACACCAATTAGTGAGGAAGCTAATGATGATGATCATGAAACTTCAGATCAAGTTACTACAAAACCTCGTAGGTCTTCCAAAGTATAGTCCGCACTAGAGTAGTACGGTAATACTATTCTGGAAGTCATGTTACTAGACCATGATGAACCTACGAACTATGAGGAAGCGATGATGAGCCCAGATTCCGCGAAATGGCTCGAGGCCATAAAATCTGAGATATAATCCATGTATGAGAACAAAGTATGGACTTTGAGTGACTTGCTCAATGATCAGCAAGCCATGTTAAATAAATGGATCTTCAAGAGGAAGACGGACACTGATAGTAGTGTTACTATCCACTAAGCTCGACTTGTTGCAAAAGGTTTTCAACAAAGTTCAAACGTGTTGAATACGATTAGATTTTCTCACTCGTATCGATGCTTAAGTCTGTCTGAATCATGTTAGCAATTGCCACATTTTATGAAATCTGGCAAATGGATGTCAAAACTGCATTCCTTAATGGATTTATTAAAGAAGAGTTGTATATGATGCAACTAGAAGGTTTTGTCAATCCTAAAGGTGCTAACAAAATGTGCAAGCTCCAATGATCCATCTATGGACTGGTGCAAGCATCTCGAGTTGGAATATACGCTTTGATAAGTTGATCAAAGCATATAGTTTTATATGGACTTACGATGAAGCCTGATTTACAATAAAGTGAGTGGGAGCACTACAGCCTTTCCGATTAGTATATGTGAGTGACATATTGTTGATCGAAATGATGTAGAATTTTTCTCGCAAAGCATAAAGGAGTGTTTTAAAGGAGTTCTTTAAAAGAAAAGACCTCAAGAAAAGCTACTTACATATTGAGCATCAAGATCTATTGAGATAGATCAAGACTCTTGATAAGATTTTCAATGAGTACATACCTTGGCAAGATTTTGAAATAGTTCAAAATGGAACACCAAAGAAAGAGTTCTTGCCTGTGTTGCAAAGGTATGAAATTGAGTAAGACTCAAATCCCGACCACAGCAGAAAATAGAAAGAGAATGAAAAGTCATTCCCTATGCCTCACCATAGGTTCTATAAAGTATGCTATGCTATGTACCGCACCTATTGTATACCTTGCTCTGAATTTGGCGAGGAGTACAATAGTGATCTAGGAGTAGATCATCGGACATTGGTCAAGAATATCCTTAGTAAGGACTAAGGAGATGTTTCTCGATTATGGAGGTGATAAAAGAGTTTGTTGTAAAAGTTACATCGGTGCAAACTTTTACACCGATCCAGATGACTCTAAGTCTCAATCTGGATACATATTGAAAGTGGGAGCAATTAGCTAGAGTAGCTCCGCAAGAGCATTGTAGACATAGAATATTTGCAAAATACATACGGCTCAATGTGATGCACCCGTTGACTAAGCTTCTCTCACGAGCAAAACATGATCACACCTTAGTACTCTTTGGGTGTTAATCACATAGCGATGTGAACTAGATTATTGACTCTAGTAAACCCTTTGGGTGTTGGTCACATGATGATGTGAACTATGGGTGTTAATCATATACGATATGAATATTGGTGTTAAATCACATGACGATGTGAACTAGATTATTGACTCTAGTGCAAGTGGGAGATCAAGGAAATATGCCCTAGAGGCAATAATAAAGTTATTATTTATTTCCTTATTTCATGATAAATGTTTATTATTCATGCTAGAATTGTATTAACCGGAAACATAATACATGTGTGAATACATAGACAAACATAGTGTCACTAGTATGCCTCTACTTGACTAGCTCGCTTATCGAGATGGTTATGTTTCCTAGCCATGGACAAAAGAGTTGTCATTTGATTAACGGGATCACATCATTAGGAGAATGATGTGATTGACTTGACCCATTCCGTTAGCTTAGCACTTGATCGCTTAGTATGTTGCTATTGCTTTCTTCATAACTTATACATGTTCCTGTAACTATGAGATTATGCAACTCCGCTTACGGAGGAACACTTTGGTACTACCAAACGTCACAACGTAATCGGGTGATTATAAAGGAGTACTACAGGTGTCTCCGAAGGTACATGTTGAGTTGGCGTATTTCGAGATTAGGTTTTGTCACTCCGATTGTCGGAGAGGTATCTCTGGGCCCTCTCGGTAATGCACATCATTATAAGCCTTGCAAGCAATGTAACCAATGAGTTGGTTACGGGATGATGCATTACAGAACGAGTAAAGAGACTTGCCGGTGACGAGATTGAACTAGGTATTGGATACCGACGATCGAATCTCGGGCAAGTAACATACCGATGACAAAGGAACAACGATGTTGTTATGCGGTTTGACCGATAAAGATCTTCATAGAATATGTAGGAGCCAATATGGGCATCCAGGTCCCGCTATTGGTTATTGACCGAGAATAGTTCTAGGTCATGTCTACATAGTTCTCGAACCCGTAGGGTCCGCACGCTTAAGGTTTCGATGACAGTTATATTATGAGTTTATGAGTTTTGATGTACCGAAGGAGTTCGGAGTCCCGGATGAGATCGGGGACATGACGAGGAGTCTCGAAATGGTCGAGACGTAAAGATTGATATATTGGACGACTATATTCGGAGTTCGGAAAGGTTCCGAGTGATTCGGGTATTTTTCGGAGTACCGGGGAGTTACGGGAATACGGGGAAGAGTATTGGGCCTTAATGGGCTTTAGTGGGAAGGAGCCAGAGGAGGCGCGTGCCCTCCCAAGCCCAGTCCGAATTGGACAAAGGGTTTGGGGCGCGCCCCCTCTTCCTTCCTTCTCCACTTCCCTTCTTTCCCCTTGACATAGTTGGACTAGGAAAGAAGGAATCCTACTCCCGTGGGAGTAGGACTCCCTTGCGCGCCTCCTCCTAGGGCCGGCCTCCTCCTCCCTCCCTCCTTTATATACGGGGCAGGGGCACCCATAGACACACAAGTTGATCTACGGATCGTTCCTTAGCCGTGTGCGGTGCCCCTTCCACCATATTCCACCTCGGTCATATCGTCATGAAGCTTAGGCGAAGCCCTGCGCGATAGAACATCAAGATCGCCACCACGCCGTCGTCGACGGAACTCTCCTCGACACTCGGCTGGATTGGAGTTCGAGGGACGTCATCGAGCTGAACGTGTGCTGAACTCGGAGGCCCCGTACGTTCGGTGCTTGGATCGGTCGGATCGTGAAGACGTACGACTACATCAACCGCGTTGTGCTAACGCTTCCGCTTACGGTCTACGAGGGTACGTAGACAACACTCTCCCCTCGTTGCTATATCATCACCATGATCTTGCGTGTGCGTAGGAAAATTTTGAAATTACTACGTTCCCCAACAAGACATGTGTTGTCATTTGATTAAAGGGATCACATCATTAGGAGAATGATGTGATTCACTTGACCCATTCCGTTAGCCTAGCACTTGATCGTTTAGTATGTTGCTATTGCTTTCTTCATGACTTATACAAAGTTCCTACAACTATGAAATTATGCAACTCCTGTTTACCGGAGGAACACTTTGTGTGCTACCAAATGTCACAACGTAACTGGGTGATTATAAAGGAGCTCTACAAGTGTCTCCAAAGGTACATGTTGAGTTGGCGTATTTCGAGATTAGGTTTTGTCACTCCGATTGTTGGAGAGGTATCTCTGGGTCCTCTCGGTAATGCACATCACTATAAGCCTTGCAAGCAATGTAGCTAATGAGTTAGTTACAGAATGATGCATTATGTAACGAGTAAAGAGACTTGCCGGTAACGAGATTGAACTAGGTATTGGATACCGACGATTGAATCTCGGGCAAGTAACATACCGATGACAAAGGGAACAACGTATGTTGTTATGCGGTTTGACCTATAAAGATCCTCGTAGAATATGTAAGAGCCAATATGAGCATCCAGGTTCCGCTATTGGTTATTGACCGGGAACAGTTGTAGGTCATGTCTACATAGCTCTCGAACCCGTAGGGTCCGCACGCTTAACGTTACGATGACAGTTTTATTATGAGTTTATAAGTTTTGATGTACCAAAGGTTGTTCGGAGTCCCGGATGTGATCACGGACATGACGAGGAGTCTCGAAATGGTCGAGACATAAAGATTGATATATTGGAAGCCTATATTTGGATATCGCAATCGTTTCGGGTGAAATCAGGATTTTACCGGAGTACCGGGGGGTGGTTATCGGAACCCCTCCGGGGGTTATTGGGCCTTCATGGGCCCTAAGGGAGAAGAGGAGAGGAGGCAAGAGGTTGGCCGCGCCCCCTTGTTGGAAATATGCCCTAGAGGCAATAATAAAAGTATTATTATATTTCAATGTTCATGATAATTGTCTTTTGTTCATGCTATAACTGTGTTATCCGGAAATCATAATACACGTGTGAACACTTAGACCCCAATATGTCCCTAGTGAGCCTCTAGTTGACTAGCCCGTTGTGATCAATAGATGGTCATGGTTTCCTGACTATGGACATTGGATGTCGTTGATAACGGGATCACATCATTAGGAGAATGATGTGATGGACAAGACCCAATCATAAGCATAGCATAAAAGATCGTATAGTTCGTTTGCTAGAAGCTTTGCCAATGTCAAGTATCTATTCCTTCGACCATGAGATCGTGCAACTCCGGTTACCGTAGGAGTGCCTTGGGTGTATCAAGCGTCACAACGTATCGGGTGACTATAAAGGTGCATTACGGTATCTCCAAAAGTATCTGTTGGGTTGACATGGATCGAGATCGATTTGTCACTCCGTATGACGGAGAGGTATCTCTGGGCCCACTCGGTAATGCATCATCATAATGAGCTCAATGTGACCAAGGTGTTGGTCACGGGATCATGCATTACTGATGCGAGTAAAGTGACTTGTCGATAACGAGACTGAACGAGGTATTGGGATACCGACGATCGAGTCTCGGGCAAGTAACGCATCGATTGACAAAGGAATTGCATACGGGTTTGATAGAATCCTCGACATCGTGGTTCAACCGATGAAATCATCGAGGAGCATGTGGGAGCCAACATGGGTATCCAGATCCCATGTTGGTTATTGCCCGAGAGTCGTCTCGGTCATGTCTGCGTGTCTCCCGAACCCGTAGGGTCTACACACTTAAGTTCGGTGGCGCTAGGGTTAGTAGGAAGACTAGTATGTGAATACGAATGTTGTTCGAGTCCGGATGAGATCCGGGCGTCACGAGGAGTTCGGAAGGGTCCGGAGGTAAAGAATAATATATAGGAAGTGGTGTTTCGCCATCGGGAAAGTTTGGGGTTACTGGCAAAATCACGGGACCACCGGAAGGGTCCCGGGTCCACCGGTGGGGCCACCCATCCGGAGGGCCCCATGGGCCATAGGGGAAGGAACCAGCCCACGGGGGCTGGTGCGCCCCTAGGCCCACCTAGCGCCTAGGGTTGAAACCCTAGGGGTGGGCGCCCACCGGCAGGGGCACTCCACCCCTTGGCCGCCCCCCTTGAGATTGGATCTCTAGGGGCCGCCACCCAGGGGCCTATATAAAGGGGGGAGGAGGGCTGCTGTACACATCTCCCAAGGCGCAGCCCTCCCTCCCAACACATCTCCTCCTCCGTAGAGCTCGGCGAAGCCACGCCGAGATCTTGCATCACCACCATCACCACGCCTGTCTTGCCGGTGGTGCTGTCTTCCTCAACCTCTCCTTCCCCTTGCTGGATCAAGAAGGAGGAGACGCGCTCGTCTCGTCCGTGTGTGTTGAGCGCGGAGGTGCTGTCCGTTCAAACTTGGCATCGGTGATCTGAATCACGTTCGAGTACGACTCCATCATCACCAAGCAAGCTTCCGCACGCGATCTACAAGTGGTATGTAGATGCAAACTCTCTCCGTTACTCGTTGCTTAGATGAACTCATAGATGGATCTTGGTGAAACCGTGGGAAAAATTTTAATTTTCTGCAACGTTCCCCAACAAAGGGCATCATGAGCTAGGTCTATGCGTAGTTCTCTAATGCACGAGTAGAACACAAATTTGTTGTGGGCGTTGATCTTGTCATCTTACTTGCCCCTACTAGTCTTTTCTTGCTCAGCGGTATTGTGGGATGAAGCGGCCCGACCAACCTTACACGTGCGCTTACGTGAGACCGGTTCCACCGATGACATGCACTAGTTGCATAAGGTGGCTGGCGGGTGTCTGTCTCCCACTTTAGTTGCAGCGGATTCGATGAACAGGGCCCTTATGAAGGGTAAATAGAAGTTGACAAAATCACGTTGTGGTGATTCGTAGGTAAGAAAACGTTCTTGCTAGAACCCAATCGCAGCCACGTAAAAGATGCAACAACAACTAGAGGACGTCTAACTTGTTTTTGCAGCGATTGATCATGTGATGTGATATGGCCGAAGTTGTGATGAATGTTGAATTGTGATGTATGAGATCATGTTCTTGTAATAGGATTCACGACTTGCATGTCGATGAGTATGACAACCGGCGAGAGCCATAGGAGTTGTCTTTATTTTTTGTATGACCTGCGTGTCATTGAAGAACGCCATGTAAACTACTTTACTTCATTACTAAGCGCGTTAGTCATAGAAGTAGAAGTAGTCGTTAGCGTGACAACTTCATGAAGACACGATGATGGAGATCATGATGATGGAGATCATGGTGTCAAGCCGGTGACAAGGTGATCATGGAGCCCCGAAGATGGAGATCAATGGAGCTTGATGATATTGGCCATATCATGTCACAACTATATATAATTGCATGTGATGTTTATTATGTTTTTACATCTTGTTTACTTAGGACGACGGTAGTAAATAAGATGATCCCTTATAAAATTTCAAGAAGTGTTCTCCCTAACGTGCACCGTTGCTACAGTTAAATCGTTTCTAAGCACCACGTGATGATCGGGTGTGATGGATCCTTACGTTCACATACAACGGGTGTAAGACAGATTTACACAAAAAAACACTTAGGGTTAACTTGACGAGCCTAGCATGTGCGAGACATGGCCTCGGAACACGGAGACCGAAAGGTCGAACACGAGTCGTATGGAAGATACGATCAACATGAAGATGTTCACCGATGATGACTAGTCCGTCTCACGTGATGATCGGACACGGGCTAGTCGACTCGGATCGTGTAACACTTAGATGACTAGAGGATGTCTAATCTAAGTGGGAGTTCATAATTTTGATTAGAACTTTATTATCATGAACTTAGTCTAAAACCTTTGCAAATATGTCTTGTAGATCAATGGCCAACGCTAATGTCAACATGAACTTCAACGCGCTCCTAGAAAACCAAGCTGAAAGATGATGGCAGCAACTATACGGATCGGGTCCTAACACGAGATCATCCTCATAGCTGCCAAGAAACAAGATGTCCTAGAAGCACCGTTAGGTGATCCACTGTTCTCCAGCGCTGCAAGACGATTTGAGCGTCTGGCGGACTCGTTCGATGATTACTCCCTCGTTCGATGCGGTATGCTCTACAGCTTAGAACCGGGCTCCAAAAGCGTTTTGAGCATCACGGAGCATATGAGATGTTGAAGAGCTGAAACTAGTTTTCCAAGCTCATGCCCGGTCGAGAGATATGATGTCTCGACAAGTTCTACAGATTGTAAGATGGAGGAAAACAGTTACACAAGTGAGCACATCCTCAAGATGTCCGGGTTGCACGCCGATGACCCAGTTGAACATTAACCTCCCGGATGAGGCGGTCATTGACAGAATCCTCCAATCGCTCCCACCAAGCTTCAAGAGCTTTGTGATGAACTACAACATGCGAGGGATGGTAAAGACCATTCTGAAGTGTTCTCAATGCTAAAGTCAGCAGAGGCTGAAATCAAAAGGAACATCAAGTGTTGATGGTCAATAAGACCACTAAGTTCAAGAAGGGCAAGGGTAAGAAGAACTTCAAGAAGGGCGGCAAGGATGTTGCCGCCCCGTAAGTCTGCTGTCGGGAAGAAGTCAAAGAATGGACCCAAGCACGAGACCGAGTGCTTTTATTGCAAGGGAAGGGTCCTTTGAAGCGGAACTGCCCCAAATACTTAGCGGATAAGAAGGCCGGCAACACCAAAGGTATATTTGATATACATGTAATTGATGTGTACCTTACCATTACTCGTAGTAACTCCCAGGTATTTGATACGGTGCCGTTGCTCATATTTGTAACTCACAGCAGAGCTGCGGAATAAACGGAGACTGGCGAAGGGACGAGGTGACGATCTTGCGTCGGGAATGGTTCCAGAGTCGATGTGATCGCCGTCGACGCTGCCTCTACATTTACCTACGGGATTAGTTTTGAACCTTAATAATTGTTATTTAGTGCCAAGTTTGAGCATGAACATTGTATCCGGATCTCGTTTGATCTGAGATGGCTACTCATTTAAGTCCGAGAATAATGGTTGTTCGATTTATATGAGAGATATGTTTTATGGTCATGCTCCAATGGTCAATGGTTTATTCTTAATGAATCTCGGCGTAATATTACACATGTTCATAGTGTGGATGCGAAAAGATGTAAAGTTGATAACGATAGTCCCACATACTTGTGGCATCGCCGCCTTGGTCACATTGGTGTCAAGCGCATGAAGAAGCTCCATCTGATGGACTTTTAGAGTCTCTTGATTATGAATCGTTTGACACATGCGAACCTTGCCTCTTAGGCAAAATGACCAAGACTCCGTTCTCCGAACAATGGGCGAGCAACCAACTTGTTGGAAATCATACATACCGATGTATGCGGTCCAATGGCGTTGAGGCTCGCGGAGGATATCGTTATGTTCTCACTCTCACCGATGACTTGAGTAGATATGGGTATGTCTACTTAATGAAACACAAGTCCGAGACCTTTGAAAAGTTCAAGGAATTTCAGAGTGAGGTGGAGAATCAACGTGACCGAAAGATAAAGTTCCTCTGATCGGATCGTGGAGGAGAATATTTAAGTCACGAATTTGGCACACACTTAAGAAAATGTGGAATCGTTTCACAACTCACGCCGCTGGAACACCTCGGTAAACGGTGTGTCGAGCGTCGTGTCGCACTCTATTGGATATGGTGCGGTCTATGATGTCTCTTACCGATTTACCGCTATCATTTTGGGGATACGCTCTAGAGACAGCTACATTCACTTTAAATAGGGCACCGTCTAAATCCGTTGAGACGACACCGTATGAATTATGGTTTGGGAAGAAACCTAAGCTATCGTTTCGAAAGTTTGGGGATGCGATGCTTATGTCAAGAAACTTCAACCTGAAAAGCTCGAACCCAAGTCGGAAAAATGCGTATTCATAGGATACCCTAAGGAAACTGTCGGGTATACCTTCTACTTAAGATCCAAGGCAAAGTCTTTGTTGCCAAGAACGGATGCTTTCTAGAGAAAGAGTTTCTCTCGAAAGAAGTAAGTGGGAGGAAAGTAGAACTTCGATGAAGTACTACCTCTCGAGCGGGAAAGTGGTGCCGCGCAGAAACCATTCTGTAATGCCCACACCCAATGAAGAGGAAATCATTGATGATGATCAAGATACTTGGATCAAGTTACTCTTGAACTTGAAGGTCCACAAGGACACGTTCCGCACTGCAGTGGTACGGCAACCTGTCATGGAAATCATGTTGCTAGACAACAATGAACCTTCGAACTATGAAGAAGCAATGGCGGGCCGGATTCCAACAAATGGCTTGAGGCCATGAAATCCGAGATAGAATCCATGTATGAAAACAAAGTATGGACTTTGACAGACTTGCCGATGATCGTGCGAGCGATAGAAAATAAATGGATTTTTAAGAAGAAGACG
Organism: Aegilops speltoides; assembly: GCA_021437245.1. NCBI lineage: Eukaryota > Viridiplantae > Streptophyta > Magnoliopsida > Poales > Poaceae > Aegilops > Aegilops speltoides. The sequence continues at coordinate 388,967,666 of CM038143.1, forward strand.
GACGCGGATGGTAATGTTACCATCTATAAAGCTCGACTTGTCGCTAAGGGTTATCGACAAGTTCAAGGGATTGACTACTGACGAGACATTCTCTCCGTGGCGAAGCTTAAGTCCGTCCGAATCATGTTAGCAATTGCCGCATACTATGATTATGAGATATGGCGATGGACGTCAAAACGGCATTCCTTAACGGACATCTTAAGGAAGAGCTGTATATGATGCAGCGGAAGGTTTTGTCGATCCTCGAACGCTAACAAAGTATGCAAGCTCCAACGATCCATTTATGGACTGGTGCAAGCATCTCGGAGTTGGAACATTCGCTTTGATGAGATGATCAAAGCGTTTGGGTTTACGCAGACTTATGGAGAAGCTGCGTTTACAAGAAAGTGAGTGGGAGCTCAGAGCATTTCTCCTATTATATGTAGATGACATACTCTTGATGGGAAATGATACAAAACTCTCGGACAGCATTAAGGCCTACTTGAACAAGTGCTTTTCAATGAAGGACCTTGGAGAAGCTGCTTATATATTAGGCATCAAGATCTATAGGGATAGATCGAGGCGCCTCATAGGTCTTTCACAAAGCACATACCTTGATAAGATTTTGAAGAGGTTCAAAATGGATCAGTCCAAGAAGGGTTCTTGCCTATGTTACAAGGTGTGGCCAGAGCTCAGCTCGACCACCGACCACGACAAAAGATAAAGAAGAGATGAGTGTCATCCCTATGCTTCAGCCATAGGATCTATTATGTATGCCATCTTGTGTACGCACCGATGTAAACCTTGCCGTAAGTTTGGTTGCAAGATACCAAAGTAATCCCGCAAGGAACACCGGACAGCGGTCAAGAATATCTGAAGTACCGAAAAGGACAAAGGAAATGTTTCTCGTTTATGGAGGAGACGAAGAGCTCGTCAGTAAAGGGTTACGTCGGCGCTAGCTTCGACTCAGATCTGATGACTCTAAGTCACAAACCGGATACGTGTATATGTTGAATGGTGGAGCGATGGCTGGTGCAACCGCAAGCGAGCGTCGTGGCGGGATCTACGTGTGAAGCGGAGTACATGGCAGCCTCGGAGGCAGCGCATGAAGCAATATGGGTGAAGGAGTTCATCACCGACCTAGGAGTCATACCCAATGCGTCGGGCCGATCAAACTCTTCTGTGACAACACCGGAGCTATTGCCCTTGCAAAGGAGCCTGGTTTCACAAGAAGACCAGCACATCAAGCGTCGTTTCAACTCCATCCGTGAAAATGTTCAAGATGGAGACATAGAGATTTGCAAAGTGCACACGGATCTGAATGTCGCAGATCCGTTGACTAAACCTCTCTCGCGTGCAAAACATGATCAACACCGTAACTCTATGGGTGTTCGATTCATCACAATGTAACTAGATTAGTGACTCTAGTGCAAGTGGGAGACTGTTGGAAATATGCCCTAGAGGCAATAATAAAAGTATTATTATATTTCAATGTTCATGATAATTGTCTTTTGTTCATGCTATAAGCGTGTTATCCGGAAATCATAATACACGTGTGAACACTTAGACCCCAATATGTCCCTAGTGAGCCTCTAGTTGACTAGCCCGTTGTGATCAATAGATGGTCATGGTTTCGACTATGGACATTGGATGTCGTTGATAACGGGATCACATCATTAGGAGAATGATGTGATGGACAAGACAATCATAAGCATAGCATAAAAGATCGTATAGTTCGTTTGCTAGAAGCTTTGCCAATGTCAAGTATCTATTCCTTCGACCATGAGATCGTGTAACTCCGGTTACCGTAGGAGTGCCTTGGGTGTATCAAACGTCACAACGTGCTCGGGTGACTATAAAGGTGCATTACGGTATCTCCAAAAGTATCTGTTGGGTTGACATGGATCGAGGCTCGATTTGTCACTCCGTATGACGGAGAGGTATCTCTGGCCCACTCGGTAATGCATCATCATAATGAGCTCAATGTGACCAAGGTGTTGGTCACGGGATCATGCATTACGGTGCGAGTAAAGTGACTTGTCGATGCGAGACCGAGCGAGGTATTGGGATACCGACGATCGAGTCTCGGGCAAATAACGCATCGATTGACAAAGGAATTGCATACGAGGTTTGATAGAATCCTCGACATCGTGGTTCAACCGATGAAATCATCGAGGAGCATGTGGGAGCCAACATGGGTATCCAGATCCGCTGTTGGTTATTGCCCGAGAGTCGTCTCGGTCATGTCTGCGTGTCTCCCGAACCCGTAGGGTCTACACACTAAGGTTCGGTGGCGCTAGGGTTAGTAGGAAGACTAGTATGTGAATACGAATGTTGTTGAGTCCGGATGAGATCCCGGACGTCACGAGGAGTTCGGAAGGGTCCGGAGGTAAAGAATAATATATAGGAAGTGGTGTTTGACCATCGGAAAGTTTGGGGTTCTGGCAAAGCACGGACCACCGAAGGGTCCCGGGGTCCACCGGTGGGGCCACCCATCCGGAGGGCCCCATGGGCCATAGGGGAAGGAACCAGCCCACGGGGGCTGGTGCGCCCCTAGGCCCACCCCCGCGCCTAGGGTTGAAACCCTAGGGGTGGGCGCCCACCGGCTTGGGGGCACTCCACCCCTTGGCCGCCGCCCCTTGAGATTGGATCTCTAGGGGCCGCCACCCCAGGGGCCTATATAAAGGGGGGGGGGGCTGCTGTACACATCTCCCAAGGCGCAGCCCTCCCTCCCAACACATCTCCTCCTCCGTGAGCTCGTGAAGCCTCAGCCGAGTATCTTGCATCACCACCATCACCACGCCGTCGTCTTGCCGGTGGTGCCGTCTTCCTCAACCTCTCCTTCCCCTTGCTGGATCAAGAAGGAGGAGACGTCGCTCGTCCCGTCGCGTGTGTTGAGCGCGAGGTGCTGTCCGTTCAAAGACTTGGCATCGGTGATCTGAATCACGTTCGAGTACGACTCCATCATCACCAAGCAAGCTTCCGCACGCGATCTACAAGTGGTATGTAGATGCAAACTCTCTCCCGTTACTCGTTGCTTAGATGAACTCATAGATGGATCTTGGTGAAACCGTAGGAAAAATTTTAATTTTCTGCAACGTTCCCCAACACCCCTCCCCTCCCTAGTCCGAATAGGATAAGGAGAGGGGGGCGGCGCCCCCCCTTTCCTTCCCCTCTTCCTCCTCCTTCCCCCTTCTCCTTCTCCAACTAGGAAAGAAGGGAGTCCTACTCCCGGTGGGAGTAGGACTCCCCGTTGGTGCGCCCTCCTTGGCCGGCCGCCCCTCCTCCTTGGCTCCTTTATATACGGGGGCAGGGGGCACCTCTATACACAGAATTTGATCTTTGTGATCGTTCCTTAGCCGTGTGCGGTGCCCCCTCCACCATATTCCACCTCGGTCGTATTGTTGCGGTGCTTAGGCGAAGCCTGCGTCGATAGAACATCATCATCGTCCTGCACGCCGTCGTCTTTGGCGGAACTTATCCCCGACACCTGCTTTGGATTGGAGTCCGGGATCGTCATCGAGCTGAGCGTGTCTTGAACTCGAAGGTGCCGTCGTTCGGTACTTGGATCGGTCGGATCATGAAGACGTCGACTACATCAACCGCGTTGTCATAATGCTTCCGCTTACGGTCTCACGAGGGTGCGTGGACAACACTCTCCCTCTTGTTGCTATGCATCACCATGATCTTGCGTGTGCGTAGGATTTTTTGAAATTACTCGTTCCCCAACAAAGGCATCCGAGCCTAGGTTTTATGCGTTGATGTTATATGCACGAGTAGAACACAAGTGAGTTGTGGGTGATACAAGTCATCTTGCTTACCAAAGATGTCATAGTTTGGTTCGGCGGTATTGTTGGATGAAGCGGCCGGACCGACATTACGCCAGACGCTTACGCGAGACTGGTTTTACCGCCGTTCTTTGCACACAGTGACTAGCGGGTGTCTGCTTTCTCCAACTTTAGTTGAACCGAGTGTGACTATGCCGGTCCTTGCGAAGGTTAAAACAACACTAACTTGACGAACTATCGTTGTGGTTTTGATGCGTAGGTAAGAACGGTTCTTGCTCAGCCCGTAGCAGCCACGTAAAATTTGCAACAACAAAGTAGAGGACGTCTAACTTGTTTTGCAGGGCATGTTGTGATGTGATATGGTCAAGACGTGATGCTATATTTTATTGTATGAGATGATCATGTTTTGTAACCGGTTATCGGCAATGGCGGTAGCTATATGGTTGTCGCTTTATTGTATGAAATGCAAATGCCACATAATTGCTTTACTTTATCACTAAGCGATGGCGATAGTCGTAGAAGCAATAGATGGCGAACGACAACGATGCTACGATGGAGATCAAGGTGTCACGTCGGTGACGATGGTGATCATGACGGTGCTTCGGAGATGGAGATCACAAGCACAAGATGATGATGGCCATATCATATCACTTATATTGATTGCATGTGATGTTTATCCTTTATGCATCTTATCTTCCTTTGATTGATGGTAGCATTTTAAGATGATCTCTCACTAAATTATCAAGAAGTGTTCTCCCTGAGTATGCACCATTGCGAAAGTTCTTCGTCTTTGAGACACCACGTGATGATCGGGTGTGATAGGCTCTACGTTCAAATACAGCGGGTGCAAAACAGTTGCACACGCGAATACTCAAAGTTAAACTTGACGAGCCTAGCATATACAGATATGGCCTCGGAACACGGAGACCGAAAGGTCGAGCGTGAATCATATAGTAGATATGATCAACATAGTGATGTTCCTCATTGAAAACTACTCCATCTCACGTGATGATAGGACATGGTTTAGTTGATTTGGATCACATGATCACTTAGATGACTAGAGAGATGTCTGTCTAAGTGGGAGTTCTTAAGTAATATGATTAGTTGAACTTAAATTTATCATGAACTTAGTACCTGATAGTATTTTGCGTGTCTATGTTTGTTGTAGATAGATGCCTTGTGTTGTTGTTCCGTTGAATTTTAATGCGTTCCTTGAGAAAGCAAAGTTGAAAGATGATGGTAGCAATTACACGGACTGGGCCCGTAACCTGAGGATTATCCTCATTGCTGCATAGAAGAATCACGTCCTGGAAGCACCGCTGGGTGCCAGGCCTGCCGCTGATGCAACTGACGACGTTAAGAACGTTTGGTAGAGCAAAGCTGATGACTACTCGATAGGTCAGTGTGCCATGCTTTACGGCTTGGAACCGGGTCTTCAACGACATTTTGAACGTCATGGAGCATATGAGATGTTCTAGGAGTTGAAGTTAATATTTCAAGCAAATGCCCGGATTGAGAGATATGAGGTCTCCAATAAGTTCTATAGCTGTAAGATCGAGGAGAATAGTTCTGTCAGTGAACACATACTCAAAATGTCTGGGTATAATAATCACTTGATTCAACTGGGAGTTAATCTTCCTGATGATAGTGTCATTGACAAAATTCTTCAATCACTGCCACCAAGCTACAAGAGCTTCATGATGAACTATAATATGCAAGGGATGGACAAGATTATTCCCGAGCTCTTCGTAATGCTAAAAGCTACGGAGGTAGAAATCAAGAAGGAGCATCAAGTGTTGATGGTTAACAAGACCACCAATTTCAAGAAAAAGGGCAAAGGGAAGAAGAAGAAGGGGAACTTCAAGAAGAACATCAAACAAGTTGATGCTCAAGAGAAGAAACCCAAGTCTGGACATAAGCCTGAGACTGAGTGCTTCTACTGCAAGCATACTGGACACTGGAAGCGGAACTGCCCCAAGTACTTGGCGGATAAGAAGGATGGCAAAGTGAACAAAGTTATATGTGATATACATGTTATTGATGTGTACCTTACTAATGTTCGCAGTAGTACCTGGGTATTTGATACTGGTTCTGTTCCTAATATTTGCAACTCAAAACAGGGACTACGAATTAAGCAAAGATTGGCTAAGGACAAGGTGACGATGCGCGTGGGAAATGGTTCCAAAGTCAATGTGATCGTGGTTGGCATGCTACCTCTACATCTACCATCGGGATTAGTTTTAGACCTAAATAATTGTTATTTGGTGCCAGCGTTGAGCATGAACATTATATCTGGATCTTGTTTGATGCGAGACGGTTATTCATTTAAGTCAGAGAATAATGGTTGTTCTATTTATATGAGTAATATATTTTATGGTCATGCACCCTTGAAGAGTGGTCTATTTTTATTGAATCTCGATAGTAGTGATACACATATTCATAATGTTGAAGCCAAAAGATGCAAAGTTGATAATGATAGAGCAACTTATTTGTGGCACTGCCGTTTAGGTCATATCGGTGTAAAACGCATGAAGAAACTCCATAGTGATGGACTTTTGGAATCACTTGATTATGAATCACTTGGTACTTGCGAACCGTGCCTCATGGGCAAGATGACTAAAACGCCGTTCTCCGGAACTATGGAGCGAGCAACTGATTTGTTAGAAATCATACATACTGATGTTTGTGGTCCAATGAATATTGAGGCTCGCGGCGGGTATTGTTATTTTCTCACCTTCACAGATGATTTGAGCAGATATGGGTATATCTACTTGATGAAACACAAGTCTGAAACATTTGAAAAGTTCAAAGAATTTCAGAGTGAAGTGGAAAATCATCGTAACAAGAAAATAAAATTTCTACGATCTGATCGTGGAGGAGAATATTTGAGTTATGAGTTTGGTTTACATTTGAAGCAATGCGGAATAGTTTCGCAACTCACGCCACCCGGAACACCACAACGAAATGGTGTGTCCGAATGTCATAATCGTACTTTACTAGATATGGTGCGATCTATGATGTCTCTTACTGATTTACCGCTATTGTTTTGGGGTTATGCTTTAGAGACGGCCGCATTCACGTTAAATAGGGCACCATCAAAATCCGTTGAGACGACGCCTTATGAACTGTGGTTTGGCAAGAAACCAAAGTTGTCATTTCTTAAAGTTTGGGGCTGCGATGCTTATGTGAAGAAACTTCAACTAGATAAGCTCAAACCCAAATCGGAGAAATGTGTCTTCATAGGATACTCAAAAGAAACTATTGGGTACACCTTCTATCACAGATTCGAGGGCAAGATTCTCGTTGCTAAATTCGGATCCTTTCTAGAGAAGGAGTTTCTCTCAAAAGAAGTGAGTGGGAGGAAAGTAGAACTTGATGAGGTAACTGTACCTGCTCCCTTATTGGAAAGTAGTACATCACAAGAACTGGTTCGTGTGACAACTACACCAATTAGTGAGGAAGCTAATGATATTGATCATGAAACTTCAGATCAAGTTTCTACTGAACCTCATAGGTCTACCAGAGTAAGATCCGCACCAGAGTGGTACGGTAATCCTATTCTGGAAGTCATGTTACTTGACCATGGCGAACCTACGAACTATGAGGAAGCAATGATGAGCCCAGATTTCGCAAAGTGGCTAGAAGCCATGAAATCTGAGATGGGATCCATGTATGAGAACAAAGTATGGACTTTGGTTGACTTGCCCGATGATCGGCAAGTCATAGAGAATAAATGGATTTTTAAGAAGAAGACTGACGCTGATGGTAATATAACTGTCTATAAAGCTCGACTTGTTGCGAAAGGTTTTCGACAAGTTCAAGGGGTTGACTACGATGAGACTTTCTCACCCGTAGCGATGCTTAAGTCTGTCCGAATCATGTTAGCAATTGCGCATTTTATGATTATGAAATTTGGCAAATGGATGTCAAAACTGCATTCTGAATGGATTTACGGAAGAAGAGTTGTATATGATGCAACCGAAGGTTTTGTTGATCCAAAAGGTGCTAACAAAGTGTGCAAGCTCCAATGATCCATTTATGGACTGGTGCAAGCATCTCGGAGTTGGAATAAACACTTTGATAGTGTGATCAAAGCATATGGTTTTATCTGCACTTTTGGAGAAGCCTCAGATTTACAAGAAAGTGAGTGGGAGCTCAGTAGCATTTCGATATTATATGTAGATGACATATTGTTAATCGGAAATGATATAGAATTCTGGATAGCATAAAGGGATACTTGAATAAAAGTTTTTCGATGAAAGACCTCGGTGAAGCTGCTTACATATTGGGCATCAAGATCTATAGAGATAGATCAAGGCGCTTAATTGGACTTTCACAAAGCACATACCTTGATAAAGTTTTGAAAAAGTTCAAAATGGATCGAGCAAAGAAAGGGTTCTTGCTCAGACACAAGGTGTGAAGTTGAGTCGACTCAATGCCCGACCACAAGCAGAAGATAGAGAGAAAATGAAAGATGTTCCTATGCTTCAGCCATAGGCTCTATCATGTATGCAATGATGTGTACCAGACCTGACGTATGCTTAGCAATAAGCTTGGCAGGAAGGTACCAAAGTAATCCAGGAGTGGATCACTGGACAGCGGTCAAGAACATCCTGAAATACCTAAAAGGACTAAGGATATGTTTCTCGTTTATGGAGGTGACAAAGAGCTAGTCGTAATTGGTTACGTCGATGTAAGCTTTGACACTGATCCAGACGATTCCAAATCTCAAACTGGATACGTGTTTTTATTAAACGGTGGAGCTGTAAGTTGGTGCAGTTCTAAACAAAGCGTCGTGGCGGGATCTACATGCGAAGCGGAGTACATAGCTGCTTCGGAAGCAACAAATGAAGGAGTCTGGACGAAGGAGTTTATTTCCGATCTAGGTGTCATACCTAGTGCATCGGGACCAATGAAGATCTTCTGTGACAATAATGGTGCAATTGCCTTGGCAAAGGAATCCAGATTTCACAAGAGGACCAAGCACATCAAGAGACGCTTCAATTCCATCCGGGACCAAGTCCGGTGGGAGACATAGAGAATTTCCAAGTAACATACGGATCTGAATGTTGCAGACCCGTTGACTAAGCCTCTTCCACGAGCAAAGCATGATCAGCACCAAGACTCCATGGGTGTTAGAATCATTCTTGTGTAATCTAGATTATTGACTCTAGTGCAAGTGGGAGATCAAGGAAATATGCCCTAGAGGCAATAATAAAGTTATTATTTATTTCCTCATATCATGATAAATGTTTATTATTCATGCTAGAATTGTATTACCCGGAAACATGATACATGTGTGAATACATAGACAAACATAATGTCACTAGTATGCCTCTACTTGACTAGCTCATTAATCAAAGATGGTTATGTTTCCTAACCATAGACATGTGTCGTCATTTGATTAAAGGGATCACATCTATTGCTTTCTTCATGACTTATACAAAGTTCCTACAACTATGAGATTATGCAACTCCCGTTTACCGGAGGAACACTTTGTGTGCTACCAAACGTCTGGCACGAATCTGGATGATTATAAAGGAGCTCTACAGGTGTCTCCAAAGGTACATGTTGAGTTGGCGTATTTCGAGATTAGGTTTTGTCACTCCGATTGTCGGAGAGGTATCTCTGGGCCCTCTCGGTAATGCACATCACTATAAGCCTTGCAAGCAATGAAGCTAATGAGTTAGTTAAGGAATGATGGATTACGTAATGAGTAAAGAGACTTGCCGGTAACGATATTGAACTAGGTATTGGATACCGACGATCGAATCTCGGGCAAGTAACATACCAATGACAAAGGGAACAACGTATGTTGTTATGCGGTTTGACCGATAAAGATCTTCGTAGAATATGTAGGAGCCAACACGAGCATCCAGGTTCCGCTATTGGTTATTGATCGGGAAAAGTTCTAGGTCATGTCTACATAGTTCTCGAACCCGTAGGGTCCGCACGCTTAACTTTACGATGACAGTTTTATTATGAGTTTATAAGTTTTGATGTACCGAAGGTTGTTCGGAGTCCCAGATGTGATCACGGACATGACGAGGAGTCTCAAAATGGTTGAGACATAAAGATTGATATATTGGAAGCCTATATTTGGATATCGGAATCGTTCCGGGTGAAATCGGGATTTTACCGGTGTACCGGGGGGTTACCGAAACCCCCCGGGGGTTATTGGGCCTTCATGGGCCCTAAGGGAGAAGAGGAGAGGAGGCAAGAGGTGGGCTGCGCCCCCTCCCCTCCCTAGTCCGAATAGGACAAGGAGAGGGGGGCGGCGCCCCCCCTTTCCTTCCCCTCTTCCTCCTTCTTCCCCCTTCTCCTTCTCCAACTAGGAAAGAAGGAGTCCTACTCCGGTGGGAGTAGGACTCCCCCTGGCGCCGCCCTCCTTGGCGGTCGCCCCTCCCCTTGGCTCCTTTATATACGGGGGCAGGGGGCACCTCTATACACAGAAGTTGATCTTCGTGATCGTTCCTTAGCCGTGTGCGGTGCCCCCCTCCACCATATTCCACCTCGGTCGTATCGTTGCGGTGCTTAGACAAAGCCCTGCGTCGGTAGAACATCATCATCGTCACCACGCCGTCGTGCTGAATGAACTCATCCCCGACACCCTGCTGGATCGGAGTCCGGGGATCGTCATCGAGCTGAACATGTGCTGAACTCAGAGGTGCCGTGCGTTCGGTACTTGGATCGGTCGAATCGTGAAGACGTACGACTACATCAACCGCGTTGTCATAACGCTTCCACTTACGGTCTACGAGGGTACGTGGACAACACTCTTCCCTCTCGTTGCTATGCATCACCATGATCTTGCGTGTGCATAGGATTTTTTTTCAAATTACTACGTTCCCCAACATGAACTCCATCCATTCTCATTCTAGTACTGTATAATAATGGACAAAGAGGCACACTCATGACAATCAAGTGTTCCTACACCCGCAAGGCACAAGATAGGTTGCATATACATTTCTGCAGCACACACAATACAGTTGCTGCCTTCAACTAAAACTTTGGCCTGTACAACCATGCATCAAAATAGACGAAGATTCTGTCGCCATCATTATCATAAGATTTAGTCATGGTTTGTAATTGAAAACCAATTCGAGAGCAGCATAGGATAAAATGATGTAACAACAAGAGCTAGCAAATAGTATATGTTCTGCCAGTAGTACAGCAAAGGCTAGACTACAGAAAATAAGACCCAAACTGTTTGTGTCGCCCACAAACGATTCAACTGCTGAGTACACTTACTTTGAGAAAAATATAGACTCGGATTCGAATTAATTCACCCTAGTGCCTCCAAAAAAGCATGACAAGGTCTTCCCTGATTTCAATGAATCATCCCAAAATAAACCCCCAACCATCCAGAAGAAGAAAAGAATTATTGAGTACATAAAAATACTTAGATAAGATTTATATGTTCTTTTTTTTTTGCGAGAAGATTTATATGTTCAACCATTGGCCCTGTTGCCATGAATTTTCTAGACAGTATGATGTTTCGGCAAAGCTCAAATCCATTATTTTCTCCTCTCTTTTTCCCAAAAGGAAATGCAAGCATCCGTTCTCAACTTAACAATTCAAGACAATTATTGAAGAAGGAGCGAGTAGCAAGAAGATGAAGATGGGTTGGGGGCTCCGCCCCCCTTTTCCATTTATAGACGGATGAAGGCTAACCGGCGGCCTCTCATGTTCCAAGCAATGATGGCCCCGCTGCATGCACCAGGCAGTTGTCAAGTCGGGTAGTTGCCGAGGCGACGTGGGGAAGCGGAGGCGTCCGCATCCCGTCAAGCGCCACGCGTCTAGCCTGGCCTGCAGGCGGTTGGGGCCCGTGACACATTGCCCTTTCCCTTTGGCTTTGCCTCGAAGCCAAGCCCGAGCGCGCCTTGGGCCCAGGGGCTACTGTCGCTGTTCTAGGAACCAGGGTACCCAGACTTGCCTGCCTGCGGCCCATGGCGTGGCTCTCTCGACGGCCTGGTACGACCCATCTACAAGACCGCCAAGACAAGACCCTCGCGAGGGCCCCCTGGCGAGGCGGACGGCACCAAGACCTCTGGAGGGGGCGGCCTCCCCAGTCTGCCTCCCAAGGAGCAGAGATTTCTATGCAGGTACCAGTCTCATGAGGCTGCGATGACGCAAGCCATGACGACCAAGGCCAGGCGGGCGCCAGCGGGCACAGAGGGGGCAGTTTCCTCTTTGGTGCTAAGGAGGCAAGGACAAGCATGGATTCCCAAGGAATCTACCAAAGGTTTCCATTCCGGTGCTACAAGACCAAGACCACGCTCGTCAGGACGGATGTCATTGCCGAGCCCACCGCTGCGTCACGACGAGAAGCTTTGCAGGCGAAGACCACCTTTCGTCAGGATAAGATGTACTACTTGTCCCCTTTCAAATTGGCCACTATGGGATCCCTTCCCACCTACATTTTGGGGGAAGAGGACCAAGGCCACTATAAGTATAGGTTAGCTGCCACCATAGAGAGGGATCAGATCCTATCCACCCTCACCAGCATAGCCCTCGCGAGGCTGTTCATCCACTGTACTAGTTCATCCTTAGCCCCTCGTGAGGCCAGTCCACCACAAAGCAGGAGTAGGGTTTTACACCAAAGGTGGCCCGAACCTGGGTAAACTGTTATGTTCATCTTCTTCCCTGCTCACGCGAGTCCGGCTAGGCTAGGCCGTGGGGCGACGATTTAGTAGGCTTGAGAGGTTGAGTTCTTCGCACACGCCCTAGGGTTCGAACCTTCTTGCGTCTATGGAGCCCTAAATCCGACACCCTCTTCCTACTCGGTGGCCAGGCGATTCGCGGCGATCCGGTGGCCAGGACTGTGGATCCGGTGGGTGGCTCCTCCGGTGGTTCTCTAGCTCCGGTCGTTGCTCGAGGGACGGTGCCCGTGGCTCCTTGCGGTCTGATGCAGGGCTCTGCTTCGCATCTCAGATCTGGCCGGCTTGGTTTGGTTGGGGTGGCGGCCCTCCAACCACTGCTCACAGGCGACGCGCTTCTTGCGTGTAGGTCGCTGGCCGGGTCGTGCTCCTCTTGTGGCTGCCCTACGGAGGAGGGCTACTAGGTCTGGCTGGTGACCAGATCTAGCACACCGCCGGTGCTGCTGGGCAGCTTTAATGGCAGCAAGGTGTGGTGGTGGTCCTGTTTGGTGATGGTGCGGTCTCTATGCAGGGTGTGCGGGTCAGTGAAGGCTCGGGAGATGGAGGTGTTGGTTGGCGTCGCCAACTGTGTCGGAGTGAGGTTGTGCTGTTCCGGGCGAAAGTCTGACCTGGGTTACCGGCCGGCGGCGGCGACACCTGTGGGCATCGTCATCCTTCTTGGAGGCGCCGCTGGGGAGATCCGCGCATCCTCATCTCCTAGATCAAGCTCTTCGGGTGAAAGCCAAGATTGTCTTGTAGGATCGGGCGGCAGCGGCGTCTCCAACACCGCTTTCCCTCTTGAGGGCTCCGCCTTGAAGATCGTGATCCCTCTCACTCTTCCTTGAGGCTGGACGTGCACGACATCATGGTCGGCAGCTGCCCGGCTGGTGGTGCGGTTGTTGCGTTGCGACTTGTGTGGCGACGATGATGGTTGCAAGATGAGCAGGGTCGCGGCTTGCCTTCATCGTCGACCGTCTGGCATGTTCCTGAGGTTGAAGTCGGAGCTGTGGTATTGCGGGGCGACACTGCGGCAATGATGCCAAGCAATGGGCAGATTGGACTCTGTCGGTGCAAGGTGTGCTCCTTTTCTCCTGCAAGGCTCGTCATCAAAGTCGGAGCTGCCTCGTCCTCGACGCGTGCGGTCGATTGTTTGGCCTAGGCCGGCAGGGTTCCGTGTACCATTCGCTCGGATGGGTCTTGACGGGTCGTCAACGATGAAGTCGGAGTCGCTTGCTCGGGCAGAGGTGATGACGATGACATTGCAGGCAGCCTCGACGGTGTCTTTTCCTCGGCGGTGTGTGTGGGTCTTGTGGGTGCCAGGTCGGCCGTGTGCCTTCTATGTGGGCATGTTGTAACGGTTTTCTCCCGTGTTTCAAAAAAGCATGACAAGGTAAATGAACTATATCAATTCTCATCTGGGCAACTCTCTTCGACCTTTTCTAATGAATCGGGCCCTAGACCGTGTTTCAAAAAAAAAATTGAACTCCGTCCATTCTCATCTCTAGTACTGTATTATAATAGACCAAGAGGCACACTCATGACAATCAAGTGTTCCTATGCCTGCAAGGCACAAGGTAGATTGCATGTACATTTCTGTAGCACACACTGGTATAGTTGCTGCCTTTAAACTAAAACTTTAGCCCGTACAACCATGCATTAAGATTCAGTTCTGATGAGCCATATATCACCTAAAGTACCAACAGTCACCATCATTATCATAAGATTTAGTCCGATTCTAGAGCGTATAGGGTAAAAATGAGGTAACAATAAAAGCTAGCAAATAGTATATGTTCGGCCAGTAGTACAGCAAACGCTAGACTGACTTACTTTGAGAAAAATATAGACTGGGACCAGAATTAATTCACCCTAGTGCCTCCAAATAAGCATGACAAGGTCTTCCCCGATTTCAATGAATCATCCCAAAATAAACCCCAAACTACCCAGAAGAAGAAAAGAGAATTATTGAGTACACAAAATAATACTTAAAAAAGATTTATATGTTCAACCATTGGCCCTATTGCCATGAATTTTCTAGACAGTATCATGTTTCGGCAAAGCTCAAATCCATTATTTGCCCCTCTCTTTTTTTCCCAAAAGGAAATGCAAGCATCCATTCTCAACTTAATAATTCGAGACAATAAAAATAAAAAATGCATGAATAATTCTGAATAATTAGAAAACCTTGTCAAAGGACCAGAAAACTTATGTATGAAGCACATTTGTTGCCATCTTTTCTATCCTTGTATTATCTGTTGCCATCTTATTTTAGTGGAATCGGTTACCACTAGACAAGCTTTGACTGTTGAACAGAAGTAGGCTTTCAAGAATTATCTAGCAACAGATCAAACTGTTCACAGTTCACAGCAGAGAATTTTAGTTTTCATTGGTTATAGAAAAACTTGATTGCCTGTTTACTGTTGTGCAAATTTCATGTGCGTTGCTCTGAACCGATGAAATTCAACCAGATTTGTTTTATCCTTGGACTTCACATCTGTTACTCACAACCAGATTTTTTTTCAACGAGATTCAGAAGCTTAGCAGATTCAGACCAGTTATAGAAAGCTCAACCAGATTCAGAAGCTTAGCAGCAATCACCGTTACATCAAGATCAATTCTTTTCAACCAGATTCAGAAGCTTATCATATTCAGACAGGTTATAGAAAAGCTCAACCAGATTCAGACGCACACCCAGACCGGTTATTCAGACGCGTAAAATGGAGCCATTTGAGCCAACTCCATTTCCAGCACGCCATCAGGATAGACATTGTTCGTCCATCAAGTAATTTCCATGCTACAGTAACTGAATCATTGATTGCTCAAGTCAAAGAATTACATGACCAGGAACACATAACTAAGTTTCCTGCAACTGATTACATAGTAACACAATAGTTAAGCTAACTCAGTGGCACTGCAATGAAATAATTAACCAGTGGCACTGCATCTATCAGATGCTACATCAAGCTAATTAACTCATCAGCGACACAAAGCCAGGGTGCTCTGCTGCCTTGGGCTTGCTGAACCACCGGTGCTCGAGCGCTTTCGCCGCCGTCATCCTCTCGTCGGGCTTGAAGGCAAGCAGGCCAGTCAGGACCTCACGCCCGGCTTCCGAAAGCTCTTCGAAGAACTCCAAGTCGAGCTTCCCCGTCGAAGTGATCTGGTCTCGCAGCTTGTAAATCTCGGCGAGCAGCTCCTCCTCTGTCTCCGCCACGAAGAGGGTCCCGCCGGCCAACATCTCCGCCATGATGCACCCAAGCGCCCACATGTCCACGGCCTGGCCGTAGTACCGGTTGCCTTCCAGCTGCTCCGGTGAGGTGTAAATCAGGGTGCCGACACAGCACTCCTCGTACGGCACTCCGGCCGGCTTCGCCCGCATCGCCGATCCAAAGTCGCCAACCTTGAGCCCGCCGAAGAAGCCGACCATGACGTTCTCCGGCTTGAAGTCCCGATGGATGACGCCGGCTCCATGTATCTTCTTTGCCGCATCCAGGAGCTGCTCCATCATCACGCGGGTCACGTCCTCGGATACAGGCCTCCAGAGCGACTCGCGGAGGGTGCGGCCGTCGGCGACGAGCTCCATGACGAGGAACACGTCCCCTGTCTCGGCATCCGTCGCCACATCAAAGATCTCGATAATTGACTCGTGACCCCGGCACGCGCCGAGGCAGCCGGCCTCGCGGGTGATCACGCGGATGTCGGGCGGGCCGTGTCCGCCGGCCCCGTTGCCGCGGACCCACTTCACGGCGACCTTCTTGCCGGTGCGGCGGTCGCGCGCCTTGAGCACCTGGCCGTAGGTGCCTTCTCCAAGCACCTCAAGCTTCTCGTAGTCGGAGATGCTCCCGAACGCATATCGGGGCTTCTTGCCGCCATGGACGCGCGGTTCCTGTCCCGCCGCCGGGCGCTTGCGGATGGCCGCCGGCATGATCTGAGCTTAGAACGCACGTCGAGAGCAGATCAGAGCAGAGGGGCGGGGATTCGCGTGCGTCGGGAGCAGAGGAGATCGAGGTAGATGAGAGGAAGGATCGAGGATGAGGATTGAGGAGGATAAAGATCGAGGACGAGGAGGATGCAGGCTGTTTTATGGGCTGGCACTGTCAGCTCGCGTCTCCGAGTTGGCGCGGGATTCAGACAGATTTCGTACGCGTCGCGTTTACGCGGGTGACGCTCTCAGTCGCAGGGACAGCTAATACGGGTTTTTTCCCTCAAAAACAAAACTAATTTTTTTAGGGTAAAAACAAAACTAATTTAGGTTCTTCTTTCCGATCTATCCAGCCGTTCATCATTTATTTTTATTTTTTATTTTCGCGTTTTCTCTCCCTTTTTTGTTTCCTTTTATTTATTTTTATTTTCTATCGTAACAAATACAAGATTTAAAAAAAATGTTGAAACACTTCTTAAAATTCAAGAATTATTTTAACCGGGTGAACACTTCCTAAAAATTAGTACTCCCTCCGTTCCTAAATATTTTAACCGGGTGAACACTTCTAGAAAGACAACTATTTAGGAACGGAGGGAGTACATGAATATTTCTATAATGTACATCAACACTTTTTTTTCCATCAAATCAAGGTTTTTCAAATGTGAACACTTCTTTCCCCCTTTTCTATATGAAAATATATGAATATTTTTTTAAACGTGTGAAAAGTTTTTTTTTTATGTAATACATGAAAATTTATTTCAAAGGCATGAACACTTTTTAAATTACATGAAGATTTCTAAATGTGAGGATACTTCTTTTAATTATAGAAACATTTTTAAGTACATGATGATTAAACAATAATACATGATAAACATGTTTTCAGTTATACTATGAACATATGAAAATGTGATGGAATATTTTCTTAATGCATGCTTGAACATTTTTAATACATGATAAAACATTTTTATGAAATACACTGTGAACATTTTCTTAGTACGTGATGACCATTATTTTAGTACTAGTTGAACAACTTTCAATACATTGTAAAAAATATTTTACAAATATACAGTTTGTAGAACATTTCAACAATATATACAAAAAGGGTGAATGAAAGAACAAAGAGTAAATAACCAGGAAAATGTACAAAGCAGCATGTACCTGTAAACGCAACGACGAGGTGTTGTTCATGGGCTTGGCCCCACTCCTCACATGTTCAGGGACAGCTCACTTTGAAATCGCTAGGTCACCCGCAACCATCTCGGGAGCTCCTACTCGCCGCTCTTTGCGGCAAAGCGACGCAGTTTCGCACCGGCGGTCTACGTCTGGGCCGGCTCATGACCGCAAGCGAACCACTCTAGCTCTAAAAAATAAATACAACATCACTAGGACTCGAACCAGCGATCTCTTCCTACAGAGCTCAAGCCGCGACCAGCTGACCTAGCGTATTTATACGCTTGGGCAGCAACGTCAAGCATTAAAGAAACAATAGGCATCGCAGGTCCGAATTATTTTCAGAATTTTGAAAGCAATTTTTTAAAAAAACTGAGTGTATTCTGAAACGCAAACACTGCTCAAATTTGCTAATTGTTTTACAAAACTGACACATTTATCTAAATCACATTTTTTGAAATCATGAACGCTTTTTCTGAAATTGGGAACATTTTTCGAAATTCCAAATGAAAATTAAGCAAACACAAACATTTTTTTAAACTCTCGGCCAAAATTTGAAAACACAAACACTTTTGGAAAATTTTGAACAATTTTTCAAAAAGATGAACATGAAATATTTATTTGAAATTGTGAACATATTTTGAAAACTATAACATTTTTTCAAATTACTAGCAATTTTCTGAAATTGTAAACAAGAACATCTTGAAATTCCAGAATTCAAACACGAATATTTTTCAAATTTAAACATGAGAACATTTTTTCAAATTGAGAACAAATATTTGAAAATTTCAAACAAAAGAAACACGAAAAATAACAACAAAAAAGGAAAGAAATAAAAACGAAAAAGGAACAGAGTACATATTTTGAAAACGTTAACATTTTTCGAAATTATGAACAATTTTTGAAAACATGAACATTTTTTCATTTTTGATTTTTTTTTGAAAACAAGAACATTTTGCAAAACTTTAAACAAAATTTCGAAAAACTATAACATTTTCAAAAACAGGATCATATCTTCTTTATGTCCGGCTGCGCCGCTCATTGGAGTGGCCATGCTTAAGCCGGTGGGGAAGAGTGACTTCTCCGCTTCCGTATGTTGAATGCTACCTAGCATGTTCTTTGATTATGTAATTCATTTGCTGTATAAATATTGGGAAACGAGTGATTTAAAAAATAGTCTATCAATTTGACATCAAACAATAATACACCAGAATACTAATAAACAATCATTGCCTTTCAAAATAAAAATGCTAAAGAATGTTATCCCTACACAGTTAATCATGTAAGCATGGCATAGCTTGGTCTTCCTAACACAAAGATATCTATCATGAACACCCCGGTGCCAAACCAAGCAATTGAATCAATATTTTTTTCTCGCTTCAGTTTTTTCAACTCCCACACAGTACTTGAGCTTGAGCCATGGACTTAGCACTTTTGATGGCAAAGAGAATGATGATTGGGGTTTATATGGGAAGACAAAAGTATAAGAAAGTCTCGCATCAACTTGGCGGAACGGTAGGCAATGGAGAGGCCTTACAATCAATGCCGATGCGAGGAGTAGGGATTTCCATGCAACGACGCGTGCAATCCGTGAGAGGCAATGATTTCTGTCTTCAATTCGAGGGATCGTTCGTGAACGGTGAGGGAGTCCTGGATTAAGGGGTCCTCGGGCCGCTTACTTATTGCCCATGGGCCGCATTGATGGGCTCCTATGGAGCCGAACTAGGGCGTGGACCCGTAACCAGATAGGGGATCTTCGGAGCCGTGGTGTGCCCTCCAAGTCAAGATTTAGCATGATCTTTTCTTTGTTATAACCGATTATCGGCGTCCTGGACTTGGGGGTATCCAGTTCTGCCTGCCTGCGGCCCACCGCGTGACTTCATCGATGGCCTGGTACGGCCCAGCTTCAACACCAACACCGCAAGACCCTCGCGAGGGGCCAAGCCTCATGAGGGGGCAACGCCAAGACCCCCGAAGGAGTTGGCCTCCTCAGGAGGGCTCCTGAGGGGCGAAGAGTTCTATGCAGCTACCTCATGAGGATTAGCTGATGCAAGCCATGACGACCAACGCCAGGCGGGCGCCAGGCGGGTGCACAACACAGGTTTCCTATTCGGTGCGAGGGAGGCAAGCCACAGGCACAAGGTCCTGAGGAATCAACCAAAAGTTTCCATTCTGGTGCAACAAGACCGAGACCGCCAGGACGGCAGGACGGAGGTCATCACCGAGCCCACCCCAGCGTCATGACCAGAGGCTTTTCGTAGGCGAAGACTAATTTTGTCAGGATAGTCTGTACTACCTGTCCCCTTTCAAATCCCGCCGTTGTGGAATCCCTTCCCGCTCATATTTGGGAAGAGGACCAATGCCACTATATATAGGACTTAGCCACCACCGTAGAAAGGACGGAAATCAGAACAAGTAGAGCACCACACTAGCTCAAGAACACCTCACGTCCTAAGGCTTGTTCATCCTTTGTACTAGTTCATCCATAGCCCCTCGAGGCAATCCACCACACCACACTGGATTAGGGTATTACACCACAACGCTGGCCCGGACCAGTATAAATCTCTGTGTCTTTGTGTCTCTTTGAGCTCTACGCGCTAGGCTAGGGAGGATCGCGAGTAGGCAGGCCGGGCAGGTTGAGATCTCCGCATGCACCCCATAGTTCGAACCTCTCAAGGGTTGCCGGATCCCTAAATCCGAAATTTGGCGCGCCAGGTAGGGGTGCGTTGGATCCTCTCTTCCGTCGTTCGATCCGTCTCCGCTCCGACATCTCCATGGTCGACACGCGCAGGGCTCGCGCTGAGCGTCAGGCTCCGGTCGCCGCCCGCGTCGCTCAGACGGCTCCAACGGGCTACAGCTGCGCCCGCCGCGCTCCCTCTCCGGTGGCCAACGCCTCCACGGGCCCTGTTGGCCATGAGCAGCAAGCTTCATCGCTACACCCGTCGGTGCGCCGTGACGGCCGCACCACCACTCCGTCACTGACCCCAGCAGCTTCATCATCCCACGCCCGCCATGGCCAGGTGGACGCGCAGGCCGCCCTACTCACGGCGCGGGAGCTTCTTTGCTACCGTCCGGTGGGTGACCTCTACGAGGAGTGGCTCAAGCGGATCGCTGAGCTCGTCAGCGTCACGCACGGGGGCTCCGACGGGCCGGCTCACTCGCTGCTCCAACAACCACCTGTAGCGGGCAACGTCGCGCATGGGGCTCCTCTACCTCCGGCCTGGGGCGCCATCATCGAGCCAAGGCGTATGGCTCCATGGCGCGACCCGCAGCGCCCGGCGCCGGCTCGAGATGGCGTGAGCTGCCAGGTGGTGCAACGTCCCCAAGGAGAAGCACGCGTGCTTCCAGCACCCCAGCACCAGGCTCGCGCGCCGCCACAGGAGGTGGCGGTGCGCGTGCACCAAGACCACGTTCCACCCCCTCGACGACCTCCGGTGGCCACGGCAGGATGCCGCGCGTTCACTGCGGAGCTCCGCAACGTCGTCTGGCCGAGCAAGTTCAAGCCTGACATGCCTCCATGCTATGACGGCACCATAGACCCCGCCGAGTTCCTACAGCTCTACGAGCTGAGCATCGAGGCGGCCAACAGCGACAAGAAGATCATGGCAAACTGGTTCCCGATGGCCCTCAAAGATGGCGCGCGTTCTTGGCTCCTGAACCTGACCGAGGGGTCAGTTTCTTCTTGGGAGGAGATGCGCAGCCGCTTCATCGCCAACTTCCAGGGCACTCGCGACCGTCCGCCGGCCGCGGGCGACTTGCGCCGCGTCAAGCAGCAACTTGGAGAGACACTGCATAAGTATATCCGACGCTTCAACAACGTTCACCTCAAGATTCCCGAGGTGTCTGACGAGGCCATCATCTCCGCGTTCACCGATGGCGTGTGCGATGTCAAGATGAAGGAGGAGCTAGCCATCCACGAGGACCTCTGCACCGCTCTGGGGATGTTCAACATGGCGAACAAGTGTGCAAGGGCTGAGGAGGGACGCCTCTCCCTCCTCGAGCTCCCTGATGCTGACCCAGAAGACAAGAAGACCAAGGCCAAGGACACAAAGCGCAAGGGGCCAGCCATGCTTGCGACCGAGCAAGAGACCAAGCGTGGCTACGACCACCCCGAGTCATCCAAGGGCAAGCAGCCGTTCTGCGGCTTCCACAACATCTACAGCCACAACACCAGCGACTGCCAGGAACTCAGGTCTCTCCGTGACGGACGCCTCGGTCGACGCCTCGAGCGCAACGATCGGGCCTACGGTTGCGGAGGTGGCCGAGGTGGAGGGCGCTGGGATGAACGCGACCGCTGTCAGGAGTGGCGCGACCAGCCTCGTGAGGACCGCTGGCAGGACCAGCCTCGCGAGGGCAACTGCAGGGAGCATCCTCGTGAGGACCGCCCTCAGGGCAACGCAGTTTTGCCTCCTCTGCCTCCACTGCCAAGAAGGAACGAAGATCACCAACAGGACGAGGGGGCTGGGGGCTTCCAGGAGCCTCGGGCCATTGCCTGCATCTTGGGCGGCTCGCAGGCCCCAGCTTCCCACCGTGTCTTCAAGCAGTTTTCGCGCGAGGTACTCCTCGGACCGGCTCAAGTGTGCGGCCACCACAGGCGCACTCCCCATGCTCTGCTCCCCCGTCATGAGTAACGTGACCGTCACCAAGACTCTCATCGATGGCGTAGCAGGGCTCAATGTTCTCTCTGTTCAGACGTTCGACAGGCTTCAGGTGCCATACTACCAGCTGCAACCCACCAAGCTGTAGGATCGTTGAAGGTGAGAGTGTCTAGAGGGGGGGGGGGGGGGTGATTAGACTACTCGACAAGATAAAAATTATGCCTTTTGACAAAGACAAGTTTTTGGCACGTTTAGCATATCACATAAGTCAAGTGGCTTACTACACATGCAATTCTAGAGTATGGGCAGCGGAAAGTAAATTGCACATGAAGTAAAGAGAGGTGGAGAAGAGCAAACGCAATTTGGAGACACGGAGATTTTTCTCGTGGTTCCGATAGGTGGTGCTATCGTCAATCCACGTTGATGGAGACTTCAACCCACGGAGGGTAACGGCTGCGAGAGTCCACGGAGGGCTCCACCCACGAAGGGTCCACGAAGAAGCAACCTTGTCTATGCCATCATGGCATACGCCCACGGAGGACTAGCCTTACTCGGGGTAGATCTTCACGAAGTAGGCGATCTCCTTGCCCTTACAAACTTCTTGGTTCAACTCCACATCTCGACGGAGGCTCCCAAGCGACACCTAACCAATCTAGGAGGCACCACCCTCCAAAAGGTAATAGATGGTGTTGATGATGATGAACTCCTTGCTCTTGTGCTTCAAATGATAATCTCCCCAACACTCAACTCTTCTCACTGATTTGGCTGTGGTGGAAGAAAGGATTGAGTGGAAAGCAACTTGGGAAGGCTAGAAATCAAGTTTCATATGGTGGGAGTGGAGCAACTTGATCTCAACACAAGGGTAGGTAGTTTTCTTCTCAGAAATGTAAGGTAGGAGTGGTAGTTCTTTCTGATGGCTCTCTCCACGAATGAAGAGGAGGTGGAGGGGTATTTATAGCCTCCACACAAAATCCAACCGTTACACACATTTGACCAATCTCGGTCAGACCGAAGTTGACAACTCGGTGAGACCGAAAATACAATCTCGGTGAGTCCGATTCTTCCAAAGACTAGGGTTTGCCAATTTCGGTGGGACCGACTTTATCATCTCGGTGACACCGATTTGATGACGAATGATTCTGAAGCTTGGCAACACTAGTTTCGTGAGACCGAGTTTGGAATCGAAAATCCAAATATCTAGGGTTTGGCTTTGTGGCTGAGGTGGTTCATCTTGGTGTGACTGAGTTTTGGAAATCGGTGGGACCGAGATTACTTATGAGTGTATGTTGGAATGAAAGATTGCTGATGGTTTGGGAGATGTATCACTAAGCACTTTGAGCAACGAGATCATTAACATAACCTCATCCCCTTTTAATAGTATTGGCTTTCCTATGGACTCAATGTGATCTTGGATCACTAAACCAAAAATGGAGTCTTGAGCTTTTGCCAATGCTTGCCTTAGCATCTTGAGGGGTCCACCTCTTCAGACATTTTGCCATGCCAATGTGATTGACCTTCCTGAAACATACTTGATAAAAGCATTAGTCCAACCACAAAGTATGTTGTCATTAATTACCAAAACCACCCAGGGAGAAAATGTGCTTTCAATCTCCCCCTTTTTGGTAATTGATGGCAACACACAAAACACGACATCAAAGCTTACTGAACGAAAGACAGAATTATCACGAAAGCTTTGACAAGCATGTAGTACACAGGCCCCCCCTACAAGTGTGCAAGATTTTCATAGATTATGGTTTTGGACTACCACAAGCACACAAGAGAGAAAAGCAAGATGTGCTACATGCAGCTTGGCTATATGCATCAGAGCAGATGAAAAGAAGTTAGTGATAATGCATATGTGCATGGTGATTTCTTGCAAACAAGTATTCACAAGCAAGTCACCATCATGCACATCCTGCAAGATGCATATACTTACCTTGAGGTTCCTTGGCATTGTACCTGAAGAAACAAACTTGGGAAAACAAGGTTAGATAACACAAGAGTATTTCTTCAACCAACTGCAAGAACATCAAGAGTACCAAGCCAGGGATGACATGTATAAAGAGTGTCTCAAGTTGAGCACAAGCTTGAATCAGCAAACATGTCTCCCAAAACTAAAAGGATTTTTCAATGAACTCTGTGAGATTTTGCTTTTCATAAGATATCAATTGTGAAAGCAATAAAGGCAAAATCAAAAGAATGATGCCAAATGTAATATCCAGCAAAGCTTTGATGTGATTCTCTCCCCCTTAAGATAAGATTACTCTTCTTCTCCCTTTAAATCTTCTCTTCTCCCCTTATCTCCCCCTATCTCCCTAAATCTTCTCCCCCTTTGACATCAAGTGCCGAAAAGGACAGCCGACTAGGAAGGTCAGGAAAGATGAAAGGAAGGAAGTGGGATCCTTAAGAATCACAACTGGGCAATAAGAAGCAGGCATAGAGAATCATTGAGTAGAGCTGCAAAAGATGATAACCTGAAAGAAAATCGGTGACACCGAAGTGATATGGATCGGTGGGTCCGAAAGTCTGAGACTTAGGGCAGATCCTTTTTCGGTCAGACCAAAAGTTTTAAGTCGGTGACGCCGAGTTTAATTCCAAGGAAATTCAGAAATAATTCAGCTCACTTTGCAAGGAATGTTTCAAAAAGATTTGCAATGAATTTGTAAGTGATTTTCAAGGAATTGATCAGAGCCAAAAGGATATTCACAAAGACAGAAGAATAAAAATGAAAACGATTGCTAGATGAAGGTTTTTTTTTAAAATAATAATAATAATAATGAGAAAACATAAGAGCAACTAGAAAGACTGCAAAAACATATGTACTTCATCTAGATAGGGGTCGGCGACTAGGTCACCTATGTTTGAGTATTTTGACTTAGGAGTCAAATGAGAACATTTGATCATAGGTCATACTCATCGTTTAAGCTCAAAATGGGGTTGCCATTTTTCGATTAAGCATTTGATGTGATCACATCTTATGAAGCTGCTTGTACTCATGTCTTTGAGCAAAGCTTCTTAAAGATGTGAAGAACATACCTTGGACTTGTTGTTGCTTTGCTCATGTAGGTGAACTTGATGTAGATGCTCATAGAATGTGAAGTTGGAGCACCATTTCCAATTGTGTAGTTCATCTTCCTACATGGGTTAGGCAAGCAAGGAAATACTCAAGAATATCCAAGATGACAAGAGTGAAATACTAGATGTATAAGGTGTCAACAAGGATATGTGGAATTTTGTTCCTTGAACTCAACATCCCAAAGAGCTAGATACTTGGTCAATGACAAGATTACGCAAGATTTGAGTGTGTGGTAATCTTGTGGAATGTAGACCATCCAAGTACCTGCAAGGAGTTAGATGCAATACAAGGAGGCAAATGTGTCCAAGACATATGATCATCATCATAAGAGAAATATCAAGGATTAGTCAAGTAGGCTCATGCCTTGCATGCATCAATGGAGTTTTCACTCCAAGTTTGAAGCATCAATGATGTTCAACTCACTCCTCAAGCGACAAAACACTTTCTCATCAAGAGGTTTTGTAAAGATATCAGCAAGTTGTTTGTCGATCGAACATGCTTAAGATTGATGTCTCCTTAGCAATGTGATCACGAATAAAATGGTGACGAACTTCAATATGTTTCGTACGAGAGTGTTGCACAGGATTGTGTCCAATCTTAATCGCACTCTCATTGTCACAAAGCAAGGGAACATGTCTTGCATGTATCCCATAATCCTTAAGCGTTTGTGTCATCCATAACAACTGAGCACAACATGAACCAGCTGCAATATATTCTGCTTCGGCAGTAGATAATGATACTGAATTTTGTTTCTTGGAGGACCAAGATACAAGGGATCGACTAAGGAATTGACACGTACCCGAAGTTGACTTTTTATCAACCCTGTCTCCGCATAGTCCGAGTCGGAATAGCCAACAAGATCGAAGAGGCCCTCTTAGGATACCAAATGCCAAAGTTAGGTGTGTGTATCAAATATCTCACAATTCTTTTAACAGCTTTAAGATGACATTCTTTAGGGGCTGCTTGATATCGAGCACACATGCATACACTCAACATTATGTCAGGACGAGAAGCACAGAGATATAGTAGAGAACCAATCATGGATCGGTAAACCTTTTGATCAACAGTGTTCTCCATCTTTAGTCAAGTCATTATGTCCACTAGTAGGCATGGGGTTCTCATACCTTTGCTTTCTTGCATGTTGAATTTCTTGAAGAGATCCTTGGTGTACTTTGTTTGTGAGACAAAGGTACCCTCCTTAGATTGCTTGATTTGCAACCCAAGGAAGAATTTGAGTTCACTCATCATGGACATCTCATACTTCTCCGACATGAGCTTTCCAAACTTCTCGCTAAAATGAGGGTTAGTTGAACCAAAGATAATATCATCAACATATATTTGGCACACAAATAGTTCACCATCAACCCTTTTCGTGAATAGCGTTGAGTCTATTTTACCAATCTCAAATCCTTTTTCAAGAAGAAAGCTAGTCAAGCATTTGTACCAAGCTCTAGGAGCTTGTTTAAGACCATAAAGAGCTTTGTGTAACTTGTAAACATGATTAGGCTTTTTAGGATTCACAAATCCGGGAGGTTGTTTCACAAATACTTCCTCCTCAATTTCACCATTTAGGAAAGCACTTTTAATGTCCATTTGATAGAGAGTGATATCATGGTGGTTGGCATAAGCAAGAAGAATGCGAATGGACTCAAGTCTAGCAACGGGGGCATAGGTCTCACCATAGTCCATACCTTCGACTTGTGTGTAACCTTGAGCTACGAGACGAGCCTTGTTGCGGATGACTTGTCCATCTTCATCTTGCTTGTTCCGAAACACCCATTTGGTTCCAATGACGTTTTGATCATCATTGGCCTTCTCTACCAAAGTCCATACATTGTTCCTCTCGAAATTGTGTAGCTCTTCGTGCATAGCGTTCACCCAATCCGGGTCTTCAAGTGCTTCTTCTACCTTCATAGGTTCAAGACTAGAAATAAATGAGTAATGCTCACAAAAGTTAGCTAAGCAAGTTTTAGAGCGAGTAATTCTCCCGGAATCGATGTCGTTCATCATTTGTTCCACGGGATGATTCTTCTTGACTCTTGCTCGGACTCGGGATAGCTTTTGTTGTGGTCGTGGCTGAGCTTCCTCATCATCCTCATCTTCCTCTTCTTATTCATTGTTGTTGGTGTTGTCTTGAGGTGGTGGAGAAGGAGGTTGTGGTGGATCTTCTTGTTGCACTTCCTCATCTTGGTGAGTTCCACTTGTGGAGGCCTCCATGTTGCCTTGAGGTTCATCTTGCCGTGAGGTAGGGGCTCCACATATGTAGATGAGGTACTCTCCTTCACTTCCATGGGACGGATCTTTCCAATGGATAAATCTTGAATGGCTTCCGATGGGTCCTTGTCTCCTACATCAATAGGCATTTGCTCTACTTATGAGCCATTAGATTCATCAAACTTCACATCTACCGTCTCTTCAACCTTTCGGTGAAATTATTGTAGACACGGTAGGTGTGGGAGTTTGATCCATAACCAAGTAAAAAGCCTTCATGAGTTTTAGGAGCAAATTTAGACCGACGATGCTTATCAAGGATATAGCATTTCGAACCAAAGACACGAAAGTATCCCACTTGGGGTTTGTTACCGGTGAGGAGCTCGTATGAAGTCTTGCCGAGAAGCTTATGAAGATAAAGCCTGTTGATAGCATGACAAGCTGTCTCGATGGCTTCTCCCCAAAAATGCTTCGGTGTCTTGTATTCGTCAAGCATCATTCTCGCCATCTCTATGAGCGTTCGGTTCTTCCTCTCAACAACTCCATTTTGTTGAGGTGTGTACGTAGCCGAGAACTCATGTAGAATCCCTTCCTCATCGAGAAAAGAGTCCACATGGGCGTTCTTGAACTCCGTTCCATTGTCACTCCGAACTTTCTTGATCTTCACCTCAAATTGGTTTTGGGCCTTTCTGGCAAAGGTTTTGAAGATTCTCTGAACCTGGGATTTGTCATCAAGGAAAAATACCCACGTAAATCTGGAATAATCATCAACTATAACTAGACCAAAGGAGTTACCACCAAGACTTTTGTAAGCATTGGGACCGAAGAGATCCATATGAAGAAGTTCAAGCGGTCTCCTTGTGGTCATGATGTTCTTCACGGGATGACTTCCACCTACTTGTTTTCCTGCCTGACAAGCACTACAAAGTCTATCTTTGTCAAAGAGAACATCTTTAACACCAAGTATATGATCACCTTTGATTAGCTTGTCTAGATTACGCATACCAACATGTCCAAGCCTTCTATGCCATAACCAACCTTTAGCAGATTTAGCAATGAAGCAAGTTCTAGGTTGAGCTTTCTTAGTGAAATTAACAATGTATAGATCACCTCTACGGATTCCGGTAAAAACCATGTTATGATTGTCACGACGAAAGACTTGGCAATCTACTTTGGTGAATAGCACATTGAATCCAAAGTCAGCTAATCTAGACACGGAAAGTAAATTGTATCCAAGTGATTCAACAAGCATGACATTTTGAATAGAGCTATCATGAGATATGGCCACCTTACCAAGGCCAAGTACCTTACCCTTGGAGTTGTCTCCAAAAGTCACATACTTGCGTGGACCATCGTTCTTTGCAAGCTCTCGAAGCATGTCTTTGTCTCCGGTCATGTGATCGGTGCATCCACTATCAAGAATCCACTCTTTTCCACCGGATATGTAGTCTCTCGATTCGCCATAAGATCGAGACTCTTCATGATCTTGTCTAGCTCGGTGTCCGAATCAGAGTAATCATCATCATGCTCATGCTCATCATCATATTGACCCATAGATTGTTCATCATCAACTCCTAGGTCAATTTGACAACAACTTGCATTAGTTTTGTCGATGTGACAATAATCATCGGAATGCAATACAAGAGCATTTCTAATTCGAACATTGATAAGACCGGGATCACCCTTCTTTTTCATAAGATCACGAAGCTCAAAGAAGCATTTATCAAAGTTGGAATCATTGGGGCGCATCATATCAAATTCAATAGTCTTGTATAGAATTTCATCAAGACCTCTCAAAGAGTAGTCCGGATAAAGTTCTTCCAAGAACTTCCACATGGCATAGGCGCACTCAAAGTTTGTGACAAGCTTAAGCAAGTTATCGGGCAAACCTCTAATGATAAGATTTACAGTTCTAAGGTTACGAAGCAAATCAAGCTCTTCATCCATGGTAGGGTGCAAGGGGTCAAATGGAGGCACATATGGGGTTTCAACATATTTGCGCAAGTTATGCATCTTAAAGATAATAAGCATTTCAATCCTCCACGAGTTATAGGACACTCCATCAAGAATAGGCACTCTATGGCTAACACTCCCAAACGTAGACACGTCCATCTTCCTCCAATGGTGTGTAAACCAAAGCAATGGAGACCAATGCTCTGATACCAATTGTAGGATCGTTGAAGGTGAGAGTGTCTAGAGGGGGGTGATTAGACTACTCGACAAGATAAAAATTATGCCTTTTGACAAAGACAAGTTTTTGGCACGTTTAGCATATCACATAAGTCAAGTGGCTTACTACACATGCAATTCTAGAGTATGGGCAGCGGAAAGTAAATTGCACATGAAGTAAAGAGAGGTGGAGAAGAGCAAACGCAATTTGGAGACACGGAGATTTTTCTCGTGGTTCCGATAGGTGGTGCTATCGTCAATCCACGTTGATGGAGACTTCAACCCACGGAGGGTAACGGCTGCGAGAGTCCACGGAGGGCTCCACCCACGAAGGGTCCACGAAGAAGCAACCTTGTCTATGCCATCATGGCATACGCCCACGGAGGACTAGCCTTACTCGGGGTAGATCTTCACAGTAGGCGATCTCCTTGCCCTTACAAACTTCTTGGTTCAACTCCACATCTCGACGGAGGCTCCCAAGCGACACCTAACCAATCTAGGAGGCACCACCCTCCAAAAGGTAATAGATGGTGTTGATGATGATGAACTCCTTGCTCTTGTGCTTCAAATGATAATCTCCCCAACACTCAACTCTTCTCACCGATTTGGCTGTGGTGGAAGAAAGGATTGAGTGGAAAGCAACTTGGGAAGGCTAGAAATCAAGTTTCATATGGTGGGAGGGAGCAACTTGATCTCAACACAAGGGTAGGTAGTTTTCTTCTCGAAATGTAAGGTAGGAGTGGTAGTTCTTTCGATGGCTCTCTCCACGAATGAAGAGGAGGTGGAGGGTATTTATAGCCTCCACAAAAATCCAACCGTTACACACATTTGACCAATCTCGGTCGGACCGAAGTTGACAACTCGGTGAGACCGAAAGTTCAAATCTTGTGAACGTTGGGATTTTCGGTGGGACCGAAAATACAATCTCGGTGAGTCTGATTCTTCCAAAGACTAGGGTTTGCCAATTTCGGTGGGACCGACTTTATCATCACGGTGACACCGATTTGATGACAGAAGGTTACAGAAGCTTGGCAACACTAGTTTCGGTGAGACCGAGTTTGGAATCGGAAAATCCGAAATATCTAGGGTTTGGCTTTGTGGTGAGGTGGTTCATCTCGGTGTGGTGAGTTTTGGAAATCGGTGGGACCGAGATTACTTATGAGTGTATGTTGGAATGAAAGATTGCTGATGGTTTGGGAGATGTATCACTAAGCACTTTGAGCAACCAGATCATTAACATAACCTCATCCCCTTTTAATAGTATTGGCTTTCCTATGGACTCAATGTGATCTTGGATCACTAAACCAAAAATGGAGTCTTGAGCTTTTGCCAATGCTTGCCTTAGCATCTTGAGGGGTCCACCTCTTCAGACATTTTGCCATGCCAATGTGATTGACCTTCCTGAAACATACTTGATAAAAGCATTAGTCCAACCACAAAGTATGTTGTCATTAATTACCAAAACCACCCAGGGAGCAAATGTGCTTTCACAAGCCCTTCAAAGGAGTGACCGACGAATCAACACACCCGATCGGGCAAGTTCGCCTCCCTGTCACCTTCGGCGAGCGCAACAACTACCACACCGAGCTCATCGATTTCAACGTCGCCGACATTCGTCTTCCCTACAACGCCATCCTAGGGTACCCATCATGTAGGACCTTGAGAAGAGGTGTCTAGAGGGGGGTGATTAGACACTAAGTACCAAAGTTGCAGTTTTTAAGATCTTTAAGTTTAAGTGGAGTTTAGGCACAAGTTTAACATTCACAATACATATCAAGCAAGCATGCAAAGAGTATATGAGCAGCGGAAAGTAAAGCATGCAATTTGCAAGAATGTAAAGGGAAGGGTTTTGGAGGATTCAAACGCAATTGGAGACACGGATGTTTTTGGCGTGGTTCCGATAGGTGGTGCTATCGTACATCCACGTTGATGGAGACTTCAACCCACGAAGGGTAACAGTTGCGCGAGTCCACGGAGGGCTCCACCCACGAAGGGTCCACGAAGAAGCAACCTTGTCTATCCCACAATGGCCGTCGCCCACGAAGGACTTGCCTCACTAGCGGTAGATCTTCACGAAGTAGGCGATCTCCTTGCCCTTACAAACTCCTTGGTTCAACTCCACAATCTTGTCGGAGGCTCCCAAGTGACACCTAGCCAATCTAGGAGACACCACTCTCCAAGAACTAACAAATGGTGCGTTGATGATGAACTCCTTGCTCTTGTGCTTCAAATGATAGTCTCCCCAACACTCAACTCTCTCTCATAGGATTTGGATCTGGTGGAAGAAGATTTGAGTGGAAAGCAACTTGGGGAAGGCTAGAGATCAAGATTCATGTGGTAGGAATGGAATATCTTGGCCTCAACACATGAGTAGGTAGTTCTCTCTCAGAAAATGTATGCTGGAAGTGTAGGTTCAGTCTGATGGCTCTCTCCACGAATGAAGAGGAGGTGGAGGGGTATATATATAGCCTCCACACAAAATCTAACCGTTACACACAATTTACCAAACTCGGTGGGACCGAATCAACAAACACTACTAGGGAAAAGCCTATACACAGAATCTTACCAGCAGCGCTCTTCAAAATACCACGCTCTCATTACTTAGCAGCAGCGTGTCTCTAAACGCTGCTGCTGACTTGGAAATAGCGATGGCGCGTATCACATACAGCGCCATCGCTATAGTTGCCATGACCTTGCCCCCGCTAGCTATAGCGATGGCGCGACTTTCTTCAGAGAGCGCTATCGCTACTCGGGTTAGCTGTGGCGCGTTTTGGCAAACGCGCTACAACTATCCCTACCTTATCCCCACGCCATACGACCGCCCTCTTATTCACACTCTCACTCTCGCCGCGTCAACAAGTAAAAATCGTCTGTCGTCGCGCCGCCGCCGCCTTCGTCCGTCCGCCGAGGTACTCCTCCTTCCGTCCCTCCTCCATCCTCCTCGCACATCCTCCCTCCGCTGCGGCCGCCCTCCTCCTCCGCCGCCTCCTCCCTCTCTTCTGCCCTCCTCCTCCTCCGCCGGCAGCCTCCTCCCACCGCCCTCGACCTCGCCGCCCTAGCTACCTCTCCGTCGCCCCACCCCGCCACTAGTTAGTACTAGATTTAGTAGTAGTAGATGTTAATTTAGGGTTAGCTAGTACTAGATGTTGCTTAGTTAGTACTAGATTTTTAGTAGTAGTAGTGGTAGTTGAACTACTTTAGTTGTAGTTGAACTAGTTTAGTAAGTAAATTAATAAACTAGTTGAACTAGTTGAATTAACAGAACTAATCTATTTTTAGTAAGATAATTAATATAATGTCACAGCCCTAGAATATTGTTTGTAAATAGTTGCATCTTCATCCAGGCATCATATTTAAATATCTGAAACTTGAACTGAGGAAATTAGAAAGCCTCAAAACTTTCTAAAAGAAGGGCAATAACCCTTTAAACTGCGTTCAGTGATTCCAAAAATGCCCTAAAAATCATTCTGGTAATTCTGGCAAGAGATATATATCAAACCAAAATTCTGGAACATTTTTATGGAATATTTTGGGACATTGAATTTAAATCATATTGTATTTGGATTTGAAGTTATATTCATAATATATAATGATTATAGCTTCAAATGCCTGTGATATTTATGTATATGTGGAGAAGTCCATTAAGTGATATAAAATATCCAGGGGAGTTTTTGGCACTGTTTTCAATTTGTTTAAATTTGAATTCAGTGGCAAAAGAATAATTAAAAAGAAAACAAAATAGGGATTATAAAACAGAGCAGAAGAACTTACACTCGAAACTTACAGCGCGCCACTGCAGCCCATCGGCCCAAAGATCGTAGCTAGGTCCAGCCCACCCCACCGCGCGTCGTCTTCCTCGCGCCTACTGGCGTTGCGTGTGGCGCGCGCACAGCCGAGCCGCGGCCACCTCCTACTTCGCGCTGGCGGCCTCCCCTTCGAGCCGGTCCGCTACTGAGACGCTTAGCACCCGTGCATCTTTCCCTCCTCTCTGGTTCCTCCCTCTCCCCAGCCTCGCGCAGCCACCCCGAGTGAGCCTGCGCGCCGTTCACCGCCACAGCAGCCACACGCCCACGCCTCGCCTCGCAGTCCGGCTCGCTAGCTCCGCCCCGACGCCGTAGAGCCGCACGCCAAAGCACGCGACCCCGGGAGGCCAGCAACGCCGCCATCGCGGTCATCTTCAACCTCAGGCACCCGGGCCCCTCGCCGTCGATTCGCGCCGTCAAGGACGTCCCCAAGCCCACTGACCTACTGCGCCGCCTCCCTGTGAGCTCCTGCTCCCAACCCCTCTCTCCCCGCCGTCGAATTCCTCCTCTATCCCCCCTGGCCACCGCGGCGGAAGCTCACCGCCGTCACGCCTGTCGCCGCCGTCGTTGCGGGTCACCGAACTCGCGTCGAGCACGACCTCGAGCTCGTGGATCTCCCAGAGCCCGCCCACCTCTCGGCTTGCTTCGCTTCGCCAAGCGTAGCCCGTGCCGTCTGGCGAACTCCGACCACCGCCATGAGCTTGCCTCCCATGAGCTCGAGCCACCTCAGCCCTCGCCGTTTGCACAGATGGATGCGGGCGAGTCCCAGCTCCACGTAGATGCCCTCATCCGCCTTTGGTCGCCGAACATGCAAACCCGAAGCGTCTCCGCCGCTCGCTTGGTCGCCGGCGGCTAACCGCCGGCTGGTGCGGCGTGGCGGCGTCATTAGCAGCTAATGGCGCCACTAATTGAACCAACACCCACCGACATAGGGGCCCCATCGCCTAACTAACCTGGTTTAGTTTTATTTAGATTAAACTAACCCCGCAGCCCCACAGTCGGTTTGACCTCCACGTCACTGTTGACCCGACCCCACATGTTCAGTGACCCGAGACAAAGACCGTGACACCGACGGTGGGACCCACTGGTCGTTTGACCCGACCAGCCCTTTGACCTGCTGACGTCATGCTTACACATTGTCGACGATAGAATGGAATTTCTGGATTAAATCTAATTCAGAAATTCCGAAAATGTTTAAAACTTGTAAAATTCATATAAATTCAACCGTAACTCCAAATGAAATAAATTATATATGAAAAATGATCAGAAAAATCCAATCTATCCATCTGTACCATTTGCATGCATGTTAGAACAACTTATAGCTGCTGTATAGCACAAATCATATGAATGGCATTTAAATAATCACATGTGGAGTTTGAATTTGAACCTAGGGTTCAAACCAACTTCATTTAACTTGCTGCTAGTTGCATTAGTTCAAATCACATCATATTGCCATGTCACATTCATGCATCATGTTGTCGCATTGCATTGATGGTGTTCTTCCTTGTTTGCCGGTAATTGTCCCCTCTCGATAGACGTGTACCGGCGATGTGATCGATGACACCGATGAAGAACTATACTATCTTCAGAAGTGCCAGGCAAGCAAAACCCCCTTGTTCATTCCGATACAATCCCACTCTCTCGCTCCTGCTCTCTTTTACTGCATTAGGACAACAACGATTCAACTGTTACTTGCTGCGGTACCTGAACCCCTTTATCCTTTGCATGACCTGTCATTGCCACAGTAAATAGATGAAACCCACTAGCATGAGTAGGAGTTGTTTGAGCCCTGATGTGCCTACTCATTCATGCTTGTTTGTCATGCCTGCTATTGCTTAGAGTTGTGTCAAGTCTGATTCATCGGGAATGAATCGGAGGTGTGTAAACATGTCCTACTGTTGAGAGCTAAGTGTGTGAACACGATTTGGTAAAGGTAGCGGTGAGAGGCCATGTAGGAGTACATGGTGGGTTGTCTCATTGCAGCCGTCCTCGAGAACTGAGTTACGTGTTTGTGATCCATGACCAGCCACTACCACACATTGGGTTCCGTAACTCGGCCCTCTCGGCTTCTTAATCACCCTTGTTCTCTGTCCGGGAGTTGCAACTAGTTTCGGTGTTTATAGGTAGTGTTAGTAGTCTACCAAGTGGCACCCGGTACAGGTGGGCTTGGGATAGACTAGGCACCATGGCACAGTGTACCAAGCGTAGATCCACCCGTCGAGGTGGGCTTGGGAACCCTGCTCACATCGTTTGGGGCCGTGAGCGACACCCGGCCGGATCTCCTTGCGGATGGAACCCGAATAGGCGATAAACCCAGACGAGAGACTTGAGTGTTTAGGTAGGCCGTGTCCGACTCCTCGCCCGGCTTCCGCTTGAAGGTTGCCGCGGTACATGACATGTCTGAGCGATAAGTGGCGAGAGCGTGTGAAGAAGTACACCCTGCAGGTTATCATTATCTATTCAATAGCCGATTCCTCGGATATGGAAACTTGGACCTCTTGCATAGTTCATAGACAAGTGAAAGTGGATACTCTAAAATACGCAAGATAGCGTGAGTGCTATGGATGGCGTTCTCGTGGGGAGACGGGAGCGGATCCATAGTGGTGTATTGATATGGTGAATATGTGGACTCGTGTGCGCCACCTCAAAAGAGTTACTTGCGATGTAGTTTAGGATAGCCACCGAGTCAAAGCTGGCTTGTCTTTGTTAAACTCCACCATCCCTTTGTTGATAATGATGCATATGTAGCTAGTTCGATGTAAGTCTTCTTTGGGTACATTTGTACTCATGTTTGCCTATTTTATGTTTTTGCAGAGACTTGAGTCTCGCTAGTAGTTCCGCTTGGACTTGACGTTTAGCTTGTTACCTCAGCTACGATCTTGTGCCCTCGGCAGATCTCGTAGTTAGTCGCTTCTCGGCCTTTTTCATTTGTAGATGTCTGTACTCGGACATGTTTAATCTTCCGCTTGTGCTCGACTTGTATGCTCGAGTGTTGGGTCATGAGACCTATGTTTGTAATATCTCGCTCCTCGGGCCTAATGAATAAATACTTGAGTCGTAGAGTCATGTTGTGATGCCATGTTGTATTTGCACATATCGAGCATATTGTGTGTATGTTATTGAAATGCTTGGTATGTGTGGGATCGACTATCTAGTTGTTTATCCTTAGTAGTCTCTCTTCGAAATGTCTCCTAGTGTTTCCACCGAGCCATGGTAGCTTGCTACCGCTCCGAACACTTAGGCTGGCCGGCATGTGTCCTTCTTCGTTCTCAGGTCTGTCCTTCGGGAAATGTCACGCAATGAATACCGGAGTCCTGTTAGCCGCTTCATGCCCGGTTCACGAGTCCTGCTAGCCCGATGCTACAGACCTAGATTCACTCGTGATGACCGACACGCTCGATCTTTGGGTCATGGATGCTGTCCTGTAAGTTTGTGCCACTTTGGGTTTACGACTAGCCATGTCACCGGGCTCCTTATCATATGGATGCTAGCGACACTATCATATACGTGTGCCAAAAGGCATAAGCGGTCCCGGCAAAGGTAAGGCGACACCTGTGGAATACCGTGCGTGAGGCCGCAAAGTGATATGAGGTGTTACATGCTAGATCGATGTGGCATCGAGTCGGGTCCCGACAGCTTTGGTATCGAGCTTGACCGCTGTGGGATTACCAAGCCAAACTGGTCAAGTTGAGTCTAGAAATGCTTTAGTTATATGTAGGGGAATTGATTGTGGGATGGAACGTAAGGCTCTTTTTACTCCTTATACCTTATGCCCTTCTGATCTGAGTCATCTTATCTTTCCTACGGGGTTTAGGAACTAGGCTTCTCATCTATCTACTAGGATGACGAGTTACTATGTTAGAGACTTATAGGATTGATAGTTTCAAGCCTCAATTCAATTTCTACTATTTTTAGTATGCTCTCAGTTGAATCAAAACCTTGATATTGTGCCTCTGAGTGGTTATGCCACCATTTTTGTAGCATGTCTAAATTCTTTTGAGCATTTACAGCCGTTATGCTGTCCGAGTCATCCCAGGTTTCTAAACAATCTGATGCACTTGCAAATCCTTTCCCTCTGGTTTTGATGTTCCTTTGGGCCAGGTTAATCGCACTAAATGCTGAGTTGAGGTATTCTATTACCTCGACATATATGTTGGAGTTATTATTATAACCCCAGGTGTCTAGAGTATCACCTAGTAATCCAGCCATGCTTTGTGTTCCCAGTGTGATGATTCTGGCCATCATTCTCGATAGCATCCCGTGATGTTATTAGTTAGTAGGTATTCTACTCCTTGGGTTTTGAACCCGAGATTCACCCTACTTACCTCGTGTTGATAGTGTTTGCTAGTTCCTTACGATATTAGTAACCTTTGCGATAGTCCTCGAGGTCCGTGGTATTCCCTTCTTCCAAATACCATGAACCATTTTGGCAGAAGTTCTCTTGAACCGAAAGATCACAACAAGAGTGCTCTCAATGAGTTTCCTATCGTGTGTTGTGAATCTGCCAGTCCTACCTTTCCGCATGGGTTATCCGAAAGAAATGTTGAACTTGGTTCGACATACTAATCTATGCATCCACAACTCGGAAAATCATATGTTCTTTTGAGTTGTCCCTCTTTAGTTGTTTTCTGGCCTTGTCTATCAATTGATAGTCAAGAGTATGCGTGCATTTGTTTATCGATGCCTATTACCCTTGTGGTCTGTCAAGCCATTCTATTCCGGAATGACTAGGAGAAACAAACTCCAGTACCTCATCCATATCTAGGATTGGGTCAAAGTAGTTGTACTCCATGAGATCAAAATGCTAATCTAGCCTTTGATTCTGTTCTACCACAGGGTATTACCCTCTTTCGTCGGGATTGTCATGAGGATTGCACCTTCCTTTATGGGTTCTTGACGTAGTGATACTTCTTGCCATCATTATTCATTTCTCGGTTCCGTGTTGTCGCAACCGGAATGCTGACAAGTGAATCGTGATGTGTGAAATCTATACTCCTAGCAACCTTATTGCTTGGTAGTTAAAGGACAATAACTTCATTCTTAGCGTGTGGGTTTTTGAATCATCATTCTAAGATTGATCGTGCTACCTAATCCACTTTCCTGGTGCACTCCTCGATTGATGAGTTAGGATTTTGTTAAGTCCTCGCTCATTTGATCATATCGTCTTGCCCTGAAAAGCAAGATTGTTCTTGAGTTTAGTAACATATCGGTGGTTCATGATTTTCCGAATATCCTCTCGGAAGTATCACCAGGTTGTCACCTGACCGCTATGATTAAGTTCGTGATCAAGTTGGTTTCCTGTAAACCACCCCTTCTCCAAGAATCTGTGTTGGATACCCTGAGCTGGTTGGTTAAGCTAAACAACAACTTGGAGAGTTGGAAGATAAAAGCTTGTCCGAATCAGTTCATTCCAAAGGGTTATCCTTGTGTGTGTGTTGAAGAAAGATGATATCTTCATCGGTTGATCCTCGTGGTCAATTGTTGGATCTATTGTCTTACCCGAACCTTTGATTTGAGTATGGGCTATCGTCAAATCAAATCAGAACCAACGATATTCGTAATGTTGTCTTACTCGTGGTTGATCCCTCGAGCATACACCATTACATCTTTTGGTCTGACCAATACTATCACCGTGTTCACATGATGGCGGAAGTCCAGTGATATGGAAATTCCGATGAGTTGCTGTTGAGCCCATCAGCAGCATTTTGTCTCTTCCATGATTTGTGTTGAACATCCAGCTGGTGTTGGAAACTTGTGTAAGCATTTTCTTCATGCCCTGTTCATGAAGTATACGTTTGGATGAAAGAAGTGACTTCCTCTCATTCATGTGCATTCGATGCAAGTTGCCGCAGGTGAATTTGAGGAAGTTAGTTTTGTTTCCTTTGGAATCGTTCCAAGTCAGTCATGCATGTGCAAAGTATACTATGGTTTGGTAGATTAATTACCTCCACTCCATATGAATTCCGTAGCACACCAAGCCACTGATTGACTTGTTCTAGGTAAAGAAGTCTAATTTAAGTGCACAAGACTTCGATATCCTCAATGATGGTTCCCAACCAGAACTCGCTAGTGTTTTATTATAAGACTACCATGTGGTCATGTTTGTCTGTGACAGCGTGTTCACATGTGTGTAGCAGAACCAGCTCATGTTTTGGAGCTTGCTATCGTAGTTCATTTCCCGAGAATCTCGCAACGTCATCTCGTCGATTTGTGTTGCAAACTTTCATTTTCCTTTCTAGACTCGATGAGTTTGAAATATTCTAACATCAACCAGATCTGAATCTCAGGCAGATATGATGGTTGGAACATGTCCCAAGAACTATAATATTGGTCTCTCTATAACCCGGTAAAATGGATGTCGTGGCCAACACACCCAGCCGGAAGACCTATTATTGTAGTATCTTGATTGAGGAAGTTGGCCACCTCCCCATAAGGACTTCGTATGAATTACTCCCTAATTGTTCCTTATGGATTCTTGTGCTCCCGAAGTCCAACCTTTTTACTTGATGGTCTAGTTACCAAACCATTTCAATGAATGGGATATGCTAGCACATCAAGGAGAACATTAGAAGCAGAGTGCTAAATGTCTCTCGGTCGATCATCCAGATTTTGATCCCTTGGTCTCGCTAAGGTGAAATCTGAGAAGGTGTTATCTTCCTTTGCATCTGCATCATCCATCACTATTCATCATGGTAGTGTGTTGTGTCGCCAGGACCCTTGACACGGGAATTGGTAAAACCTTGATGAATATGGAGATGCTCAAGTTCTTGAGAGCACACACAAGCGCTAGGTGTTATCATCGGCACTAACTGGGATTGCTCTCAGTTTCCTCGGTTATGCTATAGCTTTTCAAACAATGAACTTACTCTCTACTGTCGAGCTTCTCCCCAGTTACTAAACTCATCCCTTGTGTTGTTTTCAACAAGGTAATCCACATCATCCATTCTAGTCTGGGTATGCCATTCCTTCGCACTCCGCCAAACGATCGTTTGAGAATTGCCTTAGCCTAGTATGGAGAGTTTCATTGGTCCTTTCCGATAGAGTTCCCTTCTGACTTCATTGAGTTGGATGAAGATCTCGAAAGCAAAGACGTCAAGGTCAATATGAAGCAATGAATCAACATCTTTGAGAAGGACAGTCGAATCGTGAAGTTCGTGTTAGCTTTGTGTCCCCTCTGTCTTCTTACCTCACGTCTTGAATCTCGGGACGAGATTTTTGTTTAGTGGGGGTGAGTTGTCACAGCCCTAGAATATTGTTTGTAAATAGTTGCATCTTCATCCAGGCATCATATTTAAATTTCTGAAACTTGAACTGAGGAAATTAGAAAGCCTCAAAACTTTCTAAAAGAAGGGCAATAA
Source organism: Aegilops speltoides (assembly GCA_021437245.1). Classification (NCBI taxonomy): domain Eukaryota; kingdom Viridiplantae; phylum Streptophyta; class Magnoliopsida; order Poales; family Poaceae; genus Aegilops; species Aegilops speltoides. The sequence goes on from CM038143.1 coordinate 389,008,373, forward strand.
CCCTTTAAACTGCGTTCAGTGATTCCAAAAATGCCCTAAAAATCATTCTGGTAATTCTGGCAAGAGATATATATCAAACCAAATTTTGGAACATTTTTATGGAATATTTTGGGACATTGAATTTAAATCATATTGTATTTGGATTTGAAGTTATATTCATAATATATAATGATTATAGCTTCAAATGCCTGTGATATTTTATGTATATGTGGAGAAGTCCATTAAGTGATATAAAATATCCAGGGGAGTTTTTGCACTGTTTTCAATTTGTTTAAATTTGAATTCAGTGGCAAAAGAATAATTAAAAAGAAAACAAAATAGGGATTATAAAAGCAGAGCGTAAGAACTTACAGAAACTTACAGGCGCCACTGGCAGCCCATCGGCCAAAGATCGTAGCTAGGTCCAGCCCACCCCACCGCGTGTCGTCTTCCTCGCGCCTACTGGCGTTGCGCGCATGCGCAGCAGACAGCCGCCATGCCACCTCCTCGCTTGTACCGGCGGCCTCCCTTCGAGCCGGTCCGTGCACGAGACGCCTAGCACCCCGTGCATCTTTCCCCCCCTCTCTGGTTCCTCCCTCTCCCCCCAGCGCTCGCGCCCGCAGCCACCCGAGCGAGCCCGTCGCCGCTGTTCACTGCCACCGCAGCCACCACGCACGCCTCGCCTCGCAGTCCGGCTCGCTAGCTCCGCCCCGACGCCGTAGAGCCGCACGCCAAAGCACGCGACCCCGGGAGGCCAGCAACGCCGCCATCGCGGTCATCTTCAACCTCAGGCACCCGGGCCCCTCGCCGTCGATTCGCGCCGTCAAGGACGTCCCCAAGCCCATCGACCTCTCAAGGCCTCCTCCTGTGAGCCTGCTCCCAACCCCTCTCTCCCCGCCGTCGAATTCCTCCTCTATCCCCCCTGGCCACCGCGGCGGAAGCTCACCGCCGTCACGCCTGTCGCCGCCGTCGTTGCGGGTCACCGAACTCGCGTCTGAGCACGACCTCGAGCTCGTGGATCTCCCAGGAGCCCGCCCAGCCTCTCAGCTCGCTCGCTCGCCAAGCGTAGCCCCGTGCCCGTGCTGGCCCGAACTCCGGCCACCGCCGCGAGCTTGCCTCCGGCGAGCTCGGGCCACCTCAGCCCCTGCCGTTTGCCTGAGATGGATGCGGCGAGTCCCAGCTCACGTAGATGCCCTCATCCGCCTTTGGTCGCCGAACATGCAAACCCGAGCGTCTCCGCCGCTCGCTTGTCGCCGGCGGCTAACCGCCGGCTGGTGCGACGTGGCGGCGTCATTAGCAGCTAATGGCGCCACTAATTGAACCAACACCCACCGACATAGGGGCCCCATCGCCTAACTAACCTGGTTTAGTTTTATTTAGATTAAACTAACCCGCAGCCCCACAGTCGGTTTGACCTCGCCACGTCACTGTTGACCCGACCCCATATGTTCAGACCCGAGACAAGACACGTGACACTGACTGGTGGGACCCACGGTCAGTTTGACCCGACCAGCCCTTTGACCTTCGACGTCATGCTTACACATTGTCGACGCGATAATGGAATTCTGGATTAAATCTAATTCAGGAAATTCCAGAAAATGTTTAAAACTTGTAAAATTCATATAAATTCAACCGTAACTCCAAATGAAATAAATTATATATGAAAAATGATCAGAAAAATCCAATCTATCCATCTGTACCATTTGCATGCATGTTAGAACAACTTATAGCTGCTGTATAGCACAAATCATATGAATGGCATTTAAATAATCACATGTGGAGTTTGAATTTGAACCTAGGGTTCAAACCAACTTCATTTAACTTGCTGCTAGTTGCATTAGTTCAAATCACATCATATTGCCATGTCACATTCATGCATCATGTTGTCGCATTGCATTGATGGTGTTCTTCCTTGTTTGCTGGTAATTGTCCCCTCTCGATAGACGTGTACCGGCGATGTGATCGTTGACACCGATGAAGAACTATACTATCTTCAGAAGTGCCAGGCAAGCAAAACCCCCTTGTTCATTCCGATACAATCCCACTCTCTCGCTCCTGCTCTCTTTTACTGCATTAGGACAACAACGATTCAATCACACTTGCTGCGGTACTGAACCCTTTATCCTTTGCATGACTGTCATTGCCACAAGAAATAGATGAAACCCACTAGCATGAGTAGGAGTTGTTTGAGCCCCGATGTGCCTACTCATTCATGCTTGTTTGTCATGCCTGCTATTGCTTAGAGTTGTGTCGGTCCGATTCATCGGGAATGAATCGGAGGTGTGTAAACATGTCCTCTTGTTGAGAGCTAAGTGTGTGAACACGATTTGGTAAAGGTAGCGGTGAGAGGCCATGTAGGAGTACATGGTGGGTTGTCTCATTGCAGCCGTCCTCGTGAACTGAGTTCGTGTTTGTGATCCATGACCAGTTACTACCACACATTGGGTTCCGGTAACTCGGCCCCTCTCGGCTTCTTAATCACCCTTGTTCTCTGTCCAGGAGTTGCAACTAGTTTCTGGTGTTTATAGGTAGTGTTAGTAGTCTACCAAGTGGCACCCGGTACAGGTGGGCTTGGGACAGACTAGGCACCGTGGCACGGTGTACCAAGCGTAGATCCACCCGTCGAGGTGGGCTTGGGAACCCTGCTCACATCGTTTGGGGCCGTGAGCGACACCCCGGCCGGATCTCCTTGCGGATGGAACCCGAATAGGCGATAAACCTGGACGAGAGACTTGAGTGTTTAGGTAGGCCGTGTCCGACTCCCTCGCCCGGCTTCCGCTTGAAGGTTGCCGCGGTACATGACGTGTCTGAGGCGATAAGTGGCGAGCGTGTGTGAAGAAGTACACCCTGCAGGTTATCATTATCTATTCAATAGCCGGATTCCTCGGATATGGAAACTTGGACCCTTGCATAGTTCATAGACAAGTGAAAGTGGATACTCTAAAATACGGAAGATAGCGTGAGTGCTATGGATGGCGTTCTCGTGAGGGAGACGGGAGCGGATCCATAGTGGTGTATTGATATGGTGAATATGTGGACTCGTGTGCGCCACCTCAAAAGAGTTACTTGCAGTCGTAGTTTAGGATAGCCACCGAGTCAAAGCTGGCTTGCTGCTGTTAAACTCCACCATCCCCTTTGTTGATAATGATGCATATGTAGCTAGTTCTGATGTAAGTCTTGCTGGGTACATTTGTACTCATGTTTGCCTATTTTATGTTTTTGCAGAGAGACTTCAGTCTCGCTAGTAGTTCCGCTTGGACTTCGACGTTTAGCTTGTTACCTCAGCTACGATCTTGTGCCCTCGGCAGGATCTGGTAGTTAGTCAGGCTTCTCGGCCTTTTTCATTTGTAGATGTCTGTACTCAGACATGTTTAATCTTCCGCTTGTGCTCTGACTTGTATGCTCTGAGTGTTGGGTCATGAGACCTATGTTTGTAATATCTCGCTCCTCGGAGCCTAATGAATAAATACTTGAGTCGTAGAGTCATGTTGTGATGCCATGTTGTATTTGCACATATCGAGCATATTGTGTGTATGTTATTGAAATGCTTGGTATGTGTGGGATCTGACTATCTAGTTGTTTATCCTTAGTAGTCTCTCTTACCGGGAAATGTCTCCTAGTGTTTCCACCGAGCCATGGTAGCTTGCTACTGCTCCGGAACACTTAGGCTGGCCGGCATGTGTCCTTCTTCGTTCTGTGTATGTCATCCGGGAAATGTCACGCAATGAATACCGGAGTCCTGTTAGCCGCTACAGCCGGTTCACGAGTCTGCTAGCCCAGTGCTACAGCCTGGATTCACTCGTGATGACCGACACGTTCGATCTTTGGGTCATGGATGCCTGTCCTTGTAAGTTTGTGCCACTTTGGGTTTACGACTAGCCATGTCAGCCGGGCTCCTTATCATATGGATGCTAGCGACACTATCATATACGTGTGCCAAAAGGCGCAAACGGTCCCGGGCAAAGGTAAGGCGACACCCGTGGGAATACCGTGCGTGAGGCCGCAAAGTGATATGAGGTGTTACATGCTAGATCGATGTGGCATCGAGTCGGGGTCCTGACATATAACTAGTTGAACTACTTTATTTTTAGAAAGAACTAGTTTTTTTCTATTTATAGTAAGTTTATATTTAGTAAGAACTAGTTGAATTAATAAAACTAGTTGAACATGTCATGTTTGTTCTTAGTGATAACTTATATGGTTTCAGGTGACCTCCGTCGTCCCCGTCACCGACCCCCTCCGACATCCCCGCCGTCGTCCCAGTCACCGACATCGAGGTGAGACCAGCCAAATATCCTTGTATATCTTGTGTTGTTGCTCAAATTGGATATGTGGTTGCCCAAGTGGCCGTTCATGTTCAGTTTACATCTCCGAGTGGCCTATGTTTTGCCGGAGTGTTGATTAATTTCCGTTCCGGCAAATTTCAGGCGCTCGATATGTCCTTTTTTAGCAAAGGTCATGCCGGATTTTGTCGTGAATTCTGATTATGTACAAGTTTAATCTTTGAATTATGATTGTAGGAAATGTCGTACTCGGACGACGACGGTCTCCCGGGGGAGTGTAGCTGGTGCCACGACGATCGAGGTATGTGCGACGGTGTTCGTTCGGCGGGCGAAGATCGGCGCTTCAGCATTAAGCTCGAGGAGACCTTTGATTGTGAAACGATGCGCAACAACGACAAGTGTTTTTTCTCCATTAAGCATGACTTCAACTATTTCAACGTCTAATTTTCATATTTTACAATTCGACTAGCTTATCCCATGCCATGCAAGACGCTATGTCTTGGAGAGGATGGGTTTTGAAGACCATGAAAATTTCGAAACAAAGAAAATACACCTAAGGACCCATCATGATATGGATTTTGAATTAAACCTGTGCAATGCTCATAGCGTAACCCATTTTGGTTGCCAAAATTGGGAAGCACTTTGCAAAATGTATGGTTTTTATGAGGGTATGATTGTCACCATGGATCTTGGTGATCCTGACAGCGAGGAAGACAATATGGACATTTGGGTCCTTGTTGATACGCTTCCGATTGTACCGCTATGTGAGTTTCTCAAATATAGTTATTAACTAATTTATATTATTTATTTCAAAATAGTTGATAGCTTATTTCCATTGACAGCTTATTTTGATTCTTCAAAGATATGCGGAAGATGGTAGATAAAACCCACTACACCAAGGCACCCAATTAACGATAAGGAGAAAAATCATCGATCGCATTTTGTACTCTTCTTGAGAATTACAATGACTATTATCGAACTCCTCCAAATTATGGTGAATACGTGCCACTAGTGCATGTGTTGAACAACGATAACTTCTCTGGAGATACCCTGGTAAGATTTTTTACTATTACGACATCCGTGCATTTTTTGCATACTTCTAAAACTAGTACATCATTGCTAACTACGAAGTTATTATTATGTTTTTCAACGAAACTCCCGATGGATTGTGTGCCTCATCGATGTCTCGCATGGTCGCCTCTCGGTTTTGAACATACTACCGTAAATCTACGGAGCTCACCTGTGCATATCGGATTTCTAAAACCCGTGAACACATGATCATCAGAGAATGGAAGAAATGTATGGACATTCGCAAGGAGGTTCTTGGAAGTAACATTCAGCGAAAGGCAAGAATGGGAGACAGGCTAATCTCCATTCTCCATAATGGAGAGTCAGGGGCTATCTTGTTTTTTGTTATTTTACCTTAGAAAATGTAGTAGGTCTTAATCGAATGTAATAGGTCCTATGAGGTACAATATGTTTATTATGTGGTAATGTGTTAGAGTTGATAATGATGATCTTGAGGAGGTGTTATGTGATGTCAATGATGAAAACGATGATATTGAGGAGGTGTTATATGACAATGATGTATTATGATGCTAAGTTGTTAATGATATGATGATGATGATGATATTATTATATCATTGGGTGAAAGAACATCGGATTAGTTTCAAGTGGATGGACATCCACTTGAAACTAGTCCACGGTTCTTTCACCCCATGATGTAATGACTCATTATGATGTAAAAACAATCTCTAAATTCCTGTTGTATGAAAACTTGTGTAAAGGTGTATGAATACAACATGAAAAAGAAAAGAAATAAAATACTAAATAATAGTAGTAGCGCGTGTAAGGAGAAGTGCTACTACTAATTACCAGTAGCGATGTTCTAAAGAACCACTGCTACTAAGTCAATTTAGCAGTAGCGTGTGTCAAGACGTGCTATTGCTAAGCATTAACTGTAGCGCCTTATCAGTAGCGCTCCTGCCCGCGCTGCTGCTAGGCTTTTCCCTAGTAGTGAAACTCGGTCGGACGGATTTAGTAAACCTAGTGACCGTTAGGATTTTCGGTGGGACCGAAATGCAACTCGATAAGACCGATTCGGTTAGGGTTAGGGCATAACGTAATCTCGGTAAGACCGATTACACAAACTCGGTGAGACCGATTTTGGTAATAAGCTTTCCAGAGAGTTGGTCAGGCAAACTCGGTTTGACAGATTACACAAACTCGGTAGGACCGATTTTGGTAATGAGTCAACCAGGAAGTTTGCATTGTAATCTCGGTAGTACCGATTACTCAAACTCGGTGAGACAGATTTTGGTAATGGACATACAGAGAGAGATTACAATCCCATCTCTGTGAAACCGAGATCCCTATCAGTGAGACCGATTTGCCTAGGGTTTGTGGCAGTGGCTATGACATCCAAACTCGGTGGCGCCGGGTAGAAAGAATCGGTAGGGCCGAGTTTGACTTTAGGTTAAGGACATATGTGTAGAAGTGGGAAAGTAGTTGAGGGTTTTGGAGCATATCACTAAGCACTATGGAGCAAGAAACTCATTAAGCAACTCCTCATCCCTTCTTGATAGTATTGGCTTTTCCTATAGACTCAATGTGATCTTGGATCTGAAATGTAAAATGAAGAGTCTTGAGCTTGAAGCTTGAGCCAATCCTTTGTCCTTTGCATCTTGAATGAGTTCCCACATCCTTTAGTCCATGCCACTCCATTGTTGAACTTATCTGAAACATACTAGATAAAAGTGTTAGTCCAACAAGAGATATGTTGACATTAATTACCAAAACCACCTAGGGAGCACTTGTGCTTTCAATCTCCCCCTTTTTGGTAATTGATGACTACATACATCAAAGCTTTATATAAAGATATAAAGAATAGCAAGTAAAGCTTTGGAAAGACATGCAACAAGCATAGGTTCCCCCTACATGTATGCAATCATGTGAATATGGAATATAGAAGCATGTGAGAGCATAACCATGATAGAGTAGGCAATGTGTTACATGTATCTTGGCCATATGCATCAAAGCAAAGAATATTAAAGAAAATACCTTCATGCTCATGAGTCCTTCTTGCAAACAGTATGTACATCAGCAAGAATTCCTCACACACATGATTGTGATGCATATACTTACCTTGTAGTCTTGAGTTGGCTTAGGATAGAATGAACCTGCGTAAACAAGGTTAGATAATACAGATGCACCTACTAGCCAGAGCAAATAAAAGTAACTACAATAATACCAAGACTAGGATGACATGTAGAGAGTGAGTACTAAGTACCACATTGGATTAGACATGTCCCCAAGAGTAAAGATATGCAATGAATTTAAATGATTTCTTTCCCTTAGATGTCTTGCTCCCCCCTGAATCTATCATGGGATACTGGGAGAAGATAGGGAATAGAAAATCAGAGCTGAAAGATATGAATGATGAACAGAGCTAATGCAAGCTAATGCAAATAAGCACAAAAGATCATATGAACATGTCTCTCCCCTTAAGAAGACATGTGGCATCTCTCCTCTTGAACACCAAGCATCTGGGATCCTTGAGAAATACTCTCTACTCAAGTATTCTCTCCCCCTGGAGAACTCTCTCTCCCCCTGAGGATCTTTCTCCCCCTGAGGAGGTGATATACTCTTTCTCTGATGTGATCTTTCTCTAAATGATAAGCTTTGATGTGATCTCTCTCTCCCCCTTTGACATCAATTTCCAAGAAGGGTTTTCTGGAATCTGTCAAATGGGTTTGGTCCTTGAGTCACAGCACGAAGCAATGTTAAAAATGTGATGCTTGTAGAGGACAAGATTCATTGAGTGGAGCTGGATCAGTAGAAACATAGAATAAGTGGCAAACTATTTTTCCTGTTGTGAAATCGGTGGCACCGAGTGGTATGCTTCGGTTGTACCAAAAGGATTCGGTTGGACCGAAAATAACAAATCGGTGTAACCGAGTTCATCGCAGAGAAAACACTTGTCACCTCAGCTCACTAGACTAGTAAGATCTCACAAAGATTTGCAAGGAATTTACTGAAAGGTATGCAATGAATTGGATGCAGAAAAATGCAGAGCAAACAGAAAGAAAGCTAGATGAAGGATTTTTTTGAAAGGGGAGACAAATATGCATGAGACAAATGCAGAAACACAGAAAAGAACACAAGAGAACCTCATCTAGAGATGGTCGGCGACAAAGTCACCTATGTTAGAGTATATTGACTTAGGAGTCAAGTGAGATCACTTGATCATAGGTCATACTCATCGTTTAAGCTCAAAATGGGGTTGCCATTTTTCGTTTAAGCATCTTGATGTATTCACATCTTGTCGAGTTTCTTTAGCTCATGACTTGGAGTAAAGCTTCTCTAAGATGGAATAACATACCTTGGTTGGTGGTGTTGTCCATGTAGTTGAACTTGTGTGGGTTGCTTAAGGTTGATGTAGCTCATCAAGAATTTGGAGCACCACTTGGAATTTGAGTCCATCTACCTACATGGGTTAGTTCTTGCAAGGAAGAGCACTTATGTATCCAAAATTGACAATCATGAAGCTTAACATAGAATTTGTCAAAGGATATGTTTGAGTGATTCTGTGCTTCCTTGTCTTCAACCACCATAGTGTAGAGACTTGGTGATGTAGAGATTGCTCAAGATATGAGTAGGTTTCAATCTCATGGAGTTTGAGTCAACCAAGTACCTACATGGATTAGGTAACATGCAAGATCCAAATATATCCAAGACATAAGATTTTCATCATAAGAGAAATATCAAGGATTAGTCATAAGCTCATGTCTTGCATGTATCCAATGGAGTTTCTACTCCAAGTTTGAAGCATCAATGATGTTCAATTCTCCTCTTAACCTGCAAAACACTTTCTCATCAAGAGGTTTAGTGAATATATCCGCTAATTGCTTTTCGGTGCGAACATGCTTAAGATCAATGTCACCCTTAGCAACATGATCTCGAATGAAATGATGACGAACTTCAATATGCTTAGTTCGAGAATGTTGTACGGGATTATGACCAATTTTGATAGCACTTTCATTGTCACACAGCAATGGAACATGTCTCACATATATCCCATAATCTTTAAGAGTTTGGGTCATCCAAAGTAATTGAGCACAACATGAACCAGCGGCAATGTATTCCGCTTCGGCGGTGGATAAGGATATTGAGTTGTGTTTCTTGGAGGACCAAGACGCAAGAGATCTACCAAGAAATTGACAAGTACCCGAAGTGGACTTTCTATCAACCTTGTCTCCGGCATAGTCCGAGTCGGAATAGCCAACAAGATCAAAAGAGGCCCTCTTAGGATACCAAATGCCAAAATTTGGTGTATGGATTAAGTATCTCACTATCCTTTTCACGGCCTTAAGATGACATTCTTTAGGAGCAGATTGATATCGTGCACACATGCACACACTTAGCATGATATCGGGATGTGAAGCACATAGATATAACAATGAACCAATCATAGAGTGATAAACCTTTTGATCAACTGGTTCACTATCTTTGGTCAAGTCAAGATGTCCACTAGTAGGCATGGGTGTAGTCATACCTTTGCATTCTTGCATATTGAACTTCTTGAATTAGTCCTTGGTGTACTTTGTTTGAGAAACAAAGGTACCTTCCTTAGTTTGCTTGATTTGCAACCCAAGAAAGAATTTGAGTTCACTCATCATAGACATCTCAAACTTCTCCGACATTAGCTTCCCAAACTTTTCACTAAAATGAGGGTTAGTTCAACCAAATATAATATCATCAACATAGATTTGGCACACAAATAGTTCTCCATTAACCCTTTTAGTAAAAAGAGTAGAATCAATTTTCCCAATTTCAAAGCCTTTTTCAATAAGGAACTTGGTCAAGCATTTATACCATGCTCTAGGAGCTTGTTTAAGACCATAAAGAGATTTGTGAAGTTTGTAAACATGATTGGGTTTCTTAGGATTGACAAAACCGGGAGGTTGTTTAACATAAACTTCCTCCTCTATTTCACCATTTAGAAAAGCACTTTTAATGTCCATTTGGTACAAGGTGATATCATGATGATTAGCATAGGAAATTAAGATGCGAATGGATTCAAGTCTAGCAACGGGAGCATAAGTCTCACCATAGTCCATACCTTCGACTTGTGTGTAGCCTTGGGCGACGAGATGTGCTTTGTTGCAAACTACTTGTCCATCTTCATCTTGCTTGTTGCAAAACGCCCATTTGGTACCGATGATGTTGTGGTTGTTGTCGGGCTTCTCAACCAATGTCCAAACTTGGTTCCTCTCAAAATTGTGTAGCTCTTCATGCATAGCATTTATCCAATCTGGATCTTCCAATGCTTCTTCGACCTTCATAGGTTCAATGCTAGAGATGAAAGAATAGTTTTCACAAAAGTTAGCTAAACGAGTTTTAGAGCGAGTGATTCTCCCGGTTTGAATATCATTGTAGATTTGCTCGACGGGATGATCTTTAGCAATTCTTGCTCGAACTCGTGAAAGCTTTTGCTTGTTCTTTGGTTGAACTTCTTCTTCATCTTGTTCTTCTTCTTGGCCTTCTTCATGTTGGCGTTGTCATTCTCTTGTCGTGGTGGAGAAGGAGGTTGTTAACGTTCATCTTGATGCACTTCCTCGTTTTCTTCATCTTGGTGTGTCCCACTTGTGGATGCTTTCGTATCAACTCTTTGTTCACCTTGTCGTGAAGTAGAGGCTTCCACTTGGACGGACTAGGTACTCTCCTTCACCTCCATTGGACGGACCTTGCCAATAGACAAGTCTTGGATTGCTTCTGAAGGATCTTTGTCTCCTACATCAATTGGCAATTGCTCTACTTGCGAGCCGTTAGATTCATCAAACTTCACATCTACCATCTCTTCAACCTTTCGGGTGAAATTGTTGTAGACATGGTAAGTGTGAGAGTTTGAGCCATAACCTAGTAGGAAACCTTCATGAGACTTAGGAGCAAATTTAGAACGACGATGCTTATCAAGAATGTAGCATTTTGAGCCGAATACTCGAAAGTATCCAACTTGGGGTTTGTTACCGGTGAGGAACTCGTATGCCGTCTTGCCGAGTAGCTTGTGAAGATACAAGCGATTTGTTGCATGACAAGTTGTCTCAACCGCTTTTGCCCAAAAGTGCTTCGGTGTCTTGTACTCATCAAGCATCGTTCTCGCCATTTCAATGAGCGCCCGGTTCTTCCTCTCAACAACTCCGTTTTGTTGAGGTATGTACGTAGCCGAGAACTCATGTGAAATCCCTTCTTCGTCAAGAAAGGTGTCCACATTTGCGGTCTTGAACTCTGTTCCGTTGTCGCTGCGAACCTTCTTGATCTTCACTTCAAATTGATTTTGGGCCTTCCTAGGGAAGTTTTTGAAGATCTTTTGGACCTGCGATTTATCATTGATAAAGAACACCCACGTACAACAACAACAACAACAAAGCCTTTAGTCCCAAACAAGTTGGGGTAGGCTAGAGGTGAAACCCATAAGATCTCGCAACCAACTCATGGCTCTGGCACATGGATAGCAAGCTTCCACGCACCCCTGTCCATAGCTCGCTCTTTGTCAATACTCCAATCCTTCAGGTCTCTCTTAACGGACTCCTCCCATGTCAAATTCGGTCGACCCCGCCCTCTCTATAACTAGACCAAAAGAATTTCCACCGAGACTCTTGTAGGAGTTGGGACCAAAGAGATCCATGTGAAGTAGCTCGAGTGGCCTCCTTGTGGTCATGATGTTCTTCACGGGATGCCTTCCTCCAACCTGTTTACCTACTTGACAAGCACTGCAAAGTCTATCCTTATCAAATATGACATCGTTAACTCCAAGGATATGATTTCCTTTAATAAGTTTGTCAAGGTTTCGCATACCAACATGACCTAGTCGTCTATGCCATAACCAACCTTTTGAGGATTTAGCAATGAAGCAAGTTTTAGGTTGGGCCTTTTTAGTGAAATCAACAATGTATAGATCACCTCTACACACACTGGTAAAGACCATTTTATGATTATCTCGATGAAACACTTGGCAATCTATTTCAGTAAATAGGACATTGAAACCGAAATCAGCAAGTCTAGATACTGAAAGTAAGTTGTATCCAAGAGATTCAACGAGCATGACATTTTGTATGGAGCTATCATGTGATATGGCCACCTTACCGAGGCCAACCACCTTACCCTTTGAGTTGTCACCGAAAGTGACATACTTTCGAGAACTATCATTTTCAGCAAGCACACGAAACATGTCTTTATCTCCGGCCATGTGATTGGTACATCCACTATCAAGAACCCATTCCTTTCCTCCTGACATATATCCCCGAAGATTTGCCATAAGACCAAAGTGTCTCATTGCATCATCAAGATCGAAGTCACTATCATCATCCTCATCATAGTATCCATGTTCAACATCGTCATGTGGTGGATCAAATCCTAGAGAGGATGATTCGTTAGAGTGAGTTTGACAATGATCTTGCTTATGAATTTTTATAGCTTCGGAAATAATATCACTAATAATTCCAACATCTCCTTTGGCACGTATCAGGTTAGTAAGCTCAAATAGACGATCACCAAACATAGGATCACTAGTATTCATCTTACTCAAAGCAATGGACTTATGGAGAATTTCATAAAGATTTTTGAAAGAATAATTTGGAAAGCGTTCCTCAAGAAATTTCCATATAGTGTAGGCACACTTAAGAGTAGGCAAACATCCAATCAAGTTTCTAGGCGATCCTCTAATGATAAGTTCGGCAGTTCTAAGATTCCTAATCATGTCAATTGACTCATCATGGGTAGGATGCATAGGATCAACATGAGGTGCACAAGGGCTAGCAATGTACTTGTTCAAATGATATTGATTGAAAATTACAAGAATCTCATTTTTCCACTCATGAAAATACTCTCCATCAAGAATAGGCACTCTATGTCTAAGACTCCCCAAAGTAGACTCATCCATCTTCCTCCAATGGTGATTAAAGCAAGGCAATGGAGACCAATGCTCTGATACCACTTGTAGGACCTTGAGAAGAGGTGTCTAGAGGGGGGTGATTAGACACTAAGTACCAAAGTTGAAGTTTTTAAGATCTTTAAGTTTAAGTAAAGTTTAGGCACAAGTTTAACATTCACAATACATATCAAGCAAGCATGCAAAGAGTATATGAGCAGCGGAAAGTAAAGCATGCAATTTGCAATAATGTAAAGGGAAGGGTTTTGGAGGATTCAAACGCAATTGGAGACACAGATGTTTTTGGCGTGGTTCCGATAGGTGGTGCTATCGTACATCCACGTTGATGGAGACTTCAACCCACGAAGGGTAGCAGTTGCATGAGTCCACGGAGGGCTCCACCCACGAAGGGTCCACGAAGAAGCAACCTTGTCTATCCCACCATGGTCGTCGCCCACGAAGGACTTGCCTCACTAGCGGTAGATCTTCATGAAGTAGGCAATCTCCTTGCCCTTACAAACTCCTTGGTTCAACTCCACAATCTTGTCGGAGGCTCCCAAGTGACACCTAGCCAATCTAGGAGACACCACTCTCCAAGAAGTAACAAATGGTGCGTTGATGATGAACTCCTTGCTCTTGTGCTTCAAATGATAGTCTCCCCAACACTCAACTCTCTCTCATAGGATTTAGATCTGGTGGAAAGAAGATTTGAGTGGAAAGCAACTTGAGGAAGGCTAGAGATCAAGATTTATATGGTAGGAATGGAATATCTTGGCCTCAACACATGAGTAGGTAGTTCTCTCTCAGAAAATGTATGTTGGAAGTGTAGGTTCAGTCTGATGGCTCTCTCCACGAATGAAGAGGAGGTGGAGGGGTATATATATAGCCTCCACACAAAATCTAACCGTTACACACAATTTACCAAACTCAGTGGGACCGAATCTACAAACTCGGTCGGACCGATTTAATGAACCTAGTGACCGTTAGGATTTTCGGTGGGACCGAAATGCAACTCGGTAAGACCGATTCGGTTAGGGTTAGGGCATAACGTAATCTCGGTAAGACCGATTACACAAACTCGGTGAGACCGATTTTGGTAATAAGCTTTCCAGAGAGTTGGTCAGGCAAACTCGGTTTGACCGATTACACAAACTTGGTAGGACCGATTTTGGTAATGAGTCAACTAGGAAGTTTGCATTGTAATCTCGGTAGTACCGATTACTCAAACTCGGTGAGACCGATTTTGGTAATGGACATACACAGAGAGATTACAATCCCATCTCGGTGAAACCGAGATCCCTATCAGTGAGACCGATTTGCCGAGGGTTTGTGGCAGTGGCTATGACATCCAAACTCGGTGGCGCCGGGTAGAAATAATCGGTAGGGCCGAGTTTGACTTTAGGTTAAGGACATATGTGTGGAAGTGGGAAAGTAGTTGAGGGTTTTGGAGCATATCACTAAGCACTATGGAGCAAGAAACTCATTAAGCAACTCCTCATCCCTTCTTGATAGTATTGGCTTCTCTTATAGACTCAATGTGATCTTGGATCACTAAAATGTAAAATGAAGAGTCTTGAGCTTGAAGCTTGAGCCAATCCTTTGTCCTTAGCATCTTGAAGGAGTTCCCACATCCTTTAGTCCATGCCACTCCATTGTTGAACTTATCTGAAACATACTAGATAAAAGTGTTAGTCCAACAAGAGATATGTTGACATTAATTACCAAAACCACCTAGGGAGCACTTGTGCTTTCACATCACTGGCAAGTTCATGGCGGCCACACACCATGGATACAACGTCCTCAAGATGCCAGGAAGCAGCGACATCATCACGGTCGCCTACTAAGAGAAGGATGCAGTGTGCTCCCTTGAGCGTGCCTTCCAGGCTGCAGCAGTTTAGAACCCGAAGGACAAAGACGGCGCCCTCTATCCTGAGGTCGCCCCCAAGACGAAGAAGCTGCAGCTGGGCCAGGGGCCTCGTGAGGGAGCATCGCTCGAGGACGCAGCACTGAGTCTCGCGTCTCTAGACGCGGCACCTTCACCCATCGCATAGGGAGGCACGCCCGACGCCCCTCTCAGGCTAGGCTCGGGGGCTCTCCTTTGGAGGGCCTCAGATCTAGCCAATGTCGTGATAGTGGCGCTCGGGCACCATGTAGGGGCGCTCTTCAGAGCATGCTTCCCAGGAGAAGGCAACATGCGTGAGGCACCACGCGTTCAGGAGTTCATCAGCAAGGCAATCGAGGAGATTCAAGAAGGAAGGGTTCTGCAAGGCGATCCTCGCCTGCCGCACGGCGCAACTCACTGTCCTGGCGAGGGTAGGGAGTTCTACATCTGCATCGACATCCCAGGGCTCAACAGGGTCGCGTCTCGGCAGCTCATGTGGCCGTCTCATGTTGGCCAATGCGAGGGTCCGCCTCACAGCTACGTCTGCATGCCTTTCAGCCTGATGGGCGCGGCTAAGGTGTTCCGGCGCTGCATGAGGGACGCATAGGCGGCCTATGAAGCCAGGCACCAGGCGTTCCTGGCGGAGATGGAGGAGCACCTTCAGGAGCTTTCTGGTCCCTCGGGCTGCATCATCCCCAGGTCGTGTGGGTCCGTGCTTACGACATGTATCCCTTTTGCATTTTATCAGAGCCAGTTACAATCCTTTGCAAACTACTTTTGAATTATTGACTTCCTGACGGTGCTTCATCGCTAAGAACGTCTCGCGCCCCTTGCAAGCCCTCCCACAACCGCCTCATGATTAAGGAGTGGCACGACATCTGTGCTCGGGTCCGTCCCTGCAGCATCAATAAATCCAGCAGCTAAGCTCTGTCTGGCGGGCCGGTCCCGTTCACGTCACCTCCTGGGGTCGTTGGTGTCTGGCCTTCTCATGCAATAACCTCAGGAAACTCATTCGTTGCAGGCTGCCTAACCATCTCGCAGGACCAATCCAAGCACCCCTAATCAAGACCAAGCGCAACCTGCCTTGAGGTAGGGCCTCGTGAGTCCCGCACTGGCTCACGGGTGCCCATATACACCTCCCCCAGCCCTGCCGTGCAAGCCACATGTCAGGGCGGGGCTGTACACGCCCCGGGGGCTCTCCTCAGAGGGAGCCCCCTCCCACGCACCAGTGGAAGCACCATGCTCCCCGCTGGCCGTCGACATTGCCGAGGAGAGGCTATGCCCATGCAAGAGCGGAAGCGCTATGCTCCGCACTGGTGATAAACAACTGGGCGTGGCCTCACGGCCGCATTAACCTCAGGGAGCCTCCGGGCTCCATGACTAGCCTCACCGCGCTGCTCTTCCTCGGGAGGGTAGCGCGAGGGGGCTGGGCACGGGGGCTACGCTCAGGTCACGCCTGGCATACCCCACCTCGCCAGGCCTCATGGGCCTGGTCTTCACATTTATATTAGTCTCAATATATAGTGATGTTAGGGGGTGGGCAGGGCCCTTGCTGCCCCCTGTCTTCGCCATTGTGCGTGCGTTTGAGAGATGAAGCGGAAGGCACGGATGATGAGAGGGGGATGTTGGATATATAACTAATGTGGGTGTATTAGCTATATATGTAATCATATATAGAGAGGTATAGATTGATCGATGTGGACGTGGGAAAGAGGGTGAGACCTCACTAGATATATAATTGATCGGTTTGTGTGGAAAACTATGAAAGACCTAGCTATATACACACACATAAAGGAACATCGATCGTTGCGCATGCACGTGAGAGATAAAGAATGCCCGATATGATGGAGAGGGGGATGTGTGTGTGTGCCTTCATGGGAGACCGACCTAAAGAGAAAGATTCATGTGTGCTATGGATAATGCCGACTGATAGTGTGTGTGCATGCATGCACGAGAGAAAGTTACTGGTACAATTATAAAGAGAAGACGACTGTGTGTGCAAAAGACTAGGTGAGGTCATAATCAATGTAAAGTTGAATTCAAATATTTGAATAAGAGATCATGATGTTTGAAACCCATGCATGCATGAATATAACGGAGATCTGCGTGGTGTGGTTTGGAAACGAGCATGTTGTAACGTATACACATTGAACAAGGTCAGACTGATTTGAATTTGAGATACCGATGGCAGACATCGTTTGGCCACATTGCATCCGTGCATGGACTCACTATTCTAGTTGGAGATGATGGGTGGCTTTCGCATCACACACACACACACACACACACACACACACACACACACACACACACATATATATATATATATACCCCTATATATATTATATTTTATATTTTTTGTTTGTGGGTAACTTTAACTTTGAAAGATGGTCGTTGGATGAGGACAATCCGATGGTGCAGAGATGGCAAATTTGAGCACTACTGGCCGTTGGATATCATCTAGATTCCACCAGATTTTGCCACATGTACAATCTAGAAGACTCCTTGGTTGAACTTAAGCATAATGCATAAACCTCAAAACACAAGCACTTCTTCTTTGTTCTATAATCTTCCGTATCAGAATTGCCCAAATGTTTTTCTACATGATTTGCCATTAGTTGTTTTTACTTTATGCCTTACAACGCACAATTCCATGAATCTTAAAATAGGTTAGCTTTCTTATAAAAACTAGATGATTTTGAATGAAATGAACTATAAGAATTAAGCGAACATCTACATCATGCATATATGACTCAAAGCTCACATGCTATAATGTGGTATTTATTCATAATTTGGTTGCCAAATCTCATGCGTGCAATGCACGTGTACCTTACTGGTCCAAATGGTGTTTGTGTGTGTGTTGTGCGTGTTAAACACATTGTACGTAGTATATCATACATGGTTTAGATTCTGAACATCTAGCTAGAGCATACATGTACTATGATTTGAATTCAACACAAAATGGATACATATATTTGAATTTGAGATCGTATGTACATGTAGTTCATATTTATATAGGAATTTACTTCTCCTATATTCATGTCATGTGCTGTGAAGATAATATTTAGATGGTTGTATAACTAACCCGAGTACAATCCCATTCAAACAGGGAAAATGTACTCAAATTTAGTCCATATGCTAGACAACACACATTGTTTTTTATTGTTGAGGGAAGTGCAAATTGTTTTGGTACTGTACACGTTATGTTCGTTGTCCCGATTTTTATTTTTTTGTTGTATTTGAATGCACTAATAGTAATATAGTAAAATGGGACATGGCTCTCTAGTGATGAGGTGCAAATTGTGTTTTTTTGGGTACACGTTAAGTTTGTTCTCCCAAAATTTTAAGCCGCGCCTTGTAATGGCGAAATTTCAAGCTAGCGTCTCTGTCTATCATGCTGCGAAACTCCCACCTCTTCAACCCACGCCTTGTTATCCTGAAATATTTAAGATATATATCTTTGTCTCGTTGTGCTCCGACAACTCCCTCCATCTCAACCCGCACCTTGCTATTCCAAAATTAGAACACGCGCGAAAACTCCCACCTCCTGTGAAATCCCGACACACGAAATGCCCGTGGTACCCCTGAACCGAAAGAACCGCCTCAAATTAGTGGGGGTACTTTTGTAACTTACCCCACATTTCTGGCAAGCGCATCCCTAAGCCATGGTTCCCCACTCCCATCCCATCCGCCCACCCATTCATACACCGAGGCCGCGAAAACCCGCTGTTGGTGTCAAAACCGGCGGATCTCGGGTAGGGGGTCCCGAACTGTGCGTCTAGGCGGATGGTAACAAGAGACAATGGACACGATGTTTTTACCCAGGTTCGGGCCCTCTCGGTGGAGGTAAAACCCTACTCCTACTTGATTAATATTGATGATATGGGTAGTACAAGAGTAGATCTACCACGAGATCAGAGAGGCTAAAACCTAGAAGCTAGCCTATGGTATGATTGTTGTTCGTCCTACGGACTAAAACCCTCCGGTTTATATAGACACCGGAGAGGGCTAGGGTTACACAGAGTCGGTTACAATGGTAGGAGATCTACATATCCGTATTGCCAAGCTTGCCTTCCACGCCAAGGAAAGCCCCATCCGGACACGGGACGAAGTCTTCAATATTGTATCTTCATAGTCTAGGAGTCCGGCCAAAGATGATAGTTCGGCTATCCGGACACCCCTAGTCCAGGACTCCCTCAGTAGCCCCTGAACCAGGCTTCGATGACGACAAGTCCAGCGCGCATATTGTCTTCGGCATTGCAAGGCGGGTTCCTCCTCCGAATACTTCATAGAAGATTTTGAACACCAGGATAGTGTTCGGCTCTGCAAAATAAGTTCCACATACCACCGTAGAGAGAATAATATTTACACAAGTTCAATCTACTGATGCATTCCGTGGCGTGACATCACACCATGGCCAAGCCTTTATTCGAATTGTTTTCTTGTTCCACCTCGGTAGCGTTTAGCGGCGGTTTCCTTGGCACGTCTTGTCAAAGCAGAGATCGTGTCCCCTTATTCCGGGATTCTCATCAATACGGACATGGGTAACCCAACCGCGCCTGTTGGCACGCCCCCTCTATCGAAGGCGAGTCCCAAACGTCCACGGGGAGGGCTCTTGGTATTCAACTTCTTTATAACGAGACCAAGGCCTGCTCCTTTCTTTCAATCTCAATCGAATCCGCCCCTCGCCTCGAGTTCCAACACCCAAAGCTCCAGATTCAGGCGCTTTGGACCTTCGACAATGTCCATCTCCGACCTGCAAGGCCGGTGGATGCCTTCTTCCGTCACGGAAGAAGATGTGCTAAAGCTAAGAGACGCCAGGTATCTAACCGGCGAAATTTCGCATAGACTGCCTGCCCAAGGGCAAGTTATTCCTACTCCTGAGCCTGGTGAGAGCGTTGTGTTCGTGTCTTACTTCCTTCGGGGTTTAGGCTTCCCGACGGACCCCTTCGTGAGGGGGCTCATGTTTTATTATGGGCTGGAATTCCACGACTTGGATCCAGAGTCCATCCTCCACATCTCATTATTTCATTGTCGTATGCGAAGCCTTCCTCCGCATTACCCCTCACTTCGGATTGTGGCTTAAGACCTTCAAAGTGGAGCCGAAGATGATCAAGGGGCAGCAGACAGAGTGCGGAGGGGCTGTTATAAGCAAAAATGCTGATGCTCCATGGCCCGAGGGCTCTTTTCAAGAGGTGCTTGGTTTATGGCAACAGGAGTGGTTTTACATCACCGCTCCCAGGGGCACCAAATGGGTGGCGGCACCTGTCTTCCGCCCGGGTCCTCCACAGCGGCTGGCGTCACGGGTCAACAAAGGGCGTGACTGGGGGCCATCCAAAGACGTTCCTCTGTTGCAGGGCCGTATTCGAGACCTCCAAGAGAGAGAGATCAATCTGGTCATAGTGGCGCAGGTCATGCTGATTCGGCGCCTTCTGCCCTGCAAGCGTCGCCCCCTCCGCCTGTGGGAATTTAATACGGAGGGACCACGAGCTCTCCAACACTTCATGGGCGCGACGCCCATGGAGATGTATAAACTGTTCTTCGGATCACAAGAGATGTGTCCGGACTTGACTGAGGACGCAGGTCTAAGCTGCAATCGCCTGGATACTCAAGTAAGTAGTCTTGCGCCCGGACACGCTATCCGTACATTTATCATAAACTTGCCCTTTAAAGAGCTGTCCCTTGAACAGGAGTGGATAGCGAAAGCAAAACTAATAAGGTGTCCGGCCCCCCTCCCTGAGACCACGCCGGATCCTGTGTTATCCAAGATGCTGGAGGCTTCGCCTTTGGAAGAGGGCAAAGGGGGGAACAAGGAAACTACTGCCTCCGTGAAGGAGGATTTCAAAGAAGGGGGGACCGAGAATCCTTCCCTCCAGCGGGAGAAGAGGACCGCTTCTGAAGATCCAGAGGCCAGGGCCTCAAAGCGAGGGAAGAAATCTTCACCAGAGGGTCCTGCGCCAGGGGAAGCCCCGGCCGCACTATTTCCCCAAGGGAATCAGCCCTCCAGTGAGCCGTAAGTAGAAAGGGGAGTTTTGTAATAAGGGACATCCCTGTTTTTATTTCTAAAGATAACCGAAGTTTTACCTTGTAGTTCGGATCTCAACCCTTCTCAGCAGAGCTCATCTTCGGGGGATCTTCGTCCAGAGATGATGGAGAGTGAAACGCCTCCATCTGTCACACCGTCATGCGGGGCGGACGACCCTGAGGTGTCGTCGCAGAGGGTTTTCCCGAGTCCGGCGGGGCCGGAAGGTCCGGCACCAACTGGTGTACGGTCGGAGGAGCTAAAGGATCTGCTCGGGCGAGCGTCTATCTCAGAAGATCACCGTGCGTTAATGGGTACGGTGATTGAAAGGATTTCATCTGCTGAGAGTGGATTACATGAAGCCGTTAGAAGTTTACTGACGGGGTTTGAGGTACGCGAAAATGATAAACCTTCTGACAGTTTTGCATATAGAATGCGCCCTGTATAGATAGTAGCCCCTGAGACTTGGTACGTTGTTGAAAGTGACAGCGCGTCGAGGATCATAATCTCAGTTTTAAGATGTCGCCTATCCTACATAGGTGGCGGGGCGTCCGGTGGCCAGCCGGACTGATCAATTTGCCGAACTGAAGCGGCAACTTGATGTGGCGGATGCCGACATCGCGCTTGTCAATAAGCGGCTTGACGAGTCACAAGGTATGCAACTTCTCCGCGGACACCTGGTAAGGGAGCTTGACGCCCATGCCTTACATCATGTATGCTTTATGCAGATGGTGCCGCTGCTATGGAGAACCTTCGGGCGGAGCTAGCCCGAGTCAAGGAGCAAGCCAGAAAGAGTGATGCGGCTGCCTTGAGGGCGGCCGAGGAGCTAAAAGCCGAACAGGCTGCTCACTGCCGAAGCAGGGAGGAAATGGCCGAGATGGCCGGGAAGTTGAAGAATGCTACCGACCGCTGCGAGTTTCTTGAAAAGGAACGCCGAGCGGAGCAAGAGGACCTGAAGAAGGCCACTGCCGAAGCCAAGGATGCCCGCTCCGCGATGAGAGCTATAAAGGAGGAGCTACGTCAAGCCGGGGATATCGCGGCTGGAAAGCCCTTTCTGCTGCGGAGGAAGTTCACGGATCCGAAGTATGCTCAGTTGGGCCAGCTGTGGGGTGCGGAGGATGCTTATCTGGATTTGGCGGCGAGTGCCGCAGACGCGGTCGCACACTTCCGAGGCCAAAAGGATCACAGAATGGAAGAGCTTTTTTGGTCACAGTTCCATAGTCCAGAGCGTCCACTTCCATTAACCGATATGTTAGCCGAATGGGCTGAGCTGAATAGGTTGTCCGGACTTGCCATGAAGGATGTCGTGACTCATTTGTGTCCGAAGAGGCCCGAGCCGAAGAGTTATTTTGGCTTGGTGCAAGAGTTCCTTGATGCGGTGCTGCATATCGATGCAATGAAGCGGTCGGCGTGCATAGAGGATGCGCGGATGGCTCTTGCCCGTGTCAAGACATGCTGGGTGGAGATGAAGGCCCCCGACGTTGCATCCCACGATTCGGACAGAAGCCGAGTACCTGCCGAGCACTATTTTGAGGAAGTCCTGCAGGGCGCTCGTTTAATAGAGACACAGTGCTCGAAGGATATTATGTTCAAATGACATGTATGATTTGTGAAACCATGTTTCAATATAATGTAAGGGCTTTTTATACTTGTGCGTTCAAGTATTGAAATACCTCTTGTGCGGCCGTTAATGTATATGTGTATATAACCTGAAAGATGGCAGTCTTCGGCTTCAGCCCCCACACACGTAGTGCGGGGGTGTTTGCAAAAAAAGCGCATTTTCACACTTAATCCAACGTCTTGGTCCTATGAAGGAGGTGATAGCGTAGCAAACTAGGCAATCGGACTATAATGCTTTATCACTTTCACTTAGCCATAGGAGTTCGATGGTAGGGGCACCGCGCTCTCCGAATTCGGGGCGCGTATGTGCCTGACCGGGAAACGGTCCTTTGTTAAAGCGGCGGAATTCTAAACATTCCGGTGGGTCATCGAGTGGTTGACCAGTCTCACGCTATATCATGAAAGTCAGTTTTCGGCTTTCTCTACTGAGGTGCTCACCAGGCCGAACCGGGGCACAATCGCAGAGTTCTCCTGGTGCCGCATAGCCGATAGAGCGGAACGTAAGGCAGCAAAACACAGGAGCCGGGCAAACCCAACATTTGACCAAAGACATGATTCGGAGCTGATGCATATAAGGCCTAACTCAAGACGCCGAACACTCCCTAAGGTATTCAGTCTTTATGAAAATGGGCAGAATGATGCCCTAAGCCCCTAGTGTCAGTGCAGCATAAAAATTTCGGCGCGGCCGATGCCAAAACGCCAGCCTCCTCCTCGGTTATAGCAAGAAACCGGGGGATGTGTATCAACAAGAGACAGTAAAAAAGGTTTACGTAGGGTCTTAATCAGAAAAGAATCCTTGCAACGGGTCCCTACTGCACGTCTGCGCCTGTGTCTCCATTGTGCCGTATCCTGGACGGGTGTAGCACGTGTTCATATGTAAAAGAGAAGAACTTAGTTTAAGAAAGGTTGTGCGGAAAATTGATATTAAATAAACAGAGTATGATTCAAAAAATGAACAAAATTGAGCTTTATTGTCTCTTGTTGTACGTGCGTGGAGCCCCTTGTAAGGGGGTACGCGGCTAGTAAGCCCCTTGTTTATTTATACCGGACTCGCCTAGCCGTGTCCGGGGTCTGAATGACCTTTTTAGGTGCTTTGGTCAGCAAGGCCGGATTAGTGTGTGGCTGTCAAGGCAGCCCCACATTCTTCCATATTCGAGGAACACTCGAAGTTTCCCTTTAATAAGATGATGCCGCGTGGACCGGTCATTTTAAGTGTAAGAGATGCGTAATGCGGTATTGCGTTAAAGCGGGTGAAAGCTTCGCGTCCCAATAGTGCTTGATAGCTACTTTTAAATGGGGCGATGTGGAAGACTAACTTTTCACGACGAAAGTTGTCGGATGAGCCGAACACAACTTCTAGTGGTAGAGAGCCCGTGCAATGGGCATATGGGCCTGGCATCACTCCTTTAAAGGAAGTGTTGCTATGGCAAATTTTGGTTGGGTCTATCCCCATTCTGCGGATTGTGTCCTGATATAGCAGGTTTAGATCACTGCCGCTGTCCATTAGGACTTGTGTGAATTGTAGTCCGTCGATTATAGGATCTAATATCAAAGCAGTCCATCCTGCATTCGGATACTTCCGAGTAATCTGATGGTCGAAAGTGATTGGTTTTGACATCCAAAGTCGGGACTCATTGGGGTGGACCATGCGGCGCGTATGTCAATGGGCGCCGCTCTATTTTTCCCTGTTGTCACTTGAAGTTAGTTTACTGTTTTGACCTCTTGTGGGAAATTCTTTTGTTTTCCGGTGCTCTGCTTGCGGGGTTCGTCATCGTCATCACTTGGTGTGTCGAGCCCCTTGTGTTTGGCGTTAAGTCGGCCGGACTATTTGAAGACCCAACAATCTCTGTGGGTGTGGTTTGCAGGCTTCCCGGGGGTACTGTGGATTTGGCATATCTTGTCCAAGATTTTGTTTAGGTTGGATAGCTCGTCGCTGTTGTCCTTAAGAGGCAGTTTTTTGTTGTTCTACCGAGAGCTTTTGAATCCGGCGTTGACTGTCGTGCTCTTTGGAATGTTTCCCTTGGTCCGGCGCTAGTCCTTGCTGCGTCGTGGTTTCCCATTTCCATCCCTGACCTCGGATGTACTTGGGTCACTGGTGCTGCATCTTGCCAGCCAGCTATCCTCTCCCGCGCAAAAGCGGGTCATGAGGCTTGTTAGTGCGGCCATTGTTCTCGGCTTTTCTTGACCAAGGTGTCTGGCGAGCCATTCGTCTCGGACGTTGTGTTTGAAAGCTGCTAAGGCTTCGGCGTCCGGATAGTCGACTATTTGGTTCTTTTTGGTGAGGAACTTGTTCCAGAATTTGCGGGCTGACTCTCCGGGCTGTTGAGTTATGTGACTTAAATCGTCTGCTTCCGGAGGGCGGACATAAGTCCCCTGAAAATTTGCATGAAACGCATCCTCGAGCTCTTCCCAACTTCCAATAGTGTTTTCGGGGAGGCGTTTAAGCCAATGCCGGGCTGGCCCTTTGAGCTTGAGGGGTAAGTATTTTATGGCGTGGAGGTCATCTCCTCTAGCCATGTGTATGTGCAGGATGTAATCCTCAATCCAGACTCCATGGTCTGTTGTTCCGTCGTATGCCTCTATGTTTATGGGCTTGAATCCCAATGGAAATTCATGATCCAGCACCTCATCGGTGAAACATAGGGGGTGTGCGGCGCCTCTGTATTTGGCCGTGCCGTGATGTTCGAATACTCGACATGTTGTATTGCTTTCTAGAGCTTGCTTTCTTGGCCCATAGATAGACCTGACTGGGCCATCCTTTTGGTGCGGATCCTTATGCGGATCGCGTGCCGGCTTGTGTGCGGCACCGCTTGCCGCTCTATGTTTGCCACGTGGTCATCTATCCGACCGGGCGGCCTCTTTGTTCTTTGATCGTGGGGGCTCTACGGCCTCCTCGTCAAATTCGGGCAGTAGTTTGCGCTTCGGGTAGCTCTTTGTTTGGCGACTATCGCCGTATTTGTCTGCGATGTTGAGTACTTTGCTCCATCTCATTCTGAGTGCGTCTTCCGCTGTTTTGAGCTTTCGCTTCTGCTTCTTCAGACTACGTACAGTGGCGACAAGCCTTTTGTGGAGGTTCTTCTGCTCCAACGATGTGTCCGGCGTGAGATCGTCCAGACTGTTATCTTCGCCGGGGACGGATTGTCTATCCAAGTTATCCTATTCGGATGGTTGCTCGAGGGCATGTTCGTCGTCCACCGGTTCGCCCTGCTCTATGGCTGGGTCTGTATGGGTGTTGTCTTTGTTGAGGCGGGACTTTGAGCGATGCTTACGTCGCCGTTTTGACTTCTTTTCGAGGGAATTATCCTTCGTAGCGTCCCGTTGTTCCTCGTTGTCGCTTCCTTTAGGAGTATCCAACATATATACATCGTGAGTTGAGGTGGCCTTCCAGTGCCATGTAGGCGCTGGTTCTTGGTCGTCTCCTGCATCGTCGTCCATACCGTCAATGTCTTCGGAGTCGAAGTCTAGCATGTCGGTTAAGTCATCGATAGTGGCTACGAAGTGGGTGGTGGGTGGGCTTTGAATTTCTTCATCGTCGGTATCCCAACCTTCCTGACCATAGTCCGACCAGGGCTCTCCTGATAAAGAGAGAGACTTTAGTGAATTCAGGATGTCGCCAAAGGGCGAGTGCTGAAAGATGTACGCAGCGGTGAATTCCATGATCGGCGCCCAATCGGATTCGATTTGCAGGGGCGCGGAAGGTTTGGAGTCCGGAGAGGAGTCCGGCACCTTGGAGTCACGAGATTCACAAAGGATAGGGTTGGTATTCGGCTCTATCGCTGTAGAGGTAGCAGCCCCGAGGCGGTGTCCAGCCACCCGTCCTTGATCGGCGCAGTCGGCTCCGAGCTAACGGTCGGAGCGGACACTTGTCGCGACCTCGAGGCACCGTCGATGGTAGAGCTAGATCATGCCCATCGTGACGGTCTTGGCGCGCTTGGCTGTGGCTCGAACCCGTCGAAGATCAAGTCTCCGCGGACGTCAGCTGTATAGTTCAAACTTCCAAATCTGACCTGATGGCCAGGGGCGTAGCTTTCAATCTGCTATAGATGGCTAAGCGAGTTGGCCCGCAGTGCAAAGCCGCCCGAATCGAAGATCATGCGGGAGAAAAGTCTCACCACGGACGCGTCATTGTTGATGATCGAAGGAGCCATCGGGCCTAAAAGCGACGACACGGAGGAACTCTCAATGAAAGCACCAATGTCGGTGTCAAAACCGGCGGATCTCGGTAGGGGGTCCCGAATCTGTGCGTTTAGGCGGATGGTAACGGGAGACAAGGGACACGATGTTTTTACCTGTGTTCAGGCCCTCTCGGTGGAGGTAAAACCCTACTCTGCTTGATTAATATTGATGATATGGGCAGTACAATAGTAGATCTACCACGAGATCGAGAGGCTAAACCTAGAAGCTAGCCTATGGTATGATTGTTGTTAGATCCTCCACGGACTAAAACCCTCCGGTTTATATAGACACCGGAGAGGGCTAGGGTTACACAGAGTCGGTTACAATGGTAGGAGATCTACATATCCGTATTGCCAAGCTTGCCTTCCACGCCAAGGAAAGTCCCATCCGGACACGGGACGAGGTCTTCAATCTTGTATCTTCATAGTCTAGGAGTCCGGCCAAAGATGATAGTTCGGCTATCCGGACACCCCCTAGTCCAGGACTCCCTCACCCGCGAAGCCCCACACCCTCCTCCGTCCGCCACCCAGCCGAAGCCTCTTCCCTGACGACGTCGTCCACAACAACACCTCGACGTCCCTCATCCACTGTACTGGATGAGGATCCGTCATCTCGCCGGTTCAGCCACCCCGTCCTCCACCTCCAAGGAGCTGCCCCGACGTTCCCCTCGTCTTTCACGCCACCTCCATTCCCACACCGCCGTCTTCGCCTGCACCACCGGAAAAGCAAGAAACATCATCATCGTTTCCTCGGATGAAGCCGCGGCCTAATCGGCGCCACCAAAGAGGTTGTACACTAATCGCCGCATTTTCTTCTAGATTCGATCTCACGGTGCTGCCAGCGCTCGGTCCCGAGCCGACACGGCACGACTCCATCCACGGTAGCATCGCCGGCCACTTCCTCCATGACGTCACTCCCTCAGCGGCGACGTCCACATCATTAGGAGCTGCTGTTGCTTTGGCTCTCACTCGCGCTGCTGCTCTGCTCTTGATATCGGTCCCCTGCCTGGTCTGCTCTAGCTATTGCTCTTGCTCTTGCTCTTGCTCACGCTACTGCTCTCGCTCTTGCTCTTGCTTGCGATGCTGCGCTGATTTAGCTACACTTCATTCGACTGAATCGACTTTTGGGTCATTCAGTTTTCAAGGGGTGGGGGAGGGTGGCCCGCTGGAGTTAAGGAAGAACCAGCCGCAGCGGGGAGGGGGGCTCGCCGGAGAGGTACCCCACTATCTATCTTCGGGTTCAGGGTGGGGGCGGTGGTCGCCGGCGGTGGTGGGGCGGTGGTGTGGGGAAAAAGCGGGATGGCCGGGGCGGCGGCGGACCGATGGTGGGGAGTGTTTTTGGGGTAGGCGGGGCGGCGCAGCGCCGGCCGTGGGCGGCGGGGGGCGGCTGTTTAGCCGGTGGTGGCTGGCGGCTCACGGGGTGAAGGTTGAAGATGGACTGCAGGCCGTTGATTTCGTATCCAACGGCTGCAAAATCAACTGACCAGAGATGAAAAAGTCAGTCGACTGACGTGTAGCCTCACCTCTAGTGCGTTCAGTTTCGACAATAAAATTCAGTTTTGACAACAAAATTCAGTTTCGACACTTAAGTTCAGTGTCGATAGTTAAATTCAGTTTCGACAGTTAAGTTCAGAGATGAGCGGCTGATGTATTTTAGATCTAGCACTTTGTGGTTATGTATTTTACGTCATCTATTGGAGATGCTTAGAATTCCACTCAGGTTAACGTTGTCTCTCTGGTCCCGCTTCAGCCTTGGCGTCATACAACTCACCGGAGCTGCTCCAACGACGAAACCCTCCATCACAGCGGAGCAGTACCTCGGGCTCCATCTCCAGACGCCTAAGATCTTCTTCCCCTCCCCCGATAGCCAAGTCAGCCGGAGCATCCTCACCGGCCAACCCAATCACGCTGAGTTCGACATGGCTTCGCCAAAGAGGTTGTACACTTGTTGCATCTCTTTTTTTAATCTACATGTTATATATATTGTCCACTGAGCACACGTAGTAATGTGAAATATGATTATTTTATCCTACTATATGACAAGCAGTGAGGTACCAGGCAACTTAGCTATCCGTGATGGATGCTACATCTTGAGCTTGCGTTGTTTTTTCCCGAAGAGGAGAGGGTGATGCAGCAAAGTGTAGCGTAAGTATTTCCCTCAATTTTGAGAACCAAGGTATCAATCCAGTAGGAGGCTCCTCAAAAGTCCCACGCACCTACACAAACAAACTGAGAACTCGCAACCAACACAATAAAGGGGTTGTCAATCCCTTCACGGCCACTTGCGAAAGTGAGATCTAACCAAGATAGTATGATAAGATAAATATATTTTTGGTATTTTATAATATAGATGCAAAAAGTAAAGATGCAAATAAAGGTAGATTGAAAGCAAATATGATAAGAGATAGACCCGGGGGCCATAGGTTTCACTAGAGGCTTCTCTCAAGATAGCATAAGTATTACGGTGGGTGAACAAATTACTGTCGAGCAATTGATAGAAAAGCGCATAGTTATGAGATTATCTAGGCATGATCATGTATATAGGCATCACGTCCATAACAAGTAGACCGACTCCTGCCTGCATCTACAACTATTACTCCACACATCGACCGACTCATGCCTGCATCTAGAGTATTAAGTTCATAAGAACAAAGTAACACATTAAGCAAGATGACATGATGTAGAGGGATAAATTCATGCAATATGATATAAAACCCATCTTGTTATCCTCGATGGCAACAATACAATACGTGCCTTGCAACCCTTTACATCCTTTGGTAAGGACACCGCAAGATTGAACCCAAAGCTAAGCACTTCTCCCATGGCAAGAAAGACCAATCTAGTAGGCCAAACCTAACTGATAATTCGAAGAGACTTGCAAAGGTAACTCAATCATACATAAAAGAATTCAAAGAAGATTCAAATATTATTCATAGATAAACTTGATCATAAACCCACAATTCATCGGATCTCGACAAACACACACAAAAAGAGTTTACATCGAATAGATCTCCACGAGAGGGGGAGAACATTGTATTGAGATCCAAAAGAGAGAAGAAGCCATCTAGCTAATAACTATGGACCCGTGGGTCTGTGGTAAACTACTCACAACTCATCGGAGGGGCAAGGATGTTGATGTAGAAGCCCTCCGTGGTCGATTCCCCCCTCCAGAGTCTTGTGAAAGGCTCAAGATGAGATCTCGCGGATCTGAAGGTTACTGCGGTGGAAATTGTGTTTCGTGGTGCTCTGGATGTTTTGAGTGCGTGGGTATATATAGGAGGAAGAAGTACGTCGGTGGCCGCCCAAGGGGCCCACGAGACAGGGGGCGTGCCCTACAGGGGGGCGCGTCCCCCTATCTCGTGGGGCCCTCGGAAGCTTCTTGACTTGCACTCCAAGCTCTCCGGATCACGTTCGTTCAAAAGCACGCTCCCGAAGGTTTCATTCCGTTTAGACTCCGTTTGATATTCCTTTTCTTCGAAATACTGAAATAGGCAAAAAACAACAATATGGGCTGGGCCTCCGGTTAGTAGGTTAGTCCCAAAAATGATATAAATGTGTAAAATAAAGCCCATAAACATCCAAAAGGGGGTAATATAATAGCATGGAACAATCAAAAATTATAGATACGTTGGAGACGTATCAAGCATCCCCAAGCTTAATTCCTATTCGTCCCCGAGTAGGTAAATGATAAAAAGAGAATTTTTGATGTGGAATGCTACCTAGCATAATCCATAATGTAATTTTATTTATTGTGGCATGAATTTTCAGATCCAAATGATTCAAAATAAAAGTTCATATTGATAAAAGAAATAGTAACACTTTAAGCATACTAATCAAAGTAATCATGTCTTCTCAAAATAGCATGGCAAAAGAAAGTTCATCCCTACAAAATCATATAGTTAGGCTATGCTTCATTTTTGTCACACAAAGATGTTCCCAACTTCTATACCCCCGATGACAAGCCAAGCAATTGTTTCATACTTAAATAATCTCAAACTTTTTCAACCTTCACGCAATACATGAGCATGAGCCATGGACATAGCACTATGGGTGGAATAGAATATGATGATGGGGATTGTGTGGAGAAGACAAAAAAGGATAAAGTCTCACATTGATGAGGATAATCAACGGGCTATGGAGATGCCCATCAATTGATGTCAACATGAGGAGTAGGGATTGCCATGAGCTATAAATGAATGCTCAACAAAAGAAAACTAGTGGGTGTGCATCCAACTTGCTTGCTCACGAAGACCTAGGGCATTTGAGGAAGCCCATCGTAGGAATATACAAGCCAAGTTCTATAATGAAAAATTCCCACTATTATGAAAAAGACAACTATGAGACTCACTATATGAAAAACACGGTGCTACTTTGAAGCACAATATATGAGACTCACTACATGAAGAACAAGGTGCTACTTTGAAGCACAAGTGTGGAAAAAGATATAGTAACATTGCCCTTTTTATTTATTTATTTTCTTTCTTTTTTTCTTTTTTTCTTTTGGGCCTTTCTTTTTTTTCTTTTGGCCTTTCTTCTTCTTTTTCTTTGGGCAATGCTCTAATAATGATGATGATCACACTTCTATTGATTACAACATAAGAATTACAACTCGAAACTAGAACAAGATATGACTCTATATGAATGCCTCCGTGATGTATCGATGGTGCAATGAATCAAGAGTGACATGTATGAAAAATAATGCTTGGTGGCTTTGCCACAAATACGATGTCAACTACATGATCATGCAATGGCAATATGACAAAAGTAAAGTATGTCATGAAGATGATGAACGGAGCGGTGGAAAGTTGCATGGCAATATATCTCGGAATGGCTATGGAAATGCCATAATAGGTAGGTGTGGTGGCTGTTTTGAGGAAGATATAGGGAGGTTTATGTGTGATAGAGCGTATCGTATCACGGGGTTTGGATGCACCGGTGAAGTTTGCACCAACTCTCAAGGTGAGAAAGGGCAATGCACGGTACCGAAGAGGCTAGCAAATGTGGAAAGGTAAAAGTGTGTATAATCCATGGACTCAACATTAGTCAAAAGAACTCATATACTTATTGCAAAAATTTAGAAGTCATCAAAAATCAAGTACTACGCGCATGCTCCTAGGGGGATAGATTGGTAGGAAATGACCATCGCTCGTCCCCGACCACCACTCATAAGGATGCACAAGCCAGGTACACTTCATGTTTCAAATTTGTTACACAACTTTAACCATACGTGCATGCTACGGGATTTGCTAACTTCAACACAAGCATTCTTTAAATTCATAATCACCCAACTAGCATGACTTTAATATCACAACCTCCATATCTCAAAACAATTATTAAGTATCAAGTTGATCATAGCATCCAATTGACTTCATATGATAGTTTTTATTATACCCAACTTGGATGCTCATCATTCTAGGACCAACTTTAAGATAATAGAAAATACCATGCTGTTCTAAAAGACTCTCAAAATAATATAAGTGAAGCATGAGAGACTAGCAATTTCTTCAAAATTAAGACACCACCGTGCACTAAAAATTATAAGTGAAGCACTAGAGCAAAAACTATCAAGGTCAAAAGATATAAGTGAAGCACAAAGAGTATTCTAGCAAATTCTAATCAAATAGGCTTCTCCCAAAAGGTGTGTACAGCAAGGATGATTGTGGTAAACTAAAAAGCAAAGACTAATATAATACACGACGCTCCAAGCAAAACATATATCATGTAGCGGATAAAAATATAGCTCCAAGTAAAGTTACCAATGAACAAAGACGAAAGAGGAGATGCCTTCCCGGGGCATCCCCAAGCTTAGGATTTTCGCTATTCTTGAATATCTTGGGGGTTCCATGGGCATCCCCAAGCTTAGGCTCTTGCCACCCTTTATTCCATAGTCCATGAAAGCTTTACCCAAAACTTGAAAACTTCACAACACAAAACTCAACAGGAAATCTTATAAGCTCCGTTAGTGAAAGAAAACAAAACCACCACATAAGGTACTGCAATGAACTCATTCTTTATTTAATTTGGTGTTAAACCTACTGTATTCCAACTTTATTATGGTTCATAGACTGAATTACTAGCCATAGATGCATTGAAATAAGCAAACAACACATGAAAACAGAATCTGTCAAAAACTGAACAGCCTGTAGCAATATGTAACTAACGCAAACTTATGGAACTCTAAAAATCCTACCAAAATAGGATGTCCTGGAAAATTTGTTTATTGAACAGAATCAAAAAGAATGTCGGGGGTTGGATGCGACATATGCCAACGGGTGGCTTATCATGGTGGGGGCGAGTAGAACGTCGCCGATGCACAGAAACAGGATGAGGCGAACATGCACGCCGTGAATCTTACCCGGCTTGGGGCTCTCAGGAGATAACACCTCTTGCTGCTCTGCGGGGTCTCCGCATGATCACTATGGGGTGCTAGTACAACGGTGCTCCTCGAGCTGTTTGGGGGCGGGGAGGAGCAAGGCTAGCTCTTTCCCTCACGCTATGTGTCTAAAACCTATCGGGGCGAACCACATGCATGGGTGCCCGGGGGTTTATATAGGCCTACCCGGGGTACAATGGTAATCCGACTGGCGTGGCCCCGATCGTCGATCTCTCTTGCAGCCGTCCTCCTGCTGCTTACGGGGCCCGCCGATTGGCGGGCCCATGAGACAGCGTAACACTTGTCTGATACTCGATGACGCAGTTTGGTCATGGGGTCGTGGGAACAGTGCCGCCGTCTATCGGCGATCACTGCCGCCACTCCCGTCAATCTGGTTTATGGCTCGTGGGGCCTGGCGAGGCGGCCGACTCTGGGAGGCCGACTCCGCAGGCCGTCTTGAACTCTCCGGCCGTCTTCTTCTATCTCAGCGGCGGGGGGCCGGCGATCTCGGGCGTCTGGCGCGCCGCCGTCGTGGGCACAGTGCCTTGTGCACTGTGGCTGAGGTTAAGGGAGGCATGGCAACAGTGCTGCGCCTCACCAAAGATCTCCTGGCGACGCGGCTCACTGTAGCCATGCCTTCCTCCCGTGGGTCCGAGGGGACAGCCTCGATGGGGCTGTGCCCCGCATCGGTCTTCGTGCAAGGTCGCGGGCCGACTCTCATAGTCGGCCCCTTGAGAGGTCGCAAGCCCGGAGTCGGCTTGTTTCAGAGTCGCCAGCTGGGGACTCTGCTTCTTCGAAGGTCGTCGGCTGGGACTCGGCCCTCTCGAGGGTCGCATGCGGAGACTCAGCCTTCTCGTAGGTCGCCAGCTGGGACTCGGCTGAGGGGCGCGGCCTGCCCCGATGTCTTGAAAGATCTTGGGTCCTGGGTCAGCCTACCCATGGCCCATTACTCCGACAGTAGTCCCCGAAGCTGGCGAAGCCCGGCGGGCGCCGCCTCGTGGGGCTTCGGCAGTTTCAGTCTCTGCGGAGCCGACTCTGATATTCGGCTGCTGCGTCTTTGGGCTGCCTCGCTGGAGTCGGCCTGGCCTCGTGAGGAGCCGCCGCTCGCAAGTCGTGGCGGGAATCCGGCGGCGTATCGGCTACGCTTCCCTGCCACCTATGAGACGGTCCTACCGCGTGACGCCACGTGGAGGCGATAGCCTGCCTGCCTGTAGCGTGGCGGGGCGGACGCGCCGCGGTGGGGCCCGCCATTACCGCGCCTCGGCTCCCGAGCGGATCCGCTGCGGCCGAGGGCGGTTGGCATCCCCACGTGGTTACTGCGGTCAGTAACTTCGTGGGGGGTTAATCGTGGGGCGTCGTGGGGTCGTGGGCGCACTTAATCCCCACGTCGCCCCCTCGGCTTCTCAGCCCGCCGGGCTATAAATAGGCAGAGGGGGAGCGGCGGCATAGCACGCGCACTCCCTCCCCCGCTCTCTTGCCTTTCTTCCTCCTTCGCCCCGCTCCGTCGCTTTCTTCCTCACCGACGATGAGCTCTTCCTCCGCCGCGCCTCCCGTCTCACGCTCCGGCGAATGGGATGGCTCGGACGTGGATGCGGAGGACATCGAGTTCCTTCGCCCGAACCCGCCGCCTCCCAAGCCTTGGATTTGGTGCAAACCCGCCCAGCGCCGGGAGAGATCCGCCCGAGCGGCGGCGGCGGCGGGTGATCTTCGCTCACATCTTATGCGAGGATGGGGCTCGGCGGCGGGTTCCTCCGCTCGTTCCTCGAGTTGTATAGCTTGCAGCCGCACACCTCACCCCAATGCGGTGGTGCTCCTCTCCGCCGCCACCACATGCGAGGTTACATCGGCGTTCTCCCCACCCTCGAGCTGTGGGGAGTTCTTCTCTTGGCTCGGCACTCGGGCTGCGGCACGCCGGCGCATGATCTTGCACACCTACATCGCGACGCGGCGCACGACGGCCGACAACCCCTTTCCGCCCATCCCGCTGGTGAAGTCGGTGAAGATGTGGCAGAAGACGTACTTCTACGTGAAGAACATCGCCACCGACGGCGACTAGGTCAACTTGCCGCCCTTCGACCCCGAGCCGCTGACTGGCCGGCCGCCTAGCTGGTCCCATCGGTCGAAGTCGCTTTCGCCCTCCGAAGTCAGCGCCGTGGCGCGAATCCGAGTCATGACGCAGTCGGAGGGGCTCATCGCCTCCGATCTCCTGGCCGCCTTCGTGGCGCGCGGGTACTTCGCTCAAGGGCGGCCCCACCTCATCTCGCCAGATGAGCGGCCGACACGATCAAGCGGCTGTGCACCAAGGACATGCCGCGTGGAGAAGTGGCGAACATGGGGAACCTCATCGCCATACTTTGCAAGTTCACCGACGAGTGGCGATTCGGCAAGGCGTATTCACGTGACAACCCCCGCGATGGTAAGTTGTTTCCGTCATCAGCCGATCTCGCTTGTCTCGCCTTGAACTCGATCTTGTTGGCATCTTTGAGCAAAATCCTCTCACGGCGCCCGCTCTTTGGCGCCTTTGAGAGAGCAGCGTAGTACGTCCCGACCGCGAGGTTAGCGACATCGGCGACCCGACTTGGGGCAGCAAGGCTGAGGCCGACACCGGCGGCGGCGGAGAGGAAGAAGATGGCGACCTCGAACCGTCGGCGACCTTCGCCGATCGCCCGGCGACATCGGCGGAAGTCATCCAGCGCCGCCAACCAAGAGCCGCCCCCCAACCAGGCGGCGCAAAAAGCGTCACGCCGGGCGAGTGCGCCCGCGGCAGGTCAAAAAACCTGTGGGATCCGCCATGCGACCAAGCGGGAAGAGGCGGCCGCGAAGGCCAACCGCTTCCGGAAGGAAGTGAAAAGGCCGCCACTTGTTTCTTCGTAAGTCTCTTACCCTTTGTTTCTTTTCTGACTTTGCTTGAATCTTTCTGATCTCCCCCCCCTTCCTTCTCCAGCGCCCCCCTTTCCCTTGAGAGAGCCGCCGTGCCCTCCGTCATGGGGTCGGGGGCGACGTCCGCCAATACGCGGCGGGTTGATCCCGCCACCGACCTCCGAGAGGCGACGGCACGGAACGCGCGGGAGAAGCGTGAGGAGGAGGAGGCCGACCGCCTGGAGAAGGCGCAGGCCGAGAAGGCGGCCGCCAATGCCCAACGGCATCTGGAGGAGGCCGTGGCGAAGCGGGACGCTGAGGAGGCCGTTCATCACCGAGCGGCGATGCTCGTTCCTCCGCTGTCGTCAGCGCCACCGCCCCCCGAGTTCACGGGGCAGACCGGAGAGGTCGGCACCGCAGACCCTCTCGCGGAGGCTGGTGGCGACGCCTCGGGCTCGGACACCCACGCGCCGCCTCCGCCACCTCCGCCGCCTCCGTCTTGAGCCGCCACGGCAAGCAGCCGTGGACCCGCGAGATCCGCCGACTGCGAGCGATGCCGACAGCAGCTGCTTCTCCAGTCGCCGTGCGACACGCCGCCCGGTCGAGGGCGAGTTCAGCGCCCTTGGCTTCGGAAGGCGACGTCGCCCGGCATGGCGAACCTCGATGCCGAGGCCTCGATTGCGCGCCCACCGGCTGGAGTGCGCGAAAGCGGCACCGCCCGCTGAACCATGCGCTTACGGGCGTTCGGTCCAAGTTGCGCAAAGAAAGCGGCCCTCAACTTTACACCAAGGCGCGTCGGCCTGCGGTCTCCGTCCGGTATGCCGTTTTCCTTTTTCGGTCTCTTGTCTTTTTACGTGAGGCGCCAGCCAGCACCCACTGAGTGTAATCCCGAGTTGGTCGGCTCTTTGGCGGCGGCTCGGAACTCCTTCTAGCGAGCTCGAAGGCTGACTTTGCTTTGCGGCCTTGCGAGTACCACAACCTTCAGCGCTACTGCCTTCAACATAGCGTTGAGGAGCTGAGGAAGCGGACCGCCCGATCTGGCGGAAAGTCGAGTGAGCCGATTCTTCCTTCTTGGCGAGCGCGCTGGCGCACCAGCGGCTGTAATCCTCGAGATGCGGGCGGCTGGCGGCGGTCGGGCGGATCTCCGGCGACCTTCCTTGTTGACGATGCTTTGTCTTTCTTTGAGCTTCAGGCGCCAATGCCGCCCTTCAAGAGCAGCTGGGCGAGGCCAATACCGCCCGTCGCACTAAGGAGGAGGAGTGCGACAAGCTCGTTCGAGAGCGCGACCTTCTGGCGACGCAGCTGGCCGAGCAGAAGGACCTGCTTCGGAAAGCGCAGGAGGACGCCAAGTCGCGGGAAGAGGCCCTCCTAGCGAGTTCGCGATGGGCGGGCCGCTGGACCGGCCGTGGCGATCGCTGACCTCCGGCTATCACGAGCTCGAGGACATCGTCGATGGTAACTCCTGGCTTCTCTTCTTTGGTTTTTCGACTCTGTGTTGGACTGTCTTCTAGTTTTCCTAACTGTCTCCTTTTCTTGTCTTTGGCAGACTTCTTTCCTGGCCACTCGCAGGCCGTCCCTCTGGCCATCGAGGCGGATCGGGAGGAGGGGCGCGGGCGGTGATCGCCGCCAACGCCCCCCGAACCATTGACGAGCAGCTCTTGAGCATCGGGGCTCGCCTTCGTCCTGCTCACCGTTTGATGCGTCGTCTTCAACGCGCCGGCGCCCAAGTTGTTGCCGCCCTCGGCGGAGGTGCCGGCTCTTCGCACCGCCAAATCGAGCGGCCGGCCGGCCGGAGGTCGCCGTCGGTCGCTTGAAGCTTGGAGGCTCCTCGGCCCGTCTTGGAACACGCCGGGCCCTGAGTTAAATCAAGGGTGGTACCACAGGCTGGACTGGACCGCTGGCAGCGTTCGGTCGAGGCCCGAGCCGAGTTAGGGGCGTGGAAGGCGCCCTTGTCGGCCTTGGCGGCGGCATCGCCGAGTACACGGACACCAGTGTCTTTGTGCCCGAGCGGACCGCCCGGCGGCGAGGAGGTTTCGCCCGAGTGGTTCGGGATGCACCCAGGGTACGAGGAGGACTCGGCGGAGGTAATTGGCTCCAGCACCGAAGGGGAGGGTGAGTCGGAGGACGGAGGCGAGGAAGAGGCGCCAGAACACGAAGCAGGCGGCCAGCCTCAGCCTGATCGCGCCTCCAGCAACGAGCCTCGAAGGGATCAGGCGACCGTCGCTGAAGGCGACCAAGCCGAGACCGCCCAGCCGACTGCCCCGACGTCGGACACCGCCGCTGCCTCCGGCCCTCCGGCTCCGGAGGCCGCCCCTTAGAGTGCATCAGCCTTACCTGTCTCTTTTGTTCTTTTAAGAATTTGTCAGTTGCGAACAATTCCACCCGCGGGGTGTATTCGGCCAAGGGCCTTATGTAAATATTTATCAAATTTCCGCCTTTCCTTGCTTTGGCTCTTTAGACTTTTTCCCTTTGCCGCCTTCCTTCGTTTGCCGCCTTGCCAACTGGGCAGCCGCTCTGCGGACTGCCGCTGGGTCAAGCGCTCAGCTACCTTAGGAGGCAAGTACTTAGTCGTTTTAGAATGCCGTAGCAAGTTTGGCTGGAGATCGACAGGCCGACTCTCGAAAGTCGGTCGTCCTTGATAAAGGTTGAAACCATGAGCCGACTGCTTTCATGAGTCGGCTCGATGAAAGCGGGAGCGGCTTGGGCTATCGTAGCTCTTAAGTCCTTAGCCGTTTTTCATGTGTCGCCGCTCTTTCTATCCCCGTTTACCGGCGATCGCTCTGCGAGCTGCGGCTTCTGTAGAGAGACGACTTTGGCGCAACACATTACTTGTCGACCTCGAGGAGCATTTCATAGCACAAAGGCGGCGAGTCCCGGGCGACTAGTCGGACCGGTGCGAGCGGTATGATAAAAAGGAGGAAGCACTTGGAGGCGAGATCCATATCATACAGATAATCAAAAAGGCAGTCCCGAGCTCGTCTCGAAGGCCTAAGGTCTTAGTACTTAATACAAAAAAGGGGGTAGCGTGATACATATCAAGCATCAATCGTAAAATCTTGAAGAAGATTTGCGTTCCACGGCGCTCTGTTTCCTTGCAGTCGTCTCTCTTGCGTCTTTCGAGGCTTACGGCGTCGATCAAGTAGTAGGCGTCGTTCCCTAGCACCTTGCTGATGATGAAGGGACCCTCCCAAGGCGCCGACAACTTGTGCTGGCCGGCTGTTCTCTGAATCAGCGGGAGCACAAGGTCGCCCTCTTGGAATGATCTTGGCTTGACCTTGCGGTTGTAGTATCGCCGCAGACTCTGCTGGTAGATGCTGGACCGACTGAGTGCCAACAGCCGGCCCTCTTCCAGCAGGTCGAAAGCCGTCTTGGCGTGCTTCTTTAGCCTCCTCTCCGGTGTACATAGAGACTCGCGGAGAGTCGAATTGTATATCCGTCGGGATGACGGCTTCGGCACCGTAGACGAGGAAGAACGGCGTGAAGCCGGTTGATCTGTTCGGTGTTGTGCGCAGACTCCAGAGGATGGCAGACAGCTCTTCTACCCAACAGCCGGCCGAGCGCTCGAGTGGTTCGACCAATCGAGGCTTGATGCCGACAGATGAGCCGTTGGCTCGTTCCACTGGCCGTTTGATCGCGGATGGGCAACGGGCGCTAAGTCGATCGGATGCCTGCGTCGGCGCAAAACGAGCCAAAGCGCCTTTGGCGAAATTGGTCTTGTTATGCGTGATGATGCTATGCGGTATGCCATACCGCACCGTGATGTCGACAATGAAGGTCCTTCTTTGTGGGCCCGTTTAATTTCTTGATGGGCTTTGCTTCTACCCACTTGGTGAACTTGTCCACTGCGACGAGCAAATGAGTCGAACGCCTCGGGCCGTCTTGAAAGGTCCCACCATGTCCAGGCCCCAAAGCTGCGAAGGGCCAGCGATTGGGATTGTCTTGATCTGAAGCCGGTGAAGGGGCTTGGAGCGGAACACCGCACACCTTGCACTTCTTGACTAGTTCTTTAGCTTCTTCGGGCGTCGGCCAAAAGAAACCGTCTTAGAAGGCTTTGGCCACGGCGCCCTCGAGGCCGCATGGTGACCACACTGCATACGATGGATGTCTTTGAGGATCGCTTGGCCTTGCTCTGATTCTACGCAGCGCTGGTGGACTCCAGTGACACTGCGTCTGACTAACTCTCTGTTAACTATGGTGTAGGCTGCCGCTCGGCGTTGTACTTGCCGCGCCAGAGTCTCATCTGCAGGCAATTCTTTGTTGACTAGGAACTTGAGGATGGGCTGCGCCCATGAAGGTGCTGCTATCTCTTCGACTGCCAACACAGCGACTTGGACAAGGGTGGCTGGGCTGGGAGGCGGCGGGTTGGACTCTGCTGCCGCTTGCTGAATTGGGGGAATCTCTAGGCTGACTGGCGCAGTCCCCGGCCGAGGTGCAGCCCGGGCCGATCGCGCAGATCCCGGCCGATCGGCGCATCCCGGGCGATCGCCAGCGCAGATCCCGGCCGAGCGGGCGCGATCCCAGGCTGACTGTGGCTTTCTTGGGGCCACTTGCTGAGGTCTTGGAGTCGGATCCGACTATCTCAGGGAGCCGGCAGGAAAATGGAGTCGGATTCGGTGAAGGCTTGATAGGCGGCGAGGAGG
This sequence comes from Aegilops speltoides, assembly GCA_021437245.1. NCBI lineage: Eukaryota > Viridiplantae > Streptophyta > Magnoliopsida > Poales > Poaceae > Aegilops > Aegilops speltoides. The sequence goes on from CM038143.1 coordinate 389,049,132, forward strand.
CGCCAAGGGCGACGCCGAAAGGTATCGCTGGCGAGTGGAGCCGACTTCGCGCCAATGCATCTGCTTGATCGTTGTCGTTTCTTGATGCGTGGAGGAATTCGCATCCTTCAAAATATCCGCTGAGTTGCTGCACCAAGCGGTAGCTTGCCATGTTTGCGTCCTTGGCGTCGATCGCGGATGATTCTTTGAACCACCAAGTCGGATCGCCATAGCAGGATCCGGCGAATGCCGAGTTCTTTGGCAAGCCGGAGCCCGTGGATGAGCGCTTCATATTCGGCGACGTTGTTGGAGGCGGCAAAGTGGATTTGCAGCACGTATTTGAGCTTGTCGCTTTTAGGGGAGGTGAGGGCGGCGCGGCTCCAAGGCGGGCGCATCTTGGAGCCGTCAGTCGATCGCCAATGAGTAGAGTCGGTATGAGCGGCAAGTATTGAGTCTCGGCCCGGTCGGCGAGGAAGTCGGCTAGCGCTGCGACTTGATGGCGGTCGCGAGTTGGTAGTAGATGGTGTAGGGAGCGGATCGATAGCCCACTTGGCCACTCGGCCGAAGCATCTCGACTTCCGATGATCTCGGCGAGTGGGGCGGTGCAGACCACGGTGATAGGATGCTCTTGAAAGTAGGGCTTCAGCTTCTTGGCGGCAAAATGCACGCCATAGCACATCTTCTGGTAGTGAGGGTAGTTCTGCTTGGAGGTCGACAATACCTCGCTCAAGTAATATACTGGTCTCTGGACCGGGAGCGCCTTGCCTTCCTCCTTGCGCTCGACTACAATAACTGTGCTGACTACCCGGCTGGTGGCGGCGATGTATAAGAGCATGGGCTCCTTGGGAGTCGGAGCCGCCAACACAGGGGGAGTCGTCAGCATCTTCTTCAGTTGGAGAAATGCCTCATTTGCCTTGTGGTTCCACTCAAAAAAAGTGGTCTTCTTCATCAATTGATACAACGGCAGAGCTTTCTCGCCCAGCCGACTGATGAATCGGCTTATTGAAGCTAAGCAGCCGGTGAACTTCTGCACATCCAACAGTCGGCTGGGTACCTCCATCCTCTCAATGGCCTTGATCTTCACAGGGTTGCACTCTATGCCGCGTTCGGAGACCAGAAAACCAAGGAGCTGGCCGGCTGGGACTCCGAACACGCATTTCTCTGGGTTGAGCTTGATCTGGAATCGACGCAGATTCTCAAAGGTCTCTTTGAGATCCTCTAGCAGCGTCCCACGCTTCTCTGTCTTTACCACCACATCATCTACATAAACATGGGCATTCCTGCCGAGTTGCTTGAGGAGGCATTTCTGCATGCACCGCTGAAAGGTGGCGCCGGCATTCCTCAAGCCGAACGTCATCGTCAGGTAGCAGAAGGCTCCAAACGGCGTGATGAATGCGGTCTTCAGTCTGTCTGCTGGATTCAGCTTGATCTGGTGATACCCTGAGTACGCATCCAAGAAGCTCAACAGCTCGCATCCGGCTGTGGAGTCTATCACCTGATCGATCCTTGGCAGAGCAAACGGACCCTTCGGGCAGGCTTTGTTGAGGCTGGTGTAGTCGATGCACATCCGCCACTGCTTGTTCTTCTTCAGTACCAGTACGGGGTTGGCCAACCATTCCGGAAAAAACACCTCCATGATGAAGCCGGCTGCCAGGAGCCGGGCTATCTCTTCTCCGACTACTCTTCTTTTCTCTTCTGACAGGCGGCGCAAAGGCTGCCTGACGGGCTTCACATCCGGCCTGACATGTAGCTTGTGCTCGGCGAATTCCGTCGGTACACCTGGCATGTCCTTGGGGGACAACGCGAAGATGTCCCAATTCTCACGGAGGAAATCGACGAGCTCGCCTTCCTATTTGCTGTCGAGGCCCGTGCCCATGACAGTGTACCTCTCTGGGTGTTCCGGGTCCAAGGGTATCTTCTTGGTTTCTTTAGCCAGCTTGAATGTCCTTCTGCCTCCGACTCCTTGGGGTCGGGCGACATCTCCGGCTGCTTCCCAGCCATCGCCACGACGCGATCAAGGAGCCGCTTCTCGGCTGCGATCACCAAAGACTCGGCCAGCCGACTGCTCTCGGCCGCACAGGCGGACGACTTCTTGTAGTCGCCGGCAACGGTCAGGATCCCCTTGGAGGTCGGCATCTTCATCTTGAGGTAGGCGTAGTGGGGAACCGCCATGAATTTGGCCAGAGCAGGCCGACCTAGCAGCGCGTGGTACGGGCTCTCCAAATCCACCACCTCGAACCAGATTGGCTCTCGGCGGAAGTGATCTTTGTCTCCGAAGAGGACGTCTATCAGGATCTTGCCAATCGGCGAACAGGAGAGGCCGGGTACGATTCCATGGAACACGGTGCGGCTGCTCTGCAGCTGCCTCCGCCTGATTCCGAGCTTCTCCATGGTGTCCTTGTACAGGATGTTTATGCTGCTGCCTCCGTCTATCAGGACCCGCGAGAAACGGGCGGCCCGCCTATCCGTGGCCAAGGTTGCTCCAAGAACCAAGGCATAAGAGCACGGGCTCGGCATCACCTCTGGGTGATCTGCCCGACTCCAGCTGATAGGCTTCTCGGACCAATGCATGAACTCAGGAGCTTCTGCTGCCACTGCGTTGACTTCTTCTTCTTTGTTGGCGCTTTCTTCGCCGATCATCTGCCAGGCCGGTGAACACTCGTATGCTCCATGCTCCTCTGGGAAACTTCGTCTTGGACGCGCCCGATGGCGAGCCGCCCGACTCTGCGGGCGGCGGCGGCGGCGGCCTGCGCAGCGGCGGAGGGCGAGGCCGTCTCCTTGGCGATCTGACGAGCCAGTGGCACTTTCGGTGGTGTGGTTTGGCGGCTTTGCGCGCTGTGAAACTTGCAAGGACCATCGAGTCTGCTCATAAGAAAAGCCGGCAACCAATTGGACTTGCCGCCCTTACGCCGCTTGGCGGAGGCTGCCCTCTGTTCTTGATCTTCTCTCTGCGACCGCCGATTGTTGGAAGTCGGCTGCGGGGCTTTGCGCTTGTTGTCGTTCTGTTGCTGCCGTCATTTGGCGTCTCGGCCCGGCGTTCAGGGCCCTGAGAGTCACCTTGCCAGCCGCGTTGACTTGGTTTCCGTCTTCATAGAGGAGTCGGCCGTGGCGTGCTTATGCGCTATGATTAGCGGTTAAATCGAGGTTTCGGGCTCGTCGCGGAGGAGCTTGTGCTTGAGGAGGTGCCCTCTCGGCACCCGGCCGTAAAATACTCGATGGCCTGCACCTCGTGCGCGCCTCGCGGGAGTTTGAGTTAAGCTAGCGTGTGAGATAGTCGTCGTCGATTCTTGAGGCCTTGGGCGCTGGGAGAGTGGCGGCTTGGGAGGTCGCTTATGCGTCTTTGGTGAAGTTGCCAATGAAGGCTTCAGTGAAGTCGACCCAGCTGTTGATCTTTGCGGGGCTTGAGGCTGTTCAACCTGGTCGGGCCGTGCCACAGGAGCATGAGGAACATACTTTCTGGCGACTCGCTTGTTGCCATTGGCGATGTTGACGGCTGTGGAGTAGTCTATCAGCCAATCCTCCGGCTTCACAGAGCCGGTGTACTTGGGCGTATCTCGAGGGAGCGTGAACCCCTTGGGGAAGGGCTCGTCTCTGATGCGGGGCCCGAAGCAAGGCGAACCCAGCTCGTCTTCTTCTTCTAACGCCAGGGATCTGTGGAGTCGGTCGATCCGGTGGCGGGCATCGTTCTCTCCGACTCCCTCCCGGCGGCCAAGGCGATCTCCGAGAGTCGGATTCTCAACAGGCGGCGGAGAGACTCGTCGTTCTCTTCGGGGCGGGGGAGGCATATAATCATCTCGCCGCTCCACTGCTCTAGGGCGGCCATCTTGGTCGCGCTCGATGGAGATGCGAGTCCGGCTGTGGCTCGCAGCCGGCTCCTTCTCTCTCCTCCCGCGGACTCCGCCACGGGCGTCCGGGAGGTCGCGCTTTGATCTCGGCGAGGGTAAGTCATCATTCTTCATTGCTGCTGGCGTCGGTAGCGCCGCCTGCCGCGTTTTGCGCAGCAACCGCGTCGAGGAGCTGCTGGACTCGCTCCGTCATTACGCGACGCTCTTCGCCTTCGAGGTTCCTTAGCTCTTCGGTCGCCGCTTAGGCGGCGCGGATGTTCTCCGCAGGGGTGGCGTACACGGGGCGCATTGCTCCGAATAGGTCGGCGATAGCGCGCGCTCTCCGGACCACACGAGACGGCTCGGCGGTCGGAGCCGGGCGAGCCGCCCACAAAGACGGTCCATCTCGCGTTGATATGCTTCGGACAAGCGTCTCATGCTTGCCAACTTCTTGGCGCCTTCAATGATCTGGCGGCGCTCTTCAACATCTCTGCGTCCGCGTCCTCTGGGAGGCGCGGACAGGTCTCGAGGCGCGCAGCGGCGGGTCTGGGCGTTTTCGCGGAGTGCTCGCCGTGGCGATGACGAGCACCTCCGTGGCGACACTTCCGTCGCTCTCCTCGTCTGAGCGGCTCGTCGTAAACCACCACGTTAGTGGGGAAGGTATCAGCGATCTTGGCGTCGGAGTCGACCAGCATCGGGTCGGAGGAGTTTACGGACTCCAAGTCTCGGCGGGCTCGCGGCGACTTGAAGTTGGTCGAGAGGCCAGCGGGAAGGTTCTCGGGGCCACCCGCGCTGCGCTTCGGCACGGGTTCGTCGGAGCGCACCTCGCCCGATGAGTTGGCGAGCCGCTTCGCCGCATGGCGGCGCGGCGCCCGCCAAGATCGTCGATCTGAACTCCATCTGGCGAGCCGGGCTGGCTGCGCTTCGCCGGGAGGAAGAGGGTTCCGTCGAGCAGATCTCCGGACGGCGGTGCACCTAGCCCCACGGTGGGCGCCAAATGTCGGGGTTGGATGCGACATATGCCAACGGGTGGCTCATCATGGTGGGGCGAGTAGAGCGTCGCGGTGCACAGAAGCGGGATGAGGCGAAGACATGCACGCCGGCGAATCTTACCCAGCTTCGGGGCTCTCCGTGGAGATAACACCCCTACTGCTACTCTGCGGGGTCTCCGCATGATCACAATGGGGTGATAGTACAATGGTGCTCCTCGAGCTGTTTGGGGGCAGGGAGGAGCAAGGCTAGCTCTTTCCCCTCATGCTATGTGTCTAAAACCTATCAGGGCCGAACCCTGTGCATGGGTGCCCCGGGGGGTTTATATAGGCCTACCCCCCGGGGGTACAATGGTAATCCGACTGGGCGTGGCCCCCAGTCGTCAGTCTCTCTTGCGGCCGTCCTCCTGCCCGGCTTAAGGGCCCGCCGATGGCGGGCCTGTGACAAGCGTAACATCTTGTCGATACTCGATGACGCAGGTTTGGTCATGGGGTCATGGGAACAGTGCCGCCCGTCTGTCGGCGATCACATCCGCCACTCCCGTCAATCTGGTTTATGGCTCGTGGGGCCTGGCGGAGGCGGCCGACTGGGAGGCCGACTCCTGAGGCCGTCTTGAACTCTCCGGCCATCTTCTTCTATCTCACCGACAGGGGCCCGGCGATCTCTGGGCGTCAAGGCCCGCCGTCGTGGGCCACGGTGCCTTGTGCATTGTGGCTGAGATTAAGGAGGCATGGCAGCAACATGCTTTGCGCCTCACCGGAGATCTCTGGCGGCGCTGCTCATGTAGCCATGCCTTCCTCCCGTGGGTCCGAGGGGACAACCACGATGGGGCTGTGCCCCGCATCGGTCTTCGTGCAAGGTCGCGGGCCGACTCTCATAGTCGGCCCCTTGAGAGGTCGCAAGCCCGGAGTCGGCTTGTTTCAGAGTCGCCAGCTGGGGACTCTGCTTCTTCGAAGGTCGTCGGCTGGGACTCGGCCCTCTCGAGGGTCGCCTGCGGAACTCGGCCTTCTCGTAGGTCGCCAGCTGGGACTCGGCTGAGGGGCGCGGCCTGCCCCGATGTCTTGAAAGATCTTGGGTCCTGGGTCAGCCTACCCATGGCCCATTACTCCGACAAAGAATCAATGCAAAATCACGTCCTGTGATTTAACAAAATTATATTCGTGCGTGCAAAGTTTCTGTTTTTCAATAGAATCAAATCAACTATCATCGTAGGTTATCCTATAGGTTCTACTTGGCACAAACACTAATTAAAAGATAAAAACACATCTAAATAGAAGGTAGATGCAAGATTTATTACTAAACATGAGCAAAAGCAAAAAACAAAAAGAAAAATTGGGTTGCCTCCCAACTAGCGCTATCGTTTAACGCCCCTAGCTAGGCATAAAAGCAAAGATAGATCTAACGAGTGCCATCTTTGGCACTAAATTCATAAGTAGAACGAATGATAGATTCATAAGGTAATTTGACTTTATTTCCTGGAAAGTACTCCATGCCTTTCTTTAAGGGAAATTGGAATCTAATGTTCCCTTCCTTCATATCAATAATCGCACCAATCGTTCTAAGGAAAGGTCTACCAAGAATAATAGGGCAAGAAAGATTGCAATCTATATCAAGAACGATAAAATCGACGGGCACCAAATTTCTATTTGCAACAATAAGAACATCATTTAATCTTCCCATAGGCTTTTTAATGGTGGAATCCGCAAGGTGCAAATTTAAAGAGAAATCATCAAGATCATGGAAACCTAGAATATCACATAAAGTTTTCGGAATCGTGGAAACACTAGCACCTAAATCACACAAAGCAGAACACTCATAATCTTTAATTCTAATCTTTATAGTAGGTTCCCACTCATCATTAAGTTTTCTAGGTATAGAAACTTCCAAATTAAGTTTTTCATCATAAGATTGCATCAAGGCATCAACGATATGTTTGGTAAAAGCTTTGTTTTGACTATAAGCATGAGGAGAATTAACAACGGATTGCAACAAGGAAATACACCCTTTTAAAGAACAATTATCATAATCAAATTCCTTGAAATCCGAGATGGAAGGTTCAATATTATTGGAAGTTGAGGATTCTCCAATCTCACTTTTACCAAATTTAGCATCAAGATCTAAAGACTCCGAATTCTTGGGATGCCTTCTAGGCAAAGTTGATTCATCATCAGTCCCATAATCATCAAAATTCATATTGCAAAATATAGATCTAATCGGTACACATCAATAACTTTAAGATCCTTATCATTATTTTCATGGAAACTAGAAGAACGCGCTTTTATAAAGCTTTCTTTTTTTGCACGCAATCTAGCAGTTCTTTCCTTGCACTCGTCAATGGAAATTCTCATTACTTTGAGAGACTCATTGATATCATGCTTAGGAGAAGAAGATCCAAGTTTAAGAGAATTAACATCAAGCGAAAGTCTATCAACGTTCCTAGCCAAATCATCAACTTTTAGCAATTTTTCTTCAAGCAAAGCATTAAAATTCTTTTGAGAAATCATAAATTCTTTCACACTATTCTCAAAATCAGAGGGCATATTATTAAAATTACCATAAGAATTATTGTAGGAATTTCCAAAATTATTAGAGGGATTACTAGGGAACGATCTAGCATTAAAATTTCCTCTATACGCATTGTTTCCAAAACTATTCCTACCAACAAAATTCACATCCGTAGATTCATTATTATTCTCAATCAAGGAAGACAAAGGCATATCATTGAGATCAAGAGAAGTATTTTTAGTAGCAAACATCTTCATAATTTCATCCATCTTTCCACTCAAAACATTGATTTCTTCTATAGCATGCACTTTTTTACTAGAAGATCTTTCGGTGTGCCATTGAGAATAATTAGCCATAATATTATCAAGCAATTTTGTAGCATCTCCTAACGTGATTTCCGTAAATGTGCCTCCCGCGGTCGAATCTAAGAGATTTCTAGAAGAAAAGTTCAAACCGGCATAAAATTTTTTATGATCATCCATAAATTCAAACCATGAGTAGGGCAATTGCGAAGCATCAATTTCATTCTTTCCCAAGATTGGGCAACATGCTCATGATCAAGTTGTTTAAAATTCATAATATCGTTCCTAAGAGTAATGACCTTAGCGGGAGGAAAATAATTAGAGATAAAAGCATCTTTGCACTTGTTCCAAGAATCAATACTATTTTTAGGCAAAGACGAAAACCAAACTTAGCATGATCTCTAAGTGAAAACGGAAATAACTTCAATTTGACAATATTGTTATCCGTATATTTCTTCTTTTGCATATCACACAAATCAACAAAGTTGTTTAGATGAGTAGCGGCATCTTCGCTAGGATGGCCGGCAAATTGATCTTTCATAACAAGATTCAGCAAAGCGGTATTGATTTCACAAGACTCAACATCATTAAGAGAAGCAATCGGAGTACTGAGGAAATCATTATTATTGGTATTTGAGAAATCACACAATTTGGTATTATCTTGCGCCATGGCAACAAGTAATCCAACACACAAGCAAACAGAAAAAGGCAAGCGAAAAGAGAGGAGGAGATTGGGAAAGAGAGGGCGAATAAAGCGGCAAGGGTGAAGTGGGGAGAGGAAAGCGAGAGGCAAATGGCAAATAATGTAAGCGAGGAGATGGGTTTGTGATGGGTACTTGGTATGTCTTGACTTGAGCGAAGACCTCCCCAGCAACGGCGCCAGAAATCCTTCTTGCTACGTCTTGAGCTTGCGTTGGTTTTCCTCGAAGAGGAGAGGGTGATGCAGCAAAGTGTAGCGTAAGTATTTCCCTCAGTTTTGAGAACCAAGGTATCAATCCAGTAGGAGGCTCCTCAAAATTCCCACGCACCTACACAAACAAACTAAGAACTCGCAACCAACACAATAAAGGGGTTGTCAATCCCTTCATGGCCACTTGCGAAAGTGAGATCTAATAAAGATAGTATGATAAGATAAATATATTTTTGGTATTTTATAATATAGATGCAAAAAGAAAGATGCAAATAAAGGTAGATTGAAAGCAAATATGATAAGAGATAGACCCGGGGGCCATAGGTTTCACTAGAGGCTTCTCTCAAGATAGCATAAGTATTACGGTGGGTGAACAAATTACTGTCGAGCAATTGATAGAAAAGCGCATAGTTATGAGATTATCTAGGCATGATCATGTATATAGGCATCACGTCCATAACAAGTAGACTGACTCATGCCTGCATCTACTACTATTACTCCACACATCGACCGACTCTGCTGCATCTAGAGTATTAAGTTCATAAAACGAGTAACACATTAAGCAAGATGACATGATGTAGAGGGATAAATTCATGCAATATGATATAAAACCAATCTTGTTATCCTCGATGGCAACAATACAATCGTGCCTTGCAACCCTTTACATCCTTTGGTAAGGACACCGCAAGATTGAACCCAAAGCTAAGCACTTCTCCCATGGCAAGAAAGGCCAATCTAGTAGGCCAACCAAACTGATAATTCAAGAGACTTGCAAAGATAACTCAATCATACATAAAAGAATTCAGAGAAGATTCAAATATTATTCATAGATAAACTTGATCATAAACCCACAATTCATCGGATCTCGACAAACACACCGCAAAAAGAGTTTACATCGAATAGATCTCCCCAAGAGAGGGGAAGAACATTGTATTGAGATCCAAAAAGAGAGAAGAAGCCATCTAGCTAATAACTATGGACCCGTAGGTCTGTGGTAAACTACTCACAACTCATCGAAGGGGCAAGGATGTTGATGTAGAAGCCCTCCATGGTCGATTCCCCCCACCGGCAGAGTGCCGGCGAAGGCTCCAAGATGAGATCTCGCGGATACAAAAGGTTATGGCGGTGGAAATTGTGTTTCATGGTGCTCCTGGATGTTTTCGGGGTACGTAGGTATACATAGGAGGAAGAAGTACGTCGGTGGCCGCTCGAGGGGCCGACGAGACAGGGGGGCACGCCCTACAGGGGGGCGCGGCCCCCTATCTCGTGGGGCCCTCAGAAGCTTCTTTACTTGCACTCCAAGCTCTCCAGATCACGTTCGTCCCAAAAATCACGCTCCCGAAGGTTTCATTCCGTTTGGACTCCGTTTGATATTCCTTTTCTTCGAAATACTGAAATAGGCAAAAAACAGCAATATGGGTTGGGCCTCCGGTTAGTAGGTTAGTCCCAAAAATGATATAAATGTGTAAAATAAAGCCCATAAACATCCAAAAGGGGTAATATAATAGCATGGAACAATCAAAAATTATAGATACGTTGGAGACGTATCAATGGACTCTCTTGAACACCATCATTATTTATCTTTGCACGTTTGAGCTGTGCATTTGTCGATGGGCCTGGGTGTTGAGCTAGTAGGGCAGTGGCCTGGGTCCAAAGTAATATAAGTAGCACAAAAACATTTTTTTAGTGTAGGCTTTTCCTTGCTCAAGCCTGCCTACTAGAATCGCCAATGCTTGAAAGGAAAAGAGAATGAAAAACATAGGATTTGGAAAGTTTCATATGGTACTACTTTTCATGAATTTGGTGCAAAGGAATCGAGCAAAGGAAAACTGTAGGATTTGTTCCTTTAGTGTCTCCTTGAAACAAAAACCGTAGGAATTTTAATTTCCACTTGTCCTCCTTTTCAAATTCCTATTCATGAAGCACAAGACTAAGAGATAGTGGCATAATAGCATTATAACCGTACATTTTCTTGTGGTTTGACTTAATCTCACCATGCTTCTTTGCATCCCGTGATCTTCCAATTCTTGTGAATCAAACACCCAGATTGGCAGAAATCCTGTGTTTTTAAATTCTCTGTTTTGCACGTGCATTCCTATCCTATTCCTGTCTATTTCCTATCCCTGCATTGTTCGAATCCTCAAATTCAAACAAACCCTTACAAAATTACTTCTGTTACAGATATGTGTCAAAGAAAACCTTGTGTGGTTTGTCCTGCTCTCTGTTGTGTTCCACCCAGTGAGCTGCTCCAACGACGGAAGAGTTCACCACAGCGAGGATCCGCTCTCGGTGTCTTTCACCGCCTCGGATCTTCTTCCCTTGTTGGCAGCTCGACAAACTGCATTACCATCATCAACTGAGCAGATGACCTTAAGGACTACACGGGTCCGCAAGAGAGGTCGCACTCTTACGTTATGCATCGCTTAATATGATGACATGCTACATTATCATCGTGTTCACCTATTAGACTCCGAGTAGGTCCAAACTAATGCTGAAACTTGAGTTTTTAAATGGTTGTGGGGTACATATTGGGGCATCAATCACTACTATCTGTCTACTATCTGGTTAATCTCGGGTGTCTACTATGAGTTTCATGTTGGGTGCAAACAAACATTAAAGGAGCCATTATCTGTATGTTTTAACTAAAGCTATTATCTGCCTGCTATCATTGGTTTTGGGTCTATCCACAGTTTGCTACCATCACTCTGGATTTTTGCATGCACTCCTTACATAATCTCACTATGTTTTATTCCTATGCATGTCAGTTATTGTACACAATGGAACTGATCATGTAGAGCAAAAGAGACGAGCCTTGCATGGCAATAAAATTTCATGCAGACGTTGCTCCATGGTGGCGCAAAGGTAGCCCCCCCTCCACCCATTTCAGATCATAATCAAGAGGAAGATAATTGTTATGAGGGGGATTCAGAAGGAGAAGACCACTCCTATTTACCCCATGAGGTCTTCGCTCTAACTTGGCATGCTGATGTTGGTAATATCATGCATATGGTGTCTTGGATTGTTTACTGTATACATTAAAGACGTCATCTGCTTAGTTTAGACATGCTTTGTGTCAATGCCATCTGTTTAGTTTCTTTATCGTATATGTGAATCATGCAATGCCATCTTTTTTAGCCATGCATCATATATGTGACTTTTGCAATGCCACCCTAGTTAGCCAGTCATCTTATAGGTGAATTATATCATGCCATCATTTTCAGCCATTCGGCACGGTCATGGAAAAAATATGGAGTGGAAACAACGTCTTTAGAGCAGACAATGCTATCTGACGAAGCGCATGTCTTGCTGGTCACAAATAGCTCCTCAGAGGAGGATTCAGAGGCAGATGACCAGTCCTATTCCCCCCCCCTCGAGGTGCATGCTCTAACTTGGCAGGGTTATGTTGCTCATATCGTGCGTATGGTATCTTGCATTGCTATGTGATTTGCTTAGTTTAGACATGCTTTATGTGAATGCCACATGTTTAGTGTCTAATTACCATATATGTGAATTATGCAATGCCATCTTGTTGCAAGACATTATATATGTGAATTATGCAGTCACTACACCACAACACTGAATTGGGGGCAATTAACTGCCGGGAGAAATACAAGAATGAGGGCAAATCATATGCCGTGGATCATGTTACTACTGGTAGAAGTGCATAACGGCGGTGAAACTGCCGGTAGAAGTTAAGCAGCAAGGGCATGCACACTGCCAGCAATGATGTCCCCATCTTAGGTCATAAAAACTGCCAGGAGAACTGAGTTACGGCTCACTATGTGCCGGGCGTGCCTGTGGCGCGAGCCCAAAATAATATTGGTCCCAAACGCGCGCTGGCACAGAAGAGAGCGCGACATATTAAAACTTTTCACTCAAAAGAATTACAGCCACCGCTCGAAAAAGAAAGAAAGAAATAATTACACCCACCACACGACCTGTTCTCCCCCAAATCGAAGCCTCCCTAGACCTCCTCCTCGACCGCCGCCGCCGCCGCCCCTCTGCCGTTGAACTCACCCACCACCACCACCCCCTCAGTTTACCTATGCGACCCCATCGAGATCTATGGCGACGGTGCGTGGATCTCGGCATCGCCTGCCTCGAGACGCCTCTGATGTGCAAGGTCGTTGTCGCCTCCCTCCCTTCGACACCACCACCAGAACTGGTCGACGATGCCGGTCGCCTCCATCTCTTCTTTACGGTCCATCACGCTGACGAGCATCGGCGGACTCCCCAAGCACAGCTTCCTCCCCGCCAACGGCGAGCGTGGTTTCACATCTCCACTATGCTGGTATAGTACTTTCCTTAGATCCGTCTTGGTTGAAACCCTATGCACGTGAGGTCTTCCTTACCAAGGTTGTTAATCCTTTCTTCTCTGCTCAATGAGAACTCATGGTGGCAGATTTCCCCTTCCACTGAGTTACTACTGGGCGTCTTCCTTACTGTTTTTTCCTTTTCCTACCAAATTGATACAGGTGCTATTAGTGAAAGGATTGGGGACTGGTTCTAGTAGTGGTTGGTTTGTTCGAGGAATTCCTGGTGCTCGTGATTTGTAAAGGGTTTCAACCAGGTTAGTTTATATTTCATTTTGTTATCTTAATTAATATGCAAGTATATGTGCCTATTTCATTTGCTTGTATCCATCCTTTTTAGGTACATGGATTAGTCTTTATTTATTCAGGTTCAGACATTGTGCAACTGAAGACTGTGTATACTAGTCGAAGGCACGAGCTATGCACGTGTTCTTCACTCACTCATTCATTTATTTGAGCAACATTTATTTTTAGACGGGAGTAGTATGTATGCTATTGAGTGTTAAATCCCGTCCAAAGGATTTGCAAGTTGCTGCTTCGAAACTTGGTAGATACAAATATTAGTGTTCTATACAAGCTAGTTATTTATGGAGTAGAAGGAAGGTTACTCTAGTCATCATTGTTTCCCGATCATAGCCACAAAAGATCTTGAATAGCAGGGTTTCACAAGTGGACCCATTTGGAGCCGTCAGGATTCCAGAAAAGTCCTAGAGTCGTTTTGGCGCCTGCCTGTACATAGCGAGTCCAAGAAATGTCAACCATTAGATCTCTTGGGCAAGGTACTGATGAACAATGGATATTCATTTTATGGAACAAATCAATGACCTGTATTTGCTTTGGAGTCTTGGTGGACTGCTAATCCAAATTCAAAAAATTGTGTACTATAGTAGTAGAGAAATTGTCGGCGTCCTGGACTTGGGGGTATCTAGTCCTGCCTGCGTGCGGCCCACCACGTGGCTCCATCGATGGCCCGATACGGCCCAGCTTCAACACCAACACAACAAGACCCTCATGAGGGGCCAAGCCTCGCGAGGCGGATGATGCCAAGACTGCTGAAGGAGTTGGCCTCCTCAGGAGGGCTCCTGAGGGGCAGAGAGATCTATGCAGCTACCTCATGAGGCTCAGCTAACGTGAGCATGATGAACCAAGGCCGGGCGGAAGCCAAGCGGGCGCAGAGCACAGGTTTCCTCTTTGGTGCAAGGGAGGCAAGCCCCAGGCGCGGAGTCCCGAGGAATCAACCAAAGGTTTCCATTCTGGTGCAATGAGACCAAGACCGCCAGGACGGCAGGACGGAGGTCATCACCGAGCCCACCGCAGTGTCATGGCCAGAGGCTTTTCGCAGGCGAAGACTAGTTTTGTCAGGATAGACTGCACTACTTGTCCCCTTTCAAATCCCGCCGTTGTGGAATCCCTTCCCGCTCATATTTGGGAGGAGGACCAAGGCACTATATATAGGACTTAGCCACCACCATAGCGGGGCCCGAAGAAACCAGAAAAAATAGAGCGCCACACCAGCTCAAGAACACCTCACCTTCTGAGGCTTGTTCATCCTTTGTACTAGTTCATCCATAGCCCCTCGAGGCAATCCACCACATCACACTTGAGTAGGGTATTACACCACAACGGTGGCCCGAACCAGTATAAATCTCTGTGTCTTTGTGTCTCTATGAGCTCTTCGCGCTAGGCTAGGAAGGGTCGCGAGTAGGCAGGCTAGGCAGGTTGAGATATCCGCACGCACCCTAGTGTTCGAACCTATCACGGGTTGCCGGATCCCGAAATCCGACATTTGGCACGCGAGGTAGGGGTGCGTCGGATCCTCTCCTCCATTGTTCGATCCACCACTGCTCCGACATCTCCATGGCCGATGCGCACAGGGCTCGCGCCGAGCGTTGATACGTCTCCAACGTATCTATAATTTTTGATTGCTCCATGCTACTTTATCTACTGTTTTAGGCAATATTGGGCTTTATTATCCACTTTTATATTATTTTTGGGACTAACCTATTAACCGGAGGCCCATCCCAGTTCTTTGTTTTATGCCTATTTCAAAGTTTGAGGAAAAGGAATATCGACGGAGTCAAAACGGAACGAAATCAAGCTGGAGAAGTTATTTTTGGAAGGAAAGCAACCCGAGGAACTTGGAGTGCGTCGGGGAGATCTGAACTGCCCACGAGGGTGGGGCGCCCCACCCCCGGCGCGCCCGCCTCGTGGGGCCCCGTAGCTCCTCGGCGTACCCCCTGCACCCATATATACTCTCGTACCCTAAACTTCCAGAACAGAAGATAGATCGGGAGTTCCGCTGCCGCAAGCCTCTGTAGCGAGCCTGTTCCGGCACCCTGCCGGAGGGGGATCCCATCACCGGTGGCCATCTTCATCATCCCGGCGCTCTCCATGACGAGGAGGGAGTAGTTTACCCTCGGGGCTGAGGGTATCTACCAGTAGCTATGTGTTTGATCTCTCTCTCTCGTGTTCTCTCTCGTGTTCCTCTATGGCACGATCTTGATGTATCCCGAGCTTTTCTATTGTAGTTGGATCTTATGATGTTTCTCCCCCTCTACTCTCTTGTGATGAATTGAGTTTCCCCTTTGAAGTTATCTTATCGGATTGAGTCTTTTATGAGAACACTTGATGTATGTCTTGCCATGATTATCTATGGTGACAATGCGATATCATGTGCCACTTGATGTATGTTTTGGTGATCAACTTGCGGGTTTTGTGACATTGGGAACCTATGCATAGGGGTTGGCACACGTTCTTGACTCTCCGGTAGAAACTTTGGGGCACTCTTTGAAGTACTTTGTGTTGGTTGGATGAATCTGAGATTGTGTGATGCATATCGTATAATCATGCCCACGGATACTTGAGGTGACAATGGAGTATCTAGGTGACGTTAGGGTTTTGGTTGATTTGTATCTTAAGGTGTTATTCTAGTACGAACTCTTTTATAGATTGATCCGAAAGAATAACTTTGAGGTGGTTTCGTACCCTACCATAATCTCTACGTTTGTTCTCCGCTATTAGTGGCTTCGGAGTGACTCTTTGTTGCATGTTGAGGGCTTGTTATATGATCTATTTATGTTATTATTGTTGAGAGAACTTGCACTAGTGAAAGTATGAACCCTAGGCCTTGTTTACTATCATTGCAATACCGTTTACGCTCACTTTTATCATTAGTTACCTTGCTGTTTTTATTATTTCAGTTTACAAATACCTTTATCTACCATCCATATTGCACTTGTATCACCATCTCTTCGCCAAACTAGTGCACCTATACAATTTACCATTGTATTGGGTGTGTTGGGGACACAAGAGACTCTTTGTTATTTGGTTGCAGGGTTGTTTGAGAGAGACCATCTTCATCCTACGCCTCGTACGGATTGATAAACCTTAGGTCATCCACTTGAGGGAAATTTGCTACTGTCCTACAAACCTGTGCACTTGCAGGCCCAACAACGTCTACAAGAAGAAGGTTGTGTAGTAGACATCAAGCGTCGGGCCGCGGTCGCTGCCCGCGTCGCTCAAACGGCTCCGGCAGGTGATGGTTGCGCCCGCCGCGCTCCTTCTCCGGTGGCCAACGCCACCACGGGCTCTGCTGGCCATGAGCAGCAAGATTCATTGCTGCATCCATCGGTGCGTCGCGATGGCCGCACCGCTACTCCGTCGCTCACCCCAGCAGCTTCGTCATCCCACGCGCACCGCAGCCAGGTGGACGCGCAGGCTGCTCTACTCACGGTGCGGGAGCTCCTTCGCTACCGCCCTGTGGGTGACCTCTACAAGGAGTGGCTCGAGCGCATTGGCGAGCTCATCAGCGTCGAGCACAGGGGCTCCGACGGGCTGGCTCGCTCACTGCCTCAGCAACTACCTGCAGCGGGTGACGTAGCTCATGGGGCTCCTCCTCCTCCTCCGGCCCCGGGCGCCATCGTCGAACCAAGGCGTGTGGCTCCATGGCGCGATCCGCAGCGCCCGGCACCGGCTCGAGATGACGTGAGCTGCCAGGTGGTTCAACGTCCCCAAGGAGAGGCGCGCGTGCTTCCAGCGACCTAGCACCAGGCTCGCGAGCCGCCACAGGAGGTGGCGGCGCGCGTGCACCAAGACTACGTTCCACCCTGAGGGAGTCCTGGACTAGGGGGTGTCCGGATAGCCGAACTATCATCTTTGGCCGGACTCCTAGACTATGAAGATACAAGATTGAAGACTTCGTCCCGTGTCCGGATGGGACTTTCCTTGGCGTGGAAGGCAAGCTTGGCGATATGGATATGTAGATCTCCTACCATTGTAACCGACTCTGTGTAACCCTAACCCTCTCCGGTGTCTATATAAACCGGAGGGTTTTAGTCCGTAGGACGAACAACAATCATACCATAGGCTAGCTTCTAGGGTTTAGCCTCTCTGATCTCGTGCTAGATCTACTCTTGTACTACCCATATCATCAATATTAATCAAGCAGGAGTAGGGTTTTACCTCCATCGAGAGAGCCCAAACCTGGTTAAAAACATCATGTCCCTTGTCTCCTGTTACCATCCGCCTAGACGCACAGTTCAGGACCCCCTACCCGAGATCCGCCGGTTTTGACACCGACATTGGTGCTTTCATTGAGAGTTCCTCTGTGCCGTCACCTTTAGGCCCGATGGCTCCTTCAATCATCAACAATGACGCGGTCCAGGGTGAGACTTTTCTCCCCGGACAGATCTTCGTATTCGGCGGCTTTGCACTGCGGGCCAACTCGCTTGGCCATCTGGAGCAGATTGAAAGCTATGCCCCTGGCCATCAGGTCAGATTTGGAAGTTTGAACTATACGGTTGTCGTCCGCGAAGACTTGATCTTCGACGGGTTTGAGCCACAGCCAAGGGCGCCGCACTGTCACGATGAGCATGATCTAGCTCTGCTGCCGGATAGTGCCCTGGAGGCCGCACAAGTGTCCGCTCTGACCCTTAGCTCGGAGCCGACTGCGCCGATCGAGGACGGGTGGCTAGACACCGCCTCGGGGGCTGCTACCCCTACGGCGATAGAGCCGAATACCAACATTGTCCTTTGTAAAGCTCGTGACTCCAAGGTGCCAGACTCCTCTCCGGACTCCGAACCTTCCGCGCTCCTGCCAATCGAATTCGGTTGGGCGCCGATCATGAAGTTCACTGCTGCGGACATCTTTCAGCACTCACCCTTTGGCGACATCCTGAATTCGCTAAAGTGTCTCTCTTTATCAGGAGAGCCCTCGCCGGACTATGGTCAGGACGATTGGGATGCGGACGACGAAGAAATTCAAAGCCCACCCACCACCCACTTCGTAGCCACCGTCGATGACTTAACCGACATGCTCGACTTCGACTCCGAAGACATCAACGGTATGGACGATGATGCAGGAGATAACCAAGAACCAGCGCCTACAGGGCACTGGAAGGCCACCTCGTCATACGACATATACATGGTGGACATCCCAAAGGATGTGACTGGCGATGGAACAACGGAGGATGACCCCTCCAAGAAACAGCCTAAGCGCTGGCGTCAGTGGCGCCGCTTTAAATCCCCCACAAAAATGGAGATTCCGGCACCGGAGACAATAACACCGGACGGTGCGAAGACAACCCCTCCAAAGCAGGATTCAGCGCGGAGGATGGAGAAGCCAGCCCTCATGAGAGAGCGGCGAGAGAGAGGTAGAGGGCGATAATTATATGCCTCCTCCAAAGACGAGGCAAGCCTCGGCGACGACAATTTGTCGTGCTGAGGATCCCGTCGAACAAGAGCATTTCAAACGCGGGCTTATGGCCACGGCAAGCAGCCTCAAGAAAAAAGCAGCAACAACTTAGAGCTGACCAAGGCGCTAGCCAGCGGATGTCTTGAAGTCCTTGCGGCGAGAGTATGAACTCAAACGCCCTCCAAGAGCTACCCAAAGCAGGCTGCTACCCGATTAGAGGAGGAAGCACCTAAACCTACATCACCAGCGCATAATATGGCCGACCAGCCACCTCGTGGCATGACGAAGAGGCCTCTCGGCCCTACACTCAAGCCGCACCCGCGCCGCTCAAAAATACCAAGGCAAGGGAAAATCGCCGGACCTGCGGGATATACTCGGGGCGAAGCAAGGCAAACAAGATCGATCTCACGGATCGGCGTGGGCGCCACGATGCGTGATGATAACCGTCACACGGATATAGCAATTCGGCGGGCGAACACAGCGAACAAAGCTCATTTGAGCTGCGTCTGATATAATAACACAGAGGCGCCGCACACCCACTATGCTTCATAGACGAAGTAATGGATCATCAAATCCCCGAGGGTTTCAAACCCATAAACATTGAATCATACGACGGCACAACAAATCCTGCGGTTTGGATCGAGGACTATCTCCTTCACATCCACATGGCCCGCGGTGATGATCTACACGCCATCAAATATCTCCCACTCAAGCTTAAAGGACCAGCTCGGCATTGGCTCAACAGCTTGCCAGCAGAATCAATTGGTTGTTGGGAAGACCTGGAAGCCGCATTCCTTGATAACTTCCAGGGCACATATGTGCAACCACCAGACGCTGATGACCTAATCCACATAATTCAGCAGCCAGAACATCCGCGACGAGTGGCTTGCCCGGCACCTAGGACAGGAAAAGCCGAAATCCATGGCAGCCCTCACATCACTCATGACCCGCTTCTGCGCGGGAGAGGACAGCTGGCTAGTTTGCAGTAACAACCTAACCAAGAGCCCTGGTAATTCGGATATCAAGGACACCAACGGCAGGTCACGTCGCAACAAGCACAAGCACCGCATTAATGGCCTGTCTGAGGATACGGCGATCAATGCGGATTCGAGCTCTAAACCCGGTCAGCGGAAAAGGCGATTCAAAAGAAATACTTCGGGCCCATCCAATTTG
The DNA here is from genome assembly GCA_021437245.1 of Aegilops speltoides. Classification (NCBI taxonomy): domain Eukaryota; kingdom Viridiplantae; phylum Streptophyta; class Magnoliopsida; order Poales; family Poaceae; genus Aegilops; species Aegilops speltoides. The sequence continues at coordinate 389,068,820 of CM038143.1, forward strand.
GACCAAATACTCGATAGCTCGTGCCAGATACACGGCACCCCCGAAAAGCCAGCCAATCACACCAACAAGGATTTTTGGGTGTTCAAGCAGGTAGGCAAGTTAACTGCCAAAAACAATGACAAGGGGCTGCATAGCGATGGCGAGGAGGAGACCCGGCCGCCGAACAATAGAGGACAAAAGGGTTTCCCCCCACAAGTGCGGACGGTGAACATGATATACGCAACCCACATACCCAAAAGGGAGCGGAGCGTGCACTCGAGGGCGTATATGCGATGGAGCGATCGCCCCAAAGTTCAATCCGTGGTCCTCCTGCCCGATCACTTTTGATCGAAGGGACCACCGCACTAGCATCCGCCATGGCGGATTCGCCGGATTGGTTCTAGACCCAATCGTCGACGGATTTCACCTCACTAGAGTCCTGATGGATGGCGGCAGCAGCCTGAACCTGCTTTATCAGGATACAATGCGCAAGATGGGCATAGACCCTCAAGGATTAAACCCACAAAGACAACCTTCAAAGGCGTCATACCGGTGTAGAGGCCAATCTATGCAGGCTCGCTTACACTTGAAGTGGTCTTGGATCCCGGATAACTTCGAGCGAGGAGTTAACCTTCGACATAGTCCCATTTAGCAGCGGCTATCATGCCTTTGCTCGGACGAACCGCATTGCAAAGTTCAATACGGTTGCCGCACTTCGCATACCTCAAGCTCAAGATGCGGGCCCTCGAGGAATCATCACGATCAATGGAAACACCGAACGCTCTCTTGAGCGGAGGAGCATCTGGCAGCTCTCGCGGCGGAAGTACAAAGCAGCCTCTTAAGGCAATTCTCGAGTCCGGTATTAGCGGCGGACACCGTCAAGCGCGCTGGGTAACCTACAACAAGAACACACAGCACGTTCCGAACACGCGCAGCGATGCGGCTAACCCCACCCTCGCGAAATCGCGAGACCAGATTACTCTGGCGTACATAACTACGCTCTGGAGATACCGTGGGCATAGGGGTAGGGGCACAACCATGGCATGCCCGGAGAGCGGCTCAACCGCACCAGGGGCTCCTAACTGTGTCATTCTTTTTTTCTCTTATTCGCAGGACTCCGTTTTCCAGAAGCCCTGTGTGGCAGTAGACTTGCCGAACTCACAATGCAACAGCCAGGGAAGCAGAAAAGCTACGTCGAGTGTCCAGGTGGTCTCTGTTACGAGCAGTATACCTGTTTTACATACCATCCCGCAGCCTACCCCTGGAGGGGGACATGTTAAATAGTCCCATCCCTTGCTTATTGCACTATTTGTATCATTCTGCTTTCATTGCAGTATCTTTTGAATAAGTAATGCATCACTTTTTGCCTATTATTGCATTCCTTTTTTATCTATATATGTTCACTTATGACATGTTGCATCCGTACACTACGGTACGACCAAATACACCAGGGGCTTAAGTTCCCCAAAATATGGTGTGATAAGTCCGAACACTTTCACAAGTGCGGCACCCCGAACTTATAGCATTATATGCATCGGCTCCGAATCATGTCTTGGGTCAATAGTTGGGTTTGCCCGGCTCCCATGTTTTGGTACCTTACGTTCCGTTATATCGGCTAAGGTAGCGCTGGGAGAACCACTGCGATTGTGCCCCAGTTGAGCTGGGTTGAGCACCTCGGTGGAAAGCTAAACTGACCGTCATGATAGGGCGAGAGCGATCGCTGTTCGAGAGGTTTTTTCGAGTCCCTAAAGACTTATACGCTTAAAGTGAGGAGCGGCTTTGTCGGCCCAGCGTGGATAAGCGCCCGAATTGATCTTCAAACACTAGGGGCTTCGCCGAAATTTAAAATTATAGAATTCTATGGCTAAGTGGGAGTGTTCAAGCATTATAAGTCCGGTTGCCTTGTTCGTTGTGTTGAGCGCCTCCCTTGAAGGACCCAAGAATGGGAACAAGAGCGCTCAAGTTTATCCCGAACACCCCAGCACTCGTGGCATGGGGGCTGAAACCAACGACTTGCCATCTCTGAAATTTGATAAACGGCCACATAGAAGGTAATATTTTAAATTAACAAGCGTTGCTTAGCGCATATGAACAGGTTTTCAAGCGTACATGATAACAAATGCGAGTTTACTCAAAAATTACATCTTTGGAGCATTCACCCGCTATAATGCGGGCACCCTTCAGGACACCCTTATAGTACATCTCGGGCGTGCGATACTCCTTGCCCGGCGGTGGCGCGTCCGTCACAAGCTTCTCGGCGTCCATCTCCCCTTCAAAGTGCACTTTAAGCGGGCAAGGCCCGACGGGCACCTTCAATGCAGAGCCAGGCAGCAGTGACTTCAATGCATGGGCGGCGTCCACCAGCCGCCGCACTGCATCAAGTAGCTCCTGGCATGGCTTCTTTAGGCCACAGCCGAACTATGAGGCCCTTCATGGCCTGTTCGGCCACCTTGTGGAGCTCGACCAGCTGCTTCAGCTGGTCGCTCAGGGGCACCGGATGTCCGGCCTCAGCATATTGAGACCAGAACACCTTTTTCGTCGAGCTCCCCTCCTCGGCTCGGCAGAACGCGGCAACATCGGACACACTACGGGGCAGACCTGCGAACGCTCCTAGAGAGCTCCGAATTCGGGTAAGTAACAGATAATTCACTTTTACATGCTTGCTTTGCATGAAGAATGCCTTACCCGCCGCTATCTTCTTTATTGCCTCAATTTCCTGGAGGGCTTTTTGGGCTTCGGCCTTAGCGGCTTTGGCAATCTCAAGAGCCGAGGCGAGCTCGGACTCTCGAGTCTTCCAGTCATGCTCCAAACTCTCGTGTTCTGGTCGCCCGCCAGACTCCGGAACCACTAAAGGTTCTGGTGTGGAGTCCAGCCCAGGGCCGGACTCAGAACCCTTTGGAGGTTGATCCCCCTCATGCCCAAAGTCCGGGTGGTTGCCTTGCGGAACCTCCGGGACCTCCTCCTCCTCCTGGCCGGGCCCCTTTTGGGACTCCACCGCGGCGTCGTCTACGTCACGGGGGGAGGAGGTGGTCGGAAGTGAAGTGCTATTGACATCCGACGAATCCAGGGAGCCGCTTGATGAAGCGGGGAGCTCATCCTTCGGCGGGCTACATGGTTGTATTCGGCGTTAGAAGACACTACGCGACAAAAGAAAAATCATGAGTTATTCTGGAATCCTGACACTTACTATCTCGCCAGGGGCTTGGCCCTCGAGGGCCACTCCTCTTCGCCATTGTCGGCGTCGGTGGAACAATCCGGAGGAAGGGTCCTTCCCTTCTTGGACCCACCGGCCTCCCCCGTTGGGGAGGCCTTCCTTTTCTTCTCTCCTCCCGCTGGGGGAGAAGCCTCTTTTTCCTCCTCGCCGTCTTCACGGGAGGAGTCTGCCTCGGAGTCGTCGGACGATGAGTCCGACAACACCTGGCGCCGTGAACTCCTTCGAGTTCCCGTGGCCTTCTTCTTGGCCTTCTTCTCCGGCACCACGTAAGGCGCCGGAACCAGCAGCCCCATCAATCGGGCGTCCGCTGGGTCTTCTGGTAATGGAGCCAGACAGTTAACCTGCCCAGACTTCTTCTGCCAGGCCTGTCAAAGTTAAGGGAGTTTAGATTCCGCATAGAGTCAAACTATGAAAAACAAGTGTCCCGTAAAGGGTAAAATAGCTTACCTCGCCGGCTTGACGTTGCGAGATGAATCCACGATCCTTGGTAGCGGATGCGGGCGCCTCGGCGCCCTCTAACAGCACCCTCCAGGCGTCTTCGTATGTAGTGTCGAAGAGCCTGCTCAAGGCCTGGTGCTGTGCCGGATCAAACTCCCACAAGTTGAAAGCCCGTTGTTGGCACGGGAGGATCCGGCGGATGAGCATGACCTGGACTGCGTTGACAAGCTTGACCTTCTTGTTCACAAGGTTTTGGACGCAAGTTTGGAGTCCGGTCAGCTCTTCCAAATCACCCCATGTCAGGCCCTTCTCTTTCCAGGAGGTGAGCCGTGTGGGGATGCCCTATCTGAATTCGGGGGCCGCTGCCCATTCAGGGTCACGCGGCTCGGTGATGTAGAACCACCCCGATTGCCACCCTTTGATGGTTTCCACAAAGGCGCCCTCGAGCCATGTGACGTTGGGCATCTTGCCCACCATGGCGCCTCCGCACTCCGCCTGCTGGCCGCCCACTACCTTGGCTTGACATTGAAGGTCTTGACCATAAGCGAAGTGGGGTTTGATGCGGAGGAAGGCCTCTTACCTAACGATAAATGCTGAGATGTTGAGGATGAAATTGGGGCGGATCATGGAAATCCAGGCCATAGTAGAACATGAGCCCCCGGACAAATGGGTGGAGTGGGAAGCCCAGTCCGTGGAGGAAATGGGGAAGGAACACCACCCTCTCATGGGGCTCGGGGTGGGGACGAGCTAGCCCTCGTCCTGGAAGCCGTGCGCAATGTCGTTGTGCAGGTATCCGCTTTCCTCAACTTTGATGTGCCCTCCATGACGGAGGAGGCCATCCACTTGACTCCGCTCCGGACATGGCTGGGGAAGGTTGAGGCGAGATGTGCGGACTTAGGCGCTGGAGCTCAGTCTTGGAAATCGATAAGCAAAGGAGGAAGAAGGCGTAGGTAAAAAGGTGGATCCTTATCCCCTTATATGGACGGACGAAACTATGGATTCCCACCAGCCTGGTAAAACTCGCTTATCTCCCAAGCGCCGTAATCAATGGCGCGGTTGGGTTACCCACGCCCGTATTGATGAGAATCCAAGAATAAGGGGACATGATCTCTGCTTTGACAAGACGTGCCAAGGAAACCGCCTCGCTAAATGCGCTGAGGTGGAACAGTAAAAACGATTCGAATAAAGGCTTGGCCACGGTGTGATGTCACGCCATGGAATACGTCAGAAGATTGAACTTGTGTAAATGTTATTCTCTCTGCGGTGGTATGTGGAACTTATTTTGCAGAGCCGGACACTATCCTTGTGTTCAAAATCTTCTATGAAGTATTCGGAGGAGGAACCCGCCTTGCAATGCGAAGACAATATGCGTGCGGACTCGTCATCATTGAAGCTTGGTTCGAGGAGCTCTTGAGGAGTCTGGACTAGGGGTGTATAGCGAACTATCATCTTTGGCGGACTCTAGACTATGAAGATACAAGATTGAAGACTTCGTCCCATGTCCGGATGGGACTTTCCTTGGCGTGGAAGGAAGCTTGGCGTCTGATATGTAGATCTCCTACCATTGTAACCGACTACGTGTAACCCTAACCCTCTCCGGTGTCTATATAAACCGGAGGGTTTTAGTCCGTGGGACGAACAACAATCATACCATAGGCTAGCTTCTAGGGTTTAGCCTCTCGATCTCGTGGTAGATCTACTCTTGCACTACCCATATCATCAATATTAATCAAGCAGGAGTAGGGTTTTACCTCCATCAAGACGGCCTGAACCTGGGTAAAAACATCGTGTCCCTTGTCTCCTCTTACCATCCGGCTAGACGCACAGTTCGGGACACCCTACCCGAGATCCGCCGGTTTTGACACCGAACACCCCCTCAACGACCTTCGGTGGCCACGGCAGGATGCCGTGCATTTACTGCGGAGCTCCGCAACATTGTCTGGCTGAGCAAGTTCAAGCCTGACCTGCCCCCATGCTACGACGGCACTGCAGACCCCGCCGAGTTCCTACAGCTCTACGAGCTGAGCATCGAGGCGACCAACGGCGACGAGAAGATCATGGCAAACTGGTTTTCGATGGCCCTCAAGGATGGCGCGTGTTCTTGGCTCCTGAACCTGATCAAGGGGTCGGTTTCTTCTTGGGAGGAGATGCGCGGCCGCTTCATCGCAATCTTCCAGTGCACTTGCGACCGTCCGCCGGCCGCGGGCAACCTACGCCGGGTCAAGCAACAGCCTGAGGAGACCTTGCATAAGTACATCCAGCGCTTCAACAACGTCCGCCGCAAGATCCCCAAGGTGTCGGACGAGGCCATCATCTCTGCACTCACTCATGGCGTTCGTGACGTCAAGATGAAGGAGGAGCTCGCCATACACGAGGACCTCTGCACTGCTCTGGAGATGTTCAACATGGCGAACAAGTGTGCGAGGGCTGAGGAGGGACGCCTCTCCCTCCTCGAGCTCCCTGACACTGATCCAGAAGACAAGAAGACCAAGACCAAGGACACGAAGCGCAAGGGGCCAGCCGTGCTTGTGGCAGAGCTAGAGACCAAGCGCGGCTGCGGCCACCCCGAGTGATCCAAGGGCAAGCGGCCGTTCTGTGCCTTCCACAACATCTACAGCGACAACACCAGTGACTGCCAGGAGCTCAGGGCTCTCCACGACGGGCACCTCGGTCAACGCCCTGAGCGCAAAGATAGGGGCTATGGTCGCGGAGGTGGCCGAGGTGGAGGACCCTGGGATGGACGCGATCGCCGTCAGGAGTGGCGCGACCAGCCTCGTGAGGACCGTTGGCAGGACCAGCCTCGCGAGGGCAACTGGAGGGAGCAGCCTCGTGAGGACCGCCCTCAGGGCAACGCAGCTTTGCCTCCTCTGCCTCCACCACCAAGAAGGAACAAAGATCACCATCAGGACGAGGGGGCTGGGGGCTTCCAGGAGCCGCGAGCCATCGCCTGCATCTTGGGCGGCTCACAAGCCCCAGCTTCTTACCGTGTCTTTAAGAAGTTTGCGCGCAAGGTCAATGTGGCGCTCCCCAAGCTTGAGGCAACTCGCCCTCTCAAGTGGTCCAAGTGCGCCATCACCTTCAACTACTCAGACTGGCTCAAGTGTGCAGCCACCCCTCGCGCGCTCCCCATGCTCTGCTCCCCCGTTATCAGCAATGTAACCGTCACCAAGACTCTCATTGATGGCAGAGTAGGGCTCAATCCAGACGTTCGACAGACTCTAGGTGCCATACTACCAGCTGCACCCCACCAAGCCATTCTCAGGAGTAACCGATGGATCAACACACCCGATCGGGAAAGTTCGTCTTCCTATCACCTTCGGCAAGCGCAACAACTACCACACCGAGATCATCGACTTCGACGTCGCCGACATCCGCCTGCCCTACAATGCCATCCTTGGGTACCTAGCACTGGCCAAGTTCATGGCAGCTACGCACCATGGCTACAACATCCTCAGGATGCCAGGAAGTGGCGGCATCATCACAGTCGTCTGCCAGGAGAAGGATGCGGTGTGCTCCCTCGAGCACGCTTTCCAAGCTGCAGAAGTTGAGAATGCAGAAGACGAAGACGGCGCCCTCCCTCCTGAGGTTGCCCCCAAGACAAAGAAGCTGCAGCTGGGCCAGGGATGTCGTGAGGAAGCAACACCCGAGGATGCAGCACTGAGCCTCGCGTCTCCGGACGCGACGCCTTCACCCATCACATAGGAGGGCGCGCCCGGCGCCCCTCTCAGGCTGGGCTCGGGGCTCTCCTCTGGAGGGCCTCAGACCTAGCCCATGTCGCGAGAGTGGCGCTCGGGCACCATGTGTGTCACAGCCCTAGAGTCTATTTGCAAGTAATTGCATAGCCATCCATGCATCATGTCTAAATTTATTGGAAACCTGAAATGGGGGTGATCAAACCCTAGCACTTTGAAAACCAAATAGGTCTAGCTTAAAAAAATGCATTCAATGAACCCAAAATGCTTCCATCAATGTTTGGTAATTTTGGCAAGGCCTTGGGTCCAAACCAAAAATAGTATTTTTGTGGAATATTTTGGGCACTGAATTTAAATCATTATTATATTTGCATTTGGAATTATATTCATAATATGTGGGATATATTTCAAAATACCCTGAAATAATTTATGTGCATTTGGCTAGGTCCATTGTGGCAACAAAAATATTTAAGTGGAGTTTGGCACTGGTTTTGAATTATTGTTTAGATTTAAATCAGTGGCAAAGATTTAAATAAAAAAACAAAAGAACATAAATAGAAAAGGAAAGGAACATACCTTACCTGGACCTACCTTGAGGCCCACCAGAGATACCAGCCCACCCGCGTGGCCCGTTACTGTGCAGCCCAGCTGCCAGTCGTCTTCCTCCCCTCGCCCAAGCAGCAGATGCATCTTTGGGCCTTGCAGCTGCGTCGGCGCTGACCACCTCCTCCCTTGCTACTGAGGCCGCTCCTTCGTCCTAATCCGCGTCTGGAGACGCCCGAGGCCCCCTCTCACTTTCCCCTCACTCTCTGCTCTGGTTCCCTCTCCCTCTCTTTCCCGGACGCACCTAAGGCCACCGACGAGCACCGCCGCGGCCGCAGCAGTCCCCGTGCCTCTCCATGCTGACCCTGTCGTCCGCCTCGACGCCGTGAAGCTTTCCCCTCAACAAACGCAAGCCCGGACACCCTGCAACACCGACACCACCATCGTATTCCTCCTCGGGCTCCGACCACCACCGCCGTTGATTCGCCGCATGCAGGATGCCCTCGATCCCGCCGAGCTTCTCTCTGACCTCGCAGTGAGCTCCAAATCCGAACCCCTCTCTTTCTCCTCGCGTTCGCGAGCTCCAGGACGCATCTCCGCCATGACCGAGAGCTCAGCTCCGCCGCGCATGTCGTCGTCGTCGTTCTAGTCGCCGCCGCTTGCGCTCGAGCCCACTCTCGGTCTCAGCAAGCCCCCAGGAGCCGAACTCACCCACTCACTTGTCCTGCTACGCCTTGTAGCGCCGTCTCGAAGCACCTCCGAGCTCCGGCCACCGCCCGGTTTGTCGCTGATACGTCTCCTTCGTATCTATAATTTTTGATTGTCCCATGCCAATATTCTACAACTTTCATATACTTTTGGCAACTTTTTATACTATTTTTCGGGACTAACATATTGATCCAGTGCCTAGTGCTAGTTCCTGTCTGTTGCATGTTTTATGTTTCGAAGAAACCCCATATCAAATGGAGTCCAAACGGGATAAAAACGGACGGAGAATTATTTTGGAATATTTGTGATTTTGGGGAGGAAGAATCAACACGATATGATTCCCGAGGTGGCCACGAGATAGGGGCCCACGCCCACTTAAAGTGGGCACGCCCCCCACCATCATGGGCCACTCGTAAGTCGGTTGATGCCCTTCTTTGGCCGCAAGAAAGCTAATTTTGGAAAACAATCTGGGTGAAGGTTTTAATCCAATCGGAGTTACAGATCTCCAGATATAAAGGAAACGGTGCCAGGGCAGAATTTCAGAACGCAGAAATAGAGAGATAGAACCAATCTCGGAGGGGATCTCGCCCCTCCCAAGCCATGGGAGCCAAGGACCAAAGGGGAAACCCTTCTCCCATCTAGGGAGGAGGTCAAGGAAGAAGAAGGAGAAGGGGGGCTCTCTCCCCCTTGCTTCTGGTGGCGCCGGAACGCCGCCGGGGGCCATCATCATCACCGCGATCTTCACCGACACCTCCATCATCTTCACCAACATCTCCATCACCTTCCCCCATCTATATTTCAGCGGTCCACTCTCCCGCAACCCACTGTACCCTCTACTTGAACATGGTGCTTTATGCTTCATATTATTTTCCAATGATGTGTTGCCATCCTATGATGTATGAGTAGATTTTCGTTGTCCTATTGGTGGTTGATGAATTGCTATGATTGATTTAATTTGCTTGTGTTTATGTTGCTGTCCTATTGTGCCCTCCGTGTCGCGCAAGCATGAGGGATTCCCGTTGTAGGGTGTTGCAATACGTTCATGATTCTTTTATGGTGGGTTGCTTGAGTGACAGAAGCATAAACCCGAGTAAGGGGATTGTTGCGTATGGGATAAAGGGGACTTGATGATTTAATGCTATGGTTGGGTTTTACCTTCATGAATCTTTAGTAGTTGTGTACGCTTGCTAGAGTTCCAATCATGAGTGCATATGATCCAAGAAGAGAAAGTATGTTAGCTTATGCCTCTCCCACATAAAACTTGCTATCGGTCTGGTAATGTAGTTAATTGCTTAGGGACACTTACACAACTCCTACCACCACTTTTCCACACTTGCTTTATTTACTTTGTTGCATCTTTAAACAGCCCCTAGTTTATATTTACGCGTTCTTTACTTTCTTGCAAAGCTATCCAACAACACCTACAAAGTACTTCTAATTTCATACTTGTTCTAGGTAAAGCGAACGTCAAGCGTGCGTAGAGTTGTATCAATGGCAGATAGGACTTGAGAGAGTATTTGTTCTACCTTTAGCTCCTTGTTGGGTTCGACACTCTTAATTATCAAAAGAGGCTACAACTATCCCGTATACTTGCGGGTCATCAAGACCTTTTTCTGGCGCTGTTGCCGGGGAGTCATAGCGTGGGGTGAATATTCTCGTGTGTGCTTGTTTGCTTTATCACTAAGTAATTTTTATTTGTTGTTCTAAGTTGTTCTCTATCTTTAGTTATGGATATGGAGCACGAAATACCAAAAAAATTAGGTGTACTTGCTACTCATGGAGATGGGGTAACTCCTAAAACCCTCGATGATCATCATGTGAGAAATATTTTGTACTACTTTGATAATCCTGAGAAAACCCAACTCAACTTAATAATGGGAGACACGTTGGATCAACGTGAATACTTTAGGGATTATCGCTTGACACAAAAAGGGAAACTATTATGGGATCAAACTAATATATTGCGTTGGTATGCTTGAGATATGATATTACTTCTTGCTCTAGGATGAAGGCTCCACACCTTCCCTTTTCATGCAAATTTAATGATAATGAAACCTTAGCTTCTTATTCTAATGGTATCTATGATTACTATGATGTGGAACAAATAGAAGAATTTGTTGCTTTAAGGCTGCTTATGAAATTGAATCTTTCTTTGAAAAGTAAGAAGCTTTAGATGATGATGTTTATAGGCCTGAAAATCTTGCTATACTTAGATATTGCTATGAAATCTATGAATACAATTACAATATTATTGCTTTCATTGAGAAAGTCTCCGTTCTCCAAGAAGAGACTAATATTTTGCGGGAAGCTATGGAAGAAGAAATTGATGAAACTGTGAGCTCATTGGATGAAAAAGATGATGAGTAGGGCGAAGAACAAAAGGAGGAAGAGCGGATTGATCACCCGTGCCCACCTTCTAGTGAGAGTAACTCTTCAACTCATACATTTTTTAATTCCCCTTCGTGCTTAGCGAAGGATGATTGCTATGATCCCATTGATTCTCTTGAAATATCCCTTTTTGATGATGCTTGCTATGCTTGTGGCCAAGATGCCAATATGAATTATGCTTATGGAGATGAACTTGCTATAGTTTCTTATGTTAAACATGAAATTGTTGCTATTGCACCCACGCATGATAGTCCTATTATCTTTTTGAATTCTCCCGACTACACTATATCGGAGAAGTTTGCGCTTAGTAAGGATTATATTGATGGGTTGCCTTTTACCGTTGCACATGATGATTTCGATAGATATAATATGCATGTGCTTGCTGCTCCTACTTGCAATTATTATGGGAGAGGAACTATATCTCCACCTCTCTATGTTTCCAACACGATAGAATTGCAAGAAAGTGCTTATACTATGCATTGGCCTTTACTTGGTGTGCATGAATTGTTCTTTTATGACATGCCGATGCATAGGAAGAGAGTTAGACTTCGTTGTTGCTTGATATATGTTGCTTTGTGCTCACTACTAAATTACAAATCATTTTTAATTAAAATTGGCTTTGATATACCTTGGGATCCGGGTGGATTCATTACTTGAGCACTAAATGCCTAGCTTAATGGCTTTAAAGAAAGCGTTGCCAGGGAGACAACCTGGAGGTTTTAGAGAGTCATTTATTTCTGTTGAGTGCTTTCATATAGTTTAAAAACAAAAAAATAAAGAGGGGAACCTAAAACTTTTCAAAAAAGGAAAGTGAAAGTGAGAAAGACAAGCATTGTTGAAGTGGGAGAGCTCCTTGAACTTTGTTCATGCTCACGGAAACTTTGTGAATCTTGATTGTATAAACTTTTCATAAAAAATAATTATCCCCTTGTATAATTCCATTGTATTATAAAAATAATGTGCTAAGGTTTGCCTTTAGGATGTTTACAATGCTTGTTGGTTTGTACGGTGCAGGACAGAAACTTTGGCTGTAGTGCGCGATTTACATTTTTAACTGGAACGTCATTTGGTTATGATTAATTTTGCACTGTCTTGCTATACAACGTTTTTATTTTTCCTAATTTTGGTAGAATTCTTGGGGTACCAGAAGTATGGTGGATGTTCAGATTGCTACAGACTGTTCTGTTTTTGACAGATTCTGTTTTTGATGCATAGTTTGCTTGTTTTGATGAATCTATCAATTTATATTAGTGGATTAAGCCATGGAAAAGTTATATTACAGTAGACACAATGCAAAAACAAAATATTAATTGGTTTGCAACAGTACTTAGAGTGGTGATTTGCTTTATTATACTAACGGATCTTACCGAGGTTTTACATTGAAGTTTTGTGTGGATGAAGTGTCTAAACGAGGAGGTCTCGATATGAGGAAAAGGAAGAGAGGCAAGATCTCAAGCTTGGGGATGCCCAAGGCACCCCAAGTAAATATTCAAGGAGACTCAAGTGTCTAAGCTTGGGGATGCCCCGGAAGGCATCCCCTCTTTCTTCAACAAGTATCGGTATGTTTTCGTATTCGTTTCGTTCATGTGATATGTGCAAGTCTTGGAGCATCTTTTGCATTTAGTTTTCATTTTTCTTTTATGCACCATGCTGGTATGATATAGTCCTTGGTCGATTTATAGAATTCTCATTGCACTTCACTTATATCTTTTGAGTATGGCTTTATAGAATGCTTCATGCGCTTCACTTATATCATTTGAAGTCTGGATTGCCTGTTTCTCTTCACATAGAAAACCGCCATTTGTAGAATGCTCTTTTGCTTCACTTATATTCGTTAGCGCGTGGGCATTTCTTTTGTAGAAAGAATTAAACTCTCTTGCTTCACTTATATCTATTTAGAGAGATGACAGGAATTGGTCATTCACATGGTTAGTCATAAAATCCTACATAAACTTGTAGATCGCTGAATATGATATGTTTGATTCCTTGCAATAGTTTTGCGATATAAAGGAGGTGATATTAGAGTCATGCTAGTGGGTGGTTGTAGATTGTAGAGACACTTGTGTTGAGGTTTGCAAGTCCCGTAGCATGCACGTATGGTAACCGTTGGATGCACACTCACTTAGTTTCTAGTTTGAGCTTTCATATACTTATAGCTCTTAGTGCATCCGTTGCATGGCAATCCCTACTCCTCGCATTTACATGAACTTCCTCCCTTTTTTGTCTTCTCCACATAAACTTCCACCATCATGTTCTATTCCACCTATAGTGCTATGTCCATGGCTTGCACTCATGTATTGCGTAATAGTTGAAAAAGCTAAAGCGCGTTAAAAAGTATGAACCAAATGCTCGGCTCGTCATTGGGGTTGTGCATGATTTGAATGTATTGTGTGATGAAGATGGAGCATAGCCAGACTATATGATTTTGTAGGGATGAGCTTTCTTTGGTTATGTTATTTCGATAAGACATAATTGCTTGGTTGATATGCTCGAAGTATTATTGTTTTTATGTCAAATGATAGACTATTGCCTTGAATCATTTGTGTCTTAATATTCATGCCATGATTAGACATATGATCAAGATTATGCTAGGTAGCATTCCACATCAAAAATTATCTTTTTTATCATTTACCTACTCGAGGACGAGCAGGAATTAAGCTTGGGGATGCTGATACGTCTCCGTCGTGTCTATAATTTTTGATTGTTCCATGCCAATATTCTACAACTTTCATATACTTTTGGCAACTTTTTATACTATTTTTTGGGACTAACATATTGATCAGGTGCCCAGTGCCAGTTCCTGTCTGTTGCATGTTTTATGTTTTGCAGAAAGCCCATATCAAACTGAGTCCAAACGGGATAAAAACGGACGGAGAATTATTTTGGAATATTTGTGATTTTTGGGAGGAGGAATCAACACGATACGATGCCCGAGGTGGCCACGAGATAGGGGCCCACGCCCACTTAAAGTGGGCGCACCCCCACCCTCATGGGCCACTCGTAAGGCGGTTGATGCCTTCTTTGGCCGCAAGAAAGCTAATTTGTGGAAAACGATCTGGGAGAAGGTTTTAATCTAATCGGAGTTACGGATCTCCAGATATAAAGGAAACGGTGCCAGGGCAGAATTCCAAAACGCAGAAACAGAGAGATAGATCCAATCTCGCCCCTCCCAAGCCATGGGAGCCAAGGACCAGAGGGGAAACCCTTCTCCCATCTAGGGAGGAGGTCAAGGTAGAAGAATAAGAAGGGGGGCTCTCTCCCCCTTGCTTCCGGTGGCGCCGGAACACCGCCGGGGCCATCATCATCACCGTGATCATCACCAACACCTCCATCATCTTCACCAACATCTCCATCACCTTCCCCCATCTATATTCAGCGGTCCACTCACCCGCAACCTGCTGTACCCTCTACTTGAACATTTTTGTGGAATATTTTGGGCACTGAATTTAAATCATTATTATATTTGCATTTGGAATTATATTCATAATATGTGGGATATATTTCAAAATACCCTGAAATAATTTATGTGCATTTGGCTAGGTCCATTGTGGCAACATAAATATTTCAGTGGAGTTTGGCACTGGTTTTGAATTATTGTTTAGATTTAAAACAGTGGCAAAGATTTAAATAAACAAAGAACATAAATAGAAAAGGAAAGGAACATACCTTACCTGGACCTACCTTGAGGCCCACCAGAGATACCAGCCCACCAAGGCCCGTTCTTGTGCAGCCAGCCCAATCGTCTTCCTCCCCTCACCCACCAGGCTGCGTGCTAGGCGCATGACTTGGCGTCGGCGTCCGGCCACCTCCTGCTTTGCGCTGGAGGCCGCTCCTTCATCCTAATCCGCGTCTGGAGACGCCCAAGGTCACCCTCTCACTTTCCCCTCACTCTCTGCTCTGGTTCCCTCCCCTCTCTTTGCTGGACGCACCCGAGGCCGCCGACGAGCACCGCCGCGGCCGCAGCCGTCCCCGTGCCTCTCCATGCTGACCCTACCGTTTGCCTCGACGCCGTGATGCTTTCCCCTCAACAAACTCAAGCCCGGACGCCCTGCAACACCGACACCACCGTCGTCTTCCCCCTCGGGCTCTGAACACCACCGCCGTCGATTCGCCGCATGCAGGACGCCCCTGAGCCCGCCGAGCTTCTCTCTGACCTCGCAGTGAGCTCCTGATCCAAACCCCTCTCTTTCTCCTCGTGTTTGCAAGCTCCATAACGCATCTCCGCCATGGCCGAGAGCTCGGCTCCGCCGCGCATGTCGTCGTCGTCGTTCTAGCCGCCGCCGCTTGCGCTCGAGCCCACCCTTGGTCTCAGCAAGCCCCCAGGAGCCGAACTCACCAACTCACCTGTCCTGCCGTGCCTCGTAGCTCCGTCTCGAAGCACCTCCAAGCTCCGGCCACCGCCTGGCTCGTCGCCGCCGCAGTTACACGCCGCCCCGGCTCCTTCCGCTTGCATCCCTAGATGCGCGCGAGCGCTAGCTACCCTTAGCACCCATCCGCGCGTCGAATGGACGCCGAAGCCGCGATTCCGGCGTGGCTCTGCCGTGGTTCTAGGACGACGCCGGCTGATCTCCGGCGGGAGCCAACGTGGCCTCGTCATTAGCACTAACCACCGAAGCTGGACCACCATTAGACGCTGACAGCGGGCCCCGCAACGGGTCAAAGCCCGAGTCAATGTGGGATTAGTGTCTGTCTCACTGACCAGTGGACCCCACTGGTCAGGTTTGACTCTGTTGACCTGCTGAGGTCAGCATGACACAACGCTGACGCAATAAATGGTCTTTCTGGATTTATTCTTTTTAGGAAATTACAGAAAATAGTGAAAACTTCTAAAAATCATATAAATTCAACCATAGCTCCAAATAAGACAATTTATATATAAAAAATGATCAAAACAAATCCAATCTATCCATCTGTACTAGTTTCATGCATGTTAAAGCAACTTAAACCTGCTGTTTGTATCAAAACATGTTAATGCACTTTATAAATTCATAGTTTGAGTTTGAGCTTGAACCTTGGGTTCAAAATAACTCAAACCCATCTGGTTGTAGTTGCATTAGACCAACACACTCATATTGCCATGTCATGATCATGCATCATATTGTGCATTGCATTGATTGTGTTCCTTCTCTGTTTGCCGGTGTTTGTCCCCTCTCAGTAGACGACGTACCGACAATGAGTTTGATGACACCGATGAAGAACTATACTATCTTCAGAAGTGCCAGGCAAGCAAAACCCCCTTGTTCATTTCAATACAATCCTACTCTCTCACTCCTGCTCTCTTTTACTACATTAGGACAACAACGATTCATTTGTTACTTGCTGCGGTAGCTGAACCCTTTTATCCTCTGCATGACCTGTCATTCCACAGTAAATAGATGAAACACACTAGCATGAGTAGGAGTTGTTTGAGCCCTGTTGTGCCTACTCATTCATGCTTGTTTGTCATGCCTGCTACTACTTAGAGTTGAGTCAGGTCTGATTCATCGGGGATGAATTGGAATGTGGTGAACATGTCCTACCATGTGTGAGCTAAGTGTGTGAACACGATTTGGTAGAGGTAGCGGTGAGAGGCCATGTAGGAGTACATGGTGGGTTGTCTCATTGAAGCCGTCCTCAGGAACCGAGTTCTGTGTTTGTGATCCGTGAATAGCTACTACCACTCACTGGGATCCTTAATTGACCCTCTCGGCTTCTTAACCACCCTTATCCTCTGTCCAGGAGTTGCAAGTAGTTTCTGGTGTTTGTAGTATGCTGGAGGCTGTGGGCAGCGCTGACCCGAGGGGTGGGCTGTGATGCGGTAGGCACGTGGCCAGGTATACCGGGCGCCGGTTTGGTGTCGCGGAACCCTGTACACATTGTTCGGGGCCGTATGTGGAAACCTCGGCCGGACTCCCTGTGGATAGAACCTGAATAGGCGATAACCTGGACTAGAGACTTGAGTGTTTAGGTAGGCCGTGGCCGACACCCTCGTTGGGCTTCCGCTTGAAGGTTGCCGAGTACATGTCGTGTAAACGACGGTAAGTGGTGAGAGCGTGTGTGAAGAAGTACACCCCTGCAGGGTTATCATAATCTATTCGAATAGCAGCGTCCGCGGTAAAGGACCTCTGGGTTGCCTATACAGTTCATAGACATGTCAAGGTGGATACTCTAAAATGCGCAAGATAAGCGTGAGTGCTATGGATGGCATTCTCGTAGGGAGACAGGAGCGGATCCTAGTGGTGTATTGGTTGGAGAAGATGTGGACTCGTGTGCGCCACCTCAAAAGAGTTACATTGCAGTCGTAGTTCAGGATAGCCACTGAGTCAAAGCTGGCTTGCTGCAGTCAAACTCCACCACTCCCCTTTATTGATACTGATGCATGTGTAGATAGTTCTGATATAAGTCTTGCTGGGTACATTTGTACTCATGTTTGCTTAATTTATGTTTTGCAGAGAGACTCCGGTCTCGCTAGTAGTTCCACGTGGACTTCGACGTTTAGCTTGTTACCTCAGCTACGATCTTGTGCCCTCGGTAGGATCTGGTAGATAGTCAGGCTTCTCAGCCTTTTACATTTGTAGATGTCTGTACTCAGACATGTTAAGCTTTCGTTTGTGCTTTGACTTGTATGCCCTGAATGCTGGGTTGAGAGACCCATGTTTGTAATACTTGGATCCTCGGAGTCTATTGAATAAATACTTGAGTTGTAGGGTCAAGTTGTGATGCCATGTTGTATTTGCACATATCGAGCATATTGTGTGTATGTTATTGAAATGCTTGGTATGTGTGGGATCTGACTATCTAGTTGTTTATCCTTGGTAGCCTCTCTTACCGGGAAATGTCACCTAGTGCTTCCACTGAGCCCTGGTAGCTTGCTACTGCTCCGGAACACTTAGGCTGGCCGGCATGTGTCCTTCTTTGTTCCAGTGTCTGTCCCTTCGGGGAAATGTCACGCGGTGTCTACCGGAGTCCTATTAGCCTGCTATAGCCGGTTTATCGAGTCTGCTAGCCAGTTACTACAGCCGGATTCACTCGCGATGACCGCACGCGTTTGTTGTTGGGTCATGTATGTCTGTCCCTGTAAGTTAGTGCCACTTTGGGTTTACGACTAGCCATGTCAGCTCGGGTTCTTTGTCATATGGATGCTAGCGACACTATCATACACGTGAGCCAAAAGGCGCAAATGGTCCCGGGCCTGGTAAGGTGACACCCGTGGGAATACCGTGCGTGAGGCCGCAAAGTGATATGAAGTGTTACATGCTAGATCGGTGTGGCATAGGATCGGGGTCCTGACAATGTGCAGGCGCACTTCAGAGCACGCTTCCCAGGAGAAGGCAGCAGGCGTGAGGCACCAGGCGTTAGGGAGTTCATCAGCGAGGCGATTGAGGAGATTCAGGAAGGAAGAGTTCTGCAAGGCGATCGTCGCCTGCCGCGAGGCGGAGCTCATTGCCCTAGCGAGGGCAAGGAGTTCCGGGTCTACGTCGACATCCCTGGGCTCAACAGGGCCACGTCTCGGCACCTCATGTGGCATCTCGTCTTGGCCGGTGTGAGGGACCGCCTCACAGCTACGTCTGCATGCCCTTCGGCCTGGTGGGTGCGGCTGAGGCGTTCCAGCGCTGCATGAGGGACGCTCAGGCAGCCCGTGAATCCAAGCACCAGGCGATCCTGGCGGAGATGGAGGAGCAACCTTAGGAGCCTCCTAGTCCGTCTGAGCCTCCCGAGGCCCGGCACCGGAGCGGCTCCTGAGGAACGGCTTCAGCAGCACGTGCTTTTTTGGCTACTTCAACAACTCTTCAACGAAGGTATCAGGTGACACCTTCCTAGTCCGTTTAGTTTGGGGGCACCCCTCGGGCTGCATCATCCCAAGGCCGTGTGGGTCTGTCCCTACAGCGTGTATCCCTTTTGCACTTTATCAAGCCAGTTACAATCCTTTGCAAACTACTTTCGAATTACCGACTGCCTGACCGGCGCTTCGTTCCTAAGAATGTATCGCGCCCTTGCAAACCCTCCCGTGACCACCTCATGATTAAGGACTGGCACGGCGTCTGTGCTCGGGTTCGTCCCCGCAGTGTCGCTAAACCCAAGCAGCTGAGCTCTAGCTCACGGACCGGTCCCGTGTACGTCACCTCCCGTGGCTCTTGGTGGCTTGTTCTCGAATGAGCTAATCATGATGGGTAAGCAAGGGCGCGCGACCTGGTGCCCTGTGGCCACAGGAACCGCGCGCCAGCTATTTTTCTTCAGGATCTTTGCATGAGAAGACTGGGCACGTCATCTGTGCTCGGGTCCATCCCTGCAGCGTTGATAAATCCAGCGGCTGAGCTCTGTCTGGCCGGCCGGCCCCGTTCATGTCACCTCCTGGGGTCATTGGTGTCTGGACTTCTCATGCAATAACCTCAGGAAACTCATTCAGCGTAGGCTGCCTAACCATCTCGCGGGACCAATCCAAGCATCCCCAATCAAGACCAGGCACAACCCCGTATTGAGGTAGGGCCTCTTGAGTCCTGCGCTGGCTCGCAGGTGCCCATATGCACCTCCTCCAGCCCTACCATGCAAGCCATGTGTCGGGGCGGGGCTGTACATGCCTCGAGGGCTCTCCTCAGAGGGAGCCCCCTCCCACGCACCAGCGGAAGCACCATGCTCCGTGCTGGCCGTCGACACTGCCGAGGAGCGGCTATGCTCGGACGAGAGCGGAAGCGCTATGCTCCGCGCTAGTGATAAACAACTGGGGGTGGCCTCATGAGCGCATTAACCCGAGGAGCATCCGAGCTCAGTGACTAGCCTCACCGCGCTGCTCTCCCTCGGGAAGGTAGCGCGAGGGGGCTGGGCACGAGGGCTACGCTCAGGTCACGCCTGGCATACCCTACCTCGCCAGGCCTCACGTGCCTGATCTTCGCGCTCCCCTCCCAAGCGAGAGCTCAGCGAGGGAAGGTAGGATGGTCTGTTCGTACGTCAAGGGGGACTCCTGAGCATCGCGACTCAGGATCCTAACTGGTCCCGTTGCCCCTCACCTCTTGGGCTCGTCCTGGTGATCCGGACGACCCAACAACGGCTGAGGTACGCGCGGGGCCGGGCCCTGCCGACGCAGAACGCCAAGGTCTGGTTGTCACCCTTCTCCTTCAAGCCGTTCGTAGATCAAAGGGGACTCCTGAGCAGCGTGACTCAGGAGCCTAACTGGTCCCGTAGCCCCTCACCTCTTGGGCTCGTCTTGGTGATCCGGATGACCCAACGACGGCTGAGGTACGCGCGTGGCTGGGCCCTGCCGACGCAGAACATCAAGGCTTGCCCTTACATCTTTTCCTAAGTTGTTAGTATGTCAAGGGGGACTCCTGAGCATCGCGACTCAGGAGCCTAACTGGTCCCGTAGCCCCTCACCTCTTGGGCTCGTCCTGGTGATCCGAACGACCCAACGATGGCTGAGGTACGCGCGGGGCCGGGCTCTGCCAATGCAGAACAATAAAAGAACAGAAGAGCTGAAGGAGCATAATCTAGTTATTACAAAACACATTGTTCCAAGCAGATAGTTTTAAAAATGTGTCCCCGAGGCATGTCGCATGGTGCAGGATAAAAAGGCAAAAGAAGAATCTCCGAGCCACCTCTTCAGGCTTGGGCGTCACCACCGCTCGCCGGCGGAACCTCATCGCCAAGCGTGGCACTTGTCCCACCGGCTTCGCTTGGAGGGCCAACCACCATGTACTTGTTTAGCATGGCGTCCACGAAGCTCTTCATGGCAGTAGCAGCAGCATCCCGGGAGTTGGCGTTCACCGGAGCAAGGAAGGATGAGAGGTTGAAGCTGGCGTCCTAGAGATAAAGATGGCTGAAGACGCACGTCAGAGCTGAGGAAGAAAGCGAGCGTGCCTCGCCTTCCACCAGGGACGTAAACCCGTCGACGGCATCTTTGAGCATAGCCACGACTACAGGAAGCAGAGAAGAAGGGCTCTCCCTCGGGGTCGTCACCACCACCTTTCCCGAGGGACCGTCCCCAAAGAGCACCTTCTGGGCCTTGTGGAAGCGTGCCTCGAGAGAGGAGAGGGTGTCGCACTCCATCGTGGCCACCTTCTTGGCCTTGTTCAGGGCCGCTTGGGCTGCCTCCACTTCCGCCTTCAACTTCGTCAGGCGGTCGCGCTCTCCAGCCTGCTTTAAGGCCGTCTCTTTCACCTCTGCGTCCCACCTGGCAACGGCAGCTTCCTGGGCCTTCAACTTCTCCTCGCGTTCCTGAACCTAGCTGGCCTGCTGGCGCTGGAGGGTCTTCAAATCTGCCTCCGCTGCACGACACCGGTTCTCAGCTTCTGTGGCCTCCTTCCGTGCCAAGTCGCGCACCGTGGCAGCCACCCCAAGCGCTTTCTGGGCCTCCTCCGCAGAGTGCCAGGCCGTGCGAACAGGCGTGTCGGCCCTGAGCCAACCAGAGATCAACCCCAGGCCCTCTTCCAGACCCTGAAGCTCACCCTCTAGGAGGTCCAGCGCCGCCCTCGCCTCTTCCAGGTTCCTGGAGGGAGTAGGAACACCTTGGCTCGGCCACGCGCTGGGCAAGGGAGGAGACGCCCTCGGCACCAAGGCAGATGAAACCTCAGCCTCATGACGGACCAGGGACTCCGGAGGGTGACTGCACCCAGCAGCCGCGACAAGGCTGGGGGCTGGAGGAGTCAGGCCTACCGAGGGCACCGGCATCTCCTGAGGACGGGTATCCATGTCCTCCGGAGCTGGCGATGCCCCTGAGGCTGCGGGGGCTGCGGCGTTCTTCTCCACCAGAGCTGCGGGGGCCACTCCGTCGCTTGCAGCCACGGCAACCTCCATGCCCTCCTTCTGCTTCTTTGGTGGCTGCTGTCTAACGATAGGAGAATACGCTCAGCACCACTTCAAGAACCAACAAGCAATGATAAGGGAGAAACTTACTGGTCAACAAAGGCGTAGTGCCTCTTCATGCTCAGTAGCGGGCGTTGAAGCGGAGCAGCTGGCGCCGATCCCTTGGGAGCAGGAGAGCTTGCGGTTGGCGCTGCCTGGGACGGCATCAGTGAAGGAGGGCTACTGTCTGGAGAAATCACCACGGACCTGCTCCTCTTCGTAACTGCTCGCTTGTGCTTCTTCAAGGAGGCCACCGCAGACCTCGTGGTGGCCCCTGGAGGGCGCGACACCTCCACCACCGGAGGCTCGCCGTCATCATCGTCATCCGGCAGATCGCGCAGGAGCTCCCCTTGATCCGGGGCAGAGGATTCGTCCACGACATCATCCTTGGTGGCCTCGGAGGATTGGCCGTTGGAGGAGAGGAGCACCAAGGTAGTGGTCGGCAAGGAAGACCCCAGCCGCACAAACCCGAGATCATCGAAGACAGGCATGGCCGCGATGACCTCCTTGGCGTCGTCACGGTCGTACAGTGGGAGCCAGCCTTCCGGAGGATCACTAGGGTCCCTTCCAGTCAGGTAGGTCAGCACCTTGTTTAGCTCCTCCTCTGGAAGGGGGTCGCTGCGTTGGCGGACCTTGTCGTCGTCGCTGCCAAGCTTCCACAAAGGACGGGGGCGGGCTTGAAGCGGCGTGTCGTTGCTTCAGGAACTCCCTGATGAGCATGACCCCCGTCAGCTTCGCGTCCTTCAGCTCCTTGTCCATCGTCCTCACGAGCGATGTCAGGGCAGGGTCGGTGATCTTCTCAGACTTCCACCACTTATCGGAGACGAGGAATGCGATCGGCAGCTTTAGCGAGCTCTGGGAGCTCTTGGCATCCATCAACACCCACCTCTTCACGGCGTGCTCCACCTTCTTCCCGGCGCAGGAGATTGCGTTGCCACCCCGCGCCACGACGAAGCTGATGCACTCGACCGGGTTGTCGCCGGTCTTGCGAAGATAGAAGAAATGACGGAACAGGGCAACGGAGGGCAACACCCCCATGAACGCCTCACAGTAGAAGGCGAAGAGAGACAGAAGGAGGATGGAGTTGGCATGGATGTGAAGCGCATGGAGCCCATAGTGGTGAAGGATGGCAAAGAAGAAAGGAGAAAATGGAGGTACCAACCCGGAGTAGACGTTGTGCATGAAGAAGGAAAAGAAGTTGCTGCCCGCGGGCTCCGGGGCAGCGGTGGCGACCCGGAGCATGGTCTCCCCCACTCATTTTTGTCGCTCGCCGTCAGGAGGAGCGTCGTATGGAGCTTCTCCCCGGTCACGCAGGGCGCCATCGGCCCTTGCTCGTACCAGGCGTCGCCGGCGGCCGAGGAGGAAGCCGTGGCTTTTTTGGCGGCCATCAGGCAGGAGATTTGGAGAAGAATCAGCATATCTGGTGAGCTCTTCCGCTGTGGGGAGAAGGGGATCTGGAGCAAGACGAAGAAGGAGCAATGAAGGCCTGGCGGCAGGCGGCACCCCTTTTTGTCAGACTGGAGCAGTTGCCGAGGCAGCATGGAGAACGGAGTCACCCACGTCCAATCAATCGCCACGCGTCATCGAGGCCGCAGGCGGTTAGGGCTCGTGGCACTCCGCACTTGCCCATTGGCTTCGCCTGGAAGCCAAGTTCAAGCACGCCTTGGGCCCGGGGGCTACTGTCGGCGTCCTGGACTTGGGGGTATCCAGTCCTGCCTGCCTGCGGCCCACCACGTGGCTCCATCGACGGCTCGGTATGGCCCAGCTTCACCAACACAGCAAGACCCTTGCGAGGGGCCAAGCCTCGCAAGGTGGACGACGCCAAGACCCCTGAAGGAGTTGGCCTACTCAGGAGGGCTGCTGAGGGGGTGGGGAGATCTATGCAGCTACCTCATGAGGCTCAGCTGACGCGAGCCATGACGACCAAGGCCAGGCGGGCGCCAGGCGGGCGCAGAGCGCAGGTTTCCTCTTTGGTGCAAGGGAGGCAAGCCACAGGCATGGTGTCCCGAGGAATCAACCAAAGGTTTCCATTGTGGTGCAACGAGACCAAGACCGCCAGGATGGCAGGACGGAGGTCATCACCGAGCCTACCGCAGCGTCATGGCCAGAGGCTTTTCACAGGCAAAGACTACTTTTGTCAGGATAGACTGTACTACTTGTCCCCTTTCAGATCCCGCCGTTGTGGAATCCCTTCCCGCTCATATTTGGGAGGAGGACCAAGGCACTTTATAGAGGACTTAGCCACCACCATAGCGGGGCCTAAAGAAACCACAAGTAGAGCGCCACACCAGCTCAAGAACACCTCACCTCCTGAGGCTTGTTCATACTTTGTACTAGTTCATCCATAGCCCCTCGAGGCAATCCACCACATCAAACTAGAGTAGGGTATTACACCATAACGGTGGCCTGAACTAGTATAAATCTCTGTGTCTTTGTGTCTCTATGAGATCTTCGCTAGGCTAGGGAGGGTCGCGAGTAGGCAGGCTGGATAGGTTGAGATCTCCGCACGCACCCCAGTGTTCGAACCTCTCACAGGTTGCCGGATCCCGAAATCCGATAGAAATGTAGCTCTCTATAAAGTTTTTGGTGCCTCCATATGAAGGAGCTAAATTTATAGACATGTGTGTGGATTTGATATTAAAAATTTCTCTACAAAAGTAGCTACTTTTCCTGCCCTAATTTACCATGTAGTTAATTGTTTCAAACGAGTCCAATATTGAGGTAACATTTTTCTCTCTCAAACTTGTGCTTGAACGTACCAGCAAAGATGCTCTTCACAACTCTAATCCTTGGTGCCAATGGGAATTCTTTCATTTACTA
The DNA here is from genome assembly GCA_021437245.1 of Aegilops speltoides. Lineage (NCBI taxonomy): Eukaryota > Viridiplantae > Streptophyta > Magnoliopsida > Poales > Poaceae > Aegilops > Aegilops speltoides. The sequence continues at coordinate 389,093,417 of CM038143.1, forward strand.
TGATTAAGTGCTCTTTGTGCTAATCTGGATGTTATAAGAAAAAGAACTTTGGCTAATGAACATGTAGTTGGAATGAACAAGTACACTTGTTTATTTCCATTGATCGATTGATGTGAGATCATTTAGTTCATCCGTCGTCACGCACATATACTGGTACATGTAAGAAAAGCAATCAAATAGAGAATCTCTTTTTGTCTCTTCTTTGTTTGCTACAAATATAGACTGAAAGTGGAGTACTGCTTCTAGAGTTTAAAGATTTGAACTTGCAAAAGTGTTAGTTCTATGATATGAAGTTTATTATTTATGTTTTGTGAAGGTTGTTGTCTGAATGTGATATACCCATATATTATATAAAGAACAAGTTCACATCGGTACCAAAAATTATGCTTAAACTTTCATGCCATCTAATAGATAATAGTCTCTGTATACTTCTCAACTTCATAAGCATTGTAATAACTACATTGTCACGGCAAATTAGATACTTTGAGAAGCTTCTACAAGATCTTGATATCATTTGTGTTCTGTCGCTTGATCCTGTGCTTGAGAATGTGCTTCACTAAATTGCACAACTCCAAAAACTTGTACGTGATTTGATTCTTATAGTGTTTTCTTCTGGTGGTCACACTTACATCCTTCAAGGATCATCCTTATCAGTTATTACAGTAAATTTGTTGATTTAGTGTTGTAATAGCTATTTGCACCATTAGGAGTATCTCTTGGAAAAAAATCTTCTACGGACAAACGTGACTAATGTATGTGTGTTGTGTTAGATATAGATTTGGCTATGAGTTACTACTTTTTGTGGTCATGGGGAAATTGATCATTCCAGGATCTCAACATTGTAGTATTTTGCGCAAATTTGTGAAGTTCAACGTCTTGGTATCATGGCTCAGGACTAAATATTCTTGAGTTATCATAGCAAAACTTGAGATGTGAAAATCAAACTACTTTTGCTTACTTGATTCTTTTGAGCGTGCGTATGAAACAATGGTTATCTATGTTGCTTGCCTGTGCTATTAGCTACTATGATCTATCTTCCATACTTACATACATATTATGCTTGGACATGTGTTGTTTGTGCGAAAGGAAACATCTAGTATTTTGTAATGCTTGAACTTAGGGTAGTCACTACTTAAATATTTCTCCATTTAATCAAGTAAGAACAGTTCTTCAAAACATTTTATCGTTTTAATCTTCAGACATTTTGATAGGAAGCACCAGGGAATGTTTGTAGTTTCAATTTATGTTGTATGTAAAGGATTGTAGATATGTTCTCTACCAGTCAAAACTTCTAAATGATCTATGCACTATGGCAGTGCCGCAGTGGATACTTCTAAATGACTGCACACATGTTTTATTAAGTCTTATCAGTATAGGGAGGTCAATAATCTTTTGGTGCTAAACAAGTGGATGCTACAACTAAATACTAAATCGGTAAAACACCGCAGGAGTTTTACAAGCAAGCTTTGGGTAAAAAGATTTTTGTATTGTGCTGTTTATTCCCATTGGTCAACGTGAGATCATCTAGTTCAACTGTCATCACGCACATATATTGTTAGATGGAAGAAAAATAACTAGCTAGAGAACTTATTTATGCATCCTTTTATTTTGCTGCAAAGACAGCTGAAAGTGGAGTACTCTTCTAGAGTTTAATTTTTATAACATGCTGCTTTTATAAGGTTGCAATCTTCAATCTAGTTTTTACTCAATAAGTTACTGTTTCTTAAGAATAACATGCAGCATGGATTCTTATATGTTCCATGTATTATGTTAGGGCAAGTAATTATCAGCTGAGCAAAGGCTACAACATGCTAGGAGGAGAAGTTCGAATGGAGGCAGAGAGTACACTTGGTAAGTCATATATCCAACCTGAACTTATTTACTCATTTTTTTATTTTTGTTCTAGTCCGAGTCCAAAAAGATGGTTTGACAAATGGGGGTGACATTCTGTACACACGTGCGCATCTACAATTCATGCTTGTGAAGCATTTTTAAAAAATAAAATTGAATATGGGCAAATTTGGGTTCCAAGTTTTGCCATGGTGTCATGACTTTGTATTAGTTTGCCCCCTTCAACATGTAAAACTATGAACCTGACCATATTTTATTTGGAACATTTAGATGATGTGTCAGAAGGAAAACAAAAGGCAATGATGAGAAGGAAAACAAACACAAATCTACTTACATCTGATGTGTAAATTCTAATGTGCCAAAAAATTCTCTTTTCAGGAAATAGAATGGAAAAAGGAAGAGGAGACATGCTGAAGCACACGAGCGAGAGGCTAGCAGAAGTTAAAGCAATAGACTATAAGCATTTTGAATGATTAGTGCCTTGTGTTGTTGGGAACATTACAACCATGGGGAAAGCTAATTTTAGTTGCTAGTTTAGCATAGAAGCCACTATATGCTCATTTTGGTCGTTTGTCGCATCCAAAAACATATGTAATTTTCCTTTTGTTGCACAACACCTTTATATATAGGCATTTCTAGAAACATATGTATTTTGTTGTTAATTTTATTGAATGAAGTTAAGTTTTACGATGATGCCCATATGTGCATTATGAAATAGTGTCATTTTTCTTGATTGCCTGAACAAAATGAATGCATATTAAATTAGCGATTTGTTGCCCATATCAATTTGCTTTTGCTAGTGAAATCAACATGATGGCATATTTACTGCTGGGTAAACAAGCTTGTGCCGGTAGTTATATTGCTGGTAACTGTAGTTTATATGCCACGGCTAATCTACCGGGAGAAAATAAACTGTCGGCAAAGAAATGTGTGGGGGTGATAACCCACAAGTATAGGGGATCGCAACAGCTTTTGAGGGCAGAGTATTCAACCCAAATTTATTGATTCGACACAAGCGGAGCCAAAGAATATTCTTGAGTATTAGCAGTTGAGTTGTTAATTCAATCACACCTGGATAACTTAGCATCTGCAGCAAAGTGTTTAGTAGCAAAAGTGGTATGATAATAAAGGTAACGGTAGCAAAAGTAAAGATAAATGTTTTGGGTTTTTGTAGTAGTTGTAACAGAGAGTAACGGAAAAGTAAATAAGCGAAGAACAATATATGAAAAGCTCGTAGGCAATGGATCGATGATGGATAATTATGCGGATGCGATTCCTCATGCAATAGTTATAATATAGGGTGATATAGAACTAGCTCCAGTTCATCAATGTAATGTAGACATGTATTCCGTAAATAGTCATACGTGCTTATGGAAAAGAACTTGCATGACATCTTTTGTCCTACCCTCCCATGTCCAGCCGGGTCCTTATGGAAACTAAGGGATATTAAGGCCTCCTTTTAATAGATAACCGGAACAAAGCATTAGCACATAGTGAATACATGAACTCCTCAAACTACGGTCATCACCGAGAAGTGTCCCGATTGTTGTCACTTCGGGGTTGTCGGATCATAACACATAATAGGTGACTATAGACTTGCAAGATAGGATCAAGAACATACATATATTCATGAAAACATAATAGGTTTAGATCTGAAATCATGGCACTCAGGCCCTAGTAATAAGCATTAAGCATAACAAAGTCATAGAAACATCAATCTCAGAACATAATGGATACTAGGGATCAAACCCTAACAAAACTAACTTGATTACATGGTAAATCTCATCCAAGCCATCACTGTCAGCAAGCCTATGATGGAATTACTCATGCACGGCGGTGAGCATCATGAAATTGGTGATGGAGGATGGTTGATGATGACGACGACGACGAATCCCCTCTCCGGAGCCCCGAGCGGACTCGAGATCGATCCTCCCGAGAGATTAGGGCTTGGCGGCTCCGTGTCGTAAAACGTCTTTGAAACTTTCTCCCTGATTTTTTCTCTCCCCGAACGTGAAATATATGGAGTTGGAGTTGACGTCGGTGGAGGTCCAGGGGGGCCACGAGATAGGAGGCCGCGCCCTAGGGGGGCCCTGTCTCATGGACAGGCTGTGGGCCCCCTGGCATTAATTCTTTCGCCAAAAATTCTTATTAATTCCAAAAAGTGCCTCCATGGATTTCCAGGACATTCCGAGAACTTTTCTTTTCTACACATAAAACAACATCATGGTAGTTCTGCTGAAAACAACGTCAGTCCGGGTTAGTTTCATTCAAAATGCAAGTTAGAGTCCAAAACAAGGGCAAAAGTGTTTGGAAAAGTGGATACATTGGAGATGTATCAGGGGGCAGTAAAACTGTTGGGAGAAGTTTATCTGCCGGGAGAAGTAATTCCCGGCAACCGTTCTTGTGGCAGTTCTATCTGCCGGGAGAATTGCTCTCCCGGCAGTTTATCTGCCCTTTTACAGGGTTTCTCCGGGCAGATTACATGCCATTGCATTGGTGTTGTGGTGTAGTGAATGCTATCTTGTTGCAAGGCATTATATATGTGAATTATGCAATGCCATGCTGTTTAGCCAAGCGTCATATATGTGAATTATATCATGCCGTCCTTTTTTTGTATTTCTCATTGCTTTTGTCGACAATGTTTGTATATTCAATCGCACTTCTGTGCATCAGCCATATGAATTGGTGATGGAGAAATGGAGGTGAAAACAAGGTCTTGAGCGATAATGCTACTGCTGAAGCGAGATATCTTGCTTTGATTCTGATAGCTCTTTAGAGGAGGATTCAGAGGCAGATGACCTGTTGGAGATATTACCACTAGGTGTAAACCGGCTAGCTTGGGCCGAGTTAACTCCATTAGTGGTACAAGCAGAGAAAGGCCCAAGGCCTATAGTCGGTTTAGAGCTTGTAGCCGTAAACCGGCCTGATGTATAACTTGTATTGTAAGTTAGGAATAGAGAGATACCGACCGGGATACGAGTATGAACCGGTTCGGACTCTATGAACCAACGGGCGTCACTCGTGTATATAAGGGGACGACCAGCGGCAGTTCAAAGACAGACAACCACAACTCGAGCCTAGGTGAAGCTTGTTTGCTCCCTAGCCATCGAGACTACATCAATTCCATCACAACTAGGCGTAGGCTTTTACCTTCATCGAAGGGGCGAACTAGTATAAAACCCTTGTGTCTTTGTGTCCGCTTTAACCCTTCAAGTAAACCCGTGGCGATGGCTCCACGACTAAGTCCTTACGCTAGGACATCTGCCGTGACAAATCCACGACGGTTGGCGCCCACCGTAGAGCAATCGCGCGATGGTTTGACGATCTTGGAGAAGCAAGCTCAAAGGACTCGAAGGCTACGTCGTGGGCGGATGACCAAGAGTCGTCGCGGCCGGATCTACATCGACGACGCCGGATGGGGTCCCGAGGCCGATTCAACCGAGTACGGATACCGGGTCCCCTTTGGCGGCATACACGTTTTCATCGGCAAGATTGGGGAGCCTGGGCTGGCCGGACATCTGCACCGACTTCATCGAGACGGCTCAGCGTGCGCGACCTGCCCGGAGTTAAACCGCCGTGAAGCATGTCTTCGTTGGAGTCATCCACGGAGGAGAGTACGACACCGGTTCATAACACGGTAGTGAGACCGTCGTTTATTCTGGCGATGAATCTTCAACAGGAGAGACCGAGTCATTGTACCACCAAGTGGCGATATGATCGAGGGCTGTTCAATGGTGACAGATTCGGACCCCCAAGCCGTTCAACCGGTTGGATTATTCATGGCGATGCGCGAGCAGCGAACCACTCTTCAACCGCAGCAGCGATGCTTTCGGTTCAGCGGCGGCAGCAGCAGCAGGGACAGAGGCCCGGTCGCCCGCCGGTTCAAGTTCTCATCGAATCTATTTGATGCACTAGCGGCGCTTATGGCGGAGGACAACTGGCGGATCAGAGGCTCATAATGCAGAAATTGCAAGGTGAGAGAGCAGATCACGCAAGCCAAAGCGGATCTAGCGTCGAGAAGGAGCGTATGGCATGAGAGCGGGCCGCTCTGACGCCTGAGCTTACAAACTCATGCTTGACCAGTGCGTCGCGCAGAGGTGTTGAAGCGGAAGTATAGATCGCGCCGCCATTAGGATTTGATCCTAGAAATCTCTTCGGACCGGGGCCGGACCCACTAACCCGCCCCAACATAGGGAGGTAAACCGGATTGAGGCACCAGGAGCAGGAGCGGCGGTCCAACCACGCCTGATGGAGCCTCCACAGCAGAACATGGTGGTTCCTCCGCGGTCTGACACCCCCTGTGTCATTATTCTAATCCTATGGACAACCTTGTTGCGGCCGCCCGACGATTGGAGGCGATCGATCGAAGGAGATTCCCCTGGCGGTTGAGACACGCCGGGTTAAGGCTTCTCGGACTGCGCTGATCCAGCAGAGGCGTATTCATACAGCCGTGATCGGATTCACTCTACGCCCGTCAAGCGGAGCTACAGCGGCGATGGATGAACCGCCATATCAAGCAGCGCGGACCGTGAAGCGGCCGAGGCAATCACCAGATGGGTGGCATTCGTGATGCTCGGGAGGTGGTGGATCGGGCCGCACGCAGGAGGCGAGTTAGCAGCCAGATGACGCGGGTCAACACACACCGTTCGCCCTACCACCTTCGCCCGGACCAGAGTCGCATCCGCTTTAGGGGTGCCTGTTTAATCCCGCTTTACGCATTGTGCGTCGCTTAAAGATTTTAAGGGCCCACGCAAGGTGCCGAATTACACCGCAGATCTGTCCCCAAGCGTGGGTTGAAAGTTATGAGATGGCCATGGAGATGCTAGATGTTGATAAGACCGCATGTGCAAAGTACTTCACCATGATCTTTGGAAGGCACGGCCGTGCTTGGTTGAAGAGCTTACCGCCCAATTCTATCAGCTCATGGGCCCGATTCACGGGCCGGTTTATCGTAACTTCAAGGATACGTGTAAGCAGCCCAAGTCCATAGTAGACCTAGCAGCTTGTGTCCGGGGAGGAAGAGTCAACAACCCGTTGGGTGCGTCGTGTTTCCGAGATTTTGCACTCCTCGACCGGATCAACGCTGACTCTGCGATCTTAACATTAGAAGGCAATCGCGGTTTGAGCCTTTAAAATTAAAATTGGGGCGAGGAAGCGGTTACAGTAATGACATGGGAACCCTCATGGCGCTTTGGTGAAGTATGCTGATTCGACACGATACCAAGGATCCCGAGGCTGATGATGATGAAGCGAGGAAGGAAAGAAGAACGGCAACTCCAAGGGGCAGCAGTACAAACCGGCGGGTCATGGAAATGGAGGCAAGCGCAAGGCCGATGGCAGCCCGGATTTCGTAGCCAACACTAATGCGCAGGACAGAGGGCCGCGGCGCAGAGGCAAGGCGAATCGGGGCCAAAATCCTAATACTAGCCGTTTGAATTACTTATTGAATCAACCTTGCCCCAAGCATGGAATGAAGGAGTCCCCATCGAACCATCTCTGGAAAGACTGTTATATTATGCAGGAGTTCAAGAACTCCAATGCTTTCCGGTATGATCAGGGGTCAGGTGGCGGTTCAGGATCCGGTTTCCACGGGCCGGTCGATGGAGCTTCGTTCGAGGCTTAATCAAGGCAGTCACAATAGTCGAATAATCGGGTGGCTAAAGCAGCAGCAATGCGATCGGGTTATCGAGCCAACCAAAGCAGCTTGAATAGTGGGCGATATCATGTTTTCACAACCAGTTTGGACAAGCGAGATCGGAAGCTTCACAAGCGGCGAGAAACTCCGCTGAACCGCCTTGCCGCGTTATTTACACCGGTCGAGCAGCCTATCGTGTGGAGCGAGAGGACCATCCCCGGGTTGATAATCCGGGTCACCGGCATTGGTGGTAGACCCTCGGTGGGGGCTATAAATTCACTAAGGTACTTATGGATGGAGGAAGCGAGATTAATATATTATACTATGAAACTTTCCGTCGCATGGGTCTAACAGACAAGGATCTCGCATCGTCCCAATACGGTGTTCCATGGTGTAGTACCGAGCAAATCTGCTTATCTGTTGGTAAGATAGCCCGGATGTGGCTTTTGGAGACGAGCACAATTCCCGGTCTGAAAAGCTAACTATTGAAGTGGTGAAAATCCGGAGTCCATATCATGCCTTGTTTGGGCGGCCAGCTTATGCTAAGTTCATGGCACGACCTTGTTATATCTACTTGCAGCTCAAAATGCCGGGTTACAAAGGAACGATAACGGTGCATGGAAGCCGCCGAGTTGCTTTGGAATGTGAGGAAGGTGATGCAGCTTATGCAGAGGCGGTTTGTGCCACGGAGGAGTTGAAGTTCTATAAGGACAACGTTGATCCGGCAGATATGACCCCTTTAAAGAAGCCAACTATAGAGCATGAATCGGATCTGAAGTTTAAATCGGCAACTGAGACCAAGCTTGTTGACTTTGTGCCAGGCGATTCGTCCAAGCAGTTCATTTGTCGATGCCAACCTGGATCCCAAATAGGAAAGCGCTCATCGAGTTCATCCGTGAGAACCGGATATCTTTGCATGGAAGCCATCGACATGCCAGTGTACCGAGGGAACTCGCGAGCACACACTTAATGTGGATCCTAAGTATAAACCGTGCAACAGCTTCCTCCGCGGTTTAACGAAGAAAGGCGCAAAAGCCATTGAGAGGAAGTAGCCGAGCTTTTGGCGGCTGGCTTTATTATTGAAGTGTTTCATCGAGTGGCTTGCTAATCCGGTGCTGGTTCTTAAGAAAAATGGCACTGGCGTATGTGTGTGGACTACACAGATCTCAACAAAGCTCGTCCAAGCGATCCTTTTGCCCTCCCGGCATTGATCAGATTATTGATGCCACGGCGGAGATGTGAGCATTTAAGTTTTTGGATGCGTACTCGGATATCATCAGATCAAAATGGCGGTTAAGGACCAGGAGAAAACGGCGTTTATAACTCCCTTTGGAGCCTTCTGCTATGTGTCTATGCCTTTTGGGCTCAAAAGCGCCCAGGCTACTTATCAGCGATGTGTACAGAATTGCCTGCGTACCCAGATCGGCCGCAATGTGCATGCTTACGTGGATGATATTGTGGTGAAATCAAGACAAAAGGAGACACTGGTGGACGATTTGAAGGAAACCTTCGACAACTTGCGGATTTACAAGATGATGCTTAATCCGGCCAAGTGCGCTTTTGGTGTTCCGGCAGGCAAGTTATTGGGGTTTCTGGTGTCTAACAGAGGAATTGAGGCTAATCCGGAGAAAATTAAAGCCATTACTTCCTTGGCTAAACCAAAGTGTATCAATGATGTTCAGCGCCTGGCGGGCAGAATCGCTGCGTTGAGCCGGTTTATCAGCCACCTCGGAGAGAAGGCCATCCCTTATACCGTATCTTTGAGGAAAATGATAATTTAAATCGAGTCCGCCATCGACGAAGCATTTGAGGATCTAAAGCGGCAATTGGCCAAACCGCCTGTTCTTGCGGCTCCGGTTGATAAGGAGCCGCTGTTGTTATATGTGGCAGCCAATGCTCGAGCAGTAAGCGTGGCTATTGTGGTGGAGCGCAAGGAGGCAGGCAAGGAGTATCCGGTTCAACGGCCGGTTTATTATATCAGTGAGGTGCTTATTGAGTCCAAGCAAAGGTATCCGCATTGGCAGAAGCTAGTCTACGGTGTTTTTATGGCCAGTCGGAAACTGAAGCAATATTTCCAAGGGCACCCTATCATAGTGGTTAGTTCAGCTCCTTTGGGTGATATCATCTAACCGGAGGCGATCGTCGGATTGCCAAATGGGCCATAGAGCTTGGGCGCATGGACTAAAGTATATACCACGTCTGCAAAGAAGTCTCAAGCACTTGTTGATTTCATTAATGACCGGATGGAGTTACAAGCACCAGAGGAGAAGCCGGATCACACATATTGGACTATTCATTTCGACGGATCCAGCAGTTGAAGGCTCGGGTGGAGTCGTTTAACTTCCCCACGGGTGATAAGTTTTGTTACGTTCTCCGTTTAATGTTCCCTTGTACTAATAATGCAGCTGAGTACAAAGCCTTGCTCCATGGCCTCCGGATGGCTAAGGAGATGAACTTAAGCCGGGTTAAGTGCTTTGGTGACTCGGACCTGGTGGCTCAGCAAGTATCTGGCACTTGGGATTCTAAGGACCCACTTATGGCCGCATATCGTCGAGAAGTGGATAATATTGCAGGTTGCTTCAAGGGTTATCAAGTGGATCATGTGGATCGCCGGAAGAACGAAGCGGCGGGCGCTTTAAGCCGGTTGGGTTCTCAGCGTAAACCGGTTCCGCCTAATGTCTTTTTGGACGTCTTGCACAACCCGTCACCCGGCTCCCCGGTGAAGCAGATTTGGCTATTCTCGATCCGGAGGCTCGGTTGGTGGCAGCATTACATGCTATTCGGATTGGACGATTCCTTTTCTTGCGATATGACTCGAGGAGTTGCCGAGGATGAGATTCTCGCCGCACGGATAATCCGCGCCCAAATCTATGACGATTCTTAATGGTGAGTTGCATCATTGCGATTATATCGTATGCTTTCAACGTTGTGTTTCCCGAGGAAGGCTGTGAAATTTTAAGAGAAATCCATGAAGGAGATTGTGGACATCACGCCGGTTCAAAGTCCCCGTAGCAAAGGCGCTTAAATCACGGATTTTACTGGTTGACCGCACATGCTGATGCGGAGGACTTGGTTAAACGGTGTGATGGATGTCAGAAATTTTCAAGGCGTGCGCATATACCGGCGCAAGAGTTGAGGATGATCCCAATAACGTGGCCGTTTGCAACTTGGGGGCTAGATATGGTCGGACCATTTAAGCGATCCAAGGATAAGAAGACCCACCTGTTGGTGGCAGTGGACAAATTCACCAAGTGGGTTGAAGCGGAGCCTGTCAGCAAGTGTGATGCGGCAACAGCGGTGCAGTTCATCAAAAAGGTGATTTTCCGGTTTGGCTTTCCACACAGTTCATTACTGATAATGGTACTAATTTGTCCAAGGGTGCTATGAAAGAGTTCTGTGAACGTGAGCACATCCGGCTTGACGTGTCATCAGTGGCTCACCCCCAGTCCAACGGGCAGGCCGAACGAGCTAATCAAGAGATCTTACAAGGCATCAAACCCCGACTTCTGGTTCCGTTACAGAGAACACCAGGGTGCTGGGTTGAAGAGCTACCATTGGTGCTATGGAGTATCAATACTACGCCAAACCGGTCCACCGGGTATACACCGTTTTTCATGGTCTACGGAGCAGAGGCAGTTCTCCCAAGTGACATCCGGCACGATTCGCCCCGTGTAGCGGCTTATGTTGAAGCGGACAACGAGACGGCACGGCAGGACGCTTTGGACCTATTGGATGAGGAGCGTGATATGGCAGCTGCTCGTTCGGCGATTTACCAGCAAGATCTTCGTCGTTATCATAGTCGCCGGGTTAAAACCAGAACCTTTCAAGAAGGAGATTTGGTGCTTCGCCTCATCCAAGACCAGACAGCTATGCATAAGTTATCCCCACCTTGGGAAGGACCTTTTGTGGTCAGCAAGAATCTACACAACGGATCATACTATCTGATTGATATTCGAGAGCGTCAAGACTCACGTACATCAGAGGAGGAGACCAACAGGCCGTGGAATATAGCTCATCTTCGGCCTTACTACACTTGAGCCATAGGCTCAGTTTATGTACATATCATGACAATGTATATATTATCTTCGATATAATAAAAACCGGAGCCTCAGCTAAAGCGGGTCTCTGCTCTCTTATCATGTGTGGTTACATGGGTGCTTCATTTTAAAGCGGCCTCCGGTTTACCCTTGACATTTATTTTTATCACTTGGGGGCTTGGTCGGTCCGAACCAATGCAACACCTCTTGATAGGCGAAAGCCACCAGATCATTTGGGGACACGGTCACGTCTGAACCGGTCACGCCTCTTGGTCGGCCAATAGGGCCAGAGTCATTTGGGGGCTTGGTCGAACCCGAACCAATGTCATGCCACTTGGCCGGCGTACTCGCCAAGAGTCTTTTGGGGACCTGGCCGACTGGCACCATCGCTACGCCTTCGGGGGGCTTGGTTGCGTCTGACCATGGTAATGCCATCTGACCAGCTCAATGAAGCTTTTCTTTTGCAAAGAGTTATTGCCTTTGTTGCCATATTTTCACATAATTGGTATTCGATTTTTTGTTGTTGCGTTTTTAACCCGACAAACATTTTTATCCGGTTCAACTGTCAGTTACAAACTGACAGAACACGGTTTAGTATTACGCCGGAGTTTTATCTGCCCGGTTTACCTTCTTCCTGTTAATCATCATTGAATAACAAGGGGGCTTGTGCTGATTCAGCACGGTTTATATGGGAGTTATTCTCTCCCCAGACGGTCATGGTTTTTAAGGCCTCCGCTTCAAGTTTGGCTACGCCAGCTTCATGCCCAGATACGGCAGGTATTTGTATCACATACTTATTGATTTTTGATATATATATATATATATTGAATACCATAAACCGGCTGGCGGTATCACCGCCACCGAGGTTCAACTTTTTCTGGTTGCAGGAAGTATGAATCAAACAAAAGTTTCACTTATGCACGAAGGCATAATCAGGCGGAAAGTTTTAACTAAAGTTATTACAAGGCAACACGGTGCCCAAGTGAGATCATTGTTCTTTGGGCAAACAGCCCACAACAGATGTTTGAACCGGCCACCGGTTCAAGCCTGCTCTTCATCCTCCGCCGCTTCAGCCTCTTCATCTCTACCCATTGGCTGGAAATCCACAGTGGTCCAGTCGATTCCCATTAGCGCTTGGAAAACAGCCTCTTCGTGGATCAGAGAAGACGGTTCAATATCAGGAGCGTAAGTATGCTTACGGATTGGAGGGATCAGGTTTTCCGCTTCAAAGGTTGGGGCAGACACTCGCTTGTTTTGATCATTGTATTGTGCTTGATAATGCTCCAAGTCGGCTTCTTCGGCCAACTGACAAGCTAGCGGGCGTACTGCACGGTTTATTGCCCGTAAATCTTCTTCACTGAAATCAGAGCCATCTTCTTTCACACTGGGATAGCCTTGAGCTGCTTCCACGGGATCAAAGTCTGGTACCCATGCCTTGGCTCGGATCAAGGCGTTGATAGCTCCGGTTCGAGCAGCAGATTTTTTCACCTCTTCAATCCGGGCAGGAAGCATGGACAGCCGGTTCAGAGTATCTTGAATCAAAGAAGGTGCCGGATTGTTATGTGACGCTGTGGTGATGATGCGCTGGGCTCCGGTATACAACTGTTCAACCAAGGTATAGACAGCCTTGATTTCTTCCGCACATCATTTCCTAAGTGCCCAATGCGTGTGCCTACAACAAGAAACGGTTAGTTTCAAACCGAGTAATGATACAAAGAGGTGCAACACATCACAACTGCTCAAAAGAAGCTTACCAAAGATTGCCGCAGATCATAGAATGTACTTGCCGCTTCGGGTGCGGATCATCTACCACGGTTTAAGGGCAGCTTCAGCATTTTCGCCCGTTTGATCAAATTGGCCTTTTCAAGGCCCAGACCGCTGTTTCTTTCTTCAAACTTTCCTTCACTTGTTCAGAGCGTTCAAAGCATTTGGTTAACTCTTTCTTGGCCTTCTCTGCTTCGCCTGCTTTGGGTTTTCAAAGCCGCTTGTAAATCGGCAATCCGATCATCTTTGATTTTCACCTCAGCCTGTGCATTGACAGTATGTTCAGCCAGAAATTCAAGGAAGTCAAAGTCCCAACCACACAACACAGTTATATGCTTGACTCTTGGGGGCTAATGTACCTTCGATTTTTATATTGCTACTAGATGGCAAAGTCCCAAGCTCAATACAAGTATTCAACTTGGCACTTGGGGGCTAATGGCTATTTGATCTACCAATGTTTCGTCAGGCAGTTTTTATTGAAGTACCGGTTTAAGTATGCAGAGTTAAACCGGCCCTTGTGGTTATACACGTAGATTTCAAAATTACTTAAGAAATATAGTCAAGTCCTGGTTTGATCAAGATTACAAACCGGCCCTTGGGGGCTACAAGGACTGATATACTGACGGTAAGAAAAGGAGTGAGTTACCTCAAACTTGTCCCTCATTAATTTGACCAGGCCAGCTTCATGGTCTCGGCTAGTATAAAGCCGGTTTAAATAGCCAGAATGAAGGTCTTGGGCGCTTAAAGCAGCATATGTTTCCAGCTCGACATCCCACTTTCCTTTATTCAAGGTGGAAAAATCCTCTTTCACAGTATGCCGGGTTAAGGTTGCAGGATTCCCCGGTTCAGAGCGGCCCATACCAGTAATCACAACGTCATCATCTTTCGACTCGACGGATTGTGTGGGCACGGCTGTTTTAGTAGAAGGACTGCGAGGTTTCTCAAACCGGACGGTGCTGGCAGGTGGATCAGCAGAAGTTGAGGTATTGACAGGCCTCTCTTCAGGAATAACCTCCTCTTGAGCCGGAGGGTCATTGGGAATATCTTCAGAGGCAAAATTTTCAAGATCCAGCGCTCTCTCATGATCTGAAGCGGCAGCTTCTTCAGCTGTTTTGTCCAAGCGGGCCTTCTTGCTGGGTTACGGTTTGGTTCTGAAGAAACAAAGAGTCAGGAAAAAGGCATATCCATTATAGAATATATTAGAAAGCATATGGCCGGTTTGACTTACCCGGCGGCTATTTTCAACGGTGGTAGCTGAGTGGCTGAGGATTCGCTAGAGGATGAATGGGAAGTAACCTGATAATCGGAGTCGGACGGATTAAGAGGTTGACGGAAGAAACCCGCTTTGGAATTTAAAGCAATAAAAAGGTCGGAAACCTCGGAGCGGCGCTTTCGAACCGGGCTATTTGGTAAACCGGCAGAGGTAACTACCTGACCACTGTGCCGGGTTGTGCAGCGAGCTTCATGTTGCTGTGTCTTCATAAGAAATTTGGGATCCAAATAAGCAAGAGGGTGAGAAAAATTAACTTTCTGGTTTGCCTGGCGAAATTTTGGTAAAGGAAAATTTGTTGAATCGGAAGAAACAATAGTTACCTCAGCAAATCCTGCGTTCTTTGGCAATATCATCGACAAGCATCATCATCAATAAGGCGTGTAAAAAGCAAGCCAAGAGAATCAAGTTCCGGATTACCCACATCATCGTCAATGGCCGGGTCAGATGAAGCAGTGGTCTTTCTCTTATGGGCTGATTTCTTGACAATTTTTGTTTTGGGCCGGCTTGGCCGCCCTGCTTTCTCCGCTTTGTCTTGGGAAAGTTTCTTGCTCCAAAACGGATTATCACCCTGGATCAGAAGTAATTAAATGTTGGATACATGAAGCAATAACAGGTTTAATGATGAAGCAACTAGAAACTTACCGCAGGTGGTTTGTTGGTGGTGTAGTAAGGAGCCAAACCGGTTTGAGCACAGAGGTGCTCCGGTTCATTTAGCATCCTTTTTACTGAGTCCGTAACTTCATCATCAGAAAGTTCAAGTTTTGTGTGTCGGAGTGGGTCGTCGACGCTGCCAGTATACTGACACATCAAACCGGAACACCGGCTCAAAGGCAGTATGCCCCAGGATAACCAGCAGCGTGCAAGATCAATTCCAGTCAAACCGTTGGCCATAAAGGCTCGGAGCTTGGACAGTTGCGGGGCATATTTGCTTCTATCTTTGGCGCTTAATCTTTGAGGAAACGGATGAGTGTTGCTTAGCCGCTCTGGACGAAAGCCAGGTAAAGGATTTTCACCTTCAGGAGAAGTATCCTTGCAATAAAACCAAGTCGCATTCCATTCTTTGGGGTGAGTATGGAGTTTGACGTGGGGATAGGTGATCTCCTTCCTTTTACGAATAGCCATACCACTCAATTACGTATTGGGGCCGTCGGTGAATTCAAGTCGACGGTTTAGATGGAAGAGGTCTCTAAACAGTTCAACGAAGGTTCCTCTTGCAGATATACTTGAGATAGTACTTGAAAGTGGCATAAATTGGTAGCGGAGTTGGGGCCAATGTCACGGGGCGGAGCTGAAAATTGGCCAACACGTCCGATAGAATTTGGAACCGGCGGTTTGAAACCCCGGCGGTGATCTGCAAAGACCACAACTTCTCCTTCTTGGGGTGTGGGAGGACATTCCTCTCGAGGACCCTCCAAAGGATCAGATCTTTGTCATCTAAAGCGCCAATCAAGACCAGATCATTTAGCTGTGACTCAGTGACGCGAGAAGGAACCCAGTTGCATTCATACACTTGCTTGGCCATGATAAGATCTACAAAAGTAATTGATCCAGTTCAAGAGCGTGCTTGTTACAAAGTGATTGGTCTAAGTTATCATAAACCGGAGGAAGCGTCTATAAATCGGGTTCTTGTGATATGATATCAGATGGGCTATGGCGGTTCAACAAGGGGACTAATGGTGTACCTGTGCCGGTTTAGCAGCTTTTTCTTATGGTGAGTTAAACCGCCTAATCTAGGCTTTGGAAATAATTGAAGCTATGGATAGTTTGCAGAAACAAGTTTCACAAGATCCCATGATAGCTACGGATCAAGCGTGGTTTACGTAAAATGAAAATATTTCACGGAAGTGAAGCAGAAACGAAGTAAACTATGAGGCAGATATGTATGCAGAAGATCCATGGGCTTAAGATGAGAAAGTACAGCGGATGCGTAGGAATCACTATTAATACAACACATATTCACAGTGTGGTTCAAAGTTAAAAGGATAGACGGAGACGCACGAAGAACATGGTATGAAGCTGGAACCCTAAAAACAGATCTAAGTCGAGAAGGGGAAGAGGCTCACCGGGAACGGAGAAGACGCGGAAGGAGGCCGCAGATTTCGCACGATCGGTCGATCAAAGGGCCGGGACGAGGCGGGTCGGCGGCGATGGTGGAGCTCGGGGAGCAGCGCCATGAGGAAGACGAAGAAGAGGAGACGAAGGAGGAAAGAAATGACCTTTCGGTCCTATTTATAAGGCAGCCTGGCTAGGTCAAGCGCGTGGATCCAGGAACTGCTATTAAAGAAGGCATTATAAAGAATCAAATTTCAGGATGACGTCATGCCGGTTTCTGATGACCGAAATAAGGACGACATGGCGGTTTACCGACAACAGAAGATGTCCAAGATACAAGCTTTGTGAAGGATTGACATGAACTGTTTCAAATCAATCTGGGGCCTAATGTTGGAGATATTACCACTAGGTGTAAACCGGCCAGCTTGGGCCGAGTTAACTCCATTAGTGGTACAAGCAGAGAAAGGCCCAAGGCCTATAGTCGGTCTAGAGCTTGTAGCCGTAAACCGGCTTGATGTATAACTTGTATTGTAAGTTAGGAATAGAGAGATACCAACCGGGATACGAGTATGAACCGGTTGGGACTCTATGAACCGACGGGCGTCACTCGTGTATATAAGGGGACGACCCGGCGACGGTTCAAAGACAGACAACCACAACTCGAGCCTAGGAGAAGCTTGTTTGCTCCCTAGCCATCGAGACTACATCAATTCCATCACAACTAGACGTAGGCTTTTACCTTCATCGAAGGGGCCGAACTAGTATAAAACCCTTGTGTCTTTGTGTCCGCTTTAACCCCTTCAAGTAAACCCGTAGCGATGGCTCCACGACTAAGTCCTTACGCTAGGACATCTGCCGTGACAAATCCACGACATGACCAGTCCTATTATCCCCCTGAGGTGTATGCTCAAACTTGACAGGGATATATTACTCATATCATGCATATGTTGTATTGCAATGCTTAGTTTTTACATCATATACACAATATTGAGTGCCATCTCCTTAGTTGACACATCATATATGCGATTGCCCTCTGCTCACTTCCTTAGTATATAAATCATATATTTTAATTATATCATGCCATGATGTTTACATAGACAGCATGCATCTAAATTATGGCATCAAACCCATTTTCTAAAGACATAATATAGTTATATCATCTCATCCTGTTTACATAGTCATCATATTTTAAATTATGTCATTCTATCCGTGAATTATATCATGCCATCATGTTTCCATCGACGGCATGTTTGTGATTTATGGCATGCCAACCACTTTAATAGACACATCGTATAGTTATATCATGTCATCCTGTTTACATAGTCATCATATTTTGAAGTATGTCATTCTATCCTGTTTAGTTAGCCATCATACATGTGAAATTGTGTCATGCTATCCTGTTTAATTAGCCATCATATATGTGAAATTATGTCCTGCTATTTTGTTTGGTTAGACAACATAAATGTGAATTATTTCATGCCCTGTTTTCTTCCCTACTATCCATTGCACCTGTCTATCTTACAATGTCTATACATTCAATTACTTTTCTTGTTTATCAGCCATTTCAATTAGAGGGGGTGATGGCAGTATCTGTGGGAGTAAAAACACGTTCTTCAGAAAAGATTGTGCTACTTGTCGATGCAGATAGAATCACGGTTGTACTTGCCCAAGAACCAGCCCCACCACACATAACCCAGGCTCACGCATATTGTACCCCTACCTAGTTGGACAGAGAACCAGCTACACCCCTTCTAACCCCAACCCCAGCAGATAGTAACCCAGTTTCCGTTGACACATCACCGTCTCCAGCACAGAGCACCCAAACACGAGCAGTTAGTAAGGCAACTACACTGCCCAAAGCATGAGGACCACCACTCCGAACCCCAAGTCAATGCTTAAAGCAGAAGAAGAATTGTTCTCAGGTCAAGTTCCGTAGCTATGGTTCATACTACTTTTCTCTTGCATCACTGTATTTACTCATACCAACTAATTTCAAATTTGAAGGATGCAATTGAAACTCCAATGGTGCAACAGGTATGTTTTAAACCTGTTTCTTTAACGTGTTTGCTGTTGGAACTTGCTCTATGTTGATTTCAGTTTCAATTGAATAAACAGTTATGTTCTCATGCCATGCACATTACAAGTGTTGTTATTGCTGTGTAGTTTCCCACACTTATATTCTGTCTATGCTGCTTTGTCTTAAATAGATATGATTCGAACTGTATCTATCTTGATTTGGCAACATAAACTAGAATGATATAGACCATACAGTGACCATACTACATAGATATATGTTTGTTTAATGTTGTTATCCTGTCCACCTTACTACTGAACTGGTTTACCAAAATGAGTTTCATATACTACATTGTAAACCTGTGATGTGTTTCTTTGTTTCTCTTTTAGAATGAGGATAAAATATTGGAGAAGAGTACCCTGTTATGAAATGGTAAAGGAAGTAATGCAGATAAAGTTCAAGATACTGAGACATCCCTGTTGGTCTCCAAGAAAGGTGATAAAAACTATATTGAAGACACTGAGACAACCCCAAAGTCCTGTCTTGATGTAGTGTTCGAGTTACTGGCTACTACTACTAGAACCAGCTCTTTGAACTCGTTGCCTGAATCAATTCGGCTTCTTGAGTCTCAACTTCAAGTTGAAAGATATCGATCAGATGTTATGCGACATGAAGTCGAAGGACTGAGGAAGTCTCTGTAGAATTCAGATGCATACTTTCTGGTGCAACATCAAGTGCTGGAGGATTTAAGCACCAAAGAAGAGAAAGTTAATAAGCTTGCTAAGCATCTTGCCAGCATTATGGGTACCCAGGATATTGTTTCTTGAGCTCTTCGGAAGTGGTTTCAGTTCTGGACTTGTTTTGCTGCGGCGTTTATATGCTGCTTTCTTCCCTATATTTGCACTGGTGGCGAACTTTGATGCCCAGTGGATGTAATATGTGTAATAGCAGGGATAGCCTAGCGTAAGTTTCTTGCTTATTTATTTCCTTATTGTATTGTTTATTTGTTTGCTTGTAGTCAGTGCAGTTCTTTTTTCGCGGTTTGCTAGTGGCCACAATAACCTATTTTTTAAAACTAGGCCACAATAACCATGGGCTACATATTTACTATAGTTACCATGGCCCTCCTACGGGCTGTAGAAATAATGGGCCTTCTAAGGGCCGTAGAAACAATGGGCCTTCTACGGGGCGTAGAAACAATAGGCCTTATACGGGTCATAGACATAATGGGCCTTCTACGGGCCGTATCATCTATGGGCCTTATACTGGTCATAGACATAATGGGCCTTCTACGGGCCGTATCATCAATGGGCCTTCTACGGGTCGTATGATCGGTTGGCCAAACATGGGCCAATAACAGACCGCATTATGGCCGTAAACAGGCTAGAGTTGGAATCGTCCGTTCATGCGCCGACCATAACGGGTCGTCGTTAATCGGCCGTATTTGATGACGCTATGAAAATGGCCCAACATATTATAGGACGATTGTAACCACGGGCTGAATTTGGCCCACAAGCAGAAAATGATAGTAACAGGCCGTAAGTAAACGAATGCTAGAAATGAGCCCAAGAATAAATGGGCCCTGAGAAGGCCGAAAGATAACATGGCCTGGAAACGGCCCAACGGAATAATGGGTCATTAATAGATATAAAGTGATACACTATTCATTACGGGCCAGTTTCACCACAAGCCGTTAATGGGTATAAAGTGATACACTGTTCATTACGGGCCAGTTTCACCATGAGCTGTTAATGGGCCAAGAGTAACAAAGGGCCTCATATGGGCCGAAAGACGTCATGGGCCATACATGGGCCGGAAGTTAAAACGGGCTGAAATTATATTGGACGGCCCAGATGACGCTACTGGGCCTAATTCGGATAGGTCGTAACGGGCCATGGGTTAGCGGGCTGTAAATGGGCTATATGCGAACAAGTCGTTAACAGGCTTTTTGTGGGCCGGCCCGCCACCTTTTGACCAAGTCAAACGGGTCACCCTTTTCACAGGAATGGGCCTCTGTTGGGTCGTGCCACGTGTCGTCGTATCATAGGCGCCTTTGGTCTAATGAGTGGATGACATATGTCCCAACGGTGAGCCGACACGTGTTTCCTCCAGCCAATGATGATTTTACACGTGGAAAATCCCAATTGGTCGGGGCTGTTAACGGGTTATCGGATCCAAAACTGGACCCGATAGCTTAACTGCGTTCCGTTATGGTGGATGCCACGAGTCGGTCACCCTTGACGAAAGCACTTCTATGACGCGCAATTTATCGTCATGGAAGTGGACACTTCCGTGATGATAATTTTTGTAATGTCATGGAACACTTCTATGACAGCACAGGTGTGACTATCTTGATTCTGTCATAAAATCGTCATGGATGTACATGCATGACAGAAAACGCGACCTACTGTGACAAACACGTATCATCACGGAAGTGTATTTTTTTGTAGTGTTTGATTCGGCGGTATTGTTGGATGAAGCGGCCCGGACCGACATTACATGACCGCGTTCATGAGAATGGTTCTACCGACGTGCTTTTCACACAAGTGGCTGGCGGGTGTCTGTTTCTCCAACTTTAGTTGAATCGAGTTTGACTGCGACCGGTCCTTGTTGAAGGTTAAAACAACACAAAAATCATTGTGGTTTTGATGCGTAGGTAAGAACGGTTCTTGCTAGAAGCCCATAGCAGCCACGAAAAACTTGCAACAACAAAGTAGAGGTCGTCTAACTTGTTTTTGCAGGGCTTGTTGTGGTGTGATATGGTCAAGACATGATGTCATATACATTGTTGTATGAGAAGATCATGTTTTGTAACAGAGTTATCGGCCACTGGCAGGAGCCATATGGTTGTCGCTTTATTGTATGAAATGTAATCGCCATGTAATTGCTTTAGTTTATCACTAAGCGGTAGCGATAGTCGTAGAAGCAATAGTTGGCGAGACGACAACGACGCTGCGATGGAGATCAAGGTGTCAAGCCAGTGACAATGGAGATCATGACGGTGTTGTAATGCCCGGATAATTAAGCTATAGTGAAACTCTGCAAATGATGCCACGTCACCTCCGATACTGTTGCTAATCTCTCGTTAGTTCAAAACCGGTTCAAATATCAAATTCAAAATTTGGCAAACAACAAAAGTTTTCAAACACTTAAACAAAAATGTTCGAAGTGTGCTACTAAATGCCTAGGTAATTGTGGTGAAGGAACCGTGCTTTTATAAAAGGCCTAAATACTTAAAAGGAATTAAAACAGAAAAGAAATAAGATAAAAAGGAAAAAACTAAAACTAAAACTTAAACTAAAAAAATAAAACAAAAAAAGGGAACCTCCCCCCACGGCCCACTGGCCCAGCTAGCCGCCAGCCCACATGGCCCAGTCCCCCCCCCCCCCCACTCTCTCCATTATCCCCTCCCGAACCCTAACCCACCACCCCGTCGCCCCACTCCCCCACTCCCCCCTCGATTGGATCTGGATAGGGAGGAGCCCGATCCCCTCGCCCCTCCACCCCGACACCGACGTCCCGGAGCGCCTTCACTGGACTTCCCCTCCGGCCTACCTCCCCTACGTCACCTCGTCCCCGTCGTCCTCCCCATGCCCAGCTGCCAGTGCCCTGCACCGCATGTGAGCACCCCATCCATCCATCCCCGTCTCCCTGCTCGTGTGCGCTCACCACGCCCGTCGTTCCCTCGCACGGCCCAAGCCCCTTGCGTGCCCGCACCCTCGCCACTGTTCGCGCGAGCCCCCCCCGCCGTCCTCGGCCAATACAACCACTGTGGCGCACACCCGACCGCCGCCCCGTTTACCTCTGTTGCGGCCCGTCCCATGCCACGGCCAGCGCTACCAGACGCTTCGCCCGTGCCCGCCTCCGCCTCGGCCCGTGGGCCATCGCCGCGCCAGCGGCCAACTCCGGCGCCCACCGGGCTCTCTCCTTCCGCAGCTGCCCCACTCCCTCACCGCTCCGCGCCACAGCGCTTCGGCTCCTTTGTACGCCAGCGCGCTAAACCAAGACGCTGACAACAGCCCGCGCCTGGCCGCCCGACCTCGGCGCCGCCAGCCCAACCTCACGCTACCGCCTCGCGCCGCCGTGCTCTCCGTCCCTTCGCTCGGGCCCGCGACGGTCGGCCTCGCCCGCGCCGCCAGCCCTCTCGCATTGCCGCCCGGTCCGCCCGTCCCATAGCGCCTGTCAGGGCACCTGCAACCGCGCCCAGCGCCCGCTTCCCCTGTGCCCGTTAAGGCCCTGGGCCACTGGACAACGGGGCCTAGCCCCTGGAACGTTTTATTAAAAATTAAGTTAAAATAATAATAAATAAAAATATTAATTAAGTAAGTAAGTAAGTAATTAGTTAACTTAATTAATCCTGATTAGATTAACCTAATCAATTAGGTTAGTTAACAGTCAATGACAGCTGGGACCCACACGTCAGTTTGACCCAGTCAATGCCCTGTTGACTGCTGACGTCAGCATACACTATTCTGGATAATGTTGATGTAAAATAATTAAATAAATTCTAAAAATGATTAAATCTTTTAAAATTAATATAAAATAAACCGTAGCTCGGATGGAAAAAACTTTGTACATGAAAGTTGCTTAGAACGACGAGACGAATCCGAATACGCAGCTCGTTCGTTCACCACGCGTCCCTAGCATTGTGAACCTGCAACATTTCACCTCCGGTTCATGTGTCCGAAAACGCGAAACACCGGGGATACTTTCCCGGATGTTTCCCCCCTTTGCCGGTACCACCTACTAACGCGTTAGGGCACACCTAGCACCGCTCATTGTCATGTCATGCATCATCATGCTTATGTTTGCATTGTATTTACTATTTCTTCCCCCTCTTCTCTCCAGTAGACTACGAGACCGATGATGCTGCTGCCCAGTTCGACTACGGAGTTGACGACCCCTCCTTCTTACCAGAGCAACCAGGCAAGCCCCCACACCCCCCCTTGATCACCAGATATCGCCTATTCTTCTCTCTACTGCTTGGATTAGAGTAGTGTAGCATGTTACTGTTTGGTTACTCCTATTCTGTTGCATAGCCTGTCATTGTTGCTACAGTCGTTGATACCCCGCAATCCTAAATGCCAAGTATAGGATGCTAGTTTATCATCATTGGACCTACATTCTTGTCAGTCTGCCTTGCTATACTATCGGGCCGTGATCACTTGGGAGGTGATCACGGGTATATACTATACATATATACATACTATACAAATGGTGACTAAAGTCAGGTCAGCTCGTTGAGTACCCGCAAGTGATTCGGATATGGGGGCTGAAAGGACAAGTGGCTCCATCCCGGTAGAGGTGGGCCTGGGTTCCCGATGGCCCTCGACTGTTACATTGTGGCGGAACGACAGGGCAGGTTGATACCACCTAGGCAAGAGGTGGGCCTGGCCCTGGTCAGTCTTCGCGGTTACTTTATAATAACACGCTTAACGAGATCTTGGTATTTGATCTAAGTCTGGCCACTGGCCTATACGCACTAACCAACTACGGAGGAACAGTTATGGGCACTCGACGTCGTGGTATCAGCCGAAGCCTTCTTGACGTCAGCGACTGAGCGGCGCACGCCGGGTTGGACCGCGTCACGCAACTTCCTTTGTAATGGAGGTTGCTAGGTATGCTTACCGGCCGCATTCGCAACATGCAGGTGTGCAATGGGCGATGGGCCCAGACCCCTGTGTGCACAGGATTTAGACCGGCGTGCTGACCTCTCTGTTGTGCCTAGGTGGGGCTGCGACGTGTTGATCTTCTGAGGCCGGGCATGACCCAGGAAAGTGTGCCCAGCCAAAGGGGATCGAGCGTGTTGGGTTATCTGGTGCACCCTTGTAGGGAAGTTGATCTATTCGAATAGCCATGTCCGTCGGTAAAAGGACGACCCGGAGTTATACCTTGACCTTATGACAACTAGAACCGGATACCTAATAAAACACACCTAGACAAGATCCAGAGACAACCCGGTGATCACTTTCTCACAAGGCGACAAGGGGAGGATCACCGGGTAGGATTATGCTATGCGATGCTACTCGGAGGACTTCTTGGAGGACTTCAATCTACTCTCTTCTACATGCTGCAAGACAGAGGCTGCCAGAAGCGTAGTCTTCGATAGGACTAGCTATCCCCCACTTATTCTGGCATTCTGTAGTTTAGTCCACCGATATTGCCTCTTTACACATATACCCATGCATATGTAGTGTAGATCCTAGCTTGCGAGTACTTTGGATAAGTACTCATGGTTGCTTTGCTTCCTCTTTTCCCCCATTTTCCCTCTTCTTCTCGAATGCCGCAACCAGACGTTGGAGCCTAGGATCCAGACGCCACCATCAACGAAGACTCCTACTACACTGGAGGTGCCTACTCGATGACCAGGAGTAGTTAGGAGGATCCCAGGAAGGAGGCCTGCGCCTCTTTGCTCTGTATCCCAGTTTGTGCTAGCCATCTTATGGCAACTTGTTTAACTTATGTCTATACTCAGATATTGTTGCTTCCGCTGACTCGTTTATGTTCGAGCACTTGTATTCGAGCCCTCGAGGCCCCTGGCTTGTAATATGATGCTTGTATGACTTATTTTACTTTTAGAGTTGTGTTGTGATATCTTCCCGTGAGTCCCTGATCTTGATCATACACATTTGCATGCATGATTAGTGTAGGATTGAATCAGGGGCGTCACATGTGCTTTGGAGATGGAGATCAAAGGCACAAGATGATGATGGCCATATCATGTCACAAATTTTGATTGCATGTGACGCCAAGTCAATACATACCAAGTACCCATCATAAACTCTCATCTCTTGCATTACATTATTCACCATTCGCCTCTCGTTTTCCTCTCTCCCACTTCTAAAACGGTTTTTGAAAAGATTTGCCTTTTCTTCGCCCCTCTTCCGTTCATCTTTCTCGCTTGCTTTTTGTGTGTTCGTGTGTTGGATTGCTTGCTTTGTCACGATGGCTCAAGAGAATACCAAATTGTGTGATTTTTCCAACATCAACAACAGTGATTTTATTAGTACTCCGATTGCTCCCGCTACTAATGCGGAATATTGTGAAATTAATGCCGCTTTGCTGAATCTTGTTATGAAAGATCAATTTTCTGGCCTTCCTAGTGAAGATGTTGTATCCCTTCTAAACAATTTCGTTGATTTGTGTGATATGCAAAAGAAAAAAGATGTGGATTATTGTTAAATTGAAGCTATTTTCTTTTTCGCTTAGAGATCGTGCTAAAAATTGGTTTTCATCTTTGCCTAAAAATAGTATTGATTTGTGAAACAAGTGTAAAGATACTTTCATCTCTAAGTATTTTCCTCCCTCTAAGATCATCTCCCTTAGAAACGATATTATGAATTTTAAGCAACTTGATCACGAACATGTTGCACAATCTTGGGTGAGGATGAAATTGATGATACGAAATTGCCCTACACATGGTTTGAATTTGTGGATGATTATACGTAAAAATTATGCTGGATTGAATTTTGCTTCTAGAAATCTCTTAGATTCAGCCGCGGGAGGCACTTTTATGGAAATTACTTTAGGAGAGGCTACTAAACTCCTAGATGATATTATGGTTAATTATTCTCAAGGGCATACCGAAAGATCTTCCACTACTAAAAAAAGTGCATGCAATTGAAGAAATTAATGTTTTGAGTGGAAAGATGGATGAACTTATGAAATTATTTTCTACTAAGAGTGCTTCTATTGATCATAATGATAAGCCTTTGTCCACCTTGATTGAAAATAATAATGGATCTATGGATGTGAATTTCGTTGGTAGGAATAATTTTGGTAATAACGCATATAGAGGTAATTTTAGTCCTAGGCCGTTTCCTAGTAATTCCTCTAATAATTATGGTAATTCCTACAACAATTCTTATGGAAATTTTAATAAGATGTCATCTTATTTTTAGATTAGTGTTAAAGAATTTATGAGCTCGCAAAAGAATTTCAATGCTTTGATTGAAGAAATTTTTTCTCAAGATCGATGATTTAGCTAGGAACATGGATAGAATTTCTCTTGATGTTGATTCTTTGAAACTTGGATCTATTCCACCCAAGCATGATATTAATGAGTCTCTCTAAGCTATGAGAATTTCCATTGATGAGTGCAAAGAAAGAACCGCTAAGATGCGTGCCAAACGAGATTTGTTTGAAAAAGCGTGTTCATCTAGTTTTCATGAAAATAATGATGAAGATCTTAAAGTGATTGATGTGACTCCTATTGAATCTTTGTTTTCTAATGTAAATCTTGATAAAGATGGGACTGGATATTAGTCAACTTTAGTTAAAAGGCGTCCCAATGATTCAGAGGATTGGTGAGGTCAAGACTTTAAGTAGCGATGAACCCACTCTTTTGGATTTCTAGAAATTTAATTATGATAATTTTTCTTTAATAGATTGTATTTCCTTTTTACAATCCATGTTGAATTCTCTTAATGCTTATAATCAAAACAAAGCTTTTACTAAACATATCATTGATGCTATGATGCAATCTTTTGAAGAAAAGCTTGAATTGGAAGTTTCTATCCCTAGAAAACTTTATGATGAGTGAGAACCTAATATTAAGATCAAAATTAAAGATTATGAGTGCCATGCTTTGTGTGATTTGGGTGCTAGTGTTTCCACAATTCCAAAAACTTTATGTGATCTGTCAGGTTTCCGTGAGTTTGATGATTGTTCTATAAATTTGCATCTTGTAGATTCCACTATTAAGAAACCTATGGGAGGGATTAACGATGTTCTTATTGTTGCAAATAGGAATTATGTGCCCATGGATTTCATTGTTCTTGATATAGATTGCAATCCTGCATGTCCTATTATTCTTGGTAGACCTTTCCTTAGAACAATTGGTGCAATTATTGATATGAAAGAAGGAAATATTACATTTCAATTTCCAATAAGGAAGGGCATGGAACACTTTCCTAGAAAGTAAATTAAATTGCCATATGAACCTATTATGAGACCTACTTATGGATTGCATACCAAAGATGACAATACCTAGATCTATCCGTGTTTTTATGCCTAGCTAAGGGCGTAAAACAATAGCGCTTGTTGGGAGGTAACCCAATTTTCTTTTTGTTCCTTGCTTTTTGTTCCTGTTTAGTAATAAATAATCCAGCTAGCCTCTGGTAATATGTGGTTTTGTGTTTTAGTTAGTGTTTGTGCTAAGTAAGACCTTTGAGATAGCTTACGGTGATAGTTGTTTTGATCCTGCTGAAAAACAGAAACTTTTGCACCCAGTAAATAATTTCCTGGATTTTATTGAAATGTGCTTTTGATCTGATTCTTTTTGCTATGGTTGGTGCACAAATTTCCCAGGTTTTCCTAATTTTTCAGAATTTTTGGAGTTACAAAAGTATTCGAGAGTTACAGATTACTACAGACTGTTCTGTTTTTGACATATTCTGTTTCCTATGTGTTGTTTGCTTATTTTGATGAATCTATGGGTAGTATCGGGGGGTATGAACCATGGAAAAATTGGAATAAAGTGGATATTACACCAATATAAATAAAGAATGAGTTTTCAACCGTACCATAAAGTGGTGATTTATTTTCTTATACTAACGGAGCTTATGAGATTTTCTGTTGAGTATTGTGTTGTGATGTTTTCAAGTTTTTGGTAAGGATTTGATGGACTATGGAATAAGGAGTGGCAAGAGCCTAAGCTTGGGGATGCCCAAGGCACCCCAAGGTAATATTCAAGGACAAGTAAGAGCCTAGTCTTCGGGATGCCCCAGAAGGCATCCCCTCTTTCGTCTTCGTCTATCGGTAACTTTACTTGAGGCTATATTTTTATTCACCACATGATATGTGTTTTGCTTGGAGCGTCTTGTATGATTTGAGTCTTTTCTTTTTAGTTTTCCACCATCATCCTTGATGTACACATCTTTTGAGAGGGACACGCATGAATCATGATTTATTAGAATACTCTATGTGCTTCACTTACATCTTTTGAGCTAGGCAATATTGCTCTAGTGCTTCACTTATATCTTTTTAGAGCACGCTGATAGTTTTATTTTATAGAAATTGATGAACTCTCATGCTTCAGTTGTATTATTTTGAGAGTCTCTAAACAATATGGTAATTTTCTTTGGTTATAATTTTAGTCCTAATATGATAGGCATCCAAGATGGATATAATAAAAACTTTCATATAAAGTGCATTGAATACTATGAGAAGTTTGATTCCTTATGATTGTTTTGAGATATGAAGATGATGATATTAGAGTCATGCTAGTGGAGAAATTGTGAATTTGAGAAATACTTGTGTTGAGGTTTGCGATTCCCGTAGCATGCACGTATGGTGAACCGTTATGTAACGAAGTTGGAGCGTGAGGTATTTTTTGATTGCCATCCTTTGTGCGGAGGTCGGGATCGTGCCATGGTTAACTCCTACCAACCCTTCCCCTAAGAGCATGCGTGTAATGCTTGGTTTCAATGACTAATAGACTTTTGCAATAAGTATGTGAGTTCTTTATGACTAATGTTGAGTCCATGGATTATACGCACTCTCACCCTTCCACCATTGCTAGCCTCTCTTTTGCCGCGCAACTTTCACCGGTACCATACACCCACCATATACCTTCCTCAAAACAGCCACCATACCTACCTATTATGGCATTTCCATAGCCATTCCGAGATATATTGCCATGCAACTTTCCACCATTCCGTTTATTATGACACGTTTCATCATTGTCATATTGCTTTGCATGATCATGTAGTTGACATCATATTTGTGGCAAAGCCACCTTTCATAATTCTTTCATACATGTCACTCTTGATTCATTGCACATCCCGGTACACCGCCGGAGGCATTCACATAGAGACATATTTTTGTTCTAAGTATCGAGTTGTAATTTTTTGAGTTGTAAGTAAATAGAAGTGTGATGATCATCATTATTAGAGCATTGTCCCATGTGAGGAAATAAAAAAGAGAGGCCAAAGAAGCCAAATAAAAAAGGAGGCCAAAGAAGCCAAACAAAAAAAGAGAGAAAAGAAGAGAAAAGGAGATAAGGGACAATGTTACTATCCTTTTTCCACACTTGTGCTTCAAAGTAGCACCATGATCTTCATGATAGAGAGTCTCCTATTCTGTCACTTTCATATGCTAGTGGGAATTTTTCATTATAGAACTTGGCTTGTATATTCCAACGATGGGCTTCCTCAAATCTCCCTAGGTCTTCATGAGCAAGCAAGTTGGATGCACACCCACTTAGTTTTTCTTTCTGAGCTTTCATAAATTTATAGCTCTAGTGCATCCGTTGCATGGCAATCCCTACTCGCTCACATTGATATCTATTGATGGGCATCTCCATAGATCGTTAATACGCCTAGTTGATGTGAGACTATCTCTCTCTCTTTTTCTCTTCTCCACAACCACCATTATATTCCACCTATAATGATATGTCCATGGCTCACGCTCATGTATTGTGTGAAAGTTGAAAAGGTTTGAGAATATTAAGTATGAAACAATCGGTTGGCTGAAATAGGGGTTGTGCATGATTTGAATATTTTGTGTGATGAAGATGGAGCATAGCCAGACTATGATTTTGTAGGGATAAGCTTTCTTTGGCCATGTTATTTTGAGAAGACATAATTTCCCTGTTAGTATGCTTGAAGTATTATTGTTTTTATGTCAATATTAAACTTTTGTGTTGAATCTTACGGATCTGAACATTCATGCCACAATAAAGAAAATTACATGGATAAATATGTTAGGTAGCATTCCACATCAAAAATTTTGTTTTTTATCATTTACCAACTCGATGACGAGCAGGAATTAAGCTTGGGGATGCTTGATACATATCCACCGTATCTACAATTTTTGATTGTTCCATGCTATTATATTATCTATTTTGGATGTTCTATATGCATTACTATGCTATTTTATATTATTTTGGGACTAACCTCTTAACCTAGAGTCCAGTGACAGTTCCTGGTTTTTCCCTGTTTTAGAGTTTCGCAGAAAAGAGTCCAAACGGAATAAAAATTTCATGATGATCTTTCTTGGACCAGAAGCAAACCAGGAGACTTGGAGATGAAGTCGGAGGAGCCACGAGGTGGCCACAAGGGTGCAGGGTGCGCCCTTGTCTTGTGGGCCCCTCGTGGGTCTCCTACAAAACTCTGCGCTTGGAGGCCCAACATGAGCCTACAAGAATAAAGTTGTGTGGTAGACATCAAGCTCTTTTCTGGCGTCATTGCCGGGGAGGTGAGTGCATGAAAGTATACCTTTAGATCTTGCAATTGAATCTTTTAGTTTCTTGTTTTATCACTAGTTTGGTTTGTAAAAGTAAACTACAATAAAAATGGAATTGAGGTGGCCTCATATTATTCATCTTTATCATGTCTTTCTTGAAAATGATGGAAAGGAAAATTGTGCTCAATTGATAGAAGAGGCATTCAATAAAAGGGAAATTTGCTAATGTCCTACAAAACTCTGCGCTTGGGGGCACTCTTTGAGGTTCTTTGGGTTGGATTGAGTATTATGAATCTGAAATTGTTTTGGCGTTATTTTAGTACGAACTCTTGGGTAGATCGATCGGAAAGGATAATTTGGTGTTATTTGAGTACGAGCTCTTGGATAGATCGATCGGAAAGAATAACTTTGAGGTGGTTTCGTACCCTATAAACAATTTCTTCTTATGTGCTCCGCTAGATAAGAACTTTGGAGTGAGTCTTAATCGCACTTTGAGGGATGGTTATATGATTCAACTAGATTAGCATTATTGAGAGACTGCACTAGCGAAAGTACAGACCTTAGGCCTTGTTTTCAAGCATCGCAATACCGTTTGTTCTCACTTTTATCGTTTGTTACCTTGCTGATTTTATTTATTCAGATTATAAAAATATATTTGTACCATCCATATTACATTTTTATCACCATCTATTCACCGAACTAGTGCACATATACAATTTGCCATTGTATTGGGTGTGTTGGGGGCACAAGAAATTTCTTGTATTTGGTTGCAGGGCTGTTTGAGAGAGACCATCTTCATCCTACGCCTCCCACGAATTGATAAACCTTAGGTCATCCACTTGAGGGAAAATTGCTACTGTCTTACAAAACTTTGCGCTTGGAGGCCCAACACGAGTCTACAAGAATAAAGTTGCATAGTAGACATCAACAACCCAGCAAGCTCGAAGGTTGTGGGTTGAGTTTGTATTGAGCAGGACGGAGTGTATAGGGCATGGTTTGTCCAGTAGTTCGTCAAGGACCTTTCTGGATCCTGCCAGTGGTTTCTTCTTTTTCTTGGACGGCTCATATTTTCCTGACCGGCGAGAGTATGCGCACTTTACCCGGGCTTGTCTGGATACCTCGACACGGATTGACTCCGATTGCTCTTGCTGAACCTGCCAAGCATCCTCAATGGTGCATTATTTGCACACCAAGTCTGATAACTTGGAGAAGTTTCAAATGTGACGGCGGGAGAGGGCGTTTAGGATGCCTTTGTCTTGACAGTTATGCCGAAAAGTTGCCAGAATTTCCTGGCTTTCGCAGTCCGCTTTCTTATTTTTGACAAGGAGGAATCTTGTCTAGAATTGCCGAACTGTTTCTTTGGGTTATTGTTTAACGTACATTAGATCCCATATGTCGGGCCGCCCTGAGTTACTTGGGGAGTACTCGATGTGGGGGTGGGTGGGACAAAAAGATTGATCCCAGCAGGATGTGAGTCCAAAGTCTTAGTGGCCAAGCCCTGGGCCGACGTGGAATTTGACATGCCGAGCTCTGAGTCTGGATTTTCAGCTGGGCACAATTGCGTAGACTCGAGGTCGTGTGTTGAATCGGGCTATGGCTTTGGATTCTCTCCGGGGCGGAGGTCGGATTCCGAGCTAGGGGGTGGAGCTCGATGATCGAAGATCTGTATCCCATCCGCTCTTGGCTCCACAGATAGTGGGGGCGAGCCCTTGACCAGGTCTTCGACAGTGGCGACGAAGTGAGTGATAGGCGGGAGAAAATTTCCCTGTCGTCGGCTGTAAGTCTGATCTAATCATAAACCGAGGACCGGCCATCGGTGATCCCCATGGCTTGGATCTGATCTAGTATCTCGTTTAATAGCAAGAGATCTATCGGATCCATATTCTGGCAATGCTCGAGGTTAACTTGCAGCGTTGTTGTGCTGGAGCATTCGAAATCTCCACGAGGTCGTGCTCGGTTAAGGTGGGCCCTGGGCGGTCGAGCGTAGAGGGTGGGTCTGAGCACAAGGCCGGATTAGGAGTAATGGCCCACTTGGCAACGGGGTAAGCCAAAACTGAAGCCGAAGCTTCAGGGTTTGTGGGTCCTTCGTGTGGAGCCAGAACCCCGCGAGGACTAGATCTCCCCGGGGGTTGGTGAAGAACTCTAGGTTTCTAAACCTGATCTCCTGACCGGGGGCGAAGCCATCAATCCGGTCGAGATGGACGGTCGGGTCAGCGTGTAGCATGATGCTGCCGAACGCGAAGAGCTGGCTAGGCACAAAGACATCCCCATTGCGGATGCTACTGCTGATGACATGGCGAGCCGTTAATCCTTGATGATCCTGCAATGGAACCCTCCATGAAAGCACCAATGTCGGTGTCAAGACCGGCAGATCTGGGGTAGGGGGTCCCGAGCTGTGGATCTTGGATCGATGGGTAACAGGGCACGTAGAGACAACACTTACCCAGGTTCGGGCCCTCTCAAAGAGGTAAAACCCTACGTTTTGCTTGATTGTATTGATGTGTCGGTATGACAATTACAGAGTTGATCTAGCATGAGATTGGATGAACTAAACCCTAGGTGGGTATGATGATAATGGTTAGCCTCTCAACAGAATGACTCTCTGGTTTATATAGACACCAGGGGTACCTAGGGTTACATATGGTTGGTTACCATTAGGGGATAAACATGTCGGTTACGCTAACCAAACTTGGATGACATGCCAAGTCTTCGGAGATTTCCTTCTAGAGCACGGGGTTGCTTGTAGTCCGGCCTTCATTCGATGAATCAAGAGTGGCCCACTAGTCCGGCCTATGAGAGATAGGCCGGCACCCCGAGGACCCCTTAGTCCAAGGCACCCTCACCTCCACTTGGCTTGGAGGGCACTTCTCCCCTCCTTGGTCGCCACCCCCTCCCTTAGAGGAGGGGCAAGGGCTGGCCACGTCCCTCCCCCTATATAAATAGAGAGGAGGTGCAAGGGTATCCCATCCCTTCACCACGGCGGCTATCAGTGTCAAAACCGGCGGATCTCGGGTAGGGGGTCCCGAACTGTGCGTCTAGGCAGATGGTAACAGGAGACAAGGGGCACGATGTTTTTACCCAGGTTCGGGCCCTCTCGATGGAGGTAAAACCCTACTCCTGCTTGATTGATATTGATGATATGGGTAGTACAAGAGTGGATTTACCACGAGATCAAGGAGGCTAAACCCTAGAAGCTAGCCTATGGTATGATTGTTGTTCTGTCCTATGGACTAAAACCCTCCGGTTTATATAGACACCGGAGAGGGCTAGGGTTACACAGAGTCAGTTACAATGGTAGGAGATCTACATATCCGTATCGCCAAGCTTGCCTTCCACGCCAAGGAAAGTCCCATCTGGACACGGGACGAAGTCCTCAATCTTGTATCTTCATAGTCTTGGAGTCCGGTCGATGATGATAGTTCGGCTATCCGGACACCCCCTAGTCCGGGACTCCCTCAGTAGCCCCTGAACCAGGCTTGAAGACCCAACAATCTCTGTGGGTATGGTTTGCAGGATTCCCGGGGGTACTGTGGATTTGACATATCCTATCCAAGATTTTGTTTAGGTTGGATAGCTCGTCACTGTTGTCCTTAAGAGGCAGTGTTTTGTTGTTCGGCCGAGAGATTTTGAACCCGGCGTTGACCACCGTGCTATTTGGGCCATTTTCCTTATTCCGGTGCTAATCTTTTCTGCGTCGTGATTTCCCATTTCCATCCCTGACCTCGAATGTACTCGGGTCGCTGGTGCTGCATCTTGCCAGCCAGCTATCTTCCCGCGTGCAAAAGCGGGTCATGAGGCTTGTTAGCGCGGCCATTGTTCTTGGTTTTTCCTGGCCGAGGTGTCTGGCGAGCCATTCGTCTCGGACGTTATGTTTAAAGGCTACTAAGGCTTCGGTGTCCGGACAGTCGACTATTTGGTTCTTTTTGGTGAGGAACCTGTTCCAGAATTTGTGTGCAGACTCTCCGGGCTATTGAGTTATGTGACTTAAATCGTCTGCATCCGGAGGGCGGACATAAGTTCCCTGAAAATTTGCTCGAAACGCATCCTCGAGCTCTTCCCAACTTCCGATGGTATTTTTTGGGAGGCTTTTGAGCCAATGCCGAGCTGGCCCTTTGAGCTTGAGGGGTAGGTATTTTGTGGCGTGGAGATCGTCTCCTCTAGCCATATGTATGTGTAGGATATAATCCTCAATCCAGACTCCGGGGTCTGTTGTTCCGTCGTATGCCTCTAGGTTTACGGGTTTGAATCCCGCTGGAAATTCATGATCCAGTAGCTCATCGGTGAAACATAGTGGGTGTGCGGCGCCCCTATATTTCGGCGTGTTGTGTTGCTTCCTGGAGCCTTCTTTTTTGGCCCATAGATGGACCTGACCGGGCCATCCTTTTTGTGAGGATCCTTATGTGGATCGTGTGCCGGCTTGTGTGCGGCGCCGCTTGCCGCTCTTAGCGTGTCATCTGGTCGTCTATCCGGCCAGGCGGCCTCTTTGTTTTTTGACTGTGGGGGCTTTACGGCCTCCTCGTCAAATCGAGCAACACTTATGCTTGGTAGCTCTTTGCTTGGTGACTATCGCCGTATTTATCTGCAGTCTTGAGTACTTTGCTCCATCTCATTCTGAGTACGTCTTCCGCTATTTTGAGCTTCCGCTTCGCTTCTTCAAACTTCTTGCGATGGCGGCGAGCCTTTTGTGAAGGTTCTTATGCTCGGTGATGTGTCCGCGTGAGATCGTCTGGACTGTTGTTTTCGCCGGGATGGGTTGCTCGTCAATTCATCCTATTCGGATGGTTTCTTGGTGGCATGTTAAATCGTCCTTTGGTTCGCCTCGCTCTCTGGCTGGGTCAGTATGGGTGTTGTTGTTATCGAGGCGGGACTTCGGGCGGCGCTTGCGTCGCCGTTTTGGTTGTTTTTCGGGGGAATTGTCCTTCGCCGCGTCCCGTTGTTCTTCGTTATCGCTTCCTTGTGGTGTATCCACCATGTATACGTCGTGAGTTGAGGTGGCTTTCCAGTGCCCAGTAGGCGCTGGTTCTTGGTCATCTCCGGCATCGTCGTCCATACCATCGATGTCCTCAGAGTCGAAGTCTAGCACGTCGGTTAGGTCGTCGATAGTGGCTGCGAAGTGGGTGGTGGGTGGGCTTTGAATTTCTTCGTCGTCCGCATCCCAACCGTCCTGGCCGTGATCCGGCCAGGGCTCTCCTGATAACGAGAGATACTTTAGCGAATTCAGGATGTCGCCAAAAGGTGAGTGCTGAAAGATGTCCGCAGCGGTGAACTCCATGATCAGCGTCCAACCGGATTCGATTGGTAGGGGCGCGAGGGGTTCGGAGTCCGGCGAGGAGTCCGGCACCTCGGAGTCACGAGCTTCACAAGGGACAAGGTCGGTATTCGGCTCCATCGCCATAGAGGTAGCAGCCCCCGAGGCGGTGTCTAGCCACCCGTCCTCAATCTGCACAGCCGGCTCCGAATTAAGGGTCGGGCGCGACTCATGTCGCGCCTCGAGCACTTGTCCGTGCAGAGCTAAATCATGCCCATCGTCACAGTGCGGCACGCTCGGCTGTGGCTCGAATCCATCGAAGATCAAGTCTCCGCGAATGTCAGCCGTGAAGTTCAAACTTCCAAATCTGACCTGACGGCCAGGGGCGTAGCTTTTGATCTGCTCCATATGGCTAAGCGAATTGGCCCGCAGTGCAAAGCCGCCGAATACGAAGATCTGTCTCGGGAGAAAAGTCTCACCCTGGACTGCGTCGTTGTTGTTGATGATCGAAGGAGCCATCGAGCCTATCGGTGACGACATAGAGGAACTCTCAATGAAAGCACCAATGTCGGTGTCAAAACCGGCGGATCTCGGGTAGAGGGTCCCGAACTGTGCGTCTAGGCGGATGGTAACAGGAGACAAGGGACACGATGTTTTACCCAGGTTCAGGCCCTCTCGATGGAGGCAAAACCCTACTCCTGCTTGATTTATATTGATGATATGGGTAGTACAAGAGTGGATCTACCACGAGATCAAGGAGGCTAAACCCTAGAAACTAGCCTATGGTATGATTGTTGTTCTGTCCTATGGACTAAAACCCTCCGGTTTATATAGACACTAGAGAGGGCTAGGGTTACACAGAGTCGGTTACAATGGTAGGATATCTACATATCCGTATCGCCAAGCTTGCCTTCCACGCCAAGGAAAGTCCCATCCGGACACGGGACTAAGTCTTCAATCTTGTATCTTCATAGTCTTGGAGTCCGGCCGATGATGATAGTTCGGCTACCCGGACACCCCCTAGTCCGGGACTCCCTCAGTAGCCCCTGAACCAGGCTTCAATGACGACGAGTCCGGTGCGTATATTGCCTTCAGCATTGCAAGGCGGGTTCCTCCTCCGAATAATTTATAGAAGATTGTGAACACCAGGATAGTGTCCGGCTCTGAAAAATAAATTCCACACACCACCGTAGAGAGAATAATATTTACACAAGTTCAATCTGCCGACGTATTTTGTGGTGTGACGTCACACCACAACCTAAGCTTTTACTCGAATCGTTTTTATTATACCACCTTAGCGCGTTTAGCGAAGCGGTTTCCTTGGCACGTCTTGTCGAAGCAGAGATCGTGTTCCCCTTATTCTGGGATTCTCATCAATACGGATGTGGGTAACCCAACCGCGCCCATTGCCACGCCCCCTCCATCGAAGGCGAGTTCCAAACGGTCAAGGGGATGGCTCTTGGTATTCTCCCTCTTTATAATGAGACCAAGGCCCGTTCCTTTTCTTCAATCCTCAATCGAATCCGCCCCTTGCCCCGAGTTCCAAGACCCAGGGCTCCAGATTCGGGCACTTCGGACCTTCGATAATGTCCGGCTCCGACCTACAGGGCCGGTGGATGTCCTCCTCCGTCACGGAAGAGGACGTGTTAAAGCTGAGAGACGCCAAGTACTTAACCTACGAGATTTCGCATAGGTTGCCTGCCCAAGGGCAAGTCATTCCTACTCCCGAGCCTGGCGAGAGTGTCGTGTTCGTGTCTCACCTCCGTCGGGGTTTAGGCTTCCCGATGGATCCCTTCGTGAGGGGGATCATGTTTTACTATGGGCTGGAATTCCACGACTTGGCTCCGGAGTCCATCCTCCACATCTCATCATTTATTGTCGTCTGCGAAGCCTTTCTCCGCACTACCCCTCACTTCGGTTTGTGGCTCAAAACCTTCAACGTGGAGCCGAAGATGATTGAGGCGTCGAGCGAATCTTGGCGGGCGGTTATAAGCAAGAGGGCCGATGCTCCATGGCCCGAGGGCTCTTTTCGGGAGGAGCTTGGCTTGTGGCAACAGGAGTGGTTCTATATCACCGCTCCCAGGGGCAGCAGGCAGAGGCCGCTGCCCGCCTTTCGCTTGGGCCCTCCACAACGGCTGACATCATGGGTCAACAAAGGGCTTGACTGGGGGCCATCCAAGGACGTACCCCTATTGCAGGGCAGGATTCTATACCTCCAAGAGAGGGAGATCAATCTGGTCGTAGTGACGCAGGTTATGCTGATTCGGCGCCTTCTGCCCTGCAAACGTCGCCCCCTCCGCCTGTGGGAATTCAATCCGGAGTGACCACGAGCTCTCCAACACTTCATGGGTACGACACCCGTGGAGATGTACAAACTGTTCTTCGGATCACAAGAGATGTGTCCGGACTTGACCGAGGACGCTGGCTTAAGCTGCAATCGCCCGGATACTCAAGTAAGTAGCCCTGTGTCCGGACATATCGTCCATTTGTTTATCATGGATTTGCCTTTTAACTAGCTATCCCTTGGACAGGAGTGGATAGCGCAAGCAAAACTGATACGGTGTCCGGCCCCCCTCCCTGAGACCACACCGGATCCCGTGTTAATCAAAATGTTGGAGGTAGCGCCTGGAGGAGGCGAAGGGGGAACAGGAAACTACCACCTCGCTAAGGAGGCTCTCGGCAAGGGGAATCAAGAATCCCTCCCTCCGGGGGAGAAGAGGATGCTTCCAAAGACCCGGAGGTCAAGGCTTCAAAGCGGGAAAGAAATCTGCACGGAAGGTCTGTGCGGGAGGAGTCCCGCCGCACGCCTCTCCCAAAGGAATCAGCCCTCCAAAGAGCCGTAAGTAGAAAAAGGGAAGTTTTGTAATAAGGGACATCCCTATTTTATTTCTAAGGATAACAGAAGTTTTTACCTTGTAGTTCGGATCTCAGCCCTTCTCAGCAGAGCTCATCCTCGGGGGACCTTCGTCCGGAGATGATGGAGAGCGAAACGCCTCCATCTGCCACCCTGTCAAGTGGGGCGGACGACCCTGAGGTGTCGTCACGGAGGATCTCCCC
Organism: Aegilops speltoides; assembly: GCA_021437245.1. Lineage (NCBI taxonomy): Eukaryota > Viridiplantae > Streptophyta > Magnoliopsida > Poales > Poaceae > Aegilops > Aegilops speltoides. Next base: position 389,132,534 of record CM038143.1, read on the forward strand.
GAGTCTGGCGGGGCCGGGGAGTTCGGCACCCACTGGAGTACGGCCGGTGGAGCTGCAGGATCTGCTCGAGTGGGCGTCTATCTTAGAAGATCACCGCACATTAATGAGTATGGTGATTGAAAGGATCTCATCCGCCGAGAGCGGGTTGCATGAGGCCGTCGGAAGTTTACTGACGGGGTTTGAGGTACGCAAAAAATGACATACCTTTTGACAGTTTTGCACATAAAGTGCGCCCTGTATAGATAGTAGTCCCTGAGACTCGGTATGTTGTCGAAAGCGACAGCGTGCCGAGGATCATAATCTCAGTTATAAAATGTCACCTTTCCTATGCAGGTGGCGGAACGTTTGGTGGCCAGCCGGACTGACAGAGTTGCCGAGCTGAGGCGGCAACTCGACGTTGCAGATGCGGACATCGCGCTGGTCAATAAACGACTTGACGAGTCACAAGGTAGGTGGTTTCTCCGTGGTCACCTGGTAAGGGAGCTGATGCCCACTCCTTACAACATGTATGCTTGATGCAGATGGTGCCGCTGCTGTGGAAGACCTTCGGGCAGAGCTTGCGCGAGCCAAGGAGCAAGCCAGAAAAAGTGATGCGGCTACCTCGAAGGCAGCGGAGGAGCTAAAAGCCGAAAAGGCTGCTCACTGCCGAAGCAGGGAGGAGATGGCCGGAATGGCCGTGAAACTAAAAGATGCTACCGACCGCTATGAGGTTCTTGAAAGAGAACGCCAAGCGGAGCAAGAGAACCTGAAGAAGGCCACCGCCGAAGCCAAGGATGCGTGTTCTGCAATGCGGGCTATAAAGGAGGAACTGCGTCAGGCCGGAGACATTGCGGCTGGAAAGCCCTTTCTGCTGCGTAGGAAGTTCACGGATCCGAAGTATGCTCGGTTGGGCGATTGTGGGGTGCGGGGATCCTTATCTGAATTTGGCGGCGAGTCGGCGGCGGGCGCGATCGTGCACTTCGAAGCGAAGGATCACGAAATGGAAGAGCTTTTTGGTCTCAATTCCATAGTCCGGGCGTCCACTTCCGTTGACCGATCGGTTGGCTGAGTGGGCTGAGCTGAATAGATTGTCCGGATTGCGGGGCGGATGTGGTGGCTCATCTGTGGCCAGAAAGGCCCAAGCCAAAGAGTTATTTTGGCTTATTGCAGCAATTCCTTGGGGCGGTGCCGCATATCAAGGCGATGAAGTGGTCGGCATGCAGAGGGTGCACAGATGGCTCTCACCCGTGTTAAGACATACTGGGCGGATATGGATGCCACCGATGTTGCATCCCGGGGGTCGGACAAAAGCCGATTACCCGCCGAGCACTATTTTGAGGAAGTCCTGCAGGGCGCTCGTTTAATAGAGTCGCAGTGCTCAAAAAAAATATTATGTTCAAATGACATGTATGATTTGTGAAACCATATTTTTTATGTAACGGCTTTTTATACTTGTGCGTTCAAGTATTGAAATATCTCCTGTGCGGTCGTTAATGTATATGTATGTATAACCTGAAAGATGGCAGTCTTTGGCTTCAGCCCCCACGCACATGGTGCGAGGGTGTTTGCAAAAAAAGCACATTTTCACACTTAATCCAACGTCTTGGTCCTTTGAAGGAGGTGATAGCATAGCAAACTAGGCAACCGGACTATAATGCTTTATCACTTTCACTTAGCCATAGGAGCTCGATGGTGGGGCTACTATATAGCCCCTAGAGGCACCGCGCTCTCCGAACTCGGGGCGCGTGTGTGCCTGACCGGAAAGTGGTCCTTCGTCAAAGCGGAGGAATTCTAAACATTCCAGTAGTCGATCGAGTGTTTGACCAGTCTCTCGCTATATCAGGACAGTCAGTTTTCGGCTTTCTCTACTGAGGTGCTCGCCCGGCCGAACCGGGGCACAATCGCAGTAGTTCTCCTGGTGCCGCGTTAGCCGATGGAGCGGAACATAAGGCAGCAAAACACAGGAGCCGGGCAAACCCAACATTTGACCAAAGACATGATTTGGAGCTGATGCATATAAGGCCTAACTCGAGACGCCGAACACTCCTAGAGGTATTCGGTCTTTATGATAACGGGCAGATCAATGCCCTAAGCCCCTAGTGTCCAGGTACGGGCGAGAACTTCTGACGCGGCCGATGCCAAAACTCCAGCCTCCTCCTCGGTTATGGTAGGAAACCGGGGGATGTGTATCAACAAGAGACAGTAAGAAAGGTTTATGCAGGGTCTTAATCTGAAAAGAATCCTTGCAACGGGTCCCTGCTGCACGTCTGCGCATGTGTCTCCGTTGTGCTGTATCCTGGACGGGTGTAGCACGTGGTTCATGTGCAGCCCCTTGTAAAGAGGTATGCGGCTGGGAAGCCCCTTGTTTATTTATACGGACTCGCTTTGACCGTGTCCGAGGTGCGAATGACCTGTTTTAGGGGCTTTGATCGGCAAGGCGGATTAGTGTGTGGCTGTCAAAGGCGGTCTCATGTTTTCCGTGGTCGAGGAACACTCGGAGTTACCCTTTAATGAGATTATGCGCGTGGACCGGGCATTTTAGGTGTAAGAGACGCAGCGTGTCGGTATTGCGTTAAAGCGGTAAAGCTTCGTGTCGATGAGTGCTTGATGGCTACTTTTGAATGGGGCGATATGGAAGATTAGCTTTTAGCGATGGAAGTTGTCGGATGAACCGAACACAACCTCTAGTAGTACAGAGCCTGTACAATTGGCATAGAGGCCTGGCGTCACTCCTTTGAAGGAAGTGCTGCTAAGGAGAATTTTGGTAGGTTCTATCCGCATTCTGCGGATGGTGTCCTGGTATAGCAGGTTTATATCACTGCAGCCATCCATTAGGACTTGTGTGAATTGTAGTCTGTCGATTATGGGATCCAATACCAAAGCAGTCCCTCCTGCGTTTCGGATACTTCTGGAGTTATCCTGATGGTTGAAATTAATTGGTTTTAACATCCAATTTCGGGACTCCGCTGGGGTGGACCGTGTGGCGCGTGCTTTAGCAGGTGCCGCACTATTTTTCCTTGTTATCACATGAAGTGAGTTCACTGTTTTGACTTCTAGTGGGAAAGTCTTCTGTTTTCCGGCGTGCTGCTTGTGGGGTTCGTCATCGTCTTCGCTTGGTGTGTCGAGCCCCTTGTGTTCGGCGTTAAGTCGGCCGGACTGCTTGAAGACCCAACAATCTCTGTGGGTATGGTTTGCGAGCTTCCGAAGTCTTGTGGATTTGACATATCCTATCCAAGATTTTGTTTAGGTTGGATAGCTCGTCCTTTGTTGTCCTTAAGAGGCGGTGTTTTGTTGTTCGCCGAGAGATTTTGAACCGGCGTTGACCACCGTGCTATTTGGGCCATTTTCCTTATTCCGGTGCTAATCTTTTCTGCGTCGTGATTTCCCATTTCCATCCCTGACCTCGAATGTACTCGGGTCGCTGGTGCCGCATTTTGCCAGCCAGCTATCTTCCCCCGCGCAAAAGTGGGTCATGAGGCTTGTTAGCGCGTCCATTGTTCTTGGTTTTTCCTGGCCGAGGTGTCTGGCGAGCCATTCGTCTCGGACGTTATGTTTAAAGGCTGCTAAGGCTTCGGCGTCCGGACAGTTGACTATTTGGTTCTTTTTGGTGAGGAACCTGTTCTAGAATTTGTGTGCTGACTCTCCGGGCTGTTGAGTTATGTGACTTAAATCGTCTGCATCCGGAGGGCGGACATAAGTTCCCTGAAAATTTGCTCGAAACGCATCCTCGAGCTCTTCCCAACTTCCGATGGTATTTTTTGGGAGGCTTTTGAGCCAATGCCGAGCTGGCCCTTTGAGCTTGAGGGGTAGGTATTTTGTGGCGTGGAGATCGTCTCCTCTAGCCATATGTATGTGTAGGATATAATCCTCAATCCAGACTCCGGGGTCTGTTATTCCGTCGTATGCCTCTATGTTTACGGGTTTGAATCCCGCTGGAAATTCATGATCCAGTACCTCATCGGTGAAACATAGTGGGTGTGCGGCGCCCCTGTATTTCGGCGTGTTGTGTTGCTTCCTGGAGCCTTCTTTTTTGTCCCATAGATGGACCTGACCGGGCCATCCTTTTTGCGAGGATCCTTATGTGGATCGTGTGCGGCTTGTGTCGGCGCCACTTGCCGCTCTTAGCTTTGTCATCTGTCGTCTATCCGCCAGCGGCCTCTTTGTTTTTGACCATGGGGCTTTACGGCCTCCTCGTCAAATTCGGGCAACAACTTGCGCTTGGGTAGCTCTTTGCTTGGTGACTATCGCCGTGTTTATCTGCGGTCTTGAGTATTTTGCTCCATCTCATTCTCGAGTCGTCTTCCGCTGTTTTGAGCTTCGCTCGCTTTCTTCAAACTTCTTGCGATGGCGGCGAGCCTTTTGTGAAGGTTCTTATGCTCGGTGATGTGTCCGGCGTGAGATCGTCTGGACTGTTGTTTTCGCGGGGATGGGTTGCTCGTCAATTCATCCTGTTCGGATGGTTGCTTGGTGGCATGTTAAATCGTCCTTCGGTTCACCCCGCTCTCTGGCTGGGTCAAGATGGGTGCTGTTGTTATTGAGGCGGGACTTCGGGCGGCGCTTGCGTCGCCGTTTTGGTTGTTTTTCGGGAATTATCCTTCGCGCGTCCGTTGTTCCTCATTATCGCTTCCTTGTGGTGTATCCACCATGTATCGTCGTGAGTTGAGGTGGCTTTCCGGTGCCCGATGGCGCTGGTTCTTGGTCGTCTCGGCATCGCCGTCCATACCGTCGATGTCTTCGGAGTCAAAGTCTAGCACGTCGGTTAGGTCAATCGACGATGGCTCTGAAGTGGCTGGTGGGTGGGCTTTGAATTTCTTCGTCGTCCGCATCCCAACCGTCCTGACCGTGATCCGGCCAGGGCTCTCCTGATAACGAGAGATACTTTAGCGAATTCAGGATGTCGCCAAAAGGTGAGTGCTGAAAGATGTCCGCAGCGGTGAACTCCATGATCCGCACCCAACCGGATTCGATTGGTAGGGGTGTGAGGGGTTCAGAGTCCGGCGAGGAGTCCGGCACCTCGGAGTCACGAGCTTCACAAGGGACAAGGTCGGTATTCGGCTCCATCGCCATAGAGGTAGCAGCCCCCGAGGCGGTGTCTAGCCACCCTTCCTCAATCTGCGCAGCCGGCTCCGAATTAAGGGTCGGAGCGGACTCATGTCTTGACCTCGTGGCCTTTGTCCGTGCGAGCTAAATCATGCCCATCGTGACAGTGTGGCGCGCTCGGCTGTGGCTCGAATCCATCGAAGATCAAGTCTCCGCGGATGTCAGCCGTGAACTTCAAACTTCCAAATCTGACCTGACGGCCAGGGGCGTAGCTTTCGATCTGCTCCAGATGGCCAAGTGAATTGGCCCGCAGTGCAAAGCTGCCGAATACGAAGATCTGTCCGGGGAGAAAAGTCTCACCCTGGACTGCGTCGTTGTTGTTGATGATCGAAGGAGCCATCGAGGCTATCGGTGACGACACAGAGGAACTCTCAATGAAAGCACCAATGTCGGTGTCAAAACCGGCGGATCTCGGGTAGGGGGTCCCGAACTGTGCGTCTAGGCGGATGGTAACATGAGACAAGGGACACGATGTTTTTACCTAGGTTCGGGCCCTCTCGATGGAGGTAAAACCCTACTCCTGCTTGATTGATATTGATGATATGGGTAGTACAAGAGTGGATCTACCACGAGATCAAGGAGGCTAAACCCTAGAAGCTAGCCTATGGTATGATTGTTGTTCTGTCCTATGGACTAAAACCCTCCGGTTTATATAGACACCGGAGAGGGCTAGGGTTACACAGAGTCTGTTACAATGGTAGGAGATCTACATATCCGTATCGCCAAGCTTACCTTCCACGCCAAGGAAAGTCCCATCCGGACACGGGACGAAGTCTTCAATCTTGTATCTTCATAGTCTTGGAGTCCGGCCGATGATGATAGTTCGGCTATCCGGACACCCCCTAGTCCGGGACTCCCTCAACGGCTGTCCTCTCCCTCTACTTCTCGTCCGTGTAGCGCTTGGCGAAGCCCTGCCGGAATTTTGCTGCCACCACCACCACGCCATCGTGTTAGACCAGATCTCATCTACCTCTTCTCCCTCGCTTGCTAGATCAAGGAGGAGGAGACTTCATCGAGCCGTACGTGTGCTAAACTCGGAGGTGCTGCACGTGCGGTGCTTGGATCGGATTGGATCACGATGCGAGTACGACTACGCCAACCATGATCTCTAGATCGTTAATGCCTTCGATCTACAAGGGTATGTAGACTCACTCTCCTCTCGTAGCTATGCATCTCCTAGATTGATCTTGGGTGTTAGTAGGAATTTTTTGATTTTCATGCTTTGTTCCCCATCGTGAATGTCCAGCAAGCGGACGCCGGTAGGAAGTCGTCATGTCTAGTCATGTCCGCTCTGACCGGCATGAATGCGGCCCGGGAGGTTTTTCTGCGTGGATCCGTGTTATCGGAGTCTCGCATGGCGGACGTCTGAACAACCATACCCCGTCCAATTGGTTCCGGGTTGACGGATTTCGATCGTCTAGACCGGTCTGAACAACTTTGGTGACCGCCCTTGGATGGCGAAAAATGTTCAGACTGTTTGGTCCGACCATTTTGAGGTGATTTGATGATCCGCATTGGAGTTGCCCTAAGCTCTTGGGCGTGTCGAACCATGGGAGGAGGACAAACTATCTCAAAGACTTCACAATAAACTTTCTTTATTGCTTCATAAAAAATGGAAGAACCATGCACTACCATACTGTCGATGGATTTGTTAGATGGACAAGCTGTTTGTGTACCATGATTTGCACAATTTTTTGCTACTATCAATGGTTGGTGTTTTTGGATAGATGGCGGTATTGTCAATGGTACAATTTTTGTTGCTGTATTTTTTTCCAGCAATCTTTAGTACTGTTTATTTTTGTAGTTCAACCCTATTTGTAACGAGCGAAACTTTAAAACCATTATAATTGTAATATTTAACACTTGATGATATTCATAAATCACTTACGTGCTCATATTTGAACAAAAACAGTTCGAAACAACAAAGTGTTAACATTCATCAAAACAATTTATGTCTAAGGGCGATAGAGACATTTCAGCACATAATTTAATCCACAATCTTAAATTGCAATCTTAGCAAAGAATTTAATGGCAGATTCTATGGATTATGCAGAATCCTCGGCATAACGAACCGACGCTCAATATTACTCCCTCCGTTTCATAATATAAAAGCGTTTTTGACCCTAGTCGCTCTTATATTATGTTCACACCGTCTGAAAATACTTATCGAAGAAATAGATGTATCTAAACATATTTTAATTTTAGTACCACTTTTTTGGCACATGTACTGCCGGTACACCACGGCTGGACCGCAGGAGACCTGCCGCATCTCCGATTTTTAACATAAACTATTCCAACAGGGTCATAGCTCCAGAAAAAATATATTATCTCCGGATCAAATTAGCAAGAGGTCTTCCCTTTCACATGGAGCTGCTCGCTTTCGCTTATCCCATCCGTTCCTGCTTGTTCCGATCCAAGAATACATATATGACTGGACCACGAGGATGGATTGGAACAGCAAAGTTCACTGTAACCCACACATGCCTTAATAATAATAATGAGAGTAGTAAAACCGCAGCTGGTGACCGTACTTATACTCTCTATATACATACACTCGGAGATCCGATCAGGTCGGAGACTTTTCAGCCTCCAGCTTACGTGGATTGTTAATTAACCCATCTGGTGGATATCTTCCAACAAAAATATCGATCGAGCCACCAAAATTCCGGACAAGCGCCCAGCTCAGCCAGAACGCCAACCATTTTAAATTCAATCAAAAGGAGAAAAGAAAGAACTCAGCAGGCAACAGCAGCATCTCCATTTTCAAAACCAGCCGGAGGCCGGATTGCCTGCGCCTCAAGTGCTCTATCCGGGAACTCGCCGCTGGCTCGAGGCGGTCGTTAGCACGTCAAGTTGTTTTTTCTTTCGAGCTCTCGTTAGCACGTCACGTTGACGTGGACGCCCGAGCGTGAACTCCGTACCTATCCGAGCATCCGCCTACAAAAGAGCCAAAGCGGTGCCCACAGCTGCTCGCATACTACTCAGATTAGTCCTGAGCGGCTGAGAGGAGGAGAGGAGCGAGCAGGATGCTGGAAGGGAAGGCGACGGTGGAGGACACCGACATGCCGGCCAAGATGCAGCTGCAGGCCACGTCGGCGGCGTCCAGGGCGCTCGACCGCTTCGACGTCCTCGACTGCCGGAGCATCGCGGCGCACATCAAGAAGGTGAGAAACTTGCCAATCCCGCCCCCAAATCTATAAGCTGCTGAATCTGCGACTAGCAAGCTAGGACAGTGCCGAATGATTGGATCTGATTTGGACGGCTGTATGAGGAAGCGTAGAACCCTTTGTTCTCGGGCCGCATTGTATATATATGGCAGAAGCCTTGAAGCACAAGATTACAGAGATCGATCGTGATGAGATCGAGAGAGAGAGATTACATGGGATACGGGAGAGAAGAGAAGATAGATAGAGATGGAGTTTAAACAACTATCCTATCTCTATACAACTCTGTATTCTAACACTCCCCCTCAATCTAAACCCTACTTGCTAAGGTTAAGATTGTACTTGAGATCATCTAATCTCCTCATTGTCAAAGGTTTTGTGAATCCATCGACAAGTTGATCACTGTTGGAATAAACCTTATATCAAGCAATTTGCGTGCTACTCTTTCTCGACAAAATGAAAATCAACCTCAATATGCTTTGTCCGTGCATGAAAAACAGGATTAGCCGACGGTAGGTTGCACCAATGTTATCACACCACAACCTTGCAGCTGTGGAACTTTAATTCCAAGTTCATGTAACAATGTCGAATCCACATTACTTCACCGTTGCATTGGCTAAAGCTTTATACTCAGCCTCGGTGCTTGAGCGTGAGATCTTTGCTGTTTTCTTGCACTCCATGACACAAGGTTTGTTCCCGAAACACAAAGAAAGCCACTGTTGACTTTCTATCATCAAGACACCTGCCCTGCATCGAGTAAGTGACACAAGCATAGAAGAAGACTTGACAATTTTAAGACCAAGCCCCTCTGTAAATTTGAGATACCTCAAAATCCTTTTCACTTCTTGTCCAATGAGCAGTGGTAGGAGCATGCAAATATTGACACACTTTGTTAACTGAATATGCAATATCGGGGCGTGTAAGAGTCAAGTATTGTAATGCACCTACAACACTCCTATAATTTGTTGCATCATCTGCCCAAGTCCTTCTCCACTTTCAACAAGAAGTTTTTCCAAGTAGAGATAGGTGTCTTGGTGGCTTACACTTTTCCATACCTACCCTTCTCGAGAATATCCATGGTGTATTTCTCCGTGTAAGGAGTATGCCATCATTGACTTTCTTGACCTCAATTCCAAGAAAGTAATGGAGATCTCCCAAATCTTTGAGAGCAAATTCCAACTTCAAATCCTTAAGCGATAATTTGTAGCATCCGAAATGGAACTAGCAACGATTATATCATCAACATAAACCGTAACAAATATAGTAACAGTGTTCTTATGATAAAAGAATAATGAGGTATCTCGCTCTTGATGGTGTAAATCCAAGCTTTTGCAACTGTGTACTTAACCTTGAATACCGGGCTCTTGGGGCTGTTTTAACCCATACAATGCTTTGTCCAACTTACGGACATAATTTGGTGTATTCTTGTTTTCATATCCTCGTGGCTGCTTCATGAACACTTCTTCCTCAAGAACACCATGAAGAAACGCGTTACAACGTCTAGTCGTCGAGGCTCCAACCTCTGGAAATAGCAATAGACAATACAAGTCGAATAGTAGCTGACTTAATAACGGGACTAAATGTATCTTCATAATCTATACCAAACCTCTGCTTAAAACCTTTTGCAACCAATCGGCCTTGTACCGCTCTATACTCCCATCGGCTCTTTTCTTTATTTTATATACCCATTTGCAATCAATCACATTTGCATTCCTCTTTGGGGAAACTAATCGCCAAGTTTTATTTTGAATTAATGCATCATATTCAATGTCCATAGCCTTCTTCCAATCCTTGTGTGCAAGAGCATCATGCAAATTTGTTGGCTCACCAACAGTCGTGAGAAAAGCTCGTTTGAGTTTATCATACCTGATTGTACCATCCGTATATTGCTTCTCTTTGACAATACCGACCGAGCACGTGTATGACGACGAGGAACCGAACTTGCTGCAGAATAGGCATGGATCCGGTGCACGAAGATCCTCCTTCGGTGCCCGTGATCGCGGCAGCGCAGAGATCCTCCTCGAACGGCGCCTCAACGGAACAGCAGACGCTTCCCCCATCGCTATCGACATCGGGACACGTGACGCAGGGGAAACCGCGGCGCTGGGAACGCCGCGATGCGGGCGCTGGCTGATTAGCTCAGATGTAGTGGGCCTCGCGCTGTCGGTGTCGGCCACCGGGCGGAGTCGTTGATTGGCTCGAGCTCGATCGCGATCGGCCACCCGACCGGCTATGGGAGATGCGAGGCGATCCGCTGGGACCCGCTCCGTCGGACCGGACCGCGGATCTCCCTCGGATCGCGCGACCGCAGCGGCAGGTGGATCCTCCTGGGATCTGGCGCCTGTTTTGGCTGCATCTGCTGCATCTACACACATAAAATCATGGCCTGTGGCTGCACAATCAACATGAGACTCAAAATTTTCCATGGAATTTTCCACATGATCAGTTCTAATTAACTCACCCCCGTGATCAGGAGAAGGTAAAGGATCAGAAAGAAGAGAGATTTCAGCACGCAAAAGAGCTCCCGCATTAGGATGAAGTTTAGCAAATGGAAATAATGTTTCATCAAAAATAACATCACGAGATATATAGATACGACCAGATGAAATTTCTAGACATTTGTATCCTTTATGAAGATTACTATAGCCAAGAAACACACATTGGGTGGATCGAAACTCAAGTTTATGGTGATTGTAAGGACGCAAGTTTGGGTAGCAAGCACACCCGAAGATTTTGAGGGAACTATAATCTGGCTTTTGATGAAACAAGCGTTCCAAAGGAGTGGTATTGCCAATGACACGACTAGGCAAACGATTTATAAGGTAAGTAGCCGTGATAAAGGCCTCATCCCAATATTTGAGTGGCATTGATGCATGAGCTAGAAGAGACAAACCAACTTCCACAATGTGACGATGTTTACGTTCGGCTGAACCGTTTTGCTGATGTGCATGAGGACAAGAGACATGATGAATAATGCCAATGCTACGGAAGAAAGAATTGAGTTTCTCATATTCTCCTCCCGACCACTTTGGACTGCAAGGATCTTTCTATCAAACTGTCTTTCAACAAGTTTTTGGAATTCTTGGAAGATGTAAAAGACTTCAGATTTGAATTTGAGCAAATATATCCATGTGAATTTGCTATAATCATCAATAAAACTAACATAGTATTTCTTGCGACCAAAAGAATCTCTTGCATGACCCCATACATCATCGAAAATAAGCTCTAAAGGAGCATGAGACACACTATTTGAAATAGGGTAAGGAAGTTGGTGACTCTTTGCACATTGACAAGCTTCACAAACCGACTCACTTTCGGACTACGTGACAATGAAAGATTGCCTTTATTGACTACTTGTTTGACTATATTTGAAGAAGGATGACCTAATCTTTGGTGCCATTTGGCTAAGGAAGGCTTGATGGCGAGTAAACTTGATGGTGGCGCTTTCGATCAAAGACTCTTGATGTGATGGGGTATAATCCTCCAATGCATCTACCGTGATGGATGAGCTCCTTCGTTGCCCGATCCTTTATGAAAAAATAGGTAGGATGAGTTTCAAAGAAAACATTATTGTCGGAAGTTAAGCGAGACATGGAAGCTAGATTTTTGTCGGCTTGAGGTACATGAAGGACATCTTTGAGAACAAGATCACGTTTAAGGCTAGGGAATTAATAGAAGATTGACCAATGTGGGTAATGTCCATACCTCCACCGCTTGCGGTGTGAATCTGATCACCGCCATGGTATCTTTCTCGGAGGGCAAGCTTCTCTAGCTCATTCGTGACATGATCCGTAGCTCCAGAGTCGGCGTGCATCCGTGTCACCATCAGCTCCGCCGTGCTCCCGCATGGCTGCAAAGAACATGCTTTGTGTCCGCACGAAGTCCTCATCATACCGGTGCCAGCAATCAATGACTTCATGGCCCGGCTTCTTCTGGTGACATCTAGGACGGCGGTTATTGTTGTTGTAGCCACCGCCGCCGTTGTATCCGCCGTTGTAGTTGTTGCCGCCATGTCACCACCATTGTTGCCGCTGATCACCGAGCGCGCGTGGGCCTCGTTGCCAAGCGCCCGCCGCCGCTGCTGTTGCGCGACCACGCCATCGCTGTCCACGCCACGGCGCGTCCACGGAGGCGGCGCGATGTAAGATCGGCGCAGATTTCCTCCTTGAAGCATGAGGCGGGCGTCGAAGCTCAGGAGCTGGCTATACAGCTCCTGAACCGTAACAGGTTCGATCCGTGCTGCCAAGGCCGAGATCACTGGATTGTAGTCGATGTCGAGGCCGGCAATGACGTGGGAGATGATCTCGGCGTCTCCAAGCGGTGCACCAGCGCAAGCAACTTCATCTGTAAGGGTTTTAATTTTCCCAAGATATTCTGCCATGGTTAGGTTACCTTTCTGCAGATTTGTGAGCGCCATCCTTGTGTTGATCTTCTGGGCTTGCGTTTGTGCAGCAAACATGGCATGAATAGAATTCCACACCTCGGCCGGCGTCTGAAGCATTGCTACTTGGGCAAGAACCTCCCGAGACAAGGATCCCATGAGATACCCTTGTAGCTGCTGTTGCTGCGCGAACCAGATTGATCTGGCGAAGTTGAAGACCTGCTCTTCCTTCCCATTGTTGTCGATGGTGATGGTGGCAGGGGGCGCCGGACTTGCGGCGTCGAGGAAGTGCTCCATCTGTGCTCCTTTAATCTGAGGTAGCACAACAGCCTTCGGGAGAAAATTCGTCCTCGTAAGCTTCTCTGACGGAGGCGGACCGAGGGAGGGCGAGCTGCTGCTTGAGGTAGAAGACGAGGCGAAGGTGGATGGCGCAGATAGGGTGGACAGGGCGCTCATGGTGGATGCGGAGGCGGTGGCAGCAGCGGTGGATGGCGTGGTTCCTGACATGATTGCCTCTCTCTCGATCTCGGTTCCTCTCTCTTGCGATCAACTAGATGGATTCCTTCTCGAGGTCTAGACGTACGAGAGGAAGGGCTCTGATGACCATATGAGGAAGCGTAGAACCCTTTGTTCTCGGGCCGCATTGTATATATATGGCAGAAGCCTTGAAGCACAAGATTACAGAGATCGATCGTGATGAGATCGAGAGAGAGAGATTACATGGGATACGGGAGAGAAGAGAAGATAGATAGAGATGGAGTTTAAACAACTATCCTATCTCTATACAACTCTGTATTCTAACAGGCTGCACTGCAGGAGTTCGACACGATCCATGGCCCGGGGTGGCAGTGCGTGGTCGGCTGCAGCTTCGGCTGCTACTTCACGCACAGCAAGGGGAGCTTCATATACTTCAAGCTCGAGTCGCTCCGGTTCCTCGTCTTCAAAGGCATGGCGGATGAGCAACCGCTGCCGTGCTGATCCGCTCCGCGCATATCTTCACGGCCTGCTGGACTAGTTGATGATTACGGGGCGGCGGCTACTAGTGTGAAACAGTTCCATGAAATGCGCCAATATGATAAGATGTAATTCGCGAGTGTGGTCTAAAACTCTGAATGCGTTGAATGGTGGAATTGATCTTCAAATATGATGTTCCGCCTTGATTCAGACGAATACAGATAAATTGTTTCAGTATTTTCTGGTCAAAAGATGCTCCTAGTGTGACTCGCCTGCAAGTGACTAATCCTTTCTGGCTGGAAGAATAAAAAAAAAATCAATGATAAAAACTTTATCTCCGACCTACCGGATTCGAACCAGTGACCTAAGGATTGATCTGCAAATACTACAGTCCTCCGCTCTACCAACTGAGCTAAGGTCGGGTTGTTGTTGCTCAAACGTATTAACATCTTATTAACGGTAGCACCGGTTTTGTGTTGAAGATATCTATCATGTCAAACTTCACATTAACATGAACACCGACTGAGTTCAATTGCTTAAACTTGTTTTATGCTCGAAAAAGTTACTGCTTCAAAAACCTCTTTTATTCGATGGGAGGGTGTTGATGAAGAGGCTAAACGAGTACCTAACACAAAGGCAATTCAATGAGGACCTACAATCATAACAAACCGTGACACTGATTGGAACAACCACATCAGCAAGGACATACCTAGGTTGAGATACAATTCTACAAAAAGCAAAGTTCAACTCTGTTTCCTCTCTTCCCGCAAAAAAAAAAAAAATCCTCTCTACTTTGGTACCCAAAACCTTCTTCCTCTTATGGCGACACAGAGTGAAATTGTTTGGAATTTCGGGAACCGGCCTGCAGACGACGAGATGCTCATGTACTATGCTTAGGGCATCTTCAACGGCGACCCGCAAATTTTCTCCCGCGTTCGTCCGCGGACAGGACGGGACCAGTCTGATGGATGCGGGAGGCCGTCATCCAACCGTAGCCATAAATGTCCGTCTCTGCTAAAGTTTAATCGCCAAATAACTACGTGATTTCCTTTAAAAAAACTGTGATTAGTAGCTTTTTGTTTAGCGAAAGGCTATTAATCCATGTGCCAGTGTAGTTTCCGTCAAAGCTACCTTTCTTGGCAAGAAGTAATAAAGAACCTTAATAGAAAACTAATCACTTTGTCACATGCTAATCATATGGCAAAAAATAACCTTTCACCAAATGCTCAAATACTAATCATCTTGCCAAATGCTAATCATATGACAATAAGTAACCTTCCGCTAAATGACAAAATATATTTGCAAAGCTTCAGCCAAATGCCAAATACTAATCACGATCCACCTTTTAACATGCTAGCTTTCTGCCATCCTGACGAAGAGGTGGGGTATGTGGCGATTTTTCATTTGTCATGAGGAAGTCTGGACTCCTGCAAAGCTCCCCACGTTTGTCTTTGATTTGCAGGAAAAAATACATCTGAACCGCTCGGCAGACCGATACATACCCGCATTGGATGGCAACATGCCCGGATAGCACGGTCCAGACGTATGCAGGCGGTGTTGACACTGAAGGAAATATGCCCTAGAGGCAATAATAAAGTTGTTATTTATATTTTCTTATATCATGATAAATGTTTATTATTCATGCTAGAATTGTATTAACCGGAAACTTGATACATGTGTGGATACATAGACAAAACACAATGTCCCTAGTATGCCTCTACTAGACTAGCTCGTTAATCAAAGATGGTTTAATTTCCTAACCGTAGACATGTGTTGTCATTTGATGAACGAGATCACATCATTAGGAGAATGATGTGATGGACAAGACCCATCCGTTAGCTTAGCATAATGATCGTTAAGTTTTATTGCTATTGCTTTCTTCATGACTTATACATATTCCTTTGACTGTGAGATTATGGAACTCCCGAATACCGGAGGAATACCTTGTGTGCTATCAAACGTCACAACATAACTGGATGATTATAAAGATGCTCTACAGGTATCTTCAAAGGTGTTTGTTGGGTTGGCTGATACGTCTCCAACGTATCTATAATTTTTGATTGCTCCATGCTACTTTATCTGCTGTTTTGGACTATATTGGGCTTTATTTTCCACTTTTATATTACTTTTGGGACTAACCTATTAACCGGAGGCCCAACCCAGAATTGCTGTTTTTTTGCCTTTTCAGTATTTCGAAGAAACAGAATATCAAACGGAGTCCAAACGGAATGAAACCTTTGGGATCGTGATTTTCCAACCGAATGTGATCCAGGAGACTTGGACCCTACTCCAAGAAGCTTCCGAGGAGGTCACAAGGGTGGAGGGCGCCCCCTGGGCGCGCCCCCTACCTCGTGGGCCCCTCGGAGCTCCACCGACGTACTCCTTCCTCCTATATATACCTACGTATCCCCGAACAATCAGAATAGGAGCCAAAAACCTAATTTCACCGCCGCAACCTTCAGATCCACGAGATCCCATCTTGGGGCTGTTAGGAGCTCACGGAGGGGGCATCCACCACGGAGGGCTTCTACATCATCACCATAGCCCTTCGATGAAGTGTGAGTAGTTTACTTCAGACCTTGGTCCATAGCTAGTAGCTAGATGGCTTCTTCTCTCTTTTGGATCTCAATACAATGTTCTCCCCTCTCTCGTGGAGATCTATTCGATGTAATCTTCTTTTTGCGGTGTGTTTGTTGAGAACGATGAATTGTGGGTTTATGATCCAAGATTATCTATGAAAAATATTTGATTCTTCTCTGAATTCTTTTATGTATGATTGAGTTATCTTTGCAAGTCTCTTGAATTATCTTTTGGTTTGGCCAACTAGATTGGTAGTTCTTGCAATGGGAGAAGTGCTTAGCTTTGGGTTCAATCTTGCGGTGTCCTTACTCGATGTGAAAAAAGTTGCAAGGCACGTATTGTATTGTTGCCATCGAGGATAACAAGATGAGGTTTTATCATATTGCATGAATTTATCCTCTACATCATGTCATCTTGCTTACGGCGTTACTCTGTTTTTACTTAATACTCTAGATGCATCTTTGGATAGCGGTCGATGAGTGGAGTAATAGTAGTAGATGCGAATCGTTCGATCTACTTGTTTTGGACGTGATGCCTATATACATGATCATTGCCTAGATATACTCATAACTATGCTCAATTCATCAATTGCTCAACAGTAATTTTTTCACCCACCGTAGAATACTTATGCTCTTGAGAGAAGCCACTAGTGAAACCTATGGCCCCCCGGTCTATTCTCATCATATCAATCTATATCACTTTATTTACTTGCTTTGTTTTTACTTTGCCTTTACTTTTTACTTTGCATCTATCTATCAAAATACCAAAAATATTATCTCTATCGATCTCACTCCAGTAAGTGACCATGAAGGGATTAACAACCCCTAAGCGTTGGTTGCGAGTTGCTATCGTTTTGTGTAGGTACGAGGGACTTGTGCGTGGTCTCCTACTGGATTGATACCTTGGTTCTCAAAAACTGTGGGAAATACTTACGCTACTTTACTGCATCATCCTCTCCTCTTCGGGGAAATCCAACGCAGTGCTCAAGAGGTAGCAAGAAGAATTTCTGGCGCCGTTGCCGGGGAGGCTCACGCAAGCAAGTCAACCATACCAAGTACCCATCGCAATCCCTATCTCTCGCATTACATTATTTGCCATTTGCCTCTCGTTTTCCTCTCCCCCACTTCACCCTTGCCGTTTTATTTGCCCTCTCTTTCCCAATCTCCTCCTCTCTTTCCCGTTTGCCTTTTTCCCTTTTGCCTCTCTGCTTGCTCGTGTGTTAGTTTGCTTGTCATCATGACTAGTTTCATATCGTCTCCGCTATCTCCCGAGAATGAGGTCTTAAATTTTAAACAAAGGGAGGGAGAAAATCTAAAAGATGCTTGGTATAGAATTTGCAATGCTCAAAATAAATCTACTAGGAAGCAATCTACCTCAGTTCTTCTTCGCAATTTTTACGTAGGTGCTAATCCTTGGTATAGATATATCCTTGATACCATTACCGGAGGGTATTTTTTGGGTAGCCATACTTTTGATTCTTATAATGCTTTAATCGATATATTTGGCTCACCGCCCCTTTTGATTAATGGAACTACGTTAACTTTGGAGCATGTTATGCAAAGGCTTGAAGCTATTGAAAATAAAGTTGCTACCATTGAATCAATTGAAAATCTCGACAAAAAGATCCACAATCAAATTAACCAATATGGATCTAAGGTAGGAATGACTTTGAAAAATATTAAAGAAAAAGAACCCCTTGTTAATGAAAAAATAAATCTAGATTCCACAAGAATCGATAAACTTGAGGGTATCATCACCAACTTGGAAACCGCTTTTTCTTCCATTCAAAACATTCCAAGTTCCTCTACTAAAAATACTAAGCTTATTTATGTTCCTAAGAATAAGGGTGAATCATCTAGTAAGGAAACTGCCGATCTTAAATCTATAAGTGTTCATCCCAATCTTTTTACCATCATTAAGGAACAATTTGCTATAGATGGATTTTTTGATCTTTTGCCCGAATTTTTTTCAATCACTAGGAAGAAAGAAAATTCTAAAGGAGGTAAATGCCTCATTGAAGAATTGCCTACCAAAGATGGCAATACCTAGATCTATCCTTGCTTTTATGCCTAGCTAAGGGCGTTAAACGATAGCGCTTGTTGGGAGGCAACCCAATTTTATTATGTGTTTTTTGTTTTTGCTTATGTTTAGGAATAAATAATCCATCTACCTTCTGTTTGGATGTGGTTTTATGTTTTAATTAGTGTTTGTGCCAAGTAGGACCTATAGGATAACCTACGATGATAGTTGATTTGATTCTGCTGAAAAACAGAAACTTTTCGCGCACGAATTTAGTTATGATAAATCACAGGAACGTGCTTTTGCGTTTATTCTTTTTGATGCTGATGAATAAACAAATTGTCCAGGAGTTCCTATTTTGGTAGAATTTTTGGAGGTCCAGAAATTTGCGTTAGTTACATATTGCTACAGACTGTTCTGTTTTTGACAGATTCTGTTTTTCGTGTGTTGTTTGCCTATTTCAATGCATCTATGGCTAGTAATTCAGTCTATGAACCATATGAACCATAAGGAAGTTGGAATACAGTAGGTTTAACACCAATATAAATAAAGAATGAGTTCATTACAGTACCTTGAAGTAGTCTTTTGTTTTCTTTCTCTAACGGAGCTCACGAGATTTCTGTTGAGTTTTGTGTTGTGAAGTTTTCAAGTTTTGGGTGAATTCTTTTGATGGATTATGGAACAAGGAGTGGAAAGAGCCTAAGCTTGGGGATGCCCATGGAACCCCCAAAATAATCCAAGGACACCAAAAAGTCAAAGCTTGGGGATGCCCCGGAAGGCATCCCCTCTTTCGTCCACTTCCATCGGTAATTTACTTGGAGCTATATTTTTATTCACCAACATGATATGTGTTTTGCTTGGAGCGTCTTGTATTATTTGTGTCTTTGCTTGTTGGTCTACCAAAATCATCCTTGCTGTACACATATTTTGAGAGAGCCATACATGAATTGGAATTTGTTAGAATACTCTATGTGCTTCACTTATATCTTTTGAGCTTGATAGTTTTGCTCATAGTGCTTCACTTATATCTTTTGAGCGTGATAATTTTTGCTCTAGTACTTCACTTAGATCTTTTAGAGCACGGTGGTGGATTTCTTTTAAAGAAACTATTTGATCTCTCATGCTTCACTTAGGTTATTTTGAGAGTCTTTAATAGCATGGTAATTCGCTTAATGTTAATATACTTGGTGTTCAAGATATGTGAAACTTTCTTTTGAGTGCGTTGAATACTAAGATAAGTTTGATGCTTGATAATTGTTTTTACTTGTGTTGAAGTTTGTGATTCCCGTAGCATGCACGTATGGTGAACCGTTATGTGATGAACTCGGAGCATGATTTATTTATTGATTGTCTTCCTTATGAGTGGCGGTCGGGGACGAGCGATGGTCTTTTCCTACCAATCTATCCCCCTAGGAGCATGCGTGTAATACTTTTCTTTGATAACTTCTAGATTTTTGCAATAAGTATATGAGTTCTTTATGACTAATGTTGAGTCCATGGATTATCGCACTTTTCCCATCCTTCCACCTTTGCTAGCCTCTCTAATACCGCAGCACTTTTCGCGGTATCATACACCCACCATATACCTTCCTCAAAACAGCCACCATACCTACCTATCATGGCATTTCCATAGCCATTCCGAGATATATTGCCATGCAACTTTCCACCGTTCCGTTTATTATGACACGCTCCATCATTGTCATATTGATAGCATGATCATGTAGTTGACATTGTATTTGTGGCAAAGCCACCATTCATAATTCTTTCATACATGTCACTCATGATTCATTGCATATCCCGGTACACCGCCAGAGGCATTCATATAGAGTCATACTTTGTTCTAAGTATCGAGTTGTAATTGTTGAGTTGTAAGAAAAAATAAAAGTGTGATGATCATCATTATTAGAGCATTGTCCCAAGTGAGGAAAGAATGATGGAGACTATGACTCCCCCATAAGTCGGGATGAGACTCCGGACTTTACAAAAAAAATAGACCATAAAAAAAGAGAAGAGAAAGGCCCAAATAAAATAAAATAAATGAGAGAAGAAGAGAGAAGGGACAATGCTACTATCCTTTTACCACGCTTGTGCTTCAAAGTAGCACCAAGATCTTCATGATAGAGAGTCTCTCATTTTGTCACTTTCATATACTAGTGGGAATTTTTCATTATAGAACTTGGCTTGTATATTCCAATGACGGGCTTCCTCAAAATGCCCTAGGTCTTCGTGAGCAAGCACGTTGATGCACACCGACTTAGTTTCTTTTATAGAGCTTTCATATACTTATAGCTCTAGTGCATCCGTTGCATGGCAATCCCTACTCACTCACATTAATATCTATTGATGGGCATCTCCATAGCCCGTTGATACGCCTAGTTGTTGTGAGACTATCTTCCCTCTTTTTGTCTTCTCCACAACCACCCTTCTATTCCATCTATAGTGATATATCCATGGCTCACGCTCATGTATTGCGTGAAGATTGAAAAAGTTTTTGAGAATGTCACAAGTATGAAACAATTGCTTGGCTTGTCATCGGGGTTGTGCATGATTTAAATATTTTGTGTGGGGAAGATGGAGCATAGCCAGACTATATGAATTTGTAGGGATAACTTTCTTTTGCCATGTTATTTTGAGAAGACATGATTGCTTTGATTAGTATGCATGAAGTATTATTATTTTTGTGTCAATATGAACTTTTGTCTTGAATCTTTCGGATCTAAATATTCATATCACAATTAAGAATATTTACATTGAAATTATGCCAAAGTATCACTCCGCATCAAAAATTCTCTTTTTATCATTTACCTACTCGAGCACGAGCAAGAATTAAGCTTGGGGATGCCTGATACGTCTCCAACGTATCTATAATTTTTGATTGCTCCATGCTACTTTATCTACTGTTTTGGACTGTATTGGGCTTTATTTTCCACTTTTATATTACTTTTGGGACTAACCTATTAACCGGAGGCCCAGCCCAGAATTGCTGTTTTTTGCCTTTTTCAGTATTTTGAAGAAACAGAATATCAAATGGAGTCCAAATGGAATGAAACCTTCGGGATCGTGATTTTCCAACCGAACGTGATCCAGGAGACTTGGACCCTACTCCAAGAAGCTTCCGAGGAGGTCACGAGGGTGGAGGGCGCCCCCCTCGGCGCGCCCCCTACCTCGTGGGCCCCTCGGAGCTCCACCGATGTACTCCTTCCTCCTATATATACCCATGTATCCCCGAACGATCAGAACAGGAGCCAAAAACCTAATTCCACCACCGCAACCTTCTGTATCCACGAGATCCCATCTTGGGGCCTGTTCCGTAGCTCCGCCAGAGGGGGCATCCACCATGGAGGACTTTTACATTATCACCATAGCCCCTCCGATGAAGTGTGAGTAGTTTACTTCAGACCTTCGGGTCCATAGCTAGTAGCTAGATGGCTTCTTCTCTCTTTTTGGATCTCAATACAATGTTCTCCCCCTCTCTCGTGAAGATCTATTCGATCTAATCTTCTTTTTGCGGTGTGTTTGTTGAGATCGATGAATTGTGGGTTTATGATCCAGTATTATCTATGGAAAATATTTGATTCTTCTCTGAATTCTTTTATGTATGATTGAGTTATCTTTGCAAGTCTCTTCGAATTATCTTTTTGGTTTGGCCAACTAGATTGGTAGTTCTTGCAATGGGAGAAGTGCTTAGCTTTGGGTTCAATCTTGCGGTGTCCTTACTCAGTGACAGAAAGAGTTGTAAGGCACGTATTGTATTGTTGACATCGAGGATAACAAGATGGGGTTTTCTCATATTGCATGAATTTATCCCTCTACATCATGTCATCTTGCTTACGGCATTACTCTGTTTTTACTTAATACTCTAGATGCATGCTGGATAGCGGTCGATTAGTGGAGTAATAGTAGTAGATGCAGAATCGTTTCGATCTACTTGTTTTGGACGTGATGCCTATATACATGATCATTGCCTAGATATACTCATAACTATGCTCAATTCTGTCAATTGCTCAACAGTAATTTGTTCACCCACCGTAGAATATTTATGCTCTTGAGAGAAGCCACTAGTGAAACCTATGGCCCCCGAGTCTATTCTCATCATATCAATCTATATCACTTTATTTACTTGCTTTGTTTTTACTTTGCCTTTACTTTTTACTTTGCATCTATCTATCAAAAATACCAAAAATATTATCTCTATCAGATCTCACTCTCGTAAGTGACCGTGAAGGGATTGACAACCCCTAAGCGTTGGTTGCGAGTTGCTATCGTTTTGTGTAGGTACGAGGGACTTGTGCGTGGTCTCCTATTGGATTGATACCTTGGTTCTCAAAAACTGAGGGAAATACTTACGCTACTTTACTGCATCATCCTCTCCTCTTCAGGGAAATCCAACGCAGTGCTCAAGAGGTAGCATTGGCATAGATCGAGATTAGGATTTGTCACTCCGAGGGTCAAAGAGGTATCTTTGGGCCCTCTCGGTAATGCATATCATGATGAGCCTTGCAAGCAATGTGACTAATGAGTTAGTTACAGGATGATGCATTACAGAACGAGTAAAGAGACTTGTCGGTAACGAGATTGAACTAGATATGAAGATACCGATGATCGAATCTCGGGCAAGTAACATACCGATGAGAAAGGGAATAGTGTATGTTGTCGTAACGGTTCGACCGATAAAGATCTTCGTAGAATATGTGGTAACCAATATGAGCATCCAGGTTCCGCTATTGGTTATTGGCCGGAGAGGAGTCTCGGTCATGTCTACATAGTTCTCGAACTCGTAGGGTCCGCATGCTTAACGTTCGATGACGATTTGTATTATATGAGTTATGTGATTTGGTGATTGAATGATGTTCGGAGTCCCGGATGAGATCACGGAGATGACGAGGAGTTTCAAAATGGTCCAGAGGTAAAGATTGATATATTGGAAGGTAGTATTCGGACACCGGAAGTGTTCCGGAATGTATCGGGTACATATCGGAGTACCGGGGGGGTTACCGGAACCCCCCGGAGAAGATATGGACCATATAGGCCATAGGAGGGAGGCACGCCAGCACACAAAGGGGTGGCACGCCTCCCACCAGGGAGGAGTCCGAATTGGACAAGGGAAGGGGGCGGCGCCCCCCTTTCCTTCTCCCCCCTCTCTCCTTCCCCCTTTCCCCCTCCGGTAAAAGAAAGGGGGGCCGAATCCTACTAGGACCCCAAGTAGGACTCCTCCTACTTGGGGTGTGCCTAGGGTCGGCCTCCTCTCCCTCCCTCCTTTATATATGGGGGGTGCCCCTAGAATACACATCAATTGTTCCAGGGCCGTGTGCGGCGCCCCCGTCCATAGTTTACGCCTCCTGTCATATTCACGTAGTGCTTAGGCGAAGCCCTACGCGGATCACTTCACCATCACCGTCACCACGCGTCGTGCTGACGGAACTCTCCCTCGACACTCTGTTGGATCAAGAGTTCGAGGGATGTCATCGAGCTGAACGTGTGGAGAACACGGAGGTGCCATACGTTTCGGTGCTTGATCGTTTGGATCGAGAGGACGTTTGACTACATCAACCGCGTTAAGCAAACGCTTCCGCTTTCGGTCTATGAGGGTATGTGGACACACTCTCCCCTTCTCGTTGCTATGCATCTCCTAGATAGATCTTGCGTGAGCATAGGAATGTTTTTTGAAATTACATGCTACGTTCCCCAATAGTGGCATCAGAGCCAGGTCTATGCGTAGATAATATGCACGAGTAGAACACAAAGAGTTGTGGGCGGTGATAGTCATACTGCTTACCACCAACGTCTTATTTTGATTCGGCGGTATTGTTGGATGAAGCGGCCCGGACCAACCTTACATGACCACGTTCATGAGACCGGTTCCACCGACAGACATGCAACTAGTTTTGCATAAAGGTGGCTGGCGGGTGTCTGTTTTTCCAACTTTAGTTGAATCGAATTTGACTGCGGTCGGACCCTGTTGAACGTTAAAACAGCAAACTTTACGAAACACCGTTGTGGTTTTGATGCGTAGGTAAGAGCGGTTCTTACTAGAAGCCTGCAACAGCCACGTAAAACTTGCAACAACAAAGTAGAGGACGTCTAGCTTGTTTTTGCAGGGCATGTTGTGATGTGATATGGTCAAGACATGATGTGATATACGGTGATGTATGAGATGATCATGCTTTGTAAAAGTTATCGGCAACTGGCAGGATCCTTATGGTTGTCACTTTATTGTATGAAATGCAAAACACCACGTAATTGCTTTACTTTATCACTATGCGAGCGATAGTTGTAGAAGCAATAGTTGGTGAGACGACCATGACGCTACGATGGAGATCAAGGTGTCAAGCCGGTGACGATAGAGATCATGATGGTGCCTTGGAGATGGAGATCAAAGGCACAAGATGATGATGGCCATATCATGTCACATATTTTGATTGCATCTGATGTTTATCTTTTATGCATCTTATTTTGCTTAGTACGGCGATAGCATTATAATACGACCCCTTACTAAAATTTCAAGGTATAAGTGTTCTCCTTGAGTATGCACTATTGCCACAGTTCGTCGTGCCGAGACACCACGTGATGATCGGGTGTGATAAGCTCTACGTTCACATACAATGGGTGCAAGACAGTTTTGCACATGCGAAATACTCGGGTTAAACTTGACGAGCCTAGCATGTACAAACATGGCCTTGGAACACTGGGGACCGAAAGGTCGAGCGTGAATCATATAGTAGATATCAAGATAGAGATGTTCACCATTGAAAACTACTCCATCTCATGTGATGATCGGACATGGTTTAGTTGATTTGGATCACGTGATCATTTAGATGACTCGAGGGATGTCTATCTAAGTGGGAGTTCTTAAGTAATATGATTAACTGAACTTAAATTATCATGAACTTAGTCCAGATAGTTTTTGCATATCTATGTTGTAGATCAATGGCCCGTGCTACCGTTCCCTTGAATTTTAATGCGTTCCTAGAGAAAGCTAACTTGAAAGATGATGGTAGCAACTACACGGACTGGGTCCGTAACTTGAGGATTATCCTCATTGTTGCACAGAAGAATTATGTACTTGATGCACCGCTAGGTGACAAGCCCCCTCCCGCTAATGTAGACGTTTTGAACTTCTGGCAGACGCGGTCTGATGACTACTCTATAGTTCAGTGTGCCATGCTCTACGGCTTAGAGTCGGGACTTCAAAGACATTTTGAACATCATGGACCATATGAGATGTTCGAGGAGTTGAAGTTAATATTTCAAGCAAATGCTCGAGTTGAGAGATATGAATTCTCCAACAAGTTCTATAGCTGCAAGATGGAGGAGTACAGTTCTATCAGTGAACACATACTCAGAATGTCTGGATATATATCATAACCACTTGACTCAGCTCGGAGTTAATCTTCTGGATGATAGTGTTATTGACAGAGTTCTTCAATCACTGCCACCAAGATACATATGCTTTTGGTTAACTATAATATGCAAGGGATGGATAAGACAATTCCCGAGCTCTTCGCTATGCTCAAACCTGCAGAGGTAGAAATCAAGAAAGAGCATCAAGTGTTGATGGTTAACAAGACCAACAGTTTCAAGAAAAAAGGGCAAGGGAAAGAAGGGGAACTTCAAGAAGAATTGCAAGCAAGTTGTCACTCCCAGGAAGAAGCCCAAGTCTGGACCCAAGCCTGAAACTGAGTGCTTCTGCTGCAAAGGGACTAGTCACTGGAAGCGGAACTGCCCCAAGTATTTGGCGGATAAGAAGGATGGCAAAGTGAACAAAGGTATATTTGATATACATGTTATTGATGTGTACCTTACTAATGCTCGTAGTAGCACCTGGGTATTCGATACTAATTCTGTTGCACGTGTTTGCAACTCGAAACAGGGGGCTACGGATTAAACAAAGATTGGCTAAGGACGAGGTGACGATGCGCGTCGGGAATGGTTCCAAGGTCGATGTGATCGCCGTCGGCGCACTACCTCTACATCTACATTTGGGATTAGTTTTAGACCTGAATAATTGTTATTTGATGCCAGCGTTGAGCATGAACATTATATCTGGATCTTGTTTGATGCGAGACGGTTATTTTTTTAAATCAGAGAATAGTGGTTGTTCTATTTATATGAGTAATATCTTTTATGGTCATGCACCCTTGAAGAGTGGTCTATTTTTGTTGAATCTCGATCGTGGTGATACACATATTCATAATATTGATGCCAAAAGATGCAAAGTTGATAATGATAGTGTAACATATTTGTGGAACTGTCATCTAGGTCATATTGGTGTAAAGCGCATGAAGAAACTCCATGCGGATGGACTTTTGGAATCACTTGATTATGAATCATTTGATGCTTGCGAACCATGCCTCATGGGAAAGATGACTAAGACTCCGTTCTACGGAACAATGGAGCGAGCCACTGACTTATTGGAAATAATACATACCGATGTATGTGGTCCTATGAGTGTTGAGGCTCGCGGCAGGTATCATTATTTTTTGACCTTCACAGATGATTTGAGCAGATATGGGTATATCTACTTAATGAAACACAAGTCTAAAACTTTTGAAAAGTTCAAAGAATTTCATAGTGAAGTGAGAATCATCGTAACAAGAAAATAAAGTTTCTACAATCTGATCACGGAGGCGAATATTTGAGTTACAATTTTGGCATTCATTTAAAACAAGGTGGAATAGTTTCTTAACTCACGCCACCCGGAACACCACAGCGTAATGGTGTGTCTGAACGTCATAACCATACTTTATTGGATATGGTGCGATCTATGATGTCTCTTACCGATTTACCACTATCATTTTGGGGTTATGCATTAGAGACAGTTGTATTCACTTTAAATAGGGCACCATCTAAATCCGTTGAGACGACACCGTATGAACTGTGATTTGCCAAGAAACCTAAGTTGTCGTTTCTTAAAGTTTGGGGTTGTGATGCTTATGTAAAAAAGCTTCAGCCTGATAAGCTCGAACCCAAATCGGAGAAGTGCGTCTTCATAGGATACCCAAAAGAAATTGTTGGGTACACCTTCTATCACAGATCCGAAGGCAAGATCTTTGTTGCCAAGAATGGATCCTTTCTAGAGAAGGAGTTTCTCTCAGAAGAAGTGAATGGGAGAAAAATAGAACTTGGTGAGGTAATTGTACCTTCTCTAGAATTGGAAAGTAGCTCATCACAGAAAACCGTTCCCGTGATGCCTACACCAACCAGTGAGAAAGCTAATGATAATGATCATGAAACTTCGGATCAAGTTACTACCAAACCTCATAGGTCAACCAGAGCACGTTCTGCACCAGAGTGGTATGGTAATCCTATTCTGGAACCCATGTTACTAGACCATGACGAACCTACAAACTATGAGGAAGTGATGATGAGCCAAGATTCCGTGAAATGGCTTGAGGCCATGAAATCTGAGATGGGATCCATGTATGAGAACAAATTATGGACTTTGGTTGACTTGCCCGATGATCGGCAAGCCATAGAGAATAAATGGATCTTCAAGAGAAGACTGACGCTGATGGTAATGTTACTGTCTACAAAGCTCGACTTGTTGTGAAAGGTTTTTGACAAGTTCAAGGAGTTGACTACGATGAGACCTCACCGGTAGCGATGCTTAAGTCTGTCCGAATCATGTTAGCAATTGCCGCATTTTATGATTATGAAATCTGGCAAATGTACGTCAAAACTGCATTCCTTAATGAATTTCTTAGGTAAGAGTTGTATATGATGCAACCAGAAGGTTTTGTCGATCCTAAAGGTACTAACAAAGTGTGCAAGCTCCAGTGATCCATTTATGGACTGGTGTAAGCATCTCGGAGTTGGAATATACGCTTTGATGAGGTGATCAAAGCATATGGTTTTATACAGACTTTTGGAGAAGCATGTATTTACAAGAAAGTGAGTGGGAGCTCTATAGCATTTCTAATATTATATGTGGATGACATATTGTTGATTAGAAATGATATAGAATTTCTGGATAGCATAAAAGGATACTTGAATAAGAGTTTTTCAATGAAAGACCTCGGTGAAGCTGCTTATATATTGGGCATCAAGATCTATAGAGATAGATCAAGATGCTTATTGGACTTTCACAAAGCACATACCTTGATAAGGTTTTGAAGAAGTTCAAAATGGATCAGTCAAAGAAAGGGTTCTTGCGTGTGTTACAAGGTGTGAAGTTGAGTCAGACTCAATGCCCGACCACTGCAAAAGATAGAGATAAAATGAAAGTCATTCCCTATGCCTCAGCCATAGGTTCTATCATGTATGCAATGTGTGTACCAGACATGATGTGTGCCTTGATATAAGTCTAGCAGGGAGGTACCAAAGTAATCCAGGAGTGGATCACTGGACAGCGGTCAAGAACATCCTGAAGTACCTGAAAAGGACTAACGATATGTTTCTCGTTTATCGAGGTGACAAAGAGCTTGTTGTAAATGGTTACGTCAATGCTAGCTTTGACACTAATCTGGATGACTCTAAGTCACAAACTAAAAACGTATTTATATTGAATGGTGGAGCTGTTAGTTGGTGCAGTTCCAAGCAAAGCGTCGTGGCAGAATCTACATGTGAAGCGGAGTACATAGCTGCTTCAGAAGCAGCGAATGAAGGAGTCTGGATGAAGGAGTTCATACACGCTCTAGGTGTAATACCTAGTGCATCGGGTCCAATGAAAATCTTTTGTGACAATACTAGAGCAATTGCCTTAGCGAAGGAATCCAGATTTCACAAGAGAACCAAACACATCAAGAGATGCTTCAACTCATCCGTGATCAAGTCGAGGAGGGAGACATAAAGATTTGCAAAATACATACGGATCTGAATGTTGCAGACCCGTTGACAAAGCCTCTTCCACGAGCAAAACATGATCAGCACCAAGACTCCACGGGTGTTAGAATCATTACAATGTAATCTAGATTATTGACTTTAGTGCATGTGGGAGACTGAAGGAAATATGCCCTAGAGGCAATAATAAAGTTGCTATTTATATTTCCTTATATCATGATAAATGTATATTATTCATGCTAGAATTGTATTAACCAGAAACTTGATACATGTGTGGATACATAGACAAAACACAATGCCCCTATTATGCCTCTACTAGACTAGCTCGTTAATCAAAGATGGTTAAGTTTCCTAACCATAGGCATGTGTTGTCATTTGATGAATGGGGTCACATCATTAGGAGAATGATGTGATGAACAAGACCCATCCGTTAGCTTAGCATAATGATCGTTAAGTTTTATTGCTATTGCTTTCTTCATGCACTACTAGGGAAACCCCTAGTAGTAGCGCGGGTTTTGAGGCTAGCAGCAGCGCGGGTTGCCGCGCTACTAATAAGGCGCTACAGCTAACTCATAGTAGTAGCGCGTCCCTTACCCGCGCTACTACTGTTGACGATATCAACAACGCTTTTTAAGAACGCGCTACTATTACCTAGCTGTAGCGATTTCGCAGTCCCTCGCTACTGATAATCTTTCATCATTTTTCCCCGTACCCATTTCCCTTTCAGATACTAGATACTAGGTACTGCTAGTAGATATCAAATTCATAAACCATTACTAGGTAGTAGTCCCTTCGTTCCAAATTACTCGTCGTGGTTTTAGTTCAAACCACGATGAGTAATTTGGAACGAAGGGAGTACTAGATAACAATTTCATGCATAGTCAACATGCATCATCAAGCAGTACAGGGTCATATCAACGGTGATCATCATATGTAGTTCTAGATGATATCGAAGACGATCATCATATGTAGTTCTAGATGATATAGCCACACACACATATGTAGTTCTAGATGATATAGCCACACACACACATATGTAGTTCTAGATGATATCAAGACAATCATCATCCTCAAGCTCAGGCGGTTGGTGTTCCTAATAGTAATTAGGATGGCCTGTCCAACACGAAGATTCTTGCCATCGAGGAATTTCTTCCACCCAACCGAGTTTAAGTGTAAAGCGACCGTCCGTGTCCACGTGGTAAGTACAGGTTGTGACGGAGCCCCTTGCGATGGCGTAGTCCAGGTGAGCCTTCTTCATCGGGCTCGATCAGTAACTCACAGTATGCTCTTTGCCAATTTATGAATAAGAAAAACATATCAACTAATAAATAGCCTCGCAAATAAGTACATATGGATTATCTACACTGTTAATAGTTTCCTTAGATACTACACTAATAAGCATGTGATCGAACTCTACACTAAAACATATCATCGACTAGATTCCACACAACATACCATATCATTGGACTGTACACTAAGTAATTCATCGGATAATTTGCATTTGTAAGTATAACATACCACATCATGTCTATCAACCATGGTATTTGTCAAGCGGGTCACGAATGGCACCCCGACAAAGTCAGCACGTGGCGGAATTATGTCCCACAGGTTGGACACCTCCTCCTCACTCAGCCTTGTTCTTTGAGCTACGATGGCTTCATGAAGTGGGTCCTCATCATCTTCATCGAGTGGGTCCTCATCATCTTCATCATCTTCATCATCTTCCACCAGGTTGAGATAAATGACAGCCACCTTGGGTCTTTCTGCTCGGAAGGAGAAGCTGATCAAATCACCACCAGTAAGACGCATGCGAGCAACGAAACGGGCCCATCCATCTCGTCCAATCTGTGACATATTGCGTCCTTTCTCGACCTCCGTAGTGTACGGCCCCCCAGGAGCCTCAAATGTCACAGTGTCTCCTGTCAACTTGTTGAATTTCAACCTCACATTGCATGGGACAATCTGTGTAAAATAAGCAAAATGACACAATGCAGTAATGCCAACACTAAAAATAAAATAGTTATTACATTTCATCTAATTTCTTACCGCCGCATGACGAAAACTCGTTGGAAGTAGAAGCCGAACAGCTTGCCAGTTGCAAGGCTGTTGGCGCATCTTGACTTGCACAGTCGACATAGTGGTGGTGGTGGCGGCGCCACTTTTCCTAAAGAAATATGAGCAAAGGATTACCGATCCACTTCACAGGAAAGAAAAACAGTAGCATGTGATATTTTTGGTTCTTCCGCGAGAAGCAATTTGATGGACAATTATAATCCTAAGATCAAGTAACATATTAGATTACAAGGTACCACCTACATTTTGACAAAAAGTAACTTATTAAAAAAACAAAAGCAACTACGTACCTATCCATGTATAGAAAAAATAACAATAAAATGGTGCACACTAAATCAACTAAATGAACTAGCCTACAAAATCAACTAAATCAAAATGTTCTAAATCAACTAAATGAACTAGCCTACTAAATCAACTAAATCAAAATGTTATAAGTCAACTAAATCAACTAGCCTACTAAATCAACTAAATCAAAATGTTATAATCAACTAAATGAACTAGCCTACTAAATCAACTAAATCAAAGTGTTCTAAGTCAACTAAATCAACTAGCCTACTAAATCAACTAAATCAAAATGTTCTAAATCAACTAAATCAACTAGCCTACTAAATCAACTAAATCAAAATGTTCTAAATCAACTAAATGAACTAGCCTACTAAATCAACTAAATCAAAATGTTCTAAGTCAACTAAATCAACTAGCTTACTAAATCAACTAAATCATATCAACTAAATCAAAATGTTGCATATGAACTAGCCTACTAAATCCAAATGTAGCGGGCAGGAGGGAGAAGGAGGGGCGACTCGAGGAGGGAGAAGAGAGTAGGATGGAGGAGGAAGGCGGAGCGAGGAGGGGCCGGCCAGCGGTGAGTGGAGAGGGAGGACGGAGGAGGAGGCCAGTACCGAGTCTAGCAAGGAGGAGGAGGTGACGGCGGCGCAGACGGAGGAGGGGCGACGGGGGTGGACCGGCGCGGGGGATTAAGAGGGGATCCAGTGAGTGTGTGATTGTGTGAGTGTATCGGATAGAGGAGATGGGGGTGGGAGATGAATGGCTTAGCAATGGCGCTATAGGAAAGACGCCATTGCTAAGCTATCTAGCAGCAGCGCCTTTCACAATAAAGCGCTACTGCTATGTGTCAGCATGTAATAATAGACTTTGTTCAATATATCAAAAATACATTGATCATCAACGATCTTTTTGTGTACAATCTGATTTTTCAATATGAGTCCTCACCGGTTTAGGAACAGGTGAAGACTCATATTGCAGCCACAAATTCTACGCACAGAGTTCAATGAAGACCAAGTGCTTGTTAAAGTTTGAGAAGTAACATATTTAAGGTGGTAGAAACTCTCTTCACGGAGCAAGGTGAGACAAAATTTTTGTAGTAAACTTAGCAGTAGCGCTTATTGGAGAAATGCGCTGCTACTATGCTACGTAGCAGTAGCGCCCGTCGTTATAACGCGTTGCTGCTATAACTAGCCTCGCGGCGGTCTCGTGGGAATTATAGCAGTAGCGCGTCTTTGAGCGGGCGCGCTACTGCTATATTTGTTTCAGCAGCGAGTTACTCTGAGCACGCTCTTCGCTAATTAGCAGCAGCGCCTTATTTTAAAGCCCGTTGCTGATAAGATTCTATGTATAGGCTTTTCCCAAGTAGTGATGACTTATACATATTCCTTTGACTATGAGATTATGCAACTCCCGAATACCGGAGGAATACCTTGTGTGCTATCAAACGTCACAACATAACTGGGTGATTATAAAGATGCTCTACAAGTATCTCCAAAGGTGTTTGTTGGGTTGGCATAGATTGAGATTAGGATTTGTCACTCCGAGTATCGGAGAGGTATCTCTGGGCCCTCTCGGTAATTTAGATACATTAAAACTGCACACTTTTCCAGCCCTCTCAGGCCATCAACTTTCCCCGCCGTCCGATCGTCAAATTAAGCATTTTTCGCCATCGGATTAGGTGTGAATCGCGCCTAATCTCGTTTCGTTCGCTAATATCGATCCCACACCTTACTGGGCCGCTGCTCCGGTAGCTTTTTTGGACGTTCTGTGTTAAATTGGGCCCAATGGGCTGTAGTGAGTCTCCTCTCCTCACACGAAGCGGATCGATACGCAGGCTCGCACAACCCCTCTCCTCGACTCGTCCTCTCCCCGACCTCTCTCCTTTACTCCCAATCTAGGCGGCTGCGCGGATCCTTCCCAGCAGCGCCGCCGACCACAACTTCGACCCCGACCAGCGGCCCCCCTCACTCGTTCTTGACCGCTAGCGGCAGCGCGCATACTGAAACGGCGGCGCCATCTCCGCTGATTTTCCTACGACGACGGTGTGCTCGGAGCCGTCCTTCAAGGTGGAACGCGACCACCCCTGTCATCCATCCCTCTAGGAAGATCCTATGCCACTGGCCTTGTGGCTCTGGAGCCCCTTGTAGGTGCACAACCAGGACGAACGTGCCATAAGCATCCAGGGATTTGGGGCACTTATCTGCAGGACATGACACCTTCTCCTATGGACGTTGATGTCAAACCCTCCTCCCAAGGTGATCATACAATCACATTCGTACAATTTTCCAAAACTATGTTTCTCATTGTCTTACACTCGTGTCCATACAATATTTCATTTTTATTTTGTTTTGAAAAGCATACAATATTTTCATTGAATCTGTGACTTTTCTCCTATACTAATGGAGAAATTTGCAGGTCCAAACTTTGTGCTATGAAGTAAAGGAAATATTTCTGGAGGAAACTAATGTTCATGTACGGTATCTTTCCCACAATTTTGCAATGGCGCCATTTTATTAATATAGTTAATTGGCTGTTACAAAATATAAGGATGGTTTCCTCTGTTCAGTTTTAGTAACATGATGCTATCATCCTCATAGTTTTGTTCTGCACTTGTATTTATTAATGTTCTATTCAGTTTTCTTGTGTGGAAGCGACCAACTAGAAAAGGCAGGACAGGTTTCTTAATAATGATCATGTTTTGGTGCTACACAAAAGAAGTTGCCTGCTCCGAGTTTTATTTCATGAAGCATACTTCAATCTTTGATACAAGTGGATTTAGTGTTACCGTCGGCCTGTATTGGTTGTTTGCTGCGATTACATGAATCATTTTTCTCGAATTGTTGTGTCATCCGAGCATTTCACTCTATACCAGGTATGCGACTTGAAATCTCCCAAATCAAATTCATTCCTTTGCTCACTTCAATGGTAATTTCATAGTTTATATTACTATGTAATTTCTCCAAGTTTCTTTCATAGATTCAAATTTATTATGATTAAATTTATATCAAGGAAAAGTTTTCATCATATTTTTGGTAGAATTCTCAATGTTCTATGTGTTTGTCCTTTTTGTTCCATCCAATTAGGCTTGAAATAAGTTCCACTGTTCTTTACTTCGGTAGTGTATTGCCTTGTTGTATCAGTGTGTCGCCAGACCTCATCTCCCACTATGCATGTGTGTTGCTTTGGGATCGTCGCAAAGGAGATTACAATAATTTTGCTAGATTTTTAATGACTTCAGTTCGTTTGAAATGTGGGACCTAATAGGCGACACATGTAATAGTATTTTGACTTATCTACTTTTAGTGTAGGAGGCCTATGCGAGCATGGAGAAAACATTCAAACTATCTAATCATAAACCCGTCACACGTACAATTTTTTATGTTATAAATCTCTAGGTATCGACTACTTTACGTAATTCTAATTTCTAATTCAACAATTCCTTCCATATTATAACTCAGAAGTCTTCTATGTGTATCATATATTGAGTTTCAGATGGACACTAAGATAGCATTGGAGCACCAACTTAGTTCCAACGTAAATACATGATTCTGGAGTCCCACAGCTGGAAACATTTAGTACTTACCATTTTTCTCATTTCCTACAGTTTTTATTTCCATGTTCCATAAATAGCTGATTAAGTGCCTGAAAGAAACCAGTTGCTATATATATTTGATCTAGCAAATAAGCAAGTGCAATATACTAGAGTCTATGAATGTCTTGAATTTTGTTGCAATATATGTCAACATCCAAATTTTATTTTGCGCATCCTGTAGATTATCTTTCTCTAAATCTGCCCTTTTCCAGTTATGAGCAGCAATAGTACTACGTTAAGATTATAACTTAGGTACAGTTTTTTGCTTTCTAATTCACGAGTGTCTCTGCTATTACTGGAGTGCAGACTCGGAATCTAAGTTTTACCATGTGATGCCACGGCAGCTGTCTGGCGAACACGACTGAACCTTATAAGCTAGCCTCAAGAACACAAAAGTCCAATCCCTTTGGTTCTGCTGGTCCTCATAAATACTCATGTTGCTACTACAGTTCCGAGGTATATACAAGAAGCGAGGGTGCCAATCAGGATATAGACTGTTATGCTCAAACTTATTCAACATTATTGCAGAAAGTTTGGTAGTTGCCAGATGAAGTTGTTGAAGAGGATTCAAGTTTATTCCAATAAAAAGTATTTGATTGACTCTTTGCTGAAATTAATTTCATCAGTACACTAATGCATGGACGCACGTTTTGCATGCTAGGTGTTTTGACCTATTACACATCTTCGCATTTATTCCAGTTCACTTTCGTTCTAATACTCTTTGTTTTTCTCTTACACAAGAGACAAGATGTTACTTGCTATATCAGTTATGTTGTCATGCCACAGCCTGGTTGATGATTGGTCGACATTTCAATTTGGATTATATTTAATTCATACAAGTCTAGCGACACCGTTTTCCATGCTGATGTCTTGGTAAGGCTTTTCATTTATCGAATGGAATTGTCGGTCTGTCACTTTCTTACCGCCTGGCTGGTCTTTAATAAAACAAGCAAACAAAACTGAATTATATGATTAGTACATATCCATATTATGGAGGATATTTTTACAAATTATAATCCTTGTTAGCACTCTTATCACATGAATGTGATGAACTCCGTGAGAAATGGCTAGGTGCATCAGGCCCACCCAGTTCTTTGTTCCGAACATGGTGGCCCTTTAGGCTCTCACCTAATTCTTTATTTCTGAATATGGTGACCCTTTAGTAGAGGCCTGTGAAGAGTTTGAAAATGCACCATGTATACAATCTATGGCTTATTGCTTATTTTGTCTTGGTAGTACTGATTAGTTGTATTTACAATCTAAATTGTTGTATATATTTTATACCCAGCCAATTTGAATATGTGAAGCATGATTTTACCGTGTGTATATGAGATTTCCTCATGTTACAGACTAATTTATGGTTATGGTTATGCAAATTTAACATGTTTCATGTGATAATATGTTTACAAAAATTCCTATCATTTAGTTGTACAAATAGACAGGCGCAGCAACGCGCGCCATCAGTGATCTAGTACACATCATAAGAAGCCTTGCAAGCAAAGTGACTAATGAGTTAGTTGCAGGATGATGCATTACGGAACGAGTAAAGAGACTTGCCGGTAACGAGATTGAACTAGGTACCAAGATACCGACGATCGAATCTCGGGCAAGTAACATACCGATGACAAAGGGAATAATGTATGTTGTCATAACGGTTCGACCGATAAAGATCTTCGTAGAATATGTGGGAGCCAATATGAGCATCCAGGTTCCGCTATTGGTTATTGACTGGAGAGGAGTCTCGGTCAAGTCTACATAGTTTTCGAACCCGTAGGGTCCACACGCTTAACGTTCGATGACGATTTGTATTATATGAGTTATGTGATTTGGTGACCGAATTTTGTTTGGGTTCCGGATGAGATCACGGACATGACGAGGAGTCTCGAAATGGTCGAGAGGTAAATATTGATATATTGGAAGGTAGTATTCGGACACCAGAAGTGTTCCGGAATGTATCGGGTACATATTGGAGTACCTGGGGGGTTGCCGAAACCCCCCAGGGGAAGATATGGGCCATATGGGCCATAGGAGGGAGGCACACCAGCCAACAAAGGGGTGGCGGGCTCCCCACTAGGGAGGAGTCCGAATTGGACAAGGGGAGGGGGCGGCGCGCCCCTTTCCTTCTCCCCCTTTCTCTCCTTCCCCCTTCCCCCTCCGGTAAAAGGAAGGGGGCGAATCCTACTAGGACCCCAAGTAGGACTCCTACTTGTGGCACGCCTAGGGCCGGCCTCCTCCCCCTTCCTCCTTTAAAAACGGGGGGGGCACCCCTGGAACACACATCAATTGTTCCAAGCCGTGTGCGGCGTCCCCCTCCACAGTTTACGCCTTCGATCATATTCACGTAGTGCTTAGACGAAGCCCTGCGCGGATCACTTCACCATCACCGTCACCACGCTGTCGTGCTGACAGAACTCTCCCTCGACACTTTGCTAGATCAATAGTTCGAGGGACGTCATCGAGCTGAACTTGTGCATAACTTGGAGGTGTTGTACGTTTGGTGCTTGATCGATTGGATCGAAAAGACGTTCGAATACATCAATAGCGTTAAGCAAACACTTCTGCTTTCGGTCTATGAGGGTACGTGGACACATTCTCCCCTTCTCGTTGCTATGCATCTCCTAGATAGATCTTGCGTGAGCGTAGGATTTTTTTTGAAATTACATGCTACATTCCCCAGCAGACACGTCACTTTATGTACAGTTGTGTTGTAACGTTGGACTGTAACATTTGGTTGTAATCTTCTGTTGTAGGATCACAATCTCCACTCCTCATACAAGGCCTGTGTACCCATCGTTACGGGAGTCGTTGGGAGGAGCCCATCCTATTTGTACATGTAACTGATGTACGAGTAACACAGTCTGTGAATAGTGGCATCTTCCTCCTCTAACTTGGTATCAGTCGCCAAGCCATGGCCTTCGAGGACATCTTTGGTGAGTCTCCAGCGCCCGCCCCCGCTCCTTCTTATCCTACATTCTCACTCAATTTCATACTCTTATTAAGTGCATGCAATGTGATAACGGTGGCGAGTTCATAAACTCCTCCCTACACACCTTTTTCTCCAACAATGGCATTGTCTACCGTCTTTCTTGCCCTCACGCTTCTCCTCAAAATGGTAAGGCTTAACGCATGCTCCGCACCACCAACAATGTTGTGCGTACCCTTCTTCTTCACGCCTCCCTACCTCCTCCCTTTTGGGTAGAAGCCCTGCACATCGCCACCCACCTCTTGAACTGCCACCCCTCCACCAAGACTCACCCCTACACACCTTACTTCCTCCTAACCGGCGCTCACCCTCGCTATGACCACCTCTGTGTCTTCGGTTGCCTTTGTTTTCCTAATCTATATGCGACTAGCCCTCACAAATTTGCACAACGCTCCACGGTGTGTTTTTATCGGCTACCCACTCGAGCACAAGGGCTACCGCTGTTTGGATCTCCAAATTCACCGCGTCATTGTCTCTAGGCACGTCATTGTCTCTAGGCACGTCATTTTCGACGAAACAACTTTTCCTTATACACCTCCCTCACCCACGGCCACAGCCACACCAGCCGCACCTAATCCCTCTCATGTCCCTCTGCGCAGCTCAATCCACACCGGGATCTGTACCCTACCTACCTCGGACCTTGGCGTCCCACCAGATCCCCCTCCCATCCACCCATCGAACCCCACGTGCCCCCAACCCCACCACCGAGCCGACTGGGTCCGGAGACCCACCCGCGACTAGCCCCGCATTCCCCAATCAGCGCTCACCGGCAACCCCACCTT
Source organism: Aegilops speltoides (assembly GCA_021437245.1). Classification (NCBI taxonomy): domain Eukaryota; kingdom Viridiplantae; phylum Streptophyta; class Magnoliopsida; order Poales; family Poaceae; genus Aegilops; species Aegilops speltoides. The sequence continues at coordinate 389,171,208 of CM038143.1, forward strand.
CCTCGACTAGCGTCGAATCTCCCACCTCCCTTGGTTCTCCTGCGATTCTCTCGCCTACCGTGCCTGACTCACCACCACACCCTGCATCGGGTCCCACCGTATCTCCCTTGCAGCCTGTGCCAGCCTCTCCTAGCCCACCACATCACCATGCTATCCCGGTGCCTCCCCCGCTCAATTCTCATCGCATGCAGACCCGCGCCAAACGGGGTTTCGCTCAACCCCGTCGCCTGTTCACGTTACACACCACACCCGACATCTCCCCTCTTCCTTCCACCTGTAAAACTGCCCTCAAAGATCCCAATTGGCATGCTGCTATGTGTGATGAATTTAATGCTTTGATTAAGAACGACACTTGGAGTTTGGTTCCTTATCCTGCAGGCACTAATGTGGTCACCGGCAAATGGATCTTCCGCCACAAACTTCATCCCAATGGCTCGCTGGCTCGGTACAAAGCATCTTGGGTTCTCTGCGGTTTCACCTGAGGGAGTCCTTGACTAGGGGGTGTCCGGATAGCCGAACTATCGTCATTGGCCGGACTCCAAGACTATGAAGATACAAGATTGAAGACTTCGTCCCGTGTTCGGATGGGACTTTCCTTGGCGTGGAAGGCAAGCTTGGCAATACGGATATGTAGATCTCCTACCATTGTAACCGACTGTAACCCTAGCCCTCTCCGTGTCTGCAGATAAACCGGAGGGTTTTAGTCCATAGGACGAACAACAATCAGACCATAGGCTAGCTTCTAGGGTTTAGCCTCCTTGATCTCGTGGTAGATCCACTCTTGTACTACCCATATCATCAATATCAATCAAGCAGGAGTAGGGTTTTACCTCCATCGAGAGGGCCCGAACCTGGGTAAAAACATCGTGTCCCTTGTCTCCTGTTACCATCCGCCTAGACGCACAGTTCGGGACCCCCTACCCGGGATCCTCCGGTTTTGACACCGACGTTGGTGCTTTCATTGAGAGTTCCGCTGTGTCGTCGCTTATAGGCCCGATGGCTCTGAGGGAGTCCTGGACTAGGGGGTGTCCGGACGGCCGGACTATCAATATCCGCCGGACTCCAAGACTACGAAGATACAAGATTGAAGACTCCGGCTCGTGTCCGGATGGTACTTTCCTTGGCGTGGAAGGCAAGCTTGGCGATACGGATATGTAGATCTCCTACCATTGTAACCGACTCAGTGTAACCCTAGCCCTCTCCGGTGTCTATATAAACCGGAGGGCTTTAGTCCGTGGGACAACATACATCTCAACAATCATACCATAGGCTAGCTTCTAGGGTTTAGCCTCCTTGATCTCGTGGTAGATCTACTCTTGTACTACCCATATCATCAATATTAATCAAGCGGGGCGTGAGGTTTTACCTCCATCGAGAGGGCCCAAACCTGGTAAAAACATTGTGTCCCTCATCTCTTGTTACCATTCGCCTAGACGCACGATTGGGACCCCCTACCGAGATCCGCGGTTTTGACACCGACATTGGTGCTTTCATTGAGAGTTCCTCGTAGTCGCCACCGATAGGTTCGATGGCATCTTCAACCAGCAACGCTGTCGGGTGAGACTTTTCTCCCGGACAGATCTTCAGATTCGGCGGCTTCACCTGCGGGCCAATTCACTTGGCCATCTGGAGCGATCGAAGCTATGCCCCGACCGTCGAGTCGATTTGAAGCTTAAACTTCACGGCCGATGTCGCGGAGACTTGATCTTCGACGGACTCGGTCACAACCTGAAGCGTGCGCCTTTGTGACGATGGGCATGATCTAGCTCTGCCGCCGAGCAGTGCCTTGGTGGCGCTGCGGATCAGCTTCGCCATTAGCCCGAGCCGATCGCCTGCACCGAGGGCACAGGGGCTTCAACATCCGGCGATGGGCGAACACCTATCTTGTCCCCGGCGAAACTTCGTGATCGGGCGCCGGACTCCTTGCCGGACTCCGAGCCTCCCGCGCCTACCAATCGATCAGATTGGGCGCGGTTATGGAATTCACCGCCGCGGACATATTCCAACACTCGCCTTTTGGCGATATCCTGAATTCATTAAAGCATCTCTCGTTATCGGGAGAGTCTGGCGGACTATGGCGGGATGGTTGGAGTACGGACGACGAAGAAATTCAGAGCCCACCCACCACCCACTTTGTAGCCACTGCCGAGATTTAACCGACATGCTGAGGCATCGACTCCGGCGACATCGGCGGTATGGGCGACGATGCCGGAGATTTAACAGAGCCAGCGCCTACAGGCACTTTGGAAGACCACCTCGTCATACGACATATATATGGTGGACACCCCAAAAGAAGGGATGGCGAAGAAGCGTGAGCGGACTCTCTAAAGAAGCAGCCCAAACGCCAACGCGTCGGGTGCCGCTCTAAATCCCGCCACAGCAAGAATGGAGATTCGGCACAGAGACAATAATACTCGAGAAAGTGCGAAGACAATCCCCTCCAGCAAGACTCAGCGCAGAGGATGCGAAGCAAGCCCCACGAGAGAGCGGCATTTAAGGGGTTGAGGATGATAACTATATGCCTCCCTCCAAAGACGAAGCAAGCCTCAACGATGACGAATTAAATGCGTGCCGAGATCCCGTCGAACAAGAGCGCTTCAAGCGCAGGCTTATCGCCACAACAAACAGCCTAAAGAAAAAGCAGCAGCAGCTTCAAGCTGATCAGGACCTGCTGGCCGATCGATGGACCGAGGTCCTCGCGGCCGAAGAGTATAAACTCGAACGCCCCTCCAAAAGTTACCCAAGACGCAAGCTGCTCCCCCGATTAGAGGAGGAAGAATACGTACCTCCATCACCAGCGCACGACATGGCTGACCGACCACCCCGCGGTCGTGACAGAGAGGCATCCATGCCCCCAGCCAAGACCATACCCCGGCATCACTCCAAAAGTGCGAAGCCAAGAGGGAACGCGCCGGACTTGCGAGACATATTGGAGGACAAAGCAAGGCAATCCAGATTTATCTATGGATCACGTGGGCGCCCTACGACCCACGACGAATACCGTCATGCCGGATACAATAACCCCGGCCGGGCCGAACACAGCAGACAGCGCTCTCTCGAGCTGCGTCGCGATATCGCTCAATACAGGGGCGCCGCACACCCGTTATGCTTCACTGACGAAGTAATGGATCATCAGATCCCCGAAGGGTTCAAACCCGTGAACATCGAATCTTACGATGGCACAACAGACACCGCGGTGTGGATCGAAGACTATCTTCTCCACATCCATATGGCCCGCGGCGACGATCTACACGCCATCAAGTACCTCCCACTCAAGCTTAAAGGACCAGCCCGGCATTGGCTTAACAGCTTGCCCGCAGAGTCAATTGGGTGTTGGGAAGACCTGGAGGCCGCATTCCTTGATAACTTCCAAGGCACATATGTGCGACCACGAACGCCGATGACCTAAGCCACATCATTCAGCAGCCGGACGAATTGGCGGACAATTACGGACACGGTTCTTGACGAAGAAAAATCAAATCGTCGATTGTCCGGATGCGAGGCCCTTGCAGCCTTCAAACATAACATCCGGGACGAATGGCTAGCCCGACACAGGGCAGGAAAAGCGAAATCCATGGCAGCCCTCACATCGTTAATGACCGCTTTTGTGCGGGAGAGGACAGCTGCTAGCCCGCAGCAACAATCTCCGTAAAAATTCTGGCAGTCCGGATACTAAGGACAACAACGGCAGTCACGTCGAAACAAAACAAGCGCCGCGTGCGGCGGCGATAAGGAGGATCTGGCGGTCAATGCCGGATTCGAGGCTCTAAACCCGGTCGTGGAAGAAGCCATTTAAAGAACCACTCGGGTCCGTCGATCTGGACCGAATACTCGACCGCTTATGCGGATACATGGCACCTCTGAAAAGCCAGCTAACCACACCAATAGAGATTGTTGGGTGTTCAAGCAGCTGGCAAGTTAATTGCGAAAACAATGACAAGGGCTAAATAGCGACGACGAGGAAGAGACCCGGCCGCCCGAACAATAGAGGATGAAGGGTTTTCCCCACAAGTGCGGATGGTGAATATGATATCTGCGACCCATATACCCAAGAGGGAGAGGAAATCGCGACTACGGGATGTCTATGCGATGGAGCCATCGCCCCAAAGTTCAACCCATGGTCCTCTTGCCCGATCACTTTCGATCGAAGAGACCATCCGACCAGCATACGCCACGGCGGATTCGCCGCATTGGTTTTAGACCCAATCGTCGATGGGTTCCACCTCACAAGAGTCCTGATGGACGGCGGTAGCAACTGAACCTGCTTTATCGGGATACAAGGCGCAAAATGGGCATACACCCATCAAGGATTAAACCTACAAAGACAACCTTTAAAGGTGTCATCCAGAGTGGAAGCCAATCTATGCAGGCTCGATCACACTGAAGTGGTCTTGGATCCCGGATAATTTCGAAGCGAAGAGTTAATCTTCAATATAGTCCCGTTTAGCGGCGGCTATCAAGCTCGCTTTCGGACGAACGCGTTCGCAAAATTCAACGCAGCGCCGCATTATGCATACCTAAAGCTCAAGATGCGGGCCCTCGAAGTCATCACGGTCAATGGGAATACGGAACTCCCTCGAGCGGAGGAACATCTGGCTCTCTCGCGGCGAAATCTGAGCAGCATTCTAAGGCAATTCTCAAGTCCGGCAGTTAAAAAGCTGGATACAGCAAAGCGCGCCCGGAGCAATACCAACCAAGACCACCTGGCGCGATCAGAGCACGCGTAGCAATGCGGCCCCAACCCTCACCCGCGCATAAACGCAAGAATAACACTCTGCGCACATCATTATGCTTTGTAGATACCATGGGTGCAGGGAAAGGGGCACGATCACAATGGACCCAGAGTGCGGCTCGACCACACCAGGGGCTCACAAGTGCGCCCCCCTTCTTTTTTATTTTTATTTTTTCTTCTTCTTTTATGTACACAGACCACAGTAACGGAGGCCCGTCCGGGGCGAACTGCCGAACTCATGATGCAACGATCGGGGGACTAAAGAAGGCCGGGACGAACATTCAGGTGGTCTCAATTACGAGCATTAAATTCGATTATATACACCAAGTCCGCAGCTCATCCTTGGAGGGGGACATGTTTATTTAGTCCAAATCCCTTGCTTACCGCACTATTTGTATCAGTCCGCTCTACTAGCAGACTTTCTTTCATAAATAATGCAGCACCTCTTTATTGCAATTGCATTGTCTTTTATATATATGTTCATTACATGACATCTTGCACCCGTATATTTTGGTACGGCCGAATACGCCAGGGGCTTCTGTTCCCCAAATTATGGTGTGATAAAGTCCGAACACTTTCACAAGTGCGGCACCCCGAACTTATAGCATTATATGAATCGGCTCCGAATCATGTCTTGGGTCAATAGTTGGGTTTGCCCAGCTCCCACGTTTTGGTGCCTTACATTCCGTTCTATCGGCTAAGGTGGCACTGGGAGCACCACTGCGATTGCGCCCCGGTTGAGCCGGGTTAACGCCTCAGTGAAGAAAGCTAAAACTGACTGGCATGATAAGGCGAGAGACTGGTCGCTGTTCGAGAGGTTTTTTCGGGTCCTAAAGACTCACGCCGCTTGAGCGAAGTTCGGATAATGTCCGAAGGCGTGGATAGCGCCCGGATTAGGTCTTCGAATACCGGGGCTTCACGAAATTTAAAATTATAGAATTCTATGGCTAAGTGAGAGTGTTCAAGCATTATAAGTCCGGTTGCCTTGTTCGTCGTGTTGGCGCCTCCTAGATGGACCCAAAATGGGAACAAGAGTGCTCAAGTTTATCCCAACACCCCAGCACTTGTGGCTTGGGGCTGAAATAACGACTTGCCATCTCTCAGATTTTATAAACGGCCGCACAGAAGGTAATATTTTAAATTAAACAAGCGTTGCTCATGGCGCATATGAACGAAGTTTTCAGCGCACAGGATAAATATACAGCGAGTTCACTCAAAAATTACATTTCGGGAGCACTCATCTGCAATATCGCAGGCTCCCTTCAGGACAATTTTATAATACTTCTCCGGCGTGCGATACTCCTTGCCCGGCGGCGGTGGGTCCGTGAGAAGCTTCTCCGCATCCAATTTGCCCCATTGCACCTTTATGCGGGCAAGAGCCCGACGAGCGCCTTCAATACAGGCGGAGCGCTTGACTACATCCAGCCTGGGGCATGCATCCACCAACCGCCGCACTAGGCCAAAGTAGCTTCCAGGCATGGCCTGTCCAGGCCACAGCCGGACTATGAGGCCCATCATGGCCTCCTCAGCTACCTTGTGGAGTTCGACCAGCTGCTTCAGCTGGTCGCTTGGGGGCACGGATGGCGGCCTCGAATCTGAGACCGAAGACCTTCTCCGTCGAGCTCCCTCCTCGCCACGATAGAATCTGGCGGCATCGACGCCTTCTGGCGGCAGATCTGCAAGCGCCTCGAGAGCTCCGAATTTGGGTAAGTGTCAGGTAGTTTACATTAACATGCCTGCTTTGCATGAAAAACGCCTTACCCGCCGCTATCTTCTTTATGTCCTCAACCTCCTGAAGGGCCTTACGGGCCTCGGCCTTGGCGGACTTGGCACTTTCGAGAGCCGAGGCAAGCTCGGACTCTCGAGTCTTGGAGTCACGCTCCAAACTCTCATGTTTTTCCATGAGAGCCTGGAGCTCTTGCCGAACTTCCGCCACCCGTGACTCTTACTTTTCTCGCTCAGCCCGTTCATGGCGCCTTTGCGTTCGACATGGACACAAAGATCCTTCGAGGCTGCCACCTCGTTAGTGGCCCCTGCAAAGATACATATTATCCTTGTTAATTTTATTTGCAGCCAAAATCCTTTTCTATAAGGTACTTATTCAAAGAGGTGTTACTCACCTTCTTTTTCCTCGAGCTGCTTCTTTGCATGGCGAGCTCTTGCTCGGACCGCCGATATCCTTCTTCAACACGTCGACCTCCGCCGTTAGTGCGGCGAGAGGTCAGCAAATGCAGCATGCAAACCCATATTGACATATTTTAAGCAACCTGCGTACATCTTGTTAGATCCTTAGTCCGGCTTTTCTTGCGAACACGAACTAAGCATCGAGGCTCTTGTCTATGCGGTATTACATTATATAAATTTAACTTCTTACCTCAAAGCTTGTTAGAAGGCTGCTGCAGCTTCGGTTAGCCCGCTCTTAGCGAGCTGAACCTTCTCTATCACCGCACTCATGATAGTGCGGTGTTCTTCCTCGATGGAAGCGCCTTTAAGCGCCTCAACAGGTTATCCAGCGCCTCGGTTGGGCGGAGGCGCGGCGTCCGCAGTCCTGCCCTTCTTTGAAGGGCGCTTGCCGGACTCTGGAACCACTGCGGGTTCCGATGTAGAGTCGGCACAAAGTCCGAGGGCTGCTCGACGGCGCCTCGGGCCCCCTCTGGTGGGTCCTCTGCGGATCCCACCTCGGCGTCCTCGTCAACGTGTGGGGTAGAGGCAGTCGGGATGGAATTCACATCCGACGAGGCCAACGACCCGCTTGATGAGTCGGGAAGATCGTCATCGGCCGGACTACGGACAAAATGTGGCGTTAGAAGGATACTACGCGACATGAAAGGTACGGCATATAAATGATCTGGATACTTACGATCCTGCCGGATGCCTGGCCCTTGGAGGCCACTCATCCTCGCCAATGCTGATGTTGGCGAAACTGTCCGGGGGGATAGTTCTCCCCCTCTTGGACCCTTCGGCCTCCCCGATTGGGGAAGCCTTCCTCTTCTTCTCTCCCTCCTCCGGGAGAGAATACTCCTCCTCCTCGTCTTCAGGGGAGGAGTCTTCGTCGTCGTCGGACGCCTAATTGCGGGAACTCTTTCGAGTCCCCGCGGCCACCTTCTTGGACTTCTTCTCCGGCACCACGTGCGGTGCGGAACCAGCAACCCTGCTAGCGGGCATCCACTTGGATCTTCGGCATGGGAGCCGGTGATAAGCAACAGGCCTTCTCCATCCATTCTGTCAAAGGAAGAGGCAGAATAAAACCTCACTAGAGTTAATCTAATTATCACAAGTGTCCCGTAATGGGGTTGAATCACTTACCTCGTCGGTTGGACATCATGAGCTGAATCATGATCTTCCGTCATGACGCGGGAAACTTGGCGCCCTTGAACAGCACCCTCAAGCGCCTTCGTATGTTGTATCAAGAGCCCGCTTAGCGCTGGTGCTGTTCGGATTGAACTCCACAAATTGAGTGCCCGTTCTTGGCATGGGAGGATCCGCCAGATGAGCATGACTTGGACAACGTCGGCGAGCCCGAGCTTATTGCTCACCATCTTACGGATGCAGGCTCGAGTCCCGTCACCTCCACGGATTGCCCCACCGCAAGCCCTTCTCTTTCGTGAGGTGAGCTGCGTGGGGATACCAGATCTGAACTAGGGGCCGCCGCCCATGTGGGTTTCTTGCGGCTCGGTGATGTGGAACCACCCGATTGCCACCCCTTGACGGAGTCCATGAAGGTCCCTTCGAGCCAAGGGGCGTTGGGCAATTGCCCAACATGGCGCCTCCGCATTCGCTTGCGTGCCCTTCACAACCTTGACAGCGTTGAAGGTCTTGAGCCACAGGCGAAGTGGGGCTGGATGCGAGAAAGGCCTGCACACGGCGATAAACGCCGAGATGTTAAGGATAAAGTTCGCGCCGGATCGTGGAAATCCAGGCCGTAGTAAAACATGAGCCCCGGACAAATGGATGGGCGGGAAGCCCGTCCATGGAGGAAGTGGGGAGGAAGACGACCCTCTCATGAGGCCACAGGGTAGGGATGAGCTGCCCTCGTCGGGCGGCCGATCGCGATATCGCCGAAAAGGTATCGTATTTGTGCAGCTTGGTGATGTCCTCCTCCTTAGCGGTGGAGGCCAACCATTTACCTCCTGCTCCGGACATATTCGGAGAAGGTCGAGGCGAGATGCGCGAGCTCGGGCGTCGGAGCTTGAGTTCGCGGGATGGATAGGCAAAGGAGGAAGAAGGCGTAGGTGGGAAGGTGAATCCTTATCCCTTATATATAGGCGGACAAAACTATGCGTCCCCCACCCGCCTGGTAAAACTCGCTTATCTCCCAAGTGCCACCATCAATGGCGCGGTTGGGTTACCCACGCACGTATTGATGAGAATCCCGGAATAAGGGGAACACGATCTCTGCTTCGACAAGACGTGCTGTAGGATCGTTGAAGGGAGAGTGTCTAGAGGGGGGGTGATTAGACTACTCGACAAGATAAAAATTATGCCTTTTAGCGAAGACAAGTTTTTGGCACATTTAGCATATCACACAAGTCAAGTAGCTTACTACACATGCAATTCTAGAATATGGGCAGCGGAAAGTAAATTGCACATGAAGTAAAGAGAGGTGGAGAAGAGCAAACGCAATTTGGAGACACGGAGATTTTTCTCGTGGTTCCGATAGGTGGTGTTATCGTCAATCCACGTTGATGGAGACTTCAACCCACGGAGGGTAACGGCTGCGAGAGTCCACGGAGGGCTCCACCCACGAAGGGTCCACGAAGAAGCAACCTTGTCTATGCCATCATGGCATCGCCCACGGAGGACTAGCCTTACTCGGGGTAGATCTTCACGAAGTAAGCGATCTCCTTGCCCTTACAAACTTCTTGGTTCAACTCCACATCTCGTGGAGGCTCCCAAGCGACACCTAACCAATCTAGGAGGCACCACCCTCCAAAAGGTAATAGATGGTGTTGATGATGATGAACTCCTTGCTCTTGTGCTTCAAATGATAATCTCCCCAACACTCAACTCTCCTCACTGATTTGGCTGTGGTGGAAGAAATGATTGAGTGGAAAGCAACTTGGGAAGGCTAGAAATCAAGTTTCATATGGTGGGAGTGGAGCAACTTGATCTCAACACAAGGGTAGGTAGTTTTCTTCTCAGAAATGTAAGGTAGGAGTGGTAGTTCTTTCGATGGCTCTCTCCACGAATGAAGAGGAGGTGGAGGGTATTTATAGCCTCCACACAAAATCCAACCGTTACACACATTTGACCAATCTCGGTCGGACCGAAGTTGACAACTCGGTGAGACCGAAAGTTCAAATCTTGTGAGCGTTGGGATTTTCGTGGGACCGAAAATACAATCTCGGTGAGTCCGATTCTTCCAAAGACTAGGGTTTGCCAATCTCGGTGGGACCGACTTTATCATCTCGGTGACACCGATTTGATGACAGAAGGTTACAGAAGCTTGGCAACACTAATTTCGGTGAGACCGAGTTTGGAATCGGAAAATCCGAAATATCTAGGGTTTGGCTTTGTGGTGAGGTGGTTCATCTCGGTGTGGTGAGTTTTGGAAATCGGTGGGACCGAGATTACTTATGAGTGTATGTTGGAATGAAAGATTGCGATGGTTTGGGAGATGTATCACTAAGCACTTTGAGCAACGGATCATTAACATAACCTCATCCCTTTTAATAGTATTGGCTTTCCTATAGACTCAATGTGATCTTGGATCACTAAACCAAAATGGAGTCTTGAGCTTTTGCCAATGCTTGCCTTAGCATCTTGAGGGTCCACCTCTTGATCCTTTTGCCATGCCAAAGTGATTGACCTTCTGAAACATACTTGATAAAAGCATTAGTCCAACCACAAAGTATGTTGTCATTAATTACCAAAACCACCCAGGGAGCAAATGTGCTTTCAATCTCCCCTTTTGGTAATTGATGGCAACACACAAACAAGACATCAAAGCTTCTTGAAAGAAAGACAGAATTATCACTAAAGCTTTGACAAACATGTAGTACACAGGCTCCCCTACAAGTGTGCAAGATTTTCATAGATTATGGTTTTGGACTACCACAAGCACACTAGAGAAAAAGCAAGATGTGCTACATGCAGCTTGGCTATATGCATCGAGCGAGATGAAAATAGGTGAGTGATAATGCATATGTGCATGGTGATTTCTTGCAAACAAGTATTCACAAGCAAGTCACCATCATGCACATCCTGCAAGATGCATATACTTACCTTGAGGTTCCTTGGCATTGTACCTGAAGAAACAAACTTGAGAAAACAAGGTTAGATAACACAAGAGTGTTTCTTCAACCAACTGCAAGAACATCAAGAGTACCAAGCCAGGGATGACATGTATAAAGAGTGTCTCATATTGAGCACAAGCTTGAATCAGCAAACATGTCTTCCAAAACTAAAAGATTTTCAATGAATTCTGAGAGAAGATCAAAAGAATGACGCCAAATGTAATATCCAATGTGGAACACGGCAAAGCTTTGATGTGATTCTCTCCCCTTAAGATAAGATTACTCTTCTTCTCCTTTAAATCTTCTCTTCTCCTCTTATCTCCCAATCTCCCCTAAACTCCCCTAAATCTTCTCCCCTTTGACATCAAGTGCGAAAAGGACGATAAACTAGGAAGGTCGGGAAAGATGGAAGGAAAGAAGTGGGATCCTTAAGAATCACAACTGGGCAATAAGAAATATGCAAGGTAAATCATTTAGTAAAGCTGCGAAGATGATATCCGAAGAAAATCGGTGACACCGAAGGAGATGGATCGGTGGGTCCGAAAGTCGAGACTTAGGGCAGATCCTTTTCGGTCGGACCGAAAGTTTTAAGTCGGTGGCCTTGAGTTTAATTCAAGGAATTTCAGAAATAATTCAGCTCACTTTGCAAGGAATGTTTCAAAAGATTTGCAATGAATTTGTAAATGATTTTCAAGGAATTGATCGAGCCAAAAGAATATTCACAAAGACAGAAGAATAGAAATGAAAAGATTGCTAGATGAAGTTTTTTTTTGAATGAAAACACAATGAGAAAACATAAGAGCAACTGGAAAGACTGCAAAAACATATGTACTTCATCTAGATAGGGGTCGGCGACTGGGTCACCTATGTTTGAGTATTTTGACTTAGGAGTCAAATGAGAACATTTGATCATAGGTCATACTCATCGTTTAAGCTCAAAATGGGGTTGCCATTTTTCGATTAAGCATTTGATGTGATCGCATCTTATGAAGCTGCTTGTACTCATGTCTTTGAGCAAAGCTTCTTAAAGATGTGAAGAACATACCTCGGGCTTGTTGTTGCTTTGCTCATGTAGGTGAACTTGATGTAGATGCTCATAGAATGTGAAGTTGGAGCACCATTTCCAATTGTGTAGTTCATCTTCCTACATGGGTTAGGCAAGCAAGGAAATACTCAAGAATATCCAAGATGACAAGATTGAAATACTAGATGTATAAGGTGTCAACAAGGATATGTGGAATTTTGTTCCTTGAACTCAACATCCCAAAGAGCTAGATACTTGGTCAATGACAAGATTACTCATGATTTGAGTGAGTGGTAATCTTGTGGAATGTAGATCATCCAAGTACCTGCAAGGAGTTAGATGCAATACAAGGAGGCAAATGTGTCCAAGACATATGATCATCATCATAAGAGAAATATCAAGGATTAGTCAAGTAGGCTCAAGCCTTGCATGCATCAATGAAGTTTTCACTCCAAGTTTGAAGCATCAATGATGTTCAACTCACTCCTTAGCGACAAAACACTTTCTCATCAAGAGGTTTTGTAAAGATATCGACAAGTTGTTTGTCGATGCGAACATGCTTAAGATTGATGTCTCCCTTAGCAATGTGATCACGAATAAAATGGTGACGAACTTCAATATGTTTAAATGCGAGAGTGTTGCACGGATTGTGTCCAATCTTAATCGCACTCTCATTGTCACAAAGCAAGGGAACATGTCTCGCATGTATCCCATAATCCTTAAGCGTTTGTGTCATCCATAACAACTGAGCACAACATGAACCAGCCGCAATATATTCTGCTTCGGCAGTAGACAATGATACCGAATTTTGTTTCTTGGGGACCAAGATACAAGGGATCGACCAAGGAATTGACACGTGCCGAAGTTGACTTTCTATCAACCTGTCTCGGCATAGTCCGAGTCGGAATAGCCAACAAGATCGAAAGAGGCCCTCTTAGGATACCAAATGCCAAAGTTAGGTGTGTGTATCAAATATCTCACAATTCTTTTAACAGCTTTAAGATGACATTCTTTAGGGGCTGCTTGATATCGAGCACACATGCATACACTCAACATTATGTCAGGACGAGAAGCATAGAGATATAGTAGAGAACCAATCATAGATCGATAAACCTTTTGATCAACATGTTCTCCATCTTTTGTCAAGTCATTATGTCCACTAGTAGGCATGGGGGTTCTCATACCTTTGCTTTCTTGCATGTTGAACTTCTTGAAGAGATCCTTGGTGTACTTTGTTTGTGAGACAAAGGTACCCTCCTTAGATTGCTTGATTTGCAACCCAAGGAAGAATTTGAGTTCACTCATCATGGACATCTCATACTTCTCTGACATGAGCTTTCCAAACTTCTCGCTAAAATGAGGGTTAGTTGAACCAAAGATAATATCATCAACATATATTTGGCACACAAATAGTTCACCATCAACCCTTTTCGTGAATAGCGTTGAGTCTATTTTGCCAATCTCAAATCCTTTTTCAAGAAGAAAACTAGTCAAGCATTTGTACCAAGCTCTAGGAGCTTGTTTAAGACCATAAAGAGCTTTGTGCAACTTGTAAACATGATTAGGCTTTTTAGGATTCACAAATCCGGGAGGTTGTTTCACAAATAGTTCCTCCTCAATTTCACCATTTAGGAAAGCACTTTTAATGTCCATTTGATAGAGAGTAATATCATGGTGGTTGGCATAAGCAAGAAGAATGCGAATGGACTCAAGTCTAGCAACGGGGGCACAGGTCTCACCATAGTCCATACCTTCGACTTGTGTGTAACCTTGAGCAATGAGACGAGCCTTGTTGCGGATGACTTGTCCATCCTCATCTTGCTTGTTCCGAAACACCCATTTGGTTCCAATGACGTTTTGATCATCATTGGGCTTCTCTACCAAAGTCCATACATTGTTCCTCTCGAAATTGTGTAGCTCTTCGTGCATAGCGTTCACCCAATCCGGGTCTTCAAGTGCTTCTTCTACCTTCATAGGTTCAAGACTAGAAATAAATGAGTAATGCTCACAAAAGTTAGCTAAGCGAGTTTTAGAGCGAGTAATTCTCCCGGAATCGATGTCGTTCATCATTTGTTCCACGGGATGATTCTTCTTGACTCTTGCTCGAACTCGAGATAGCTTTTGTTGTGGTCGTGGCTGAGCTTCCTCATCATCCTCATCTTCCTCTTCTTCTTCATTGTTGTTGGTGTTGTCTTGAGGTGGTGGAGAAGGAGGTTGTGGTGGATCTTCTTGTTGCACTTCCTCATCTTGGTGAGTTCCACTTGTGGAGGCCTCCATGTTGCCTTGAGGTTCCTCTTGCCGTGAGGTAGGGGGCTCCACATATGTAGATGAGGTACTCTCCTTCACTTCCATGGGACGGATCTTTCCAATAGATAAATTTGGAATGGCTTCTGATGGGTCCTTGTCTCCTACATCAATAGGCATTTGCTCTACTTGCGAGCCATTAGATTCATCAAACTTCACATCTACCGTCTCTTCAACCTTTCGGGTGAAATTATTGTAGACACGGTAGGTGTGGGAGTTTGATCCATAACCGAGTAAAAAGCCTTCATGAGTTTTAGGAGCAAATTTAGACCGACGATGCCTATCAAGGATATAGCATTTGAACCAAAGACACGAAAGTATCCCACTTGGGGTTTGTTACGGTGAGGAGCTCGTATGAAGTCTTGCCGAGAAGCTTATGAAGATAAAGCTTGTTGATAGCATGACAAGCTGTCTCGACGGCTTCTCCCCAAAAGTGCTTGATGTCTTGTATTCATGAAGCATCGTTCTCGCCATCTCTATGAGCGTTCGGTTCTTCCTCTCAACAACTCCATTTTGTTGAGGTGTGTACGTAGCCGAGAACTCATGTAGAATCCCTTCCTCATCGAGAAAAGAGTCCACATGGGCGTTCTTGAACTCCGTTCCATTGTCACTCCGAACTTTCTTGATCTTCACTTCAAATTGGTTTTGGGCCTTTCTAGCAAAGGTTTTGAAGATTTTCTGAACCTGCGATTTGTCATCAAGGAAAAATACCCACGTAAATCTGGAATAATCATCAACTATAACTAGACCAAAGGAGTTTCCACCAAGGCTTTTGTAAGCATTGGGACCGAAGAGATCCATATGAAGAAGTTCAAGCGGTCTCCTTGTAGTCATGATGTTCTTCACGGATGACTTCCACCTACTTGTTTTCTGCACGACAAGCACTACAAAGTCTATCTTTGTCAAAGAGAACATCTTTAACACCAAGAATACGATCACCTTTGATTAGCTTGTCTAGATTACGCATACCAACATGTCCAAGCCTTCTATGCCATAACCAACCTTTAGCAGATTTAGCAATGAAGCAAGTTCTAGGTTGAGCTTTCTTAGTGAAATCAACAATGTATAGATCACCTCTACGGATGCGGTAAAAACCATGTTATGATTGTCACGACGAAAGACTTGGCAATCTACTTTGGTGAATAGCACATTGAATCCAAAGTCAGCTAATCTAGACACGGAAAGTAAATTGTATCCAAGTGATTCAACAAGCATGCCATTTTGAATAGAGCTATCATGAGATATGGCCACCTTACCAAGGCCAAGTACCTTACCCTTGGAGTTGTCTCCAAAAGTCACATACTTGCGTGGACCATCGTTCTTTGCAAGCTCTCGAAACATGTCTTCATCTCCGGTCATGTGATCGGTGCATCCACTATCAAGAATCCACTCTTTTCCACGGATATGTAGTCTCTCAGATTCGCCATAAGATTGAGACTCTTCATGATCTTGTCAAGCTCGGTGTCCGAATCGAGTAATCATCATCATGCTCATGCTCATCATCATATCGACCCATAGATTGTTCATCATCAACTCCTAGGTCAATTTGACAAAGAGCTTGCATTAGTTTTGTCAATGTGACAATAATCATCGGAATGCAACAAAAGAGCATTTCTAATTAGAACATTGATAAGACCGGGATCACCCTTCTTTTCATAAGATCACGAAGCTCAAAGAAGCATTTATCAAAGTTGGGATCATTGGGCGCATCATATCAAATTCAATAGTCTTGTATAGAATTTCATCAAGACCTCTCAAAGAGTAGTCCGGATAAAGTTCTTCCAAGAACTTCCATATAGCATAAGGCGCATTCAAAGTTTGTGACAAGCTTAAGCAAGTTATCGGGCAAACCTCTAATGATAAGATTTACAGTTCTAAGGTTCTGAAGCAAATCAAGCTCTTCATCCATGGTAGGGTGCAAGGGGTCAAATGGAGGCACATATGGGGTTTCAACATATTTGCATAAGTTATACATCTTAAAGATAATAAGCATTTCAATCCTCCACGAGTTATAGGACACTCCATCAAGAATAGGCACTCTATGGCTAACACTCCCAAGCGTGAACCGTCCATCTTCCTCCAATGGTGTGCAAACTAAAGCAATGGAGACCAAAGCTCTGATACCAATTGTAGGATCGTTGAAGGGAGAGTGTCTAGAGGGGGGGTGATTAGACTACTCGACAAGATAAAAATTATGCCTTTTAGCGAAGACAAGTTTTTGGCACATTTAGCATATCACACAAGTCAAGTAGCTTACTACACATGCAATTCTAGAATATGGGCAGCGGAAAGTAAATTGCACATGAAGTAAAGAGAGGTGGAGAAGAGCAAACGCAATTTGGAGACACGGAGATTTTTCTCGTGGTTCCGATAGGTGGTGCTATCGTCAATCCACGTTGATGGAGACTTCAACCCACGGAGGGTAACGGCTGCGAGAGTCCACGAAGGGCTCCACCCACGAAGGGTCCACGAAGAAGCAACCTTGTCTATGCCATCATGGCATCGCCCACGGAGGACTAGCCTTACTGGGGTAGATCTTCACGAGTAGGCGATCTCCTTGCCCTTACAAACTTCTTGGTTCAACTCCACATCTCGACGGAGGCTCCCAAGCGACACCTAACCAATCTAGGAGGCACCACCCTCCAAAAGGTAATAGATGGTGTTGATGATGATGAACTCCTTGCTCTTGTGCTTCAAATGATAATCTCCCCAACACTCAACTCTCCTCACTGATTTGGCTGTGGTGGAAGAAAGGATTGAGTGGAAAGCAACTTGGGAAGGCTAGAAATCAAGTTTCATATGGTGGGAGTGGAGCAACTTGATCTCAACACAAGGGTAGGTAGTTTTCTTCTCGAAATGTAAGGTATGAGTGGTAGTTCTTTCGATGGCTCTCTCCACGAATGAAGAGGAGGTGGAGGGTATTTATAGCCTCCACACAAAATCCAACCGTTACACACATTTGACCAATCTCGGTCGGACCGAAGTTGACAACTCGGTGAGACCGAAAGTTCAAATCTTGTGAGCGTTGGGATTTTCGTGGGACCGAAAATACAATCTCGGTGAGTCCGATTCTTCCAAAGACTAGGGTTTGCCAATCTCGGTGGGACCGACTTTATCATCTCGGTGACACCGATTTGATGACAGAAGGTTACAGAAGCTTGGCAACACTAGTTTCGGTGAGACCGAGTTTGGAATCGGAAAATCCAAAATATCTAGGGTTTGGCTTTGTGGCTGAGGTGGTTCATCTCGGTGTGACTGAGTTTTGGAAATCGGTGGGACCGAGATTACTTATGAGTGTATGTTGGAATGAAAGATTGCTGATGGTTTGGGAGATGTATCACTAAGCACTTTGAGCAACCAGATCATTGACATAACCTCATCCCCTTTTAATAGTATTGGCTTTCCTATAGACTCAATGTGATCTTGGATCACTTAACAAAAAATGGAGTCTTGAGCTTTTGCCAATGCTTGCCTTAGCATCTTGAGGGGTCCACCTCTTCAGTCCTTTTGCCATGCAAAAGTGATTGACCTTCCTGAAACATACTTGATAAAAGCATTAGTCCAACCACAAAGTATGTTGTCATTAATTACCAAAACCACCCAGGGAGCAAATGTGCTTTCACGTGCCAAGAAAACCGCTTCGCTAAACGTGCTGAGGTGGTATAGTAAAAAACGATTCAAACAAAGGCTTGGTTGCGGTGTGATGTCACACCGCATAATACGTCAGCAGATTGAGCTAAGTGTGCATTTTATTCTCTCTACGGTGGAATGTGGAATTTATTTTGCAGAGCCGGACACTATCCTGGTGTTCATGATCTTCTCTGGATTATTCAAAGGAGGAACCCGCCTTGCAATGCCAAACATTGTGCACGCCAGACATCGTCATTGAAGACTGGTTCAGGGGCTACTGAGGGAGTCCTGGACTAGGGGGTGTCCGGACGGCCGGACTATCAATATTCACCGGACTCCAAGACTACGAAGATGCAATATTGAAGACTCCGGCTCGTGTCCGGATGGTACTTTCCTTGGCGTGGAAGGAAAGCTTGGCGATACGGATATGTAGATCTCCTACCATTGTAACCGACTCTGTGTAACCCTAGCCCTCTCCGGTGTCTATATAAACCGGAGGGCTTTATTCCGTAGGACAACATACATCTCAACAATCATACCATAGGCTAGCTTCTAGGGTTTAGCCTCCTTGATCTCGTGGTAGATCTACTCTTGTACTACCCATATCATCAATATTAATCAAGCCGAGCGTAGGGTTTTACCTCCATCGAGAGGGCCCAACCTGGTAAAACATTGTGTCCCTCGTCTCTTGTTACCATCCGCCTAGGCGCACGGTTGGGACCCCCTACCGAGATCCGCGGTTTGACACCGACAGGCTCCTTCGATCATCAACAACGACGCGGTCCAGGGTGAGACTTCGCTCACCAGACAGATCTTTGTATTCGGCGGCTTTGCTGCGGGCAATTAAGCAGCCATCTGGAGCAGATCGAAGCTTCGCCCCGGCCATCGGTCGATTTGGAAGTTTGAACTTCACGGCCGACATCCGCGGAGACTTGATCTTAGACGGATTCGAGCCACATCCGAGCGCGCCGCACTGTCACGATAGGCATGATCTAGCTCTGCTGCCGAACAGTGCCTTGGAGGCCGCACAAGAGTCCGCTCCGACCCTTAACTCGGAGCCGACTGCGCCGATCGAGGAAGGGTGGCTAGACGCCGCCTCGGGGGCTGCTACCTCTACGGCGATGGAGCCGAATACTGACCCTGTCCCTTGTGAAGCTCGTGACTCCAAGGTGCCAGATTCCTCGCCGGACTCTGAACCTCCCGCGCCCCTGCCAATCGAATCCGATTGGGCGCCGATCATGGAGTACCGCTGCGGACATCTTTCAGCACTTTCGCCTTTTGGCAACATCACAGATTCGCTAAAGTATCTCGTTATCGGAGAGCCCTGGCGGACTACGGTCGGGGCGGTTGAGATGCGGACGACAAAGAAATTCAAAACCCACCCACCACCCACTTCAGTAGCCACGTGCCGACGACCTAACCGACATGCTAGACTTGACTCAAGACATCGGCGGTATGGGCGGCGATGCGGAGACAACCAGAACCAGCGCCCACGGGGCAATCGAAAACCACCTCAACTCATGATGTATACATGGTGGATACACCAAAAGGAAGCGATAACGAGGAACAACGGGACGCGGCGAAGGATAATTCCCCCGAAAAACAGCCAAAACGGCGACGCAAGCGCCGCCCGAAGTCCCACCTCGACAACAACAGCACCCATACAGACCCAGCCGTAGAGCAGGGTGAACCAGTGGACGACGAACATGCCACCAAGCAACCGTCCGAATAGGATGAATTGGACGAGCAACCCATCCTTGGCGAAAACAACAGTCCAGACGATCTCACGCCGGACACATCACCGGAGCACAAGAACCTCCACAAAAGGCTCGTCGCCACTGCAAGAAGTTTGAAGAAGCAGAAGCGGAAGCTCAAAACAGCGGAAGACGTACTCAGAATGAGATGGAGCAAAGTACTCAAGACAGCAGACAAATACGGCGATAGTCACCAAGCAAAGAGCTACCCAAAGCGCAAGCTGTTGCCCGAATTTGACGAGGAGGCCGTAGAGCCCCCACAGTCAAAAAACAAAGAGGCCGCCTGGTCGGATAGACGACCAGATGACAAGCTAAGAACGGCAAGTGGCGCCGCACACAAGCCGGCACACGATCCATATAAGGATCCTCGCAAAAAGGATGGCCCAGTCAGGTCCATCTATGAGCCAAGAAAGAAGGCTCCAGGAAGCAACACAACACGTCAAGTGTTTGAAAATAACGGCACACCTAAATACAGGGGCGCCGCACACCCCCTATGTTTCACCGATGAGGTACTGGATCATGAATTTCCAGCAGGATTCAAGCCCGTAAACATAGAGGCATACGACGGAACAACAGACCCCGGAGTCTGGATTGAGGATTATATCCTACACATACATATGGCCAGAGGAGATGATCTCCATGCCATAAAATACCTACCCCTCAAGCTCAAAGGGCCAGCTCGGCATTGGCTCAAGAGCCTCCCAGAAAATACAATTGGAAGTTGGGAAGAGCTTGAGGATGCGTTTCGAGCAAATTTCTAGGGGACCTATGTCCGCCCTCCGGATGCAGATGACCTAAGTCACATAACTCAACAGCCCGGAGAGTCAGCCCGCAAATTCTGGAACAGGTTCCTCGCCAAAAAGAACCAAATAGTCGACTATCCGGACGCCGAAGCCTTAGCATCCTTCAAACATAATGTCCGAGACGAATGGCTCGCCAGACACCTAGGCCAGGAAAAGCCAAGGACAATGGCCGCGCTAACAAGCCTCATGACCCGCTTTTGCGCGGGGGGGGGATGGCAAGATGCAGCACCAGCGACCCGAGTACATCCGAGGTCAGGGATGGAAATGGGAAACCACGGCGCAGAAAAGATCAGCGTCGGACTAAGGAAAATGGCCCAAAGAGCACGGCGGTCAACGCCGGGTTCAAAAGCTCTCGCCGAATAATAAAACACTGCCTCTTAAGGACAACAGTGACGAGCTATCCAACCTAAACAAAATATTGGACAGGATATGTCAAATCCACAGTACCCCCGGGAAGCCTGCAAACCATACCCACAGAGATTGTTGGGTCTTCAAGCAGTCCGGCCGACTTAACACCGAACACAAGGGGCTCGACACCCCAAGCGAAGACGATGACGAACCCCACAAGTAGAGCGCCGGAAAACAGAAGACTTTCCCACAAGAAGTCAAAACAGTGAACTCACTTCATGTGATAACACGGGAAAAGAGCGCAGCACCTACTAAAGTACACGCCGCACGGTCCACCCCAGCGGAGTCCCGAAATTGGATGTCAAAACCAATTACTTTCGACCATCAGGATTACTCCAGAAGTATTCAAAATGCAGGAGGGACCACTTTGATATTGGATCCTATAATCGACGGACTACAGTTTACACAAGTCCTAATGGATGGCGCAGTGATATAAACCTGCTATACCAGGACACAATCCGCAGAATGGGGATAGACCCTACCAAAATTCGCCATAGCAGCACCTCCTTTAAAGGAGTGACGCCAGGCTCTTATGCAAATTGTACGGGCTCCTTACTACTAGAAGTTGTGTTCGGTTCATCCGACAACTTCCGTCGCGAAAAGCTAATCTTCCATATCGCCCCATTTAAAAGTAGCCATCAAGCACTATTGGGACGCTGGCTTTCGCCGCTTTAACGCAATACCGCATTACGCATCTCTTACACTTAAAATGCCCGGTCCACGCGGCATCATCTCATTAAAAGGTAACTTCGAGTGTTCTTGACCACGGAAGAATGTGAGACTGCCTTGACAGCCACACGCTAATCTGGCCTTGCTGATCAAAGCCCCTAAAACAGATCATTCAGACCCCGGACACGGTTAGGCGAGTCCGGCATAAATAAACAAGGGGCTTCCTAGCCGCATACCCCTTTACAAGGGGCTGCACGCATGAACAATGAGAGCCAATAAAGCTCAACTTCATTCATCTTTTAAACCATATTCTGTTTTAAATACATTTTTTGCATGATATTTTTCCAAACTAAGTTCTTCTCTTTTACAGATGAACAACGTGCTACACCCGTCCAGGATACAGCACAACGGAGACACGGGCGCAGACGTGCAGCAGGGACCTGTTGCAAGGATTCTTTTCAGATTAAGACCCTGCGTAAACCTTTTTTACTGTCTCTTGTTGATACACATCCCCCGGTTTCCTACCATAACCGAGGCGGAGGCTGGCGTTTTGGCATCAGCCGCGTCAGAAGAGTTCGCGCGTACCTGGACACTAGGGGCTTAGGGCATCGTTCTGCCCGTCTTCATAAAGACCGAATACCTCAGGGAGTGTTCGGCGTCTCGGGTTAGGCCTTATATGCATCAGCTCTGAATCATGTCTTTGGTCAAATGTTGGGTTTGCCCGGGTCCTGTGTTTTGCTGCCTTACGTTCCGTTTTATCGGCTAATGGGGCACCAGGAGAACTACTGCGATTGTGCCCCGGTTTGGCCTGGCGAGCACCTCAGTAGAGAAAGCCGAAAACTGACTGTCATGATATAGCGAGAGACTGGTCAACCACTTGATCGACTACCGGAATGTCTAGAATTCGTCCGCTTTGACGAAGGACCGTTTCCCGGTCAGGCACACACGCGCCCCGAATTTGGAGAGCGCGGTGCCCCTTCGAACTCCTATGGCTAAGTGAAAGTGATAAAGCATTATAGTCCGGTTGCCTAGTTTTGTTGGGGAACGTTGCAGAAAATTAAAATTTTTCCTACGGTTTCACCAAGATCCATCTATGAGTTCATCTAAGCAACGAGTCTCGGGAGTGAGTTTGCATCTACATACCACTTGTAGATCACGTGCGGAAGCTTGCAAGGGGATGGTGATGATGGAGTCGTACTCGACGTGATTCAGATCACCGATGTCCAAGTGCTGAACGGACAGCACCTCCGCGTTCAGCACACGTACGGGACGGGAGACGTCTCCTCCTTCTTGATCCAGCAAGGGGGAAGGAGAGGTTGAGGAAGCTCTCTCCAACGGCAGCATCACGGCGTAGTGGTGTTGGTGCAGCAGTACTCCGACAGGGCTTCGCCAAGCGCCTAACGGAGGAGGAGAGGTGTTGGGGAGGGGAGGGGCTGCGCCTTGGAGGTGTGTTTTGTAGCCCTCCCCTCACCCCTCTATTTATAGGGGAAGGGGCAAGGGGGGCCGACCCCTCTAGATGGGATCTAGAGGGGGGGCGGCGGGAGGGAGGCTTGCCCCCAAGCAGGCGCCCCCTTAGGGTTCCCCAACCCTAGGCGCATGGGCCCAAGGTGGGGCGCGCCAGCCCTCAAGGGCTGGCTCCCTCCCTTCGGCCCATGTGGCCCTCCGGGAGGGTGGCCCCTCGGTGGACCCCGGAACCCCTCGGTGGCCCCGTACAATACCGATAACCCCGAAACTTTCCGGTGTCCGTATGACAACTTCCCATATATAAAACTTCACCTCCGGACCATTCCGGAACTCCTCGTGACGTCCGGGATCTCATTCGGGACTCCTAACAACATTCGGTAGTCACATACTAGTCTTCCTAATAACCCTAGTGTCACCGAACCTTAAGTGTGTAGACCCTACGGGTTCGGGAGACATGCAGACATGACCGAGACGACTCTCGGGCAATAACCAACAGCGGGATCTGGATACCCATGTTGGCTCCCACATGCTCCTCGATGATTTCATCGGTTGAACCACGATGTCGAGGATTCGATCAAAACCCTGTATACAATTCCCATTGTCAATCGATGCGTTACTTACGAGACTCGATCGTCGGTATCCCAATACCTTGTTCGGTCTCGTTACGGCAAGTCACTTTACTCGCATCCGTAATGCATGATCCGTGGCCAACACCTTGGTCACCTTGAGCTCATTATGATGATGCATTACCGAGTGGGCCCAGAGATACCTCTCCGTCATGCGGAGTGACAAATCCCAGTCTCGATCCGTGTCAACCCAACAGACACTTTCGGAGATACCTGTAATGCACCTTTATAGTCACCCGATTCGTTGTGATGTTTGATACACCCAAGGCACTCTTACGGTATCCGGAAGTTACACGATCTCATGGTCGAAGGAAGAGATACTTGACATTGGCAAAGCTCTAGCAGACGAACTACACGATCTTTATGCTATGCTTAGGATTGGGTCTTGTCCATCACATCATTCTCCTAATGATGTGATCCGTTATCAACGACATCCAATGTCCATAGTCGAGAAACCATGACTATCTGTTGATCACAATGAGCTAGTCAACTAGAGGCTCACTAGGGACATATTGTGGTCTATGTGTTCACACGTGTATTACGATTTCGAATAATACGCTTATAGCATGAACAAAAGACAATTATCATGAACAATGAAATATAATAATACTTCTATTATTGCCTCTAGGGCATATTCCCAACAGATCTCCCACTTGCACTAGAGTCACCAATCTAGTTACATTGTGATGAATCGAACACCCATAGAGTTACGGTGTTGATCATGTTTTGCTCATGAGAGAGGTTTAGTCAGCGGATCTGTGACATTCAGATCCGTATGTACTTTGCAAATATCTATGTCTCCATCTTGAACATTTTCATGGATGGAGTTGAAGCGACGCTTGATGTGCTGGTCTTCTTGTGAAACACGGGCTCCTTGGCAAGGGCAATAGCTCCAGTGTTGTCACGAAGAGTTTGATCGACCTCGACGCATTGGGTATGACTCCTAGGTCGGTGATGAACTCCTTCACCCAAATCGCTTCATCGCTGCCTCCGAGGCTGCCATGTACTCCGCTTCACACGTAGATCCCGCCACGGCGCTACGCTTGCGGCTACCAGCCATCGCTCCACCATTCAACATATACACGTATCCGGTTTGTGACTTAGAGTCATCGGATCTGAGTCGAAGCTAGCGTTAGCGTAACCCTTTACTGACGAGCTCTTCGTCTCCTCCATAAATGAGAAACATGTCCTTTGTCCTTTTCGGTACTTCAGATATTCTTGACCGTTGTCGGTGTTCCTTGCGGGATTACTTTGGTATCTTGCTACCAAACTTACGGCAAGGTTTACATCGGTCCAGTACACAACATGGCATACATAATAGATCCTATGGCTGAAGCATAGGGATGACACTCATCTCTTCTTTATCTTTTGCCGTGGTCGGTGGTGAGCCGAGCTCAATCTCACACCTTGTACCATAGGCAAGAACCCTTCTTGGACTGATCCATTTTGAACCTCTTCAAAATCTTATCAAGGTATGTGCTTTGTGAAAGACCTATGAGGCGTCTCGATCTATCTCTATAGATTTTGATGCCTAATATATAAGCAGCTTCTCCAAGGTCCTTCATTGAAAAACACTTATTCAAGTAGGCCTTAATGCTGTCCGAAGTTCTATATTATTTCCCATCAAGAGTATGTCATCTACATGTAATATGAGAAATGCTCTGAGCTCCCACTCACTTTCTTGTAAACGAGGCTTCTCCATAAGTCGCATAAACTAAACGCTTTGATCATCTCATCAAAGCGAATGTTCCAACTCCGAGATGCTTGCACCAGTCCATAAATGGATCATTGGAGCTTGCATACTTTGTTAGCGTTCTTAGGATCGACAAAACCTTCGGCTGCATCATATATAGCTCTTCCTTAAGATGTCCGTTAAGGAATGCCGTTTTGGCGTCCATCGCCATATCTCATAATCATAGTATGCAGCAATTGCTAACATGATTCGGACGGACTTCAGCTTCGCTACGGGAGAGAATGTCTCGTCGTAGTCAATCCCTTGAACTTGTCGATAACCCTTAGCGACAAGCCGAGCTTTATAGATGGTAACATTACCATCCGCGTCCGTCTTCTTCTTAAAAATCCATTTGTTTTCTATCGCTCGCCGATCATCGGGCAAGTCTGTCAAAGTCCATACTTTGTTTTTATACATGGATTCTATCTCTGATTTCATGGCTTCAAGCCATTTGTTGGAATCTGGGCCCGCCATCGCTTCTTCATAGTTTGAAGGTTCACCGTTGTCTAACAACATGATTTCCAGGACAGGGTTGCCGTACCACTCTGGTGTGGAACGTGTCCTTGTGGACCTACGAAGTTCAGTAGTAACGTGATCCGAAGTACCTTCATCATCATTGTTTTCCTCTTCAGTTGGTGTGGGCATCACAGGAACGGTTTCCTGCGCTGCACCACTTTCCCGTTCGAGAGGTAGTACTTCATCGAGTTCTACTTTCCTCCCACTTACTTCTTTCGAGAGAAACTCTTTTTCCAGAAAGCATCCATTCTTGGCAACAAAGATCTTGCCCTCGGATCTTAAGTAGAAGGTATACCCGACAGTTTCCTTAGGGTATCCTATGAATACGCATTTTTCCGACTTGGGTTCGAGCTTTTCAGGTTGAAGTTTCTTGACATAAGCATCGCATCCCCAAACTTTTAGAAACGACAGCTTAGGTTTCTTCCCAAACCATGATTCATACGGTGTCGTCTCAACGGATTTAGATGGTGCCCTATTTAAAGTGAATGTAGCTGTCTCTAGAGCGTATCCCTAAAATGAAAGCGGTAAATCGGTAAGAGACATCATAGACCGCACCATATCTAATAGAGTGCGATTACGACGTTCGGACACACCGTTATGCTGAGGTGTTCCAGGCGGCGTGAGTTGTGAAACGATTCCACATTTCCTTAAGTGTGTACCAAATTCGTGACTTAAGTATTCCCCTCCATGATCTGATCGTAGGAACTTTATCTTTCGGTCACGTTGATTCTCCACCTCATTCTGAAATTCCTTGAACTTTTCAAAGGTTTCAGACTTGTGTTTCATTAAGTAAACATACCCATATCTACTCAAGTCATCAGTGTGAGTGAGAACATAACGATATCCTCCGCGAGCCTCAACGCTCATTGGACCGCACACATCGGTATGTATGATTTCCAACAAGTTGGTTGCTCGCTCCATTGTTTTGGAGAACGGAGTCTTGGTCATTTTGCCCATGAGGCATGGTTCGCATGTGTCAAACGATTCATAATCAAGAGACTCTAAAAGTCCATCAGCATGGAGCTTCTTCATGCGCTTGACACCAATGTGACCAAAGGCGGCGAGTGCCACAAGTATGTGGGACTATCGTTATCAACTTTACATCTTTTGCATCCACACTATGAACATGTGTAACATTACGCTCGAGATTCATTAAGAATAAACCATTGACCATCGGAGCATGACCATAAAACATATCTCTCATATAAATCGAACAACCATTATTCTCGGACTTAAATGAGTAGCCATCTCGTATTAAACGAGATCCGGATACAATGTTCATGCTCAAACTTGGCACCAAATAACAATTATTAAGGTTCAAAACTAATCCGTAGGTAAATGTAGAGGCAGCGTCTTGACGGCGATCACATCGACTCTGGAACCATTCCCGACGCGCAAGATCGTCACCTCGTCCTTCCCGGTCTCCGTTTATTCTGCAGCTCTGCTGTGAGTTACAAATATGAGCAACCGCACGGTATCAAATACCGGGAGTTACTACGAGTCTTGGTAAGGTACACATCAATTACATGTATATCAAATATACCTTTGGTGTTGCGGCCTTCTTATCCGCTAAGTATTTGGGGCAGTTCCGCTTCGATGACCCTTCCCTTGCAATAAAAGCACTCGATCTCGTGCTTGGGTCCATTCTTTGACTTCTTCTCGGCAATCGGCTTACGGGCGGCGGCAACATCCTTGCCGTCCTTCTTGAAGTTCTTCTTGCCCTTGCCCTTCTTGAACTTAGTGGTCTTATTGACCATCAACACTTGATGTTCTTTCTTGATTTCAGCCTCTGCTGACTTCAGATCGAGAACACTTCAGAATGGTCTTCACCATCCCTGCATGTTGTAGTTCATCACAAAGCTCTTGTAGCTTGGTGGGAGCGATCGGAGGATTCTGTCAATGACCGCCTCATCCGGAGGTTAATGTTCACCGGGTCATACGGTTGTGCAACCTGGACATCTTGAGGATGTGCTCACCGACAGAACTGTTTTCCTCCATCTTACAAGCTGTAGAACTTGTCGAGACATCATATCTCTCGACCGGGCATGAGCTTGGAAAACTAGTTTCAGCTCTTGAACATCTCATATGCTCCGTGATGCTCAAAACGCTTTTGGAGCCCGGTTCTAAGTCAGAAAGCATGCCGCACCGAACGAGGGAGTAATCATCGGCCGCGAGCTTGCCAAGCGTTCATAACGTCTTGGTTCTCAGGGACGGAGCGTCACCTAGCGGTCCTTCTAGGACATATTGCTTCCTGGCAGCTATGAGGATGATCCTCAGGTTCCGGACCCAGTCCGTATAGTTGCTGCCATCATCTTTCAGCTTGGTTTTCTCTAGGAACGCGTTGAAGTTCATGTTGACATTAGCGTTGGCCATTTGATCTACAAGACATATTTGCAAAGGTTTTAGACTAAGTTCATGATAATAAAGTTCTAATCAAATTATGAACTCCCACTCAGATTAGACATCCCTCCAGTCATCTAAGTGTTACACGATCCGAGTCGACTAGCCCGTGTCCGATCATCACGTGAGACTGACTAGTCATCGTCGGTGAACATCTTCATGTTGATAGTATCTTCCATACGACTCGTGTTCGACCTTTCGATCTCCGTGTTCCGAGGCCATGTCTGCACATGCTAGGCTCGTCAAGTTAACCCTAAGTGTTTTTGCTGTGTAAAACTGTCTTACACCCGTTGTATGTGAACGTAAGAATCCATCACACCCGATCATCACGTGGTGCTTAGAAGCGACGAACTGTAGCAACGGTGCACAGTTAGGGGAGAACACTTCTTGAAATTGTTTTGAGGGATCATCTTATTTACTACCGTTGTCCTAAGTAAACAAGATGCATAAACATAATAAACATCACATGCAATTATATAGTTGTGACATGATATGGCCAATATCATATAGCTCCATTGATCTCCATCTCCGGGGCTCCATGATCATCTTGTCACCGGCTTGACACCATGATCTCCATCATCATGATCTCCATCATCGTGTCTTCATGAAGTTGTCACGCCAACGACTACTTCTACTTCTATGGCTAACACATTTAGCAATAAAGTAAAGTAGTTTACATGGCGGTCTTCAATGACACGCAGGTCATACAAAAAATAAAGACAACTCCTATGGCTCCTGCCGGTTGTCATACTCATCGACATGCAAGTCGTGAATCCTATTACAAGAACATGATCTCATACATCACAATTCGTCATTCATCACAACTTCTGGCCATATCACATCACATGATCAATCGCTGCAAAAACAAGTTAGACGTCCTCTAATTGTTGTTGCATCTTTTACGTGGCTGCAATTGGGTTCTAGCAAGAACGTTTTCTTACCTACGAATAACCACAACGTGATTTTGTCAACTTCTATTTACCCTTCATAAGGGCCCTTTTCATCGAATCCGCTCCAACTAAAGTGGGAGAGACAGACACCCACCAGCCACCTTATGCAACTAGTGCATGTCAATCGGTGGAACCGGTCTCACGTAAGCATACGTGTAAGGTTGGTCCGGGCCGCTTCATCCCACAATACCGCTGAAGCAAGAAAAGACTAGTAGAGGCAAGCAAGTTGACAAGATCCACGCCCACAACAAAATTGTGTTCTACTCGTGCATTAGAGAACTACGATAGACCTAGCTCATGATGCCCTTTGTTGGGGAACGCTGCGAGAAAATTAAAATTTTCCTACGGTTTCACCAAGATCCATCTATGAGTTCATCTAAGCAACGAGTCTAGGGAGTGAGTTTGCATCTACATACCACTTGTAGATCACGTGCGGAAGCTTGCAAGGGGATGGTGATGATGGAGTCGTACTCGACGTGATTCAGATCACCGATGTCCAAGTGCTGAACGGACAGCACCTCCGCGTTCAACACACGTACGGGATGGGAGACGTCTCCTCCTTCTTGATCCAGCAAGGGGGAAGGAGAGGTTGAGGAAGCTCTCTCCAACGGCAGCACGACGGCGTGGTGGTGTTGGTGCAGCAGTACTCCGACAGGGCTTCGCCAAGCGCTTAACGGAGGAGGAGAGGTGTTGGGGAGGGGAGGGGCTGCGCCTTGGAGGTGTGTACTGCAGCCCTCCCCTCACCCCTCTATTTATAGGGGAAGGGGCAAGGGGGACCGTCCCCTCTAGATGGGATCTAGAGGGGGGGCGGCGGCCAGGGAGGGGAGGCTTGCCCCCCAAGCAAGGGGGGCGCCCCCCTTAGGGTTTCCCCCCCAACCCTAGGCGCATGGGCCCAAGGTGGGGGGCGCGCCCAGCCCTCCAGGGCTGGCTCCGTCCCTTTGCGCCCATGTGGCCCTCCAGGAGGTGGCCCCTCGGTGGACCCGGAACCCCTCCGGTGGCCCCAGTACAATACCGATAACCCCGAAACTTTCCGTGTCCGTATGACAACTTCCCATATATAAAACTTCACCTCCGGACCATTCCGAACTCCTCGTGACGTCCGGGATCTCATCCGGACTCGAACAACATTCGTAGTCACATACTAGTCTTCCTAATAACCCTAGCGCCACCGAACCTTATGTGTAGACCCTACGGGTTGGGAGACATCTGAGACATGACCGAGACGACTCTCGGGCAATAACCAACAGCGGATCTGGATACCCATGTTGGCTCCCACATGCTCCTCGATGATTTCATCGGTTGAACCACGATGTCGAGGATTCGATCAAAACCACAGATACAATTCCCATTGTCAATCGATGCGTTACTTACCCGAGACTCGATCGTTGGTATCCCAATACCTTGTTCGGTCTCGTTACGCAAGTCACTTTACTCATACCGTAATGCATGATCCGTGGCAACACCTTGGTCACCTTGAGCTCATTATGATGATGCATTACCGATTGGGCCCAGAGATACCTCTCCGTCATGCGGAGTGACATATCGATCTCGATCCGTGTCAACCCAGACAGACACTTTCGGAGATACCGTAATGCACCTTTATAGTCACCCGATTCGTTGTGACGTTTGATACACCAAAGGCACTCTTACGGTATCCGGAAGTTACACGATCTCATGGTCGAAGGAAGAGATACTTGACATTGGCAAAGCTCTAGCGAGACGAACTACGATCTTTATGCTATGCTTAGGATTGGGTCTTGTCCATCACATCATTCTCCTAATGATGTGATCCCGTTATCAACGACATCCAATGTCCATAGTCAGAAACCATGACTATCTGTTGATCTGTGAGCTAGTCAACTAGAGGCTCACTAGGGACATATTGTGGTCTATGTGTTCACACGTGTATTACGATTTCCAAATAATACAGTTATAGCATGAACAAAAGACAATTATCATGAACAATGAAATATAATAATACTTTTATTATTGCCTCTAGGGCATATTCCCAACAAGTTTGCTACGCTACCACCTCCTTCACAGGACCAAGACGTTGGATTAAGTGTGAAAATGTGCTTTTTTGCAAACACACCCGCACCATGTGCGTGGGGGCTGAAGCCGAAGACTGCCATCTTTCAGGTTATATATACATATACATTAACGGCCGCATAGGAGATATCTCAATACTTGAACGCACAAGTATAAAAAGCCCTTATATTATAAATATGGTTTTACAACTCATACATGTCATTTGAACATAACGCTTTTCGAGCACTACGACTCTATTAAACGAGCGCCCTGCAGGACTTCCCCAAAATAGTGCTCGGCAGGTAATCGGCTTCTGTCTGAATCCCGGGATGCAACATCGGTGGCGTCCATCTCTGCCCAGCATGTTTTGACACGGGCGAGAGCCATC
Organism: Aegilops speltoides; assembly: GCA_021437245.1. NCBI lineage: Eukaryota > Viridiplantae > Streptophyta > Magnoliopsida > Poales > Poaceae > Aegilops > Aegilops speltoides. Next base: position 389,202,872 of record CM038143.1, read on the forward strand.
CGTGCACCCTCTATGCATGCCGACCGCTTCATCGCCTTGATATGCGGCACCGCATCAATGAATTGCTGCACTAAGCCAAAATAACTCTTCGGCTTGGGCCTTTCCGGCCACAGATGAGCCACGACATCCTTCATGGCAAGTCCGGACAACCTATTCAGCTCAGCCCACTCAGCCAACCGATCGGTTAACGGAAGTGGACGCTCTGGACTACGGAATTGAGACCAGAAAAGCTCTTCCATTTCGTGATCCTTTTGGCTCTGGAAATGCATGACTGCGTCCGCCGCACTCGCCGCCAAATTCAGATAAGGATCCTCTGCACCCCACAACTGGCCCAACTGAGCATACTTTGGATCCGTGAACTTCCTACGCAGCAGAAAGGGCTTTCCAGCCGCAATGTCTCCGGCCTGACGCAGCTCCTCCTTTATAGCCCTCATTGCAGAACGGGCATCCTTGGCTTCGGCGGTGGCCTTCTTCAGGTCCTCTTGCCCAGCTCAGCGTTCTCTTCCAAGAACCTCATAGCGGTCGGTAGCATCCTTCAGCTTCACGGCCATTCCGGCCATCTCCTCCCTGCTTCAGCAGTGAGCAGCCTTCTCGGCTTTTAGCTCTTCGGCTGCCTTCGAGGCAGCCGCATCACTCTTTCTGGCTTGCTCCTTGGCTCGAGCAAGCTCTGCCCGAAGGTCCTCCATAGCAGCGGTGCCATTTGCATCAAAGCATACACGTTGTAAGGCGTGGGCATCAGCTCCCTTACCAGGTGACCGCGGAGAAACCACCTACCTTGTGACTCGTCAAGTCTTTTATTGACCAGCGCGATGTCCGCATCCGCAATGTCGAGTTGCCGCTTCAGTTCGGCAACTCTATCAGTCCGGTTGGCCACCGAACGTTCCACCACCTGAATAGGAAGGGCGACATCTTATAACTGAGATTATGATCCTCGGCACGCTGTCGCTTTTGACAACATACCGAGTCTCAGGGGCTACTATCTATACAGGGCGCACTCTATGTACAAAACTGTCAAAAGGTATGTCATTCTTGCGTACCTCAAACCCCGTCAGCAAACTTCTGACGGCCTCATGCAACCCGCTCTCGGCGGATGAGATCCTTTCAATCACCGTACTCATTAATGTACGGTGATCTTCTGAGATAGACGCCCTCTCGAGCAGATCCTTCAGCTCCTCCGGCCGTACACTAGTTGGTACCGAACTCTCCGGCCCCGCCGGATTCAAGGAGACCCTCTGCGACGACACCTCAGGGTCGTCCGGCCCGCCTGACGGCGCGGCAGATGGAGGCGTCTCGCTCTCCATCATCTCCAGACGAAGATCCCCCGAAGATGAGCTTTGCTGAGAAGGGCTGAGATCCGAACTACAAGGTAAGAACTTGGTTATCCTCAGAAATAAAAAACAGGGATGTCCTTATTACAAAATTCCCCTTTTTCTACTTACGGCTCGCTGGAGGGCTGATTCCCTTGGGGAAATAGTGCGGCCGGGGCTTCTCCTGGCGCAGGACCCTCCGGTGAAGATTTCTTCTCCCGCTTTGAGGCCTTGGCCTCCGAATCTTCAGAAGCGGTCCTCTTATCCCCCTGGAGGGAGGGATTCTCGATCCCCCTTTCTTGAGAGCCTCCTTAGCAGAGGCGCTAGTTCTCCTGTTTTCCCCTTCGCCCTTGTCTGAAGGTGCAACCTCCAGCATCTTGACTAACACAGGATCCGGCGTGGTCTCCGGGAGGGGAGCCGGGCACCGTATCAGTTTTGCTTGCGCTATCCACTCCTGTTCAAAGGATAGTTGGTTAAAAGGCAAATCCATGATAATTAAATGGACGGTATGTCTGGACACAGGACTACTTACTTGAGTATCCGGGCGATTGCAGCTTAGGCCGGCGTCCTCGGTCAAGTTCGGACACATCTCTTGTGATCCGAAGAACAATTTGTACATCTCCACGGGTGTCGTACCCATGAAGTGTTGAAGAGCTCGCGGTCCCCCCGGATTGAATTCCCACAGGCAGAGGGGGCGACGTTTGCAGGGCAGAAGACGCCGAATCAGCATAACCTACGTCACTACGACCAGATTGATCTTCCTCTCTTGGAGGTCCCAGATCCGGCCTTGCAATATTGGTACGTCCTTGGATGGCCCCCAGTCAAGCCCTTTGTTGACCCATGACGCCAGCCGTTGTGGAGGGCCCGAGCGAAAGGCGGGCGGCGGCCTCTGCCTGCAGCCCCTATGAGCGGTGATATAGAACCACTCCTGTTGCCACAAGCCGAGCTCCTCCTGAAAAGAGCCCTCGGGCCATGGAGCGTCGACCCTCTTGCTTATAACTGCCCCTCCGCACTCTGCCAGTCGCCCCTTGATCATCTTCGGCTCCACGTCAAAGGTCTTGAGCCACAATCCGAAGTGAGGGGTGGTGCGGAGGAAGGCTTCGCAGACAACGATGAACGATGAGATATGGAGGATGGACTCCGGAGCCAAGTCATGAAATTCCAGCCCATAGTAAAATATGAGCCCTCTCACGAAGGGATCCGTCGGGAAGCCTAAACCCCGACGGAGGTGAGGCACGAACACGATGCTCTCACCAGGCTCGGGAGTGGGAATGACTTGCCCTCGGGCGGGCAACCTATGCGAAATTTTGTAGGTTAGGTACCTGGCGTCTCTCAGCTTTAGCACGTCTTCTTCCGTGACGGAAGAGGGCATCCACCGGCCCTGTAGGTCGGAGCCGGACATTGTCGGAGGTCTGAAGCGCCCGAATCTGGAGCCTTGGGTGTTGGAACTCGGGGCGAGGGGCGGATTCGATTGGGGATTGAAGAAAAGGAACATGCCTTGGTCTCATTATAAAGGGGGAGAATACCAAGAGTCGTCCCCGTGACCGTTTGGGACTCGCCTTCGATGGAGGGGGCGTGGCAACGGGCGCGGTTGGGTTACCCACGTCCGTATTGATGAGAATCCCAGAATAAGGGGAGCGATCTCGCTCGACAAGGCGTGCCAAGAAACCGCCGCTAAACGCTGAGGTGGTATAATAAAAACGATTCGAGTAAAAGCTTGGTTGTGGCGTGACGTCACGCCACAAAATACGTCAGCAGATTGAACTTGTGTAAACATTATTCTCTCTATGGTGGTACGTGGAATTTATTTTGCAGAGCCGGACACTATCCTAGTGTTCACAATCTTCTATGAATTATTCGGAGGAGGAACCCGCCTTGCAATGCCGAAGACAATATGCGCGCCGGACTCGTCGTCATTGAAGCCTAGTTCAGGGACTCTTGAGGAGTCTGGACTAGGGGTGTCCGGATAGCGAACTATCGTCATTGGCGGACTCCAAGACTATGAAGATACAAGATTGAAGACTTCGTCTCGTGTCCGGATGGGACTTTCCTTGGCGTGGAAGGCAAGCTTGGCAATACGGATATGTAGATCTCCTACCATTGTAACCGACTCTGTAACCCTAGCCCTCTCCGGTGTCTATATAAACCGGAGGGTTTTAGTCCATAGGACGAACAACAATCGAGACCATAGGCTAGCTTCTAGGGTTTAGCCTCCTTGATCTCGTGGTAGATCCACTCTTGTACTACCCATATCATCAATATCAATCAAGCAGGAGTAGGGTTTTACCTCCATCGAGAGGGCCCGAACTTGGGTAAAAACATCGTGTCCCTTGTCTCCTGTTACCATCCGCCTAGACGCACAGTTCGGGACCCCCTACCCGAGATCCGCCGGTTTTGACACCGACATGGCTCACTGGCTCGGTACAAAGCATGTTGGGTTCTCTGCGGTTTCACCCAACAAGAGGGAGTCGATTACACGGAGACTTTCAGTCCGATTGTTAAAACGGCCACCAACCGCACCGTCCTCAGCATTGCCACCACCCACTCTGGGCCCATCCATCAACTGGATGTCAAGAACGCCTTCTTACACGGTGATCCTGGTGAGACCGTGTACTGTTCACAACCGGCTGGTTTTCCTGACACCTCCCATCCCAACCATGTTTGTCTTCTCAAGAAATCCTTATATGCGTTGAAACAGGCTCCCTGCACATGGTTTTTGCGCTTCAAATCTTACATTCTCTCTTTGGGGTTCAAGTCTTCCAAATGTGCTTGTTCATCTTGCATCATGGCTCCTCGGTGGCATATCTCCTTTTATACGTCGATGATATCATTCTCACAGCCAACTCCACCTCCACCATGCATTCCATCATTCACTGAATTTGCTATGACCGATCGAGGTGACATTCATCACTTTCTCGGAGTCAATGTCACACGGAACACTGCAGGCTTGTTCCTCACTCAACAACAATATGTGTTAGAGATTTTGGAGCGTGCAAACATGTTGCATTGCAACCCTATTTCTACACCGGTGGACACGCGCTCCAAACTCTCTGCTCATGACGACGACCCCCTCCCCAACCCCACTCTCTATCGAAGCCTTGTGGGCGCCCTCCAATATCTCACCTTAACCAAACCCGATATTTCATATGACGTGCAGCAGGCCTCCCTCTTCATGCATGGTCCTTGTACCTCCCACTTCCAGCTGCTCAAACGCATCCTACGATACCTCCAGGGCACTTCCCACTTCGGCCATCAGATCTACACGTCGTCATCTCATGACCTTGTTGCCTACTCTAACGCGGATTGGCCGACTGCCCGGATACGCGCAAGTCTACCTCTGGGTTTTGTGTTTTCTTGGTCATCAAAACGGCAACTCACTATTTCCCGATCCAGTGCCAAAGCTGAATACCATGCGGTTGCAAATTGCGTTGCTGAAACAACGTGGCTCCGTCAGCTGCTCATCGAGGTCCGACGTCCTCCCCTCACGCCACTCTCGTCTATTGTGACAACATCTCCGTGACGTATCTGTCTTCCAATCCAGTGCAACACCAACGTACCAAACATGTTGAAATCGATGTACCATCGATTCCCAGTACGCAGATGTGTTCACCAAGGGACTGCCCACAGTGATCTTCAATGCTTTCAGGTCCAGCCTGAACGTCCAGCCTGGTGGAGTTCCGACTGCGCGGGGGGTGGGGTGGGTGGGGGGGGGGGGTGTTGACACGTCACTTTATGTACCGTTGTGTTGTAACGTTCAGTTGTAATCTTCTGTTGTACGATCCCTAGTTTGTAGGATCACGATCTCCGCTCCTCGTACGAGGCCTGCGTGCCCATCGTCATGGGAGTCGTTAGGAGGAGCTCATCCTATTTGTACCTGTAACTGCTGTACGAGTAACACACTCTGTGAACAGCAGCATCTTCCTCCTCTAACGGGCAGTTTGAGGGTCGGCATTATTGGAGATGCCCTTACTCACTCCTACACTAATCTCCTACAGCCTGCAAATGCAATTTCTTTATCTTGGCCCAAATCCAGTTTGCCACACGCACGTTGGCGCGAAATGAAATGCAGCTGATTGCCCCGTAGAATAGAATCGGCGTAGAGAGGGAGGGGCCTTGCCCTTGCGCTAGCTCCCGGACCGTTGAAGGGGAGGGCAGGCCTAAGAATGGCAGGCATGCACTTTCTAATAATAAAGCATGCGGCGCTCCCTAATTATACTCCCGGCCCTCTCCCCCCCTCGGCCACCGGGGCCTCTCTTCTTCCCCTCGATCCGCCTTCTTCCCACCATGGCACCGCGGGCGATCGGTCGAACCCAATCCGTGGACCGCGAACAAGACCCACGGGAATCATCCGCCCGCGGCTACTGATCATTTCGATCCGTTTCTCCTCCCAACGCTTTCGGCTCTGCGCGCGCCGGCTCATCCTTTTGCCTCCGGCTTTGCACTCGACGCACGCACGTCGCTCGAGGCCCCGGAAAGCTGCGCGCTTTACAGGTACGTACGCCGGTATCATCAGTCATAATCATAATGTGAGTTCTTGAGTACGCCTCGCTGTCCATCCAATCCAATCCTTGAGGAGAAAGCTAGGTCATGATTCATGAAGCATACATACGTGCCGTTTTGAAGTTACGGTAGGTAGATCGGGCGACGATGGCGGCCAACGGCGGGTCGCTGGAGCGGCGGGGCTCCATGCGGCGGTCGGGGAGCAAGGCGAAGGAGGAGCCGGCGGCCGACCACCGCGCCGAGGACCATGGCACAGGACCTTCCGGTAAGTAGCAGTCAAGAAAGATCGATCGGTTGCCCTTCCGGCCGGTACGTTGGCTAGCTCTGAAGAGGCGTCTGTCGTTTGCATTGCATTGCATTGCATTGCATGCAGACATTGAAGTGATCAAGGAGAAGTTCGGCAAGCTGCTGCTCGGGGAGGACATGTCGGGGTCCGGCAAAGGCGTGCCGTCCGCGCTGGCCCTCTCCAACGCCATCACTAATCTTGCAGGTCACAACCTAGCTACCTTCCTACCTAGGAGTAGTTGCCAAATCAAGTTGTTCTCATCCATGGAAATGGAATGAAAGGGTTGCAAATTAAAATGCCAAGAAAAAAGCTGACGGTTACAATAATGTTGGCAGCTGCTGTGTTCGGCGAACAACGCAAGTTGGAGCCCATGGCCCCCGACAGAAAGGCGAGGTGGAAGAAAGAAGTGGGCTGGCTCCTGTCCGTGGCGGATCAGATCGTGGAGTTCGTCGCCAAGAAACAAGTCCTGGACAACGGCGTCGAAATGGAGGTTCGATCGGTTGAACAAGAGCTCGTAGTAGTAGACTAGTAGTACATCTTCTTCTTCTTCTTCTTCTTTTACCCGCTCGCTCCGGTAATCTCCTTCCTTTGCACTGCTCTGCTCGCTGCAGGTAATGGGCACGCAGCAGCGAAGGGATCTGCAATCCAACATACCGGCATTGCGCAAGATCGACGCCATGCTTCTCGTAAGAAACATCAACTTTCCAAGCAAATGCCCACCTACTCCTAGCTAGCGTATATGTAGCTGAAAGAAACTCGTACCACCTTTGCGGTCGGTTTTCTAGGATTACCTGGACGCCTTCAAGGACCGCACCGACTTTTGGTACGTAAAGCGCGACTCGTGCTCGGACGCCGAGAAGGAGGAGTCCAACACATCGGAAGAGAAGTGGTGGATACCCATCGTGAAGGTCCCTCCCAACGGGCTGCCCCCGGCGTCCAGAGCCTGGATCCAGCACCAGAAGGAGCTGGTGAACCAGGTGCTCAAGGCGGCCATGGCCATCAACGCCAACTGCCTCATGGAGATGGCCATCCCAGAGTCCTACCTAGAGTCGCTGCCAAAGGTACGTATGCCATCATCTTTATCGTTCTCCGGCGAAGCTAGCTAGCTGTTGTTGTTGATATGAAAATGAAAATGGGACGCAGAACGGGCGGGCGAGCCTCGGGGACGCGCTGTACCGGATCATCACGGACGTGGAGTTCGACCCGGACGACTTCCTGTCGACGGTGGACCTGACGTCGGAGCACAAGATCCTGGACCTCAAGGACCGCATCGAGGCGTCGGTCATCATATGGAACAGGAAGGTGCACAACAAGGACGGCAAGTCCGCCTGGGGCTCCGCCGTCAGCCAGGAGAAGCGGGAGCAGTTCGAGGAGCGGGCACAGACGCTGCTGCTCATCATCAAGCACAGGTTCCCCGGCATCCCCCAGTCCACCCTCGACATTGCAAAGATACAAGAAAACAGGGTACGTATTGATGCAACAACCACACATATTAGTTTGGTGATGCACCTTAATTAATCAGTTTTGCTAAGTCTCAATCACTGAGACTTCGTTATGTCTCAGTCGACTGAGACCTAGACACACTCTAATTAATTTCCTTGGCTGGCGACTATAGGACGTGGGATTTGCTCTCCTGGAGAGCTACTCCAGGGTCCTCGAGAGCCTGGCCTTCAACGTCATGTCCAGGATAGAGGACGTGATCGTCGCCGACAACGTGGCCAGGGAGAAGGCCAAGAAGGACGCGCCGCCCGGCTCGATCTCGGAGCCGCCCCCCCAGGTCCCCGACGGTGCAGACAGCATGACGCTGCTCGACTTCATGGGCTGGAACGGCGACTCGGAGGGGAGGTCCGACGACCAGTCCCCGTCGGCGGTGGACCCGGCGCAGGACGACGGGAGGCTCATGAAGCTGCCCAACATCATGACCAACCTTTTTATGAAAACGTCACAGTGATGGGATATTTCTCCCCTTTTTATGAACTTCTACTACTTTGTCATCAACAAAAAGATGAATGCCGTCCAATTACTGCATCTATTTTGTACCAGGCTACCGCACATGGTAGAAAACCAAAAGGCCTTGAGTAGAGAGTTCATTAATTGTTGTAAAAATACTAGTTTCAACAGATATGTCAATAGGGGAATCACTCCCTCCATCCATATATATATATATAGGGACTAATATGTTTTTGGAGGTAGCCTTTGACCAATGATTAAATTATTAGTATATGAGATGTATGATATAAAATTATATCACTAGAAACTCCTTTCACATACGAATTCGATGATATGCTTTGTGTAACATGCATGTCATATATTATTGTACTAATCCGTGGTCAAAGGTAACCTCAAAAAATGTATTAGGCCCTATATAAGTGGAAAGAAGGAGTACTCCCTCCGTCCAGGTGCATAGGGCGTCTAACGAAAAATTAGTATTCCAAATATATAGGTCACCATGCGTGGAATAAGTTCCTCGTTCTTCATGATCATTAATTTTTATTTTGCATGCTAACATTTTCATTGGTTGGCGCATTAAATAGGAATTGCATGTTGCTATTTAGGAATTAATGGTGTGGGAAACCAACGTTGTGGTTGGCTCCTCCCAATTTTCCAAGTCGGACAAATAGAAATCACCAAATCGTGGCGAGGCGAGCTATCGCATCACCAAATCGTGGGGACTAGGCGAGACAGCACGGATTGAATGAAACTTGTCGCTGGGCCTACATGGGCTTTTGGCCGTCGATTGACCTGATGGAGATGATCTCTAGATGAGTATTTGACAAAAAACTACCACATTTCACGTCAAGGTCCCACGGAACTACCACATTTTAAAAGGTGACCGAAAACTCCGGATTAGTACTAATTTTGTGACAAAAACTACCACTTTCATAAAATGACCAGTTTAGACGATTTAAACACGTTTATGACATGAGGGCCCGTTTGTCAGGGCAGATGTGGCGGAAATCGTCAACTCCGTTTATTTTGACTGTCATGTTAACCGTTACGACGGGTGGGGCGCACATGTCATTCTTCTTCTTCCTCCTCTTTCCCTATCTGACATTTTAACAAACACTTCATGTGCATCATCTCACAAAAGGAGTGACTGGTGATGTTGTTTCGAGCACGCATGTCAGGTGCGGCCGCAAGCGCCACCACGGCTATTGGTGGGGTGCTCCCCTACACCACCATTTGGAGCAGCATCCCATGGTCGGGCAGGGCGTCGTCGTTCCTCCGTCGTCGCATCCACCCAACCCGTCGCCGGAGTGGTCCGTCCATGCCAAAGACCTCCTCCGCGTGAAAGAAGCCGGCTCCGGCGCCCTCAGGCCAGTGCTCGCCCGCGCCGCCTATGGGCACCTCCTCTCCTATGCTTCGCGTTGTCCTCCTCCTCGTCCTCTTCTCGGCGGCCGGCATCCACGATGCATCCAGCTCCGGTGTCGCGCCCTGTTCGCCGCTGGACCGGATGTGCGGCAGCCTGGGCAGCTCCACGGGCGCGCGACTAGGCTCCTCCTGCCACTCCGCGCGCGGCGCGCCGAAGCTCGCGGCGGCCAACGCCACGGCCCTCGCGAAGCTTGCAGACAAGGCCATCGGCGACGCAGTAGGGCGAGCTCCGCGTCCTCGACAGCGTGCCCATGCTTTGTTTCACGGTACGAATACCAGATGTTTGTTGAAATGCCTAAGAGAGAAAGAGGATGAGGAAAAAGGTATATGCTGACATGTGGGACCCACCTGTAATAACTGCACATCTAACTGGCGAAATAAACGGAGTTGACTTTTCCACCACGTCAGCTCTGACACGCGGGTCTCGCATGTCATAAACAAGTTTAAAATCATAAAAACGGTCATCAACTCAACTTGGTAGTTTTTTGTCACAAAATTAGTACTAATCTAGAGTTTTCGGTCAATTTTTAAAATGTGGTAGTTCTGTGGGACGGTGATGCAAAATGTGGTAATTTTTTTGTCAAATACTCTCTTTAGCTCTGTCCGTGGAGCGGCGGCTCGATTATGTGGGTTGAGTGTATGCCTGGTCAAACCTCGGGCCGGGCCGAGCTTCGGGTCGGGCCTAGCCAAGCCCGATACAAAAAAAGTGCCGGGCCCACCAGCCCGACCATCGGTCTGTGTTTACAGGCCCGAGCCCGACCAACACATAAAGCCCATCGGGCTCAGTAACCCGCCCGACCTTCAAAAAATGCAAAAGCAGCAGGCCGGGCAGCCCTGTCGCCGGGCTCAAAAACTAGGCCCGAGCCCGGCCCGGGGGCTGCGTCGGGCCGGGCCGGCCGGGCCGGGATTCCCATGGCCAGGACTAGTTGATTGGACCAAAATAATGACGGGTGAAAACGCACTACAATGCTGGGTGAGACACAGTTGAACAAATCTTTGCTGGAGCCGAGCTGACAGCACCAAATTGCTGTGGTGACTCATAGGTCACCCCATTATACTGTTTCTTAATACATTTTTGCCTGACACTAAATTAGATTTCAGCTTTCCCGACATATTGCTACTCTTTTTGTGAAGTGCATCCAAAAAGTTCTCGAACCAGGTGTCAAGTAGGTCCTCAAACTATGAAAAGTGTCATCTAGGTCCTTGAAAATCCATGAAGTGTAATAAGTGTGTATATATGTGACACTCTGAAATGGTTTAAGGACCTACGTGACACCTTTGAAGTAGTTTGAGGACCTGGATGACACACATATTGCACTTTGAGGACCTGGATGATGATTTTTATATTCGAGGACCTATGTGACACCTTTGAAATAGTTTGAGGATCTATGATGCACTTCACTTTTGTTTTTATTAGTCCGGTTATATGAAAAAAAAACTAGGAGTGGACATTTAGTGCCTTAGGTTAGATGGCCTCCAACCCCATTGGCCCCATCCATGTTCACGGCCGCACCCGGTCATGTTCGCAGACATTTGGTGAGGTCCATTTTGCCATTTTGGTGATCCACGTTTGAGTTTGCCCTAAGAAATCTTGAAAAAGAGTAGCAATATGTGGGGAAAGCTGAAACCTAATTTAGTGTCAGGCAAAAATGTATTAAGAAGCAGTATAATGGGGTGACCTATGAGCCACCACAGCAATTTGGTGCTGTCAGCTCGGCTCCAGCAAAGATTTGTTCAACTGTGTCTCACCCAGCATCGTAGTGCGTTTTCACCCATCATTATTTTGGTCCACTCAACTAGTCCTGGCCATGGGAAGCCCGGCCCGGCCGGCCCGGCCCGACGCAGCCTCCGGGCCGGGCTCGGGCCTAGTTTTTGAGCCCGAAGGCCGGGCCCGGGCATGTCGTTTTTGCATTTTTCTAAAGGTCGGGCCGGGCCGGCCTGGAGCCCAAGGGCTTTTACGTGTTCGGGTCGGGCTCGGGCCCAGAAACACAGACCCGATGGCCGGGCTGGGCCGGGTCCGGGCCTGTTTTTTTTGTATCGGGCTTGGCTAGGCCCGACCCAAAGCTCGGCCCGGCCCGGCATACACTCAACCCACATAATCGAGCCGCCGCTCCACGGACAGAGCTAAAGAGAGTATTTGACAAAAAATACCACATTTCGCGTCACCGTCCCACAGAACTACCACATTTTAAAAATTGACCGAAAACTCTAGATTAGTACTAATTTTGTGACAAAAAACTACCAAGTTGAGTTGATGACCGTTTTTATAATTTTAAACCTGTTTATGACATGCGAGACCCGCGTGTTAGAGCTGACGTGGTGGAAAAGTCAACTCCGTTTATTTCGCCAATTAGATGTGCAATTATTACAGGTGGGTCCCACATGTCAGCATATACCTTTTTCCTCATCCTCTTTCTCTCTTAGGCATTTCAACAAACATCTGGTATTCGTACCCGCGTGGAGAAACAAAGCATGGGCACGCTGTCGAGGACGCGGAGCTCTCCCTATTGCGTCGCCGGTGGCCTTATCTGCAAGCTTCGCGAGGGCCGTGGCGTTGGCCGCCCTGAGCTTGGCCAAGCCCACAAGTGAGTGGCAGGAGGAGCCTAGTCACATAGGTCCTCGAATTATAAAAATCACCATCCAGGTCCTCAAAGTGCAATATGTGTGTCATCCAGGTCCTCAAACTATTTCAAAGGTGTCACGTAGGTCCTTAAACCATTTCAGAGTGTCACATATATACACACTTATTACACTTCACGGATTTTCAAGGACCTAGATGACACTTTTCATAGTTTGAGGGCCTACTTGACACCTTTGAAATAGTTCGAGGACTTTTTGGATGCATTTCACTCAAAAAACAAAGATAGACAACATATACTCCCTCTGTCCCAAAATAAGTGTTTCAACTTTGTACTAGCTCTAGTAGAAATTTATTCTAAGCTTGAGACACTTATTTTGGGACGGAGGGAGTAATTTTTAAGCAATTGAAAGATAAATATTCCAATGCAACAATAATTCAAATAAAAATATTACAATCCAAACATAAGGTTTCGAAATAAAATACTTTAAGTTTGAATTCATCAATCGGACACATGTTCTATTTATGAAACGCCCAAAGATGTCCAGCCAGATCATTTTGCAGTTGCTCATGAGTTCCTTGATGTCGAATTTGATGATGCATTTGGATAAAATTCTCAAATTTCACCGTATTCTATCATGGACCAAACACTGTCGGGGGCAGTGTCTGCCATGGTAGCGGAGGATACTTGAGCTGCGGCTACATAGAGGGTGGAACGGCTGCGTAGTCCAAGGTTGGAAGGCCCTTGGGTGGAACGGCGGAGGTCCGACAAAGCCTGGGTGAAGCGCAGTGGGTGGGACGGGGTGAGGGGAAAGTGGCTCCAGGTTGGGATATTTTGGGTGTGTCGGACGTCCGGATGCCCGCAAACCTCCCTTACGTTTATGAGATTTCGGACATCCAAACCAATTCAGCCATTTTTGGTGACCATTCAACATCTAAGGGCAACACAGATCATCAAATTTGGATGGAGAAAATGACTGAATCGTCCGGTCTGGACATTGCTGATCAGCAACGGAGTTGCCCTTAGATGCCCCAAGGGTTTGTTACACCTAAGCCATCAAGACATCTTCCTCTTTTCTCTTGTATTCTTCTACTAGTTGCATTATCTCTACCGTGTCGCGTGAAATGAATTTGGGTTTCTGACAAGAGAACAGTATAATGAAGTTACTGGTACTACGATTGACTGTATTTTTATGTTGCTCACATGCTGAATTTCTCAAAACAACGTAAAAATAAAACTTACAAAAACAAAGTGGCGCGGCTATTGCTTCAAGTTATGTTTATACTTGACTAAGGGGCCGTTCGGAATCCCACCAGCTCCGGAGAGCTGCGGAGCCAGTAAACTGGCACTCCACAAATTTCAACTATAACTCCACCAGCTGCAGGAGTGGAGCTGTGGAGCGGAGTACCTCCGAACAGGGCCTAAGCAAAAGATCTTCCAGCCTGAGCTCAGAAACAACTAAAAGCACCGTATGCAACAAACGAAAACGCTCGTACAGCTGACAAACATTAGCTTCCCAAAACTATGCATTATACAGCACTGCAGGATAAATACCTCAGCATTCAAGGGTAAGAAAGCATCACAACTGCAGCTTATTCGGGATTCGAAATCACCATCATCTTTAATCCGGTGTGTACAAAACTGTCTCAGACAACAAGTTTAGCGAGTCTACAAGGCAAATTCTTGAGTTCAGCCAGTAGTAACACACCTCTGGTTGAACCCTTCGGACACTGCTGTAGGCAATTTAAGATTTTATTGGGAAGGGATTGCAATGTTATCATTCACTTCAGTTTTGTAACTGCAGCATGTATGGCATCTGCAAGATGGGGTACAGTCCTGGAGCTCAAACCGGCCATGCTGATCCTCCTGTAAGAGAAATATACGACTTGTCAATATGAAATTGCTACAGGGGACTCTTGAGAATGAAAACCACCAAAGAAAGCAGTGCTGAATCTACTAAATGTTCATAGACAGTACGACTGGAAAAGAAGGCATCCAAGTTACACTACTAATGCATTTGGTGACAAGATATGTAAATGGGTGAGAATTCACAAGGCATTACCCATCAGATGTCATGTAAATGTGATATTCCTGCCTCATGAAGGCTACTTGATCACTGTTGAGCCCAGTGAAAGTAAACATCCCAATCTGCTTAATGATGTGGGACCAATCTCCAGGTGTTTCTGCATAATGTGACAAATGGTCAACACTTTGGTATAGAGCAATGAAAAAAAATGGATCAAAAGATTGAACATCCATAACTTGGAGATGGGTGGACCTGAACCAGAACACCTAGTGCACTACATGAACTTCAGGGATCTTAACAGCAACTTGGTAATAAACCGTATACAAATATAGGAGGTCAGATATTTATCAGATTTTGCTAATAACCCAAGAAGTTTCTGTTCAGAATAACGTAATACTAATATCCAAGAACAATTATTTCAGAGAAATTGTATCAATTGCTGAAAATAAAATGACACTAGGTTCTGATAGAAGATCCTGGGAGAAATTATGAGACTGAAAAAGGCCATTAGTCAGACATTAACTATGTTATTAACAGCAAAGAGGAAACAATGGACTTTGACAGAAACTAGTACCTCTGGTTTTCAGCGCATTAGAAAGCTGCTCCCTCATGCTAATTATCCTATCAGCCATGGCCTTCAGCTCCACAGTCCATTCGTCAAACATAGCACTACAAATTGAGAAAAAATAGCAAATAAGAAGTAAGCACTACCGATCATTAGATTTGTCGATCTGCCAATAAAAAATCATTTCAACATAACTCATTCTATGATTGAATAGAATACTACCTGTCCTTAAGTATGGTAGCCACGATAGAAGCACCATGAAGAGGAGGGTTCGAATACATAGGCCTAATTACAAGCTTAAGTTGACTTTCAACCTTAACAGCTATATCAGCACTCCCACAAACCTGAAACATTAAGTTGGATTTTTCTTTCAGTTCCTCAAACAACTCAATAAAATGAAAAATATGAGATGCAATACAGCCTCTTATGTATGACACAAGTTCACCAAGTACATCTACTATCTCATTAAAAAAAGGTTAAAAGACGTTTTCATGTCATACTGAGGTATAAGTAGATAAAAATTATTACAGTTGTATAAGATATAGATCCGCAATTATAGCTGTATAGCAAACACCTGTATGTAACTATAACTGTATGCATTTTAGCATATTGGACTACACAACTGCGGAGGCAATTCTGGAAGTTAATTATTACCATCAACACAGCAAGAAGATGCCTACAAGCTCGAATTCAAGTCCAAAAACTAAGGGTAAAGCCACAAAGGTGAATAACAAAGTATTAGGATAAGATAACTTACGATGCTTAGAGCACCAACACGCTCTCCATACAATCCCATGTTCTTGGCATAGCTTTGAGCCATGAGCAATTCACCACCATCAGCGACGAACATGCGCACTGATTGGGCATCTTTGTCAAGGCTTCCACTTGCAAATCCCTTCACAGGTCATTTCAAGCACAATACTTTTTTTGTAAGCTATTTGGAAGAAAATATGCCATGTGAACAAAGAATCAACAAATTATGTGGCTATATAGTCATGTGGCATATTCCCTAACAAGCATCAGTATTAGGCAGGTCAATTACTTACTTGATAAGCACTGTCAAAGAATGGCAGCAATGCTTTTGACCTCATCAGCTGCCTGATCTGTTCCCACTGTTCCAAGGTTGGGTCTACACCAGTAGGGTTGTGGGCACATGCATGAAGCAGTACAACTGCGCCTGAGGGAGCTGAACTGAGGTCTTCTAAGAGTCCTGCAGAACATAAACATATCCTTGATTATGTAAGACTACCTAAAACGATCCAGTAGAAGTGTGCAAACACCCTCTTCTGAAATTGCAAACTGAGAACATAGTAGTGTATATGAAAAATTGAAGTAGGCACCTTGGAAATCCAGTCCACGAGTTGCAGGATCATAGTACCGGTAACTCCTAGCAGTCAGGCCAGCTAAAGTGAAGACTTTTGGGTGATTCCCCCAGGTTGGCTGGGGGATGTAGATAGTACGCTGGAGAAAATGTTCATGATTTAGAAATTAAACAATGCAATTACGTCTAGCGGCCAATAAAGGAGACAAGAAAAGCTCCTTACTTCATGATAGTGCCTTGCAAGAAATTCACCTCCCACTCTTAAGGAACCAGTTCCTGATAAGCACTGCACTGTAGCCACCCTATTCTCCTGAATAGCAGGACTAATCCAGGAAATGGGCAGGTATTTTAGTTAGACAATTTACTGTTTGGTATGAATGTTTCACTCAAAATTATCATCAGTTAAAGGTAGTGGCTTAACAAACACACCTGTCGGCACCAAAGATAAGCTTAGCACTCAACTTGTTGAAATCCGCCAATCCAGTGATCGGCAAGTACTCCTTAACACGTGACCTAAGCAATGTAAGCAATTAGAGGTCAAATACGCCATCATAAGTTTCCACTGCAAGCAGTTAGAAACCATCCACAATTGTTCTCAGTTCTCACAGCAGTAAATTTTATGTAAACTCATACAAGAAACTCCCCATGTATCAACAGTTTATACTATACACGGAATGGAACACGCTGCAGTGCTTGTAAAACAGAACCATCTACTGAGAAATATATACTGTAACTAGCGACAAGGAAAACTCGAATAGCAGTGCCGTACCCGGAACTGCAAGTACAACTACGTCAGCTAATTCTACACGACCGTACAACATGGGGAAACCACCAAAATATCCTGAAAATATATTATAATCAAGTGGGTGGAACGGTAAAGATCAATAATCAATAAAATACATAGGCAACAAAATTATATTGGAGAATACAGTACAGGCCACACGATCTACTAACAAAAGGATACCAACGACAACACTCCCACGCCAGGACGAGTATTTTATCCAGAGGTTAGATCTACAAACTAGTTGGATCCCAATTTTATTCAGTTCGGGATACAAGCTCACGGAATGAAACTTCAGTCACTTAAAAGGGGCACGAAATCATGCGGATCATCCCGATTTGGAGCCAGACTTACTCGTTATGAATCAGCATCTGCTCGGCGCGCTTGACCACATTCAGCACGAGGGGCTTCCCTTCCTGACTCGGACCAAAACGTTAGCCAGGGTCAAATCCAGCTCTGATCCAACAGAGAAGCGCAGCAATTCAATGAAATTCCCCCAAAACACCGCTCACCTCGGTCCGGTAGGCGCCGACGCCGAGGTTGACCTTGACGGGGCTGGGATCCTTGTTGTACGCGACCGTCACCTGCCGCAACGCCCAAGCAAGCAACAATCAGGCCGACGGGACAAACAAAACCGCGCGATCACGCCGAAACCCGGCGCGACCAGCCGCGACGGGGGAGGGGAGGGAGTGGAGTCGGGGATCGGAGGAGGGAGGGAGGGCTTACCCCGAGGATGGGGTCCTCCGGGCCCTGCGCGATCCCGGCGAAGACGGAGGGCGACGCCATGGTGGGGAAAGGTTGGAGGGAGGAGTCGGCGGAGGTGGCTGATGTTCGTGGGGAAGAAGGCAGCAGGTGGCGCACCAGCGTACTTAACCTGCGGTCGGCGCTAGGCTGCGCCGCGCGCACGTTAGCCGTGGGCATCGCGGCCCGGCTAGGGTGCGCCGGCCCGTACGAGCGTCTCGGGTGCGTGCCGCGTGCTGGTGTGGAATCGAGGGGCGCGGACGTGGGGAGCGGAGCGCACCCGCGTGCGGCCGCTGGATTCGCTATAAACGGCGGGCGGGGTGGCGCCGCGGCGGATGGCTGTTTCCGCTGGCGTCGTGTCACGCGAATGCGTACACGCCAAAGTTCTCGCGGTGATCGGTGCCGTCGGGGTGTGGCTCTCCGCGGCGTCGCCTGGTGTGGGTCGTATTCTATTTATTTTTTAAAAACGTCAAAATGCATATTATCAAGTTAAGCAGCAGTTACTTGTAAGGCCTTCAGGTTCAGTCCAGCAATTAACTGAACCCTGAAGCGTACAGCGAGGCACTCCCTGCAATTGTAGTGTTGGGCCGCGGCCATGTAAGCGTGTGTGTGCAAGTGTGGCCTTGGGCCAGTACTACTTAAGCAGATGTGGAACTCTGAGTCGGGGCATGAATGAGATTAAGTCTGATCCCCATCTCTCCTCGAGCCCTCTCTTCTCACCTACTCCCTTCTCCTCCCTCTCCTAATCCCCTTCTCAAATCCTCTCCCAACATCGGGTTATTACAGTTGGTAATCAGAGCCAAAAAAATTTCCCCACCCCTTCCACGCGGTTGCAGATCTCGTATCCTCTCGATCGACCTGTAACATCCACCGTGTAGGTGCGAATTGCTCCGGCGAATTGCACGAAATCCTGCACGGGGTTAGGTCCGATTTGGAGTGAGATCACGGCGCCGTCGTCGAAGCCCTCGGCACAGACCCGCTACCTCCTCGACGCCATGGGAGAAACCACCGACAAGCTGCAGAATCTGCTCGAGTCGGTCATCCGCCGCCTCGACGCAAGTCAGAAAACCGCCGACGAGCGATTCCAGGCCCAGACGTCCTTCAACGAGACGGTCTCCACTGAATTGAAGCACCTGGGCAAGCAAATCGACTTGACCCAAGCCGATGTCGACGAGGCGCGCAAGGCGGCGCCCACCATGGATCCAGCCACCGCCACCGCCGCGGGGGCCACTGTTGGGGAACGTAGTAATTTCAAAATTTTCCTACGCACACGCAAGATCATGGTGATGCATAGCAACGAGAGGGAGAGTGTTGTCTCGTACGCACTGCAGACCAAGCGGAAGCGTTGACGCGACGTAGAGGAAGTAGTCGACGTCCTCCGGTTCAACCGATCCAAGCACCGCATACTCGGCACCTCCGAAGTTCTTGACACGCGTCATACTCGATGACGCACCCTCGGTCTCCAATCCAAGAGAGGCTCGAGGGGAGTTCCACAAGACGACGGTGTGGTGACGATCTTGATGTTCTCTGTCGCAGGCTTCGCCTAAGCACCGCTACAATATGATCGAGGTGTAATATCGTGGAGGGGCACCGCACACGGCCGAGGAACGATCAATGATCAACTTGTGTGTCCTAGGGTGCCCCTACCCCGTATATAAAGGAGGGAGGGAGGAGGAGGCCGCCCAAGGGGGCGCCATAGAGGAGGGGGAAACCTACTCAAGTAGGTTTCCTCCCTTTCCTTATCTTATTTGGAGGGAAGGAAAGAGTATTAGTATTAGGAAGTAGTACTAGTAGTAGTATTAGGAAGAGGGAAGGAGAAAGGAAAGGGTGGGCGGCCCCTTCCCCAATTCGGTTTGGGCTTGGGGCGCGCCTCCCTTGTTCCTTCTCCTTCCTCCTACATGGGCCCAATAAGGCCCATATACCTCCGGGGTTCCAGAACCTCCGGAGCTCCAAACTTCTCCTAACCTTTCCGGTGTCCAAATATATCCGTCCAATATATCAATCTTTATGTCTCGACCATTTCGAGACTCCTCGTCATGTCCGTGATCATATCCGGACTCAACAACCTTCGTACATCAAAATACATAAACTCATAATATAACCGTCATCGAAACCTTAAGCGTGCAAGGACCCTACGGTTCGAGAACAATGTAGACATGACCGAGACATGTCTCCGGTCAATAACCAATAGCGGGACCGGATGCCCATATTGGTTCCTACATATTCTACGAAGATCTTTATCGGTCAAACCGCACAACAACATACGTTGTTCTCTTTGTCATCGGTATGTTACTTGCCCGAGATTCGATCGTCGGTATCCAATACCTAGTTCAATCTCATTACCGCAAGTCTCTTTACTCGCTCCGTGATACATCATCTCACAACTAACTCATTAGTTGAAATGCTTGCAAGGCTTAAGTGATGTGTATTACCGAGAGGGCCCAGAGATACCTCTCCGACATTCGGAGTGACAAATCCTAATCTCGAATACGCCAACTCAACAAGTACCTTCGAGACACCTGTAGAGCACCTTTATAATCACCCGATTCGCTGTGACGCTTTGGTAGCACACAAAGTGTTCCTCCGTAAACGGAGTTGCATAATCTCATAGTCATAGGAACATGTATAAGTCATGAAGGAAGCAATAGCAACATACTAAACGATCGTGTGCTAAGCTAACGGAATGGGTCATGTCAATCAGATCATTCAACTAATGATGTGACCTTGTTAATCAAATAACAACTCCTTGTTCATGGTTAGGAAACATGGCCATCTTTGATTAACAAGCTAGTCAAGTAGAGGCATACTAGTGACATACTGTTTGTCTATATATTCACACATGTATTATGTTTCCCGTTAATACAATTCTAGCATGAATAATAAACATTTATCATGATATGAGGAAATAAATAATAACTTTATTATTGCCTCTAGGGCATATTTCCTTCAGCCTCCCACTTGCACTAGAGTCAATAATCTAGATTACACAAGAATGATTCTAACACCCATGGAGTCTTGGTGTTGATCATGTTTTGCTCGTGGAAGAGGCTTAGTCAACGGTTCGCAACATTCAGATCCGTATGTATCTTGCAAATCTCTATGTCTCCCACCGGACTAGATCCGGATGGAATTGAAGCGTCTCTTGATGTGCTTGGTCCTCTTGTGAAATCTGGATTCCTTCGCTAAGGCAATCGCTCGAGATTGTCATAGAAGATTTTCATTGGACCCGATGCACTAGGTATGACACCTAGATCGGATATGAACTCCTTCATCCGCACTCCTTCATTGGCTGCTTCCGGCAGCTATGTATTCCGCTTCACATGTAGATCCCGCCACGATGCTTTGCTTTGAATCGCACCAACCGACGGCTCCACCGCTTAATGTAAACACGATCCGGTTTGCGATTTAGAATCGTTCGATCGTGTCAAAGCTTGCATCAACGTAACCATTTACGATGAGCTCTTTGTCACCTCCATATACGAGAAACATATCCTTAGTCCTTTTCGGTATTTCAGATGTTCTTGACCGCTGTCCGATGATCCACTCTGGATTACTTTGGTACCTCCTGCTAGACTTATAGCAAGGCACACATCAGTCCGGTACACAAGATTGCATACATGATAGAGCCTATGGCTGAAGCATAGGAACACTTTTCATTTTCTCTCTATCTTCTGCAGTGGTCGGGCTTTGAGTCTTACTCAACTTCACACCTTGCAATCTGAGCAAGAACCCTTTCTTTGCTTGATCCATCTTGAACTTCTTCAAAACTTTGTCAAAGTATGTGCTTTGTGAAAGTCCAATTAAGCGTCTTGATCTATCTCTATAGATCTTAATGCCCAATATGTAAGCAGCTTCACCGAGGTCTTTCATTGAAAAACTTTTATTCAAGTATCCCTTTATGCTATCCAGAAATTCTATATCATTTCCAATCAACAATATGTCATCCACATATAATATTAGAAATGCTACAGAGCTCCCACTCACTTTCTTGTAAATCAAAGCTTCTCCAAAAGTCTCAGATAAAACCAAATGCTTTGATCACACTATCAAAACGCTTATTCCAACTCCGAGAGGCTTGCACCAGTCCATAAATGGAACGTTGGAGCTTGCACACTTTGTTAGCTCCTTTGGATCGATAAAACCTTCGGTTGCATCATATACAACTCTTCTTCCGTAAATCCATTCAGAATGCGTCTTTACATCCATTTGCCAAATTTCATAATCATAAAATGCGGCAATTGCTAACATGATTCGGACAGACTTAAGCATCGCTACGGGTGAGAAGGTCTCATCGTAGTCAACCCCTTGAACTTGTCGAAAACCTTTTGCAACAAGTCGAGCTTTGTAGACAGTAACATTACCGTCAGCGTCAGTCTTCTTCTTGAAGATCCATTTATTCTCTATTGCTTGCCGACCATCGGGCAAGTCAACCAAAGTCCATACTTTGTTATCATACATGGATCCCATCTCGATTTCATGGCTTCAAGCCATTTTGCGAAATCTGGGCTCACCATCGCTTCTTCATAGTTCGTAGGTTCATCATGATCTAGTAGCGACTTCCGAATAGGATTACCGTACCACTCAGTGCGGATCTTACTCTGCTCGACCCACGTGGTTACAGATTAACTTGATCTCAAGTTCTATGATCATCATCATCAACTTCCTCACTAGTTGGTTTTGACGTCACGTAAACCGGTTCCTGTGATGTATCATTTTCCAACAAGGGAGTAGGTACAGTTATCTCATCAAGTTCTACTTTCCTCCCACTCACTTCTTTCGAGAGAAACTCCTTCTCTAAAAAGGATCCATTCTTAGCAATGAATGTCATGCCTTCGGATCTGTGATAGAAGGTGTACCCAACTGTCTCCTTTGGGTATCCTATGAAGACACATTTCTCCGATTTGGGTTCGAGCTTATCAGGTGGAAGTTTCTTCACATAAGCATCGCAACCCCAAACTTTAAGAAACGACAACTTTGGTTTCTTGCCAAACCACAGTTCATAAGGCGTCGTCTCAACGGATTTCGATGGTGCCCTATTTAACGTGAATGTGGTCGTCTCTAGAGCATAACCCCAAAACGATAGCGGTAAATCAGTAAGAGACATCATAGACCGCACCATATCAAGTAAAGTACGATTATGACGTTCGGACACACCATTACGCTGTGGTGTTCCGGGTGGCGTGAGTTGCGAAACTATTCCACATTGTTTTAAGTGTAGACCAAACTCGTAACTCAAATATTATCCTCCACGATCAGATCGTAGAAACTTTATTTTCTTGTTACGATGATTTTCAACTTCACTCTGAAATTCTTTGAACTTTTCAAATGTTTCAGACTTATGCTTCATTAAGTAGATATACCCATATCTGCTTAAATCATCTGTGAAGGTGAGAAAATAACGATATCCGCCACGAGCTTCAACATTCATCGGACCACATACATCTCAGTATGTATGATTTCCAACAAATCTGTTGCTCTCTCCATAGTACCGGAGAACGGTGTTTTAGTCATCTTGCCTATGAGGCACGGTTCATAAGTACCAAGTGATTCATAATCAAGTGATTCCAAAAGTCCATCAAGATGGAGTTTCTTCATGCGCTTTACAATCGATATGACCTAGACGGCGATTACCACAAATAAGTTGCACTATCATTATCAACTCTGCATCTTTTGGCTTCAACATTATGAATATGTGCATCACTACTATCGAGATTCAATAAAATAGACCACTCTTCAAGGGTGCATGACCATAAAAGATATTACTCATATAAATAGAACAACCATTATTCTCTCGATTTAAATGAATGACCATCTCGCATCAAACAAGATCCATATATAATGTTCATGCTCAACGCGGCACCAAATAACAATTATTCAGGTCTAAAACTAATCCCAAGGTAGATGTAGAGGTAGCGTGCCGATCGCGATCACATCGACTTTGGAACCGCTTTCCCACGCGCATCGTCACCTCGTCCTGGCGATGCTCGCTTATTCCGTAGTCCCCTGCTTGAGTTGCAAATATTAGTAACAGAACCAGTATCAAATACCCAGGTGCTACTACGAGCTCTAGTTAGGTACACATCAATAATCCTTCAGACCCAAGAGAAACTGAGACAAAAAAAACTTGGGGCTGAGCGATGGATCGAGGGACAGCAAATGGTACATGCAAGTTTCAAATTGCTGCCTGTACTCCTGGACACTACCGGTCTGTTTCAGTTGGACCAGTCTGTGCATCTGAACCTCAAATTCTTCTGGCCCGAACTCTTCTTCGACTGCTGCTCTGAAACTTGGCCATGTCAACCCCGGGTGCGTCTGACGGTAAGATTGCAGCCACATAGCTGCCAGACCCTCCATGTACAAGGATGCAGTAGTGACCCAACTGTGCTGCGGCACCTTGTACAGCTCGAAGTAAGAAGCACAACGCTCCAACCAGATGTGAGGGGCGTCGCCATCAAACTTGGGGAAGTCATGCTTTGGCAGTTTGGTGTGGTAGTCGCCGCCGCGGGCCGGCTCTGGTGGCGCCGGTGCTCTGACAGGAAGCAACGGTGGTCCATGATTGACCAGTCGCGCGAAAGGGAGTTGCGTCGCGCCTTCAGTATACAGGGGCGGAGGAGGTGGAGGCGGGGCCGGGTGGCGGGTCGCGACGGGTGGTGTAGGGGGCGCATGGATGGATGATCCCGCATCTGCAGTGAGGCCCGATGGTGATGTGGCTGAAGGAAATATGCCCTAGAGGCAATAATAAAGTTATTATTTATTTCCTCATATCATGATAAATGTTTATTATTCATGCTAGAATTGTATTAACCGGAAACATAATACATGTGTGAATATATAGACAAACAGTATGTCACTAGTATGCCTCTACTTGACTAGCTTGTTAATCAAAGATGGCTATGTTTCCTAACCATGAACAAGGAGTTGTTATTTGATTAACAAGGTCACATCATTAGTTGAATGATCTGATTGACATGACCCATTCCGTTAGCTTAGCACACGATCGTTTAGTATGTTGCTATTGCTTCCTTCATGACTTATACATGTTCCTATGACTATGAGATTATGCAACTCCCGTTTACCAGAGGAACACTTTGTGTGCTACCAAATGTCACAATGTAACTGGGTGATTATAAAGGTGCTCTACAGGTGTCTCCGAAGGTACTTGTTGAGTTGGCGTATTTCGAGATTAGGATTTGTCACTCCGAATGTCGGAGAGGTATCTCTGGGCCCTCTCGGTAATACACATCACTTAAGCCTTGCAAGCATTTCAACTAATGAGTTAGTTGTGAGATGATGTATCACTTGAACGAGTAAAGAGACTTGCCGTAACGCAGATTGAACTAGGTATTGATACCGACGATCGAATCTCGGCAAGTAACATACCGATGACAAAGGAACAACGTATGTTGTTGTGCGGTTTGACCGATAAAGATCTTCGAGAATATGTAGGAACCAATATGAGCATCCAGGTCCCGCTATTGGTTATTGACCGGAGACATGTCTCGGTCATGTCTACATTGTTCTCGAACCGTAGGGTCCGCACGCTTAAGGTTTCGATGACGGTTATATTATGAGTTTATGTATTTTGATGTACCGAAGGTTGTTCGAAGTCCCGGATATGATCACGGACATGACGAGGAGTCTCAAAATGGTCGAGACATAAAGATTGATATATTGGACGGATATATTTGGACACCGGAAAGGTTCCGGAGAAGTTTGGAGCTCCGGGAGGTTACCGGAACCCCCCGGGAGGTATATGGGCCTTATTGGGCCCATGTAGGAGGAAGGTGTTGGGGAACGCAGTAATTTCAAAAAATTTCCTACGCACACGCAAGATCATGGTGATGTATAGCAACGAGAGGGGAGAGTGTTGTCCACATACCCTTGTAGACCCGGCGAAGCGATCACAACGTAGAGGAAGTAGTCGACGCTTCTCCTCGCGATCCGACCGATCCCGCGCCGTTACTCCGACGCCCGAGTTCTTGACACACGTACAGCTCGATGACGTCCCTCGACTCGATCCAGCCGAGTGTCGAGGGAGAGTTTCACAAGACGACGGCGTGGTGGCGATCTTGATGTTTCACTCAAGCAGGCTTCGCTTAAGCTTCATGACAGTATAACCGAGGTGGAATATGGTGGAGGGGCACCGCACACGGCTAAGGAACGATCTAAAGATCAAACTTGTGTGTTCAAAGGTGCCCCCTGCCCCGTATATAAAGGAGGGAGGGGGAGGCCGGCCGGCCTAGAGGTGGCGCTGGGAGAGTCCTACTCCTACCGGAGTAGGACTCCCCCTCTTCCTAGTTGGAATAGGATTGGGGGAGGGAAAGAGGAAAGGGCGCCCCCCTCCTTGTCCTATTCGGACTGGGGGAGAGGCCACGCCACCTCCTGGCCGGCCCTCCTCTTCTCCCTCGAGGCCCACCGAGGCCCATTTACCTCCCGGGGTTCCAGTACCTCCTCCGGTACTCAGAATAAATTCCGCTTTCTCGAACCATTCCAACTCCAAACATAGGCTTCCAATATATCAATCTTTATGTCTCGACCATTCCGAGACTCCTCGTCATGTCCGTGATCACATCCGGACTCAACTTCTTCGTACATCAAAATACATAAACTCATAATAACCGCCATCGAAACCTTAAGCGTGCATGGACCCTACGGTTCGAGAACAATGCGACATGACCTAGAACTATTCACGGTCAATAACCAACAGCGGACCTGGATGCCCATATTGGTTCCTACATATTCTACGAAGATCTTTATCGGTCGATCAAGCATAACAACATACGTTGTTCCTTTGTCATCGGTATGTTACTTGCCCGAGATTCGATCGTCGGTATCCAATACCTAGTTCAATCTCGCATCGCAAGTCTCTTTACTCGCTCGTAATACATCATCTCACAGCTAACTCATTAGTTGTAATGCTTGCAAGGCTTAAGTGATGTGTATTACCGAGAGGGCCCAGAGATACCTCTCCGACAATCGGAGTGACAAAACCTAATCTCAAATACGCCAACCCAACATCTCGCCTTTGGAGACACCTGTAGTACTCCTTTATAATCACCCGCTTACGCTGTGACGCTTGGTAGCACCCAAAGTGTTCCTCCGCAAACGGAGTTGCATAATCTCATAGTTACGGAACATGTATAAGTCATGGATAAAAGCAGAGCAACATACTAAACGATCGTGTGCTAAGCTAAGGAATGGGTCATGTCAATCGATCATTCTACTAATGATGTGACCTTGTTAATCAAATAACAACTCTTTGTTCATGGTCGGAAACATAACCATCTTTGATTAACAAGCTAGTCTAGTAGAGGCATACTAGTGACACTGCTTGTCTATATATTCACACATGTATTATGTTTCCTGTTAATACAATTCTAGCATGAATAATAGACATTTATCATGAAATAAGGAAATAAATAATAACTTTATTATTGCCTCTAGGCATATTTCCTTCAGCCTCCCACTTGCACTAGAGTCAATAATCTAGTTCACATCGCCATGTGATTAACATCGATAATCATATCTGTATATGATTAACACCCATAGTTCACATCGTCATGTGACCAATACCCAAAGGGTTTACTAGAGTCTAGTCCACATCGCTATGTGATTAACACCCAAAGAGTACAAAGGTATGATCATGTTTTGCTCGTGAGAGAAGTTTAGTCAACGGATCTGTCACATTCAGAGCCGTATGTATTTTGCAAATATTCTATGTCTACAATGCTCTGCACGGAGCTACTCTAGCTAATTGCTCCACTTTCAATATGTATCTAGATCGAGACTTAGAGTCATCCAGATCGGTGTCAAAACTTGCATCGACGTAACCCTTTACGACGAACCTTTTGTCACTTCCATAATCGAGAAACATATCCTTATTCCACTAAGGATAATTTTGACCGCTGTCTAGTGATCTACTCCTAGATCACTATTGTACTCCCTTGCCAAAATCAGTGTAGGGTATACAATAGATCTGGTACACAACATGGCATACTTTATAGAACCTATGGCCAAGGCATAGGGAATGACTTTCATTCTCTTTCTATCTTCTGCCGTGGTCGGGTTTTGAGTCTTACTCAATTTCACACCTTGTAACACATGCAAGAACTCTTTCTTTGACTGTTCCATTTTGAACTACTTCAAAATCTTGTCAAGGTATGTACTCATTGAAAAAACTTATCAAGCATCTTGATCTATCTCTATAGATCTTGATGCTCAATATGTAAGCAGCTTCATCGAGGTCTTTCTTTGAAAAACTTCTTTCAAACACTCCTTTATGCTTTGCGTATAATTCTACATTATTTCCGATCTACAATATGTCATTCACATATACTTATCGAAATGTCAGAGTGCTCCCACTCACTTTCTAGTAAATACAGGCTTCACCATAAGTCTCAGATAAAACTATATGCTTTGATCAGCTCATCAAAGCGTATATTCCAACTCCGAGATGCTTGCACCAGTCCATAGATGGATCGCTGGAGCTTGCACACTTTGTTAGCTCCTTTGGATCGAAAAACCTTCGGTTGCATCATATACAACTCTTCCTCCGTAAAACCATTCAGAATGCAGTTTTTACATCCATTTGCCAAATTTCATAAATTGTGGCAATTGCTAACATGATTCGGACAGACTTAAGCATCGCTACAGTTGAGAAAATCTCATTGTAGTCAACATTTTGAACTTTGTCGAAAACCTTTTTGCAACAAGTCGAGCTTTGTAGATAGTAACACTACTATCAACGTCCGTCTTCTTCTTGAAGATCCATTTATTTTCTATGGTTTGCCGATCATCGGGCAACTCCATCAAAGTCCATACTTTGTTCTCATACATGGATCATATCTCGATTTCATGGCCTTAAGCCATTTTATGAATCTGGGCTCATCATCGCTTCCTCATAATTCGTAGGTTCATCATGGTCTAGTAACATGACTTCGAACAGGATTACCGTACCACTCTGGTTCGGACCGTACTCTAGAAGACCTACGAGGTTCAGTAGTAACTTGATCTCAAGTTTAATGATCATCATCATTAGCTTCCTCACTAATTGGTGTAGTAGTCATAGGAACAGATTTACGTGATAAACTACTTTCCAATAAGGGAGAAGGTACAATTACCTTATCAAGTTCTACTTTCCTCCCACTCACTTCTTTCGAGAGAAACTCCTTCTCTAGAAAGGATCCATTTTAGCAACGAATATCTTGCCTTCGGATCTGTGATAGAAGGTGTACCCAACAATTTCCTTTGGGTATTCTATGAAGACGCACTTCTCCGATTTGGGTTTGAGCTTATCAGATGAAACTTTTTCACATAAGCATTGCAGCCCCAAACTTTAAGAAACGACAACTTTGGTTTCTTGCTAAACCACAGTTCATATAGTGTCGTCTCAACGGATTTAGATGGTGCCCTATTTAACGTGAATGCAGCTGTCTCTAATGCATGATCCCAAAACGATATTGGTAAATCGGTAAGAAACATCATAGATTGCACTATATCCAATAAAGTGCGGTTACGATGTTTGGACACACCATAACATTGTGGTGTTCCAGGTGGCATGAGCTGTGAAACTATTCCACATTGTTTTAATTGAAGACCAAACTCGTAACTCAAATATTCGTCTCCGTGATCAGATCACAAAAACTTTATTTTCTTGTTACGATGATTTTTCCACTTCACTCTGAAATTCTTTGAACCTTTCAACTATTTCAGACTTATGTTTCATCAAGTAGATATACCCATATCTGCTCAAATCATCTTGTGAAGGTCAGAAAATAACGATACTTGCCACGAGCATCAACACTCATTGGATCGCATACATCGGTATGTATTATTTCCAATAAGTCAAGAGCTTGTTCCATTGTTCCGAGAACGGAGTTTTAGTCATCTTGCCCAAAAGGCACGGTTCGCAAGCATCAAGTGATTCATAATCAAGTGATTCCAAAATCCCATCAAGATGGAGTTTCTTCATGCGCTTTACACCAATATGACCTAAACGGCAAGGCCACAAATAAGTTGCACTATCATTATTAACTTTGTATTTTTGGTTTCAATATTATGAATATGTGTATCACTACGATCGAGATCCAATGAACCATTTTCATTGGGTGTGTAACCATATAAGGTTTTATTCATGTGAACAGAACAACAGTTTATTCTCTTACTTAAATGAATAACCGTATTGCAATAAACACGATCAAATCATATTCATGCTCAACGCAAACACCAAATAACATTTATTTAGGTTCAACACTAATCCCGAAAGTATAGGGAGTGTGCGATGATGATCATATCAATCGTGAAACTACTTTCAACACACATCGTCACTTCACCCTTAACTAGTTTCGCTTATTCGCAACTCCGCTTGAGTTACTACTCTTAGCAACCTAACCAGTACCAAATACCGAGGGGTTGCTATAAACACTAGTAAAGCACACATCAAATACCTGTATATCAAATATACCCTTTTTCACTTTGCCATCCTTCTTATCCACCAAATATTTAGGGTAGTTCTGCTTCCAGTAACCAGTCCCTTTGCAGTAGAAGCACTTAGTCTCGTGCTTAGGTCCGACTTGGGCTTCTTCACTTGAGCAACAACTTGCTTGCCGTTCTTCTTGAAGTTCCCTTCTATCCCTTTGCCCTTTTCTTGAAACTAGTGATCTTGTTAACCATCAACACTTGATGTTCTTTCTTGATTTCTACCTTCATCGATTTCATCATCATGAAAAACTCGGGAATCATCATCCCTTGCATACTATAGTTCATCATGAAGTTCTACTAACTTGGTGATGGTGACTAGAGAATTCATCAATCACTATCTTATCCGGAAGATTAACTCCCACTTGATTCAAGCGATTGTAGTACCTGCATAATCTGTGCACATGCTCACTAGTTGAGCGATTCTCCTCCATCTTTTAGCTATAGAACTTGTTGAAGACTTCATATCTCTCAACTCGGGTATTTGCTTGAAATATTAAGTTCAACTCTGGAACATCTCATATGGTCCATGACGTTCAAAACGTCTTTGAAGTCCCGATTCTAAGCTGTTAAGCATGGTGCACTTAAACTATCAAGTAGTCATCATATTGAGCTAGCCAAACGCTCATAACGCTTGCATCCGCTCTCCGCAATAGGTCCGCACCTAGCGGTGCATTAAGGACATAATTCTTACGTGCAAAGAATGAGGATAAACCTCCGATCACGGATCGAATCCGCATCATTGCTACTAACATTTTTCAACACAATTTTCTCTAGGAACATATCAAAAACAAACATATGAAAGCAACAACGCGAGCTATTGATCTACAACATAATTTGCAAAATACTACCAGACTAAGTTCATGATAAATTTAAGTTCAATTAATCATATTACTTAAGAACTCCCACTTAGAAAGACATCTCTAGTGATCTAAGTGATCACGTGATCCAAATCAACTAAACCATAACCGATCATCACGTGAAATGGAGTAGTTTTCAATGGTGAACATCTTATGTTGATCATATCTACTATATGATTCACGCCGACCTTTCGGTCTCCGTGTTCCGAGGCCATATCTGCATATGCTAGGCTCGTCAAGTATAACCCGAGTATTCTGCGTGTGCAAAACTGGCTTGCACCCGTTGTAGATGGACGAGAGCTTATCACACCCGATCATCACGTGGTGTCCGGGCACGATTTAACTTTGGCAACGGTGCATACTGGGAGAACACTTCTTGATAATTTAGTGAGAGATCATCTTATAATGCTACCGTCAATCAAAGCAAGATAAGATGCATAAAGGATAAACATCACATGCAAATCAATATAAGTGATATGATATGGTCATCATCATCTTGTGCTTCATGATCTTCATCTCCGCAAAGACCACCATGATCACCATCGCCACCGGCGCGACACCTTGATCTCCATCGTAGCATCGTTGTCGCCTCGCCAATCTTATGCTTCTACGACTATCTCTACCGCTTAGTGATAAAGTAAAGCATTACAGTAGCGATTGTATTGCATACAATAAAGCGACAACCATATGGCTCCAGCCGATTGCCGATAACTTCGGTTACAAAACATGATCATTTCATACAATAAAATATAGCATCACGCCTTGACCATATCACATCACAACATGCCCCGCAAAAACAAGTTAGACGTCCTCTACTTTGTTGTTGCAAATTTTACGTGGCTGCTACGGGCTTAAGCAAGAACCAATCTCACCTACGCATCAAAACCACAACGATATTTCACAAATAGACTCGCTTAACCTTCTCAAGGACCGGTGTAGCCACACTCGGTTCAACTAAAGTGAGAGAGACAGCACCCACCAGTCACCTTTAAGCAACAAGTGCTCGAGGCGGTGAAACCAGTCTCGCGTAAGCGTCTGCGTAATGTCGGTCCGGGCCGCTTCATCTCACAATACCGCTGAACCAAAGTATGACATGCTGGTAGGTAGTATGACTTGTATCGCCCACAACTCACTTGTGTTCTACTCGTGCAAAACATCAAACCATAAAAACTAGGCTCGATACCATTTGTTGGGGAACGCAGTAATTTCAAAAATTTCCTACGCACACGCAAGATCATGGTGATGTATAGCAACGAGAGGGAGAGTGTTGTCCACATACCCTTGTAGACCCGGCGGAAGCGATCACAACGTAGAGGAAGTAGTCGACGTTCTCCTCGCGATCCGACCGATCCGCGCCGTTACTCGACGCCCAGAGTTCTTGACACACGTACAGCTCGATGACGCCCCTCGACTCGATCCAGCCGAGTGTCGAGGGAGAGTTTCACAAGACGACGGCGTGGGACGATCTTGATGTTTCACCGCGCAGGCTTCGCTTAAGCTTCGCGACGGTATAACCGAGGTGGAATATGGTGGAGGGGGCACCGCTGCGGCTAAGGAACGATCTAAAGATCAAACTTGTGTGTTCCAAGGTGTCCCCCTGCCCCCGTATATAAAGGAGGGAGGGGGGAGGCCGGCCGGCCTAGAGGTGGCGCGCCGGGAGGAGTCCTACTCCTACCGGGAGTAGGACTCCCCCCTCTTCCTAGTTGGAATAGGATTGGGGAGGAAAGAGGAAGGGCGCGCCCCCCCCTCCTTGTCCTATTAGGACTGGGGGAGAGGCGCATGGCCACCTCCCCGCCGGCCCTCCTCTTCTCCCTCGAGGCCCACCGAGGCCCATTTACCTCCCGGGGTTCCGGTAACCTCCGGACTCCGAGAAATTCCGCCGCCGGAACCATTCGAACTCCAAACATAGGCTTCCAATATATCAATCTTTATGTCTCGACCATTCCGAGACTCCTCGTCATGTCCGTGATCACATCCGGACTCAACTTCTTCGGTACATAAAAATACATAAACTCATAATAACCGCCATCGAAACCTTAAGCGTGCGGACCCTACGGTTCGAGAACAATGCGACATGACCTAGAACTATTCACGGTCAATAACCAACAGCGGGACCTGGATGCCCATATTGGTTCCTACATATTCTACGAAGATCTTTATCGGTCGATCGCATAACAACATACGTTGTTCCCTTTGTCATCGGTATGTTACTTGCCCGAGATTCGATCGTCGGTATCCAATACCTAGTTCAATCTCGTTACGCAAGTCTCTTTACTCGCTCGTAATACATCATCTCACAGCTAACTCATTAGTTGTAATGCTTGCAAGGCTTAAGTGATGTGTATTACCGAGAGGGCCCAGAGATACCTCTCCGATAATCGGAGTGACAAAACCTAACCTCGAA
This sequence comes from Aegilops speltoides, assembly GCA_021437245.1. Lineage (NCBI taxonomy): Eukaryota > Viridiplantae > Streptophyta > Magnoliopsida > Poales > Poaceae > Aegilops > Aegilops speltoides. The sequence goes on from CM038143.1 coordinate 389,236,091, forward strand.
ATACGCCAACCCAACATCTCGCCTTTGGAGACACCTGTAGTACTCCTTTATAATCACCCGATTCGCTGTGACGCTTTGGTAGCACCAAAGTGTTCCTCCGCAAACGGAGTTGCATAATCTCATAGTTACAGAACATGTATAAGTCATGGATAAAAGCAAGAGCAACATACTAAACGATCGTGTGCTAAGCTAAGGGAATGGGTCATGTCAATCAGATCATTCTACTAATGATGTGACCTTGTTAATCAAATAATAACTCTTTGTTCATGGTCGGGAAACATAACCATCTTTGATTAACAAGCTAGTCTAGTAGAGGCATACTAGTGACACTCTGTTTGTCTATATATTCACACATGTATTATGTTTCCGGTTAATACAATTCTAGCATGAATAATAGACATTTATCATGAAATAAGGAAATAAATAATAACTTTATTATTGCCTCTAGGGCATATTTCCTTCAGAAGGGAGAAGGAACAAGGGAGGGGGGCGCCCCCCCCCCAAGCCCAAACCGAATTGGGGAAGGGGGCCGGCCCCCCCTTTCCTTTCTCCTTCCCCCTCTTCCTAATACTACTACTAGTACTACTTCCTAATATTAGTACTCTTTCCTTCCCCCTCCAAATAAGATAAGGAAAAGGGAGGAAACCTACTTGGAGTAGGTTTCCCCCTCCTCTATGGCGCCCCTTGGGCCGGCCTCCTCCTCCTCCCTCCTTTATATACGGGGTAGGGGCACCCTAGGACACACAAGTTGGTCATTGATCGTTCCTCACCGTGTGCGGTGCCCCCTCCACGATATTACACCTCGATCATATTGTAGCGGTGCTTAGGCGAAGCCTGCGACAGAGAACATCAAGATCGCCACCACACCGTCGTCTTGACGGAACTCCCCTCGAGCCTCTCTTCGGATTGGAGATCGAGGGTGCGCCATCGAGCTGTGCGTGTCAAGAACTCGGAGGTGCCGGAGTAACGGTGCTTGGATCGGTTGAACCGGAGGACGACGACTACTTCCTCTACGCTGCGTCAACGCTTCCGCTTCGGCCCACGAGGGTACGTGAGACAACACTCTCCCCTCTCGCTGCTATGCATCACCATGATCTTGCGTGTGCGTAGGAAATTTTTGAAATTACTACGCTCCCCAACAAAGGGCATCCGAGCCTGGTTTTTATGGTTTGATGTTATATGCACGAGTAGAACACAAGTGAGTTGTGGGTGATATAAGTCATACCGCTTACCAAATGTCATACTTTGGTTCGGCGGTATTGTTGGATGAAGCGGCCCGGCCGACATTACGCCAGACGCTTCTGCGAGACTGGTTTTACCGCCGTGCTTTGCACCACGGTGACTAGCGGTGTCGGTTTCTCCAACTTTAGTTGAACCGAGTGTGCTACGCCGGTCCTTGCGAAGGTTAAAACAGCATCAACTTGACAAACTATCGCTGTGGTTTTGATGCGTAGGTGAGATTGGTTCTTGCTTAAGCCCGTAGCAGCCACGTAAAATTTGCAACAACAAAGTAGAGGACGCCTAACTTGTTTTTGCAGGGCATGTTGTGATGTGATATGGCCAAGACATGATGCTATATTTTATTGTATGAGATGATCATGTTTTGTAACCGGTTATCGGCAATGGCGAGAGCCATATGGTTGTCGCTTATTGTATGAAATGCAACGCTACAGTAATTGCTTTACTTTATCACTAAGCGGTAGCGATAGTCGAGAAGCAATAGATGGCGTAAACGACAACGATGCTATGATGGAGATCAAGGTGTCGCGCGGTGACGATGGTGATCATGATGGTGCTTGATATGGAGATCACAAGCACAAGAAGATGATGGCCATATCATATCACTTATATTGATTGCATGTGATGTTTATCTTTTATGCATCTTAACTTGCTTTGATTGACGGTAGCATTTTAAGATGATCTCTCACTAAAATTATCAAGTAGTGTTCTCCCGAGTATGCATCGTTGCCAAAGTTCGTCGTGCCCGCACACCACGTGATGATCGGGTGTGATAAGCTCTACGTCCATCTACAACGGGTGCAAGCCAGTTTTGCACACCTGAATACTCAGGTTATACTTGACGAGCCTAGCATATGCAGATATGGCCTCGGGACACGGAGACCGAAAGGTCGAAAGCGTGAATCATATAGTAGATATGATCAACATAAGATGTTCACCATTGAAAACTACTCCATCTCACGTGATGATCGGTTATGGTTTAGTTGATTTGGATCACGTGATCACTTAGATGACTAGAGAGATGTCTGCCTAAGTGGGAGTTCTTAAGTAATATGATTAATTGAACTAAAATTTATCATGAACTTAGTACCGATAGTATCTTGCTTGTCTATGTTGTTTGTAGATAGATGGCCCGTCTTTGTTGTTCCGTTGAATTTTAATGCGCCCTTGAGAAAGCTAAGTTGAAAGATGATGGTAGCAACTACGTGGATCGGGTCCGTAATTTGAGGATTATCCTCATTGCTGCACGTAAAAAATTACGCCCCGAAGCACCGCTGGGTGCCAACTTCGCTGCCGATGTAACCGACGACGTTAAGAACGCTCTGCGAGCAAAGCTGATGACTACTCGATAGTTCAATGTGCCATGCTTTACGGCTTAGAACCGGGACTTCAACGACGTTTTGAACGTCATGGAGCATATGAGATGTTTCAGGAGTTGAAGTTGATATTCCAGAAGAATGCCCGGATTGAGAGATATGAAGTCTCCAATAAGTTCTACAACTGCAAGATGGAGGAGAATAGTTCTGTCAGTGAGCACATACTCAAGATGTCTGGGTATTGTAATCACTTGATTCAACTGGGAGTTACTCTTCCGGATGATAGCGTTATTGACACAATTCTCCAATCACTTCCACCAAGCTACAAGAGCTTCGTGATGAACTATAATATGCAAGGGATGGATAAGACGATTCCCGAGCTCTTCGCAATGCTAAAGGCTGCGGAGGTAGAAATCAAGAAGGAGCATCAAGTGTTGATGGTTAACAAAACCACTAGTTTCAAGAAAAAGGGAAAAGGGAAGAAGAAGGGGAACTTCAAGAAGAACAGCAAGCAAGTTGCTGCTCAAGAGAAGAAACCCAAGTCTGGACCTAAGCCTGAAATCGAGTGCTTCTACCGCAAGCGCATCGTCATCGGAAGTGGAACTGCCCCAAGTATTTGGCGGATAAGAAGGATGGCAAGGTGAACAAAGGTATATGTGATATACATGTTATTGATGTGTACCTAACTAGAGCTCGTAGTAGCACTGGGTATTTGATAATGGTTCTGCACTAATATTTGCAACTCAAACAGGACTACGGAATAAGCGAGCACCGCCAAGGACGAGGTGACGATGCGCGTGGGAAAGCGGTTCCAAAGTCGATGTGATCGCGGTCGGCACGCTACCTCTACATCTACCTTCGGATTAGTTTTAGACCTGAATAATTGTTATTTGGTGCCGCGTTGAGCATGAACATTATATATGGATCTTGTTTGATGCGAGATGGTCATTCATTTAAATCGAGAGAATAATGGTTGTTCTATTTATATGAGTAATATCTTTTATGGTCATGCACCCTTGAAGAGTGGTCTATTTTATTGAATCTCGATAGTAGTGATGCACATATTCATAATGTTGAAGCCAAAAGATGCAGAGTTGATAATGATAGTGCAACTTATTTGTGGCAATCGCCGCTCAGGTCATATCGGTGTAAAGCGCATGAAGAAACTCCATATTGATGGACTTTTGGAATCACTTGATTATGAATCACTTGGTACTTATGAACCGTGCCTCATAGGCAAGATGACTAAAACACCGCTTCTCCGTACTATGGAGAGAGCAACAGATTTGTTGAAAATCATACATACGTATGTATGTGGTCCGATGAATGTTGAAGCTCGTGGCGGATATCGTTATTTTCTCACCTTCACAGATGATTTAAGCGAGATATGGGTATATCTACTTAATGAAGCATAAGTCCAAAACATTTGAAAAGTTCAAAGAATTTCAGAGTGAAGTGGAAAATCATCGTAACAAGAAAATAAAGTTTCTACGATCCGATCGTGGAGGATAATATTTGAGTTACGAGTTTGGTTTACATTTGAAACAATGCGAATAGTTTCAAGACTCACGCCACCGAACACCACAAAGAAATGGTGTGTCCGAACGTCGTAATCGTACTTTACTAGATATGGTGCGATCTATGATGTCTCTTACTGATTTACCGCTATCGTTTTGGGGTTATGCTTTAGAGACGGCTGCATTCACAATAAATAGGGCACCATCTAAATCCGTTGAGAGGACGCCTTATGAACTGTGGTTTGGCAAGAAACCAAAGTTGTCATTTCTTAAAGTTTGGGGCTGCGATGCTTATGTGAAGAAACTTCAACCAGATAAGCTTGAACCCAAATCGGAGAAATGTGTCTTCATAGGATACCCAAAAGAGACTGTTGGGTACACCTTCTATCACAGATCCGAAGGCATGACATTCGTTGCTAAGAATGGATCCTTTCTAGAGAAGGAGTTTCTCTCGAAAGAAGTGAGTGGGAGGAAAGTAGAACTTGATGAGGTAACTGTACCTGCTCCCTTATTGGAAAGTAGTTCATCACAGAAATCAGTTCCTGTGACAAATACACCAATTAGTGAGGAAGCTAATGATATTGATCATGAAACTTCAGATCAAGTGTCTATTGAACCTCGTAGGTCTACCAGAGTAAGATCTGCACCAGAGTGGTACGGTAATCCTGTTTTGGAAGTCATGTTACTTGACCATGATGAACCTACGAACTATGAGGAAGCGATGATGAGCCTAGATTCCGCAAAATGGCTAGAGGCCATGAAATCTGAGATGGAATCCATGTATGAGAACAAAGTATGGACTTTGGTTGACTTGCCCGATGATCGGCAAGCCATTGAGAATAAATGGTTTTTTTAAGAAGAAGACTGACGCTGATGGTAATGTAACTGTCTATAAAGCTCGACTTGTTGCAAAAGGTTTTCGACAAGTTCAAGGGGTTGACTACGATGAGACTTTCTCACCCGTAGCGATGCTTAAGTCTGTCCGAATCATGTTAGCGATTGCGCATTTTATGATTATGAAATTTGGCGATGGATGTCAAAACTGCATTCTGAATGGATTTCTAGAAGAAGAGTTGTATATGATGCAACCGAAGGTTTTGTCGATCCTAATGGAGCTAACAAAGTGTGCAAGCTCCAAATGATCAATCTATGGTCCGTGCAAGCATCTCGGAGTTGGAATAAACGCTTTGATAGTGTGATCAAAGCATATGGTTTTATATAGACTTTTGGAGAAGCCTCAGATTTACAAGAAAGTGAGTGAGAGCTCAGAGCATTTCTAATATTATATGTGGATGACATATTGTTGATTGGAAATGATATAGAATTTCTGGATAGCATAAAAGGATACTTGAATAAAAGTTTTTCAATGAAAGACCTCGGTGAAGCTGCTTACATATTGGGCATTAAGATCTATAGAGATAGATCAAGACGCTTGATTGGACTTTCACCAAGCACGCACCTTGATAAAGTATTGAAGAGGTTCAATATGGATCAAAGCGAAGAAAGGGTTCTTGCTCAGACATAAGGTATAAAGTTGAGTCGACTCAATGCCCGACCACTGCAGAAGATAGAGAGAAATGAAAGGAGTTCCTATGCTTCAGCCATAGGCTCTATCATGTATGCAATGCTGTGTACCGCACTGATGTGTGCCTTGCTATTAGTTTGGCAGGGAGGTACCAAAGTAATCCAGAGGGGGTCATCGGACAGCGGTCAAGAACATCCCGAAATACCGAAAAGGAGTAAGGATATGTTTCTCGATATGGAGGTGACAAAGAGCTAGTCGTAAATGGTTACATCGATGCAAGCTTTGACACTGATCCGGACGATTCTAAATCGCAAACCGGATACGTATTTTTATTAAACGGTGGAGCTGTAAGTTGGTGCAGTTCTAAACAAAGCGTCGTGGCGGGATCTACATGTGAAGCGGAGTACATAGCTGTTTCGGAAGCAGCAAATGAAGGAGTCTGGATGAACGAGTTCATTTCCGATCTAGGTGTTATACCTAGTGCATCGGGACCAATGAAGATCTTCTGTGACAATACTGGTGCAATTGCCTTGGCAAAGGAATCCAGATTTCACAAGAGGACCAAGCACATCAAGAGACGCTTCAATTCCATTCGGACCAAGTCCAAGTGGGAGACATAGAGATTTGCAAGATACATACGGATCTGAATGTTGCGCACCGCTGACTAAGCCTCTCTCACGAGCAAAACATGATCAGCACCAAGACTCCATGGGTGTTAGAATCATTACTATGTAATCTAGATTATTGACTCTAGTGCAAGTGGGAGACTGAAGGAAATATGCCCTAGAGGCAATAATAAAGTTATTATTTATTTCCTCATATCATGATAAATGTTTATTATTCATGCTAGAATTGTATTAACCGGAAACATGATACATGTGTGAATACATAGACAAACATAGTATCACTAGTATGCCTCTACTTGAACTAGCTCATTGATCAAAGATGGTTATGTTTCCTAACCATAGGCATGTGTTGTCATTTGATTAATGGGATCACATCATTAGGATAATGATATGATTGACTTGATCCATTCTGTTAGCTTAGCACTTGATCGTTTAGTATGTTGCTATTGCTTTCTTCATGACTTATACAAAGTTCCTTTAACTATGAGATTATGCAACTCCCGTTTATCGGAGGAACACTTTGTGTGCTACCAAACGTCACAACGTAACTGGGTGATTATAAAGGTACTCTACAGGTGTCTCCAAAGGTACATGTTGAGTTGGCATAATTCGAGATTAGGTTTTGTCACTCCGATTGCCTGGAGAGGTATCTCTGGCCCTCTCGGTAATACTCATCACCTAAGCCTTGCAAGCATTGTAACTAATGAGTTGGTTATGAAATGATGTATTGCGAACGAGTAAAGAGACTTGCCGGTAACGAGATTGAACTAGGTATTGATACCGATGATCGAATCTCGCAAGTAACATACCGATGACAAAGGAACAACGATGTTGTTATGCGGTTTGACCGATAAAGATCTTCAGAGAATATGTGGGAACCAATATGAACATCCAGGTTCCGCTATTGGTTATTGACCGAGAATAGTTCTAGGTCATGTCCACATAGTTCTCGAACCCGTAGGGTCCGCACGCTTAACGCTACGATGACAGCTTTATTATGAGTTTATAAGTTTTGATGTACCAAGGTTGTTCGAGTCCCGGATGTGATCACGGACATGACGAGGAGTCTCAAAATGGTCGAGACATAAAAATTGATATATTGATGACTATATTCGGACACCGGAAGTGTTCCGGTGTTTTCGAGAAAAACCGAGTACCGTGAGGGTTACCGAACCCCGGGAAGTAATGGGCCTTGATGGGCCCTAGTGGAGAGAGAGAGAGGGGGGCCGGCCAGGGCAAGAGGCACGCCCCCTCCCCTTGAGTCCGAATAGGACAAGGAATGGGGGGCGGCGCCCCCCTTGCCTTCCCCCTTTCCCACTCCTTCCTTCCCCCTCCTTGGAATAGGAAAGGAAGGGGGCAAACCTACTTGGAGTAGGTTTCCCCCTCCTAGGGCGCGCCTCCCCCTTGGCCGGCCCCCTCCTCCTCTCCCCCTTTTGTTGGAAATATGCCCTAGAGGCAATAATAAAAGTATTATTATATTTCAATGTTCATGATAATTGTCTTTTGTTCATGCTATAACTGTGTTATCCGGAAATCGTAATACACGTGTGAACACTTAGACCCCAATATGTCCCTAGTGAGCCTCTAGTTGACTAGCCTTGTGATCAATAGATGGTCATGGTTTCGACTATGGACATTGGATGTCGTTGATAACGGGATCACATCATTAGGAGAATGATGTGATGGACAAGACCCAATCATAAGCATAGCATAAAAGATCGTATAGTTCGCTTGCTAGAAGCTTTGCCAATGTCAAGTATCTCTTCCTTCGACCATGAGATCGTGTAACTCCCGGTTACCGTAGGAGTGCCTTGGGTGTATCAAACGTCACAACGAATCGGGTGACTATAAAGGTGCATTACAGTATCTCCGAAAGTATCTGCGGGTTGACACGGATCGAGATCGATTTGTCACTCCGTATGACGGAGAGGTATCTCTCGGCCCACTCGGTAATGCATCATCATAATGAGCTCAAGGTGACCAAGGTGTTGGCCACGGATCATGCATTACGGTACGAGTAAAGTGACTTGCCGTAACGAGACCGAACAAGGTATTGGGATACCGACGATCGAGTCTCGGACAAGTAACGCATCGATTGACAAAGGAATTGCATACGTGGTTTGATCGAATCCTCGACATCGTGGTTCAACCGATGAAATCATCGAGGAGCATGTGGGAGCCAACATGGGTATCCGCACCCGCTGTTAGTTATTGCCCGAGAGTCGTCTCGGTCATGTTCTGCGTGTCTCCGAACCCGTAGGGTCTACACACTTAAGGTTCGGTGACGCTTAGGGTTAGTAGGAAGACTAGTATGTGAATACCGAATGTTGTTCGAGTCCCGGATGAGATCCCTGACGTCACGAGGAGTTCGGAAGGGTCCGGAGGTAAAGAATAATATATAGGAAGTGGTGTTTCGCCATCGGGAAAGTTTCGGGTTTCGGTAAAAGCACCGGACCACCGGAAGGGTCCCGGGGTCCACCGGTGGGGCCACCTATCCGGAGGGCCCCATGGGCCAAAGGGGAAGGAACCAGCCCACGGGGGGCTGGTGCGCCTCAGGCCCACCTCGCGCCTAGGGTTGAAACCCTAGGGGTGGGGCGCCCACCGGCTTGGGGGCACTCCACCCCTTGGCGCCCCCCGGAGATTGGATCTCCAGGGCCGCCACTTCTGGGGGCCTATATAAAGGGGGGAGGGGGCTGCTGTACCAACTCCCAAGGCGCAGCCCTCCTCCCCAACACATCTCCTCCTCCGTAGAGCTCCGCCAAGCCACGCCGAGTATCGCTTCTCCACCATCATCACGCCGTCGTCTTGCCGGTGGAGCTGTCTTCCTCAACCTCTCCTTCCCCTTGCTGGATCAAGAAGGAGGAGACGCCGCCGTCCCGCACGTGTGTTGAACGCGGAGGTGCTGTCCGCTCAGACTTGGCATCGGTGATCTGAATCACGCTCGAGTACGACTCCATCATCACCTTGCAAGCTTCCGCACGCGATCTACAAGTGGTATGTAGATGCAAACTCTCTCCGCTACTCGTTGCTTAGATGAACTCATAGATGGATCTTGGTGAAGCCGTGGGAAAAATTTTAATTTTCTCGCAACGCTCCCCAACAAAGGGCATCATGAGCTAGGTCTATGCGTAGTTCTCTAATGCACGAGTAGAACACAATTTGTTGTGGGCGCTGATCTTGTCATCTTACTTGCCTCTACTAGTCTTTTCTTGCTCAACGGTATTGTGGGATGAAGCGCCCGGACCAACCTTACACGTGCGCTTACGTGAGACCGGTTCCACCGATCGACATGCACTAGTTGCATAAGGTGGTCTGGCGGTGTCTGCCTCCCACTTTAGTTGGAGCGGAATCGATGAACAGGCCCTTATGAAGGGTAAATAGAAGTTGACAAAATCACGCTGTGGTGATTCGTAGGTAAGAAAACGTTTTGCTAGAACCCAATCGCAGCTACGTAAAAGATGCAACAACAACTAGAGGACGCCTAACTTGTTTTTGCAGCGATTGATCATGTGATGTGATATGGCCGAAGTTGTGATGAATGTTGAATTGTGATGTATGAGATCATGTTCTTGTAATAGGATTCACGACTTGCATGTCGATGAGTATGACAACCGCAGGAGCCATAGGAGTTGTCTTTATTTTTTGTATGACCTGCGTGTCATTGAAGAACGCCATGTAAACTACTTTACTTCATTACTAAACGCGTTAGTCATAGAAGTAGAAGTAGTCGTTGGCGTGACAACTTCATGAAGACACGATGATGGAGATCATGATGATGGAGATCATGGTGTCAAGCCGGTGACAAGATGATCATGGAGCCCCGAAGATGGAGATCAATGGAGCTTGATGATATTGGCCATATCATGTCACAACTTTATAATTGCATGTGATGTTTATTATGTTTATGCATCTTGTTTACTTAGGACGACGGTAGTAAATAAGATGATCCCTATAAAATTTCAAGAAGTGTTCTCCCTAACTGTGCACCGCTGCTACAGTTCGTCGCTTCTAAGCACCACGTGATGATCGGGTGTGATGGATCCTTACGCTCACATACAACGGTGTAAGACAGTTTTACACAAATAAAACACTTAGGGTTAACTTGACGAGCCTAGCATGTGCGGACATGGCCTCGAACACGGAGACCGAAAGGTCGAACACGAGTCGTATGGAAGATACGATCAACATGAAGATGTTCACCGACGATGACTAGTCCGTCTCACGTGATGATCGGACACGGGCTAGTCGACTCGGATCGTGTAACACTTAGATGACTAGAGGATGTCTAATCTAAGTGGGAGTTCATAATTTTGATTAAGAACTTTATTATCATGAACTTAGTCTAAAACCTTGCAAATATGTCTTGTAGATCAATGGCCAACGCTAATGTCAACATGAACTTCAACGCTGCTCCTAGAGAAAACCAAGCTGAAAGATGATGGCAGAACTATACGGATCGGGTCCGAACCCGAGGATCATCCTCATAGCTGCCAAGAAACAAGATGTCCTAGAAGCACCGTTAGGTGACCCACCTGTTCTCCCAAGATACAAAGACGATTTGAACGTCTGGCGACTCGCTCGATGATTACTCCTCGCTCAAGGCGGCATGCTCTACAGCTTAGAACCGGGCTCCAAAAGCGTTTTGAGCATCACGGAGCATATGAGATGTTCAAGAGCTGAAACTAGTTTTCCAAGCTCATGCCCGGTCGAGAGATATGATGTCTCGACAAGTTCTACAGCTTGTAAGATGGAGGAAAACAGTTCACAAGGAGCACATCCTCAAGATGTCCAGGTTGCACAACCGTATGACCCAAATGAACATTAACCTCCCTGATGAGGCGGTCATTGACAGAATCCTCCAGCGCTCCCACCAAGCTACAAGAGCTTTGTGATGAACTACAACATGCGGGGGATGGTAAAGACCATTCTGAAGTGTTCTCGATGTCAAGTCAGCAGAGGCTGAAATCAAGAAAGAACATCAAGTGTTGATGGTCAATAAGACCACTAAGTTCAAGAAGGGCAAGGGTAAGAAGAACTTCAAGAAGGATGGCAAAGATGTTGCCGCGCCCGTAAGCCTGCTGCCGGAAGAAGTCAAAGAATGGACCCAAGCCCGAGACCGAGTGCTTTTATTGCAAGGGAAGGGCACCGAAGCGGAACTGCCCCAAATACTTAGCGGATAAGAAGGCCGCAACACCAAAGGTATATTTGATATACATGTAATTGATGTGTACCTTACCGAGACTCGTAGTAACTCCCGGGTATTTGATACCGTGCCGTTGCTCACATATGTAACTCACAGCAGAGCTGCGGAATAAACGGAGATCGGCGAAGGACGAGGTGACGATCTTGCGCCGGGAATGGTTCCGTGGTCGATGTGATCGCCGTCGACGCTGCCTCTACATTTACCTATGGGATTAGTTTTAAACCTCAATAATTGTTATTTAGTGCCAAGTTTGAGCATGAACATTGTATCCGGATCTCGCTTTGATACGAGATGGCTACTCATTTAAGTCTGAGAATAATGGTTGTTCGATTTATATGAGAGATATGTTTTATGGTCATGCTCCGATGGTCAATGGTTTATTCTTAATGAATCTCGAGCGTAATATTACACATGTTCATAGTGTGGATGCCAAAAGATGTAAAGTTGATAACGATAGTCCCACATATTTGTGGCATCGCCGCTTTGGTCACATTGGTGTCAAGCGCATGAAGAAGCTCCATGCTGATGGACTTTAGAGTCTCTTGATTATGAATCGCTTGACACATGCTAACCATGCCTCTTAGGCAAATGACCAAGACTCCGTTCTCCGGAACAATGGAGCGAGCAACCAACTTGTTGGAAATCATACATACCGATGTGTGCGGTCCAATGAGCGTTGAGGCTCATGGAGGATATCGTTATGTTCTCACTCTCCGATGACTTGAGTAGATATGGGTATGTCTACTTAATGAAACACAAGTCCGAGACCTTTGAAAAGTTCAAGGAATTTCAGAATGAGGTGGAGAATCAACGTGACCGAAAGATAAAGTTCCTACGATCGATCGTGGAGGAGAATACTTAAGTCACGAATTTGGCTCACACTTAAAGAAATGTGGAATCGTTTCACAACTCACGCCGCTGAACACCTCAAATAAACGGTGTGTCCGAACGTCAGAATCGCACTCTATTGGATATGGTGCGGTCTATGATGTCTCTTACCGATTTACCACCGCTCATTTTGGGGATACGCCTAGAGACAGCTACATTCACTTTAAATAGGGCACCGCCTAAATCCATTGAGACGACACCGTATGAATTATGGTTTGGGAAGAAACCTAAGCTCGCGTTTCTAAAAGTTTGGGGATGCGATGCTTATGTCAAGAAACTTCAACCTGAAAAGCTCGAACCCAAGTCGGAAAAATGTGTATTCATAGGATACCCTAAGGAAACTGTCGGTATACCTTCTACTTAAGATCCGAAGGCAAGATCTTTGTTGCCAAGAACGGATGCTTTCGAGAAAGAGTTTCTCTCGAAAGAAGTAAGTGGAGGAAAGTAGAACTCGATGAAGTACTACCTCTCGAACGGAAAGTGGCGCGCGCAGAAACCGCTCTGTAATGCCCACACCAATCAAGAGGAAATCATTGATGATGATCAAGATACTTGGATCAAGTTATCACTGAACTTCAAGGTCCACAAGGACACGCTCCGCACTGAGTGGTACGGCAACCTGTCATGGAAATCATGTTGCTAGACAACAATGAACCTTCGAACTATGAAGAAGCAATGGCGGCCCAGATTCCAACAAATGGCTTGAGGCCATGAAATCCGAGATAGAATCCATGTATGAAAACAAAGTATGGACTTTGACAGACTTGCCCGATGATCGGCGAGCAATAGAAAATAAATGGATTTTTAAGAAGAAGACGGACGCGATGGTAATGTTACCATCTATAAAGCTCGACTTGTCGCTAAGGGTTATCGACAAGTTCAAGGGATTGACTACGACGAGACATTCTCTCCGTAGCGAAGCTTAAGTCCGTCCAATCATGTTAGCAATTGCCGCATACTATGATTATGAGATATGGCGATGGACGCCAAAACGGCATTCCTTAACGGACATCTTAAGGAAGAGCTGTATATGATGCAGCCGAAGGTTTTGTCGATCCTCGTAACGCTAACAAAGTATGCAAGCTCCAATGATCCATTTATGGACTGGTGCAAGCATCTCGAGTTGGAACATTCGCTTTGATGAGATGATCAAAGCGTTTGGGTTTATGCAAACTTATGGAGAAGCCATGTTTACAAGAAAGTGAGTGGGAGCTCAGAGCATTTCTCCTATTATATGTAGATGACATACTCTTGATGGGAAATGATACAAAACTTCGGACAGCATTAAGGCCTACTTGAACAAGTGTTTTTCAATGAAGGACCTTGGAGAAGCTGCTTATATATTAGGCATCAAGATCTATAGGATAGATCGAGACGCCTCATAGGTCTTTCACAAAGCACATACCTTGATAAGATTTTGAAGAGGTTCAAATGGATCAGTCCAAGAAAGGGTTCTTGCCTATGTTACAAGGTGTGAAATTGAGCTCAGCTCACCACCGACCACGGCAAAAGATAAAGAAGAGATGAGTGTCATCCCTATGCTTCAGCCATAGGATCTATTATGTATGCCATGTGTGTACTGCACCGATGTAAACCTTGCCGTAAGTTTGGTTGCAAGATACCAAAGTAATCCCGCAAGGAACACCGGACAGCGGTCAAGAATATCCTGAAGTACCGAAAAGGACAAAGGACATGTTTCGCGTTTATGGAGGAGACGAAGAGCTCGTCAGAAGGGTTACGCCGACGCTTAGCTTCGACTCAGATCCGATGACTCTAAGTCACAAACCGGATACGTGTATATGTTGAATGGTGGAGCAAGAGATGGTGCAACCGCAAGCGAGCGTCGTGGCGGGATCTACGTGTGAAGCGGAGTACATGGCAGCCTCGGAGGCAGCGATGAAGCGATTTGGGTGAAGGAGTTCATCACCGACCTAGAGTCATACCCAATGCGTCGGGCCGATCAAACTCTTCTGGACAACACCGAGCTATTGCCCTTGCCAAGGAGCCTGTGTTTCACAAGAAGACCAGCACATCAAGCGCCGCTTCAACTCCATCCGTGAAAATGTTCAAGATGGAGACATAGAGATTTGCAAAGTGCACACGGATCTGAATGTCGCAGATCCGCTGACTAAACCTCTCTCGCGCAAAACATGATCAACACCGTAACTCTATGGGTGTTCGATTCATCACAATGTAACTAGATTAGTGACTCTAGTGCAAGTGGGAGACTGTTGGAAATATGCCCTAGAGGCAATAATAAAAGTATTATTATATTTCAATGTTCATGATAATTGTCTTTTGTTCATGCTATAACCGTGTTATCCGGAAATCGTAATACACGTGTGAACACTTAGACCCCAATATGTCCCTAGTGAGCCTCTAGTCGACTAGCCCGCAGATCAATAGATGGTCATGGTTTCCGACTATGGACATTGGATGTCGTTGATAACGGATCACATCATTAGGAGAATGATGTGATGGACAAGACCCAATCATAAGCATAGCATAAAAGATCGTATAGTTCGCTTGCTAGAAGCTTTGCCAATGTCAAGTATCTCTTCCTTCGACCATGAGATCGTAACTCCGGTTACCGTAGGAGTGCCTTGGGTGTATCAAACGTCACAACGAATCGGGTGACTATAAAGGTGCATTACGGTATCTCCGAAAGTATCTGCGGGTTGACACGGATCGAGATCGATTTGTCACTCCGTATGACGGAGAGGTATCTCTGGGCCCACTCGGTAATGCATCATCATAATGAGCTCAAGGTGACCAAGGTGTTGGCCACGGATCATGCATTACGGTGCGA
The DNA here is from genome assembly GCA_021437245.1 of Aegilops speltoides. NCBI lineage: Eukaryota > Viridiplantae > Streptophyta > Magnoliopsida > Poales > Poaceae > Aegilops > Aegilops speltoides. Next base: position 389,251,214 of record CM038143.1, read on the forward strand.
GTAAAGTGACTTGCCGTAACGAGACCGAACAAGGTATTGGGATACCGACGATCGAGTCTCGGACAAGTAACGCATCGATTGACAAAGGGAATTGCATACGTGGTTTGATCGAATCTCGACATCGTGGTTCAACCGATGAAATCATCGAGGAGCATGTGGGAGCCAACATGGGTATCCAGACCCGCTGTTAGTTATTGCCCGAGAGTCGCCTCGGTCATGTCTCAAGGTCTCCCGAACCCGTAGGGTCTACACACTTAAGGTTCGGTGACGCTAGGGTTAGTAGGAAGACTAGTATGTGAATACCGAATGTTGTTCGGAGTCCCGGATGAGATCCCGGACGTCACGAGGAGTTCCGTAAGGGTCCGGAGGTAAAGAATAATATATAGGAAGTGGTGTTTCGCCATCGGAAAGTTTCGGGGTTTCGGTAGAAAGCACGGACCACCGGAAGGGTCCCGGGGGTCCACCGGGTGGGGCCACCTATCCCGGAGGGCCCCATGGGCCAAAGGGGGAAGGGAACCAGCCCACAGGGGGCTGGTGCGCCCCCCTAGGCCCACCCCCTGCGCCTAGGGTTGAAACCCTAGGGGGGGGCGCCCACCGGCTTGGGGGCACTCCACCCCCCTTGGCCGCCGCCCCCCCTGGAGATTGGATCTCCAGGCCGCCACCCCTGGGGGCCTATATAAAGGGGGGGGAGGGGGCTGCTGTACCAACTCCCAAGGCGCAGCCCTTCCCCTCCCCAACACATCTCCTCCTCCGTAGAGCTCCGCCAAGCCCCAGCCGAGATCTCGCTTCTCCACCATCATCACGCCGTCGTGGCTGCGGTGGAGCTGTCTTCCTCAACCTCTCCTTCCCCTTGCTGGATCAAGAAGGAGGAGACGCCGTCCCGTCGTGTGTTGAACGCGGAGGTGCTGTCCGCTCAGCACTTGGCATCGGTGATCCAATCACGCTCGAGTACGACTCCATCATCACCTTGCAAGCTTCCGCACGCGATCTACAAGTGGTATGTAGATGCAAACTCTCTCCCGTTACTCGTTGCTTAGATGAACTCATAGATGGATCTTGGTGAAGCCGTAGGAAAAATTTTAATTTTCTGCAACGTTCCCCAACACCTTTATATATGGGGGAGGGGGCACCCCATAGACACACAAGTTGATCTACGGATCGTTCCTTAGCCGTGTGCGGTGCCCCCCTCCACCATATTCCACCTCGGTCATATCGTCGCGGAGTTTAGGCGAAGCCCTGCACCGGTAGAACATCATCATCGTCACCACACCGTCGTGCTGACGGAACTCATCCCCGACGCTCACCGGATTGAGTCCGGGACGCCATCGAGCCGGACGTGTCTTTGAACATGGAGGTGTCATACGTTCGGTGCTTGGATCGGTCGATTCGTGAAGATGTACGACTACATCAACCGCGTTGTCATAACGCTTACTCTTAACGGTCTACGAGGGTACGTAGACAATACTCTCCCCTCTCGTTGCTATGCCATCACCATGATCTTGCGTGTGCGTAGGAAAATTTTGAAATTACTATGTTCCCCGACACCACCATGGTCACTTCCACTTCAAAGTGATGCCGTTCGGCCTCTGCAATGCGCCGGCAACATTCCAGTGCCTTATGAACTCCATCTTTGCCAGCTACAGTCGTAAGTTTGTGATCATCTTCCTTGATGACATCCTAGTTTTCAGCATTGACTTGCAGGAGCACGAGGAACACCTACGGCTGGTGCTCGACACGCTACGGCAGCACGAGCTCTACGCCAAGGAGTCCAAGTGCACGTTCGCTCAACCCAGCATCGAGTACCTCGGCCACATCATCTCCAAGGAGGGTGTCGCTACCGATGCAAGCAAGACCAGCGCGATGCAAGCGTGGCCCGTGCCCACCAACACCACCGAGCTGCGTGGGTTTCTCGGCCTCACCGGCTACTACCGGAAGTTCATCGCCAACTACGGGGTGCTCGCCAAGCCACTCACCCAGCTCCTCACCAAGAAAGGGTTCCACTGGGACGAGCGCACCCAGGCGGCATTCGATCTGCTGAAGCAAGCTATGACCAGTACACCGGTGCTCGCCCTCCCGGACTTCACCAAGCCATTCGCCATCGAAACCGACGCATGCGACACGGGCGTGGGCGTCGTCCTGGTGCAGGATGGCCACCCGGTGGTCTACATGAGCAAGGCTTTGGGCATCAAGAACCAGAAGCTCTCCACTTACGAGAAGGACTTCCTCACCGTGATGATGGCCGTTGACAAGTGGTGGCCGTATTTGCAGCGCGGTCCACTCGAGATTGTCACAGATCACAAGAGCTTGTGTGCCCTGGGGGAGCAACAACTTGACACCAAGCTGCAACGCAAGGCCATGTCCAAGCTTGTCGGCCTTCAATTCTCCTTCTGGTACAAGAAAGGAGCCGACAATGGCGCCGCAGATGCGCTCTCGCGGGTTGGACACCAACACGCGCTCGACGCGCTCTCTGTATGCCACCCCCCAATGGCTGCATGAGGTGGCCAATTCCTACGAGACAGACGTGGCAGCACAAGAGCTCTTGGCTCAGCTCGCAATCTAGAGCCCCGATGACCAAGGCCGAGTCCTCCGGCAAGGCATCATACGTCAAGGCGACCGGCTCTGGATTGGCGCCAACACGACACTCCAGACCAAGCTGATCGCGGCGCTGCATGATAGCGCCATGGGGGGGCACTCCGGCATCGCCGCCACCTACCAGCGTGTGCGCAAGCTGTTCGCCTGGCCGGGCCTCAAGCGCACTGTCGAGGACTACATCCATCAGTGCCGTACCTGTCAGCAGGCCAAGCACGAGCTACGTCACCCTGCCGGCAAGCTGCAGCCGCTGCCAATTCCGACAGAACCATGGCATGACCTGACCATGGATTTTGTCGAGGGATTGCCTACATCGGAGGGATTCGACACGATCATGGTGGTGGTCGACCGTTTGACCAAGTTTGCCCACTTCGTGCCCCTTCGCCATCCTTTCAATGCAACGCAAGTGGCACGAGCCTTCTGGGACTCCATCATCAAGCTCCACGGCGTTCCGCACACGATCGTCTCCGACCGCGACAAGATCTTCACAAGCGCCATGTGGAGGGAAATTCTCGCAGCCGCTGGTACCAAGCTCCTCTATTCCACAGCATACCATCCACAGACGGACGGGCAGAGCGAACGGGTGAACCAGTGCCTCGAGATGTTCCTTCACTGTGCCATCAACGACCAGCCCAAGCAATGGCGTAGGTGGCTTCCTGCAGCAGAGTTCTGGTACAATTCAACGCATCACTCTTCGCTTCGCTGCTCTCCGTTCAAGGCACTGTACGGGCGGTATCCCAACTTGGGAGGACTCCCAGCTTTCAGCAGTGAGCTGCCAACCCACGCAGCCACATGCGACCTTGACTGGGCGGCGCACACCGAGATGCTGCGAGGCCATCTCAATCGAGCCCAAGACCGTTTCAAGAAGCACGCAGACAAGCACCGCTCTGAGCGCTCCTTCGCCGTTGAGGACCAAGTCCTCCTCAAGCTCCAGCCCTACGTCCAAGTCTTCGTCGCCAGCAGCCCCTGCCGCAAGCTGGCGTACAAGTTCTTTGGTCCCTTCACCGTCCTGGAGCGTGTTGGCAACCTCGCCTATCGCCTGAAGCTGCCACCGGACGGGCGCATTCATCCAGTCTTCCACATCTCCCAGCTCAAGCCGTTCGTCCCCAGCTACACTCCCGTCTTCTCGGAGCTGCCAAAGGTGCCTGATCTGACGACGACGCCACTAAAACCCATTGCCATTCAGGAACGCCGCATGGTCAAGAAAGGAGATGCCGCCCTCACTCAGGTATGGGTGCAATGGTCCACTTTTCCAGCCGACGCAACCACCTGGGAAGATTACGACGTCATTCGGAAGCGTTTCCCTGACGCCGAGCTCTGGGAAGATGAAGCAGCTGCTCAAGAAGGGCGATCAGAACGCCTTCGAGTTCACCAGCAGCTTAATCAACCACAAAGCGTCAATGAGGCACTCCGTGCAATTGTAGTGTTGGGCCGCGGCCATGTAAGCGTGTGTGTGCAAGTGTGGCCTTGGGCTAGTACTACTTAAGCAGATGTGGAACTCTGAGTCGGGGCATGAATGAGATTAAGTCTGATCCCCATCTCTCCCCGAGCCCTCTCTTCTCACATGCTCCCTTCTCCTCCCTCTCCTAATCCCCTTCTCAAATCCTCTCCCAACATCGGGTTATTACATTACTACGACAATAAAAATGCATATCATGTCTGATAATTATCAGGCAAAATAGCAGCCAGTACAATGAAAAAGGTGTCACACGTGTGGCATGAACACATGACAACTCTTAACGTTTTTTATGACAAGTTTAGTGACGCGAGGATCGTAACTTTCAGGCCTTTTATAATGCAAGACTCTTAAGGAAGGTGCTCAGAAAACTAAACCAGTATTTCTTTAAACACCGGTGCTTATTTATACAAGCTAGACGCTTAAATAGGCGTATTTCCTGTAGAAATAGGCACTAACGCTTCAGAAAGACCTGGTTTATTTTTCTAAGCACCTAGTATTGTACACAACCTTAGGGCTCCTTTGATTCAAAGGAATTCAATAGGATTTTTGAAGGATTGAAATTCTTTGGAACTTTTTCTATTCTGTCCTTTGATTCATAGGATTAAATTCCATAGGAATTTTTCCTTTGGAATCTTTTGTACTATATTTCATAGGAAATCTACCATCCACTAACATCTTTTTACAATTCCTTTATTTTTCATGTGAAATCAAACACTCCTTGCTAATCTTATAGGATCCAGGTGGGCATAACACTCCAATACCATACTTTTCCTATTCCTACATTTTGAAAATCCTACGAATCAAAGAGGCCCTTAGTTGTCATGCATGACAACTTTCTTTTCGGATGAAATTTCGGTTATTTTTTATTTGTTTTCTCTTCTGTTGTAAAAAAATTAGGTACAGAGTGTTTGAAAGGACATGTGGTGCCCCCATGTGTGATTTTGATAATTGATGACATTCTCTGGACTAATGGTTGCATTGAGTTATATTTGAAGGATTTGTCCATAGGCGTTTATGAGTTGGTTTCAAGGAGTTTATCAGTTGACCAAGGTGCTATTAAGGAATTATCCAAAGATTGGTCATGTGAGTATTGAGCTTATTGCAAGCATGTCTTGAAGAAGAAGATTGTGTGATCATTCATGTTTACCTTCAAGACATCATCCAAATGAAGAGAGTTGGAAAGAGTAAAGGTTGATCAAGACTAAGTACAGAGAGTGATTCATGTTGATCATCACACAAAGCGTAGAAGATACACCGAGTGGGATCAAGTGATCTCACGGTTTGGTAAGCACTATCCATTGCGCTTTGTGTACGAACCCATGTTCTTTGTGAGAGTTCAATGTAGGGTTAGATTTGCTTCCATGGGCTTGCGTCAAGAGGAAGATCATATGCAACCCATGGAGGATGACATCAAATCAAGGTTGTGTTGTGCAAGTTCAAGTGGAGATCACGAAGAAATCATGCTTGTAGCTTGCCGTCCATTATGGTATCAATGGACCTGTGAAGATGTGCCAAAGAGTGGCTAACCCATAGTGGAGTATGGGGGAGCAATCAACTAGTCTTTATCGAGCGAACGCAATCAAGAAAAGTGGTCCAACTTGAGGGAGTCAAGATCGTCATCATCTAGCTCAAGTGAACTTCGTGCAAAGCAAAGGTTTGCCCTTGATAGGTTTTATATTTTACCGGTCTCATGGTGATAGTTTGGAGACCGGGTTATAGGATCGATAGCCGTACTATTAAGGGGGGCTCTCAAGTGAGTAGCTTGATCGTATCGTTCGTCGAGAGCTCAAACCATAGCATCCTTGCATCATCTTTATTGATTCTTTCTTATATTTTCTTTTGAGGTTTTAGATGTTGTGTTTATCTTCGTGACAAGCTCTAGTACATCAAAAACGGATTTCATATGCTTCTTCTATTGCGTTTTCGGTGTTGGAGGTTTTATCGGTCTTTTTCGAGGAAGGTTTCTCACCATTTTCTCATGGGACTTTTCTAATTTGCTTCTTATTGATGTTTCTATCAAGATTGTGTTATCCCATGTCGTTAGCTTTCCAACAAACTTGATTTCATTGAATTTGGAGTCTGTTTGCAGAAGTTGTGGCAGTTTTGGTGTTCTGAAAAGGCTGCAGCGGTACTACCGCGGATTGGAGCGGATGTAATTTTTTACTACCGCTCAAGAGCAGTACTACCGCGGCTACTACAATGGTAGTACCGCTCCGAACCAAAATCTCGTATTAGGTCCAGTGGTAGTAGGCACAGATGTATTTTTTTAGTATCGCTCGCAAGCAGTAGTACCGCTACCCTTTGTGGTAGTACTGCTATCCCTAACGGTAGTACCGTGAGGACGAGCGGTAGTACCGCTCCGGCGGTTCTACTGGCATTTTCCCTCCTCGCTGTTGTTTTTCAAAGGACTACTATCGCCCTATCGGTAATACCGCTCCGTGCGGGCTGTGAGGATAATGGTTGGATTTTTCCCCACCTATAAAAGGGGGTCTTCTTCCCCAACGGACCTTATCTCTTTAGCTCGTGTTCTTCCCCCATTGTTGACCTTCTTTGAGTTTGCTAATTCTCAATCCCTCCGATGATTCTTGCTAGTTCTTGAGGGGAAAAAGAGAGGAGATCTAGATCCACGTTTCCACCAATCACTTTCTCCTCTAAGTGAGGGGAACCCCTTGGATCTAGATCTTGGAGTTCTTGGTGTTCTTCTTTCGTTCTTCCTCTCATTTTCCTCCATAGCATTAGTTGCTTTGGTGGAATTTGGGAGAGAAGGACTTGGGCACTCTGTGTGCCCTTGCCATTGCATTTGGTGCATCAGTTTAAGTTCTCCACGGTGATACGTGGAAGTGAAGTTTGAGAAGCTTATTACTTTTGGGTATTTGGGCACCCTAGAGCTTGTTCTTCTTGGGTGCCTTGGCACCCTAGACGGTTGGTGTTGTTCGGAGCTCAATCATTATGGTGTAAAGCTCCGGGCAAGTGTCGGGGTTTCCAATTAAGTTGTGGAGATTGACCCGATCAATTTGACGGGTACCGGTGACCGCCCCCCAAGGGTTGCCAAAGTGTACGGGTTCGGTGACCGTCCCCAAGGGTTGCCATTTATACGGGTTCGGTGACCGTCCTCAAGGGTCTCTTAGTGGAATCACGGCATCTTGCATTGTGCGAGGGCGTGAGGAGATTACGGTGGCCCTAGTGGCTTCTTGGGGAGCATTGTGACTCCACACCGCTCCAAACGGAGATTAGCATCCGCAAGGGTGTGAACTTCGAAATACATTGTCGTCTCTGCGTGGCTCGGTTATTTCTTACCCGAGCCCTTTACTTATGCACTTTACTTTGTGATAGCCATATTGTTTTTTGTCATATATCTTGCTATCACTTAGTTGTTTATCTTGCTTAAATTGTACTACTCTTTTTTTTGTTCGTTGCGCAAACGCTCTCACTATAATAGTCACTCATGTCTTGAAACAAGATCTAAAAATCGTTGGAAAACCATTGATTGTGGTTGGGAGAGCTTTTTGGGGTAGGTCACATTTTTATTGGATGTCCCCCAAGGGACGGGTAGGTCATATTATGCGGTTGTGCCTGCAGCAATTCGAGTTTGCTCTTCAAGCAGTTCAATGCCAGGTGGGCCGTCAGGGAAAGCGTAACGTGGCGGCAAGTACAAGCTCCACTACGAGTAAGCACAATTAATCCTTTCTCTATGCGGCAAGATTAGTCTAACCCAACTTGCAAAGTTCAACAACAATAAAAAACTGGCCCAATTTGCAACAAATTATGGTGTGAAACAGATAACTGCAACCGTTGGATGGCAACGGGAGGTCGCTCTTTTCTGGGGTGAGTGAGACGTCATGCAATCCAGACACTTGGATCGGTCTTTGCATATTTTTGCGTTCCGCCGTGGATAGGAACAAGCTTGCTCTACCAACAACCAAGATCTATCCTCAAGCACGACCGAACTTTCGTACTTCTATATGATTATACACGTCCCAATTGTGCGAACCAAAATATCCATTTAGCTGTACACTATCTTCCAGAGGGTACCATTTTATCCTGTAAACATCCTGTCCAGCACGTACGTACAACATTTAAGCGTTCCCCCTAAAAAAAAAGAAGTAAAAAAAATTTGAGCGTTACTGCAACGGTCAGCGGTCTTCGCACCCCAAGGCCTTTTTTACGCGACGCAGCGTGCAGCACGCCAGGCTCGTCACGGTCTCCGCCGACTCCGGCGAGAGCGCGGCCGCCGGCGACGAGCTGGCCAGCACCTGGAACGCCACGGTGACCAGCGACCCCGCCGCCGCCCCGCCTTCCCTCCTGGACGTGATCACCGCGGGCCTGGACTCCAGCCCGTCCGGCACGACCGCGAAGCCGCACGGCAGGAGGGCCACGCCGCTCGAGTCGTGGCCGCTGATGACCGGCTGCAGGACGGCGGCGTCGACCGGCGCGTACGCGACGATCGACTCGCACGGGTTGGTGCAGCTGTCCTGCACGATCCACTCGCCGTCGGCCGACATGGGAGCCTGCCATCCAGAGAAGCAGCAGTCAGTGACCGACTCTGCCGGAACGTCGTGAATAATCAGTTGGCTCTGGAACTTACGTAGGCGGTGACGCAGTTGCAACGATCCTTCCCCTTTGTCAGGTTCACGCGACATTGCACAGCTCGTCCGGCCAGCGTGACATCCCACTGCAACAGTTTGATGGGTGGTCGGTTCATCACTTCTAGAGCTCTTGCAACGGAAATGTGCACGGCGCATGCAGATTACCTCGGGCCGGCGTGATTCGTCCCTCAGGAACTCCAGGAGGGACGTCGGGCTGACGGGGAGCCACGTGGACAGCACGGCGCAGGCGATCAGCCCCTGCGGCTCGCCGGGGTCGCCGGCGTTCGCCCGGGAGGTCAGCCGGACGTCGCCGGCGCCGGCTCTCGGCGCCCTGCTCCACGCCAGGCCACGCGACGCGCCGAGGACGCGGCAGAGGCTCGAGGTCATCCGGTGCGCCAGCTTCAGAACGCTCCTCCTCCCTGCCAGTGTGGAGACCCCTGTGCACACAACACAACACAAGAGCATCGTACTAAATTAAGATGACCGGCAATCGTGCGCTGAGATTCATAATCAGCGGTCGGGCTTACCGTTGCTGTCCCTGGTCGGCACGTTGGTCGCCACCCAGAAGACCATCCTCTCGCACTGGAGCTGGAGCTGGGCCACCCAACGCCTCGCACCGAATGCCAGGCCGCTCGCGGTCACCGCCCTGTACATGGACGGGACTGCGCTCTCGCGGCATCTTGTGTGCTCCACCCAGGTCACCTGATCAATTTGCACGGGAGACAACAAAATGGAATCATTACATTACACGGCGCAGTCTGGCTCAAACGACTGTTAATTTTGTGGGAAAATAGCCGTTTATATCGTGTTCTTGCTGCATTCGTACCCTGGAGTGGCCGTTTGCCTGCTCTTCGATGATGCAACCCGAGGGATTCTTCCAGCACGTGACCAGCGGCGACGTGCCGACATCGGCTTCAACCTTGTCGAAGGACACGTCGACGACGGCCCATTTCTCCGCGGCCAGCGTCTTGCAGTAGCGGGCGAAGTAGAACTCTCTTGTGGGTACCATTGGCGTCAGCATCTGGACCTCTGCAACCATCTGAAAAACAACAAGACACAACCGAAGCAGAGCTTAGCCCCATGGCTTATCCATCAGAACCAGACGGAACTAACGTCCTGGAGTTGGGCTACCAGTTGCACCACGCCGTCGTGTCCGTCGTCGTCGTCGCCGGTGCGGATCACGTCCAGTGTCGATGCCTTGGAGATCATGGAAGGGAAGAGCTCTTTCCACTGGTTCTGCACAGGATTTCAGAGACACTGTCAGCATACTGTACATGCTGACGTGTGTGAAGATGCGAAGACAGGTGGCACGTACCACATCCATGAAAGCATGCACAAGCTTCGTCGCGTCCAGGTAAACAACCCCGGTTTCACGTGACGCCTCGACCGACCAGCCGGCCCACCGCTCGCCGGGGCCATCGTCGCGCCGGAACAGGCGCACGTACTCGTCGTAGTTGAGAATGTCTCGGCCGGTCTCGACGCTCCGCACCCAGAGAGGCTCACCGGAGGAAGACATCGTCTTCAGCTCTGCCAGCGCGCGGCCGGCCATCTCCAGGACGCTCTGCCTGTCGCGGCCCACGAAGCCGGCGCTGTAAACTTCAAACGGGCTCCGGTTGCCGCTCATCTGGGTGGTGGCCGCTGAGAACGGCGGCGAGGCGGCGCCATCGGCCGCTGCTGTGCCTAGCGCCCCCCGCAGCTTCTCTACCTGAAATGGGTTCCACTTCCACAGCATCAGTTTCGGGTTGGTAGCAGCAGATCGCGCGCGACCGAAGGTTGCGTTGGCGGGACAGCGGCATGAAGAACCTCGGCTCTGAGCTTGGCGTTCTCTAGCTGCAGCAGCTGTTCTTGGTTGGCCGCGGCGGCGTCGAAGCCATCGGTCGAGGCTGCTGCGGCGCCACAGCTTGGGCAGCGTGAGGGTCCCTTGGCAAGCTGTCTCATGGCGCGGTTCTCCTTCTGGAGATTCTCCAGCTCGGACTTGAGCAGCGAGTTCTCGTGCCGCTCCTGAGTCGCCTGATCGAACACGTTAATCGTGTTGTGTGAGATCAAATTACTAGAACCCCTCGTAATTAAAGGTACGTAACAATGATCCGCATGTGACTCAAAAAGAAAAGAAAAGAAAAACATGCTTGATGATGGTGATTAAACCTTGATCTGAGTTCGTCGGTTCTGAAACCAGAACTTGACTTGCCGTGGTGACAGTCCTAGCTGCTTGCTGAGCTGCTGCCGCTGCTTTTCGTCTGGATGTGGCGACTCTTTGAATACCCTTCAAGCCACCAAAAATAATTTCAGCACCAGGGTATCACGACTGCTTATAGAATTTTTTAAAAGAGCTTGTTTTGTTGGAGTTCATTTTTGTATTCTGTTTCTGCAAAAGTTCCAATATAGTATTTCTAGCTTCCAGGGAAGCAAAAGTTTAGAATATGTCATGCTTTATGGGCTAGGCCCTTTGTGGCCCATGGGCCTTCATCAGCCACTTTTGCAGAAATTCTCATGCCCTGCATGATCACTGCAAATCTGCAATGCACTGACAGAACTCGGACTGAATTCTCCAAAGTAGTGGGCATCGCTGTGCTTAGGCTAGGGGAGACTTACGCTTCCATAATCCTGACTTGTTCAGCGGTGTGCCTGTGGTAGCTCTTCCTGCTCCTCTTCTTCCTTTTACCCCCGTCGCCATGGCCTTCTTCTTCCTCCCCGGAGCCGTCGCCGGACTGGCTGCCGGCCGGCCCCGTGTTCTCGCTGCTTATCTCCACCTCCTCACCTGGTGGCCCGCTTCTTACCCCGCCACTCCCCTCGTCGCCTTCTTCCACTTCGTCTCCGCTCGGCGCATTCCTGGCGAACGCACCTGCCTGCACGCACAGCATCGACCAACTCGATCATTAACTAAGCAAAGATACAATTAGGTCCATGCTTGATCTGCGAGAGAGGAATGGACAGATCGGTGTGACGGACAAGCGAGAGGGAGAGCGTCGGGGCTGCAAAGAAGTCCTTGGTGCGCGGCCGGCTGCTCCCCATGCTATCGATCTACCTGAAGCAGTGCTGAAGCTAGCAGGAGAAAGAGAAACAACCGATATCTTAGCTTGTATGGGGACGAAGACGGCAATGGCCGGTCCCGGTCGGCATAAGGAGGAAGGGAACAAAGAAGTTACGCGGGAGACCATGGAGCTCCGGGACAACTAACTGCTCCGTATATACTGCAGGGAGGGATCAGCTGGGTGATGAGGCGGATCGGAGGAGGCAGACGGGCGGTTAGCTAGGGATTGAATGGTAGTTATGCGCGCAGGGTCCTCCGTGTGCATGAACTGCAACGGACGGTGCGTCTTGATGAAGAAAGAAGAATGTGATCGATGCTAGCTCGTTGTTAATTTGGCAAAGATTGTGGCCACAGCATGCTGATCGCCAGGCCTACTGTTTCTGGACATGCCCCTACCCACCCGGAGGAATACCGCGCGGCCCCCAGGCTGTCCCACTGACACGCACTTTGCCTACTGAGCCTGTCGACTTTCGTCAGCTGGAGATGAAATGCTGGATGTAATTTCCTGCCACCGCAAGGTATATCCCACTTCCGTTTCCTGAGCACTCTGAACAAATATGTTCTCTGAACGTGTGTGTTTCTCCTTGATGTTCAGCTGCACGCTGTATTTTAATTTACTGCTGCATGCGTGCACAAGTGCAGAACTTCTTCCTCTTGTGATCACCTGGAGCAATGTTAGGCCCTTTTCCGATTCAAAATATTTTCATAGGGCTCTAAAAATGGTTTGGCTACACACGTAATTAAGCGTGATGCACATACGCCTGGGGACTAGTAGTAAAACCCGTAAGCGTTTCTGAGATGGAAGTCATGACCGTGTCTGATAAGAGGTCGCGCGCGCGTACTAGTCGATGTCCTGATCCGCGGCCGTACGTGTGCCTCTTCTTCGACGACTCTTCTATATATACATACATACAGCACCAAGCTTCGCCAAATCCAGAGTTTGATCGAAGAGCACACACGTACGCGATCGACGACCTACCCAACAACTGCACGCACATACCCCTAACCCTAAACCCACCTTCCGTCGCGATGAGGAGCCCCCCAACGGCCGTCATGGCGGTGGCAGCGCTGCTGCTGCTGCTGGTATCCCTGGCGGCGGCGGTGGCGAACACGACGGACAGGGAGCTGCACCATCGGGTCTTGGCGGAGTTTAAGGCAGGGCACGGCAAGAAAATGAGCGAGAAGGAGACTCGGCGGGTGTTTGCGGAGTGGAAGGCCAAGCACGGCAGGGAGTACAGCTCCGCTCGCGAGGAGGATCGCCGTTACGCTATCTTCAAGGAGGGCCTCCGCGAGGCCGATCTGCGCAAGGCCGCCTTCGGCCCCGACGCAGTTTTCGGCATCAACATGTTCAGCGACTACACCGATGAGGAATGGAGAACCCTGAGCCAGGGATATCGATATGAGCCATATATACCAAGAGAAGAACGTGATCCACATATGCTTCCAATCTGTATCTGTGATGATGGTACCCATAGTAGGACTAGGATATGTGTTCGCTGATTGTAAAATATTCTACTATGACTTCTTTATAAGTTCTTACATTGTTTTCATCACAAATTGTTGGGTAATCTGCATAATTGTGTGATCCTATCGCTGACTGAACTACACTTTATTGATGGCAAAAATCTTGAATTGATAGACTTCATTAGACAAGTCTTGCTAGTTACATGGCCACCATGGAACCAAAACCAATCCCCTATAACCTCTAGGTAGCACCATTACTGGAGAGAAGAAACACGGGTCGGAGGAGGCAGACGGACGGAGCGGGCGGTTTGAATGGTAGTTATGCACGCAGGGTCGTCCGTGCATGCAATGCAACGGACGGTGCGTCTTGATGAAGAAACAAGAATGCGTGAGTTGATTGATCCATGCTGATGCTAACTCGTTGTTAAAATGGCAAAGCTTGTGGCCACAGCATGCTGATCGCTAGGCCTCCTGTTTCTGGACATGCCCCTACCCACCCGGAGGAGAGGAATACCGGCCACGCCTCCCAAGCTGTCCCACTGACACACACTTTGTCTACTGAGCCCGTCGACTTTCGTCGTGGCACTCTACTTCCTACGTAATACTCCCTTCGTCCGAAAAAACTTGTCATCAAAATGGACAAAAAAAAGTGTATCTAGAACTAAAATACATTTAGATACATCCCCTTTTATTCATTTTGATGACAAGTATTTCCGGACGGAGGGAGTACGACGACTATATGATCTTGCAGCCGGAGACGAAAAACTATGGGGTATAATTTTTCTGCCGCGGCAAGATATATCCCGCTTCAGTTTTCTGAACACTCTGAACATGTGTGCGTTACTCCTAATGTGTGTTGGTTGTCCGATTTCTACATTAATTCCGGGGTACGGTAAAAGAACTCTCACAAAATGATCAATTATCGAGGTCAATTTTGTGCATAACACATACTTTACGGGTTTTGCGTGTAGCTCTAAACCATTGTTTGGCTCTGTTCACAAGATTCCTGGCCGGTGGGTCCCACTTGCAAGTGCACGGGTGAAAAAAAAGGAATCCAATAACTCATGAACGTTCGGATTTTGAGCAACGTTTTTACATGGCAACTTTAGTTCATAGGGGATGGCAACTTCGTCCTTTTTCGTTTTTTTGTCAGAAAATTGTCATGTTTCTCTAATCTCACGCAAACTAAACTTGTCATCTAAACCCGTTCGGGTTGCCATGCTTAACTCCCGAACGTTCGGAAGTTATCATTACGGAAAAAAAAACGTAATACAGCAGAACAGACTAATATTGCTGGTCTAGTGTAAGAATTACTTTCTTTTTAGATTGAGATAGCTCATCATTCATGCGGAATGGTAGTGTAAGAATTACCTGAATACCTCTGTGTTGTATTGGCATATGGTGTATTAACCGGGAACTAAAGTTTACTACTCCCTCTGTAAACTAATATAAGAGCATTTAGATCACTATTTTAATATTCTAAACGCTTTTATATTAGTTTACGGAGGGAGTACAAACGAAACAAAAACTCAAGAACCATAATCACAACTGAGAGCAGACACTTTTGTTAGAACCAAATAATCCATCCACTAAATTCAATTCAATGTACATATCTCCATATACAGATCCCACCTAATCTAACATAATGGGAGTTCAAATATGATTCTCAAATCTCAACCGCAATAAGGATCCACGACAACTCAGAACAGAGGAACTGGCCATACGTTCAGAACTAGGCGACCGCTCTCCAAGCAGAGCAGTTCAACCCTGACGGTTAGCAGAGCGGCGCGACTACCACGACGACAGCAGCGAAGGCGAGGAGGGTTCGTCGGTGCCGACGGGCACGTCGGAGAAGGGCGCCAGCACGCGCCTCACGCTCATGGACCGCATCGACCGAAAGCTCAGCGACCTGAGCTTCTTATCTTTGGAGAAGACGTCCGACGAGTTGCTGAGGATCAGGAACACCAGACCCTGGACGAGCAGGAACACGGTCACCTTGGCCAGCGCGTCGCGGAGCTCCGTCGTGATGAAGGTCCCCTCCATGGCCACCGGCGGCGAGATGTCAACAAACGAGGGGTGTGTCAGTGTGTGTGTGTGTGTGTGTGTGTGTGTGTGTGTGTGTGTGTGTGTGACTCGTGAGATGTCAGCTCGTTTGTGCTATCGGCGCTTGCAGTCTGGGTTTATATAGAGTTGTGGGTTTGGCTCGTGCGGTTGCGAGCTGTGATTATTTTTACCTGGTCGTGTACGCAAGTGGTGAAGTGCTGTGGGTTTGGTGGGCATCTTCGGCTCTGATTGGCCGTGTTGCTTTGCCGGGAAGGAGCTGCGGCTGTGGAAGAAGTCGTTGGTCTTCACGTTTTCCACTTGTGCTAGCTACTTAATTTGGACCTCGAGTGTGCCATCGTTGGATCGGTTTGACTTGCATGTATCGTGTACGAGGGTTGACCATGGAGTTGCTTGCTCATGCTTGTGTCCTGGAGCATTTGGATCTGCAGAAATGACTTCCATCTTTAAGGATAGAACCCCCTAGCCTCTTCAGGCGCAGAAAGATTTTCAAGGGCCAAATGGCATTGTTACTGCATATAGAGAGCTAACAGGGCTAGGTACGGTAGCCTCAGGTTTATGTAATAAGTATGCTAGGCCGACTTAGCTAACTCTTCTACTCCTAGTAGTAGTATGATCTTCAGTACTACTCTTCGGTAAATCACCTACTGTTTCCCTTGGGTAAATCACCTACTTGGACGGCTTGGTCAATTTCCCATTCAAGATAGTGAAGGGGTGATCGGGTGAGCAGGAATTATAATCGCCCAGCAGCTACACATGTGCAAGAAATATCGCTATCCCGGAAGCAATGATCTCCAATACATGAACGTGATTGAACATGTTTGTTAACTTGGGTGCAAAGAATCTGTATCTAGACGAATCTAAGACAAGAATTTTGGGACGGAGGGAGTAGTAGTTTTCTTTCTAGAGTTTTGACTGCATCCCAGCAATTAACTAGTCGTGAGAACCTTCCGTTTTTGTTCTGTTAATCCTCCTAGCCAGCTCAAGGTTTTTCGTGGCACGCTTTGCAAGCAAAGCAAAAATATGACGCGGAAAACTACATCCCAACTTATTTAAACACTTAACTTCGTTCTACATTAGAACCTAAAACTGCACCTGACATGTACTCGGTGTTGACACCGGCCGACAGAAATGCATAGCCATCTTACTCAGTTTCCACATGTCAGGTGTGAACAAATAATACCGATGAGCATAATCACATAATACCAACGCATCACTCCAAGCAGAGAACCACAACATCAACGTAACTCGAAGCGAAGAACACGCTAGTTCAACCAAAGTGATACAATAAGGCAGTACCGTGCGCGCTAAGAGCATTTAGCATGTTTCACATGCCTCAGTGGAGCAAAATTTTATTACAGCCAACAAGATCCCTAGTGTTCCTCAAGACTAGCTAATAACTGTATTTAGAACAAGGTTGGGCTGCTGGGGCAGCTTCACTTCTTCACCTCCTCGTACTCGGCCTCTGGGGCCTGGTCGCCGCCGCCCTGCGACCCTCCTTCCTGGGAACCACCGCCAGCAGCGTCGCCTCCAGCCGCTCCACCACCGGACATGTGCTGCCCGATCTTTGAGACCGCCTTGTTGGCCACTTCCATCTTGCTCTTTATCTTCTCGATGTCGTCAGAGGCCATCTCCGCGCGGAGATCAGCAACCGCCGTCTCGATCTCGGTGGCGACCTCCGCGGGGATCTTGTCCCTGTACTCTCCCAGGCTCTTCTCGATGCTGTAGATGGTGGTGTCTGCCGTGTTTCTGATGTCAATGAGGGCCTTGCGCTCCTGGTCCTTCTGTGAGTGCAACTCAGCCTCCCGCACCATCTTCTCAATCTCCGACTCAGAAAGCCCTCCGGACGATCGGATGGTGATCTGCTGCTCCTTTGCGGTGGCCTTGTCCTTTGCAGAGACCGTCACGATTCCATTGGCATCGATATCAAACGTGACCTCAATCTGTGGCAGTCCTCTTGGGGCTGGTGGGATGCCCACAAGATCAAACTCGCCAAGAAGTTTGTTGTCTGTCGCCATCTCACGCTCACCTTGCAGGACACGGATACCCACTTGCGTCTGGTTGTCAGCAGCAGTTGAGAACACCTGCAGAGAACACAGCCAGAATAGGAGGAGCCCCAGAGAAGAATCAGAAATGAACAGGTAAATCAAATTCCGAAGAAAACTTCACTAAAAGAACACATTTCAAGGATCAACTGTAGATAGAAATTAACACTATAATGAACAAGTAGGTACCACAAAACTATGCAATGCGCAATACCAGACTCTTCACAGGAAGCCACCATAAAGACTTCCAAAGAAGATAAAGTACCCTAACAGAGCTACGCAATCCCGATGATAAAATTGTTGGATGCACTGGAACAAACATTAAAGGCACCAAAGTGTTCCACAATAAAGACATATTCACTGACCTGGCTTTTCTTTGTGGGGATTGTAGTGTTCCTGGTTATCAGTCTGGTGAAGATACCACCAAGAGTCTCAATACCAAGTGAAAGGGGGGTTACGTCAAGGAGAAGAAGCTCTTTGACATCTCCACGAAGAATGCCACCCTGAAGAGCCGCACCCATGGCAACAGCTTCATCTGGGTTGACTCCTTTGCTAGGGGCCTTGCCGAAGATTTCTGAAACCACTTCCTGCACTTTGGGAACCCTTGTCATGCCACCAACAAGAAGAACCTCATCAACTTCCTTTGTGGTTATACCAGCATCCTTCAAACAATTCTTGCATGGGTCTCTAGTCCTTGCAATGAGACCATTCACCAAACTTTCAAACTTTGATCTTGTCAATGTTATATTCAAATGTTTTGCTCCAGCAGCATCAGCCGTGATAAAAGGAAGGTTGATCTCAGTCTGTGCAGTTGATGAGAGTTCAATTTTTGCCTTCTCAGCTGCTTCACGCAACCTTTGCAGAGCTAGTCTGTCTTTTGACAGATCAATATTATCAGATCTTTTGTATTCACTGACTAGGTACTCCAATAGAGTATTATCAAAGTCTTCTCCACCCAGAAAAGTATCACCGTTTGTTGCTTTCACCTGACAGCAACATAAACAACACATCAGGAAAAAAGCATGAAATATATTATCTGACAATTCTAGCTATTGAAACTTACTACTCCCTAAGAACCATATTACTTGTCGCTGAAATGGATGTATCTAGACGTATTTCAGTGCTAGATAAATCTGTCTGAGCAACAAGTAATATGGATCAGAGGGAGTAGTTAAAGGTAGTACAGAGTTATAGATACCAACCTCAAAAACTCCATTGGAGATCTCAAGGATGGAGACATCGAAGGTACCACCTCCAAGGTCAAATACAGCTATCAAACCCTCCTTGTTGTTTGTTCCATAAGACAGAGCAGCAGCAGTTGGTTCGTTGATGATCCTTTGGACATCAAGTCCAGCAATTCGACCAGCATCCTTGGTGGCCTGCCGCTGGGCATCATTGAAGTAAGCTGGAACTGTGATCACAGCCTTCGAAATAGACTTGCCAAGGTAAGATTCAGCGGTCTCCTTCATCTTGGTCAATACAAATGCACCAATCTGGCTCGGTGAGTACTGCTTGCCATCTGTTGTTTCAACCCAAGCGTCACCATTTGGAGCCTTCACAATTTTGTATGGAACCATTTTCATCTCTTTCTGCGTCTGTGGGTCATCAAAGCGACGCCCTATCATACGCTTTGTACCAAAGAAGGTGTTCTGTGGATTGGTAATTGCTTGACGTTTGGCTGGAGTTCCAACAAGCCGCTCGCCCTTCTGACTAAAGGCAACAACTGATGGTGTCGTCCTAGTGCCTTCTGAATTCTCTATCACTTTTGCATTCTGCAGTATATTACTCGTTTATTAAACAAAGTTAAGCAATGAGCTGAAAAGATAGCATTGCAGAAAGAATATAGAAGGTTAATCACCTTTCCCTCCATAACAGAAACACATGAATTTGTTGTTCCCAAATCAATCCCAATAACCTCATTTCCAAGTGGTTTTGCACTGTAAAAAGAGAACATGGAGAAGTTAGATGCATGCTGCAAACATATCCATCAGATTGTGTAAACAAGGACGAGGTTATTACCTGAAAGCTCTTGCAAGGCTTCCCCATCTTGAACCAATGTTTGCACTGAATGTTGATTGAATAACGTTCGTCAACTGAAACACAAGTAAGTTTAATGAACAGCCAGACAGTAAAATGGAACAAGAAATATGCTGCTTTGCAACTTGATATATAAAGCTAAACTGTAAGAATGTTAAGATCTATGTTGGCAGATTTATGCAGAATAGGAGCATAAATGTCAAAGAATAGAAATTGCAACCTGCATAAGATTAACACGGATGATGGAAGAAAAACTAGAAAAGGGACCAAAGACAGAGATGAGAACTCCTGACTTGCATGAGAATTGAGAATGTAACAGAACAAGACGGGTTTCAGAATTGGGTAACTGGGGCAGTACATCATTACATAACTGGTATAATTGCGTTATTTCAAGCTCAGATGATGATATAGGGAGATTTCCATGTGATCACCAAGAGATGCATTGGTTGATGCCTTGCAGAGATAGGGATGTCACACGCACAGCTTTGGACAGAGTGGAATAAACTAGATTGTTAAGGAGACGTGCAGAACATTCGCAGAAAGATGGAGGTCAAACTTATTTCCTGATTTAATGCTATCACAACCATGTCAATTTCTACGATGAACTGCTGCAACCTTGATCTGCACATGCCGTGACGCTAGCTAAACAGCATATGTACCACAGATCCACTTCTCGACAAAAAACAACGGAACTGATCTGCCTACAGCACGTTTTCCTTGTTACAAAGCCCCGTGCAAAAACAAAGCAACACAATAACACGGCTAATGCTAAGCCAAATCGCCAGCCAGCACAATATGTGCATCCATAAAGGCAGAGTGCCCCTATATCACTATTGTAGGAACAATATTATTCTAATCGATGTGGGGAATCCGAACACGGTCAAGCAGGAGCGGTGGGAATTCCGACAACACCGGCTCGGTTTCGAAGATATTTTATCGCTTCCTTTTTTCGAAAATGACAACCGAGTTAACCTGCAGGCATCTGGGAACCGGAAATTCGGTTGGGTTTTCCGGTCAGACGGAGGTAAATCTAAAGCGGCGCGGAGAGGCGACATGGACGGAGGCCCGACTCGCAGAGGCCTAGGGTACTGGGGTCGGAGGGACCTTGGGCGACATGGCCCGAGAGGGAGATGGGCGACATGGCCGGAGCACGGAAGGTAGGACGAGGCTCATGGAGGCGAAAAACTAACCGGTGAGTGGTGGCCGAAGCACCGGTCCGCCGTGGAGCGGAGCGCCATCGCCGATCGCCGCATCCCGGACTGCCTCCTTGTTCCTCAGCTGCTGGCGGCTAGGGTTGGGGATGGGAAGCGGCCGCGTGTATTCTGGGTTCTGGGAGGACGGGAGTCTAATTATTGAAGAGGAGCGAATGGGCGACATGGGCCTTCATTGCCGGATCTTTGGAAAGTTGGGCTAGCAATTTTTCCATTTATTCCGGCCACTTCGGTTAACCTGGCCCAAGAATGATTAGCCACTTTTTTCTTTACTTCCCTCCGAAACGGTTTTCCATATGGCAATGGATTTACCACTCAAAAAAAATAGGATCGCGCTAACTGCCACACGTGTGGCAGGAAGGGAGACCCACCACACGTCTCTAATGTAAACAGATTGCCACGTCATTGCATGCATGCATGCAGGAATCTTTTTGGATTTCCAGTTTTTAAAATGTTTTATCTCTTAAACGAAAAATCCGATTGAAAATCCATTTTCACCATTAAATCCCTCGCGATGAGATCTTCGAAACTAGATCCCATGTTGATATGTTTTGATGAAAAAAAATTGGATTAAAAGTTGCCATGTCTATTGCATATGAATTGCCATGATGTTTACACTGAAGTTGCCATGATATGTTTCAGCTATTTTCTTCTACATTTAAAAGTAATGACATTTATAAAACGGGGAATTAAGAAACTAGACTTCCCTTGAACCATGAACTAAAATTGCCATGATACATGCATGTAAAATTGCCATGGTTCATACAAAAAATAATTTTTATGGTCAAAGTACTGGAGTTGTCATCATCAAAATACTAAAATTGCCATGATCTATAAACTAAAGTTGCCACATGGCAACTTTAGTTTAAGCCCTATGGCAACTCAATGTGTAAACATCGTGGCAACTTCGCAAAAAAAAAATTCGTCAAACATATCAACATGGGGTCTAGTTTTGAAGATCTCGCCGAGACGAATTTAATGGTGAAAACGGATTTTAGTTCGCTTTTTATTTAGGAGATACAACATTTTAAGCCGAAAACCAAAAAATTTCTCTGATGTCATCTATTCATACGTGGCAAAACGAGTGGTGATGGGCGTGCATGCGATGTAAAACGCCACACGTGTGGGCGTTAACATTTCCGAAAAAATATGGCAATGGATTCCTTGTACGTTTCGGGCCGTTTGATACCAAAGTATTGAAAACCCGAAAGTATTTGAAAAGTATAGTATTTTAAGGCACAAGATACCACAGTTTTGACATACCAAAGTTTCTAAAGTATTGAGAATACTGCAAACATGTTTGACTATTGCTTACATCTACTACCCCTATAAAAAGAAGAGAGGACGGAGAACAAATCATCATATCCATTCAAACTTGCAATCTGATGGTCTACATCACTTGAAAACACCAAACATGTTTTATGATTTAATTACCCACCATTGTCATTGGGTTACAATCCTCATAAACACGTCCGGTTAAAAATAAAAGCGCCCTCCCGCGACCACGCCCTCGGGCAGTTTGGCCCCTGCCCACCCTAAATTATCGCTAACCTCCGGACTAATCCTCTTCCCACATGCGCGGAACCTGCGCAGGAGCCGCCCCATCCTTTTCCCATGTCCGCGGAGCGCCTCATTGCCCTTTCACTCCAACTCGCGCCGCCCACTCTGCCTCACCTCTCCAGCGGTCGGGCCGCAGATGTCTCCTCCCTGAGCACAAAGTGGACGCACGTGGGGCGGCCACCGGCGAAGAGACCGCGCGCGGGCCCACGACGCCCTCACCCCCTCGCCTCTCCGGCCACACCGGTCTCATTCCTAATCATGAATTGGGTGCAGGCAGGGCAGCCGCCGGCGTGCGAGTCCGCGGCGTGGTGGTGGAGCCCTCCGGCCCCTTCCGGTTCGAGGTCCGCAAAGGTCTCCTCCCTGGCATTGTTGGCCTTATCTGAAAGTATTCTTCCCGGTTCTTATCTCAATCTATTCCGCCCTGCCCAACCCTCGAGGGATTGCTTTCCTGGACGCCACATCTCATTGCTCGCACGAGGCCACTGCCTGGACGCGGCAGCCGTCGGTCCACTGGTCCTCGCACGGGCGCTCACACCATAGCCAGCCCCATCTGCCCACTTCTAGCGCGCGGACACAATGATCTGGATGAGCTGCCACCTCAGCAACTCAAGGCCACGCACGTCATTTAATTAGTTCAGCAAGGTAGGATGCTAGATACTAAATGAAACAACATCAGTTGAAGATTGACAAATATTCAAACGCATGCTGTGATGTTCATTAATCTGTTTTTGCGAGTAAAGTGCGCTGGTTCTTCATAGTTGTAGATTTGCTGTGGATCAACGGGTTAGCACAAGCTAGCCCTGAATTCTTTTTTTCTAAATCAGATTTGTTGGTTCCTGATTTTACAGGCATGTACCGGCACCTAATGATGTGTCCAGAATACACAGGGCACATTTTGACTTGGAATGCTGCTATTCAACGGTGGTCATCCGAGATGTCAATTTAGCATAAGCTAGCCGTGTCTTTTTTGTTTGAATCAAATTTCTGGTTATGATTTTTTTTTCAAGCGTGTTTTGTACTATATTGATCTTGGTCTTATTCTGTTCGCAGGGACACCTGACGATGAATCACAATTTGTACTGCAATCCATAGACAATATGGACCCTAGAGCTCCTGGTGGACTTGAAGGTATGTTAATTCCCATTGATCCCAGAAGGAGATGTGGTGCCAACAAACTCACTGAAAATGATTATTGTTCAGACTATTGCAGCACTGCAACCTGCTAGATTTAAGTATACAGCCTCTCCGGACTCGGGGATACCCTCCGGACTCGGGGATACCCTCCGTGACGATACTTCGTGCTCGCTTTTTATCTCGACGGCAGCAGCAGACGGAGGCGTTGCTTCCATCATCTCCTAAGAAGGTCCTCAAGATGAACTCATCTGAGAAGGCTGCAGATCCGAACTGCAAGACGAATATTTCGGTCACCCACAGAAACACAAATGGAGGTATTTCCTTACTAATTAACTCCCCTTTTCATACTCACGGCTCGCTGGAGGGCTGATCCTTTGGCAATGATTGTGCGTCCGGATTCTCTCCGGACGCCGGACCAGTGAAGATCTCTTCCCACGCTTAGGGGCTTTGGCCTCCGGGTCTTCGGAGGCGGTCCTCTTCTCCCCTTGGAAGGAGGGGTTTTCGATTCCCTCTCTTCGGACGCCTTTGGGCGTAATAATCGCCTCCTCTATTTTCCCCATCGCTCCCTTCCATGGGCGCGACCTCCAACATTCTCGACCAAAGACGGCTCCAGTCACGGTCTCGGGAGGGGGCCGACACCTTATTAGCCTTGAATGTGCTACCCACTCCGTGAAGAGTAATGGGTCGAGGCTAACTCTAGAAAAGAAGATAAACAGAGTGTCCGACTCGAGCTATTTACCCGAGTATCCGGGCGATTGGCTTAGGCCTGCGTCCTCGGCCAATTCCGGACACGCCACCGCGGTCCAAAGAACAACTTGTACATCTCCACGGTGTCGCACCCATGAAGTGTTGGAGAATCCGAGGTCCCTCCGGTTGAACTCCCATAGACGGAGGGGACGACGCTTGCGAGGCGTAAGATGCCCGTTAGTATAACTCGCATCACCATGATCGATTGATCTCCCTCGCCGGAGGTCTCGAATCCGCCTCGCAATAAGGGCACGCCTTCGACGGCCCCAGCTTGAGCCCTTGGTCACCCATGACATCACCGGCATGGAGGTCCCAAGGAAGGAAGGCGGCGGCTTTTGCTTGTCGCCTTCGAGCGTGATATAGAACCACCTCGTTGCCACATCCGAGTTCCTCTTGAAGGAACCCTCGCCATGGGCGTCGGCCTTTTGCTTATGACCGCCCGCAAGACTCCGCTGACGCCCGATCATCTTCGGCTCCACATTGAAGGTCTTCAGCCATAGGCCAAAGTGGGGGGTGACGCGGAGGAAGGCTTCGCAGACGATAATAAATGTGGAGATGTGGAGGATGGACTCCGGAGCCAAGTCGTGAAAGTCCAGCCCATAGTAGAACATGAGCCCTCTCACGAAGGGATCCGTCGGGAAGCCTAAACCCCGACGGAGGTGGGATACGAAGACAACGAACTCACCGGGCTAAGGGGCAGGCACGGCCTGCCCTTGGGGGGCGGCAACTCAGGCGAAACCTCGAGGCCGTGCTTGGCCTCACGTAATTCATTATGTCCTCCTCCGTGACGGAGGAGGGCATCCACCGCCCCGGAGGTCGGAGCCGACATGGTTGAGAATCCAAGCGCCAATCTGAGGCTCGGGTGTTGGAACCGGGAGCGAGAAGGAGATTCGATGCGAGATTGAAGAACAAAGACAAGCCTTGGCCTCTTATAAAGAGGAAAAATACCAAGAGCCGCCTCCGTGACCGCTTGGGATTCACCTTCGATAGAGGAGGCGGCGATGGGAACGGTTGGGTTACCCACGTCCGTATTGATGAGAATCTCGAATAAGGGAACACGATCTCTACTTCGACAAGACGTGTTAAGGAAACCGCCGCTAAACGTCCGAGGTGGTATAGTAAAAACGATTTAAGTAAAAGCCCGGTAGCGGTGTGATGTCAGCCGCATAATACGCCGCCAGATTGAACTGGTGTACATTTTATTCTCTCTACGGTGGAATGTGGAATTTATTTTGCGAGCCGACACTATCCCGTGTTTTGTGATCTTCTCGGATTATTCAGGGAGGAACCCGCCTTGCAATGCCGAACATTATGCGCCACGGACTAATCGCTCATTGAAGCCTCGGTTCGGGGCTACCTTGAGGAGTCCTGGACTAGGGGTGTCCGGACAACCGGGCTATCATCGTCCACGGACTCCAAGACTACGAAGATACAAGATTGAAGACTTCGTCCCCTGTCCGGATGGGACTTTCCTTGGCATGGAAGGAAAGCTTGGCGATACGGATATGTAGATCTCCTACCATTGTAACCGACTGTAATCCCTAGCCCTCCGGTGTCTATATAAACCGGAGGGTCTTAGTCCGTAGGACACAACATACATTACAACAATCATACCATAGGCTAGCTTCTAGGGTTTAGCCTCCTTGATCTCGTGGTAGATCCACTCTTGTACTACCCATATCATCAATATTAATCAAGCAGACGTAGGGTTTTACCTCCATCAAGAGGGCCCAACTCGGGTAAAACATCGTGTCCTCGCCTCCTGTTACCATCCGCCTAGACGCACAGCCGGGACCCCTACCCGAGATCCGCCAGCTTTTGACACCGACACCGCCCTTATCCCCACGCTCGAACCGGCGCGGTAGTATCATGGATCATCATGTAGTACCGCCGGGCGGAAGTACTCACGCCGAGGCGGTAGTACCGCCAACCAGCGGCAAGAAAAATTACTCCCGCGGGGGATGGTAGTACTGCGTTCTCACCACCAGTGAGTACCACAGGCAGCCAGGTAGTACCATAGCCGATCGCAGTAGTACCGTGAGCTCAAGACACCGCAGGTTTCAAACAAGAGAGAAAACGCCTTTGCACGGGAACTTTTCACACACAAGAAACCACAAGAACGCGCATGCACTGCAGGTAAGAGGACAGCAGAAATCCCTGCTTACAAAGCCTCTCGAGGAGAGAGGGCGGTGGCCGAAGCCACCTATGTTTGAGTTGGATGGTATGGCACCGCGAAGAATTATCCTTGGGCCCATGACCAAAACTCGTCTTTGAAGCACAAGTACCATCAAAAATGGAGAATGTGAAAGAGGTGATCTATTTATGCATAATGGGGGGGGAGTTCATTGAGAGAACAACACTCCCCCTATGTCCATGCCTACACCTAAACTAGACAACAAGTTGAGTGTGGTGGGGGGGTGCACGGTTTCAAGTCACATTGCTCAAATCAATGATATTTAGCTCATGCCTTAACTCGCGAAATCTTGCTTCATCCAAGGGCTTCGTGAAAATATCTGCAAGGTTATCATGAGTGTTGACATACTTGAGCTCGATCTCCCCTCGCCTAATGTGATCCCGGATGAAGTGATACCGAATCTCAATGTGCTTCGTCTTGAAGTGTTGCACCGGGTTGAGAGAAATCTTGATGGCACTTTCATTGTCACACCAAAGAGGCACTTTGTCACAAATGACACCGCATTCTTTAAAGTTTGCCTCATCCATAGGAGTTGAGCACAACAACTACCGGCCGCCACATACTCCGCTTCGTGGACGAGAGAGACACACAACTTTGCTTCTTGGAAGACCAACTTACCAAAGAGCAACCAAGAAATTGGCACCTCCTAAGTGGACTTCCTATCCACTTTGTCTCCCGCCCAATCGAACTGTGAAACCTTCAAGCTTGAAGTTTGCTCCTCTTGGGTACCATAAGCCAAAGTTTGGGGTATGAGCCAAATATCAAAGATCCGCTTGACCGCCACAAAGTGACTTTCCTTTGGTGCGGCTTGAAAACGTGCACACATCTCCACACTCAACATGATATCTGGTCTAGATGCACAAAGGTAAAGCAAGGAGCCAATCATGGAGCGATATACCTTTTGATCCACCGCTTTACCATTGGGATCGATGTCAAGTTGGCACTTGGTAGGCATTGGTGTAGTAGCCAGCTTGACATCACTTAGCTTGAATCTTTTAAGCATGTCTTGAGTTTATTTGGCTTGGTTGATGAAGGTTCCTTCTCTTCTTTGTTTGATGTCGAAACCAAGGAAGAACTTCAACTCTCCCATCGAGGACATCTTAAACTTGGAGGTCATGAGAGCGCCAAATTCTTCATTGAAAGCTTTGTTAGGAGAACCAAAGATAATATCATCAACATACAGTTAAAAAGAGTGGGGTCGATTAGCCCCACCTCAAATCCACGATCTTGTAACAACTCGGTAAGGTGGTCATACCACGCACGTGGGGCTTGTTTAAGGCCATAGAGTGCCTTATCGAGTTGATACACATGATCCGGAAAGTAGGGATCCTCGAACCCGGGGGGTTGCTTGACATAGACCAACTCATTAATAGGACCATTAAGAAAAGCACTTTTCACATCCATTTGTTTTAACTTAAAGTTGTGATGGGAAGCATAAGCAATCAACAAACGAATGGATTCAAGACGAGCAATGGGAGCAAAGGTTTCACCGTAGTCGATACCCTCGACTTGGGAGTAGCCTTGTGCTACCAATCTCGTCTTGTTGCGAATGATGTTCCCATGAGCATCTTGCTTGTTCTTGAAGATCCACTTGGTTCCAATGACATTGTGGTTCCCGGATGGTCTTGGCACCAATCTCCACACTTGTTGTACTCGGGTTGTTGAGTTCTTCATGCATGGCATTGAGCCAATCCGAGTCTTCGAGCGCCTCATCGCCTTTTGGGGTTCAACACAAGAGACAAACGCGTGATGTTCACAATAGTTTGCCAATTGTCTCTGAAAGTGCTTACCCCTTTCTTAGGCTTCCAACCACATTTTCCATGAGATGGCCTTGGGTGGTGAGCTTGAAGCAATCTTCACAAGACGACGCCTAATTCCTCCTGATGTGGAAGGAGGAGGGTCGACCTGATCATCTTGAGCGCTGCCTTGAGCTTGTTCTTGATCTTGAGGTTGCTCTTGATCTTGAACTTGCTCGAGGGGAGAACTTGACCTTGGGCATCATTTAGAGGTTCACCACCATCTTGAGGTTGATCTTGCCCTTGGTCTTGTTCACGAGGTTGAGGGCCTTCACTTTGTTCTTCGGAAGCGTGTGGGTCTTGATGAGGTGATGGCTCTACTTGAGTAGAGCATTGTCCTTCTCCTTCGGCCACAAGGGGTTCCTCAATGGGTAGGATTTGACCAATACCCATTCTTCTTATGGCTTGGGGAGGAATTTCATCACCTACAACACAAGTACCACTTTGCTCCACTTGGGAGCCGTTATTTTTGTCAAACTCCATGTTACACGTCTCCTCAATGAGTCCGGTGGACTTGTTGAGGACACGGTAATCATGAGAGTTTGTAGCATAACCAACAAATATGCCCTCATGAGCTCTAGCCTCAAATTTAGACAAACGAACACCTTTCTTGAGAATGAAACACTTACAACCGAACACCCTAAGTACTTGAGGTTGGGCTTGTTGCGGTGAGTATCTCATAAGGAGTCTTGTTCAAGCCTTTGCGGAGATAGAGCCGATTGGATGCATGACATGCGGTGTTGATGGCTTCGGCCCAAAAGTTGTATGGAGACTTGAACTCCGCCATCATGGTCCTTGCCGCATCCATCAACGTCCGGTTCTTCCTCTCCGCTACACCATTTTGTTGAGGGGTATAAGGAGCAGCATATTGATGCTTGATCCCCTCATCACTGAGAAACTCATCCAAGGTGTAATTCTTGAACTCGCTGCCATTGTCACTTCTTATTGTCAAGATCTTTGCATCATGTTGATGTTGAGCTTCATTTGCAAAGTTGATGACGGTTTGTTGAGTCTCACTCTTCCTCTTGAAGAAGTATACCCAAGTGTATCTTTAATAGTCATCCACAATCACCAAGCAATACTTTCTTCCTCCAAGACTATCAAAAGATGGAGGCCCAAAGAGATCCATGTTAAGGAGCTCCAAGGGTCTCTTCGAGTAGATGATGGTTGATGGAGGGTGAGCCTTTTCATGAAGCTTTCCTTCGATACAAGCACTGCAAGCACGATCTTTGGCAAAGCTAACATTTGTTAGTCCACGGACATGGTCCCCCTTGAGAAGACTTTGCAAAGATCTCATATTGACGTGGGCTAAACGGCGATGCCAAAGCCATCCCACGTCAACTTTAGCCATTAGGCATGTCGCGGTCTTAGTGGGTCGCCCAAAAGTTAATCACATAAAGACCGTTCTTGACATGCCCAACAAAGGCTACTTTAAGAGTCTTGCTCCACAAGAGGGCCACGGTATCAATGTCAAAGAATGTAGCAAAACCCATGAGTGCAAGTTGACGAACGGAAAGCAAATTGTATGCAAGGGACTCAACAAGCATGACTTTGTCGATCGTTAGATCATGAGAAATGACAACCTTGCCGAGACCCAATACCTTAGAATGTGATGCATCGCCCCACTCGACATTGGTGGGCATAGATGGAATCTCTTGCACGTCCACCACCAAGTCCTTGCTCCCGGTCATATGATTTGTTGCTCCACTATCGAGCAACCATGATCCCCCACCGGAAGCAAACACCTACACGAGATCAATGCTTGGTTTTAGGTACCCATTTAGTAATGGGTCCTTTGATGTTAGTAACAAGGGTCTTGGGAACCCAAATAGACCATTCAATGTACTCATAAGAAGAACCAACAAATTTAGCATAAACATGTCCATCACTAGCACGGCACAACACAAATGACGGGTTAAAGTCACGGCTTTGTTTGAGGAAATGCTTTTGCCCTTTTGGACATCAACTCCTTCACTTTCTCCTTCTTCTTCTTAGGAATACCCTCTCCTCTTTCACAAACGCTTGTTTGAGAGGAGGAGGACGCTTGGTCTTGTTGTTCTTCTTCTTCTTGCTCTTGGACTTGGGTGCAAACCCAATTCCTTCTTTTGGCCACAACTTCCTTTTGATTGCTCAAAAGGTCGTTGAGGTTCTTCTCACCTTGAATGCAAGTCACAAGGCCTTTCTCAAGTTGATCCTTCAACTTGGCATTCTCCTCCACAAGATGCTCATGCTCACAACACAAAGTTAGTAGCACATGCATTATCAATTAATACCATATGAGGAAAAGTGGCCTTTTCCTTGATTAGCTTAACTTGGAGTTGAGCATGAGACTCTTTGAGATTAGCATGAGTACCCTTCAAGACCTTGTGGGCCTTGTCAAGTAACTCAAACTCCTCTTTGAGTCTAGCATGAACAACCCCAAGCTTAGTGTCGGTGTCAAAACCGGCGGATCTCGGGTAGGGGGTCCCGAACTGTGCGTCTAGGCGAATGGTAACAGGAGACGAGGGACACAATGTTTTTACCCAGGTTCGGGCCCTCTCGATGGAGGTAAAACCCTACGTCCTGCTTGATTAATATTGATGATATGGGTAGTACAAGAGTGGATCTACCACGAGATCAAGGAGGCTAAACCCTAGAAGCTAGCCTATGGTATGATTGTTATAATGTATGTTGTCCTACGGACTAAAGCCCTCCGGTTTATATAGACACCGGAGGAGGCTAGGGTTACACAGAGTCTGTTACAATGGTAGGATATCTACATATCCGTATTGCCAAGCTTGCCTTCCATGCCAAGGAAAGTCCCATCCGGACACGGACGGAGTCTTCAATCTTGTATCTTCGTAGTCTTGGAGTCCGCGGATATTGATAGTCCGCTGTCCGACACCCCTAGTCCAGACTCCTCAAGAGTCTCTCGAACCGTCTTCAATGACGATAAGTCCAAATAGCAAGATAGTGTTCGGCATTGCAAGGCGGGTTCCTCCTTGAATAATCCAGAGAAGATCATGAACACCGTGATAGTGTCCGACTCTGCAAAATAAATTCCACATTCCACCGTAGAGAGAATAAAATGTACACTCAATTCAATCTGCTGACGTATTATGCGGCGTGACATCACACCGCTACCAAGCCTTTGTTTGAATCAGTTTTACCACACCACCTCAAAGACGCTTAGCGGCGCGTTTCTTGGCACGTCTTGTCGAAGCAGAGATCGTGTTCCCTTATTCCGGATTCTCATCAATACGGACGTGGTAACCCAACCGCGCCATTGATGGTGGCTCTTGGGAGATAAGCGAGTTTTACCAGGCCGGTGGGTGACGCATAGTTTCGTCCGCCTATATATAAGGGATAAGGATATACCTTCTCACCTACGCCTTCTTCCTCCTTTGCTTATCCATCTCCGTGCGCCAAGCTCCAACGCCTAAGCTTATGATCTCGCCGACCTTCTCCGAATATGTCCGGAGCGGAGGCAATGGTTGGCCTCCACCGCAGCGAGGAGGACATCACCAAGCTGCGCAGCGTCGGATACCTTTCCAGCGATATCACGATCGGCCCCGACGAGGGCAGCTCATCCCTACCCCCGCCTCATGAGAGGGTCGCTTTTCTCCCAAGTTCTTCCGTGGATGGGCTTTCCGCCCATCCATTTGTCCGGGGCTCATGTTTTACTACGGCCCGGATTTCCACGATCCGTGCCGAACTTCATCCTCAACATCTCGGCGCTTATCGTCAGTGCGAGGCCTTCCTCGCATCCGCCCCACTTCGCCTGTGGCTCAAGACCTTCAACGCTGTCAAGGTTGTGAAGGGCACGCAAAGTGGAATGCGGAGGCGCCATGTTGGGAAAATCGCCCAACGCATTGGCTCAAGGGACCTTTGTGGATTCCATCAAGGGGTGGCAATCGGGTGGTTCTACATCACCGAGGCACGCAAGCCCACATGGGCGGCAGCCCCGAGTTTAGATCTGCATTCCCACGCAGCTCACCTCCGGAAAGAGAAGGGCTTGCGGTGGGGCAATCCGTGGAGGTGACGGACTCGAGCATGTATCAAGAAGATGGTGAGCAATAGGCTCAGCTCGCCGACGTGGTCCAAGTCATGCTCATCCGGCGGATCCTCCCATGCCAAGAATGGGCATTCAATTTGTGGAGTTCAATCCGAACAGCACCAGCGCTAAGCGGGCTCTTCGATACAACATACTGGCGGCGCTGGAGGGTGCTGTTCAAGGGCGCCGGTTCCAAGGCCGTCCGCATCAAGATCATGGATTCAGCTCGCAGATCCAACCGACGAGGTAAGTGATTCAACCCCATTACGGGACACTTGTGATAATTAGATTGACTCTAGTGAGGTTTCATTCTGCCTCTTCCTTTGACAGAATGGATGGAGAAGGCCAAGCTGCTTATCAGCCCGGCCCGATGCCGAAGACCAGTGGGGACGCCCGCTTAGCAGGGGCTGCTGGTTCCGCACCGCACGTGGTGCCGGAGAAGAAGGCCAAGAAGGTGGCCGCGGGGACTCGAAAGAGTTCCCGCAATCAGGCGTCTGACGATGACAAGGACGACGAGGACTCCTCCCCTGAAGACGAGGAGGAGGAGTATTCTCTCCCGGAGGAGGGAGAGAAGAAGAAGAAGGCTTCCCCAATCGGGGAGGCGGAAGGGTCCAAGAGGGGGAGAACTATCCCCCCGGACAGTTTTGCCAACACCGACGTTGGCGAGGATGAGTGGCCTCCAAGGGCCAGGCGTCCGGCAAGATCGTAAGTATCCGGATCCTTTATATGCCGTACCTTTCATGTCACGTGGTATCCTTCTAACGCCGCATTCTGTCCGTAGTCCGGCCGATGACGATCTTCCCGACTCATCGAGCGGGTCGTTGGCCTCTTCGGATGTGAATTCCATCCCGACTGCCTCTACCCCACGCGTCGATGAGGACGTCGAGGTGGGATCCCACAGAGGGACCCATCAGGAGGAGGCTCCGGAGGCGCCGTCATGCAGCCTCCCGGAATTTGTGCCGGACTCTACATCGGAACCCGCAGTGGTTCCAGAGTCCGGCAAGCGGCCCCTTCGAAAGAAGGGCAAGACCGTGACGCCGGCGGTCTCCGTTCAACCGGAGGCGCCGGATAGTTTGTTGGAGGCGCTTAAAGGTGCTTCCATCGAGGAAGAACACCGCACTATCATGAGTGCGGTGATTGAGAAGGTTCAGCTCGCTAAGAGCGGGCCGACCAAGCTCGCAGAGCCTTCTAACAGGCTTTGAGGTAAGAAGTTAAAATTATGTAATGTAGTACCGCATAGACAGTAGCCCCTGATGCTTAGTTCGGTGTTTGGAAAGAAAAGCCAGACTGAGGATCTATCAAGATATGCGCAAGGTTGCTAAAAAATATGTCAATATGGGTTTGCGGCTGCGCTGCCGCCTCTCGCCGCTTTAACGGCGGAGGTCGATGTCAAGAAGGACCTCGAGCGGTTCGAGCAAGAGCTCGCCATGCCAAGAGGCGGCTCGAGGAAAAAGAAGGTGAGTAACACCGCTTTGAATAGGTACCTTACGGAAAAGGATTTTGGTTGCAATAAAATTTGACAAGGATAATATGTGTATTGCAGGGGCCACTAACGAGGTGGCAGCCCTGAAGGATGTTGTGTCCGCGGCCGAACGCAATGCGGCCGTGGAACGGGCTGAGCGAGAAAAGCAAGAGGCACGGGTGGCGGAAGTTCGGCAAGAACTCCAGGCTCTCATGGAAAAGCATGAGAGTTTGGAGCGTGACTCCAAGACTCGAGAGTCCGAGCTTGCCTCGGCTCTCGAAAGTGCCAAGTCCGCCAAGGCCGAAGCCCGTAAGGCCCTTCAGGAGGTTGAGGACATAAAGAAGATAGCGGCGGGTAAGGCATTTTTCATGCAAAGCAGGCATGTTAATGTGAACTACCTGACACTTACCCGCATTCGAGCTCTCGATGCGTTTGCAGATCTGCCACAGAGTGCGTCTCGATGCCGCCACATTCTATCGTGGCGAGGAGGGAGCTCGACGGAGAAGGTCTTCGGTCTCAAGACGCCGAGGCCGCCATCCGTGCTTAAGCGACCAAATGAAGCAATGGTCGAACTCCACAAGGTAGCCGAGGAGGCCATGAAGGGCCTCATAGTCCGGTGGCCTAGACAAAGCTATGCCTGGGAGCTACTTTGGCCTCGCTGCGGCGGCTGGTGGATGCAAGCCCTCGGTGGAGGTCGCCAAGCGCCCGCTTTGATTGAAGGCGCTTCGGGGCTCTTGCCCGCATAAAGGTGCAATGGGGCAAGTAGGATGCGGAGAAGCTTCTCACGGACCCACCGCCACGGCAAGGAGTATCGCACGCCGGAGAAGTATTATAAAATTGTCTCAAGGAGCTGCGATATTGCGATGAGTGCTCTCGAAATGTAATCTTTGAGTGAACTCGCTATGTATTTATCTGTCTTACTGAAACTTCGCTTATATGCGCCATGAGCAACACTTGTTTAATTTAAAATATTACCTTCAGGCGGCCGCTTATAAAATCGAGAGATGGCAAGTCGTTGGCTTCAGCCCCAAGCCGCGAAAGTGCTGGGGTGTTCGATAAACATGAGCGCTCTTGTTCCCATTGTTGGGTCCATCGAGGAGGCGCCAACACAACGTAACAAGGCAACCGGACTTATAATGCTTGAACACTCTCACTTAGCCATAGAATTCTATAATTTTAAATTTGGTGAAGCCCCGGTATTCGGAAGACCGAATCCGGGCGCTATCCACGCCTTCTTCGGACATTGTCCTAACTCGTCAAGCGGCGTGAGTCTTTATGACCCGAAAAACCTCTCGAACAAATGATCGTCTCGCCTTATCATGCCGCCAGTTTTAGCTTTCGAGGCGCCGCCTGCTAACCGGGCGCAATCGCAGTGGTTCTCCCAGTGCTACCTTAGCCGACGGAACGAAACGTAAGGTACCAAAATATGGGAGCCGGGCAAACCCAACTATTGACCTAAGACATGATTCGGAGCCGATTCATATAATGCTATAAGTTCGGGGTGCCGCACTTGTGAAAGTGTTCGGACTTATCACACCATAGAGTGGGGAACATAAGCCCCCGGTGTTTTATGCCGTACCAAAATATACGGGTGCCAGATGTCATATAATGAGCATATATATATATATATATAAAAGGTAATGCAATTGCGATCATAAAGGTGCTGCATTATTTATGAAAGAAAAGTCTGCTAGTAGAGCGGACTGATACAAATAGTGCGGTGAGCAAGGGATTTGGACTAAATAGACATGTCCCCCTCCAGGGATGAGCTGCGGACTTGGTGTATATAATCGAATTTAATGCTCGTAATTTAGACCACCTGAGTATTCGGCGCGGCCTTCTATAGTCCCTGACTGATGCATCATGAGTTCGGCAAGCTCGCCGCCGGACAGGGCTTCTGTTTAACAGAGTCCTGCGTACATAAAAGAAGGAAAATAAAATTAAAAAAAGGGGGGCACACTTGCGAGCCCCCTGTGTAGTCGAACCGCACTTTGGGTCCGTTGCGATCGTGCCCCCTCCCCTGTGCCCATGGTATCTCCAAAGCATAATGATCTACGCGGAGTGTTATTCCTGCGATCATGCGCGGGCGAGGGTTGGGGACGATTGCTACGCTGCGGTTCGATCGTGCTGTGGTCTTGGTTGGCATTGCTCGGCGCGCTTTGTCAGATCCGCCTTTTAACGTCCGGACTCGAGAATTGCCTTAAGAGGCTGCTCAGATTTACCATGAGAGTCATTGATGTTCCTCCGCTCGGAGGAGCGCCCGTATTTCCATCGACCGTGATGACTCCATGAGGGCTCGCATCTTGAACTTTAGGTATGCATAATGCGGCACCGCGTTGAATTTTGCAAACGCGTTCGTCCGAGCAGGTAGCGATAGCCGCCGCGAACGAGACTATGTCGAAGATTAACTCTTCGCCCGAAATTATCCGGGATCCAAGACCATTTCGGCAGGATGAGCTTGTACAGCTTGGCTTCCACTCCTGGTATGACACCTTTAAAGGTTGTCTTTGTAGGCTTAATCCTTGATGGGTCTATGCCCATTTTATGCATCAGATCCCGATAAAGCAGGTTCAGCTCGCCGCCGCCCATCGGACTCTCGTGAGGTGAAATCCATCAACGATTGGGTCTAAAACCACGCGCGAATCCGCCATGGCGATGCTGGTCGGATGGTCTCTTCGATCGAAAGTGATCGGACAAGAGGTCCATGGGTTGAACTTTGGGGCGATCGCTCCATCGCATAGACGCCCCGTGAGCGCGCGTTCCTCTCTCTCTTGGGTATGTGGGTCGCAGATATCATATTCACCGTCCGCACTTATGGGGAAACCCTTCGTCCTCTCGTTGTTCGGCGGTCGGGTCTCTTCCTCGTCGCCGCTATTTAGCCCCTTGTCATTGTTTTCGCAATTAACTTGCCGGCTCGCTTGAACACCCAGCAATCTCTATTGGTGCGGTTAGCTGGCTTTTCAGAGGTGCCATGTATCCGCATAAGTGGTCGAGTTTCGGTCCGATTGGACGGACCCGAGTGGTTCTTTGAATGGCTTCTTCCACGACCGGTTTAGAGCCTCGAATCCGCATTGATCGCCGATCCTCCTTATCGCCGCCAAGCACGCGGCGCTTGTTTTGTTTCGATGTGACTCGCCGTTGTTGTCCTTAGTATCCGGACCGCCGAAATTTTTACGGAGATTGTTGCTGCGGGCTAGCCAGCTGTCTTCTCCGCGCAAAAGCGGTCATTAGAGATGTGAGGGCTGCCATGGACTTTGGCTTTTCCTGCCCTGTGCCGGGCTAGCCATTCGTCCGGATGTTATGTTTGAAGGCTGCAAGGGCCTTCGCATCCGGACAATCGACGATTTGATTTTTCTTCGTCAAGAACCGTGTCCGAATTGTCCGCCGATTCATCCGCTGCTGAATAATGTGGCTTAGGTCATCGGCGTTCGTGGTCGCACATATGTGCCTTGGAAGTTATCAAGGAATACGGCCTCTAGGTCTTCCCAACACCCAATTGACTCTGCGGGCAAGCTGTTAAGCCAATGCCGAGCTGGTCCTTTAAGCTTGAGTGGGAGGTATTTGATGGCGTGGAGATCGTCGCCGCGGGCCATATGGATGTGGAGAAGATAGTCTTCGATCCAAACCACGGGGTCTGTTGTGCCATCGTAAGATTCGATGTTTACGGGTTTAAACCCTTCGGTGATCTAATGATCCATTACTTCGTCAGTGAAGCATAGCGGGTGTGCGGCGCCCCTGTATTGAGCGATATCGCGACGCAGCTCGAGAGAGCACTGTCTGCTGTGTTCGGCCCGGCCGGGGTTATTGTATCCGGCACGACGGTATTCGTCGTGGGTCGTAGAGCGCCCACGTGATCCGTAGATGGATCTGGATTGCCTTGCCTTGTCCTCCAATATGTCTCGCAAGTCCGGCGCTTTCCCTCTTGGCTTCATACTTTTGGAGCAATGCCGGGGTACGGTATTGGCTGGGGGCCTGGATGCCTCTCTGTCGCGACCACGGGGTGGTCGGTCAGCCATATCGTGCGCTGGTGATAAAGGTATGTATGCTTCCTCCTCTAATCGGGGGAGCAGCTTGCGTTTTGGGTAACTTTTGAAGGGGCGTTCGAGTTTATACTCTTCGCCGCGAGGACCTCGGTCCATCGATCGCCAGCAGGTCCCGATCAGCTTGAAGTCTGTTGCTGCTTTTTTCTTTAGGCTGTTTGTTTGTGGCGATAAGCCCGCGCTTGAAGCGCTCTTGTTCGACGGGATCCTCGTGCACGATTTAATTCATCATCGCTGAGGCTTACTTTGTCTTCGGAGGAGGCATATAGTTATGATCCTCAACCTCTTTGTCTCGCCGCCTCTCATGAGGGCTTGCTTCGCATCCTCCTGCGCCGAGTCTTGCCGAGGGGATTGTCTTCGCACTCTCCTGAGTATTATTATCTCCTGTGCCGAATCTCCATTCTTGTTGTGGCGGATTTAGAGCGGCGCCACGACGCCGGCGTTTGGGCTGCTTTTTAGAGAGTCTGCCTCCACGCTTCTTCGCCATCCCCGCTTTTGGGGTGTCCACCATATATATGTCGATGACGAGTGGTCTTCCAGCCCTCGTAGGCACCGGTTCTGCTCGCCTCCGCATCATCGCCCATAGCATCGATGTCGCCGGAGTCGTAGTCTAGCATGTCGGTTAGATCGTCGACGCGGCTACAAAGTGGGTGGTGGGTGGGCTCAATTTCTTCGCCGTCTGCATTCCCAACCATCCTAGCCATAGTCCGCCAGACTCTCCCGATAACGAGATGCTTTAGTGAATTCAGGATATCGCCAAAAGGCGAGTAATGAAAGATGTCCGCGGCGGTGAATTCCATAACCGGCGCCCAATCCGGATTGATTGGTAGGGGCGCGGGAGGTTCGGAGTCCGGCGAGGAGTCCGACACCTTGGAATCACGAAGTTTCGCAGGGACGAGATTGGTGTTCGCCCATCGCCGTGGATGTTGAAGCCCCTGTGGCGGCGTCTATCCACCGCCTCGATCCGGGCGATCGGCCCGCTAATGGCAAGCGATCCGTGTCGGGCTACCAAGGCACCGCTCGCGGCAGAGCTAGATCATGCCCATCGCCACAAAGGCGGCGCTGGCCAGGCTCGAGTCCGTCGAAGACTAAGTCTCCGCGACATCGGCCGTGAAGTTTAAGCTTCCAAATCGACCGACGGCCAGGGCGAAGCTTCGATCTGCTCCAGATGGCCAAGTGAATTGCCCGCAGCGCGGTTACGCCGAATCTGAAGATCTGTCCGGGAGAAAAGTCTCACCGACAGCGTCGTTGGTCGAAGATGCCATCGCCTATCGGTGACGACACGAGGAACTCTCGGTGAAAGCACCAATGTCGGTGTCAAACCGCGGATCTCGGTAGGGGCTTCAATCAAGCGCCTAGGCGGATGGTAACAGAGACGAGGGACACAATGTTTTACCTGTGTTTGGGCCCTCTCGATGGAGGTAAAACCCTCGACCTGCTTGATTAATATTGATGATATGGGTAGTACAAGAGTGGATCTACCACGAAATCAAGGAGGCTAAACCCTAGAAGCTAGCCTATGGTATGATTGTTGTAATGTATGTTGTCCCACGGACTAAAGCCCTCCGGTTTATATAGACACCGGAGGAGGCTAGGGTTACACAGAGTCGGTTACAATGGTAGGAGATCTACATATCCGTATTGCCAAGCTTGCCTTCCACGCCAAGGAAAGTCCCATCCGGACACGGGACGGAGTCTTCAATCTTGTATCTTCGTAGTCTTGGAGTCCGGCGGATATTGATAGTCCGGCTGTCCGGACACCCCCTAGTCCAGGACTCCCTCACTTAGCCTTCTCGGAGGTTAGCACACGAGACATGACAAGAGCATGATCAAGATCTTTCTTTAACTTAGCATGGCTATCGTTGTGTGACTCCTCAAAAGTCAAATGATGCACACACTCTTCCTCAAGAGCATTAGAGAGATCTGATATCTCATCGGCATAGTCACGACTATGACCTTCCATCTTAGAGATGGTTTCTTCATGAGCCTCGATCATGTCATTGGCCTCACCAAGTTGTTCCAAGAGAGCAACAAAATGCTTCTTGGACTTGCCCTTGAGCTTACTCATAAAAGACTCAAACTCATTTACTTCCTCATTAGACTCATCATGTTCATCAATGCAATCCTCCACAGAGGGATTAGGAATGATGGTGGTTTTAATGTTGGGGGTTACCTTGTTTGAAGCTTTAGCCATGAGGCATTTGGCGGTGATGTTTTCGTTGGGTGAATCAAAGAGAGACACCCGGGGAGTAGTAGCAATGGCAACGGATGCCATGGCCATTGCTTCTTCATTCTCATCATCATCGTAATCCTCTTGGTATTCTTCTTGAACCACCAACCCACGAGTGGGAGTCTTTTTGGCGAAGTTGTTCTTGTTGGGGAAGGACTTGGCTTTGTCTTTTCGGATGAACTTGCCACCATTGTCTTCCCGCTTCTCGTAAGGACAATCCGCAACGAAATGGTTCACATTGCCACAGTTGAAGCAAGTTCTAAATCGTTGCTTGCCCTCGACGCCACTTGAGTTGTTCTTGTTGAAGTTGGGTCTTGAACTCTTCTTGTTCCAAAATTGTCTTGAAGCAAGGGCCATGTGCTCGTGATAGTCAAATTTGGTGTCTTCGGGGTTGCTTTCCTCATCTTCCACTTCTTCCTCTTCTTCCACAATAACCTTGGCCTTCAAAGCAAGATTGGGCTTCTTTGCCCTTTGAGAACGGAGCACCGCATTGTCGGCGGTCTTGTCCAAAATGCTCATTGCAACGAACTCATCCAACACTTCACTAGAGGTCATGGAGTGAAAGTCCGGTCTTTGACGAATGACATAGG
This sequence comes from Aegilops speltoides, assembly GCA_021437245.1. NCBI lineage: Eukaryota > Viridiplantae > Streptophyta > Magnoliopsida > Poales > Poaceae > Aegilops > Aegilops speltoides. Next base: position 389,291,483 of record CM038143.1, read on the forward strand.
ACATGGCTTTGTTGTAGAGCATCATGGCCTTGAGGAACTTTCGCTTGATCCAATTGTCATCCGTGTCCTTGCTTCCATGATCTCGGAGTGCAACCGCGAGTTTGGTCACTCTTTGAAAGAGCTCACCAGGTTCTTCATCTTCTTTCATTGCAAACTCATCGGCTTCATCTTGCACCACTTCATAGTTGGAGCGTTGAATGCTAGCACTTCCTCGATAGAGACGCTCGACACATTTCCATGCTTCTTTAGCCATGACATGAGGTCGAAGATGAGGAAGATCTTTGGGAAGGATAGCATCTTGGATGATGAAGAGAGCACTCTCATTGAATTGATTGTCCACTTCTTCTCGAGGGGTGAAGTTGCTTGGGTCATGAGGATAGAAACCTTCTTCAATGATTCTCCAAAGGTTAGTGTTCACATGTTTTAAATGTCGCTTGAAGCGATAAACCCAAGAATCAAAATCTTCATTTTTCACATATTTAGGAGGAGGACCGGCATGATTTAAATGAGTGGAGGGAATAGGTCCTCTATATATAGGAGGTTCCACATGGGCAAAGATGTCGGTGCCATTTCTACCACTAGTAGAAGGACTCTTTTCATTGTTAGCTTCCCCCTTGTCGGAGTTAGCATCCGTCACCTTGTTAGTGGGCCCACTTTCATTGGCGCGGTAGATAGTTTAAGTCCCTCTAGAAATTCATTAAACATGCTTTTAACCTCGGCCGTCATGGAGGTTTCCAATGTGTCTAAAGCCACATTGAATTCCTCACGTGAGACCGAGGTTCCCCCTTCGGCCGAAGACGAGATGGGATTCACACCGGAGTGTTCCTCCGCACCATCGTTGGTGTCAACCATACTCTTCGGACGGCAAAGTCCTTAATAAAGAGACGAGGCTCTGATACCAATTGAAAGGATCGATATGGTTGACTAGAGGGGGGTGAATAGGCAACTAACAATTTTTAAGCTTTTCTTTACCAAATTAAACTTTGCAACAAAATAGGTTGTCTAGATGTGCAACTAGGTGAGCAACCTATATGATGCAATAACAACTAGCACACAAGCAAGCAAAGGATGTAACACAAGTAGGCTTGCAAAAGTAAAGGCACGAAATAACCAAGAGTGGAGCCGGTGGAGACGAGTATGTGTTACCGGAGTTCCTTCCTTTTAAGGGGAAGTACGTCTCCGTTAGAGCGGTGTGGAGGCACAATGCTCCCAAGAAGCCACTAGGGCCATCAGATTCTCCTCACGCCTCACACGATGCGAGATGCCGTGATTCCACTATTGGTGCCCTTGAAGGCGGCGATCAACCTTTAAAAGCAAGGTTGGGGCAATCTCCACAACAATCGGAGGCTCCCAACAACAACAACACCACGAAGCTTCACCACAATGGAGTATGGCTTCGAGGTGACCTCAACTGCCTAGGGTGCTCAACACCCAAGAGTAACAAGATCCGCAAGGGATAAGTGGGGAAATCAAATATCCTGTGGTGGAAGTGTAGATCGGGCCCTTGTCACCAATCCCGAGCAAATCAACAAGTTTGATTGGCTAGGGAGAGAGATCGGCGAAAATGGAGCTTGGAGCAACAATGGAGCTTAGAGGTGGAAGAGGTGGTCAACTAGAGGTAGAAGACACCCTTATATAGTCGTGGGAAAAATCCAACTGTTATCCACATGTTCAGCTCATGACACACGGTACTACCGCTCGTGGTGCGGTATTATCATGAGGCTGCGCAGATTACCGTGGGCGACCACGGATTACTACCGCGGCAGCAGAAGACATGCCGAACTCGCCGACTAGGGGCAGATTATCGCTATGCGCGTATTATCGCTTCCTTGCGTACTACCGCAAGGCGGAGAGTCACGGCATGGGAAGGGCGCGACAAAATAAATTACATCCGTGCCTACTCACTGGCCGGGTGGTGCAAAACCCGACGCGTACTACCGCCGCCAGCGCAGATTACCGTGGCGGCGTGGATGTAAAATTACATCCGCGCTTACTACCGTGACATCATGGTATTAGGTCGGAGGGCCACGGACTACGACTCTAGGGAGCGGTACTACAGGAGCCCTCAGTACTACCGCTACCGGACGAGCGGTATTATCAGGTGGTGGCGCGGATGTAAAAATTACATCCGCCTTACTACCGCACCGAGCGGCACATGGCCTGGGTGCCGCGGTACTACCGCTCCGGAGGGGCAGTACTACCATGACACCCAGCGGTACTACCGCTTGTACCTGCGGTACTACCGCAAGTACAACAGTAGTAGCCAAGTTTTCGCACAACCAAGATAGCGAAGGGCAGCTCCAAAGTGCAGGGAAAGGAGGGACAAGTGTACGTGTTGATTCCACCCAAACCTTTCCAACGCGGACCCCCTCTTAATAGTACGGCTCTCCTACGACTCAACTCCACCAAAGAGAAGCATAGAACAACGCCGACTTCAATAGTCTCTGAGGGGCACCGAATTGTCTTGTGCCTAGTGATGAAGTATCTGAGAGACTCAAGGCACACGATTAGTCTGCAAAAGCATTGTCATCAATCACCAAAACACTTAAGGATAAATATGCCCTTACAGCATTGCATGTACTCTACATTTTGTAGAGAGTAATTATAGATATGATAATACTAGAAGGGATAGAGGATAATGAAGATAAGATGCAGATTCATGCTACATAATCAACTACCAATCTCTGGAAGTACAAGCATTACAGGACAAAATGTACTGACAAGAGCAATGGGTTACAATTCTGCACTGGCATTGTCTGTGTATTCTACTTGTTGGTAAGATTAAATATAGATCTGATCTTTTTTAGTAAATGGTGGGCGAGGGAGATAAGATGCAGAATGCTACCAATGAACCAATCCTCTTCCCATAATACAAGAGTGTTTTGAACACCGTGTCTTGTATAAAACGTTCTTATATTATAGGATGGAGGAGTAGATGTTAATGTAAGTACAAAGATAGACCACGCTCAGTCCTTATAAGAGGACCGCAGAGCTAAACCTCTTCAAAAGCATTGGGTTGATTCTAAATTTGTGTAAGAGTCAATACGGATCTTATAATGTCCACCAAATGGACGATTCACGAGGCTAACATGTGCAAAGATGCTACATAATCAAACAGCTATGAAAGTAAGTATGGTCATACAGGCAAGAGGTACTCACAAGAGCAATGCATTATGCAAATAGTTGCGAGATTCTCAGGGTCCCTTGAGAACGAATGTTCTTCTTCTAACAGTTTTTGTACAAGTGAGACATTAAGGCAAATGCGAAATATAGTTCAAATTGTGATGTGATATCATAGAGATGACTACCTTCGCTGCAGCCGAGACCAATGTGTAACAAGATTATTCCAGTCACCGTTGGATAAATGTAGCACCGGAGACTTTACAGAAATTTCGTTCAGAGGCTTGCCATTGAAGTGCGCTTGCCTCAGGTAGGAATAATACTTCATCAACGAGTGCTTGAAAAGCGCAACCAACTCTTGCTCGCCATCGTAATCCGCCATTGCCCTCGCCTATTTAAAAGAATGAAATCTTGTGTCTTCGTCAACAGAAACATATGCAGAATGACTATGAATAACATTAGTACATTACTTACGCGTAAGTTGCGGAGGAAGATCGAAATTGTTTTGTGTTCATGTATAATCTTTCCATGAAGGAAAGATGCGCACAAAGTTCCCGACAACAACGTAAGCTTCGCTTCTAAACTGGGAAGAAATGGAATAGGGTCCTATTTGCTGCAATTGGGGCTCTCTCGGTTCGAAAAGGATTTGGCAAGTGGATTTGGTGTACTCTTTGTCGAATGGGGTTTTGCATCGATAGTCGGTGCTATGTCAATCGGCATAATCATACTGCTTGCTTTCTGCTTGGGGTCTCTGTGAGTTGGGGCATCGTAAATGACTAGTGTAGTAGGGCTAGAGTCTGCTAGAGTTGGGGTATTTTGTGGGTCAGGTGATATTGCAACTACACCTAATGGGCTATTTGATTTATCAGGTGCCACTACCTTTTCCAAATACTTTGCTTGTGCTCCTCCACGATCATCAATCGCCCTCTTCCTTTTGAACGTCTGATACACAAGAACAACATTTGAATGGATAAATATGGTATGATGACAGATGGAATATGTACTGGAAATGGATAGGCAGGGCGTATTCACATACACGATGTGTAAACTAAGCTTATGGCAGTTCAACAAAGTAGAAGCAATGCAAAGCATCAGTTGCAAGATATGTGCGAGCAATGTAACCTTGGAAAGTTAAAGCAAGTACCTTGATGGGTGAATAAGATAGGGCATCTTCCTCTTACTCCTCCACTAGGGAGCTACATTGACTTAGGTCTCCCTCTAGCTCAGAATCACTGTTAGGATCATATTCTGAGCATGAATTTGTAGGTGGAGAGCGTTTGCATTGCATTGCATCCAGACTTGATTTCAGTCCCTTAATGCCAAGTTTGACAGCCATGGCATTGTTCTGTTTATTCTTTTCATGCGCGCAAGCTCATAATCATTATGATGCTGTTCAGAATCTGAGATTCATGAAAACATAAAAAGTAGTCAGATTATCTATGGAATGCATTATGGATTCAACTTGGAGAGTGTCTCCTATAAACCCCTATATATGCAAAGTTCACCTCCCCAACCGTCTTGACTTGCACCACACACGTAAATACAAACCCTTATGTCTCTATAACAGTGTGCACACATTTCAAAACTGAAGTAGGAACATTAGAATCATATGAAATTCAGATTTGAACAAATAAACTAAGCAATTATGAGTGGCATAATGTTTAGCTTCAAGGGTGGAGTGTTGGTAGTGCGACACAAAGCAAGTAGGCAGATTGTATTCCATGTAAAAGATCGAAACCTATGTAAAAGCTGGAAATGACACTTTCTTTCTATACAATGCAGTGTTCGTTACCCACACATGATGGAAGAGATCACATAGAGAAATACTATTCACTCATGTCTACGGTTCTAGTATTTAGAAACAGGGTGGTCCACCCTAAAAGAATATTGACAACAAATATGACAAGGCAAGCATAGATGTAGTGAATCAATCATTTACTTGTGAGCTTATTAGGACAAGTATGAAGAATTGTAACTGCAGTAAGAGACTGTCCAAAATCTGAATGAAGAAGTTTGTCTAGCACTTATTGTTTGCAACTAATCGACGTGAATAATTGGATATTATATCGAATGGGTAAGAAAGACAAGTAAAATTGTCAACAAACCTGGCTTGCGAGTAACTGGTCAATGTCACTACGACCAACAATCCAAAATGACTAGTTTCGCTCGAGGGCCGGAATTTTGAAAACCATGTGAAATTTAGAGGTACTAAAGATTACCGAAATACATCTGAACTATTAAGTGTAGGTAGCACTGATCACACAACAAACCCTAATGACAGTCCTGCCTAATGAGTAATGAATCAATTAGAAAATGGGTGATGAGGAGTGGCTGCTGAGTGTTGAGGACGTATCTCAGGATAAATCGGGTTGGCTTGGTGGGTGCTGCACGCCTGAGCCCTAAAGGAACTGGGAAGGTAGGCACGGCAGCGCGCTCGGGCAGCGGTGACGCTGTTGGGCGAGCGGCTCCTGGCCTCCTATTAGTCCGGCGTCTCCTCCTAGAGTCATGCCGTCCCGGGACGGCAAGTCGCCGGTGAGGCAGGTGGCTGGGGGCGTGTAGAGATCCGAAGCGCACAGCAGAATAGAGGGGAATCGGGGCCTGGGACGACCCAAAATCCCAGGGTGGGCCGGCCCACCGTGGGCACCCCGTAGAGATACACACCCGAGCGGCGAACATGCATTTTCAAACTAATTTAGGAACATTTAGTCGACCAATTAAACAACTCGCTTTTAATAATATCGATTTGTATTTGAACATCTAAGCTTGTTTAGCTTTATGGGTGGAGCAAAGTTATTATGACACGAAGCACGATTCGATCAGATAGTGATCATAAAAGGGGGAAACTCTAAGCATATTTTTTAGCAAAAGAGGGTTTCCCCTCCGATTTCTATTAAAGAAACCACCACGGAACCAACATGATCAATTAAACCCTAAGCATGATCAATTAAACCATATTATGGCTGTGCCATGGCAGATTTGAAGCTGCAAACTAGAGAAACGATATTTAGCATCCATTGTTTGCTTCGAACTAAGAACTAAATTCTAAGAGCTGAAAAGAAAGTAGAGTAACCAAGTTAAGATCTATTTTTTGGTTGAGATCAAAAAGTTGAGATATGAAGTACCACCTCTCTTGCGGCGCCGTGTAGGCATCAGGGGTGCGATGGCTGTCGGTGGCGTTGAAGCAGATCTGCAACGGTAGACGGGTGCATCGGGGGATAAGTCCCGTTGCGGTGGAAGAGAAGGTCGTGTGAGCGGCCCCGGCAAAGAGGACGATGGTGCCGATGAAGCGAGAGGACGCGATGCAAGGCTATTGGTCCGTCGCCGTGGATGAGAAACATCCATCTCTAGCAGTGGACGACGCGGTCTTGGTAGGCGCTCCGACATGGTGGAGGATGGTGGCGATGGATGTGGTGGAGGACGGCGGCGATGCATGGGGTGGCGGACAGAGGCTGGTGTGGGGATGGGGTGTTCTAGCGCGGACGGTGTATGAATGGGAAAATGGAGGGAGAGGTACGGGGAACCATGTTTTTGGGACGCGCGTGTCTGAAATATGGGAAAGTTATGAACTTAGCCCCCGTTTAAAATTTGGACGTCTCGTTAGTTGGGGTTAGGACGGTAATCTCGCATGTCACATCTCGCCAATATTTGCCCAGAGCGATTTCGGGCGAGGAGAGGGTGGTTGGCGCCCATGATTGGCGCCCACGGCGTATGAACGGGACTGACAGGTAGGACGCTTGTGTCACGTCTGAGTGAAGTTACAAACCTGCCCCTATTAAAAATATTTGCCTACATCGATTTCGGCCGAGTCGAGTTTGTTTTGCTGCCCACCGTGTATGAATGGGGAATGGAGAGAAACAGAGGTCTTTCGGACAAGCTTGAATCAAATGTGTTTTGCCGCCCATGTTTGACGCCCACCGTGTCGGAATGGGCTCAGAGGCGGTCGTGTCACGTCTAATTGAAGTTACTAACCTACCCCTATTTAGAGCAGTGGAAATCGGGCCGATGGATTGTCCGTGTAATGGGTAGACAGTAATTTCCATCTCCCAAACACTTGGCTTCGGGCAGCTGACGTGGGAGTGGACATTTTGCTACTTCTTTCGAATTTTGGGACAATAAGCATCCACGTTTACCCTGGCAACTAAATTCGAATCCACTTTGTATTCCTATATGAATCTTTATAAATCATTCTTTGTGTTTTTATATATCTTAAAAAGGACGAGAAGATGTATTCCACTGTCATATATGAATATAGTTTACAAATGCTGATACTCAAATTCAGAAACTAGAATCCAGTTTAAGGTGAATTCGAATATTTGGAACACTTCATGTCCAACTCAAATGTCACACGCAGCATAATGTGTACTCCCATTTAGATATGTACACAAGCGATGCATCAAGATTCAAATACCGAGTCAATCAACCAAGAATGTACAGAACAAACAGACATATAAACACTTATAGAGTATATGGATCAATAATATCAACTAACATACATAAGCCAGGTCGCTGTACTTTTTTTGGCTACAACAACATCCTTTTTTAGCCAAAGATCTTGGCCCTTTCCGATCGTGCCACTTATGGTCCATCTATACTACTACTATTGCCGAATGCACATTCAGCCCGATTGACATATTTGTAGGTCTGGCACAGCAATCCAAATGAAATGTCTCCGAGTCTTATCAATTAATACAGACTTGTGCTCAAATAAAATTACAAACGAAAAAACAAAAAAAACAATTATTACATGATCTCTAAAACAAATGGTTTGATTGATTACATGAACAGACAACACAAAGATTATTCAACTATGGAAAGAACATTTCACCTATGATTTACCAAGCAGGAATTTAATTTCCTTTTTTCCTTCAGGACCTTAACAATCTGGTTAGTCATAGCTTGCTTCGTTTTGAAATCCACCAAATATTTAATGGTTGTCTTGAGTACTGCTTGTGATTGTGTTGTTTGCTTCCTCAACATGTCAACTTCATCTCTAAGTGCGTATGTAATCTCTTTCTACCACTAGTTTAGACTCTAGAGCACCAAAGAGTTGGCAATTCATAATGCACGATTAGGCGGTGCCATCTGTGTGGGATGATGCAACGTCCATGGGGACCTTGCTCTTTGATCTTGGGCTAATCTATTTTGCCATTAAAGTTCCGATTGATTCGAAAAGTTGAAGTTAGCAAAACATCTCAACTGGGAGTTATAACAACAAACCAGTTAAACAAACAAGGAATTAAAGAGTTTCAATTGATGTTGAAAAGTACAAGAGTTATTAACATCATTGTAACCCATTGTTGCAGCAAAGCAAAGCGCTTAAACAAACAAGTAGATATTTAAGTTAAGGCAAACAGTAATTCTTAATAGTAAGTATCAAACACATAGATAGGCGCAGTCTACAATATGATTAACAGGCTGTGCCATTATGTAATCAGTAGCAAACTAAATTAAGCCAAGCAACGTAATTGAACAATTTTGCAATAAGTGGCTAACTAAAATTCCGAGAAGCAAGTAACTGAACTTACGCTAGTTTTTTGTATAGGCACACTTCAACTTCTTTTTTGCTTACAAGGTTGTACAAAGGAGTCCATGGCGTCAATTGCTTGGATACGCAGTCCCAATACTTCTTTCTTCCCACACTGCATGGGTAAGTCGAATGGTTAATCTGGTAAGATGGTGCATCCTTGATATGTTATATGAGGATGTGTAGTCAGACTAGTTGTAACCAAACACATCACACTGGCTTTTACTGTATATTTCATGCGATTACTTTTGGCCTATCGAGATCTAAGCAATCTACAATAGGATGAAAAGACTGGCATCCTTCACATTATTGGCGAACTCAGTTCATAGAAACAAGCAATTCAACCATTCTGTGGGTAAATCAAAAGCGCCACTAGAATATTTTTCACTATCCAATCATACACGCAAAAAGGGGCGACGCCACCATAGGGGCTGGTATGGGCGGCCGCCTCAGGTGGCTGGAAAGTGTGCACCTAGTTTGAGTCGTCGTGTTGGCCCCGCTAGTTTTGTTCGCCCAACACACGAAAGCGTGCAATGTAAAAATGAAGAAAAATGTTTCAGTTTGGATGGGCCAATAACATAAGTGCAAGGCAGGCCCTATAGCAGGCTCGCGGCCCATACGAAGCGCCTCCCATATCGATCGACAGCAGAAAAATCCCAATTCATTCGCTCCACCACCACCTGGTTTGCTCCTAACCTAGCCGCCACCGACAGACCGACACAAGACTTCCTCGCGCCCTCGTTGGAGGGCGGTCGCCGGGCTTCAAGCTTAACGGAAGGACAAGAAGATGAAGATCCAACCCTAGGTGTAGCTCGTGGGAGGCAGCAGCGGCAAAGACGGCATGGCATCGAGCTTGCGCAAATGTACAACATGACTTGCAAGAGTAGCATGCGCAACGAGGTGTACATCACATCCCCGATTATATCTAATTCAACTCTTCAATTTCGCCAATAGTTGAACTGACGGTGTTGTAAAACTGCTTGTATGTAGGGACTCTATGAGAAAATGAAACCAATTTCTACTTATTTTATAACTCCCCAATCAATTTTGAACTCGACTCAATCGATGTATCTAATCAAGTTTCCAAAGCAAACATACAAGCTCATGTTGTTCTTGAGCTCAAGTGTCTAATGAATGATCGCTAATGAAGGATTTGATGCAAACATTTTACATGCTCCCGGTGATGAATATATAGTGTCTAATGGGGATCTAATGCAAGCATTTTGCAAGCTCATTTAAGGATTTAGTGTCTAATGATGATCTACTATGTTGAGAGAGACAGAGATTTGCAGGCTTTGATGACAAGCAAATTATAGTGCATTTTCATAGCTTGAGGAAACATCGAGGCCATCTACCAGAAAGTCCCCGTATCTTGACAACATAGCCTAAATACTTTTCTAATCTGTTGTTTGAAACTATTGGCATACTTGTGCAGGATAGATATATTGATATGCGCTTTATGCGCCGGTTATATCGTGCAATTACACTTTGATATTTTCAGCCGAGAACGAATAATTCAAGCAGTGCATGCACCATGTTTGTAGTCCTTGTACACCATGTTGCATTTTGTGTTTTTTGGTGCTTGCATCATTTAATGTTTATAATCTGAACTACTTTGGATCATTAGCTGGTTTTCAAAGTGCATGTAGCTTCACATTTCTTAAGTTATGTTGATTTCTGGAGTGTAAGTGCCTTCGTATTTTTTAAGTTAAATGTTCGCCCCTGGTAACTTGAATTCGTGGATCAGCCACTGCACACAAATCATACACGAATGCTAGTACGAATTAAATGAAATGCAGTGACTTACGCTAGCTCGTTGTATAGGCTCACTGCAGCTCTGCTTGGGCTTGGGATGTTCCATGTACAAGTCCATGTTACCACTTGCTTGGATGTGCAGGCCTTGTTCTCCTTGCACCCTCCTCTGCATTTTTGACACGGCGAATGGTTGATCAAATAAGAGGAATCGACCTTGATGTTGTACCGAGGATGATACTTACAAGGTTATACGGTGTGCGTGGATGCGTACCAGATCCCAAAAATCTGCTTCGCTAAAAATGGATTTGCTTGTTTCAGATGATATCATGAACGCCCTCGATCTTGACTATATCTCCCACGTGTCGAAGCACGACTTAGAGGCATAACCGCATTGAAAGCAATGTCGCAAGTGAGGTAATCTTCACACAACCCATGTAATACATAAGGGAAAGAGATACATAGTTGGCTTACAATCGCCACTTCACACAATTACATGAATAAAGCATTACATCATCCAGATACAATCAAGGTCCGACTACGGAACCAAAATAAAGGAAGAACCCCAAATGCGACAAAAGGTCCCCGATCGACCCCAACTAGGCTCCACTACTGATCAACTAGAACGAAACAACACAACAGGGCAAGATCTTCATCGAGTTCCTCCTTGAGATTGGTTGTGTCACCGGCTTGGTAACATAGGCACCTGCAAACTGGTTTTGGTAGTATCTGGTGAGCCACGAGGACTCAGCAATCCCATTACCATGGGTATCAAGACTAGCAAAGCTTAATGGGTAAGGAAGGGGTAAAGTGGTGAGGTTGCAGCAGCGACTAAGCATGATATGATGGCTAACCAACGCAAATAAGAGCGAGAAGAGAACAAGCGGAACGGTCGTGAAGCTAGCAATGATCAAGAGGTGATCCTGAACACCTACTTACGTCAAACATAACACAGAAACCGTGTTCACTTCCCGGACTCCGCCGAGAAGAGACCATCACGGCTACACACTCGGTTGATGCGTTTTAATTCGGATCTGGTGTCAAGTTATCTACAACCGGACATTAACAAATTCCCATCTGCCACATAACCGCGGGCACGGCTCTCGAAAGTTTATACCCTGCAGGGGTGTCCCAACTTAGCCCATGACAAGCTCTCGCGATCATCGAAGGAATAGACCTTCACCCGAGACACTCGATCGGACTCGGTATCCGGTACATCAAGACATTTCGACAATGGTAAAACAAGACCAGCAAAGCCGCCCGATCGTCCGACAATCCCGATAGGAGCTGCACATATCTCGTTCTCGTGGCAACACCGGATAAGTCAAGCTACGAGTAAAACCAGCCTCGAGTTGCCAAGAGGTGGCCCATGAAGTTGCTCGGTTCGGACCAACACTTAGACAAGCACCGGCCGGGGGCTATAATAAAGATGACCCTTGGGTTAATTACTCCCAAGGAAATATAGGTGGTGGTGAGGCAAATGGTAAAAGTCAATGTTGGGCCTTCTGGACAAGTTTTATTCAAAGCGAACTGTCAAGGGGTCCCATAAATCACCCGACCGCATTAGGAACACAAAATCCGGGAACATAACACCGGTATGACGGAAACTAGGGCGGCAAGAGTGGAACAAAACACCAGGCATAAGGCCGAGCCTTCCACCCTTTACCAAGTATATAGATGCATTAATAATATAAGAGATATTGTGAAATCCCAACCAAAATCCTGTCCACCATGGAGAAATCTTCAACTTCACCTGCAACTAGCAACGCTATAAGAGGGGCTGAGCAAAGCGGTAACATAGCCAAACAACGGTTTGCTAGGAATGGTGTCAAAGGTTAGAGGTTCATGGCAATATGGGATGGCTTGATAAACAGGTAATAGGTAGCGTAGCATAGCGATAGAACGAAGCAACTAGCATAGCAATGATAGTAGTGAGATCCAGGGTAGCGGTCATCTTGCCTGAAATCCCGCAAGGAAGAAGAACGAGTCCATGAAGAAGACAAACGGACATCGAACGAATCCTCACAACTCCGGGACGAAACCGAAGCTAACGAGAGAAGCAAACCGGAAAGAAACAAACAACATGGTAAACACACAAGCATAAACATGTCATGATGCACAAACAAGTATGAGGCATGTTCGGTTTAATGAGGCGTGGCATGGCAAAGTGCACAAACAATACTACAAATTAAGTGGAGCTCAATATGCAACGAGTTGCATATTGACGAAACACCACATCAATTATTTAGTTCTCTCTCGGTTATGCTACTCATCATTATTAAATGTTGTTAAACATGGCAAGAGGTGAAGCATAATGGAAACTAACTATTTAGGCAAGTTTAAATGAGGCCGGAAACAACGAACAACAAGTCCGGAAAATCCTCATGAGCATATTATGAATTTGGTACTGTTCTGCCCTAAAATATATTTTAAAGTTGTTAAACAGGAAAATAAAGTGGACCATGTTAATCTAGGCATTTTTCCACCCCATTTACATATAAAGTTTATTTAAAACCGAGCTACGGTTATTTAGTTATGAATTAAATCATTTTAGCATGGCATTTATACAAATTTAAACAAACAGCAAGTTTAAACATTTTTAACATGGATGATAATGGCATATTATTAAACTAGATGAAAAACTAAGCATTTTACATATATAAAGTTTTTACATATGATGCATGGTTATTTAGTTATTAAATGCATGAAGTATGAGGGGTTTCGCAATTAAAAATCACTTGGATAATGCTAAAATCGCAGTCAGAGGAAAAAAAAACACACTGGGGCGGATCAGAAGCAGTGTTGGGCTGAACAGAGAGGAGGGGATGGAGGGACTGCTCACCATGGGCCAAGCCAGTCGTCGGTGGAGAAGCTGGGCTGCAGCCGGGGAGGCCCACGCTGGGGGCCTTGGCTGGGCACAGGCCGCCTGCCCAGCGCCGGGGCGCGGGTCAGCGGCACCGGCGAAGCGGCTCTCCTGCTCGCTCCCGCTAGGGCATGGCGGCGTCGGCAGGGGTCCCTTGGCACGGCGGCGCGATGCAGGCGGGTCGAGGACGGGCAGGGGAGGCCGGGATCCTCCAGATCCAGGACGGAGGGGGCCATTCCCGGTGGCGGCGGCGGCAGGGGCGACTCCGGCGAGGAGCTCCAAGGACGGCGAGGTCCTGCGAGCAAGGGGGGGGGGAGAGAGACGCCATGAGTGAGAGGGAGAAGAAAGGAGAAGGAACAAGAGGGCGGCAGGGCGCTCGCCATCGAGGACGGCGACCATCGGCGACGACGACGCGGGACGCCGGCACGGCGGGGCACGACAACGGCAGGGCTCTGGATCGGGAGCTCCTCTCCCGATCTGGAGCCTGGGGCGCAGGGGCGGCGCGGTCCGGTCCGATGGGCTCAAGGGCCTGGATGGGCCTGCTAGGGCCGTGGCGGTTGGAGGCGGGCAGGGGTGCGCTGGGGCGCGACGTGGAGAGCGCGGGTTGGGCGAGGCGAGAGGCCGGCGGGCTGGCTATTCGGGCAAGCGCCAAGTGGCGGTGGAGAAGGTGGAGGCGCGGTCAGGCAAAGCGAGGTGGCGGCGACAAGTGGCGGCGGGGGAGAGGGCCGGTGCGGAATTTGAGGAAGAAGGAGGCTGGCGGCTGCGGGAATTGAGGAGGGGGTAGGTAGGAGCCCAAAAATGGAGAGAAGGGGCCTATATATAGCCAAAGAGGCTAGGGTTTGGGGTTTTGAGGGGTTTCGGAGCCCTCCGATTTCGATCGGATGGCACCGGACGCGAGGAGGGGTATGGTAGGTGGGCTAGTGGGCTATGAGGAGGAGTTAGGCTGAGAGGAGAGAAGAGAAGGCAGCCCGGCAATGGTTTTCGGAGACCGAAAACACCCGACGAATATACCGTCTATATCGCGGTTATATATTTAACGGCTGGGCAGTCAAACGAACTCCGAATGCGATGAAATTTGGCAGGCGGCCTGTCTACACTATAATAAGACCGCACACCAAGTTTCATCCCATTCCGAGAACATTTTTAAGCCACTTATAAAAATATATTTCGGAGGTGCCGCGGGCGCGTGCGAGTGTGGTCGGGCTCAGAACGGACAACGGAGAGAAACGGCGGAACCCGAACGGATGCAAGTTTTAAAATATGACGGCAACGGAGTGCCGATGCAATGCGAATGATGCGATGGGATGAAATGCAAGACAAGAACAAAAAGCAAAACAAAAGACAAAAACCCAACCACGGAGGAAAAAATATATCACATCTCCGGAAAAGGCAAGAGTCGGAGTTATGAATATGGAAAGTTGTATCCGGGGCGTTACAACACTCCACCACTACGAGAGGATCTCGTCCCGAGATCTAGGATGGCACCGGAGGAAAAAGGAAGAGGAAGATAAGAGGTAAACTAAGTTGCTTCTTCGACAAACAAGTGAAACCACGAACCTTGAGAGGTTGAGCAATTTAAAAGAAAGAGTACAACAGAGATGAACGAGATTGCAAACAATCCGTTAGAAAAGAGGAACAAGCAGTATTACGAGAACTTGAAGGTTCAAAGACGTGGAAATAAGAGCTTCATGAACGAAAAGAATATGACCACCTCGGTATAATGAGATAGCCAAGGAACAAGAATGACAGAATTTGGACAGCACTCCGGTAGAAAAGAGAAGAACACTTGATGAGATGAAAAGATATTGAAGAGATGATACAACACTCCGGTTGGAAATGGAGGAATAGAATTTGAACTTGGCAAAATGAACGCACTTGGATGAGACTCCGGTTAAAAGAGAAACGATAGACACAACACTCCGGTTAAATGGATAACCAAGGAAAAAGGAACATGATCTAACAATTCGAGATGATGAGTGAAGAGAGCAACATCACAATGTCTTCGGAAGAAAGAATAGAAGATAAATCATTGGAATAAAAGAATGGAGAAGAAAATGCCAACTTCTACCACAATTGAATTTGGAAAGCATCCTTGCAAAGAAGAATCGAACGGAGTTGTTGGAAAATCAACAACTAGAAGCACAAGCTTGTTGTGGGCTTATGGCAAACATCTCAAAATGATGAGGTGACAACCGGCCACTAATGGAAACAATTGATTGGATTGATATCAACAAGGAGACGAGAAACTTATTTCACCGGGAGGACAAATGAAGAACTTGGGTCATTAATAAGCACCAAAATAGCAACGTTCCTTAGGGAAGTCTTTAGGTGAAATCTATACCAAGATAACTCCAATGAAGAGATTGACGGTTGAAAAGATCTCTTGAACAAGAGAAAATGATGGATTTAAATATGTCACTCTTGAAAACTTGTGAATCATGAAACGCGAAGGGAAAATTATCAAGAATGACCTAACACCACCTCAGAAAATAAGGTAGAAAGAACCGCACTCCGGATTACCATATGAAGAAAGCTTGAGCTCCTTAGGAAAGAATCTCGATGAAAACTTTGAGAAGGGAATAAATCCTTGATGAACCATCATGTAGAACCTCCATGAAGAACTCCGGTAAACAAAAGGAATGAAAAGAAAGAGAAATTGAAAACACAAGGTGAATCCTTGCAATGATTTAGATGGATCTCCGTGATAATTAGAGCTTGGAACTCCGGGAAAAAGAGAAGATGAAACAAATGAAACCGAGAATTTATTCATCATGAACAAACTCCGAAAGAAAGATGAATCACTTGTAATCAAGAATTTATTCGTCATGAATAATCTCCGAAAGAAAAGAATTGAATCACCTTGAGGAAATAAGAATAAGATTTATTGTATGCTTATCCTTCATCAAATTAAATTGATGACAAGCAATGGATTTGGCATGCCACTTATTCTCGTAGAAAGGATTAAAAGAGATATATCAAAACTTGAGAAGGTCTTCAACGAACCACCGATAGGATTGGAACAACAAATGAATTGATATGATGAACAAGGAAGAGAGATCTTGAAAGAACCACCGTAAGAATTGAAAATGAATGTAGCAAAGGCACATTTCACCGGGAAGAATTGGAAAACGAATGAAGATATTTGAGGGAATATAGATACTTGAAGAGATCATGAACTGATTAGAGGATATTTGAATGATGCACCGGTAAGATTTGGAGAATGATAGCTACACGCTGAGAATGAAGAATTATGACATGATGGCCTTCGGAGGAAAGGAAACAACTCATGAAATGCTCCGGATGGTAAGAAAATAATTGTCACAATCAAAACAATTATGAGGATAGCATGAAGCTAGAACCATGAATATACAAGAGAATGGACCAATATTTAACAGAAATCCTTCTTCGGTCTTCAAATGTTGAGAATAATGACGAGAACCACCATGAATTGTTGAGATACTCCGGGAGAATTAAAAGAGGAAAGGTTGAGCCAAAGATGAAAAGAATTTGAAAACGACCTTGGAGAGGGCATGTGACTGATGAAAATTCATTTCTACGTCAAACTTGGAAATGAATTTGAGAATCGCTCCTGATAATTAGAAGAGTCAGGTAAGATCCTGGGAAAAGACCTGTGGGTTAGGGCCCACTCAAAAGAAACACCGTTGAAAAGATTTAAAAGAGATGTTGCACCGGTTTGAATTAAATGACTTGAATGAGATACCAATCTCGAAATATCTTGAAGGGATTGAGAATGGAAACGCAAGTCTTGTGAGATATCTTCAGCACTCCAGAACAAATGAATAGGAAGAAGTGAATGATTAAGAGGTGCATCGGTATGAGAAAGCATTAGAAACGAGGAAAGGAATATGATGAATATCGAAAACTTGAATAGGATCCACCGGAGAAGAAACAACAATGAAGGATGATGAACTTGAAGCTGTTGAGCATCTTCATGGGAAATCACCGAACAAGAACATTGATTGAAAAGAATGAAGAGACTTCACATGAATAAATGGATACTTGATTAAGAAATCTGTGTCCTTGAAGAAAAAAGGGTGGGAGGGCGGGAAAACAAAGGCAACTTGGGACGGATGAAACAAACACCGTTGGGAAAACTTAGATTTGATCTTGCGGATGGGAAAAATGATAGGATCCACTTGAAGAGAAGCACACCGGTTGGAAAGGAGTTGACATGACAAAATCAATGATCAAAAGGATTAGTATTCACATAGCAATATGAGAACACCGTTTAGGAAAGGTATGGATTCAACATTTGACTTCGAAGCAACTCGAATACCACAAATAAAACAAAACAAAGGATTTGGCTGCAGAATAAGCCGGAACAAATACATATGATAGGGGTTTACCCAATCCCATATCATGCATCTGTCGAAAAGATATTCTAGGAGCTACTTGAATTCCCACCTATAAAACTCCCGAAACTTTCTGGTTATGCAATCTGGTGTTGGGGATACATTGGAAGCAATATATCTCACCCAAACTAACAATACCTACATCCAAGCTGTATCCATCCGTCAACACATAACCAAGAAACCTTCGGAAATCGTCTACCTCAACCTTCGAAAAGCATCCGTTATACAAGTCATGGCAATACTCCCGTACTCACCTCAGTACTGGGTTATCGGGGTTATCTCACCAACAACTGCATAAAAGAGATTTTCGATGTCGGCGTACTAAACTCAGGTATTCCAGAACTGCAACGATAAAATTATGACGACAACACCTCAGAGCTCAACTCCCCGGGACACCTCCACTAAACCCTTGCTGACGGGAGGCACCAAGACAATGTTGTCATCATAAAACCATCGGAACGATTCAAAGATACCCGCGTGATCCTAAATTTTTTTTAGTGAAATTTGAGAAGAGAAGAGTCAAAACTCTACATCAGGAGACCTCACCAGAGCGACGAAGGGACTGAGGAGTAAAAAGAATTACTAACTCTCCGATATATATAATCCTAAATGACTCAAAACATTTTCTAGACACAACTCGACCGCTAAAATGATCAAGCGGGGGGCTCCTAAGGTCGGGAAGGCTCGATTACCAACTTGTAGCGCCTCGATGCGGCTATATCTCCCACGTGTCGAAGCACGACTTAGAGGCATAACCGCATTGAAAGCAATGTCGCAAGTGAGGTAATCTTCACACAACCCATGTAATACATAAGGGAAAGAGATACATAGTTGGCTTACAATCGCCACTTCACACAATTACATGAATAAAGCATTACATCATCCAGATACAATCAAGGTCCGACTACGGAACCAAAATAAAGGAAGAACCCCAAATGCGACAAAAGGTCCCCGATCGACCCCAACTGGGCTCCACTACTGATCAACTAGAACGAAACAACACAACAGGGCAAGATCTTCATCGAGCTCCTCCTTGAGCTTGGTTGTGTCACCGGCTCGGTAACATAGGCACCTGCAAACTGGTTTTGGTAGTATCTGGTGAGCCACGAGGACTCAGCAATCCCATTACCATGGGTATCAAGACTAGCAAAGCTTAATGGGTAAGGAAGGGGTAAAGTGGTGAGGTTGCAGCAGCGACTAAGCATGATATGATGGCTAACCAACGCAAATAAGAGCGAGAAGAGAACAAGCGGAACGGTCGTGAAGCTAGCAATGATCAAGAGGTGATCCTGAACACCTACTTACGTCAAACATAACACAGAAACCGTGTTCACTTCCGGACTCCGCGAGAAGAGACCATCACGGCTACACACTCGGTTGATGCATTTTATTTCGGATCCGGTGTCAAGTTATCTACAACCGACATTAACAAATTCCCATCTGCCACATAACCGCAGCACGGCTCTCGAAAGTTTATACCTGCGGGGTGTCCCAACAGCCCATGACAAGCTCTCGCGATCATCGAAGGAATAGACCTTCACCCGAGACACTCCGATCGACTCGGTATCCCGTACATCAAGACATTTCGACAATGGTAAAACAAGACCAGCAAAGCCGCCCGATGTGCCGACAATCCCGATAGGAGCTGCACATATCTCGTTCTCGTGGCAACACCGGATAAGTCAAGCTACGAGTAAAACCAGCCCTCGAGTTGCCAAGAGGTGGCCCCAAGAGGTGCTTCGGTTTGGACCAACACTTAGACAAGCAACCGCCCGGGGCTATAATAAAGATGACCCTTGGGTTAATTACTCCCAAGGGAAATATAGGTGGTGGTGAGGCAAATGGTAAAAGTCAATGTTGGGCCTTCTTGGACAAGTTTTATTCAAAGCGAACTGTCAAGGGGTCCCATAAATCACCCGACCGTGTTAGGAGCATAAAATCCGGGAACATAACACGGTATGACGAAAACTAGGCGGCAAGAGTGGAACAAAACACCGGGCATAAGGCCGAGCCTTCCACCCTTTACCAAGTATATAGATGCATTAATAATATAAGAGATATTGTGATATCCCAACCAAAATCCTGTCCACCATGGAGAAATCTTCAACTTCACCTGCAACTAGCAACGCTATAAGAGAGGCTGAGCAAAGCGATAACATAGCCAAACAACGGTTTGCTAGGAATGGTGTCAAAGGTTAGAGGTTCATGGCAATATGGGATGGCTTGATAAACAGGTAATAGGTAGCGCAGCATAGCGATAGAATGAAGCAACTAGCATAGCAATGATAGTAGTGAGATCCAGGGTAGCGGTCATCTTGCCTGAAATCCCGCAAGGAAGAAGAACGAGTCCATGAAGAAGACAAACGGACATCGAACGAATCCTCACAACTCCGGAACAAAACCGAAGCTAACGAGAGAAGCAAACCGGAAAGAAACAAACAACAGGGTAAACACACAAGCATAAACATGTCATGATGCACAAACAAGTATGAGGCATGTTCGGTTTAATGAGGCATGGCATGGCAAAGTGCACAAACAATACTACAAATTAAGTGGAGCTCAATATGCAACGAGTTGCATATTGACGAAACACCACATCAATTATTTAGTTCTCTCTCGGTTATGCTATTCATCATTATTAAATGTTGTTAAACATGGCAAGAGGTGAAGCATAATGGAAACTAACTATTTAGGCAAGTTTAAATGAGGCCGGAAACAACGAACAACAAGTCCGGAAAATCCTCATGAGCATATTATGAATTTGGTACTGTTCTGCCCTAAAACATATTTTAAAGTTGTTAAACAGGAAAATAAAGTGGACCATGTTAATCTAGGCATTTTTCCACCCCATTTACATATAAAGTTTATTTAAAACCGAGCTACGGTTATTTAGTTATGAATTAAATCATTTTAGCATGGCATTTATACAAATTTAAACAAACAGCAAGTTTAAACATTTTTAACATGGATGACAATGGCATATTATTAAACTAGATGAAAAACTAAGCATTTTACATATATAAAGTTTTTAATATGATGCATGGTTATTTAGTTATTAAATGCGTGAAGTATGAGGGGTTTTCTGCAATTCTGAAAATCACTGGATAATGCTAAAATCGCAGTGCAGGAAAAAAACACACTGGGCCGGATCTGGAGCAGTGTTGGGCTGAACAGAGAGGAGGGGCTGGAGGGACTGCTCACCATGGGCCAAGCCCAGGTCGGTGGAGAAGCTGGGCTGCAGCTGGGAGGCCCACGCGGAGGGGCGCGGCTGGGCTCGGAGGCGCTGCCCAGTGCACTTTGAGGCGCTTGATCAGCGGGGCACCGGAGCGCGCTCTCCTCTGCTCGCCCGCTAGGGCATGGCGGCGTCGGCAGGGGTCCCTTGGCGCGGCGGCGCGATGCAGGCGGGTTGAGGACGGGCAGGGGAGGCCGGGATCCTCCAGATCCAGGACGGAGGGGGGCCATTCCCGGTGGCGGCGGCGGCAGGGGCGACTCCGGCGAGGAGCTCCAAGGACGGCGAGGTCCTGCGGGCAAAGGGGGGAGAGAGACGCCATGAGTGAGAGGGAGAAGAAAGGAGAAGGAACGAGAGGGTGGCAGGGCGCTCGCCAACGAGGATGGCGATCATCGGCGACGACGACGCGGGACGCCGGCACAGCGGGGCACGACAACGGCGGGGCTCTGGATCGGGAGCTCCTCTCCGATCTGGAGCTCGGGCGCAGGGGCGGCGCGGGTCGGGTCCGATGGGCTCAAGGGGCCCGGATGGGCTGCCAGGCCGCGACTGTTGAGGCGGGCAGGGTGCGCTGGGAAGCGCGACGTGGAGAGCGCGGGTTGGGCGAGGGCGAGAGGTCGGCGGCGGCCATTCCCAAGGCCAAGTGGCGAGAGAAGGTGGAGGGCGGGTGCAAAGCGAGGTGGCGGCGACAAGTGGCGGCGGGGAGAGGGTCAAAGTCTGGAATTTGAGGAAGAAGGAGGCTGGCGGCTGCGGGAATTGAGGAGGGGGTAGGTAGGAGCCCAAAAATGGAGAGAAGGGGTCTATATATAGCCAAAGAGGCTAGGGTTTGGGGTTTAGAGAGGTTTCGGAGCCCTCCGATTTCGATCGGACGGCACCGGACGTGAGGAGGGGTATGGTAGGTGGGCTAGTGGGCTGTGAAGAGGAGTTAGGCTGAGAGGAGAGAAGAGAAGGCAGCCCGGCAATGGTTTTCGGAGACCGAAAACACCCGACGAATATATCGACTATATCGCGGTTATATATTTAACGGCTGGGCAGTCAAACGAACTCCGAATGCGACGAAATTTGGCAGGCGGCCTGTCTACACTATAATAAGACCGCACACCAAGTTTCATCCCATTCCGAGAACATTTTTAAGCCACTTATAAAAATATATTTCGGAGGTGCCGCGGGCGCGTGCGAGTGTGGTCGGGCTCAGAACGGACAACGGAGAGAAACGGCGGAACCCGAACGGATGCAAGTTTTAAAATATGACGGCAACGGAGTGCCGATGCAATGCGAATGATGCGATGAGATGAAATGCAAGACAAGAACAAAAAGCAAAACAAAAGACAAAAACCCAACCACGGAGGAAAAAATATATCACATCTCCGGAAAAGGCAAGAGTCGGAGTTATGAATATGGAAAGTTGTATCCGGGGCGTTACAATATCGCCAGAAGAAATAAGAGTTAAAGTTAGAGTTGCATAGGCGTGTAAGCTAAGAGAGCAGTGAAAGGATATTCAAACATCGTCAGAACAGTGCACAAGGGAGTGATGTGTGGATACCTAGTTCGGGCCGATGTTTGGGCATGCTCGCCTAGCTAGAGTGCGGGTCACTTCAGAGCCGTTGAGGATGATGCGCTGGCGTTGGCTGGCTGCGCATGGATGCAGATCTTGAGTGGTAGCGGAGCACTACAATGCGGTGGACGAGACCGTTGGTGAAGCCCCAACGGCCTCGGGGGGTGGAGGTGCGACGATGTGCTCGGTGAAGTAGCCCCGGTGAGCTGGGAGACGGCGTCGGTGAAGGGACCTGATGCGGTGGAACTCGGTGTCTGTGAGGCACATCGGTTGCGGCGGCCGACATTGTCGGTGGACCACCCGGTGCGGTGGACGAGGGCGTAGATGAGGTAGCTCCTGTGCGATGGTGAAGCGCGACCGTCGTCTTCGTCGTTGTCGTCCGGCACAGAGGTGGGGAACAGTGGGGAAAGAGATGAGACGAGGGGCAATTCTAGGGATGGCGGTGAATTAGGGATTTGAGCAATCTGGGTGCGGAAGGGGACGGTGGAGAAGAGAGATTTTGCAGGGCTAGAATTGGGGCCGCCGGATATTTCAATCCGAAACGTGGAAGCGCGAACTTATATTGTCGTCGTCCTTTTTTTTGGGGGAGGGGTGGGTGGCTGGGTGCTACTGCGTCCGTCCGACACACGCGACCACCCCGACAGACTATGCTTGGTGCCTTAAGGCACCTGCCTTTGTGTCCATGACATGTGGGCCCAACAGTGGTCGGCCCACATGTCGATCCTAAGGGTAGTTGCCTTTAAGGCACCGAAGCAGCGTCCACCCCGACACGACCCTGGTCTACCTGGTGTGTTGGAGAACGTTGCATAAAATAAAAAATTTCTACGTTCACCAAGATCAATCTAGGAGTTCATCCAGCAATGAGAGAGAGGAGTGCATCTACATACCCTTGTAGATCGCGAGCGGAAGCGTTCAAGAGAACGGGGTTGAGGGAGTCGTGCTGTCGTGATCCAAATCACCGGAGATCCTAGGGCGTCGGACGGCACCTCCGTGTTCAACACACGTACGGTCAGCGTGACGTCTCCTCCTTCTTGATCCAGCAAGGAAAGGAGAGGTTGATGAAGATCCAAAGCTGACGACAAGTGGGTGGTGGATCTGGCGAGATCCCGGCAGGCTTCACCAAGCGTCTGCGGGAGGGAGAGGTGTAGCAAGGGGAAGGGGGCGCCAAGTGCAAGGTGCGGCTGCCCTCCCCCCTCTTTATATAGGGTCCCCAGGGGGGCGCCGGCCCTGGAGATGGGATCTCAAGGGGGGACGGTGGCTAGGGGGGAGGCTTGCCCCCCAAGGCAAGTGGAGGCGCCCCCACCCTAGGGTTTCCAACCCTAGGCGCAGGGGGCCCAGGGGGGCGCACCAGCCCACCAGGGGCTGGTCCCCTCCCCACTTCAGCCCACGGGGCCCTCCGGGATAGGTGGCCCCACCCGATGGACCCCCGGGACCCTTCCGGTGGTCCCGATACAATACCGGTGACCCCCGTAACTTTCCCGATGGTCGAAACTGCACTTCCTATATATAATTCTTCACCTCCGGACCATTCCGGAACTCCTCGTGACGTCTAGGATCTCATCCGGGACTCTGAACAACTTTCGGGTTACTGCATATTCATATCTCTACAACCCTAGCGTCACCGAACCTTAAGTGTGTAGACCCTACGGGTTCGGGAGACATGCAGACATGACCGAGACGCCTCTCCGGTCAATAACCAACAGCGGGATCTGGATACCCATGTTGGCTCCCACATGCTCCTCGATGATCTCAACGGATGAACCACGATGTCGAGGATTCAATCAATCCCGTATACAATTCCCTTTGTCAATAGGTACGTTACTTGCCCGAGACTCGATCGTCGGTATCCCAATACCTCGTTCAGTCTCGTTATCGGCAAGTCACTTTACTCGTACCGTAATGCATGATCCCGTGACCAGACACTTGGTCACATTGAGCTCATTATGATGATGCATTACCGAGTGGGCCCAGAGATACCTCTGTTGGGGAACGTAGTAATTTCAATATTTTCCTACGCACACGCAAGATCATGGTGATGACATAGCAACGAGGGGAGAGTGTTGTCTACGTACCCTCGTAGACCGAAGTGGAAGCGTTAACGCAGCATAGAGGAAGTAGTCGTACGTCCTCCCGGTCCGACCGATCCAAGCACCATTACTCCGGCACCTCCGAGTTCTTGACACACGTACAACTCGATGACGCACCCTCGTCTCCAATCCAAAGAGAGGCTCAGGGGAGTTCCACAAGACGACAGCGTGGTGACTATCTTGATGTTCTCCTGTCGCAGGGCTTCGCCTAAGCACCGCTACAATATGACCGAGGTGTAATATTGTGGAGGGGGGCACCGCACACGGCTAAGGAACGATCAATGATCAACTTGTGTGCTCTAGGGTGCCCCCTACCCCCGTATATAAAGGAGGGAGGGAGGAGGTGGCCGTCCCAAGGAGGGGGCGCGCCATGGGAGGAGGAAACCTACTCCAAGTAGGTTTCCCCTCTTTTTCCTTATCTTATTTGGAGGGGGAAGGAAGGAGTACTAGTATTAGGAAGGAGTACTAGTAGTAGGAAAGGAAGAGGGGGAAGGAGAAAGGAAAGGGGGGCCGGCCCCCCTCCCCAATTTGGATTGGGCTTGGGGCGCGCCCCCTCCCTTGCTCCTTCTCCCTTCCTCCTACATGGGCCCAATAAGGCCCATATACCTCCCGGGGTTCCTAGTAACCTCCCGGAGCTCCAAACTCTTCCGGAAACTTTCCGGTGTCCAAATATATCCGTCCAATATATCAATCCTTATGTCTCGACCATTTCGAGACTCCTCGTCATGTCCGTGATCACATCCGGGACTCCGAACAAACTTCGGTACATCAAAATACATAAACTCATAATATATCATCATCGAAACCTTAAGCGTGGGACCCTACGGTTCGAGAACGATGTAGACATGACCGAGACATGTCTCGGTCAATAACCAATAGCGGGACCTGGATGCCCATATTGGTTCCTACATATTCTACTGAAGATCTTTATCGGTCAAACCGCATAACAAAGATCGTTGTTCCTTTGTCATCGGTATGTTACTTGTCCGAGATTTGATCGTCGGTATCCAATACCTAGTTCAATCTCGTTACCGACAAGTCTCTTTACTCGTTCTGTAATACTTCATCTCATAACTAACTCATTAGTTATATGCTTGCAAGGCTTATGTGATGAGCATTACCGAGAGGGCCCAGAGATACCTCTCCGACAATCGGAGTGACAAAACCTAATCTCAAATTATGCTAACTCAACATGTACCTTCGGAGACACCTGTAGTACTCCTTTATAATCACCCAGTTACGTTGTGACGTTTGGTAGTACCCAAAGTGTTCCTCCGGTAAATGGGAGTTACACAATTCTCATAGTTACAGGAACATGTATAAGTCATGAAGGAAGCAATAGCAGAATACTAAACGATCAAGTGCTAAGCTAACGGGATGGGTCATGTCAATCACATCATTCTCCTAATGATGTGATCCCATTAATCAAATGACAACACATGTCTATGGTTAGGAAACATAACCATCTTTGACTAATGAGCTAGTCAAGTAGAGGCATACTAGTG
This sequence comes from Aegilops speltoides, assembly GCA_021437245.1. Taxonomy (NCBI): domain Eukaryota; kingdom Viridiplantae; phylum Streptophyta; class Magnoliopsida; order Poales; family Poaceae; genus Aegilops; species Aegilops speltoides. The sequence goes on from CM038143.1 coordinate 389,317,488, forward strand.
ACTATATGTTTGTCTATGTATTCACACATGTATCATGTTTCCGGTTAATACAATTCTAGCATGAATAATAAACATTTATCATGATATGAGGAAATAAATAATAACTTTATTATTGCCTCTAGGGCATATTTTCTTCAGTCTCTCTTTATGCTATCCAGAAACTTTTATTCAAGTATCCCTTTATGCTATCCAGAAATTCTATATCATTTCCAATTAATAATATGTCATCAACATATAAAACTAGAAATGCTACTGAGCTCCCACTCACTTTCTTGTAAATCTGAGCTTCTCCAAAAGTCTCATATAAAACCATATCTTTGATCACACTTTGTCAAAGCGTTTATTCCAACTCGAGATGCTTGCACCAGTCCATAAATGGAGCGCTGGAGCTTGCACACTTTGTCGACACTTTTGGATCAACAAAACCTTCAGGCTGCATCATATACAACTCTTCTTCTAGAAATCCATTCAAGAATGCAGTGTTGACATCCATTTGCCAAATTTCATAATCATGAAATGCAGCAATAGCCAACATGATTCGGACAGACTTAAGCATCGCTACGGGTGAGAAAGTCTCATCGTAGTCAACCCCTTGAACTTGTCGAAAACCTTTTGCAACAAGTCGAGCTTTGTAGACAGTAACATTACCATCAGCGTCAGTCTTCTTCTTAAAGATCCATTTATTCTCAATGGCTTGCCGATAATCGGGCAAGTCAACCAAAGTCCATACTTTGTTTTCATACATGGATCCTATCTCAGATTTCATGGCCTCTAGCCATTTTGCGGAATCTGGGCTCATCATCGCTTCCTCATAGTTCGTAGGTTCATCATGGTCAAGTAACATGACTTCCGAATAGGATTTCCGTACCACTCAGTGCGGATCTTACTCTAGTAGACCTACGAGGTTCAGTAGAAATTTGATCTGAAGTTTCATGATCAATATCATTAGCTTCCTCACTAATTGGTGTAGTCGTCACAGGAACCGGTTCTTGTGATGAACAACTTTCCAATAAGGGAGTAGATACAGTTATCTCATCAAGTTCTACTTTCCTCCCACTCACTTCTTTCGAGAGAAACTCCTTCTCTAGAAAGGATCCGAATTTAGCAACGAAAATCTTGCCCTCAGATCTGTGATAGAAGGTGTACCCAATAGTCTCCTCTGGGTATCCTATGAAGACACATTTCTCCGATTTGGGTTCGAGCTTATCTGGTTGAAGTTTCTTCACATAAGCATCACAGCCCCAAACTTTGAGAAACGACAACTTTGGTTTCTTGCCAAACCACAGTTCATAAGGCGTCGTCTCAACGGATTTTGATGGTGCCCTATTTAACGTGAATGCGGCCGTCTCTAAAGCATAACCCCAAAACGATAGCGGTAAATCGGTAAGAGACATCATAGATCGCACCATATCAAGTAAAGTACGATTACAACGTTCGGACACACCATTTCGTTGTGGTGTTCCGGGTAGCGTGAGTTGTGAAACTATTCCACATTGTTTCAAATGTAAACCAAACTCGTAACTCAAATATTCTCCTCCACGATCAGATCGTAGAAACTTTATTTTCTTGTTAAGATGATTTTCTACTTCACTCTGAAATTCCTTGAACTTTTCAAATGTTTCAGACTTGTGCTTCATCAATTAGATATACCCATATCTGCTCAAATCATCTGTGAAGGTGAGAAAATAACGATATCCGCCACGAGCCTCAACATTCATCGGACCACATACATCTCAGATGTATGATTTCCAACAAATCTGTTGCTCTCTCCATAGAACCGAGAACGGTGTTTTGGTCATCTTGCCCATGAGGCACGGTTCGCAAGTACCAAGTGATTCATAATCAAGTGATTCCTGAAGTCCATCGGTATGGAGTTTCTTCATGCTTTTACATCGATATGACCTAAACGGCGATGCCACAAATATGTTGCACTATCATTATCAACTCTGCATCTTTTGGCTTCAACATTATGAATATGTGTATCACTACTATCGAGATTCAATAAAATAGACCACTCTTCAAGGGTGCATGACCATAAAAGATATTACTCATATAAATAGAACAACCATTATTCTCTGATTTAAATGAATAACCGTCTCGCATCAAACAAGATCCAGATATAATGTTCATGCTCAACGCAGCACCAAATAACAATTATTCAGGTCTAAAACTAATCCCGATGGTAGATGTAGAGGTAGTGTGCCGACCGCGATCACATCGACTTTGGAACTATTTCCCACGCGCCGTCACCTCGTCCTTAGCTAATCTTCGCAATCCGTAGTCCTGCTTTGAGTTGCAAATGTTAGCAATGAACCAAGATATCAAATACCAGTGCTCTGCGAGCATTAGTAAGGTACACATCAATAACATGTATATCACATATACCTTTGTTCACTTTGCCATCCTTCTTATCCGCCAAATACTTGGGAAGTTCCGCTTCCGATGTCGATCTGCTTGCGAGAAGCACTCGATTTCAGCTTAGGTCCGACTTGGGTTTCTTCTCTTGAGCGAAACTTGTTTGCTGTTCTTTTGAAGTTCCCTTCTTCTTCCCTTTGCCCTTTTCTTGAAACCTAGTGGTCTTGTTGACCATCAACACTTGATGCTCCTTTTGATTTCTACCTCCGCGGCTTTCAAAGATCGCGAAGAGCTCGAAATAGTCTTGTTCATCCCTTGCATATTATAGTTCATCACAAAGCTCTTGTAGCTTGGTGGCGATGATTGGAGAATTACATCAATGGCGCTATCATCCGGAAGATTAACTCCAGTTGAATCAAGTGATTATTATACCCGGACATTTTGAGTATATGCTCACCGACAGAACTGTTCTCCTCCATCTTGCAGTTATAGAACTTATTGGAGACTTCATATCTCTCAATCCGGGCATTTGCTTGAAATATTAACTTCTACTCTGGAACATCTCATATGCTCCATGACGTTCAAAACGTCGTTGAAGACCCGGTTCTAAGCCGTAAAGCATGGCACATCGAACTATAGAGTAGTCATCGACTTTGCTCGCCAGACGTTCTTAACATCGCCATTGCATCAAGCGGCGGGCTGGCACCCAGCGGTGCTTCCAGACATAACTCTTACATGCAGCAATGAGGATAATCCTCGAATTACGGACCCGATCCGTGTAATTGCTACCATCATCTTTCAACTTTGCTTTCTCAAGGAACGCATTAAAATCAACGGAACAACAAAGACGAGCCATCTATCTACAAACAAACATAGACAAGCAAAATACTATCAGGTACTAAGTTCATGATAAATTTAAGTTCAATTAATCATATTACTAAAGAACTCCCACTTAGACAGACATCTCTCTAGTCATCTAAGTGATTACATGATCCAAATCAACTAAACCATGTCCGATCATCACGTTAGATGGAGTAGTTTCAATGGTGAACATCTCTATGTTGATCATATCTACTATATGATTCACGCTCGACCTTTCGTCTCTCGTGTTCGAGGCCATATCTGTATATGCTAGGCTCGTCAAGTATAACTTTGAGTATTCGCGTGTGCAACTGTTTTGCACCGTTGTATTTGAGCGTAGAGCCTATCACACCCGATCATCACGTGGTGTCTCGGCACGAAGAACTTTCATAGCGGTGCATACTCGGGAGAACACTTCTTGATAATTAGTGAGAGATCATCTTAAAATGCTACCGTCAATCAAAGCAAGATAAGATGCATAAAGGATAAACATCACATGCAATCAATATAAGTGATATGATATGGCCATCATCATCTTGTGCTTGTGATCTCCATCTTGAAGCACCGTCGTGATCACCATCGTCACCGGTAGCGACACCTTGATCTCCATCGTAGCATCGTTGTCGTTCGCCATCTATTGCTTCTCGACTATCGCTACCGCTTAGTGATAAAGTAAAGCAATTACAGAGCGTTGCATTTCATACAATAAGCGACAACCATATGGCTCCTGCCGATTGCCGATAATTTCGTTACAAAACATGATCATCTCATACAATAAAATATAGCATCACGTCTTGGCCATATCACATCACAACATGCCCTGCAAAAACAAGTTAGGCGTCCTCTACTTTGTTGTTGCAAATTTTACGTGGCTGCTACGGGCTTAAGCAAGAACCAATCTCACCTACGCATCAAAACCACAGCGATAGTTTGTCAAATAGACTCCGTTTTAACCTTCACAAGGACGGGCGTAGCCACACTCGGTTCAACTAAAGTTGGGAAACCGACACCGCTAGTAACCTGTGTGCAAAGCACGGCGGTAAAACCAGTCTCGCGTAAGCGTCACGTGTAATGTCGGTCCGGCCGCTTCATCCAACAATACCTCTGAACCAAAGTATGACATGCTGGTAGGCGGTATGACTTATATCGTCCACAACTCACTTGTGTTCTACTCGTGCATATAACATCAAACCATAAAAACCTGGCTCGGATGCCACTGTTGGGGAACGTAGTAATTTCAAAATTTTCCTCGCACACGCAAGATCATGGTCAAACTGCACTTCCTATATATAATTTCACCTCCAACCATTCCGAACTCCTCGTGACGCCTAGGATCTCATCCGACTCAACAACTTTTGTTACTGCATATTCATATCTCTACAACCCTAGCATCACCAAACCTTATGTAGACTCCTACGGTTCGGAGACATGCGCATACATGACCGAGACGCCTCCGGTCAATAACCAACAATGAACTCGATACCCATGTTGGCTCTCACATGCTCGATGATCTCATCGGATGAACCACGATGTCGAGGATTCAATCAACCCGTGATACACCCTTTGTCAATTGGTACAAGATTTGCCCGAGACTCGATCGTCGGTATCCCAATACCTCGCTCAGCCTCAAACCCGCAAGTCACTTTAATCGCACTATAATGTATGATCCCGTGACTGACACTTGGTCACATTGAGCTCATTATGATGATGCATTACCGAAAGGGCCCAGAGATACCTCTCCGCCAACGGAGTGACAAATCCTGGCCTCGATTCGTACAACCCAATGTACACTTTCGGAGATACCCGTAGTGCACCTTTATAGCCACCCGCCACGCCAGACGCTTACACACCCAAAGCACTCCTACGGTATCCGGAGTTGCACAACTCATGGCCTAAGGAAATGATACTTGATATTTGGAAAAGCTCTAGCTAAACAAACTACAAGTTCTTTGTGCTATGCTTAGGATTGTTCGTCCATCACATCATTCTCCTAATGATGTGATCCCGTTATCAATGACATCCAATGTCCATAGTCAGAAACCATGACTATCTATTGATCAACGAGCTAGTCAACTAGAGGCTTTAGGACTTGTTGTGGTCTATGTATTCACACGTATTACGATTTCCTGATAATACGATTATAGCATGAACAATAGACAATTATCATGAATAAAGAAATATAATAATAACCATTTTATTATTGCCTCTGTGGCATATTTCCAACATGGTGCGCCTACATTTGAGAATGCAAATGAATCTTCTTTGATTTGCAAACTAATCAGTATGTATTACCATGCCCGTGTTTTCCTTGCAATAATTAGTCATTCAAACGAGATACTCCATTCGCTCACTTTTGTGTTGTTTCGCATAACTTAAAATGAACTGTTTGCACATTGTTTGAAATGTCTTCAAGGTCTTATAAAAGTGAACAGAGGGAGTACTATAAATTAATTAATGAGGAGTTATTTGAAAAAATCAAAATAGTACCCACACTAACGCGGGATTAGAGTGTGTCACATAATTAGTTATTTAAATTAGAGTGTGTCATGTGAGTTAGTTATTTGAATTAGAGGCGGTTACGAGCGATCTCCAATTCTAACATGGATTTCGTGATTAAAGGTATCCACACTACTTTTTTAATACAAATTCATATGTATATGATGAAACCATGGTAGTGAGAAACTTTTGGATGGATTCAAACATATGACCTACAAAATAGCACAACAAATTGAGTCAATGTCAACTTCTAAACTTAGTATGGCATGAATTTGAAATAATTACCTGTGATGCCTGGTCCTCGTTCAAATCTTACAATGTACAATCAATTGAAACATCGATATTAAGTCTCGACTATGTACATTCAAATGTTGTTTTTAGCCCCCCCGGCCAAGACAAACGCTACATACTTCCAGATCGGTCAATCTTCCTCTCCTAACCACCTTAGCAAGCTATAGGTTTCAACACATGTTCATTCTTTTCTCCATGTTTCGATCTCTAAGTCTCTCAACTACACAACCCTTTTTCCACTTCATACTAAATGTATTTACCTCACACCCGCCATTGCATCCCATGCTGAGCTCTCTCTCTCTCTCCCTTCCCTCTCACCCTCTCAATAAATACATGCATTGCTTATCTAGTCCCCCCAACCTCTCGTAAGGCACGACGACATGTTGTATATCTAGGTCGCCTCAAGACCTGCCTCACTCTTTCTTCCAAGACGAGGGCCACACTCGCCAATCTCGCCTTCTTTATCCGAGTCTCTGCTAACCTCGCTTTTCACACACAAATGATATATCTCCTGCTCAGCCTCGATCGACACACTCTATACTCTCTCACGCAGATTGTCTATCTAGGTCATTCCATCCAAGCCACCGCCACTCTTTTCGACCTCATGGTGGGCCACGCCACCAATCTATCTCTCTCTCTCTCTCTGCTCTCTCTCTCTCTCTCTCTATATATATATATATATATATATATATATATATATATATATATATATATATATATATATATATCTCCGTCTGCCTTGATTGACTCGCTTTTTCGACAAAATGATATATCACCATGTTTGAGCCCAATTTGACCTATTCACATTGTATACTCTCTCAGCACATCGCTATCTAGTTCACTTTCTCCAACCCGCCTTACTCTTTTCGATCGACGCCCCTATGTGATCGGGTTGACCTTCCTTCCTCCCACACACAAAATATATCTACACGCTCGGATCGATCATCTTCAAGCTCTACCTCATGTCCCTCACCCATACCAAAAGCTCAATCGACAATATCTCTCCAGCATATATTTGTTCAATGAATGTCGGACCACCTCACTTTGTCTCTATCTATATGTCTCGATTGACCTCGTCACAATCGATCTTCCATGCGCTGAAGCTACATTCTCTCCAACCCTCGCAGCCGGAGCTATTTACATTGCGAGGGGACTCCAACCTTGATTAATTTGTGTAGGCATTTATTCCGTCGGTTTAGATTATATTTTCATAGCACTCGCCCACAACTACTCCAAACACCGCCGCAACCCACACAACTCCCCTAGTTGATTTCCTTCTGCTCGTCATCGCCTCTCGCACGCCCTTTCGCCTTCAACGTTGCACCATGGTATTATTGAAAAACTATGTTGTTCTCTTTTAATTATTATAAATAAGCTACAAAGCTACACACCCATAGTCCATTTGAATGGAACAAATTTCTCACCCACAAATTAAAGTGCTACAACTATACAATCGAGGGGCCCATGTCATGAAACAAATTTGGACCCATATACAAATTAAAAAATAAAGGACGAGGATCGAATATGCATGGCCTTCAAACTGCACGCCAATAGGCAAATATACGAGAATATCAATGTTTGTTGTACCCCTTTGTTCACATAATGTTTTTATATTACCACAGCCTAATTAATGGATAACATGTAATATTATTTTTAATACTATTCACCTTCACTTACTAGTGGGTTCCATGTGTGCTCTCTCTCCTCCTTCTCGCTTAGACGACGGCAAACAGGAAGAACAACTTCATGCAAGTATGTTGCTGACCATATCTCGACGCGCTCACAAGTCACGCACTGGGCCACATACTAGCAGATTAGTCGCTGGTTGAAGTATATTATGCATGCGGATATTAACTATTAGGATATTATTTGCGTTGTCATGTGATTAGCACTATTTTTGGCATGAAATTAATCGCACGCTAAACGTGTTGAGCGCTTGACATTGAAGCAGTCAGGTCGCTGGATGACAAGGAATACATGTGGCTTGATGACGCTTATATTTAATTTGATAATGCTCTAGCAGTAACATTCAATCGATCAAACCATACATTTCGCTCAGTCCGACTCCCACTTTAAATTATAACGACGATCGAATAAAATAAACGGATGATAAACGCTGGATTTTAAGCATGGCAATCCAAACGCTTTTTCATGGCAAATTTACATTACGCCGGGGCGCTCACGTGGGAAGCGGCTCGTCAGCTTCCGGTGTCGCCGGGCCACCGACCGACGGTGATGGCGTATCTTGCGCTGTTGTTGGCGTTTCTCGACGCTGGCTCTAGCTTCAAGGAAGGCCAAATGTTCTAGACTTCGGAGCGAGTCAACCGGGCGGGAGGAGGCGATCGGCGCTGGTGGAAGCGTCGATGGCAGCCATCCATGCCGCCGAGGGGGGCATCAACCGCTGACAGCGCCGCAACGGTGCGGCGAGACATTCATGTGCACGGCACCGCACGGGCACACACGCCAGCACACAGCGCATGCGCCGCAGTGCACGGCACAAAGATGGCGCATCTATGCACAGCGCATGCGCCGCGGGTGCACGGGCTGCGGAAAGTCGGCGGGGACCTCGTGGAACCCCGTGGCATCAAGCTCGGCGACAATAAGCGGCTCCCCAGCCCATCAATGCCACGGGATGGGCGCCGCGCAATGAGGCGACGGAGCCAACATGAGCGGGACAAAGCGCGCGCCTTCCGCAAGGCCAATTCAAGCTCGCCCCAAAGCGCTTTATGTTCTGATCGGGCTGTGTCTTCTCATGAAACTAGAACACTAAGGGCAGACCATCGTGATGCGGCATGGCGCATATTTAGGTCAAAGTTGGAGGTAGACGATCGAGAATCGGAGAGGAAGAGAGAGGATTGTAGCGATACCGGTAGTGCGGGTTGATTTTAAACCGCAAGGCCGCGATATTAAAAGTGGGAGCAGTTGGGACGACGGTGGGCGGCGGAGCTCGTCAAAGGGCTCGCCCCGTGAGTCTGCAGACAATGTCCGCTGACGCTTACTCGACAAATGGGCGCAATGGTCCGTCAAGACGCTCTTGGCCGACTCACACACGCCATAGGACGCACCGCCGATGAGAAGGGGACTCATGGCGGCACGAATGCCCATAGCTTCAATAGTGAAAGCGCTTCACCTTAACGTGACATGTCTTTTGTTCCAAAATACCTTGGCTCTTCATTTGTGCAACTTGTCATAAGCAGCTTGTCTCTAATTGAAGAAAAAACTTACCAAGTAATATTTGTGCCATCACGACCATGCTGGGCCAAGAATTTATGCTCACTTTGGATTTTCTGAAATTTAAGATCCAGATTCAAACAATATCATAACCTGCATCATGCAATAAATTTTCAAGTCATACATTTGTCCTGTTGTATTTCTTAAGAATGGATTTGGTCAAACATTTTGCTTAGTTAAACCTCCTTTCCTGGTTTATAGGGCCAATTCAAAATCTCACCAACCAAGGTAGATGGTGAGTGGTGGAACAATTGTTGTAGTTTGCAAAACCACTCAATTAATGCCTTTGTTTTCCTCAAAATTGTGTTTACGAATGCATTAATTGTAATGCATGCATGCATAAAGTACATGCATTGGTCAATTTTTCTTAATTCTTGCATGTAATGATTTATTACACCTTGAAATCTGAACATGTGATGGGGAACAACCAAATTGAGACTTATAAATGGGAAAACTAAAATTTTGAGATAAGCCCTATAAACCGGAAAGGAGGAGAAAAGCATAATCCTGCACCAATGCATTCGATATATTAACTCAAGTACTAGGCACGAACAAACGGGCTCAATTCTGGCTCATCCCGTGTAGTAGTAGTAGTAGTAGTACTAGGCAATGCGCTTGACGGGTGACCTTGACGAGCGGCAACTAAGGAATTGAATCGCTCGCACGGTAGGTAACATTGTCTAGTTACTAAAGCATCCTCCATTGCTCATTGGTAGTCATTATGGACCGTGGACATGAGGAATTTCCTAGGGTGGAATTCGCCGCCAGATATTTCACTTCAAACGCCGAGGCTCGACCGTTGGTTATTTAATGCGTACTCACGACGCCACTAAAGGACACGAGCCCGCTTTTTAGGATCAACACGAGCCAAGGTCTGGCTGGTACGCTGTTGGGTCCTACATTCGAGAATACGAAAGGAACCTTTAAATTCAACAAATCTATGTGTATTACAATACCCGTAATTTTTGCAAATACTAATTTCAACGTGGTAATTGATTTATGACGAGTTGTTGAATTAGAGTGAGTTTGTGATATAGTGATCTCAACGTGATTTCACATTTCATGGTATCCCTAGTAAGTTTTTCAATGCAAATTCAAATTTAAAAGATGAACAATATGGAGGTGAGAAAACTTTGTATGTATCAAGCATATGACCACACACACACACACACACACACAAGAGAGAGAGAGAGACACACGCATCTAACACAACGACAATCCAATAAGTATAGTGCATCTATTTTCCAACCCATGCATGTATGACATAAATTAAAAATATTTCCTATTCTTAAATATTAGTCTTTAGAGAGTTCAACAAGTGACTACATACGGAGCAAAATGAGTGAATCTAGACTCTAAAATATGTCTATATACATCCGTATGTGCCACCATTTGAAGCCCTAAAAAGACTAATATTTAGGAACAAAGGAGTAAATGTAAGACATCCATGGTCCTCAGCTCAATATTTAAAATGAACATGAAACTGAAACATGAATATTAAGTCTACTACAATACATGCAAATGTTGTGTTAGCGGAGCTACGGTCGGGTCAAACCTCGACCTTAGATAAAATTGTGGAGCTCGCTTAGGTTGTTTAGATTATATTTGTCCCCACCCTCCCAACCACCGATTGGTTGTGCATGCCCCACCCCTCCTCCCCCGAGAATATCATGTGCCCCCATACCTTAGATGCTATATGCCGACATGAGTTGCTTGGAGCTTGTAGATTCGAGATATAGCAGCACATGATGTGTCTTAATTTTTTGCAGAAACCTGATGAGTTTGAGAATTGCACACAATTTGTACAAAAACTACTTAGATGCCCTTTGATCCCATATCAACGATTAAGCTCAGACGTCCAGCATCTAAGATGAAGGAGGACATCATATTCTCCTGTATGTAAGAATATCATGTGCTACCACACCTTAGATGCTTTGGTGATACAAGCTCTGGAGGCGCTGGATTTGTGACCCAACACCTCCTCGATGGTTCAATTTTTTGCAAAATCCCAAAAGAGTTCGCCACCATAAGCACAAAGATCGCCAGATGCCATTGATCTCGATCAAACGACCTCCAAGCTCAGACACCGAGCATCCAAGCTGCGATAGCACCTTATGTTTTCAAGACGGAGAGTATGAGGTGCTCCCAGACCGTAGATTCTATGGTGATACGAAGTTCACCGAGATCTAATGGCCTAAGAGGAGGTTTGAATGTTTTTGCAATATACCGATAGAGTTTGGGAAATGTGCGAAGTACAAGTACTATGCATGTGCTATCCGATCACCGATCATATAACCTAGATGTTTCACAATGTAGCGGTAATTGCTAACGGGAGCACCTAATATGAGCACCGGAAGCCGCTGGATCAAGATGTAGCAACACACACGAGGCCTGAATGTTTTATTTGCAAAAAACCTTTGGAGAGTTTGAAATGCTAATCACAAAGACTACTCCCAAGCCATTGATCTCACTTCCAACAGGTAAAAACTCGATCACCATAGTATCTAAGCTATGGGTGGATGTGATATTCTATGCCACTATCATTCTTGTTCAGAACTTGCAAAATACGCCAGAATTTGTGCCGTTATTTGTCTAACTGCCGCAAAGTGTTTGTTAAAAACCATCCTACACCAAAATATTGAACACACGGGGTCCCACTTGCCATTAATCAAATTTGGACCTAAAACTAACAAATCGAAAGACGAGATTCAAACTGCAACCCGGACTACAAAGCGTAAGTCAATAGCCCGAAAAATGAATGGTTGTTGGCTTTGTCCCATAACTTGATTTTATACAAGACTTGCATTGAGTAGAGTAGAGGGAGTGCCTCACACGCGGCATGACCATTGTCTCACTCATCGGTGGGTCCTGTGTCCGCGATCTCAATCTCTTCTCTCCATCGCCTAACCTTTGCACCGCACACACGGAGCGGCGCTTAGCTTGCCATGGTGTTATTACAACTAAAAAAGCTTGGAAAATAGAAGAATCGCCAGAACAAGAGACGCTGTGGCTGGTCGAGACGGAGCTAACTGCGCCATGTTTGCATGATGAAGCTGTGTGGCTAGGGGTGTTTTCGATCGACCGGGTGGGTCCCGAGGTCGAACCATTAGTACTACGTATGATACAAAGATATTTTACACGCACATTTTTCCTCTCAGGTTGAGACATGGCACACCCTACCGCTGCTGTTTCGGGTCCTCCCGGTGGTGTACGACATATTCTTCCTCGACGTGGGACGCCTACCGCTGCTTTTCGTCCTCCGGTCGTAGCGCCAAGCAAGTAAATGAGTCATCAAATCACGAAAGACCACCTTCCGCCGAGTACATCGAAGCACGGTGGCTAGCTAGTTGGGCTAGTTCGACCGACATTAGGCTGCCGCCACATTTGTTTTTTTCACCCCTTTTTTATCTACTTGCCCACGTGTAATTTAAATATCCACCGCAAGCGTTGTCTCGTGTTTGGGTGCGCAGGATTTTTAATTTTTGATCGACGGAGCATGCGTGTAGGATTTTTAATTTTTGATTGATGGGAGCAGGCGCGAAAGAATTAGTCATGATGACTACCAAAAACCCACCGCTTCCCCGATGAGAAGTCGCCGACCGGTGTTTTACCGTGGTGAAACCAAAGATTCCCCGCCTCACCGCTCTCCGGGCCTTCCTCAGAGATTGCATTGCCTTTCAGCCCTTTTGCTTCCTCTCCCCATTGCTTCTACTGGTGCCATGGCGCCAGAGATCACGGAGTCCGAGGTGAGGCACTGACACAGAGCTCCATGCAAGGATGCGGAGCTCGTGGCCAAGGACATGGAGTCTGAGCACAAGGAGGAGAGGAGTGCCATGCTCTGCTATGTGTGGGAGTTCACGGAGCTTCAAAAGTGGCAAAGGCCCACCACAAAGATGCTCGAGGTGTCGGGCGGCGTTGTCGCGAAAGCGGAGATACGTCAGGGAGCCGGCCGAGCGCGAAAGGCCGATCGTGACGAGGTCCAGATCGCCAACCACTTGGTCAACCAAGTTGCCACGCGACGGTTGCAGCTGCGCGATGCCTACTAAGCAGCTACCGCTGACGATGCCGCCGTCGGGTTAAACCTGCTCGACCACCCGTCGACTTCAACGAGCTGCGCTTCCCGACCGTCTCTTCACCTATATCTCCGAGGAGCCGAGCCATCTCCGCGCGACTGGGGGCTGAGCCGACAAGGAGGGGTTATGCTGCCGCCGCCGCTGTCGCTTAACTTTCGTGGTCTGTGTCACCGAATCCATTCGCGCTATTGACGCCGTTTTGACGAGCTGGCTCCCATCGACAGGAGCAGGCTCATGGGCGGTTGCACCTCGCATCACCAACGTCAGGCGCCTCGAGAAGCAAAGGGACTGTGGTGTTTAGGCGCCGCATGGGCATGTCATGTGTCTCACGAACATGGCCGCTTGATCAAACTCCACGGTGTGCACGTACCACCGTAGCACAAAGCATGTGGGTGTGTTTGGTTGCATTCTCATCTCAATATAGTTGTTTCTTCGTATTTTTTCAACCTACTAGTGTGGACTCATGCACCCTTCATGGTTCATGCACTCGCCAAACACCCAAAAGTGGGTCAAGAAGGGAACTTTTGCTCCCATCCTGCACCCTTCATACACCCTGCCTAACACTATAGGATGTGCTTCATATGATTCATGTTTTGTGGAGTACTTTAGCACTGCATTCCGCACCTGTGGACCTAGTTCTCATAACATTGATCTCATCGCTCATTCTCGAACGGACATGAAAAAGCGTACTATGTTACATATAGATATAGGAGTAGGATATGCGCATAACATCATTTGTTATCGCCATATCTACTACACTAGCAACAAGATTGTGTAGTACTAACGAGGAACCATCGCACATGCCTAGTAGTAGGTGCACTATGTATGTTCATGGTCATTGCATTGCGACTCCTCCGTCAGAAGAGTGAAACGCTGCTGTATTTTTCTTCGTAATAAAAATAGTGGACACGCTTCTACCGCGCGGATCCTCCTCCAACCATGCACTAAATTACTCACGACGCAGGGACAGCCAGACCTGGGTCCACCAACATGCACTAAATTATCTGTGAGTAGATGACTCAGACTACCCCGATCGAACCGGCCAAGCAGAATGCCCAATGAGCCGCCAAATCACAAAAACCTCCTTTCCAAAGAAAGAAGTTGGATCGACGGCTAAAACCATCATTTCACTCTTCTCTCTCACCTTCCTTTCTTGAAGAAACCCCCACTGATTCGCTTCTCCCTCATCTCGCTCCTCCTTTCACTCTTCTCTCTCAGCCTTCCTCTCTAGATGGACGCCGAGCACCGCCGACGTGATGTCTATGGCTTTCCAAACCGCTGAGGCTCATGGTACGTAAGAAGCGCAAGCACCTCACGAGACTACCGCAGACAGCTTTGCCATCACCGCCCAAGCCCCCTCTCCGGGATCCCTCATTAAGCAAGTCCGTAATGTCTCTTGTCGACGATCTTTTTTCTCGATCTTGATCGTTTTTTCATCTAACATGCAATTAAATTGTAGTACAACTTTCCGGTGATCTTGAATGTGATTTTAGTGTGACCAAAACATGCGAGAGGTTGACACTCATTTCTTATAGATTACTTAACTACTCCTCTTCCGGTTCTTGTCTTAGATTTGTCTAGATACGTATATCTAATACTAAATGTGACTTGATACATCCGATTCAGACAAATCTAAGACAAGAATTTTGGGACGGAGGAGTACTTTATGAACATCAATGCTACCTTTTAAGAGGGTGTATTTGCCTTAGTAACTTGTGTTATGGATATTGCATGTAATCCTCCTGCTTCATGCCTTTGAAGACATGTTCTAGTGTCTTTGTTCACTCATTTCGTATGTGATATGTAGTCATATATAGTATAATATCAAAAATCATCTTATATTTCCAATGTAGGTAATAAAATATGGTTTCTGCTTGAATTAGAACCAGTCCGCGGTGGAGATGAAGTTCTCAAAGTCATGCCGTGTGAACTGAAGACCCGATGATGAGTTCTCCCACTAACTATCTAGCTGTCAGGTCCTTGTCGCCACGTGTCCCGAACTAGTGTTTTCTCAGTAGCATTGTGGTCGTGTGTTCTCGAGGCTGCATTTTGACCACAACAATTTCCGGCTGTGCCTTCGACAAGGGTGTGGTTCTTGTAAAGCTTCCCAACAACTGATGCGGCCTGCCTTCATCATCATGTTTATGAGTGGAAAGACCACTCATAGTTCTCCAAGGTTGACAAGATGGTGATGTGCATGTAGACATCTCACACGAAGTCCATGGCCTAGCCGCTATATGGGGTTCATCCCATAGGTCGCAAGGCAAGAAATAGTCTATAGAGTTTAGTTAGCAACTTTTTGTCTTCAGAGGGTACTATTGTTCAAGATTTGATTTGTGTTTAGAACTCAGATTGTTTATTAGTAGTGCCGCTTTTGGTGTGTGGTCATCTGAGAACGGCCTATGTTAATGTCTCCGCCCACTCAATTCCTACTGACATTTTGAAGTATCCATCATATTTTTTGTGAGGACGGTTTATCAATTATGGTTACACCTAATATCTGTATGCCAGGTTTATCGCACCCACCGTGATTTCATCCCATGGATGTTTGGTCCATACGATTTGTCACGACCTTTGGACCGTCCCCGCTAGGGAGTAGGCGGTGGCCCCTCGCATGCCACACGAAGTTGGACGATCAATCTTCGCTTAGTACTTCAACATAGTGATTTCGTAAGGATTCACTCGGTCACATCAAGAATCTTATTGATTTATCGCCTAAATCTTATTCATTTAATGTCATGTTTTTTCTTTTCCTGCAATTTTAATGCGTGTTTTACATGTGACATTCATCACGTAATAAACCGCTTTGGTTTGTTTCTACGATGGCTTTTTTGCAGGTTTCACTTTATATCGTGTCAAGAACGAAGGCACCGCCCATCACTTATATTCGGAAAAATTGACTCCCGTTGTCTCGAGTACAAGTGAATCCCTATGATGAACTGCAGTTTGCTTTAACAAAACGCCACAATTAGTCCTTCTCGCTTAAAAGAAATGAAGAAAATCGATCACGGCCACGATCCTAGTCAAGTTAGAAAGCTGATCATAGCAGTATCAGACACGATCGCCATTGTTCTCGCATGTGATCGAAAGCACCGCAGCTGTTTAGCATCGATTAACGGCAAAGCAGCCTCACCGATCCAATTGAGGATTGGGCATGATCGCTGGCCAAGGATCGGCGTCCGACGGAGGATAGGGCATCGACACCGCACCAGCTTCTACAAGGAGCACCATCTCCGCAGCAAAGAATGCGCCTTGCACTGCACCAACACTTGCAGTACTTTCAGATGGTTTGGCCCGTAAAGGCACTAGCAATGACCGCTGTACTGCACTTCATATACCAAAGTCCTACAAAACCGACATGTCCACCTTCTTGGTAAGCATTACCCAAGTGCTTAGTTCTTTTATTTCCATGTTGTTTCACATGATTCACTGTGGTTGATCTAACTGCTTGGGTATGTCTCTTGTTTGCAATAGAGAATTCCTAGAACAACGAGGAGTCGCTCAACAATCATGCATCATGCCAAGTTTCTCTTACCATGCTAACCTTGGTGTGAATGAACCTGCTCAATGTACCGTAGTACAAAGGATGGTCGATGATGATTGATGCTAAAGGATGGTCAAGGTTCAAATCTAAATCATATCTTATGTAGGGGATGTCAGTCAAAATTGAACTTTCTTGGAAAGAGACCTGTCCAAATCAACTTTGAAATTCTTCAAGAGTAAGACTAACCGCCAATCGATCTATCCTCCCGAGAGATTTTGATGTAATCTCGCATGGTGAAACAAGTTCAGGTAAGTAGTACGACAATATATTATTTATCATATGGTATATTGTTGATAGAATTAACTTTGTTGCTGGTTAGAACCGCTGCTCGATTTCATTCCAACAAATTGCGGTTTTATTCATTTTGTGTATTCGCTTTGTGACAACATCTAAAACCAGCGCAAGACCGATCGCTTGCAATATGAAAAGCAAATACCGAGGTAGAACACATGGGCCCCCAACATGCAGTCGCCCGCGCTCAAAGTCCGTAACCGTGGAGCCTATCTGAGTATTATATTCGCAAATGAACTCCCCATAAAAGTTGAACCCCATAATGCCCGTGGTGTTGCGTAGGGGTATATTTCAAGGTGAGCCTGCGGATATATAAAGATCTCGAATTTCTTTACAAAGAGGGAGTATCTCTCCGTCGAAAATATATTTATGTGTCACTAGTGTTGGAAATATGCCCTAGAGGCAATAATAAAAGGATTATTATATTTCAATGTTCATGATAATTGTCTTTGTTCATGCTATAAATGTATTATCCGAAATCGAATACACGTGTGAACACTTAGACCCAATGAGTCCCTAGTGAGCCTCTAGTCGACTAGCCAGATCAATAGATAGTCATGGTTTCGACTATGGACATTGGATGTCGTTGATAACGGATCACATCATTAGGAGAATGATGTGATGGACAAGACCCAATCATAAGCATAGCATAAAAGATCGAGTAGTTCGCTTGCTAGAAGCTTTGCCAATGTCAAGTATCTTCCTTCGACTATGAGATCGCGTAACTCCCGTTACCGAGAGTGCCTTTGGTGTATCAAACGTCACAACGAATCGGGTGACTATAAAGGTGCATTACAGGTATCTCCGAAAGTATCTCTGGTTGACACGGATCGAGATCGATCATATAATCAAATAATGAACTCCCACTCAGATAGACATCCCTCTAGTCATCTAAGTGATCCATGATCCGAGTCAACTAGGCCGTGTCCGATCATCACGTGAGACGGACTAGTCATCATCGGCGAACATCTTCATGTTGATCGTATCTTATATACGACTCATGTTCAACCTTTCGGTCTTCCGTGTTCTGAGGCCATGTCTGTACATGCTAGGCTCGTCAAGTCAACCTAAGTGTATTGCATGTGTAAATCTGGCTTACACCCGCTGTATTCGAACATTCGGATCTATCACACCCAATCATCACGTGGTGCTTCGAAACAACGAACCTTCGCAACGGTGCACAGTTAGGGGGAACACTTTTCTTGAAATTATTATGAGGGATCATCTTATTTACTACCGTCGTTCTAAGTAAACAAGATGAAAAAATGATAAACATCACATGCAATCAAATAGTGACATGATATGGCCAATATCATATTGCTCCTTTGATCTCCATCTTTGGGGTGCCATGATCATCTTCGTCACCGGCATGACAACATGATCTCCATCATCATGATCTCCATCATCGTGTCTTCATGAAGTTGTCACGCCAACGACTACTTCTACTTCTATGGCTAACACGTTTAGCAATAAAGTAAAGTAATTTACATGGCGTTCTTCAATGACACGCAGGTCATACAAAAAATAAAGACAACTCCTATGGCTCCCTGTCGGTTGTCATACTCATCGACATGCAAGTCGTGATTCCTATTACAAGAACATGATCATCTCATACATCACATATATCATTCATCACATCCTTTGGCCATATCACATCACAAAACACTTGCTGCAAAAACAAGTTAGACGTCCTCTAATTGTTGTTGCAAGTTTTTACGTGGCTTCTGTAGGTGAACTAGCAAGAACGTTTTCTTACCTACGTTAAAGCCACAACATGATTTGCCAACTTCTATTTACCCTTCATAAGGACCCTTTTCATCGAATCCGCTCCAACTAAAGTGGGAGAGACAGACACCCACTAGCCACCTTCTCGCAACTAGTGCATGTCGACCGGTGGAACCTGCCTCACGTAAGCGCACGTAAGGTCGGTCCGGGACGCTTCATCCCACAATACCGCTGAAGCAAAATAAGACTAGTAGTGGCAAGAAAGTTGACAACATCTACGCCCACAACAAATTGTGTTCTACTCGTGCAAAGAGAACTACGCATAGACCTAGCTCTGATACCACCGTTGGAGAACGTTGCATAAAATAAAAAAAATTCTACGTTCACCAAGATCAATCTAGGAGTTCATCCAGCAACGAGAGAGAGGAGTGCATCTACATACCCTTGTAGATCGCGAGCGGAAGCGTTCAAGAGAACGGGGTTGAGGGAGTCGTACTCGTCGTGATCCAAATCACCGGAGATCCTAGCGCCGAACGGACGGCATCTCCGCGTTCAACACACATACGGTCAGCGTGACATCTCCTCCTTCTTGATCCAGCAAGGGAAAAGGAGAGGTTGATGAAGATCCAGTAGCACGACGGTGTGGTGGTGGATGCAGCAGGGATCCCAAGGCGAGCCAAGCGTCTGCAAGGGAGGGAGAGGTGTAACAAGGGGAAGGGAGGCCAAGTGCAAGGTGCGGCTGCCTCCTCCCCCTCTTTATATAGGGTCCCAGGGGCGCGCCCCGAGATGGGATCTCCAAGGGGGGGCGGCGGCCAGGGGGGAGGCTTGCCCCCCAAGGCAAGTGGAGGCGCCCCCCACCCTAGGGTTTCCAACCCTAGGCGCAGGGGGGCCCAAGCGGCGGCGCACCAGCCCACCAGGGACTAGTCCCCTCCCCACTTCAGCCCACGGGGCCCTCCAGGATAGGTGGCCCCACCCGATGGACCCCCGGGACCCTTCCGGTGGTCCCGGTACAATACCGGTGACCCCTGAAACTTTCCCGATGGCCGAAACTGCACTTCCTATATATAATTCTTCACCTCCGAACCATTCCGGAACTCCTCGTGACGTCTAGGATCTCATCTGGGACTCCGAACAACTTTTGGGTTACTGCATATTCATATCTCTACAACCCTAGCATCACCAAACCTTAAGTGTGTAGACCCTACGGGTTCGGGAGACATGCAGACATGACCGAGACGCCTCTCCGGTCAATAACCAACAGCGGAATCTGGATACCCATGTTGGCTCTCACATGCTCCTCGATGATCTCATCGGATGAACCACGATGTCGAGGATTCAATCAATCCCGTATACAATTCCCTTTGTCAATTGGTACGTTACTTGCCCGAGACTCGATCGTCGGTATCCCAATACCTCGTTCAGTCTCAAACCCGGCAAGTCACTTTAATCGTACCATAATGCATGATCCCGTGACCAGACACTTGGTCACATTGAGCTCATTATGATGATGCATTACCGAGTGGGCCCAGAGATACCTCTCCGCCATACGGAGTGACAAATCCCGCCTCGATTCGTACAACCCAATGACACTTTCGGAGATACCCGTAGTGCACCTTTATAGCCACCCGCCACGCCAGACGCTTGGCACACCCAAAGCACTCCTACGGTATCCGGGAGTTGCACAATCTCATGGCCTAAGGAAATGATACTTGATATTTGGAAAAGCTCTAGCGAAACAAACTACAAGTTCTTTGTGCTATGCTTAGGATTGGGTCTTGTCCATCACATCATTCTCCTAATGATGTGATCCCGTTATCAATGACATCCAATGTCCATAGTCAGGAAACCATGACTATCTATTGATCAACGAGCTAGTCAACTAGAGGCTTACTAGGGACTTGTTGTGGTCTATGTATTCACACAGGTATTACGATTTCCGGATAATACGATTATAGCATGAACAATAGACAATTATCATGAATAAAGAAATATAATAATAACCATTTTATTATTGCCTCCAGGGCATATTTCCAACATGGTGCGCCTACATTTGAGAATGCAAATGAATCTTCTTTGATTTGCAAACGAATCTGTATGTATTACCATGCCCGTGTTTTCCTTGCAATAATTAGTCATTCGAAACGAGATACTCCATTCGTTCACTTTTGTAAGTTGTTTCAGACAACTTAAAATGAACTGTTTTGCACATTGTTTGAAATGTCTTCAAGGTCTTATAAAAGTGAACAGAGGGAGTACTATAAATTAATTAATGAGGAGTTATTTGAAAAAAAATCAAAACAGTACCCACACTAACGTGGATTAGAGTGTGTCACATAATTAGTTATTTAAATTAGAGTGTGTGTCACGTAGTTAGTTATTTGAATTAGAGTGCGTGTTACGTAGCGATCTCCAATTCTAACATGGATTTCGCATTTCAGTGTATCCACACTACTTTTTTAATACAAATTCATATGTATATGATGAACACCATGGTAGTGAGAAAACTTTTGGATGGATTCAAACATATGACCTACAAAATAGCACAACAAATTGAGTCAATGTCAACTTCTCGAAACTTAGTATGGCATGAATTTGAAATAATTACCCGTATGCCTGGTCCTCGGTTCAAATCTTACAATGTACACCGAATTGAAACATCGATATTAAGTCTCGTACTATGTACATTCAAATGTTGTTTTTAGCCCCCACAAGACAAACGCTACATACTTCCTGTATCGGTCAATCTTCCTCTCCTAACCACCTTAGCAAGCTATAGGTTTCCAACACATGTTCATTCTTTCTCTCCATGTTTCGATCTCTAAGTCTCTCAACTACACAACCCCTTTTTCCACTCCTGTTACCAAATGTATTTACCTCACACACCCGCCATTGCATCCCATGCTGAGCTCTCTCTCTCTCCCCCTTCTCCCTCTCACCCTCTCGTGCTAAATACATGCATTGCCTATCTAGTCCCCCCCCAACCTCTCGTGCGCACGCACGCATGTTGTATATCTAGGTCGCTCCCTCAAGACTGTCTCACTCTTTCTTCCGCACGATGGGCCACACTCGCTCAATCTCGCTCTCTTTATCTGAGTCTCGTTTAACCTCGTTTTCTTTCACACACAAATGATATATCTCCCTGTTCAGGCCTCGATCGACACACTCTATACTCTCTCACGCAGATTGTCTATCTAGGTCATTCCATCCAAGCCACCGCCACTCTTTCGACCTCATGGTGGGCCACGCTCACTCAATCTATCTCTCTCTCTCTCTCTCTCTCTCTCTCTCTCTCTCTCTCTCTCTATATATATATATATATATATATATATATATATATATATATATATATATATATATATATATCTCCGTCTGCCTTGATTGACCTGGCTCTTTCTCGGACAAAAATGATATATCACCATGTTTGAGCCCAATTCGACCTATTCACATTGTATACTCTCTCAGGCACATCGTCTATCTAGTTCACTTTCTCCAACCCGTCTTACTCTTTCGATCGCACGGCCCCTATGTGATCGGTTGACCTTCCTTCCTCCCACACACAAAATATATCTACACGTCTGTGACTGGATCATCTCTCAAGCTCTACCTTACAGCCCTCACCCATACCAAAAGCTCAATCGGACAATATCTCTCCGGAGCATATATATTTGTTCAATGAATGTCGGACCACCTCACTTTGTCTCTCTATCTATATGTCTCTCGATTGACCTCGCTTTCTCACACCGTATCTTCCATGCGTTGAAGCTACTACCTCTCCAACCCTCGCAAAGCCGGAGCTATTTACATTGCGAGGGGGACTCCAACCTTGGATTAATTTGTGTAGGCATTTATTCCGGTCGGTTTAGATTATATTTTCATAGCACTCGGCCCACAACTACTCCAAACACCGTCGCAACCCACACAACTCCCCTAGTTGATTTCCTTCTGGCTCGGTCATCGCTCTCTCGCACGTCCTTTCTCGCCTTCAACGTTGCACCATGGTATTATTGAAAAAACTATGTTGTTCTCTTTAATTATTATAAATAAGCTACAAAGCTACACACCCATAGTCCATTTGGAATGGAACAAATTTCGACCCACAAATTAAAGTGCTACAAACTACACACTGAGGGGCCCACATGTCATGAAACAAATTTGGACCCATATACAAATTAAAAAATAAAGGACGAGGATCGAACATGCGACCGGGCCTTCAAACTGCACGTCAATAGGCAACATACGTAGAATATCAATGTTTGTTGTACCCCTTTTGTTCACATAATGTTTTTATATTACCACAGCCTAATTAATGGATAACATGTAATATTATTTTTAATACTATTCACCTTCACTTACTAGTGGGTTCCATGTGTGCTCTCTCTCTCTCCCCCTCGCTTAGACGACGGCAAACAGGAAGAACTCATGGGCGATGTTGCTGTTGACCATATCTCGGACGCTGCTCACAAGTCACGCACCGCCACATATACTAGCAGCATTAGTCAGTGGTTGGAAGTATATTAAGTGCATGCGGATATTAACTATTAGGATATTATTTGCGTGTTGTCATGTGATTAGCACTATTTTTGGCATGAAATTAACTGCACGCTAAACGTGTTGAGCGCTTGACATTGAAGCAGTCTAGGTCGTTGGATGACAAGGAATACATGTGGCTTGATGACGTTTTATATTTAATTTGATACGGCTCTAGCAGAACATTCAATCGATCAAACCATACATTTCGTTCAGTCTGACTCCCACTTTAAATTATACGACGATCGAATAAAATAAACGGAAATGATAAACGTTTGGATTTTAAGCATGGCAATCCAAACGTTTTTCATGGCAAATTTACATTACGCGGTGGGGGGGGCGTCTCACGGTGGGAAGCGGCTCCTCTGCCGTGCTCTGTGTGTCGTCGGGCCACTGACCGACGGTGATGGCGGCATCTTGCGCTGTTGTTGGCGTACTCCTGGACGTTGGCCTAGCTTCAAGGAAGGCCAAAATGTTCTAGACTTCGGAGCGAGTCAACTGGCGGGAGGAGGCGACTGGCGTTGGTGCAAGGAAGCGGTCGATGGCAGCCATCCATGCCGCTGAGGGGGGCACTGGCACCCGCGCGGGGACAGGCGCTGTCAACGGTGCGGCGAGACATTCATGTGCACGGGCACCGGCACGGGCACACACGCTGCGAGCACACAAAGATGCGCCGGCAGTGCACGGCACCAAAGATGGGCGCGCGCGCGATCCATGCACAGGCGCATGCGCTGGCAGGTGCACGGGCGCGTGAAAGTCGGCGGGGACCTCGTGGAACCCCGTGGCATCAAGCTCGGCGACAATGTGCGGCTCCCAGCCCATCAATGCCACGGGGATGGGCGCTGGCGCAGTCGAGGCGACGGGAGCCGGAACATGAGCGGGGACAGGCGCGGCGTCTTCCCGCAAGGCCAATTCAAGCTCGTCCCAAAGCGCCTTATGTTCTTGGGACTCCGGCTGGGTGTCTTCCTCATGAAACTAGAACACTAAGGGCAGACCATCGTGATGCGGCATGGCGTACATTTAGGTCAGGCTAGTTGGAGGTAGACGACCGGAGAATCGGAGAGGAAGAGAGAGGATTGTAGCGATACCGGGTAGTGCGGGGTTGATTTTAAACTGCGGCGTCAGCGACAGTAAAAGTGGGAGCAGTTGGGACGACGGTGGGCGGCGGAGCCTGGTCAAAGGGCTCGCCTCCCGGTGAGTCTGCACAGCGATCTGCTCAAGACGCTTACTCGACACCGCCGCGGCGGTTCGCTTCGCCGCTTCCGTCGACTCACACGCTTGCTAGGACGGCACCTGCCGATGAGAAGCGGGGACTCATGGCGGCACGTAAATGCCCACAGTTTCAATAGTGAAAGCGTTCACCTTAACGTGACAGGTCTTTGTTCCAAAATACCTTGGCTCTTCATTTGTGCAACTTGTCATAAGCAGCTTGTCTCGAATTGAAGAAAAAAACTTACCAAGTAATATTTGTGCCATATCACGTGACCATGCTCAGTTTCAAGAATTTATGCTCACTTTTGGATTTTCTGAAATTTAAGATCCAGGATTCGAAACAATATCATAACCTGCATCATGCAATAAATTTTCAAGTCATACATTTGTCCTGTTGTATTTCTTAAGAATGGATTTGGTCAAACATTTTGCTTAGTTAAACCTCCTTTCTGGTTTATAGGGCTCAATTCAAAAATCTCACCAACCAAGGTAGATGGTGAGTGGTGGAACAATTGTTGTAGTTTGCAAAACCACTCAATTAATGCGCTTGTTTTCCTCAAAAATTGTGTTTACGAATGCATTAATTGTAATGCATGCATGCATAAAGTACATGCATTGGTCAATTTTCTCTTAATTCTTGCATGTAATGATTTATTACACCTTGAAATCTGAACATGTGATGGGGAACAACCAAATTGAGACTTATAAAATGGGAAAACTAAAATTTTGAGATAAGCCCTATAAACCGGAAAGGAGGGAGAAAAGCATAATCCCTGCGTACCAATGCATTGCCTGATATATTAACTCAAGTACTAGGCACGAACAAACGGGCTCAATTCTGTGCTCATCCTGGTGTAGTAGTAGTAGTAGTAGTACTAGGCAATGCAGTTGACGGGTGACCTTGACGAGCGGCAACCAAGGGAATTGAATCGTGCTCGGCACGGTAGGTAACATTGTCTAGTTACTAAAGCATCCCTCCATTGCTCATTGGTAGTCATTATGGACCAGGGACATGAGGGGAATTTCCTAGGGCTGGAATTCTGGCCGCCAGATATTTCGACTTCAAACGCTGAGGCTCGACTGGTTGGGGTTGCCTAATGTGCGTACCACGCACGCCACTAAAGGACACGAGCCCGTTTTTTTAGGATCAACACGAGCCAAGGTCTGGCTGGTACGCTGTTGGGTCCTACATTCGAGAATACGAAAGGAACCTTTTAAATTCCGAACAAATCTATGTGTATTACAATACCCGTAATTTCCTTGCAAATACTAATTTCAACGTGGTAATTGATTTATGACGAGTTGTTGAATTAGAGTGAGTTTGTGATATAGTGATCTCAACGTGGATTTCACATTTCATGGTATCCCTAGTAAGTTTTTCAATGCAAATTCAAATTTAAAAGATGAACAATATGGAGGTGAGAAAACTTTGTATGTATCAAGCATATGACCACACACACACACACACACACACAGAGAGAGAGAGAGACACACGCACGAACACAACGACAATCCAATAAGTATAGTGCATCTATTTTTCCAACCCATGCATGTATGACACAAATTCAAAAATACTCCTTCTATTCCTAAATATTAGTCTTTTAGAGAGTTCAACAAGTGACTACATACGGAGCAAAATGAGTGAATCTAGACTCTAAAATATGTCTATATACATCCGTATGTGCCAGTCCATTTGAAGCCTCTAAAAAGACTAATATTTAGGAACAAAGGGAGTAAAATGTAAGACATCCATGGTCCTCAGTTCAATATTTAAAATGAACATGAAACTGAAACATGAATATTAAGTCTAGTACTACAATACATGCAAATGTTGTGTTTAGGCGGAGCTACGATTGTCGGGGGTCAACCCCTCGACCTTAGATAAAATTGTGGAGCTCTGTTTAGGGTTGTTTAGATTATATTTGTCCCCACCCTCCCAACCACCGATTGGTTGTGCATGCCCCACCCCTCCTCCCCGGGAGAATATCATGTGCCCCCATACCTTAGATGCTATATGCCGAAACGAGTTGCTTGGAGCTTGTAGATCTGAGATATAGCAGCTCACATGATGTGTCTTAATTTTTTTGCAGGAAACCTTGATGAGTTTGAGAATTGCACACAATTTGTACAAAAACTACTTAGATGCCCTTTGATCCCATATCAACGATCTCAAGCTCAGATCACCGTAGCATCTAAGATGAAGGAGGACATCATATTCTCCTGTATGTAAGAATATCATGTGCTACCACACCTTAGATGCTTTGGTGATACAAGCTCTTCGGAGGCGTTGGATTTGTGACCCAACACCTCCTCGATGGTTCGAATGGTTTTTGCAGAAAATCCCCAAAAGAGTTCGCCATCGCCATAAGCACAAAGATCGCCAGATGCCATTGATCTCGGATCAAACGACCTCCAAGCTCAGATCACCGTAGCATCCAAGCTGCGATAGCACCTTATGTTTTCTCGCACGGAGAGTATGAGGTGCTCCCTTTAGTAGATTCTATGGTGATACGAGTTCACTGAGATCTAATGGCCCACAGTAGGAGGTTTGAATGTTTTTGCAATATACAGCTGATAGAGTTTGGGAAATGTGCAGAAAGTACAAGTACTATGCATGTGCCATCTGATCACTGATCATACGACCTAGATGCTCATATCACCGTAGCGGGTAATTAAGCTACGGGGAGCACCTAATATGAGCACCGGGAAGCCGTTGGATCGAAGATGTAGCAACACACACGAGGCCTGAATGTTTTATTTGCAAAAAAAACCTTTGGAGAGTTTGGAAATTGCGCATAATCACAAAGACTACTCCCAAGCCATTGGATCTCACTTCCAACAGTGTAAAAACTCGTATCACCATAGTATCTAAGCTGCGGGGTGGATGTGATATTCTATGCCACTATCATTCTTGTTCGTAAACTTGCAAAATACGCGTAACTTGTGCCGTTACTTGTCTAACCGCGCAAAGTGTTTGTTAAAAAACCATCCTACACTAAAATATTGGAACAACACACGGGGGTCCCACTTGCCATTAATCAAATTTGGACCTAAAACTAACAAATCTGAAAGACGAGATTCAAACTGGCAACCTGGACTACAAAGCGTAAGTCAATAGCCTGAAAAAATGAATGGTTGTTGGCTTTGTCCCATAACTTGATTTTATACAGTACTTGCATTGAGTAGAGTAGAGGGAGTGCCTCGTCAACACGTGCATGACCATTGTCTCACTTCTTCGGTGGGTCCTGTGTCCGCGATCTCAATCTCTTCTCTCCATCGCCTAACCTTTGCACTGGCACACACGAAGAGCGGCGCTAGCTTGCCATGGTGTTATTACAACTAAAAAAAGCTTGGAAAATAGAAGAATCGCCTAGAACAAGAGACGTTGTGGCTGGTCGAGACGGAGCTAACCGTGCCATGTTTGCATGATGAAGCTGTGTGGCTAGTGGGGTGTTTTCGACCGACTGGCTGGGTCCCGAGGTCGAACCATTAGTACTACGTATGATACAGTATATTTTTACACGCACATTTTTCCTCTGTGCCGAGACATGGCACACCCTACCGCGCGGTTTCGGGGTCCTCCCGGGTGGTGTACGACATATTCTTCCCGACGTGGGGCGCCTACCGCGTTTTCGGGTCCTCCTCGGTCGTAGCGCCGAAGCAAGTAAATGAGTCATCAAATCACGAAAGACCACCTTTCCCGCCGAGTACATCAGTGAAGCACGGTGGCTAGCTAGTTGGGCTAGTTCGACCGATTAGCTAGGCTGCCGCCACATTTGTTTTTTCACCCCTTTTTTTATCTACTTGCCCACAGGTAAATTTAAATATCCACCGCGGCGTTGCTCTGGTGTTTGGGTGCGGCAGGATTTTTAATTTTTTGATTGACGGGAGCATGCGCGGTAGGATTTTTAATTTTTTGATTGATGGGAGCAGGCGCGGCAGCAATTAGTCATGATGACTCCGCCTGTAAAAACCCACTGCTCCCTGATGTGAGAAGTCGTCGACTGGTGTTTTACCGTGGTGAAAACCAAAAGATTCCCCGCTCCTCAGCTGGCTCTCTCCGCCTTCCCGTAGATTGCATTGCCTTTCAGCCCCCTTTGCTTCCTCTCCCCATTGCTTCTACCTGGTGCCATGGCGGCGCAGCAGATCACGGAGTCCGAGGTGAGGCACCTGACACAGGAGCTCCATGCAAGGATGCGGAGCTCAGGGCCAAGGACATGGAGCTCCGTGAGCACAAGGAGGAGAGGAGTGCCATGCTCCTCCGTTATGTGTGGGGAGTTCACGGAGCTTCAAAAGTGGCAGGCGTCCACCACAAAGATGCTCGAGGTGTCGGCGGCGTTGCTGCAGAAAGCGGGAGATACGATAGGCCGTCAGGGGAGCCGGCTGGAGCGCGAGCGGGCCGATCGTGACGAGGTCCAGGATCGCCTCAACCACTTGGTCAACCAAGTTGCCACGCACGTGTTGCAGCTGCGCGATGCCTACCGTTGTGCCAGCGCGACGATGCCGGCCGTCGGGCTAAACCCGTTCGACCACCCGGTCGACTTCAACGAGCTGCGGCTTCCTGACCTGGTCTCCTTCTTCACCTATATCTCCGAGGAGCTGAGCCATCTCCGCGCGATGGTGGGGGCTGAGCTGGACAAGGAGGGGTTGCGGGCTGCCGTCGCCGTTGCCGGGCGAATCCTTTCAGGGCTGTGTCACCGGAATCCATTCGTGCCATTGGACGCCGTCTTTGACGAGCTGGCTCCCATCGACAGGGAGCAGGCTCTGCGGGCGGTTGCACCCTGCATCACCAACGTCGTGCGCCTCGAGAAGCAAAGGGACTTCGGTGGTGTTTAGGCGCCCTCTGCATGGGCATGTCCATGTCTCGACGCAACATGGCCGTTGGATCAAACTCAGACGGTGCAGATCAGTCACTGTAGCACAAAGCATGTGGGTGTGTTTGGTTGCATTCTCATCTCAATATAGTTGTTTCCTCTTCGTGTATTTTTTTCAACCTACTAGTGTGGACTCATGCACCCTTCATGGTTCATGCACTCTGCCAAACACCCAAAAGTGGGTCAAGAAGGGAACTTTTGCTCCCATCCCGTGCACCCTTCATACACCCTGTCTAACACTATAGGATGTGCTTCATATGATTCATGTTTTGTGGAGTACTTTAGCACCGCATTCTCCGCAATCGTGGACCTAGTTCTCTAACATTGATCTCATCGCTCATTCTCGACCGGACAAATAAAAAGCGGTACTATGTTACATATAGATATAGGAGTAGTTGACATGCGCATAACATCATTTGTTATCGTCATATCTTACTACACTAGCAACAAGATTGTGTAGTACTAACGTAGGAACCACTGCACATGCCTAGTAGTAGGTGCACTATGTATGTTCAAGTGGCTGCCGTGTTTCGCACTCCTCCGTCGTAAGAGTGGAAACGCTTGCTGTATTTTTCTTCAGAATGAAAAATAGTGGACACGCTCTACCGTGCGGATCCTCCTCCAACCATGCACTAAACTACTCACTTTCGCCGACGTGTGGGACAGCCAGCACCTGGGTCCACCAGTCATGCACTAAATTACTCCGTAGTAGAGTGACGGTAGACTACCCCGATCGAACCGCCGCAGAGAATGCCCAATGAGCCGTCAAATCACAAAACCCTCCTTTCCAAAGCGAAGAAGTTGGACTGGACGGCAACCATCATTTCACTCTTCTCTCTCGGCTTCCTTTCTTGAAGAAACCCCCACTGATTCGCTTCTCCCTCATCTCGCTCCTCCTTTCACTCTTCTCTCTCAGCTTCCTCTCTTAGATGGACGCCGAGCACCGCCGACGTGATGTCTATGGCTTTGGCCAAACCGCCGAGGCTCATGGTACGAAGAAGCGCAAGCACCCCGCCGAGACTACATGAGACAAGCTCAAAGCCATCACCCCGTCCAAGCCCCCTCTCCGGATCCCTCATTAAGCAAGTCCGTAATGTCTCTTGTTGACGATCTTTTTCTCGATCTTGATCGTGTTTTTTCATCTAACATGCAGTACTAGTACTGGTAGTACAACTTTCCGGGTGATCTTGAATGTGATTTTAGTGTGACCAAAACATGCGAGAGGTTGACACTGATTTCTTATAGATTACTTTCAACTACTCCCTCTCTCCCGAATTTCTTGTCTTAGATTTGTCTAGATACAGATGTATCTAATACTAAAATGTGACTTGATACATCCGTATCTAGACAAATCTAAGACAAGAATTTTGGGACGGAGGGAGTACTTTATGAACATCAATGCTACCTTTTAAGAGGGTGTATTTGCCTTAGTAACTTGTGTTATGGATATTGCATGTAATCCCTCTGCTCTCATGCCTTTGAAGACATGTTCTAGTGTCTTTGTTCACTCATTTCTGTGCGTATATGTAGTCATATATGAAGTATAATATCAAAAATCATCTTATATTTCTGAACAGAGGTAGTAATAAAATATGGTTTCTGTTTGAATTAGAACCAGGTCCGCGGTGGAGATGAAGTTCTCAAAGTCATGCCGTGTGAACTGGAAGACCTGATGATGAGTTCTACTGCTGAACTATCTAGCTGCTGTGTCCTTGTCGCCACGTGTCCTGAACTAGTGTTTTCCTGTAGCATTGTGGTCAGGTGTGTTCTCGAGGCTGTACTTGACCACAACAATTTCCTGGCTGTGCCTTCGATTACGAAGGGTGTGGTTCTTGTAAAGCTTCCCAACAAATCTGATGCGGCCTGTCTTCATCATCATGTTTATGAGTGGAAAGACCACTCTGTTAGGTTCTCCAAGGTTGACAAGATGGTGATGGTGCATGTAGACATCTCACACGAAGTCCATGGCCTAGTCAGTTATGCGGGGTTCATCCCATAGGTCGGCGGCAAGAAATAGTCTATAGAGTTTAGTTAGTGCAACTTTGCTTGTCTGTAGTAAGTACTATTGTTCAGTACTTGATTTGTGTTTGTGAACCCTGTATTGTTTATTAGTAGTGCCGCTTTTGGTGTGTGGTCAGTCCTGAGAACGGTCTATGTTAATGTCTGTCCACTCAATTCAGTCTGTACATTTTGAAGTATCCAGATCATATTTTTTGTGAGGACGGTTTATCAATTATGGTTACACTCCAATATCTGTATGCATTGCAGGGTTTATCGCACCCACCAGATTTCCATTCCATGGATGTTTGGTCCATACGATTTGTCACGACCTTTGACTGTCCCCTTAGGGAGTAGGCGGGGCCCTGCATGCCACACGAAGTTGGACGATCAATCTTCTGCTTAGTACTTCAACATAGTGATTTCTGGTAAGGATTCACTCGGTCACATCAAGAAATCTTATTGATTTATTGTCTAAATCTTATTCATTTAATGTCATGTTTTCTTTCTTTTCCTGCAATTTTACAATGCAGGTTTTGCCATGTGACATTCATCACGTAATAAACCGCTTGGTTTGCTCTCACGATGGCTATTTTGCAGGTTTCACTTCTTATATCGTGTCAAGAACGAAGGCACCGCCCATCACTTATATTCGGAAAAATTGGATCACCGTTGTCTCGAGTACAAGCTGAATCCCTATGATGAACTGCAGTTTGGTTTAACAAAACGCCACAATTAGTCCTTCTCGCTTAAAAGAAATGAAGAAAAAAGCTGGATCACGGTCACGGATCCTAGTCAAGTTAGAAAGCTGATCATAGCAGATCAGACACGATCGCCGCTGTCTCGCACAGATCGAGCACCGCAGCTGCTCTAGCACCGATAACGGCAGCAGCTCACCGATCCAAATGAGGATTGGGCATGCATCACGTCGATGGATCGGTCTGATCTACCGGAGGATAGGGCATCGACACCGGCACCAGCTCTACAAGGAGCACCATCTCCGGCAGCAGCAGCGGCTTCGGCACCTGCACCAACACTTGCACTTGCATTTGGTTTGGCCCGTGCAGTTGCACTAGCAACAGACTGGGCTGCAGTTCGCACTTCATATACCAAAGTCCTTACAAAAACCGACATGTCCACCTTCTTGGTAAGCATTGGCCGCCCAAGTGCTTAGTTCTTTTTTATTTCCATGTTGTTTCACATGATTCACTGTGTTGATCTAACTGTTTGGGTATGTCTTCTTGTTTGCAAATAGAGAATTCCTAGAACAACGAGGGAGTCGTTCAACAATCCGGGCATCATGCCAAGTTTCTCTTACCATGCTAACCTTGGTGTGAATGAACCTGCTCAATGTACCGTAAGTACAAAGGATGGTCGCATGATGATTGATGCTAAAGGATGGTCAAGGTTCAAATCTAAATCATATCTTGCGGTAGGGGATGCTGTCAAAATTGAACTTTCTTGGAAAAGAGACCTGGTCCAAATCAACTTTGAAATTCTTCAGTAGCAGCACGCAACTGCCGAACTGATCTATCCTCCGAGAGATTTTGATGTAATAATCTCGCATGGTGAAACAAGTTCCTGTGTGTATAAGTAGTACGACAATATTATTTATCATATGGTATATTGTTGATAGAATTGCAACTCTTGTTGCTGGTTAGGAACTGTCGTTCGATTTCATTCCAACAGCTGCCGTGCTTTATTCAATTTTGTGTATTCGCCTTGTGACAACATCTAAAACCAGCGCAGTACCGATCGCTTGCAATATGAAAAGCGCTGAGGTAGAACACATGGGCCCCCAAACATGCAGGGTCGGCCTGCGGCTCAAAGTCCAGAACCGTGAGCCTATCTGAGTATTATATTCGCAGCTGAACCCCCATAAAAAAAGTTGAACCCCCATAATGCCCGTGTGTTGCAGAGGGGGTATATTTCTCGGCAAGGTGAGCCTGTGATATAAAAGATCTGTAAATTTCTTTACAGAGGGAGTATCTCTCTGTCAGAAAATATATTTATGTGTCACTAGTGTTGGAAATATGCCCTAGAGGCAATAATAAAAGGATTATTATATTTCAATGTTCATGATAATTGTCTTTTGTTCATGCTATAAATGTATTATCCGGAAATCGTAATACACGTGTGAACACTTAGACCCAATGAGTCCCTAGTGAGCCTCTAGTTGACTAGCTCACAGATCAATAGATAGTCATGGTTTCGACTATGGACATTGGATGTCGTTGATAACGGATCACATCATTAGGAGAATGATGTGATGGACAAGACCCAATCATAAGCATAGCATAAAAGATCGTGTAGTTCGCTTGCTAGAAGCTTTGCCAATGTCAAGTATCTCTTCCTTCGACCATGAGATCGTAACTCCGGTTACCGTAGGAGTGCCTTGGGTGTATCAAACGTCACAACGAATCGGGTGACTATAAAGGTGCATTACGTATCTCCGAAAGTATCTGCGGTTGACACGGATCGAGATCGATTTGTCACTCCGTATGACGGAGAGGTATCTCTGGGCCCACTCGGTAATGCATCATCATAATGAGCTCAATGTGACCAAGGTGTTGGCCACGGATCATGCATTACGGTGCGAGTAAAGTGACTTGCCGTAACGAGACCGAACAAGGTATTGGGATACCGACGATCGGGTCTCGCAAGTAACGCATCGATTGACAAAGGGAATTGCATACAAGGGTTTGATCAATCTCGACATCGTGGTTCAACCGATGAAATCATCGAGGAGCATGTGGAGCCAACATGGGTATCCGCACCCGCTGTTGGTTATTGCCCGAGAGTCGCCTCGGTCATGTCTGCAGGTCTCCCAACCCGTAGGGTCTACACACTTAAGGTTCGGTGGCGCTTAGGTTAGTAGGAAGTCAAGTATGTGACCACCGAATGTTGTTCGGAGTCCCGGATGAGATCCCGGACGTCACGAGGAGTTCCGGAAAGGTCCGGAGGTAAAGAATAATATATAGGAAGTGGTGATTCGGCCATCGGGAAAGTTTCGGGTTTCGGTAAGCACGGACCACCGGAAGGGTCCTGGGTCCACCGGTGGGGCCACCTATCCCGGAGGGCCCCATGGGCTGAGAGGGAAGGAACCAGCCCACAAGGGGCTGGTGCGCCTCAGGCCCACCCCGCGCCTATGGTTGAAACCCTAGGGGGGGGCGCCCACCGGCTTGGGGGCACTCCACCCCTTGGTCGCCGCCCCGGAGATTGATCTCCAGGCCGCCACTTCTGGGGGCCTATATAAAGGGGAAGGAGGGGCTGCTGGACCAACTCCCAAGGCGCAGCCCTCCCTCCCAACACATCTCCTCCTCCGTAAGAGCTCGGGAAGCCTCGCCGAGTATCGCTTCTCCACCATCACCACGCCGCGTCGTGCTGCCGGTGGAGATGTCTTCTCAACCTCTCCTTCCCCTTGCTGGATCAAGAAGGAGGAGACGCCGCCGTCCCGCACGTGTGTTGAACGCGGAGGTGCTGTCCGCTCAAAGACTTGGCATCGGTGATCTGAATCACGCTCGAGTACGACTCCATCATCACCTTGCAAGCTTCGCACGCGATCTACAAGTGGTATGTAGATGCAAACTCTCTCTCGTTACTCGCTGCTTAGATGAACTCATAGATGGATCTTGGTGAAGCCGTAGGAAAAATTTTAATTTTCTCGCAACGCTCCCCAACAAAGGGCATCATGAGCCGGTCTATGCGTAGTTCTCTAATGCACGAGTAGAACACAATTTGTTGTGGGCGCTGATCTTGTCATCTTACTTGCCTCTACTAGTCTTTTCTTGCTCAAAGGTATTGTGGGATGAAGCGCCCGACCAACCTTACACGTGCGCTTACGTGAGACCGGTTCCACCGATCGACATGCACTAGTTGCATAAGGTGGTCTGGCGGGTGTCTGCTCTCCCACTTTAGTTGGAGCGGATTCGATGAACAGGCCCTTATGAAGGGTAAATAGAAGTTGACAAAATCACGCCAGGTGATTCGAGGTAAGAAAACGTTTTGCTAGAACCCAATCGCAGCCACGTAAAAGATGCAACAACAACTAGAGAACGCCTAACTTGTTTTTGCAGCGATTGATCATGTGATGTGATATGGCCGAAGTTGTGATGAATGATGAATTGTGATGTATGAGATCATGTTCTTGTAATAGGATTCACGACTTGCATGTCGATGAGTATGACAACCGCAGGAGCCATAGGAGTTGTCTTTATTTTTGTATGACCTGCGTGTCATTGAAGAACGCCATGTAAACTACTTTACTTCATTGCTAAACGCGTTAGTCATAGAAGTAGAAGTAGTCGCTGGCGTGACAACTTCATGAAGACACGATGATGGAGATCATGATGATGGAGATCATGGTGTCAAGCCGGTGACAAGATGATCATGGAGCCCCAAGATGGAGATCAATGGAGCTTGATGATATTGGCCATATCATGTCACAACTATATAATTGCATGTGATGTTTATTATGTTTATGCATCTTGTTTACTTAGGACGACGGTAGTAAATAAGATGATCCCTTATAAAATTTCAAGAAGTGTTCTCCCTAACGTGCACCGTTGCTACAGTTCGTCGCTTCTAAGCACCACGTGATGATCGGGTGTGATGGATCCTTACGCTCACATACAACGGTGTAAGACAGTTTTACATAGCGAAAACACTTAGGGTTAACTTGACGAGCCTAGCATGTGCGACATGGCCTCGAACACGGAGACCGAAAGGTCGAACACGAGTCGTATGGAAGATACGATCAACATGAAGATGTTCACCGATGATGACTAGTCCGTCTCACGTGATGATCGGACACGGGCTAGTCGACTCGATCGTAACACTTAGATGACCGAGGGATGTCTAATCTAAGTGGGAGTTCATAATTTTGATTAAGAACTTTATTATCATGAACTTAGTCTAAAACCTTTGCAAATATGTCTTGTAGATCAATGGCCAATGCTAATGTCAACATGAACTTCAACGCTGCTCCTAGAGAAAACCAAGTCGAAAGATGATGGCAAGAACTATACGGATCGGGTCCGAACCCGAGGATCATCCTCATAGCTGCCAGAAGCAATATGTCCTAGAAGGACCGCTAGGTGCCGCCCCGTCCCTGAGAACCAAGACGTTATGAACGCTTGGCAAACTCGTCGATGATTACTCCCTCGCTCAAGGCGGCATGCTCTACAGCTTAGAACCGGGCTCCAAAAGCGCTTTTGAGCATCACGGAGCATATGAGATGTTCAAGAGCTGAAACTAGTTTTCCAAGCTCATGCCCGGTCGAGAGATATGATGTCTCCGACAAGTTCTACAGCTTGTAAGATGGAGGAGAACAGTTCACAAGGAACACATCCTCAAGATGTCCGGTTGCACGCACGTATGACCCAGCTTGAACATTAACCTCCCTGATGAGGCGGTCATTGACAGAATCCTCCATCGCTCCCACCAAGCTACAAGAGCTTTGTGATGAACTACAACATGCGGGGATGGTAAAGACCATTCCTAAGT
This sequence comes from Aegilops speltoides, assembly GCA_021437245.1. NCBI lineage: Eukaryota > Viridiplantae > Streptophyta > Magnoliopsida > Poales > Poaceae > Aegilops > Aegilops speltoides. Next base: position 389,354,471 of record CM038143.1, read on the forward strand.
GTTCTCGATGTCAAGTCAGCAGAGGCTGAAATCAAGAAAGAACATCAAGTGTTGATGGTCAATAAGACCACTAAGTTCAAGAAGGGCAAGGGTAAGAAGAACTTCAAGAAGGACGGCAAGGATGTTGCCGCCGCCCGTAAGCCTTGCTGCCGGAAGAAGTCAAAGAATGGACCCAAGCCCGAGACCGAGTGCTTTTATTGCAAGGGAAGGGCACCGAAGCGGAACTGCCCCAAATACTTAGCGGATAAGAAGGCCGGCAACACCAAAGGTATATTTGATATACATGTAATTGATGTGTACCTTACCAAGACTCGTAGTAACTCCCGGTATTTGATACCGTGCCGCTGTTCACATATGTAACTCACAGCAGAGCTGCGGAATAAACGGAGACCGGCGAAGGACGAGGTGACGATGCGCTGGGAATGGTTCCAGGTCGATGTGATCGCCGTCGCACGCTGCCTCTACATTTACCTACGGATTAGTTTTAAACCTCAATAATTGTTATTTAGTGCCAAGTTTGAGCATGAACATTGTATCCGGATCTCGCTTGATACGAGATGGCTACTCATTTAAGTCTGAGAATAATGGTTGTTCGATTTATATGAGAGATATGTTTTATGGTCATGCTCCGATGGTCAATGGTTTATTCTTAATGAATCTCGAGCGTAATATTACACATGTTCATAGTGTGGATGCAAAAGATGTAAAGTTGATAACGATAGTCCCACATACTTGTGGCATCGCCGCCTTGGTCACATTGGTGTCAAGCGCATGAAGAAGCTCCATGCCGATGGACTTTAGAGTCTCTTGATTATGAATCGCTTGACACATGCGAACCTTGCCTCTTGGGCAAATGACCAAGACTCCGCTTCTCCGAACAATGGAGCGAGCAACCAACTTGTTGGAAATCATACATACCGATGTGTGCGGTCCAATGAGCGTTGAGGCTCATGGAGGATATCGTTATGTTCTCACTCTCACCGATGACTTAAGTAGATATGGGTATGTCTACTTAATGAAACACAAGTCCGAGACCTTGAAAAGTTCAAGGAATTTCAGAGTGAGGTAGAGAATCAACGGACCGTGAAGATAAAGTTCCTACGATCGATCGTGGGGAGAATACTTAAGTCACGAATTTGGTACACACTTAAGAAAATGTGGAATCGTTTCACAACTCACGCCACCGAACACCTCAAATAAACGGTGTGTCCGAACGTCGTGAATCGCACTCTATTGGATATGGTGCGGTCTATGATGTCTCTTACCGATTTACCGCTATCATTTTGGGGATACGCCTAGAGACAGCTACATTCACTTTAAATAGGGCACCGCCTAAACCGCTGAGACGACACCGTATGAATTATGGTTTGGGAAGAAACCTAAGTCGTCGCTTTCTAAAAGTTTGGGGATGCGATGCTTATGTCAAGAAACTACAACCTGAAAAGCTCGAACCCAAGTCGGAAAAATGCGATTCATAGGATACCCAAAGGAAACTATCGGGTATACCTTCTACTTAAGATCCAAGGCAAGGTCTTTGTTGCTAAGAATGGATGCTTTCGAGAAAGAGTTTCTCTCGAAAGAAGTAAGTGGGAGGAAAGTAGAACTCGATGAAGTACTACCTCTCGAACGGGAAAGTGGTGCAACGCAGAAACCGCTCTGTGATGCCCACACCAACCAAGAGGAAAACGTTGATGATGATCAAGATACTTCGGATCAAGTTACTACCGAACTTCAAGGTCCACGAGGACACGCTCCGCACTGCAGTGGTACGGCAACCCCGTTATGGAAACCATGTTGCTAGACAACAATGAACCTTCGAACTATGAAGAAGCAATGGCGGGCCCGGATTCCAACAAATGGCTTGGAGCCATGAAATCCGAGATAGAATCCATGTATGAAAACAAAGTATGGACTTTGACAGACTTGTTCGATGATCGGCGAGCGATAGAAAATAAATGGATTTTTAAGAAGAAGACGGACGCGATGGTAATGTTACCATCTATAAAGCTCGACTTGTCGCTAAGGGTTATCGACAAGTTCAAGGAATTGACTACGACGAGACATTCTCTCCCGTAGCGAAGCTTAAGTCCGTCTCAATCATGTTAGCAATTGCCGCATACTATGATTATGAGATATGGCGATGGACGCCAAAACGGCATTCCTTAATGGACATCTTAAGGAAGAGCTGATATGATGCAGCCGGAAGGTTTTGTCGATCCACGTAATGCTAACAAAGTATGCAAGCTCCAATGATCCATTTATGGACTGGTGCAAGCATCTCGAGTTAGAACATTCGCTTTGATGAGATGATCAAAGCGTTTAGTTTATGCACTTATGGAGAAGCTCACATACAAGAAAGTGAGTGGGAGCTCTGTAGCATTTCTCCTATTATATGTAGATGACATACTCTTGATGGGAAATGATACAAAACTTCGACAGCATTAAGGCCTACTTGAACAAGTGTTTTTCAATGAAGGACCTTGGAGAAGCTGCTTATATATTAGGCATCAAGATCTATAGAGATAGATCGAGACGCCTCATAGGTCTTTCACAAAGCACATACCTTGATAAGATTTTGAAGAGGTTCAAAATGGATCAGTCCAAGAAGGGTTCTTGCCTATGTTACAAGGTGTCAAATTGAGCTCACTCACCACCCACCACGGCAAAAGATAAAGAAGAGATGAGTGTCATCCCTATGCTTCAGCCATAGGATCTATTATGTATGCCATGTTGTGTACTGCACCGATGTAAACCTTGCCGTAAGTTTGGTTGCAAGATACCAAAGTAACCCCGCAAGGAACACCGGACAGCGGTCAAGAATATCCTGGCACCGAAAAGGACAAAGGACATGTTTCGTTTATGGAGGAGACGAAGAGCTCGTCAGAAGGGTTACGCCGACGCTTAGCTTCGACTCAGATCCGATGACTCTAAGTCACAAACCGGATACGTATATGTTGAATGGTGGAGCAAGAGTCGGTGCAACCGCAAGCAGAGCGCCGTGGCGGGATCTACGTGTGAAGCGGAGTACATGGCAGCCTCGGAGGCAGCGATGAAGCGATTTGGGTGAAGGAGTTCATCACCGACCTAGAGTCATACCCAATGCGTCGGGGCGATCAAACTCTTCTGTGACAACACCGAGCTATTGCCCTTGCCAAGGAGCCTGTGTTTCACAAGAAGACCAGCACATCAAGCGCCGCTTCAACTCCATCCGTGAAAATGTTCAAGATGGAGACATAGAGATTTGCAAAGTGCACACGGATCTGAATGTCGCAGATCCGCTGACTAAACCTCTCAAGGCAAAACATGATCAACACCGTAACTCTATGGGTGTTCGACTCATCACAATGTAACTAGATTGGTGACTCTAGTGCAAGTGCGAGATGTTGGAAATATGCCCTAGAGGCAATAATAAAAGGATTATTATATTTCAATGTTCATGATAATTGTCTTTTGTTCATGCTATAAATGTATTATCCGGAAATCGTAATACACGTGTGAACACTTAGACCCAATGAGTCCCTAGTGAGCCTCTAGTCGACTAGCTCACAGATCAATAGATAGTCATGGTTTCGACTATGGACATTGGATGTCGTTGATAACGGATCACATCATTAGGAGAATGATGTGATGGACAAGACCCAATCATAAGCATAGCATAAAAGATCGTAGTTCGCTTGCTAGAAGCTTTGCCAATGTCAAGTATCTCTTCCTTCGACCATGAGATCGTAACTCCGGTTACCGTAGGAGTGCCTTGGTGTATCAAACGTCACAACGAATCGGGTGACTATAAAGGTGCATTACGGTATCTCCGAAAGTATTTGTTGGGTTGACACGATCGAGATCGATTTGTCACCCGTATGACGGAGAGGTATCTCTGGCCCACTCGTAATGCATCATCATAATGAGCTCAATGTGACCAAGGTGTTGGCCACGGATCATGCATTATGGTACGAGTAAAGTGACTTGCCGTAACGAGACCGAACAAGGTATTGGGATACCGACGATCGGGTCTCGCAAGTAACGCATCGATTGACAAAGGAATTGCATACAAGGGTTTGATCAATCCTCGACATCGTGGTTCAACCGATGAAATCATCGAGGAGCATGTGGGAGCCAACATGGGTATCCGCACCCGCTGTTGGTTATTGCCCGAGAGTCGCCTCGGTCATGTTCAAGGTTCTCCAACCCGTAGGGTCTACACACTTAAGGTTCGGTGACGCTTAGGGTTAGTAGGAAGTCAAGTATGTTACCACCGAATGTTGTTCGAGTCCCGATGAGATCCCTGACGTCACGAGGAGTTCCGAAGGGTCCGGAGGTAAAGAATAATATATAGGAAGTGGTGATTCGCCATCGGAAAGTTTCGGGTTTCGGTAAAGTACGGACCACCGGAAGGGTCCTGGGTCCACCGGTGGGGCCACCTATCCCGGAGGGCCCCATGGGCTGAGAGGGAAGGAACCAGCCCACAAGGGCTGGTGCGCCTCTAGGCCCACCTCGCGCCTAGGGTTGAAACCCTAGGGGGGGGCGCCCACCGCTTGGGGGCACTCCACCCCTTGGCCGCCGCCCCCTGGAGATTGATCTCAGGGCCGCCACCTGGGGGGCCTATATAAGGGGGGAAGGAGGGTGCTGCTGACCAACTCCCAAGGCGCAGCCCTCCCTCCCCAACACATCTCCTCCTCCGTAAGAGCTCGGCGGCCCCTGCCGAGTATCGCTTCTCCACCATCACCACGCCGTCGCGGTCCGGTGGAGCTGTCTTCCTCAACCTCTCCTTCCCCTTGCTGGATCAAGAAGGAGGAGACGCCGCCGTCCCGCACGTGTGTTGAACGCGGAGGTGCTGTCCGCTCAAGACTTGGCATCGGTGATCTGAATCACGTTCGAGTACGACTCCATCATCACCTTGCAAGCTTCCGCACTTGATCTACAAGTGGTATGTAGATGCAAACTCTCTCTCGTTACTCGTTGCTTAGATGAACTCATAGATGGATCTTGGTGAAGCCGTAGGAAAATTTTTAATTTTCTGCAACGTTCCCCAACAACTAGTTCCTCATGTCTTTCTACTTCCTTCTGCTGATATGTGGGGCAACCAGCAACGGGGTCCACGTGCCATATGCACAAATTAGAGTGCACAACTTCACGGTAGACACACCCCGGTCGTAGCGCCGAAGAATGCCCAATGAGCCGCCAAATCACAACCCCCTTTCCAGCTTTAGCATTGTCGACGGATGAAGCGGCAAAATTTCACCGGCCTCAATCCCTTCTCCTCGTTTTTGTTCAGAGAAAACCCCCGCTTGGCGATTGCATAGGGTTTTCTCATGGAGAACCAGGTACGAATTCTTCATCCATCCCCGATAAATCCAAGTCCCTTGGTCGTAGGTAATCCTAGGATGGCAGTCGCCGCCGTTGATGCATTTTTCTTCGTACTGAATCTAGTGTGTTTCAGTTGCAGTGCCCAAAGTGCGAGTACCCTATAGATTTCTGCGCCCTCGACGAGACGCCAGACTTGTTCCTTCTCATCCTACCACAACATTTTGAAACGTGCACAGTATGTTCCTAGAATCCTCTTCTCTATCCGGGAGGGTGGGTTTTTTTGAACATGTTGTGTTCTCATATTATTTTTCCTGCAGTGTATTATTTGCTCTGCCAGAAAGCATGTACTCAAGATGCTCGGCCTTGCCATAACTGAATACACTAGTTTAATGGTCATAGTGAAGACAATCCATGGATATTACTTCCGAGTTGGGTTCATGAACCAAGAAGATCGCTGCTTTTTATGGCCGAACTTGGATAAACTTTCTCAAGTGTTACAGAATGAAAGTTGGCGCACGAATGTTGATGGAAATAGCGTAACCTGGTCTCATCTTCACCGCGATCTTCCACCCCGACGCTGCTCCAATTGTTCATCCATGTTAGTTTTGTATCCGGTTCTTGCTTGTTGCCTCGATTACTTCTTAATCCACCTATTCTCGCCTAACTAATCACAACTTAACTTTATAAGTAGCAATGAATCTCTCACTAAGATGCTACTTAACTAATATTTTCTTATAATTGGTGGCACGTAGGTTTTTTCGAGTTAAGCGATCGCTTTCGCTTGTTACTCAGAATAACTTGGTGTTACAATGGCAATCAAGTTGACTGGATCGACATCTACAAGTTTCTACACTTTATTGAACGTCTTGAGGTCCTTGTGGGGCGTTTCAATGGTGGAAGGCCACGTGGGATATGTGTGCCACTGCTGCATTCGTTGAACAGGTCCAGCTGTGTCGAGAAACTTATGGTACGAGCTGTTTTCTGTTATCTATGTTGTTCATAAACTATTGCTTATACACAGTTTTACAGCTTTGATCTTCTTGAAACAGGAACTGCCGAGTTCTATTGTTCCTATACGATGCTCGACCATGGTCGGGTCGACTTGGCGCTTGGTCACAACATGATGTTTATGCCGACCTACTCAATTCCCCTTGGAGGTGAAAAGATACTTATTCGTGGGTGGTCTCAAATAATGAAGGCCCGTCCATCTTGGAGAATAGGACAAAAGATTATGTTCATGCTTTTCCATGGCTCTAAAGTGAATATCCTGTTTATTGACCACGTTGCGAGATGAAGCCGCTTTTAGAAGGTTGTGGATGTGCGGGGTGGCGCCTGGGCCTTGTCCTGGGGCTTGGCGACCTCACCCTTGGTTAATCAGAGGCAAAGTAGCAATGCTCGAGGCGTGCTTTTGTACGGTTGAACTCAGATAAGTACTCATATTGCTTTCAGCTTTGGTTGTTAAGTGCCCCGCTGGTTTCATTAAGGTCGTTAAGTACTCTTGCCGCTTTTACGACCGTCGTGTTTCTTCATCTTGTCTTCCTCCACCACCAAAACCAAACCAGCGCCGGCGGCCGCCGCTTCCGCCTCCCACGGTCGGTTGCGCCAACAAGACGATCGCCGCCCCACCGCCTCCTAAATCATTAACGCCGACGCCCTCCGCTGCAGGGTGCGCTTCGCTGCGCGCCGCCCTCTCGCGTTGTCAACATGGTCAACAAACAACAGAATCGCGTAATGCGTGGAGAGGATGACAAGAGGGGCCCACCACGCCAACAGATGGAAAAATAAAATGCTTCCTCCTAGTGTTTTCTCGACATCCGGGACCCACGACATTGTGAGCGATATAGTCAATAGACAAGAGAACAACACAAGATCGACCGACACCGGGACGTAGCTACCGAAAGATTTTTTTTGTTTGGTATTGTTGAGACGAAGCAGGTTTGAACTGGTCAGGCCCATCTAGCCCAGGCTTATATTTTATGTTCACCATGTGACCAGCCCAGCTATTTTTTCTTTGTGAAAATGAGCCCAGTTTATTTTTTCTGAAGAATACCCAATCTAGGCCAACTTATTTTTCTACGCCCCGATGGGCTGCAACTCTTTCAAAACGCCTGCAAATCTTGAAAGTAATATGAAATGGGTTGTAAATATAAAAACAGATGACAAATTGGCAATTACTTTATAATTTCTGATTTTTTTCACATTTTTAGATTCCTATTTCACTGGGCATTAACCTAATTTAAATATATCTTCAAAGTACTTTAAATCTGGCTTGACATTTCGGTATTAAAAATAGTTTGGAACCCACAGAAATATGCAAAATTGGCCCTGGCCAACCAAAAAAAAGCGACTGCAATAAATTGCATAAGAAATTGCCATGAGCTATATATAAATTATTAAAAAAAAGAGGGAGTGGTCTGACTTGTGGGCCTGTTTAGTTGACGCGTAAGCAAGATTTTTTTAGTTATTATATACTACGTCAACAAACGATTCTAGCAGACATAACCGTTGGATGTCAATCCAACGGCTGTCGTGTTTCTTCAATCTCTGATCTTCTTGTTCCAGCCGCCAAAGCAGCGCCGGCGGGACCGCCTCCCGCCTCCCGTGGCCGGCTGTGCTGCCACGCAGGCCTCAGCGCCCCCTACTACTCCCACCGATGGCCAGGGCATCCCTCTACTCACCCACACCCCCTGTTATTCTGCGGCGACGGCAGCCTCACACCGCAGCCGAAACCGGTGAACCCTTGTACTCCTCTCCGCGCGGGCTTCCACCGTCGCGTCTTCCCCGGCTCCACGTCGTCCCCTTCCTAGGCCTCGCCATCGTCCACCGCCATGGTGCTCTCGGCGCGGCATGGTCAATGTGGTCAACGATCGACTTCCATCGGAAGAGTACTGTATGTGGAGAGGCTGACAGCTGGGTCCACGCCATCCGCAAGGAAGTGCCTCCTTATTACGCGGAAAATAATTATTCCTCCACCTGACAGCAGGGACACACCGAACGGGCCACCAGTATTTCGCGAAAAAAATGTTTCCCCCTGACTGCTGGGACCCACAGGACGGGCCACCATATTTCGTGAAAAAAACATTTCCCCCGCTGTCAGCTCGGACCCACCGGAAGTGCCTCCTTATTACGCACAAAAATGAATACCCCGGTAGCTAGGACCAACCTTGGTGGAGGCTGACTTAGGGCCTACTAAGTTGATCGACGGAGGCCTTTGTCAACTTTAGTCAATATACTGAACGATTCTAGCTCCAAAGGATCGTGACGATGTACATCCAACGGCCGTAGTGCTTCTTCAACCTCTGGTCTTCTTGCTCCAGCCGCCCAGAGCAGCGCCGGTCGTGTCAGCCGCTTCCTGCCGCCTGTGGCCGGCCAGTGATGCCGCTGAGGCCTCACCGCCTACTACTCCCACCGCTGGCCGGCCATCCCTCTACGCACCCACACCCCTCGTTATTCTACGGTGACGGTAGCCTCACACCGCAGCCGAACGAGTGAACCTCATACCTCTCGCTGCGGGCATCCACCGCCGCTTCTTCCCGGCTCCACGCCGCCCCTTCCTAGGCTCGCCGTCATCCACCGCCTCGGTGCTCTCGGCGCGGCGTGGTCAATATGGTCAAGGAATGGCTTCCATCGGACATGGATCAGACGTGGAGAGGTCGATACCGGGTCCACACCGTAGCAAGGAAGTGCCTCCTTATTACATGCAAAATAATTATTCCTCCACTCGACAGCGGGACCCACCGGACGGGCCACCGATTTCGCGAAAAAACGTTTCCCCTCTGCTGGGACCCACTACTACATCTTCGCACGCAAGGAAGTGCGTCCAAAAAAACGATTCGCCCGATCGCTGGGACCCACTAACTACATCTTCGCACGCAAGGAAGTGCTTCCGGTAAAAAATGATTCGCCCGATCGCTGGGACCCACCAGCTACATCTTCGCACGCAAGCAAGCGCGTCGGGCAAAAAACGATTCGCTTCTCGACCGCGGGACCCACCACTACATCTTCGCAGTAAGGAAGTGCGTGATACCGGGACCCACTGGTCGAAGCGCACGTAGCGTTGTCATTCTGGTCGCGAACGTGTACGTACATACTGGTCAATGTAGAGGCGCGCACGTAGCATGTACACGTACATACAGCGGCGAGGGTGCAAGAAAGAAAATACGGCCACGTACGTACATATGGGCAAGGTCTCGAACGCCTACTCACGCATACGTACGGCCAGGGCTTGTGTACATGGCTGGGTCGGAACGAAGAAACAACGTCCTCGTCGTGCTCATGGGGTGGCAACGGGATGCGTCGTGTTCATGGGGAGGCAACAGAATGCGTCGTGTTCATCGGGAGGCAACGGAACGCGTGGGAGCCAACCGGCTGGGTCGGAACGGAATGCGTGGTCGTGTTCATCGAGAGGACTTGGACAGAACACGCGATGGAAACGAGGCCTGACGTACCGCACAACAGAGGAAACGGACATCCTACGTTCGGAACGAGGTCCTGTTGATCGGGAGGGGTGTGGCGTACCGCAAAATGGAGGAAACAGACCTCCTACGGTCGAAACAGGGGTCCTGTTGATCGGGAGAGGTGTGGCGTATCGCAAAACGGAGGAAACAGAGCTCCTACATTCGGAACGGGGTCCTGTTGATCGGGAGGGGTATGGCGTACCGCAAAAAGGAGGAAACGGACCTCCTACGGCCGAAACGGGGTCCCGCTGATCGGGAGGGTGTGGCGATCGCAAAACGGATTTAAACGGACCTCCTACGGTCAAACGGGGTCCTGCTGATCGGGAGGGTGTGGCGATCGCAAAACGGACTCCACAGGTATCGTTCATCTCCACCGTCGACCTCCTCCACCTCCACTGCTACCGCCGACCTCCTCCAGCCTCCACGGCTCCTGCTCATCCAGCCCCACCGCCGCTACTCCACCGGATACTTGCTCAACCACCCTCCACCGCTCACTGCTCATCCAGCCCTCCACACCACGGGTCCTGCTCAACCACCCTCCACGGCCCCCTCCACCGCTTCATCGCTCATCCAGCCCTCCACACCATGGGGTCCTGTTCATCCAGAGGCAACGCCACCGCCATCGCTTATCCAAACCCCCGCAACACTCACTGCTCATCCAATCGATCGGCTTCGCTAGCGCAGAGAGAAGGAATCGCCCATCGGGTTCATAATCAGCCATCGATCGATCGCCGGGTTCAAGAACGCCAGAGCTCGCAGCGGCAATCGCCGGGTTCGATTAGAGCCCAACGCCGCCGGGTTCGCTTAGAGCCAACGCCACACACACGCAGCACGCGTACGAGAAAGCGCGATCGCCGCCCCGACCTCCCACCATAACCGCAACTCCCGAAATTTTCCTCCCTCGCTTCTACCATGGTTTTTCCGCCATGGACGGCCCAAAGAATGTCATGCAGCTGCGTCTCCGCCCGCCCAGACGAAAAAGTCCATTTTCTGTCATGATTTTTTGTCATAGAAGTAGGAGCCCACCACATCTATGATGATACCGGGTTTTGTCACAATTATCATCATAGAAGTGTCATATGTATGACAAAAAAAATTTCGTTCGGCCCAAAATGTCACGGATGTGTCTTTTTTTTGTAGTGTTGCATCCATCCTATTTAAAAAAATTGCATGGCCGACCATTATTTTTGATTGCTGTAAGTTGTGCTTAATAACATTTATACATATTTATTTGTATGAAAAACTCCCGCCCTTTCTTAGCATTCAATTTTGTTTGTTCTCACCTGTTATCTTTGTATGGTGACTTGACCAACGATGGTAGACAACTAAGATACATACTCCTAAGAATTTCTCTTGTAGAGCTGAAAAGAAGTCTCTGTGATATTGTTTTTCTTTTCATGTCTGTGAAGGGCCTTACCAGGAACCAAGATATTTTTGAAGTGAGAAACCATGTATTTTTCCTTTATCTTCTTGATGATTGTTTCTCATACATTTAAATTTAGAGGAAACATGGACATAAAGCTACATGGGAACACTTGGTCCTGAATAAAGTTTGTTTTAGCGGAATGTATATGTACTCGAATGGAGGGAATGAAAATCTCAATGAGATGAAATCTGGAGATCAGAGATGTATCGCCTCAATAGAATGACAAGATGTGGTCTCCACTCCGTGTGGTGAGAAGTAAGACTTTGTTCCTTCTAGTTTAGAAAAGAGCTACTGGTCAATCCTTATTTACCGAACCTCGGTAGTTTCCACTTGCATTTGCTTTCATAAAGATATAAGTAGACAGTGCAATTGGCGATCACTTCTTTGTCGATTACTTTGTTAAGAACAATCCTCCATAATTATAAATTAATTTGATCTGGGAGGGATCCAAAATATATAGCACTTGGTGACTATCAGTTTGATTTGAACAAGGATTATGCATCTTGACCACAGTTGTTTCTATTTTCATTCTGAACTGAATTTTAACTCTATTTTCCCTTAGTGGTATTGGAAGTGTATTGATGTTGAGATGAAAGTGTGGCGGTGATCCTGGGCAGTGACTTTTACACCATGTTCTTCACAAACACTTGAAAGTAGAACCCTTCATTCCCAGTTAATGATAATGCTTCATGTGCAGGCATGTTTTCCTCTTAGCCCTATGGCTTGACCGATGCTTCTATGTCTACCAGTGCTCGATGTGTTGATGGCCTGATGGGCAAGGTGTACTAAGGATCTAGCGACATCTTCATGCATAATGCATAATGTTACTTTTTTGTAATAGAGAATTACATGTACCACTTTTCATTATGATATTATATATTGTACCTACTGGTGCAAGTTTATCCTGCCCTCACTTACTCAGGACGGTGTTGACAATTTACATTCACGTTAAATTATGTTGTCTTATACTTCCCCGTTTCCTAAATATAAGTCTTTCTAGAGATTTCAATATGGACTACATACGGATGTATATAGACATATTTTAGAGTATAAATTCACTAATTTTGCTCTGTACGTAGTCCATATTGAAATCTCTAAAAAGACATACATTTAGGAAAGAAGGAAGTAGCATTTTTTATTGACACGCATGCGGTTTTCACCAATACGGATATGAGCCATTGTTGCCTTCATGGTTACAGGTGGGGGTAGCTTGGGCTTCGAGCCTGGGATCAAGCAAGAGCTGCAACTGCATGTGCTTGTTTTCTTGTGCCTTTCTTTTGCCAAATAGCATAAGTATTTAACCACTCGCTACGACAATATTCCTTCTTTCACTCCCTTTCCAGAACTTTGACATAATATATGCTTTATTTAAGTTTACACTAATACATACATTGCACGTACATGATTACTAGTAAAACATAAATTGGCGATTATTCATAGTCGCAAACACGCATGTACGTACCAAGCTCCCTAGTAGTTGCACACTTGGACAACCAACAAATAGCTGCATACATAAACTTGAACAGCCATGCATAAAGTTAGCTTACCAAAAGCGGAGGCAGTTGAACACTCGGTCATCTTCAGCGTCGTCGTCGAGAGTCACCGCGGGAACGTCCACGTCGGTGTCGACGGTGCACCACGCAACGAAGCTGAATTGAGGGGATCGAGTTGTGTTGCTTGGGAACGAGGAAGCAAGCGTGCCCTTTTTCTCACCGTGCTCGGTTTATGAAAAAGAGGTCTGGGTTCTTTCTGTTATGCAGAGAAAATGTTGTGGTTTGGCAAATACTCTTGTATTTGAACTACAGTTTTTAAATGCAGCCAAACAACCCGTTGTAAATAAAACTATAGTAATTTTAAAAACTGAAGTATTTTTGGGATACTTTAAAAATACTTTGTATCAAACGGTATTTTTTTTGCGGTGGCTATACATTCCATCTTATTTAGAGAAGATAACTGATAGATTTAAAGAAAAGGATGGAATGATATTTTTTAACTATAAAATACAAAGAATATATGCTACATAGATTATCTCTTCCGGTAATTTTTTACACGCATGTTTACATACACACGAGCCTATGACGGACACATAATACCATTGGAAGAATAGCACTACAAAACATGAAATATAATTCCAGAAAATTGCAACCACATGTGCAAGTCTAATAGGACTTGAACTGGCTGGGCAGCGTTCTTCGGGGCCGCGGGGATGGTGCCGGCTGGGCGGGGCGGTACTGCTACGCCGGGGCTGCGACCAGCGGCGCCTGTCGGGACTACACCAGCGGGCCGGGGTGCTGGAACGATGGGGCCGAGGCCGCCGGCGCCAGGCACTGCTGTCGTGGTACAACGCAACCAGCCGCCGGCGCAAGGGCAGCAGCCTCGGGGCGCGCCGCCTCCTCATGTGGTTGCTAGGCCGCCTCAGAAGCGTGCTGGGCCAGTTCCGACTGCTCCGCCGCAGCAAGGAGGCGTTGGTGGCGCGGGACCAAATAACCATGCTGCTAATGCGATACCGAGGGGACAGTGGGGCGACGATGGCATCAATGCGTATGGCGAGGGTCAGCATCGTGGCTCGTCCTCGTCGGGCGGTGGGCGTGGCTATGCCTGGCAGAGTGATGGAATGGCTGAAAGACCGTTTTATGGTCCTCCAGGCGGCTTTGTCGAGGGGGCTTCTGGCCCGGATCACCGGCAGAGAGGTGGCTATCGTGGGTATCGTGGTGGTCGCGGTGGAAGAAACCGTTACCGCCAACATCCTCCCGCCGGTCATTGTGGAACCGACGGCTTCATCAGAGGTGGATGCTGCTGGACAAACGCCGGAATTGACCGGTCAGGCTATGGAGGTGGTGACGGCGCTGGCTTCTGCTGAGATCCCTGTGTCTGAGCCAGTGGTGGTGGATGCTTTACGTGCTGTTAACCAGGCAGATGGTGAGAGAGCCTCTAAGTGGGCTCGGAAAAAAGAGAAGATGTTGTGTTATCGTTGTGGTGAGAGGGGGCACTTTATTGCTGAATGTGTAACCGAGCTTTGTGACACTTGCCTCAAACCAGCGCATGACATGGGGGAGTGCCCGATACTGAGAGATCAGATGCCGAGCATTACAATTTATGGAGTCTATTGTGCTGAGCTGATGTTCTTTGAGTCTCCTTGTGCGAGGGAGGTCCCAGAGGAGGCCCAGAGCACGACTGCGGGGGTGGTCAAAGTCACGAAAGGTGACGTGTCTGAGGCTCAGATTATGCAGCGGCTTAGGGGGTTAGCCCCAGGTGATTTTCAGTGGGAGCTTATTCGACTTGAGGCCAACAGCTATAAGGTTGACTTCCCGACTACTGAGGACGTGGAGCGTCTTCTTAGTTTTGGGCTTTGCAGAGTTCCTGGCACAGAGTGCATTCTTGAGTTTCACGAGTGGAAGAAGGTGGAGCCACAAGGTAAGCCTCTCAATCAGGTCTGGCTGTGTTTTTCGGGAGCTCCGTCGAAGCTGATTCGGGATGCTCAGGTTGCTGCAAGTTTGGGGATTCTGGTCGGCAAAACTGAGAGAGTGGATATGGCCTTTACCCGCGCTAACGGGGTGGCCCGATTACTGGTGAGTGTTCTGGACATTGAGTTTGTGCATGACGTGGTCAAGTGGACACATAAGGGCCTCCTGTATAACCTTGATATTGAGTTTGAGGATTCTGAGTTTTTCGCTGAGGCTCTGGCAGGGACTGATGTGGACATGCATGATAATAATGATGGTTCGGGTAACTCGGAGGCGCGAGGGGGGGATGCTGGGCATGAGTTGCCCAATGGCCCGGGTACTGACCCTCAGACACCCGGGAATGGGGTTGCGCCCTCTACGTCAGTGCCTATGTGTACTTTGAGATTGGTTCTTTTCAGCTAGCTTCTGCACCTCCCATGCTGTGGAGCGATAAGGTTGAGTCTGAGGATGTGTTAGAACGCACACTACCTCCACTGGACTTTGCTGAGGCAGCGGGATCTCTGGAGGGGAGGGACGGTCTTGAGCAGGTGACCTCCATTCTCCCTCCTCTGCTGCTGGTTCGATGCTCGGGAGGGCTCCGTCGGGACTGGACGCCGTGGTGGCGGTGTTGCCGAGCGGTGACAGGTCTGGTTTGGGAGGGGGACCCGGGCAGGAGGCCTCGGCTCCCTCCTCTCCTGCGGTGGTCAGGGTGGCCGAACCTGCGGCGCCGATCGACCAGCTGACGCCGGCAGGGGTGGCTACACGGCCCCAGTCGAGTCCGACTATCAGGTCAGGTGGGGCGCGGGGGCAGGCGTCCCCCGTCCTCTCTTCTCCTCACGAGACTCCTGGTGGGGGGCCTGGGCAGGTGGCCCAGCCCTCGCTAGCCCCACGCTCACCGGCGGTAGTCTGCGGCTCTCCGACTTCGCTTGCCGGGCTGCGCGTTGGGGGTGGGGCAGGAGGCTTTACTCAAAGGGGGCGACTCGGGAGGAGGTCATCGCTTTTGGAGGTATTCCGGATCCTGTGTCTGAGGGCAGACGGATGAGATGTCGCCTTCAGGGCCAGACGGATGTTGATGATATGCAGCTGAGGTGTGCCATGCGGGCGGCCTAGCTCCGTGACATGGAAGTCACTACTGGTATGTCGGTCAACACTCCCAATTCCATTTTGCACTTTTCTAATGATGAGATCATTCACAATGCAAATGAGTTAGGAGTTTCGCTAGGTAGTAATGATAGTGAAATCTCTAAATCTATTAATGACATTCTGGACCTGGAAGTGGAACGTGCCTTAGAGTTGATTCGTAACTTAGCAGCGGTCAAACCTATGAACGATTCTGACATGGACGCTTTGGGAGTCAAGGTGCTAGATACGTTCTGTGCGGATCTTGCCCCATCCATTACTGAGACTGAGGACGATGACAGTTCTATACCCCTTGAGGAGAGTGCCCCGACAGAGGGTCAGGAGGTTAGATCCGCGGAGCCCGGTTGTGAGGACCAGGTAGAGGATCAGGAGAAGCCTAAGCGAAAGTGGAGGCGTAAGATCTATCCTGCATCCGCGGTGCGTAGAAGTGCTAGGGTCCGTACAACCAAAAACTTCCATGATGAATTATGAGAGGCATCTTTTGGAATAGCAGAGGTCTAATGGACTTGGCTAAAAGAAGGTTTCTATCAGATGATTCAATTGAACATAGACTGGATTTTATTACCCTTTCCGAGACAGGAAGGGACAATTTCTCTCCTCGGTTTCTGAGCACTTTATCCGGAGGTGTCGATTTTGAGAGGAAGATCAGGGGGGGTCCTACTTGGGGTGAAATGTGAGGCGTTGGAAGTCCGAAGTGTGGTTATGGGTGACTTCACCGTCAAATTTTTGGGTCAGACCAAAAGTCGATTGATTTAATTGGGCACTAGTTGCGGTGTACGGGGCCGCGCAGCCGGAACTAAAACCAGAGTTTTTGGTAGATCTCGTCCGTATTTGCGGGTCTGAGCAGCTTCCAATCTTGGTTGGGGGGAGGGGGATTTTAACATTATTAGAAGGAGAGAAGAAAAGAACAATGATAATTTCAACGCCAGGTGGTCGTTCATGTTTAATACCATCATTGAAAGCTTGGATCTTAGAGAGATAGAGCTTTCGGGTAGAAAATTCACTTAGGCTAATACTTTGCAAAACCCGAGTATGAGAAGCTGGATCGAGTCCTAGTGAGCGTCGACTGGGAACAGAAATTCCCCCTGGTTACAGTCCAAGCATTATCTCGCGGTATCTCTGACCACACCCCCTTGCTGATTGATTCTGGTGAGGCAACACATGTGGGTAATAAAAATACCTTCTCTTTTGAACTTGCGTGGTTTGAAAGAGAAGGATTCCTGGATCTGATAGCCAGGGAATGGGCGATAGATGCAAGAGGAAGGTCTTCTATTGAGAGATGGCAGAATAAGATTAGAAACTTGAGAAGTTTCTTGCGAGGGTGGGCTAAGCATCTCAGTGGGATCTATAAGGTTGAAAAGGAAAGGCTCCTTACACTTATCCAGTCCCTAGATTTAAAAGCCGAGTCCACAATTCTACAATCCTCGGAGCTTCATGCCAAAGTTGATGTGGAGATGAGATTGAAAGAGCTGTTGCGGGACGAGGAGTTGAAGTGGGCATTGCGAGCTAAGGTTCACAAAGTTGTCCAAGGGGATGCTGACACTCAATTCTTTCATATGATCGCCAATGGCAAGTGCTACATCTTGAGCTTGCGTTG
Source organism: Aegilops speltoides (assembly GCA_021437245.1). NCBI lineage: Eukaryota > Viridiplantae > Streptophyta > Magnoliopsida > Poales > Poaceae > Aegilops > Aegilops speltoides. The sequence goes on from CM038143.1 coordinate 389,371,838, forward strand.
GTTTTCCTCGAAGAGGAGAGGGTGATGCAGCAAAGTGTAGCATAAGTATTTCCCTCAGTTTTGAGAACCAAGGTATCAATCCAGTAGGAGGCTCCTCAAAAGTCCCACACACCTACACAAACAAACAAAGAACTCACAACCAACGCAATAAAGGGGTTATCAATCCCTTCACGGCGACTTGCAAAAGTGAGATCTAATAAAGATAGTATGATAAGATAAATATATTTTTGGTATTTTATAAGGTAGATGCAAAAAGTAAAGATGCAAATAAAGATAGATTGAAAGCAAATATGATAATAGATAGACCCGGGGGCCATAGGTTTCACTAGAGGCTTCTCTCAAGATAGTATAAGTATTACGGTGGGTGAACAAATTATTGTCGAGCAATTGATAGAAAAGCGCATAGTTATGAGATTATCTAGGCATGATCATGTATATATGCATCACGTCCATAACAAGTAGACCGACTCCTGCCTGTTGGGGAACGTAGTAATTTCAAAATTTTCCTACGCACACGCAAGATCATGGTGATGACATAGCAACGAGGGGAGAGTGTTGTCTAGGTACCCTCGTAGACCGAAGCGGAAGCGTTGACGCAGCATAGAGGAAGTAGTCATACGTCCTCCCGGTCCGACCGATCCAAGCACCGTTACTCCGGCACCTCCGAGTTCTTGACACACGTACAGCTCGATGACGCACCCTCGATCTCCAATCCAAGAGAGGCCCGAGGGGAGTTCCACAAGACGACGGCGCAGTGACTATCTTGATGTTCTCTGTCAGCAGGCTTCGCCTAAGCACCGCCACAATATGACCGAGGTGTAATATTGTGGAGGGGGCACCGCACACGCTAAGGAACGATCAATGATCAACTTGTGTGTCTAGGGTGCCCCCTACCCCGTATATAAAGGAGGGAGGGAGGAGGTGGCTGCCCAAGGAGGGGCGCCATGGGAGGAGGAAACCTACTCCAAGTAGGTTTCCCTCTTTTCCTTATCTTATTTGGAGGGGAAGGAAGGAGTACTAGTATTAGGAAGGAGTACTAGTAGTAGGAAAGGAAGAGGGGAAGGAGAAGGAAAGGGGGCCCCCCCCCAATTCAGATTACTTTGGGGCGCGCCTCCCTTGCTCCTTCTCCTTCCTCCTACATGGGCCCAATAAGGCCCATATACCTCCCGGGGTTCCAGTAACCTCCCTGAGCTCCAAACTCTTCCTAACCTTTCCGGTGTCCAAATATATCCGTCCAATATATCAATCTTTATGTCTCGACCATTTCGAGACTCCTCGTCATGTCCGTGATCACATCCGGACTCAACAAACTTCGTACATCAAAATACATAAACTCATAATATAACTGCCATCGAAACCTTAAGCGTGCGGACCCTACGGTTCGAGAACGATGTAGACATGACCGAGACATGTCTCGGTCAATAACCAATAGTGGGACCTGGATGCCCATATTGGTTCCTACATATTCTATGAAGATCAGATCGGTCAAACCGCATAACAAAGATACGTTGTTCCTTTGTCATCGGTATGTTACTTGTCCGAGATTTGATCGTCGGTATCCAATACCTAGTTCAATCTCGTTGCCGACAAGTCTCTTTACTCGTTCTGTAATACTTCATCTCATAACTAACTCATTAGTTATATGCTTGCAAGGCTTATGTGATGAGTATTACCGAGAGGGCCCAGAGATACCTCTCCGACAATCGGAGTGACAAAACCTAATCTCAAATTATGCTAACTCAACATGTACCTTCGGAGACACCTGTAGTACTCCTTTATAATCACCCAGTTACGTTGTGACGTTTGGTAGTACCCAAAGTGTTCCTCCGGTAAACGGGAGTTACACAATTCTCATAGTTACAGGAACATGTATAAGTCATGAAGGAAGCAATAGCGAGATACTAAACGATCAAGTGCTAAGCTAACGGATAGGTCATGTCAATCACATCATTCTCCTAATGATGTGATCCCATTAATCAAATGACAACACATGTCTATGGTTAGGAAACATAACCATCTTTGACTAATGAGCTAGTCAAGTAGAGGCATACTAGTGACTATATGTTTGTCTATGTATTCACACATGTATCATGTTTCCGGTTAATACAATTCTAGCATGAATAATAAACATTTATCATGATATGAGGAAATAAATAATAACTTTATTATTGCCTCTAGGGCATATTTCCTTCACTGCCTGCATCTACTACTATTACTCCACACATCGACTGACTCCTGCCTGCATCTAGAGTATTAAGTTCAAAAGAACAGAGTAACGCATTAAGTAAGATGGCATGATGTAGAGGGATAAACACATGCAATATGATATAAACCCCATCTTGTTATCCTCGATGGCAACAATACAATACGTGTCTTGCAACCCTTTCTCTCACTGGGTAAGAACACTGCAAGATTGAAACCAAAGCTAAGCACTTCTGCCATGGCAAGAAAGACCAATCTAGTAGGCCAAACCAAACTGATAATTCGAAGAGACTTGCAAAGATAACTCAATCATACATAAAAGAATTCAGAGAAGATTCAAATATTATTCATAGATAAACTTGATCATAAACCCACAATTCATCGGATCTCAACAAACACACCGCAAAAAGAGTTTACATCGAATAGATCTCCACAAGAGAGGGGGAGAACATTGTATTGAGATCCAAAAAGAGAGAAGAAGCCATCTAGCTAATAACTATGGACCCGTAGGTCTGTGGTAAACTACTCACAACTCATCGGAGGGGCAAGGATGTTGATGTAGAAGCCCTCCGTGGTTGATTCCCCCTCCGGCAGAGTGCCGACGAAGGCTCCAAGATGAGATCTCGCGGATACAGAAGGTTACGGCAGTGGAAATTGTGTTTCTTGTGCTCCTGGATGTTTTCGGGGTACGTAGGTATATATAGGAAGAAGAAGTACGTCGGTGGCCGCCCGAGGGGCCCACGAGATAGGGGGGCATGCCCTACAAGGGGGGGGGGGCTATCTCGTGGGGCCCTTGGGAGCTTCTTGACTTGCACTCCAAGCTCTCCGGATCAGATTTGTTCCAAAAATCACGCTCCCAAAGGTTTCATTCCGTTTGGACTCCGTTTGATATTCCTTTTCTTCGAAATACTGAAATAGGCAAAAAAAACAGCAATGTGGGGTGGGCCTCCAGTTAGTAGGTTAGTCCCAAAAATGGTATAAATGTGTAAAATAAACCCATAAACATCCAAAAAGGGTAATATAATAGCATGAAACAATCAAAAATTATAGAAATGTTGGAGACGCATCAAGCATCCCCAAGCTTAATTCCTGTTCGTCCTCGAGTAGGTAAATGATAAAAAGAGAATTTTTGATGTGCAATGCTACCTAGCATAATTCATAATGTAATTTTTTTATTGTGGCATGAATGTTCAGATCCAAATGAATACAAAATAAAAGTTCATATTGACATAAGAAATAGTAACACTTCAAGCATACTAATCGAAGTAATCATGTCTTCTCAAAATAACATGGCAAAAGAAAGTTCATCCCTACAAAATCATATAGTTAGGCAATGCTTCATTTTCGTCACAAATAAAGATGTTCCCAACTTCTATACCCCCGATGACAAGCCAAGAAATTGTTTCATACTTAAATAATCTCAAACTTTTTCAACCTTCACGCAATACATGAGCGTGAGCCATGGATATAGCACTATGGGTGGAATAGAATATGATGATGGGGATTGTGTGGAGAAGAAAAAAAAGAGAAAGTCTCACATTGACGATGATAATCAACGGGCTATGGAGATGCCCATCAATTGATGTCAACATGAGGAGTAGGGATTGCCATGCAACAGATGCACTAGAGCTATAAATGAATGCTCAACAAAAAAAACTAGTGGGTGTGCATCCAACTTGCTTGCTCACGAAGACATAGGGCATTTGAGGAAGCCCATCGTAGGAATATACAAGCCAAGTTCTATAATGAAAAATTCCCACTAGTATGAAAAAGACAACTTATGAGACTCACTATATGAAGAACAAGGTGCTACTTTGAAGCACAAAATATGAGACTCACTACATGAAGAACAAGGTGCTACTTTGAAGCACAAGTGTGGAAAAAGAGATAGTAACATTGCCCTTTTTATTTGTTTTCTTTTTTTCTTCTTCTTTTTTTTGGGCCTTTTTTTGGCCTTTCTTTTTTTTCTTTTTTTTCTTTGGGCAATGCTCTAATAATGATGATCATCACACTTCTATTGATTACAACATAAGAATTACAACTCGAAACTAGAACAAGATATGACTCTATATGAATGCCTCCGACGGTGTACCGGGATGGTGCAATGAATCAAGAGTGACATGTATGAAAATAATGCATGGTGGATTTGCCACAAATACGATGTCAACTACATGATCATGCAATGGAAATATGACAAAAGTAAAGTATGTCATGAAAATAATGAACGGAACGGTGGAAAGTTGTGTGGCAATATATCTCGCAATGGCTATGGAAATGCCATAATGGATAGGTATGGTGGCTGTTTTGAGGAAGATATAAGGAGGTTTATGTGTGATAGAGCGTGTCATATCACGGGGTTTGGATGCACCGGCGAAGTTTGCACCAACTCTCAAGGTGAGAAAGGGCAATGCACGGTACCGAAGAGGCTAGCAAAGGTGGAAAGGTAGAAGTGCGTATAATCCATGGACTCAACATTAGTCAAAAGAAATCATATACTTATTGCAAAAATTTAGAAGTCATCAAAAATCAAGTACTACGCGCATGCTCCTAGGGGGATAGATTGGTAGGAAAAGACCATCGCTCGTCCCCGACCGCCACTCATAAGGATGCACAAGCCAAGTACACTTCATATATCAAATTTGTTACACAACTTTAACCATACGTGCATGCTACGGGATTTGCTAACTTCAACACAAGCATTCTTTGAATTCATAATCACCCAACTAGCATGACTTTAATATCACTACCTCCATATTCAAAACAATTATCAAGTATCAAGTTGATCATAGCATCCAATTCACTTCCTACGATAGTTTTTATTATACCCAACTTGGATGCCCATCATTCTAGGACCAACTTTATGACCATAGCAAATAACATGCTGTTCTAAAAGACGCTCAAAATAATATAAGTGAAGCATGAGAGACTAGTAATTTCTTCAAAATTAAGACACCACCGTGCTCTAGAAGATATAAGTGAAGCACTAGAGCAAAAACTATCAAGCTCAAAAGATATAAGTGAAGCACATAGAGTATTCTAGCAAATTCTAATCAAATAGGCTTCTCCCAAATGGTGTGTACAGCAAGGATGATTGTGGTAAACTAAAAAGCAAAGACTAAGATAATACACGACACTCCAAGCAAAACACATATCATGTGGCGAATAAAAATATAGCTCCAAGTAAAGTTACCAATGAACGAAGACGAAAGAGGGGATGCCTTCCCGGGGCATACCCAATCTTAGGCTTTTGGCTATTCTTGAATATCTTGGGGTTCCATGGGCATCCCCAAGCTTAGGCTCTTGCCACCCTTTATTGCATAGTCCATAAAAGCTTCACCCAAAACTTGAAAACTTCACAACACAAAACTCAACAGGAAATCTTATAAGCTCCGTTAGTGAAAGAAAACAAAACCACCACATAAGGTACTGCAATGAACTCATTCTTTATTCAATTTGGTGTTAAACCTACTGTATTACAACTTCTTTATGGTTCATAGACTGAATTACTAGCCATAGATGCATTGAAATAAGCAAACAACACACGAAAAACAGAATCTGTCAAAAACAGAACAGTCTATAGCAATCTGTAACTAACGCAAACTTATGGAACTCTAAAAATCCTACCAAAATAGGAAGTCCTGGAAAATTTGTCTATTGAACAGCATAAAAAAGAATAAATGCAAAATCACGTTCCTGTGATTTAACAAAATTATATTCGTGCGTGCAAAGTTTCTGTTTTTCAGCAGAATCAAATCAACTATCATCGCAGGTTATCCTATAGGTTCTACTTGGCACAAACACTAATTAAAAGATAAAAACACATCTAAACAGAATGTAGATGCAAGATTTATTACTAAACAGGAGCAAAAACAAAAAACATAAAGAAAATTGGGTTGCCTCCCAACTAGCGCTATCGTTTAACGCCCCTAGCTAGGCATAAAAGCAAGATAGATCTAACGAGTGCCATCTTTGGCACTAAATTCATAAGTAGCATGCATGATAGATTCATAAGGTAATTTGACTTTCTTTCTTGGAAAGTGCTCCATGCCTTTCTTTAAAGGAAATTGGAATCTAATGTTCCCTTCCTTCATATCAATAATCGCACCAATCGTTCTAAGGAAAGGTCTACTAAGAATAATAGGGCAAGAAAGATTGCAATTTATATCAAGAACGATAAAATCTACGGGCACCAAATTTCTATTTGCAACAATAAGAACATCATTGATTCTTCCCATAGGCTTTTTAATGGTGGAATCCGCAAGGTGCAAATTTAAAGAGCAATTATCATAATCAAATTCCTTGAAATCCGAGATAGTAGGTTCAATATTATTAGAAGTTGAGGATTCTCCAATCTCTCTTTTACCAAATTTAACATCAAGATCTAAAGATTCCGAATTTTCGGGATGCCTTCTAGGCAAAGTTGATTCATCATCACTCCCATAATCATCAAAATTCATATTGCAAAACATAGATCTAATCGGAGACACATCAATAACTTTAAGATCCTCATCATTATTTTCACGGAGACTAGAAGAACACGCTTTTATAAAGCTTTCTTTTTTAGCACGCAATCTAGCGGTTCTTTCCTTGCACTCACCAATGGAAATTCTCATTACTTTGAGAGACTCATTGATATCATGCTTAGGAGAAGAAGATCCAAGTTTAAGAGAATTAACATCAAGCGAAAGTCTATCAACGTTCCTAGCCAAATCATCAACTTTGAGCAATTTTTCTTCAAGCAAAGCATTAAAATTCTTTTGAGAAATCATAAATTCTTTCACACTATTCTCAAAATCAGAGGGCATCTTATTAAAATTACCATAAGCATTATTGTAGGAATTTCCATAATTATTAGAGGGATTACTAGGGAACGGTCTAGCATTAAAATTTCCTCTATAAGCATTGTTTCCAAAACTATTCCTACCAACAAAATTCACATCCATAGATTCATTATTATTCTCAATCAAGGAAGACAAAGGCATATCATTGGGATCAAGAGGAGTACTTTTAGTAGCAAACATCTTCATAAGTTCATCCATCTTTCCACTCAAAACTTTGATTTCTTCTATAGCATGCACTTTTTTACTAGAAGATCTTTCGGTGTGCCATTGAGAATAATTAGCCATAATATTATCAAGCAATTTTGTAGCATCTCCTAACGTAATTTCCATAAACATGCCTCCCGCGGCCGAATCTAAGAGATTTCTAGAAGCAAAGTTCAAACCGGCATAAAATTTTTGTATGATCATCCATAAATTCAAACCATGAGTAGGGCAATTCATGAAGCATCAATTTCATTCTTTCCCAAGATTGGGCAACATGCTCATGATCAAGTTGTTTAAAATTCATAATATCGTTCCTAAGAGTGATGATCTTAGCGGGAGGAAAATACTTAGAGATAAAAGCATCTTTGCACTTGTTCCAAGAATCAATACTATTTCTAGGCAAAGACGAAAACCAAACTTTAGCACGATCTCTAAGTGAAAATGGAAATAACTTCAATTTGACAATATTGTTATCCGTATCTTTCTTCTTTTGCATATCAGACAAATCAACAAAATTGTTTAGATGGGTAGCGGCATCTTCACTAGGAAGGCCGGCGAATTGATCTTTCATAACAAGATTCAGCAAAGCGGTATTGATTTCACAAGACTCAACATCATTAAGAGGAGCAATCGGAGTACTAAGGAAATCATTATTATTGGTGTTTGAGAAGTCACACAATTTGGTATTATCTTGCGCCATGGCAACAAGTAATCCAACACAGAAGCAAACAGAAAAACGGCAAGCAAAAAAGAGAGGAGGAGGTTGGGAAAGAGAGGGCGAATAAAACGACAAGGGTGAAGTGGGGGAGAGGAAAACAAGAGGCAAATGGCAAATAATGTAAATGCGAGGGAGATGGGTTTGTGATGGGTACTTGGTATGTCTTGACTTGAGCGAATACCTCCCAGGCAACGGTGCCAGAAATCCTTCTTGCTACGTCTTAAGCTTGCGTTGGTTTTCCTCGAAGAGGAGAGGGTGATGCAGCAAAGTGTAGCGTAAGTATTTCCCTCAGTTTTGAGAACCAAGGTATTAATCCAGTAGGAGGCTCCTCAAAAGTCCCACGCACCTACACAAACAAACTGAGAACTCGCAACCAACGCAATAAAGGGGTTATCAATCCCTTCACGGCCACTTGCGAAAGTGAGATCTAATAAAGATAGTATGATAATACAAATATATTTTTGGTATTTTATAAGATAGATGCAAAAAGTAAAGATGCAAATAAAGATAGATTGAAAGCAAATATGATAAGAGATAGACCCGGGGGCCATAGGTTTCACTAGAGGCTTCTCTCAAGATAGCATAAGTATTACGGTGGGTGAACAAATTACTGTCGAGCAATTGATAGAAAAGCGCATAGTTATGAGATTATCTAGGCATGATCATGTATATAGACATCACGTCCATAACAAGTAGACCGACTCCTGCCTGCATCTACTACTATTACTCCACACATCGACCGACTCCTGCCTGCATCTAGAGTATTAAGTTTATAAGAACAGAGTAACGCATTAAGCAAGATGGCATGATGTAGAGGGATAAACACATGCAATATGATATAAACCCCATCTTGTTATCCTTGATGGCAACAATACAATACGTGTCTTGCAACCCTTTCTGTCATTGGGTAAGAACACCGCAAGATTGAACGCAAAGCTAAGCACTTCTCCCATGGCAAGAAAGACAAATCTAGTAGGCCAAACCAAACTGATAATTAGAAGAGACTTGCAAAGATAACTCAATCATACATAAAAGAATTCAGAGAAGATTCAAATATTATTCATAGATAAACTTGATCATAAACCCACAATTCATCGGATCTCGACAAACACACCGCAAAAAGAGTTTACATCGAATAGATCTCCACAAGAGAGGGGGAGAACATTGTATTGAGATCCAAAAAGAAAGAAGAAGCCATCTAGCTAATAACTATGGACCCATAGGTCTGTGGTAAACTACTCACAACTCATCGAAGGGGCAAGGATGTTGATGTAGAAGCCCTCCATGGTTGATTCCCCCTCCGGCAGAGTGCCAACAAAGGCTCCAAGATGAGATCTCACAGATACAGAAGGTTACGGCGGTGGAAATTGTGTTTCGTGGTGCTCCTGGATGTTTTCGGGGTACGTAGGTATATATAGGAAGAAGAACTACCTCGGTGGCCGCCCGAGGGGCCCACGAGACAAGGGGCGCGCCCTATGGGGGGCGCCCCCCTAGCTCATGGGGCCCTCGGGAGCTTCTTGACTTGCACTCCAAGCTCTCCGGATCAGATTTGTTCCAAAAATCACGCTCCTGAAGGTTTCATTCCGTTTGGACTCCGTTTGATATTCCTTTTCTTTGAAATACTGAAATAGGCAAAAAAACAGCAATATGGGCTGGGCCTCCGGTTAGTAGGTTAGTCCCAAAAATGATATAAATGTGTAAAATAAAGCCCATAAACATCTAAAAGGGGTAATATAATAGCATGGAACAATAAAAAATTATAGAAATGTTGGAGACGTATCAGCAAGCATAGAAAGAAAAGAATCTTTCAGCTTGATCAAGACGAGGGGACGATCTTAGGGCAGGAGAACTTAAAATTATACATAACCAATTATTACAAGCAGCTATTTGGGCCTCCAGAGGATAATTTTGTGTCCTTGGATGAGTCGAGGATTGAGGATGTGCCTTAGCTGGCTGCAGATGAGAATGATGTATTAACTGCACCATTCTCGGAGAAAGAGGTGTTTGAAGCGATTTCATAGATGAAGAATAATAAAGCTCCGGGGCCATATGGATTTCCGGAAGAGTTTTATAAGAAATGTTGGCACATTATTAAAGGGGATTTGTTACCGATGTTCCATGATCTATTCTCCGGACAGCGTCAGTTGTTTCATTTGAATTTTGGAACAATAACCTTGTTTCCGAAGAAAACAGAGGCTGTGAGAATTGAGCATTTAAGGCCTATCTGTCTTCTTAATGTTAGTTTCAAAATTTTTACCAAGGTTGGGACTAATAGACTCACACAGACTGCACACTCTATGGTGCAGCCGACCCAAACTACTTTCATGTTGGACAGAAACATCCTAGAAGGGGTTGTGGTTCTTCATGAAACGCTCCATGAAATCCATATGAAAAAGCTAGATGGGGTTGTTTTCAAAGTGGATTTCGAAAAGGCGTACGATAAAGTTAAATGGCCATTTCTGCAACAAGCTTTGCGCATGAAATGTTTTGACCCGGCTTGGAGGCACCAGGTTAAATCCTTCACGCAAAAAGGGAGTGTTGGAATCAAAGTGAATGACGACATAGGTCACTATTTCCAGACACATAAGGGCCTGAGACAAGGAGATCCGATATCACCTATTCTGTTCAACATTGTAGTCGACATGCTAACCATTCTAATAGGTAGGGCAAAGGACGTTGGTCAAGTAGGTAGCCTGGTACCTCATCTGGTTGATGGAGGGGTGTCTATCCTATAGTACGTTGATGATACTATCATCTTCATGGAGCATGACTTGGCAAAAGCGAGAAACATGAAGCTTGTGTTATGCTTATTCGAACAATTGATCAGGTTAAAGATTAACTTTCACAAGAGCGAATTGTTCTGCTTTGGATGAGCCAAAGAGGAACAAGAGGCTTACAAGCAATTGTTCGGGTGTGAACTTGGGGATTTACCTTTCACGTATTTCGGTATACCAATTCACCATCGTAAACTAATAAATAGAGAATGGAAGTGTATTGAGGATCGATTCAAAAAGAAACTGAGTTGCTGGAAGGGCAAGCTAATGTCGTATGGGGGCCGTCTAATTCTAATTAATTCGTTACTCACGAGCATGCCTATGTTTCTTTTGTCATTTTTCGAGATACCAGTTGGAGTTCGGAAAAGACTGGATTTCTATCGATCCCGCTTTTTCTGGCAGAGTGATGACCTGGAAAGGAAGTATAGACTCACTAAATGGGATATTATTTGTCGACCAAAAGACCAAGGGGGTCTAGGTATCTAAAATCTTGAGGTGAAAAATAGATGTCTTCTCAGCAAGTGGCTGTATAAGTTATCTGTAGAGTCGGAGGCCACGTGGATGCAGATTCTGCGTAATGAGTACCTTCATTCCAAAACTTTGTCACAGGTGACAGCGAGGCCGACCGACTCACCTTTTTGGAAAGGGCTGATGAGAGTTAAATCAACCTTTTTCAACAGAACAAAGTTTCTAGTCGGAAATGGTACTTCCACAAGATTCTGGGAGGATACATGGCTAGGGGAAACCCCTCTCACGCTTCAATATCTCTCCCTTTATAGCATTGTGCAACGAAGAGACGCTTTCGTTGCTTCCGTGCTTCAGTTCACTCCCCTCAATATCCACTTTAGGAGAACACTTGCCGGAACCCGTTGGGAAGCATGGCTCCATTTGGTGAGAAGACTGATGGATGTGCAACTTTCTCAACAGCCAGACACGTTGTGCTGGAAGCTAACCAGGAATGGAGAGTTCACGGTTAAATCTATGTATTTAGATGTGATCAACTCTAGCTCTATTCCTAGTTCGAAACATGATTGGAATGTTAAAGTAGCGTTGAGAGTTAAAGTGTTCATGTGGTTTGTACACAAACAAATCACTTTAACTAAGGACAATTTGACAAAGCGCAACTGGACTGGTTCTACGAGATGTAGTTTTTGTGATCGGGATGAGACCATCAAACACCTCTTTCTTGACTGTCCGATGGCAAAGGTTCTATGGCGGACTGTTCACATTGCTTTTAATATTACTCCTCTGAATAGTATCAACATGTTATTTGGGACGTGGCTTGACGGGATATATTCCCAAACAACGAGACACATTCGTGTAGGAGTATGTGCTTTACTTTGGGCTGTCTGGAACTGCAGGAATGATTTGGTTTTTAACAAAACAACAAATACTCATTTTTTTACAGGTTATCTTCCAAGCCACTACGTTGATCCGTATGTGGTCGCTACTCACTCAGACGGAGGCCAGGGAGCGTTTGGTTACTGGATCTACCCGATGGGAGATGGTAGCTCGGGCTATATTCAGCCGGTTTGGATGGCGGTCATGTAATAGGATAGGCAATTAGTTTTCCTATCTATCTTTTGCCTATCGGTTGTGGCTTTTATTTTCCGCTCTTCGTGAGCCTTTTTGTGGTTCGTTTGTTTAAGACTTCATGACCTTTGTTGAACTTATTTGCTTTCTAATAAAGGTGGCCGTATGCATCGTTCTGATGCAGAGGTCGGGGTCACACCCCTTTTCCAAAAAAGGACTTGAACTGGCTGGGCAGGTTCCACCACAGGGAACCTAGCCAGTAGAGCACACCAATATCTAGAGCAATTAATGTTTGAATGCTCATACAAGTATGAGATGATTAAACTAATTAAAAATTGTGACTAGGAGAATATGTCTCATATGGCTTCGTTTTTAATGCTTTCTTGAGCTTTCTTAGGTTTTGTGTCCTACCCAGAGAGATGAGGTGGCGACGGCTCTCTAAAGATGGAATAACGTTCTCCTCGCCTAGCCCCCATTTCGGTGGTGCTTCTAGCGTCATCAGACGACGTGTGGAGATTTGTCTCCGAGGGATCTCGCAGGATTCGGTCGGAATTTGTCTTCGGTGGATCCACATGGATTCGGTCTTTGTCCGTGTGTGTTCATGTGTCTATAGGTTGGATCCTTCCGATCTAAACTTCTCTTCAAGGGCGATGATCGTTGTTCTGGTGTATTGGTCCTATAGAAGCTTAGCACGATGACTTCCCAACTGTCTATTACAACAAGTTTAGCCCGACTCTCGGGAGGGAGGGGTGATGATGGCGGCACGCGTTCGACTTGCTTCAGTGTTTGTAATCATCATCAGGTGGTCTACGGATCTGGATGTAATTTTTATTATTTCCGGTATTCGTTGTACTATCATGACTGATGATCGATAGATTAGAATTTTTCTCAAAAAAAAAGATATGTCATATACAGTGGAAAAATACATTTTAACTTTCTTATTAAGAAGTCATATCCTAGTTTTAAAAAATACTAATATCATTTTTCGTCTTCCTCTTTCACCTCAATAATTATTCTATATGTACTATTTGCTAAAATACCGGTTATATGTTCAGTAACCATAGCCGATCACGAGCACAGATGCTCCCAGGTGAACAATAAGAAAAATATCAATTTTTTATTTTGAAAAAACAGAAATTCTGTACATCAAAGATGAACAAGTTTTCTATGGGGGTGCATAAGTTCATGACGATTTCACATCGGAGGAGCTCGGGATAAGAAAACCTAAATCATTGTTCCAAAGTCAAAAAGTTTGAACCTTTCTCAAAATGTGAATTTTTTCCCCAGAGCTCCTCCAATGCTAAATTTCCAGGAAATTTTGCACACGCATAAAAAAGCTTGTGCGTCTTTGGACACTAAAATTTCAGTTTTCTTATTTTTATTTGCTTTTTATTGTTTTACTTTCCATCCTAGGGTGCTCCCTCGCACTGAAACGCCGTCCTCTTTTTTTTTGGGCTTCTTTTAAGTTAGACCAAATTTGTAGAAAAATATGACTACATCCACTACATCAAATTAGGTTCATTAGCAAAAAAAAAAAAAGATTCATCGTAACGTAAGTTTTCATGATATGTATTTTTTTTTTTGAACACATGGTATGTATATTTGATGTTGTATATTTAGGAATTTTTTCTAGCCAAACAAACTTAAAAAAAAAGTTTTACTTGAGACAAATCTAGAACTTCAAATATTTTGAAACTGAGGTGGTACTTGACACCGAAAACCGTCGCACACTGTCTTTCTACTAAACCTATGACCTGTTCCTCATGGTACTCGCTAGTAGCATAGTATAAAATCTTGAGACCAGAAATGAAATGACCATGCGTGTTTCTCCTCGATGCGGAATGAATGTTTCAGCTCGACCCTGAATTTCAATTTACTGCACGTCTGCACATGTGTGCACCGGAGCAGAACCCAAATATACATGCATACATTCCTGTTACAGAACAATGGACATTCGGATGGCTGGCAAAAACTCTGGTGATAGCCACATTCTAACTGCACCCGGTGGCTCGTTTCACCGTTACGCATGTCGCTTGCTTCTTTTGAGAAATGACATGATGTTGCTGCCATGGCTGCCTTTCTTCTTCTTCTTGTGATGACCCCCTGCAGCAACGTGAACATCCTGCATAAAATTCAGAGGAAAAAATTCTTATGCATCAAGGTAAAAAAGAAGCATGCATCACTGAATAGCTTACACACTTGGCAGTGTCGTGTTAATTTCTTGGTGTAGATAGTGTCTACAGCAAATATTTCTGTATGATATTACATAGGAATACCTCTGCTCTGAAGGAAAATGACCTCGCTATGGATGCTGGGTTTCCAACGTCTGAACCCGCCACGGCATGCTCCCTCCCTAATAAGATCACCATGTCATTAGCCATACGATAAATCAATCATGGCACCGGTATGAAAAGAGTAACCTTAAAACAAGTGGGAACAACTTGCTGTATTATTAGTAGTTGTAGTTGAAGGGATGCTAAAAAATGTCACTCCCTCTGATCCAAACAAAGTGTCGAATTTGAACTAAAACCACGACACTTATTTTGGATCAGAGGGAGTACATAAAAAGGGAAATTTTGATCAGCTATAATGATTGGGATCCTTCTTCACAGTAGCATGGAAGCAGAATATATTTACGGTGCCAAATACACAATTGCTCATAATATGTTTCATGTTGCAATTTTTTTTTACCGATGGTTGATTCAGCATCATATGGCTTCAGAGTGCGAGTAGCTCCTGGCGCCACTGTGCTATTGAGCTTGAAGGGTTCTTCTGGGTCACCTCTGCTGTGTGAAAATGCTGCTAATGTCATACAGTGATACAAATTGCAGACCACAGGTACAAAGAAAAACTAAGTGAAAGAATCTAAAGTACTGTAACAGGTAGGGAATAAACCTTGACTTGGCAACATTTTCCTCGTTGTGTCTTTCAGCAGCTGTAGTGGAAAGTAGTACTGGTTAGTAAATCGTAGCAGAGCTGAAGCATTTTGCATGTCCATCATACAAGTCAAAAAGTTTAAAACTGTACATTGCGAGAGGTAACGGCGATGATATTGAATGGCGCCAGTGTCCGCACGAACGGCCAATAGTTGGAGGGAAATTGCATACTGTTCGCATGTCAAGAGCCTCTGGTAACATCAAGAGATCATACAAAGTTCAGTGAGCATGGCAGGGTTTCGCTTGGTCGAAGTTCATCACCACTCAGCAGTCAAGCTCAACTTTGTAAGTCAACCGGAATGAGGAAACAGGAGCTGCATACTAAATTAGAACAGAGAGGAATTCCCAAGCTAAGAAAGAGCATCCAAGTTATCTGAAAACCAGTGTGTACCCTCTGAAGTTTCAACTACTTTATCATCATTATCATCATAGATATGGTTCATTGTTTAATCCAAACTATTTCTGGTAACTACACCAGATATCCATACATAACTTATTTACAGCTACAAGTAGAGAGAACGCCCAACCTGCTTCAGGAAGCTGATCTTCTGCTCTGTTTGCACGATCTCAGCCTTGTCCCCCAACTGGTGCTCAAGCTTGGATGACACGGTCCCCAGATGATCAATCACCGCTACTACCGCGTTGCAGATGTAGCTCTTTGTACTGTCCAGGATTCTTCACCACCATGCGCGGAAATGGAGGTTACACGCGGCCATCAATTCCACGACCACGGGAGGAAAATAAAGAAAATGTGTTGGAGTGAGATAATCGATGGGAGTGTCTGCGCTTACAGCTGCTTCTTCTCGGTGGCGAGGAACGCCTTCTCGCAGCAGTCCGCCGCCTGGTGCAGCTGCGACTGCAGATCCTTGAGCTCCTGCAAACCCGAGCACGCAAGCACTAATCAGAGGCGCGCACTTGACGCGGTATGGTTGGGAGAAGAACCACTCAACTCTGAGCGCGCCGTCGAAGCTCTGGGGTGCTGCGCCGCCCTTCGCGCCGAGACCCGACGACGATGACGACCTGCCGAACGGCGCCGCGGGGCCCGTCGGCGCGCCGGAGGGAGGCGTCCCCTCCTGCCGCCCCGCCTCGCCGTCGCCGGCGCTCCCCGCATCCATCTCCCAGGCCAAGAACAACGACGGACACGGGAGCGACGGTAGAGCGCCGAGGATGACGACGATGAGTGATGGGAAATGGCGTGCGCGCGAAAGTGGCGTTCGGGGCGCAGGGAAACGTAGGGAGCAAGAGCAACGGGACAAGGCGCGGCAGGCGGTCTCGTGATCCCTCTGTGGGGGTGGCGCTCCGGGTCAGAGGCGCCGAACGCTTGGACGGCGCGCTAGCGTGTGCGGCGCTCGTCACGGGCGAAGCGTACGCCCGGGTTCTTGTGGCGTCCCTTTCGAGGAGATTCTGAAGGTGCAGTGTTTCGGAAAAAGTTTGGCGTCGAGCCTACGGCTGCGTCGTCGTCGGTTTTAACGAGGGTCCGGTGTTTGTTTGGTCGTTTACTGCCGACTGTAACGGAAACCGGTGAATATCCCGTGGCCCGTGGGTACGGGGTGTAGTGAATCGTCCTCCAACCCAAGAAAGTCGTCGCCTTGTTGTATACGTACAAAGGTCATTGCCATGTATTTTTAAACATGGTACAGATGTAGGCGCCTTCAAAATCAATGAGAATGTCGCCTCGTCCTGAACAAGCATCACTGGAAAGTCTGAAAAGAATTTAAGAAAATGCAAGCGGCCGTGTCTAAGTCTAGGATCAGTGTCTCTGGTGAGCTGTTTCCACCACGAGGAATCTAACCATCTAAGTTACGCTCGGTTTATCATTTCGGTTTTTCTATCGAGTATGTTATTGCGCTGACATTCACTGGGATAGGATGACAACTCAAACGTTTTTTATGGTAATTTATATTGTTGTGAGGCGGAGAATTTCTTTTAACAAGTACGACAAATCCTAGCAAAAAATTGAACTCAGTCAAATTTGCCATGCTTACCTTCTATTGAGTAACCTCTTTCCTAAATGGAGAGACATGAGCGAAAGTCCAGTCATGCCCTCCAACATATTTAAATATTGATGACAATATAAATATAGGCAGAGGCGAGTCTGCTATGCAGGCTTAAACAGGCTCAAGCCTACCCTCCAATAAATAAAGAATTTCTACTACTACCATTCTTACTTGGCCAAGTTTCCTGCCAAAGGGTTTGCTGCTGCTCGCCTTTCTCCGGTAGCGCATAAAGTTCTCAGCCCCTCGCAATCTGCTTTTGTGAAGGGTAGATTTATTTTAGATGGGATTCTTAGTCTTCATGAAATTGTGCACGACCTCAGGGTGAGGAAGACGAAAGCCTTGATCCTTAAATTGGACTTCAAAAAAGCTTATGATTCAATGAGTTGGAACTTTTTATGCAAGGTACTTGTTGGCCAAAGGCTTTGATGGAGCTTATGTCCATTGCCTCATGCAATTCGTGTCTGGTGGGCACACGACGATGGCTGTGAATGGTGCGATTAGTAACTACTTTGCCAACGGTAGGGGCCTGCGGCAGGGAGACCCCATTTCCCCACTCCTCTTTAATTTTGTTGCTGATGCGCTCTCTTGCATTCTGTCGCGCGCTGTCGTGGCTAGTCACATCTCTCTTGTGGTTTATCATCTCATTCCGGAAGGGGTCACCCATCTGCAATACGCAGATGATGCTATTCTTATGGTTGAGCTTAATGATCTCTGCATTGCTAAGTTAAAGTTTATTTTGCTCTGTTTCGAAGCGCTCTCGTGGCTGAGAATTAACTTTTCTAAGAGTGAGGTCTTAGTCACTAGGTTGACTGAGGCTGAGGCTTTGAGAGTTTCGCAGGTGCTGAATTGCCAACTTGGGTCCTTTCCTTTCAAATATCTTGG
The DNA here is from genome assembly GCA_021437245.1 of Aegilops speltoides. Classification (NCBI taxonomy): domain Eukaryota; kingdom Viridiplantae; phylum Streptophyta; class Magnoliopsida; order Poales; family Poaceae; genus Aegilops; species Aegilops speltoides. The sequence goes on from CM038143.1 coordinate 389,389,925, forward strand.
CCTTCCTATAGCGCCTTTCAAACTTTGTGCCAAAGATTCTGTGCCTCTTGTGGCCAAGGTTGGAAACTGTGTCATGCCTTGGCGCGACAAATACAACACGAACGCCGGCAAAGTCTGTCTTACCAATGTTTGTCTTTCTTCTCTAGTTATGTTTATAATGGGTTTTTACCGCCTTACCGAGGGGATTCATGTGGGTCTTGACAAGCATAGGGTTTCTACTGGAATGCTGCTAATAATCGTCGCAAATATAGGTCAGTGAAGTGGCAACATATTTGCCGCCCTAAAACCCATGGTGGGCTGGGCATCCTTAATACCTCCATTATGAACAAGTGCCTTATTATTAAGTGGTGGTGCAAAATTCTTACTACGGGTTCTCAAAGGCAAATATTTTCTTAATTGCAGTCCTTTATTTGCTTCTCTCTCGGGTGGATCCCAGTTCTGGCGTCATCTTATTAAAGTGTGTGACGACTCCAGGTTAAGTTTGTGGTTGGGAACGGTTCTTCCACTCGTTTTTGGCTCGATTGGTGGTGTGGTGATTCACATTTAGTTGTTGCCTTCCCGACTTTGTTCTCTTACTGCATAGAACCGGAGATCTCAATCTCTGAGCTCTCCCGTTTAGGCTGGGATTTGGGTTTCAGGAGAACCCTCTCTCGTGAAGAGTTGGGAGAACGGCATCTTCTTGCTGCTCGTTTCCCTATTCTCTTGGAGGAGGATGATTCTATTGCTTGGCCCCACTCTGCTTCAGGCAGATTCTCTGTCAAGTCGCTTTACTTGCGTTGAATTTCTGGTGCTCCCATGAATAAGTTCAAACATGTCTGGCTTGCTAGGATACCGCCTAAGGTCAAGATTTTTCAAGTGGCAGGTCATCAGAGGCCGGCTTCCCACGACTGATCAGATTCGCAAGCGTAACGGCCCTGGGTCCGATCGATGTGCCCTTTGTAACAACCTTGAGGACTCGGATCACGGTTTCTTTGGGTGTGTTTTGGCCAAGCTGGCGTGGTGATGTATTTTTTCATGGTTGGGAGTTTCCCGGGCTCCTAATTCTTTTGCTGAGCTCCAGCCTTTAGCAACCTAGTTGTTGGGGCAAAATAGACGTTTATTCTGGATGGAGTTCTCCGCGTTATGTTGGGGGAAAACTATGTTATACGTGTGAAAGATCGTGGATGTCGCCTAGAGGGGGGGGGGTGAATAGGCGTTTTAAAATAATTACGGTTTAGGCTTGAACAAATGCGGAATAAACCTAATGGTTAATTTGTCAAGCACAAAACCTAAAGCAACTAGGCTCACCTATGTGCACCAACAACTTATGCTAAGCAAGATAAACAACTATGAGATAGCAAGATATATGACAAAGAACAATATGGCTATCACAAAGTAAAGTGCATAAGTAAAGGGCTCGGGTAAGAGATAACCGAGGCACGCGGAGACGACGATGTATCCCAAGTTCACACCCTTGCGGATGCTAATCTCCGCTTGGAGCGGTGTGGAGGCACAATGCTCCCAAAGAAGCCACTAGGGCCACCGTAATCTCCTCACGCCCTCGCACAATGCAAGATGCCGTGATTCCACTAAGGGACCCTTGAGGGCGGTCACCGAACCTGCATAAATGGCGACCCTTGGGGCGGTCACCAACCCAGACACTTTGGCAACCCTTGGGGCGGTCACGGTACCGTCAAAATGCTCGGGGCGATCTCCACAACCTAATTGGAGACCCCGACGCTTGCCCGGAGCTTTACACCACAATGATTGAGCTCCGAACACCACCAACCGACTAGGGGGCCCAAGCACCCAAGATAAACAAGCTCAAGGGCACCAAGCACCCAAGAGTAATAAGCTTCTCAACTTGTAACTTCCACGTATCGTGTGGAGAACTCAAACCGATGCACCAAATGCAATGGCAAGGGCACACGGAGTGCCCAAGTCCTTCTCTCTCAAATCCCACCGAAGCAACTAATGCTAGGGAGGAAAATGAGAGGAAGAACAAGAAGGAGAACACCAAGAACTCCAAGATCAAGATCCAAGGGGTTCCCCTCACATAGAGGAGAAAGTGATTGGTGGAAATGTGGATCTAGATCTCCTCTCTTTTCCTCAAAACTAGCAAGAATCCATGGAGGGATTGAGAGTTAGCAAGCTCGAAGAAGGTCAACAATGGGGGAAGAACACGAGCTCAAAGGATAAGGTTCAATGGGGAAGAATACCCCCTTTTATAGGACCTCCCGAATCCAACCGTTATGTGCTCAGGTCGTGCACAAGCGGTACTACCGCTTGGAGGAGCGGTACTACCGCTTGGAGGTGCGGTACTACCGCTTAGCACGCTCAAAACAGCCCAAACGAGAGAGAAAACACGAGCTTTTGGTCCGGGGCGGTACTACCGCTTAGGAGCCACGGTAGTACTGCTCTGGAGCGGTAGTACCGCTCTAGAGCGGTAGTAAAAAATTACATCCGCTCTAGTCGCGGTAGTACCGCTGCAGCCTTCACCAAAACAGCCACAACTTATGCAAACGGACTCCGAATTCGATGAAACCAAGTTTGTTGGAAAGCTAGCGACAAGGGCTAACACAATCTTGAAAGAAATACCAATAATAAGAAAATGAGAAAAGGCCCAAAAGAAAATGGTGAGAACCCTTCCTCGGAGAAGACCGTAAAACCTCCAACACCGAAAACATCATAGAAGACGATGCAAACTCCGCTGATGAACTCAAGCTTGTCATAAAGATGACCATAAGCTCTAAGACTCACAAAGAGAATCAAACAAGGACCAAGAAACATGATGCAAGGATGCAATGGTTTGAGCTCTCAACGAACGATACGATCAAGCTACTCACTTGAGAGCCCCCCTTGATAGTACGGCTATCGATCCTATAACCCGGTCTCCCAACTACCACCATGAGACCGGTAAAATAGAAAACCTATCAAGGGCAAACCTTTGCCTTGCACATGGTCCACTTGAGCTAGATGATGACGATCTTGACTCCCAAGTTGGACCACCTTTCTTGATTGCATTGGCTCGATGAAGACTAGATGATTGCTCCCCCATAGTCACTATGGGTGAGCGACTCTTCGGCACATCTTCACAAGACCATTGACACCACAATGGATGGCAAGATTCAAACTTGATTGCTCCCCCATACTCCATTATGGGCGAGCCACTCTTTGTGTTGCTCCACTTGAACTTGCACACTGCAAACTTGATGACGATCACCACTTGATGTCATCCTCCATGGGTTGTATGGGATCTTCCTCTTGACGCAAGACCATGGAAACATACCTAACCCCACAAAGAACTCTCACGTAGACCATGGGTTAGTACACAAAGCGTAATGGACAATGCTTACCATACCATGGGAACACTTGGTCCCACTCGGTACATCTTCTATGCTTTGTGAGTTGATCAACTTGATTCACTCTTTACTTAGTCTTGATCAACCTTGAATCTTTCCAACTCTCTTCATTTGGATGATGTATTGAAGGTAAATATGAATGATCACACAATCTTCTTCTTCAAGACATGCTTGCAATAAGCTCAACACTCACATGACCAATCTTTGGATAATTCCTTAATAGCACCTTGGTCAACCCATAAACTCCTTGAAACCAACACATGGACTTCAAGAAATGCCTATGGAAACATCCTTCAAATATAACTCGATGCAACCATTAGTCCATAGAGAATGTCATCAATTACCAAAACCACACATGGGGGCACCGCATGTGCTTTCAATCTCCCCCATTTTGGTAATTGATGACAATCACTTTCAAGAGAGTTTATATAAGGAATTATGCATCACAATGCAATGCAACAACCAATGATGCAGGAGAATGAGATGCAAATGCTTAGGACCAAAAGCAAAGCAAGGAGAAAACTCAGAAGACTTCTCCACAAAACTCTCTGAAACTCCTCCCCCATTGGCATCGATTGCCAAAATGGGTGAAAGCTGAGAAGGCCAAAATAAAAGGTGTTCCTCCATAAATTGTGTATTTTTCTCAACAAGAGAGTGGAATGCAATACACATGTCCAACTGCCAATACTTGGAGGAAGACAAACTATATTGAGGCCCAAAGATTGCAACAAAAATATATGACACAAAGACATAACAAAGAGAGACACAAGCAATCAGAAGATACCAATTGAAGCAAGCAATCAATGGATATCAATTGAACCAACTAGACCAATGATCCTACATGCCACAAGAAAAAAGATATTATGATAAACGCAAAGGAGTGTTCTAAAGAAACTAGAGAAGTTCCCCATGATTTGTGCACACATAAGAATTTTTGTATTTGAATACAAAGTGCACAAAATAGGATCATAGCTCCCCCAAAATCAATAGAAACTCACATCCAGTGCAAGTGAGCATATAGGAAACAAAGCCTAGCGCTTGCAACAAGCACATGGTTGAGCAACATGTAAAAGAGGCAACTTAAGAATAGGCTCAACCAAAATGATGTGTGTGAGTCATGGCGAAGCACTTGAGACGACTAAAAATAGGACGAGCATTAAGCATCAACATAGTCTTGAAATAATGAGGCACACGGTGCAAGGCCTATCATTCCCACACACACAACTAGCAAATGGGTTCATAAGCTTACTAATAAGCATATAAAGAACTTATGCTTGTGACAACCCGTGGTGAAGATAGAAGATGAAAGCCTCATCAAGACGAGGGATGCCAATTAAGATGGCAAAAGCCTTGTAAAGATAAGCATGAAGAAAATAATCTTCACCACACAAGAGTGCATAAAGATGCAACGATAGAGGACACGACTCAAGGCAAAAGCTTTCACGGAGCCACCAAAGAAATAACAAAGGAAGACAAGGTGGACGTGAAAGAAAGGATATCAACCAGAGATGTCATTTCTCTCAAGTGTATAAGGTTCTAGGTAGACGAAATCATGATGATATATATCTACAAAGAAGGATGTACACCCGAAATAGTTACAACATGAAGGAACAAGATATCCACAAGGAAGTCATAAATATACCAATAAGATATTTGCTTGAAAGCATAGCGCTTGGCTAGATATGGTCTTATGGTATATAAATGAATTCCTACGGCACGAACATCAAAGACATCACAACTAGCAACATGAGATCATCGTTGAGATGCTTTGAGAAAGGAAACAAGTATCACAAGAAAGAAATGAATATCATGCCAAGATACAACCTACACAAGGTTGAATACAAGAAGGGAAAGCATGAATAGATACTTGTTACCGAGATATCATCGGAAGGATGTAGTAGATACCAATTGAAGGTAGATTGTAGTTCATTGATCATCCTAGCTTGACTCCAATATGCACATGGTGACAACACCTTCCTTGTGAGTGAGCCAAGCATCCAATGCATCTCCAAATGTTCCTAGAAGAACAACACAAACTAAACGGTACCCAAACTCATCGGGACCAAATAGTTAGAAACACCAATACATAGGACAGACTCCACAAAAATATGTGCATATAGATATGAATATGAATTTCATGCACATCTCATCCAAATTGAGACTAGGTGGAGTTTTCCTATATATTGAGTCAAAGAAAGAAAGCATGCCAAATGAAATACATGAAGTAAACATGCATGCTCAAGACTTACAAAACCCAAACCAAAAGACAAAGAAATGCCAAGTGAAAAGGATACCAAATGGAGAAATCATCACTTGGAAGATATCATTACAGATACATCAAGGAATGAGATATCCATTGATACACACTAAACTAAAGATGTCAAACTCCCAAAGAGAGGATGGTTCCAAACAAACCAAGCTCTCAGCAAAGTTTCATGATGGCACAAAGTACCAAAAAGAAATGGCTTGCCTTCCACCAAAACACACTTGATAAGGATCACAAGAAGAGTGTTCTGGAGAAAATAGAATAGCTCCCCCACGAGTTGTGCATTATATAGGATTTGTATTTGAATACAAAATGCACAAGGTGGGATCACCGCTTTCACTATATCTAGAAAACACTAGACAAGAACAAGAAATAAACAAGATCCACAAGTGGTATGGAAGACAACGGAGTTGACACAATCCTTGGCAAGAGAAAAGGCAAGTAAAACAAAAGCCAATGTAAAGATGATCAATAAATTCTACCACACATAAATGACTACCAATTGTCAAAAGACAAGAAGTAGATGGAAATAATTCCCGGTGGTAGATAGCAAGGATATCCAACATCATCTTCACACCACACACAAGCAAATTGCAACTTGTAGAGCTAACATGCCACCTAGGAACAAGATAATCTACAATATCAACACTAGGTGACAATATCTCAAATGTACACATTTTCTAGGCTAGTAATATACATAGCATATTACTCCCCCATAATGTGATACCAATGAAGAAAACTTAACAAGAGGCAATAAGAGGAACAAACAAGAGATAATTAATGGACTATTTAGAATTTGAATTTCTCATGAGAGATATACCACCTAGCGACTAGATAATATTGTAATATCAATACTAGATGGTATTCCTCATGTACACACATTTATAGGATTGTGAGGTGCACAAAGCACATCACTCCCCCAAAATGGGATGTTCCACTAATCTCTCACACGAGCCAACTAGGAACAAACAAGAAGCATAAAGGCTCAACGCATGACACACATGTACATGATGTGCAAACCAACACACACATACTTGATTGCTCAAGGTAAGCACGTTGGAATCACAACATATACAAACACATGCAAGGAACAAAACCAAAACAAGCAAGGGGGCAAGTAACTTTCAAGGTAAACAATTTAAGTACAAGTTACCGCAAGGAGGCACATTGGATATAAGATAGAAACTTGATAATCCAATTGACTTGGCTTGAGACAAAGAGAATGATGAAGTCCCCTTAATTCTTCATAATTTAGCCAAGTCTCCAATGCCCTCCAACAACACCTATTGATCAAGTTTGAGCTTGTTGGTCCCCAACCAAGTTGGGTCCTAAGAGGTTAGTCACAATAGGTTTGGCTACCCAAATGGTTCTTTTCTTGACACCACTTTGAGTACCAACAAACTTGGCAAACACATTGCCAACCTTATCCTTCCCAAGAGAATAGATATCATCAATAATAATTGGGTTGGATAAGTTACCACTAGTGCATGAAGAAGCGACGTGACCTTTCTCACGACATAAGTAGCAACGTCTACTCTTCACTTTCTTCTCATTTGATTTCTCAACTTGAGAAGCATTATCTTGAGTCTTCTTGGGAAGAGGCCTTTCTTCAACTTGAGGTTGAGCATGAGAATGCACTTGTAGCCGCTTCCCTTGTTGCTTGTCACTAATAGCCTTCTTCTTCAATGGGCAAGATCTAACATGATGCCCTTCAATTTTGCACTTGAAGCAAATAATCTTGGCCGAAACCTTGACTTGTTTTTGGCCCTTCTTCTTATTGATCTTGGACTTATTCTTCTTGTTGGAGTTGAATCCAAGTCCACCTTTGTCATTGGGGGATTTTTGCACACTCAAGATATTGTTGAGTGTGGATTTCCCTTGATGACTCTTTTCCAAGTCTTTCTTCAAGGAAGTGACTTGGGCTTGAGCTCTTTGATTTCCTCTACATGGTTAGTCTCAACACAAGTACTAGAGGAAGTATAAGCTTCATCATTAGAGCAACAAGGCAAGGAAAGCAATTCATCACAAGATGTACCAACATTGTGAGTAGATGAATTACAAGGACTAGCACATGGCAATATACTATTTTGACTAGAAGTAGTGCTAGTATCCACATGAGGCTCACTAGATGTTACCTTAGCAATCATGGCCTCATGAGCTATCTTTAGCACACTATGGGATACTAGAAGATCATCATGAGAGCTTGAGAGCTTTTCATGACTTTCTTCCAATTTCCCATAATTGCAAGATAGCACCTCAAGTTGAGCCCGTAGCTCAACATTCTCCTTCAAAATGGATGCTTCACAAGTAATAGAGTTAGTAGCACAAGCATCATCATTTACAACAATAGGAGAGGACAACTTGTCAAGCTCTTGTAAATAAGAAGCTTCAAGTTGGACATGAGACTCGGTGAGTTTGATGAGCTCACCCTTGATGACCCTTGAGCCATTTTCGAGGTGCTCAAAATCCTCAAGGAGTCTAGCATGAGAAACTTCAAGCTTAGCATTTTTAGTTTTGAAATCATTGGCCACCTCAAGAGCTCTATCATGAGATTCCCTCACTCTAGATAATTCTAGAGCAAAAGTCTCCTCAAGAGATTCGGAGGTGGTTTGTTCATGTTCAAGAGCTTGAGATAGCTCCGCGATCTCATTTGCGTAATCACGCCCATGAGCTTCCATTTTCTCAATGGTGACCTCATGCTCCTCGAGATGAGATTCCAACTCCTCAATGTATTTCTTGCCATCAATGGCAATGGACATAATTTCCATGAAGTTGAACGAGCAATTTTATTTTTATGAAGAGCTTTAAAATCATTTCCCTTTAGTTTTTAAGGAGGCAACATTATCATTCTCTTCATCATTATCCTCATCATCATTAGCATCAACTTCATCATCAAGAGACAAATTGGGGTACAAAGTAGGAGTTACCTTTGACGCCTTAGCCATAAGGCAAAAAGCAATAGATGATGATGTAGGATTCCTTGAGGCACCATTAAACACCACATCTTGTTCCATGGAGTGTTCAGTTTCCTCTACATTGTTAGCACAACAATTCGAGGAAATAGATGCATTTTTATCATGGCAACAAGACATAGCAAGCATATCATCATGAGGTCTAGTCACGCAATTTCTACATGATATGCAAGGACTATCAACACAAGCATGTGAAACATTTGGAGTGCTCGAAGTGTTAAAGCCCAAAGAGGGAGCATTGCAATAATATAGTGATGAAGGATCATCTACAATAAGCATACTATCATCATTGCAATGACCAACACTACTCACCATATCATTACCTTGTGGAAAACCACATGTAGGTGAAGTAGAAGAAGTTGAGAAGACTATATGACCGGAGGTGGAGGGAGAACAACCATCCCCACAAAACTTGGACACACCATATTTATCTTGAAGCTTTGTCCATAACTCATGAGCATCCCGAAACGGCATGAGTTGAAATATAACTACATTGCTCAAAGCATCGAAAAGCACATTAGAGGCTTGAGCATTGAGATAAGAGTTTTTCTCATCCTCTAAAGATAATCTTTGGGGATCCTTTGGAGGAGAAAACCCATATCTACAATTCGCTCTAAATTTGGGTCCATGACCCTAAAGAGATTAAGCATGAATTACCCAAACATCAAAATTTGTGCCATCAAAACTAAGAGTGTCAGAGAATCCTAATCCTCTAGTCGACATCTTTACTCTCTGGCAGTTAAGCCCAACAAAGAGAGACGAGGCTCGATACCAATTGAAAGATCGTGGATGTCGCCTAGAGGGGGGTGAATAGGCATTTTAAAATAATTACGGTTTAGGCTTGAACAAATGCGAATAAACCTAATGGTTAATTTGTCAAGCACAAAACCTAAAGCAACTAGGCTCACCTATGTGCACCAACAACTTATGCTAAGCAAGATAAACAACTATGAGATAGCAAGATATATGACAAAGAACAATATGGCTATCACAAAGTAAAGTGCATAAGTAAAGGGCTCGGGTAAGAGATAACCGAGGCACGCGGAGACGACGATGTATCCCGAAGTTCACACCCTTGCGGATGCTAATCTCCGCTTGGAGCGGTGTGGAGGCACAATGCTCCCAAGAAGCCACTAGGGCCATCAGAATCTCCTCACGCCCTCGACAATGCAAGATGCCGTGATTCCACTAAGGGACCCTTGAGGCGGTCACCGAACCCGTATAAATGGCGACCCTTGGGGCGGTCACCGAACCCAGACACTTTGGCAACCCTTGGGGCGGTCACGGTACCATCAAAATGCTCGGGCGATCTCCACAACCTAATTGGAGACCCGACGCTTGCCTGAGCTTTACACCACAATGATTGAGCTCCGAACACCACCAACCGACTAGGGGGCCCAAGCACCCAAGATAAACAAGCTCAAGGGCACCAAGCACCCAAGAGTAATAAGCTTCTCAACTTGTAACTTCCACGTATCGTGTGGAGAACTCAAACCGATGCACCAAATGCAATGGCAAGGGCACACGGAGTGCCCAAGTCCTTCTCTCTCAAATCCCACCGAAGCAACTAATGCTAGGGAGGAAAATGAGAGGAAGAACAAGAAGGAGAACACCAAGAACTCCAAGATCAAGATCCAAGGGTTCCCCTCACATAGAGGAGAAAGTGATTGGTGGAAATGTGGATCTAGATCTCCTCTCTTTTCCCTCAAAACTAGCAAGAATCCATGGAGGGATTGAGAGTTAGCAAGCTCAAGAAGGTCAACAATGGGGAAGAACACGAGCTCAAAGGATAAGGTTCAATGGGGAAGAAGACCCCCTTTTATAGGACCTCCCGAATCCAACCGTTATGTGCTCAGGTCGTGCACAAGCGGTACTACCGCTTGGAGGAGCGGTACTACCGCTTGGAGGTGCGGTACTACCGCTTAGCACGCTCAAAACAGCCCAAACGAGAGAGAAAACACGAGCTTTTGGTCCGGGGCGGTACTACCGCTTAGGAGCCACGGTAGTACTGCTCTGGAGCGGTAGTACCGCTCAGGAGCCGCGGTAGTACCGCTCTAGAGCGGTAGTAAAAAATTACATCCGCTCTAGTCGCGGTAGTACCGCTGCAGCCTTCACCAAAACAGCCACAACTTATGCAAACGGACTCCGAATTCGATGAAACCAAGTTTGTTGGAAAGCTAGCGACAAGGGCTAACACAATCTTGAAAGAAATACCAATAATAAGAAAATGAGAAAAGGCCCAAAAGAAAATGGTGAGAACCCTTCCTCGGAGAAGACCGGTAAAACCTCCAACACCGAAAACATCATAGAAGACGCATGCAAACTCCGTTTTCGATGAACTCAAGCTTGTCATAAAGATGACCATAAGCTCTAAGACTCACAAAGAGAATCAAACAAGGACCAAGAAACATGATGCAAGGATGCAATGGTTTGAGCTCTCAACGAACGATACGATCAAGCTACTCACTTGAGAGCCCCCCTTGATAGTACGGCTATCGATCCTATAACCCGGTCTCCCAACTACCACCATGAGACCGGTAAAATAGAAAACCTATCAAGGGCAAACCTTTGCCTTGCACATGGTCCACTTGAGCTAGATGATGACGATCTTGACTCCCTCAAGTTGGACCACCTTTCTTGATTGCATTGGCTCGATGAAGACTAGATGATTGCTCCCCCATAGTCACTATGGGTGAGCGACTCTTCGGCACATCTTCACAAGACCATTGACACCACAATGGATGGCAAGATTCAAACTTGATTGCTCCCCCATACTCCATTATGGGCGAGCCACTCTTTGTGTTGCTCCACTTGAACTTGCACACTGCAAACTTGATGACGATCACCACTTGATGTCATCCTCCATGGGTTGTATGGGATCTTCCTCTTGACGCAAGACCATGGAAACATACCTAACCCCACAAAGAACTCTCACGTAGACCATGGGTTAGTACACAAAGCGTAATGGACAATGCTTACCATACCATGGGAACACTTGGTCCCACTCGGTACATCTTCTATGCTTTGTGAGTTGATCAACTTGATTCACTCTTTACTTAGTCTTGATCAACCTTGAATCTTTCCAACTCTCTTCATTTGGATGATGTATTGAAGGTAAATATGAATGATCACACAATCTTCTTCTTCAAGACATGCTTGCAATAAGCTCAACACTCACATGACCAATCTTTGGATAATTCCTTAATAGCACCTTGGTCAACCCATAAACTCCTTGAAACCAACACATGGACTTCAAGAAATGCCTATGGAAACATCCTTCAAATATAACTCGATGCAACCATTAGTCCATAGAGAATGTCATCAATTACCAAAACCACACATGGGGGCACCGCATGTGCTTTCAATCTCCCCCATTTTGGTAATTGATGACAATCACTTTCAAGAGAGTTTATATAAGGAATTATGCATCACAATGCAATGCAACAACCAATGATGCAGGAGAATGAGATGCAAATGCTTAGGACCAAAAGCAAAGCAAGGAGAAAACTCAGAAGACTTCTCCACAAAACTCTCTGAAACTCCTCCCCCATTGGCATCGATTGCCAAAATGGGTGAAAGCTGAGAAGGCCAAAATAAAAGGTGTTCCTCCATAAATTGTGTATTTTTCTCAACAAGAGAGTGGAATGCAATACACATGTCCAACTGCCAATACTTGGAGGAAGACAAACTATATTGAGGCCCAAAGATTGCAACAAAAATATATGACACAAAGACATAACAAAGAGAGACACAAGCAATCAGAAGATACCAATTGAAGCAAGCAATCAATGGATATCAATTGAACCAACTAGACCAATGATCCTACATGCCACAAGAAAAAAGATATTATGATAAACGCAAAGGAGTGTTCTAAAGAAACTAGAGAAGCTCCCCATGATTTGTGCACACATAAGAATTTTGTATTTGAATACAAAGTGCACAAAATAGGATCATAGCTCCCCCAAAATCAATAGAAACTCACATCCAGTGCAAGTGAGCATATAGGAAACAAAGCCTAGCGCTTGCAACAAGCACATGGTTGAGCAACATGTAAAAGAGGCAACTTAAGAATAGGCTCAACCAAAATGATGTGTGTGAGTCATGGCGAAGCACTTGAGACGACTAAAAATAGGACGAGCATTAAGCATCAACATAGTCTTGAAATAATGAGGCACACGGTGCAAGGCCTATCATTCCCACACACACAACTAGCAAATGGGTTCATAAGCTTACTAATAAGCATATAAAGAACTTATGCTTGTGACAACCCGTGGTGAAGATAGAAGATGAAAGCCTCATCAAGACGAGGGATGCCAATTAAGATGGCAAAAGCCTTGTAAAGATAAGCATGAAGAAAATAATCTTCACCACACAAGAGTGCATAAAGATGACGCCGTCACGGAGCACCATAATCACATGTGAGAAACCTTGCAAGCTTGCAAAGATGACGCCGTCACGGAGCACCAAGGTCTCACCTATGAATGGATCCGTCACCCCGTCGTGGGGTTTACTCCAAGCTCCCAACAAGCCGAGGCTGAACGTGCCATACCTCTTGCTCCAGCCTTGTCCGAATCCATGTTTATAGCCGCATCAGTATTAATTTTGACAACACCCTCATCTGGCGGTCGCCACCCATGTCCGGGAAGGATCGAAGCATGTGAAGAAGGAATATCAAGTATCGCCAAATCTTCTCTGATGCGTCTCACTGTGGCCAGAGGATCAAGTTTCGCTCCATCATGGGTGATTCTGTTTCTGGAGTGCCATATTGCCCACATAACAGAGATCATTTGAGCTCTCTCCACCTCTGTAAATTGACTGTCACAGATAATATCTCTGGTTTATCTGGGTGCAGCCTCGGCCTTCTAACACCAAGTAGCGCATGTGCTTGTTCCCAGAATAATTTGGCATGAGAGCAATGCACTAGGGCGTGCATCAAATCCTCATCCATGGCGAGGCAGACATTGCATCTGCTAATGGGTCGTATATGCTGATGTTTTAGTGTACTTTCATCCGGAAGAATGCCCCTCACCAATCTCCACCAGAAGACATGAACCTTCGGCAAGACCTTGAGCTTCCACAACAGCTTCCACATCTGTTCATCGGTCTGTGAAGTATTTGTAGCCGTCCCTTCATCTAGAGCGACACGCTCTTTCTGATTCACTAGAGCACGGTACGCTGATTTTACAGAATAGATGCCATTGCCTTCATGAGCCCACGCACGAAAATCCTCACCCCCCATTGCCTAAAGGGATATTTAAAATTGCATCCGCATCGGGTGAGATGAAGACATCACGAACCAGCTGAGGTCACCAAGTCCAATAATCTGTGTCTGTGTCTGTAAGCTGACTGACGAACTCCAAGGTGGTTCCTCCTGGCATCACCCTAGGAGAGAGCGAGGGAGTACCCGGTATCCATCTATCATCCCATATGGATATAGTAGTCCCGTCGCCAATTCTTTTGATCAAGCCGAACTGTAGAGCTTCTCTTACGGCCACGATAGCGCGCCAAATCGCTGAAGAAGAGTGCGCTACTGTGGCCTCCATGAAGTCACAATCAGGAAAATACCGTCTTTTCATGACTCTTGCACATAGTGAGTTAGGATTTGTTATGAATCTCCAACCATGTTTTCCCAACAATGCCACATTGAAGAGATGCAAATCACAAAAACCCATGCCACCACAGGCCTTAGGAGATGCAAGTTTATCCCATGACAGCCAATGCAATGACATTCTATCAAGAGAGCCACTCCATCAATATTTTGCCATCGGAGATCTCAAACTCTTGCAAACCTTTTTAGTCAAAAGAAAGCAACTCATGCTGAAGGTTGGTAATGCTTGAATATGGGATTTAAGTAACGTCTCACGACCAGCACAAGCCAACAAATGCTCAGCATAACACCCCATCTTACTCCTCTATCTCACCAATGTGATTTAAGTGCCACTAGTAATCCTCCCCACTGAGGGAGTCCTGGATTAAGGGGTCCTCGGACAACCAGACTATATACTTTGGCCGGACTGTTGGACTATGAAGATACAAGATTGAAGACTTCGTCTCGTGTCTGGATGGGACTCTCCTTTGCGTGGAAGGCAAGCTTGGCAATTCGGATATGTAGATCTCCTTCTCAGAATCGACTCTGTAACCCTAGCCCCTCCGGTGTCTATATAAACCGGAGGGTTTAGTCCGTAGGACAACAACAATCATAATCATAGGCTAGCTTCTAGGGTTTAGCCTCTACGATCAGGGGAGGGGCCTTCGTACGGGCTTATAGCTGGACAATTTGGGCTACTAGCTCGTACGAGGCCCGGACTATCTGACTTTCCTGCCGTGTCCGGCTTGATGGTCTCAAAACAAAAAACGTCAAACACCAAGCCGGACTGTCTGAGCTGCTAACTAGACATATGTCATTTTGTCGGACTGCCTTGGCTGCATGTCAGACGTCCGGTTGATGTCGTGCCTTGCTCTGTTCTTTAGCCTTCTCTACACATTACTATAGTGATCGGACTGTTGGGGAACGTTGCAGAAAATTAAAATTTTTCCTACGGTTTCATCAAGATCCATCTATGAGTTCATCTAAGCAACGAGTCATGGGAGAGAGTTTGCATCTACATACCACTTGTAGATCGCGTGCGGAAGCTTGCAAGGGGATGGTGATGATGGAGTCGTACTCGACGTGATTCGAATCACCGATGTCCAAGTGCTGAACGGACAGCACCTCCACGTTCAACACACGTACGGGACGGGAGACGTCTCCTCCTTCTTGATCCAGCAAGGGGGAAGGAGAGGTTGAGGAAGCTCGCTCCAACATCAGCCCGATGGCGTGGTGGTGTTGGTGCAGCAAGAACTCGGCAGGCTTCGCCAAGCACTTAACGGAGGAGGAGAGGTGTTGGGAAGGGGAGGGGCTGCGCCTTTGGATGTGTACAGCAGCCCTCCCCCACCCCTCTATTTATAGGGGAAGGGGCAAGGGGGCCGACCCTCTAGATGGAATCTAGAGGGGGGGCGAGGAGGGAGGCTTGCCCCCAAGCAAGGGCGCCCCCTCGGGGTTTCCCCACCCTAGGCGCATGGGCCCAAGGTGGGGCACGCCCAGCCCTCCAGGCTGGCTCCTCCCTTGCGGCCCATGTGGCCCTCCGGGGTGGCCTCTCCGGTGGACCCCAGTACCTTGGTGGCCCTGTACCCCTTCGTGGCCCGGTACAATACCGATAACCCCGAAACTTTCCGGTGTCCGTATGACAATTTCCCATATATAAAACTTCACCTCCGGACCATTCCGAACTCCTCGTGACGTCCGGATCTCATCCGGACTCAACAACATTCGGTAGTCACATACTAGTCTTCCTAATAACCCTAGCGTCACCGAACCATAAGTGTGTAGACCCTACGGGTTCGGGAGACACGCAGACATGACCGAGACGACTCTCGGGCAATAACCAACAGCGGGATTTGGATACCCATGTTGGCTCCCACATGCTCCTCGATGATTTCATCGGTTGAACAACGATGTCGAGGATTCGATCAAAACCCTGTATACAATTCCCTTTGTCAATCGGTACGTTACTTGCCCGAGACTCGATCGTCGGTATCCCAATACCTTATTCAGTCTCGTTACCGGCAAGTCACTTTACTCGTGCCGTAATGCATGATCCCGTGGCCAACACCTTGGTCACCTTGAGCTCATTATGATGATGCGTTACCGAGTGGGCCCAGAGATACCTCTCCGTCATGCGGAGTGACAAATCCCAGTCTCGATCCGTGTCAACCCAACAGATACTTTCGGAGATACCTGTAATGCACCTTTATAGTCACCTAGTTACGTTGTGACGTTTGATACACCCAAGGCACTCCTACGGTATCCGGGAGTTACACTATCTCATGGTCGAAGGAAGAGATACTTGACATTGGCAAAGCTCTAGCAAACGAACTACACGATCTTTGTGCTATGCTTAGGATTGGGTCTTGTCCATCACATCATTCTCCTAATGATGTGATCCCGTTATCAACGACATCCAATGTCCATAGTCAGGAAAACATGACTATCTGTTGATCACAACGAGCTAGTCAACTAGAGGCTCACTAGGGACATATTGTGGTCTATGTGTTCACACGTGTATTACGATTTTCGGATAATACAGTTATAGCATGAACAAAAGACAATTATCATGAACAATGAAATATAATAATACTTTTATTATTGCCTCTAGGGCATATTTCCAACAGTCTCCCACTTGCACTAGAGTCACCAATCTAGTTACATTGTGATGAATCGAACACCCATAGAGTTCTGGTGTTGATCATGTTTTGCTCGCGAGAGAGGTTTAGTCAACGGATCTGCAACATTCAGATCCGTGTGTACTTTGCAAATCTCCATGTCTCCATCTTGAACATTTTCGCGGATGGAGTTGAAACGACGCTTGATGTGCCTGGTCTTCTTGTGAAACCTGGGCTCCTTGGCAAGGGCAATAGCTCCAGTGTTGTCACAGAAGAGTTTGATCGGCCCCGACGCATTGGGTATGACTCCTAGGTCGGTGATGAACTCCTTCACCCAAATCGCTTCATGCGCTGCCTCCGAGGCTGCCATGTACTCCGCTTCACACGTAGATCTCGCCACGACGCTCTGCTTGCAGCTGCACCAGCTTACTGCTCCACCATTCAACATATACACGTATCCGGTTTGTGACTTAGAGTCATCCAGATCTGAGTCAAAGCTAAGCGTCGGCGTAACCCTTCTGACGAGCTCTTCGTCTCCTCCATAAACAAGAAACATGTCCTTCGTCCTTTTCAGGTACTTGAGGATATTCTTGACCGCTGTCCAGTGTTCCTTGTCGGGATTACTTTGGTATCTTGCTACCAAACTTACGGCAAGGTTTACATCGGGTCTGGTACACAGCATGGCATACATAATAGATCCTATGGCTGAAGCATAGGGATGACACTCATCTCTTCTTTATCTTTTGCCGTGGTCGGTGACTGAGCTTAGCTCAATCTCACACCTTGTAACATAGGCAAGAACCCCTTCTTGGACTGATCCATTTTGAACCTTTTCAAAATCTTATCAAGGTATGTGCTTTGTGAAAGACCTATGAGGCGTCTCGATCTATCTCTATAGATCTTGATGCCTAATATATAAGCAACTTCTCCAAGGTCCTTCATTGAAAAACACTTATTCAAGTAGGCCTTAATGATGTCCAGAAGTTCTATATTATTTCCCATCAAGAGTATGTCATCTACATATAATATGAGAAATGCTACAGAGCTCCCACTCACTTTCTTGTAAACGCAGGCTTCTCCATAAGTCTGCATAAACCCAAACGCTTTGATCATCTCCTCAAAGCGAATGTTCCAACTCTGAGATGCTTGCACCAGTCCATAAATGGATCGCTGGAGCTCGCATACTTTGTTAGCGTTCTTAGGATCGACAAAACCTTCCGGCTGCATCATATACAGCTCTTCCTTAAGATGTCCGTTAAGGAATGTCGTTTTGACGTCCATCTGCCATATCTCATAATCATAGTATGCGGCAATTGCTAACATGATTCAGACGGACTTCAGCTTCGCTACGGGAGAGAATGTCTCGTCGTAGTCAATCCCTTGAACTTGTCGATAACCCTTAGCGACAAGTCGAGCCTTGTAGATGGTAACATTACCATCCGCGTCTGTCTTCTTCTTAAAAATCCATTTGTTTTCTATCGCTCGCCGATCATCGGGCAAGTCTGTCAAAGTCCATACTTTGTTTTATACATGGATTCTATCTCGGATTTCATGGCTTCAAGCCATTTGTTGGAATCTGGGCCCGCCATCGCTTCTTCATAGTTCGAAGGTTCACCGTTGTCTAACAACATGATTTCTAGGACAGGGTTGCGTACCACTGCAGTGCGGAACGTGTCCTTGTGGACCTACGAAGTTCAGTAGCAACTTGATCCGAAGTACCTTGATCATCATCATTGTTTTCCTCTTCAGTTGGTGTGGGCATCACAGGAACGGTTTCCTGCGCTGCACCACTTTCCCGTTCGAGAGGTAGTACTTCATCGAGTTCTACTTTCCTCCCACTTCTTTTGAGAGAAACTCTTTTTCCAGAAAGCATCCGTTCTTGGCAACAAAGATTTTGCCTTCGGATCTTAAGTAGAAGGTACACCCGACAGTTTCCTTAGGGTATCCTATGAATACGCATTTTTCCGACTTGGGTTCGAGCTTTTCAGGTTGAAGTTTCTTGACATAAGCATCGCATCCCCAAACTTTTAGAAACGACAACTTAGGTTTCTTCCCAAACCATAATTCATACGGTGTCGTCTCAACGGATTTAGACGGTGCCCTATTTAAAGTGAATGTAGCTGTCTCTAGAGCGTATCCCCAAAATGATAGCGGTAAATCGGTAAGAGACATCATAGACCGCACCATATCCAATAGAGTGCGATTACGACGTTCGGACACACCGTTTCGCTGAGGTGTTCCAGGAGGCGTGAGTTGTGAAACGATTCCACATTTCCTTAAGTGTGTACCAAATTCGTGACTTAAGTATTCTCCTCCACGATCTGATCGTAGGAACTTTATCTTTCGGTCACGTTGATTCTCCACCTCATTCTGAAATTCCTTGAACTTTTCAAAGGTCTCAGACTTGTGTTTCATTAAGTAGACATACCCATATATACTTAAGTCATCAGTGAGAGTGAGAACATAACGATATCCTCCGCGAGCCTCAACGCTCATTGGACCGCACACATCGGTATGTATGATTTCCAACAAGTTGGTTGCTCGCTCCATTGTTCCGGAGAACGGAGTCTTGGTCATTTTGCCCATGAGGCATGGTTCGCATGTGTCAAACGATTCAATCAAGAGACTCTAAAAGTCCATCAGCATGGAGCTTCTTCATGCGCTTGACACCAATGTGACCAAGGCGGCAGTGCCACAAGTATGTGGGACTATCGTTATCAACTTTACATCTTTTGGCATCCACACTATGAACATGTGTAATATTACGCTCGAGATTCATTAAGAATAAACCATTGACCATCGGAGCATGACCATAAAACATATCTCTCATATAAATCGAACAACCATTATTCTCAGACTTAAATGAGTAGCCATCTCGTATTAAACGAGATCCTGATACAATGTTCATGCTCAAACTTGGCACTAAATAACAATTATTAAGGTTCAAAACTAATCCCGTAGGTAAATGTAGAGGCAGCGTGCGACGGCGATCACATCGACTCGGAACCATTCCCGACGCGCAATCTTCACCTCGTCCTTTGCCGGTCTCCGTTTATTCCGCAGCTCCTGCTGTGAGTTACAAATATGAGCAACGGCACCGGTATCAAATACCCAGGAGTTACTACGAGTAATGGTAAGGTACACATCAATTACATGTATATCAAATATACCTTTGGTGTTGCCGGCCTTCTTATCCGCTAAGTATTTGGGGCAGTTCCGCTTCCAGTGACCCTTCCCCTTGCAATAAAAGCACTCCGTTTCAGGCTTGGGTCCATTCTTTGACTTCTTCCCGGCAACTGGCTTACCGGGCGCGACAACATCTTTGCCGTCCTTCGTGAAGTTCTTCTTACCCTTGCCCTTCTTGAACTTAGTGGTCTTATTGACCATCAACACTTGATGTTCTTTCTTGATTTCAGCCTCTGTTGACTTCAGCATCGAGAACACTTCAGGAATGGTCTTCACCATCCCCTGCATGTTGTAGTTCATCACAAAGCTCTTGTAGCTTGGTGGGAGCGATCGGAGGATTCTGTCAATGACCGCCTCATCCGGGAGGTTAATGTTCACTGGGTCATACGGTTGTGCAACCTGCACATCTTCGGATGTGCTCACCGGCGAACTGTTTTCCTCCATCTTACAACTGTAGAACTTGTCGGAGACATCATATCTCTCGACCCGGGCATGAGCTTGGAAAACTAGTTTCAGCTCTTCGAACATCTCATATGCTCCGTGATGCTCAAAACGCTTTTGGAGCCCCGGTTCTAAGCTGTAAAGCATGCCGCACTGAACGAGGGAGTAATCATCAGCATGAGTTTGCCAAGCATTCATAATGTCTTGGTTCTCTGGGACGGGAGCGTCACCTAGCGGTCCTTCTAGGACATATTGCTTCCTGGCAGCTATGAGGATGATCCTCGGTTCGGACCCGATCCGTATAGTTGCTGCCATCATCTTTCAGCTTGGTTTTCTCTAGGAACGCGTTGAAGTTCATGTTGACCTGAGCATTGGCCATTTGATCTACAAGACATATTTGCAAAGGTTTTAGACTAAGTTCATGATAATTAAGTTCTAATCAAATTATGAACTCCCACTCATATTAGACATCCCTCTAGTCATCTAAGTGTTACACGATCCGAGTCGACTAGCCCGTGTCCGATCATCACGTGAGATGGACTAGTCATCGTCGGTGAACATCTTCATGTTGATCGTATCTTCCATACGACTCGTGTTCGGCCTTTCGGTCTCCGTGTTCCGAGGCCATGTCTGTACATGCTAGGCTCGTCAAGTTAACCCTAAATGTTTTCGCTGTGTAAAACTGTCTTACACCCGTTGTATGTGAACGTAAGAATCCATCACACCCGATCATCACGTGGTGCTTAGAAGCGACGAACTGTAGCAACGGTGCACAGTTAGGGGAGAACACTTCTTGAAATTTTTGTAAGGGATCATCTTATTTACTACCGTCGTCCTAAGTAAACAAGATGCATAAACATAATAAACATCACATGCAATTATATAGTTGTAACATGATATGGCCAATATCATATAGCTCCATTGATCTCCATCTTCGGGGCTCCATGATCATCTTGTCACCGGCTTGACACCATGATCTCCATCATCGTGTCTTCATGAAGTTGTCACGCCAACGACTACTTCTACTTCTATGGCTAACGCGTTTAGCAATAAAGTAAAGTAGTTTACATGGCGTTCTTCAATGACACGCAGGTCATACAAAAAATAAAGACAACTCCTATGGCTCCTGCCGGTTGTCATACTCATCGACATGCAAGTCGTGAATCCTATTACAAGAACATGATCTCATACATCACAATTCATCATTCATCACAACTTCCGCCATATCACATCACATGATCAATCGCTGCAAAAACAAGTTAGACGTCTTCTAATTGTTGTTGCATCTTTACGTGGCTGCAATTGGGTTCTAGCAAGAACGTTTTCTTACCTACGAATAACCACAACGTGATTTTGTCAACTTCTATTTACCCTTCATAAGGGCCCTGTTCATTGAATCCGCTCCAACTAAAGTGGGAGAGACAGACACCCGCCAGCCACCTTATGCAACTAGTGCATGTCAATCGGTGGAACCGGTCTCACGTAAGCGTACGTGTAAGGTTGGTCCGGGCCGCTTCAT
Source organism: Aegilops speltoides (assembly GCA_021437245.1). Classification (NCBI taxonomy): domain Eukaryota; kingdom Viridiplantae; phylum Streptophyta; class Magnoliopsida; order Poales; family Poaceae; genus Aegilops; species Aegilops speltoides. The sequence continues at coordinate 389,411,852 of CM038143.1, forward strand.
CCCACAATACCGTTGAAGCAAGAAAAGACTAGTAGAGGCAAGCAAGTTGACAAGATCCACGCCCACAACAAAATTGTGTTCTACTCGTGCAATAGAGAACTACGCATAGACCTAGCTCATGATGCCACTGTTGGGGAACGTTGCAAAAAATTAAAATTTTTCCTACGGTTTCACCAAGATCCATCTATGAGTTCATCTAAGAAATGAGTCATGGGAGAGAGTTTGCATCTACATACCACTTGTAGATCGCGTGCGGAAGCTTGCAAGGGGATGGTGATGATGGAGTCGTACTCGACGTGATTCGAATCACCGATGTCCAAGTGCTGAACGGACAGCACCTCCGCGTTCAACACACGTACGGGACGGGAAACGTCTCCTCCTTCTTGATCCAGCAAGGGGGAAGGAGAGGTTGAGGAAGCTCGCTCCAACAGCAGCACGACGGCGTGGTGGTGTTGGTGCAGCAGTACTCCGACAGGGCTTCGCTAAGCACTTAACGGAGGAGGAGAGGTGTTGGGGAGGGGAGGGGCTGCGCCTTTGGATGAGTACAGCAGCCCTCCCCCACCCCTCTATTTATAGGGGAAGGGGCAAGGGGGGCCGACCCCTCTAGATGGGATCTAGAGGGGGGGCGGCGGCCAGGAGGGAGGCTTGCCCCCAAGCAAGGCGCGCCTCGGGGTTTCCCCCAACCCTAGGCGCATGGGCCCAAGGTGGGCGCCCAGCCCTCCAGGGGCTGGCTCCTCCCTTTGGCCCATGTGGCCCTCCGGGGTGGCCTCCCGTGGACCCAGTACCCCTCCGGTGGCCCCGGTACAATACCGATAACCCCCGGAAACTTTCCAGTGTCCGTATGACAATTTCCCATATATAAAACTTCACCTCCGGACCATTCCGGAACTCCTCGTGACGTTCGGGATCTCATCCGGGACTCTAAACAACATTCGGTAGTCACATACTAGTCTTCCTAATAACCCTAGCGTCACCGAACGTTAAGTGTGTAGACCCTACGGGTTCGGGAGACACGCAAACATGACCGAGACGACTCTCGGGCAATAACCAATAGCGGGATCTGGATACCCATGTTGGCTCCCACATGCTCCTCGATGATTTCATCGGTTGAACCACGATGTCGAGGATTCGATCAAAACCACAGTATACAATTCCTTTGTCAATCGATGCGTTACTTGCCCGAGACTCGATCGTCGGCATCCCAATACCTTGTTCGGTCTCGTTACCGGCAAGTCACTTTACTCGTGCCGTAATGCATGATCCCGTGGCCAACACCTTGGTCACCTTGAGCTCATTATGATGGTGCGTTACCGAGTGGGCCCAGAGATACCTCTCCGTCATACGGAGTGACAAATCCCAGTCTCGATCCGTGTCAACCCAACATATACTTTCGGAGATACCGTAATGCACCTTTATAGTCACCCGATTCGTTGTGACGCTTGATACACCCAAGGCACTCCTACGGTATCCGGAGTTACACGATCTCATGGTCGAAGGAAGAGATACTTGACATTGGCAAAGCTCTAGCAAACGAACTACACGATCTTTGTGCTATGCTTAGGATTGGGTCTTGTCCATCACATCATTCTCCTAATGATGCGATCCCGTTATCAACGACATCCAATGTCCATAGTCAGGAAAACATGACTATCTGTTGATCACAAGAGCTAGTCAACTAGAGGCTCACTAGGGACATATTGTGGTCTATGTGTTCACACGTGTATTACGATTTCCGGATAATACAGTTATAGCATGAACAAAAGACAATTATCATGAACAATGAAATATAATAATACTTTTATTATTGCCTCTAGGGCATATTTCCAACACGGACTGTCCGGGTAGGCTAGGACATTTGGCCCATGCAGAAAACTGCCTCAAATGGCTAGTTCTTGGGATATATACCCCTCCACCATTTTATGGAGGGGTTGACCAATAGTTTAAAACAGTCCATAGAGCACTCAAAAGGCCCCCTCTCACTTCTCTTACACCAAATCTTAGACTCCGAAGAGATTTACAAGGTTCTTAAGAGAGATTTCACCCACTGATAGACCCACTCCTCTTTCTTTGACCGATACAATTTGTGATTTGAGCACGTCTCGAGCATTTCCCGTTGATCTTGTTACTCTTGGAGGTTGGAGATTCCTAGGCCGTAGGAGTGCTCGAGTGAGAAATCGACTTGTGATTTACGCCCAAAAATTCGTGAAAGTTTGGAGGCTGCCTCAAGGTATACCCCAAGTTGTTGGGAATGACATTCGTCGTCAGCCTTCGTGATGTTGGTGTGCCTTCGTGATAACACCCACCTCTTCAACATTGATTAGCATCTCTCCAAGGAAGTGAACACTATGATTCATCCTCATCTTCAGAGTTTCCTTTATCCCTAGCCCTATCTCTTTACTTGTGGTTTATTTTGGTCACTTACCTTGCACTTGCTATATCCTATTGTGTTTGTTTAACTCATATCATTGTGAACACATTTAATACACTTGTTATCTCACTGTAGCAATTGTGTAGGCCAACTTTATATTTCATATCTGCCTAAACTTATGAATAATTAAGAAGAAAAATTGTATATATTCACCCTCTCTATGTCCATTTCAATCCTCTCAACCAGTATCAGATCCTCGTGCTCTATGAGTAGAACGAGCAATTAGATAGAGCAAAGATTTCTAGTGGCCCCTCATGTAGTAGTATTTCTGTATGAGTAGTACTCCATCATAATTATTTTTAGCACTCCCTATGCAAAGAAGTATAAGAGCGTTACTGGGGGAGTATAAGGGGTGCTTGGATCCAAGGGACTTATTTTAGTCTGACTAATAGTCTCTTTAAGAGGCTAAAGTTTCAAGCACCCCTGACTAAAGAGGGGCTAAAACTAGTCTTGAGACTAAAATTTTTTAGTCAGGGGTATCCCTACTAAAATGTGGATTAATCCTCTCTCTCTTCATTTAACTCCTCTCCTTTAACACAGGCGAGTTTTGGATTGAAGGGTTTGGAGGATAATAAATGCTCATTAACTTGATTTTAGTCTTTAGTATTTGGATCCAAGCATGGGTGAGACTAGCAAATTTTAGTCCCACTACTTTTAATCATGAGACTTAAACGTATCCAAGCACCCTCTAAACGCTCTTATATTTCTTTATGGAGGGAGTATAATATTTTTTGTAAACTTGATCAACATTTGCAAAATTTAGCCGAGGACAGAATGTGTTTTAATATGGAGATAGTACAACAACTCCCCGCAAAGACTCTGAGCAGTACAACTCCTCTCTGAAGGGGAAAATTAGTAGTAGTACAACAAACAGCACAGCAGCACTTCTGACCATGAAAAGAGCACAGAACAAAAGGGGGCAATCTGCAAATCTGCCATCTGATGGAGTGTTAGTGGACTAGGGAGCTCGCGCTCACATCCGCTGCTGCCTGCTGCACACGGCCAAACAGTAGTTTCTCCACGCACCATCCTCCGGACACGCCACCCAGCTCATCGTCAACAATCCCCAGGCGGGGGATCTAGCCATGATGGCATGTGCCCTCTCCATCACCCAGCCTATCGCCCTCGCGCCGTGCGGCGGCGGCGGCAGCGGCAGAAGCCGCAAGAGCGTCCCCAGGAATCTCCCGAAGCTGCCAAGCCCCATGGTTTCAGGTAATTCATCTGTAGCAACTACCGTGCCCCGGATGCAAAATTCATCGCGTCGTCGTGGTTCACTGCGTGCTCTGCAATGTGTGACGCGCAGGCAGGACGAGAAGTCGCGCTGTCGTTGCCAGGGCTGCGCGGGACAGTTCAGAAGCCTCCTCCGGGAGCGTCGTCAAATACGTCAAGAGTTCGGTGAGTCTCCTGACATCTCTCACTGTATGTGAATATGTGATATTGCAATTTGCCAGTAGGTTCCCTAGGAAAATTTTGATTTCGCATCAATGGTTTATAAAATTCTACCTAACGAAAGTTCGCTGGAGGTGCATGCCAAAACTTTTTCGCGGCAATTTATGTTGCGGCAACATGGCAATTCCTTCAAACTAGCGACAATTCCTAGGCCTTTGCGAGGTGCGTTTGGCTAGTTTTATTTTTTAAGATCACTCCTTTGTCCAAGTACCGCATATTATTTTTTATTTTAAACAGGAGCGTTAGTTTCCAAATGCGTTTCCTATGGAAGACATGATCATCATTGATGAGATCCGCGTACATATAGTTAACGGATTAGACACCCGTAGTATGCGATTTCCGATTGAAAACATCATGGTCTTGAGATAAGTTTAACACCATCAATCTATTAACCAAATGAAGCCATGTCGTCATGTCCATTCGTCTCAGGTGAGAGCTCACCGAAATGCAATATTTAGTTGGACCTCGCCTAAAACCAAAGCTCCAGAAATGTGTCATAGAGCATTGGTACGCTTGTGAGAATAGCGTTGATAATGACAAGACTACTCTCATAGGATAGTGATGTGCCCTTCCAAGTTCCAACTGTCTTTTCTTTTTTTTGAATCAGTCCTCAATGCACTTTCACCCCTTATTCAGGAGCTTGCGGCGATGAATTAGGATACCGAGATACCAACATAGAAGTGAGTTCCTAAAAGTTAAATGTGAGTTTCACATACCAAAGAAGTTTAGCACGAGGAAATGTTGGCAATATAGCCCTCTTGCTCGATCCAAACTCCACTGGTCTAAGGCTTGGGCTTGAAGTGGACCGCAATTATTTGTGTTACAATATTGGCCTCCTTAGGTTTTGAACTTAGAATCTTTTAGTACCGATACCATATTAAGTCACCAAAAGGTTCGGACAATATACTGCCAGATCATAGTTCATGGCCTTGTGGAGTATATTTTAAATTTCCTGAGAAATTGTTGCAAGTCTTGCTGGGACAAAAAGGATTGTCAGCAGTGTTTCTGTGAACTACTTTTGTTGTTTTTATGTCGAATGGAAGGGCACTGACAAGACCTCATAGGATAGTGATGTGCCCCTCCAACCAGTGGCAGAGCTTGAAAATAGTTATTTGAAATTGTAGTTCCATTTAGGCTTCTTTCTTATAAAATGAAGGAAACTGACAAACATGGGAACTGAAACAGTTCAACACTACTGAAGACATTTTTGCTCTAGCGGGTATCGGCTTTGCAGCAATTGCGGCATTCTGGGCTTCCATGATGCTTATTGGGGTAAACTGCAGATGCCCAATCTTGAGCTATGCAACGAGATAATCAAAATCAATCTGATAATCTATTATCTCAACTTCAGGTCATCGACAAGCTCCCTGTTCTCCCTCTTTTCTTCGAACTAATCGGAATAGCAGTTGCATGGGTGAGTTCTACCCAAGACCCTCAACTGTAACATTGCCATTTTAAAATGAAGTTGTTATCTTTGTATTACCACAAGTCCACATGTCCCTGGCCTCACTCTATAGCTCATGCCAACATTTTCAGTGGTTTATCTACGGGAACCTCCTCTTCAAGCCAGACAGGTAAACCTCAATTGTTTCTTTCTTGAACACTTGTTTATTGCCATACTTGCCAAAGTTGTGGAAACATATATCTATCCGTTTGAGAAAATAGTGCACAGAAAATGGCAAAACCAACCGGAGTTCTGTCTGAAAATACCGTCTATTTTGAATAACTGATGAGAAGAAACTGATAGCTACTTCACCATGCTGTTCTATGACATTTTCAGAGAAAGTTTCTTGCTATATTTTTACAACTAGCGTAACACTCATTTTGGCTTGTGCCACATCTGCATCATCGATAATTTTAACGCACAGGATTGCACTTACTTTTGAACGAAGAGCTTGGTATACGTGTAACTGTGATTCTATTGTACTTTGTTGATTTACTAACATGTATATTGATTCTTCGCAGGGAAAAGTTTCTGGAGAACATCAAAAGCTCAGTATCTCGAATCTTGGGGCAGTAACTTCGCCGCGAAGACGAAGTGCATACTGCCTACGACATACATTTTCTTTGGGCCTGTCAGAAAACATTTAGCTGTGTGCTCATGTTAGGCATCTGCGTCACCGTTGTCCGCTCTAGATGTAATACGCTATCTCCTGTACAGGTTAAATCAAGCATTCTTCTGGTGGCAAAACTTGAGTGTTTGTTCTCCCCTCATTAATTTTTCAGCGTCATGTTTGAGACAACATTGAATGGTACACAACAATGTTTTTCACGTTCAAAATGTTTGAGACAACATTGAATGGTACACAACAATGTTTTTCACGTTGGCTCTGGCTCATGCATTTTGATGTTGGAATTTCGCAGAAAAGCGAGAAAATAACTGACCCCCCAACAAACTAGACTTGTGGCGCAAGTGTTGCAAGATCCCAGATGAGAATTGATCACTCATAAGTGTAGCATGTCTTGCTAACGGGGAAAGGAAACATATGATGTTACAAGGCACAGTTTCATCCAAGCTTATATTAGTATGACGATTGGAGAGAAGAACTTCACCATCAAAACACTAAAAAAGAAGAAGGAACTAAAATGGTACACAACAACATGAGGCTAAAGGTGACTCTAGGACTAAACTATCCAAGATTACACTTATTCTGACCAAGGAGAATAAATAGGAACTTCTTTAACCTAAATTAAATCATCAAGACAGGTACATGCCCCCGGTCAACCTGTTAGAAGGTGCACAAACATGATGATTCTTGTACCCCAAATACAGACCTGAGGCCAACTATGTGTTCTCAGGCTTCAGTCTTTTGTCTAAATGCCCACTCGAAGGGTTCCCAGCAACAAGATGTTTGCTGGAACTCTGAGGAAATGTTTTTACAACAGGTACATCTACTTTTGGATACGGTATCCGCGGGGCACCATTTACCTGCCCTGGATGCCCGGTCACTTCAGATCTGATTGCCATGGAGTACTTCTCCTCTGCAGGTTGGAAATGGTCAGGACCAAACCTATCCAAGTTTTGCAAAGCATAATGCTAGGATGTTTGATGTACCTTTCATTCTACCGTATTGCACAAGCTTACGCAGGCAATCGCGGAATTCTGTCAACACACACCTTTCCTGCTCTGCATACAGTTCCGACCGGTTCTGATCGACATCTATTGCTGGCGGAGCAACAGCATTTTGAGAAGTTGCAAACATAGCATCTTGTTCATCACACATCAACGCTAGTGTTCCAGGAGACATTGGTCTACTGGACTTCTGGTCATCAGTGCAATCAGGTCTGGAATCATCTAGAGATGCCTTGCCCATATCAGTTCCTCCACTTGAATGATCATCAATTGATATTTTTCGATGATTTTGATCTTTACTTTTGCCTTCTCTATCATGGTTTGTCAATGCTAGGGAACCTCCCACTCCATCTTCCTTCTCTGCAACCTTCTCTTCCTGGATTTTCCGACCTAATTTTCAATGTTTTCCAATGAGGCAGCATCATCGTCAAATTTATGCTACACATTAATTTGGTTAGCTTAAATTACAAAATAAAAAGTAGCAACTGAAGACAATCATAGAACAGCTGCAAAGACTTGGTGTTTAATTTGAGAAGTGCCAGGTGTCATTATAGCGACCATCACTCACAAGTGGACCCCATGTACTGTAAGATTTTGACGGGAACAAGACAGTGATCCTGACCACACTGTACAGTGTTAGCAAACTATATAACTATATACTGGAGATGAGATGCACTGAATCAAGTACATGACAGCTGCATATACATATGGTGTTCCAAGAAGTTGCATAACACTAGTAGCATCCAAATCCAGGGCTCAACAGAATGACACTTGGAATTGGATGCAGTCGTGCAACAGGTAAAATTTAAAATGAAGAGGCTCTGATCTGTTGGAATTGATTGAATATCTATCACAAATGTATGTCATGCACAGTTCAAGATCATCAGGAATATTTCCTGTAACACACTGGAAAAGGGAAAACTAAATACGATGCCAGGAGCAATACCAGTATATGCCTTGGCAGCCTGTCCTGATACTGTCACCAAAAGTTTACATAGCTCCTTTACATCCCCTGGCTGAATAATATCCGCTAAAAGAGGCCTATAAGGATGACCAACCAATCAATACAAAACAGATAGGTTGTCCTACTCGAGGAAAACCAAAATTTCTGCAGGTAGAAATTCAGAGTTGACAGTTACCTGTAGGTGACTTTAAAGGGCCCCATCATATGAGGATGCGCAGACTGGCCTATTGGAAGTGAACCATCGGAGGCCATCGCGTTCTTCTGATAAATAACCTGATTAAAGTATAAATTATATACAGCAACCTTCTCAAAATCCCATAATAACTCTAGCTGTAAGTAGCATTTGACTGTCTCTTTGGTTAGTCAGGTTTTATTCTGAAATCTATTCTAGATGAGTCAGAAAGTTGACGATATCATCCAATATGCACCTTCTGCTAATTTTTCTTCACAGTTATTAACGCCTGAGTTCAAGGTAGTGGTGGTGCTTCAAACCCATCCCACCTCAATCATCCCTAAAACTCATCATCGAAAGAAACTAACTTAACAAATTACTTAATCACCTCCCAAATTTCTCTAAAAATGGAGCGCTTGACAGGGCATGGCTGTGGAGCTGTTGGCCAAGCACGACTAGTAGCACAGCCATAGCCTGGAGCAGGCAGAGAATGAGGTGACATGATTTCTTTTATTCACAGAAAGCACAGGTGCTCAGCTACTGAATTATTATACTTCCATAGTTACCCCTTTCAGATATCTCAGGCCATAAAATCGGCGAGGTAGTCAACACAGACACACAAGCATGAGGTTGATTTACTTAAGTAGCAAAGCATGGGATGCCAATTATAAAGGTAATGTGCATCACTCTGCTTGGGATGTCAATAGCGAAAATAAACTTTTCCGGCCATGTAGTGACAATGTAAGCCAATTAGTAGGTCACAAGTGCACGTGCACAAATTATCAACTCACTTCATGGTAAGCACATCATAATATGGAATTTCCTAGTGATGGAATGGATCGCTTAACCTTACCTCTTAAGTCAATAGTTGAAAGCACACTATGCACAGTTAAAGAGATTACAAACACTGCAGAGCAAGCTTAAATAGTAGAAATGGTCGTTACCTGAGATAGTTGACCATTCCTGATAGCTAAATGTTCCTTGGTCGAAAGGTCAAGTGAAGAATCGATGTGCTTTCTCTTCCTAGATGTGGAAGGCGACGACAATGCAGTTGCTCCAATAGCACCATTTACTGCTGCATTTGCTGCTTGTTGCATGTGAATGACATTTTTGTGATCAAAATTAAGATGTTTTCTATCTTCACTCCCGTCGAAGTTCTTGCAATCCATACACTTGCAATTTTCAGAGCATAGTATATTAGCTTGGAAGCATTCGCAGTATTTCTTGAGGCATCCTGACTTCTTGCAGTGGCACCCTTTATTATGCTTCCCTATTAAAGGGAGATCACCAGCTACCTCCTAGCAAAGGGACTAGTATTAATTACACATATCACTGAAGCACAAATCAGATAAATGTCCTAGATGAGAAAATACAATAATGAAGACGTCCCCTGTGGGGACAGCAAAAAAATTAATGATAGTCTAAGCCAACATTTATTGAATAAGACTTTAGCTTTTTACAAACCAAAAATAATAATCATGCTGAGCCTCTGACTTCTCTGGGAAACATAATTATTGTTTCAGATAAGCAACAATGCAAATTTTAGGTGGAAGGAAGGAAACTGGCAGCTCCGTCTCAGTGGTGGAACAACTGTAAGTGACAAATATTTTAACTGGAGATACTAGATCTACACTTTGTCAGATTAAAATTTTGATTAAATGGCTGTCAATAGTGTTGTGGTTTACAGGTCTAGTAATAAATAGAAATAACATATGTACTAGTGGCCAATGAATTGACAGATGGCTCAATGGTTTTCGAGTTCAGGAGTTGGCTCCGCTCCTGTATGACCGGGTGTCGAGGCACACCAGGAGAGCACACACAGTTCAGGAGGGGGTGCGGCTTCGCACTTGGGCTACTGACCTCGGGCCGGACCATACCGCTGATGTGCTGCATCAATTCTTCGAGCTATGGACAGCCATGGATACTGTGCAGCTAGACCAAGACTCTACTGACAAGGTGGTGTGGTCTTGGGAGTGTGATGGCGAGTTTTCCGCACGTTCAGCATACGCGGCAAAGTTCTGGGGCCAGGAGGTGGTCCCAACAGCTGATTCCACGTGGACGGTGGAAGTCTAAGGCACCACTCCAGTGACGTTTCCTCACTTGGCTTGCGTTGCGGAATAGGTGTTGGACGTCCAACAGGCTTGCAAGAAGGGGGCTCCCGCACCATGATTCTTGTCCGTTCTGCGATCAACAGGAGGAATCCATCAACCACATCCTCCTCGACTGCGTTTTTGCCAGAGATGTGTGGGCTACTATCTGCCAGGCGCTGGGCAGACCGGATTGGGCGCCATCGGTCGAGGACAAGCTCGGTGAGTGGTGCATCTCTAAGCCCGCGGCTGGGCATCATGTGAAGGACGTACGAGCTATCATTGTGCTTACCTTCTGGACGCTCTGGAAGCATCAAAATGTAATAGTCTTTGATGGGGCTACACCATCGCAGCTACAGGTAGTCACTGCTGTCGACAGGGAAGGCAGGCACTGGCGGCAGGCAGGCATCCTGAAGGGGGGCCTCGACTCCTTCGGCATGTTAGCAGAGTCGGAGTATTTGAGAGAGTAGGCCTAGTTTAACTTCGGTGGACGTGGACCGGTGGTGTGGTTTGTAAATGTGTTGTAACAATGTGGGTGGAGGGGCTCTTTCCCCGCTCTCTTCTTTAGACCCTCTTTGATTTAAAGGATTTCTAAAGGAATTTTGGAGGATTCTAATCCTTAGGATTTTTTTTCCTCAGTGGGTTGTTTGATGCTAGGATTGCAATCCCTAGGAATTTTTCCATAGGATTCACTTGTACTAGTTTTCATAGGAAAATTTCCATCCACCCCAACCTCATGTTAAAAATACTACGTTTTTCCTGCGCACAATCAAACGCTCATACAAATCATGTAGGATTGAGGATGGCATGCCACTCTATTCCTCCATCTTTCCTATTGCTGCATTTTACAAACCCTGTGAATCAAAGAGGCCCTAATATATGATACACACACACGTGCGTATTCAAGAAAAAAAATACAAGAAATTAGAGTTCAACCGGCTGCAGTTTCCATTGTAATCAATCTCAAAGATGCTTCAAGCTATTTGAGAATTACAACTCACAGTTGTCAGCTTTTGAATCCTTTACAATATCCGAACAGCCAAACAGGGAAGTGCATGGACATATGTTTTTACGAAGTAATGTTTTTGACTGAAACTTAGGAAGGCTTATAGTATGAGGCAATACAACATTCTGAGAAATGATCGGAGTAAATAAACTGAGAAAAGGAAAAATAAGCTGTAAATTTCTTATATTTATATATACAGTAAAAAAAATAGTTCTTCAGAGAACATGTGTAACTTCCAAAGACTTCTCCTATTTAACATTTGCCATCAGTTAGGGTGTTGTATCAGTTTAGATGAGAGGAAAAAACTAGAACAAGTCATTGATATGTAGAAGCACTGGACATCATTTTTATCAAGTAAAACTAACTATTTAGTACTCCCTCCGTAAACTAATATAAGAGCGTTTAGATCACTATTTTAGATAGTGATCTAAACGCTCTTATATTAGTTTACAGAGGGAGTATTTAATAAGAGACGTGGACATCAAAACATACCATATTATTCCGATTTGTGTGTGGGCTACTCCCAATCTTAGGTCTGAACGCATCTGGATTGCGCTCCAGTGTAGCCTCTATAGCTTCACGCCTAGCCACCTCATTCTCAACATTATTAAAACAATTGGTGCAGTTGCATCCATCACAATAAATACCAGAAGCAAAACATTCACAGTACCTAAGCATAGAAAACCATAAAATTCAGATTGATAGGATCAAATAGCAGTATGCAGAGACTTAAAACTGAAATGAACATGAAAATGGAAACAAAAGTAGTGAACCATCAAAGCATACCATTTGTGCTTTTTTAGAAAATGTAGGTAGAAGCAGAAACTTTAGGGTTTTACAAAACTTATGAATGTTAGTAGGATACTCTTTCAATTGCTCTTCATTGTCACAATCCATCTAAACTACATGTACATGATTCAAACAGAATGGATAGCATAAAAAAATAGGTTTCATTTTCAACAAATTACACAAATACTCATTTCAGACACTAATCTTATTTTGACAAAGCTCATAAAGAAACTTTAAATGACACAGCCACCCCTGAAGCATAAGTGATCCAACTCAAGATGTATAATGCTTCATAATTGTCTTGACTAGTCACGAAGTTGTTATGTCAGCTCCTTTAAAGTAACAACATTATTTCACTAGCTACAAGTTGACTACTTAATACAAAACCTTACTCACACCATAAGATCAGATATTCTGTCTCATCACTGATGTTATTTGACAAGCTTAGCAACAATATGCCATTATCATCCAGCTTTTTTTTTCAAAAAGTTCCACAATCCTTACATTAGTTCTTATAAGATTTCTATGGGCAAAAAGTAAAATAAAAACAGTCAACAGGCAAGACAATGGCCTTGTGTATTTCCTTGTATATCTACAGAATCAGATACATTTTACTGGATCCAACTCTATCCATAAAAGGGTCATTCTGGAGGGAATTTCAAACATTTGGTGACTTCTGGAAGAAGTACGTGAAGGAATCGTTACATTCCTAAGAAAGAAAGTAATGTCTTCATTGGCAAGAATCACATCATAATATTGACCCCTGTCAACCTGAGACACAACAAGTCTTGACTTACAGCTTTAAACATTTGGAGTGCCGACAATTGCAGCACTTCTTCTTCGTAGGTGTGCCATCTTTCCCATCATACAGCCGCCCACGTGGTTTTGGTGACTCTGGCTTCCTAAAAACAAAAGAACAGCGAGATGGAAAATTACAAAAATGAAAATTTTAAAATTATAGGATTGTCAGAGGCCATTAGGATGTATGCTACAATTAACTACTTATAATAAATGGCAGTTAAAAAGCATCCATCTAATACAAGCAGGTATCTTTGTTACAAGGAAACACAAGTGCAAAGTAAAATTTGGGAACCAAGTTTTCAAACTTGGGTTACATGCTTAAAAAAGGACTACAGGACACCCAAGGATGTGAATCAAGAGAAAACAAACGAATTCATCGTAGCCAAGAGCCTGTCGTGCCCCTCCATGCCCTCGATACAACAGAGCCCCGGAAGTGCAAGACCGAGAAGCAAAAATTTCAAAAATTGACGCAAGACGTAATAAATCTTGAAAAGGGAGGCGCTCACAAGGGAACGGCGACCGGCGGGCGCTGTACGGGCTGCGGCAGGGCCGACCGAGCCTGCGGCACGGGCACGGGCATCGCCATCGGCAGTGCCGGCCGCGGCAGCGGCGCATGCACCATCTGATGCGGCCGCATCACGGGCAGCCCCCGCGGCTGCAGCTGATGTGGCACCCCCATGGGCAACGCGGCCCTGAGCTGGTGCGGCTGCGGGTACCCGACCTGCAGCGCCCTCGGCTGCACCGTCCGGGAAGCGGCGGCGGCGGCGGCCGCCATGGCGGGGTTCCCGTAGTTGAAGTCGAGCTGCCTGACCAGCTTCTTAATCGGCGGCTGCGTGGAAACCGCGGGCACTGGCACTCGCGGCGGGGGTCCGCTCCCGGCCCCGCCCGCGCCCGCGCCGGCCTGCTCCTTCCCCGCCATCTATCCGCTCAGCCCGGGGAGCTAGCAGATCAAAAACGGCCCTGCCACCGCTGGAAACGGCCGCCCAATCCGGCGCGGCCGCGGCGAGATCGCGGCCGCCGGCTCCAGATCAGGCGGGGGCGGGGGCGGCGAGGACGGGCCCGGATTGCCGCGCGCTCCGGCGCGTGCGTGCGGGCGGGAGGGGCGGCGAATGGCGGATTTCGGGAGGGCTGGGCCGGGGGTGGGGGGGATTAGAGGATTTTCCCTCTTGCAGCTGCTGCTTCCGCCCTTTCTCTCTCTTCCCTTCCCGTCCTCGTCCTTTGTTTGTCTCCCACTCCTGGCTTTCGAAATCAAATTCATATTCTACGGCCGGATCCCCGCGGCGGGGCAGGATCGGACGGCGGGGCGCCGCGTGCGCGCATCCTGCGGCTCGAATTCATAGGCGTGAGGTTGTTGGGCCGCTCGCCGTTCGATTGGACGGGGGCTGCGGGAATCCGGCTCGTCGCGCACGCGTCCTGCGCCGCCCCCCGCGCGCCTGACGTGTGGGCCGTTTCCGGTGGGGCGGGGCAGTCAGTGGGCGGACTGACGTGGGTGGATGCCGGGCTGGCTTGCGGCGGACGGCGGTGCCGTCGCCATCGCCTGGCGTGGAACCGTCCTGTGAGTTGCACTCCGGGGGAGACGCTTGGACGCGCCGTGCGCTGGTCTGGCTCTATGACAGATGGAGTCGCGCGGGTCTGTGCCCCACATGTCAGCTTCTGTAGTTTGGTAGGTGTGGCGTACACCATGTATTACGGTGAGCATCTGGTGAGGGCTTTTGAGAAAGTTCCATTCATACTAGGGTTTTAGTGGAGTAGTACTGTGGAGTCCGTGAGATGGGCACCGTATTTGGTTCGTGCTCAGAGCAGGAAATTGCCGTTTCCCGTAAGGCTTTGCCTACAAGGAATTGAACGTTACAGTCCTCGCCGTGATGAATTTTTTTATAGTGGAGACAGTGTGTTTGCAACAGGGTCACAACATCTCGAACCTTTGTAACTTAGTTTGTAGTGAGTTTATTTATGTAAATATATATATATAAATTTCCTTCTTTTTATTTCATCATCAATGGCAGGGAAAATAGCAATGTACACCGGATATACATCAAGCTAGCGACAATATACCCACGGATCAGCAAAACCCGCGGTATTCATGTGAATACCAAAGAATACCTCTGGCGCCGCCCCTGGTGTATATCGTGTGAGTGTATGCGTCTACGTTGCACTTAATATGTTGTTTCAAGATATTGATGTTTTGCGTACTAGTGTCGATGGTGGCCGGCCAGTCGAGTTTGGTCTTTCCTTATAAAGCGAAGATTGGTGTTGTTGAGGTCATGTGTTGCTTGACTTTTGAACTTTTGTCGTCATTGTAGCGTTTGCGATGACCTGGAAGCCAATATCCTCAATACACATTGTTTAAATTTTTATATAGCATGTATCATCAACCTTTACTCCAAAAAGATAAAACGGCACCCGAACACTAGCGGTAACGGAATATGGCATTAACTTTTCGAAGGAGGGGCGCTACTAATTACTACTCAATGCTCCTCTTTTTTTTCAACGGCATCAGAACACTAGCGGTAACGGAATATGGCATCAAGTATTTAGTTGACCAATGCCCCTCTTTTTTTTCCTTTGCCGTCTATTCCAAGCGCGTTGAACGATGACTTTGTGTTGGTGCAATAATTTGCCTCCTTACGTTTTCGAGTTTGTTGACATAAACAGTATGGGACTTATGTGTTTGCTAGTTGAAAGGAAATGCGGTGCCCCCATGTGTGGTTTTGGTAATTGATGACATTTTCTATGGACTAATGGTTGCATTGAGTTATATTTGAAGGATTTGTCCATAGGCATTTCTTGAAGTCCATGTGTTCATTTCAAGGAGTTTATGTGTTGACCAAGGTGCTATTAAGGAATTATCCAAAGATTGGTCATGTGAGTGTTGAGCTTATTGCAAGCATGTCTTGATGAAGAAGATTGTGTGATCATTCATGTTTACCTTCAAGACATCATCCAAACTAAGAGAGTTGGAAAGATTCAAGGTTGATCAAGACTAAGTCAAGAGTGAATCAAGTTGATCAACTCACAAAGCGTAAAAGATGTACCGAGAGGGATCAAGTGATCCCATGGTATGGTAAGCATTGTCCATTGCACTTTGTGTACTAACCCATGGTCTATGTGAGAGTTCTATGTGGGGTTAGGTACATGTCCATGGGCTTGCGTCAAGAGGAAGATATCATACAACCCATGGAAAGGATGACATCAAGTAGTGATCGTCATCAAGATTGTCGTGTGCAAGTTCAAGTGTAGCATCACGAAGAGATCAAGTGCTTGAAGCTTGCCATCCATTGTGGTGTCAATGGACTTGTGAAGATGTGCCGAAGAGTGGCTCACCCATACTGGAGTATGGGGGAGCAATCATCTAGTCTCCATCGACCCAACGCAATCAAGAAAGGTGGTCCATCTTGCGGAGGACAAGATCGACATCATCTAGCTCAAAGTGGATCATGTGCAAGGCAAAGGTTTGCCCTTGATAGGTTTTCTATTTTACCGGTCTCATGGTGGTAGTTGGGAGACCGGGTTATAGGATCGATAGCTGTACTATCAAGGGGGGCTCTCAAGTGAGTAGCTTGATCGTATCGTTCGTCGAGAGCTCAAACCATTGCATCCTTGCATCATGTTTCTTGGTTCTTGTTTGTTTCACTTTGTGAGTCTTAGAGCTTATGGTCATCTTGATGACAAGCTTGAGTTCATCGAAAACGGAGTTTGCATGCGTCTTCTATGATGTTTTCGGTGTTGGAGGTTTTACAGGTCTTTTCCGAGGAAGGGTTCTCGCCATTTTCTTTTGGGCCTTTTCTCATTTGCTTATTATTGGTATTTCTATCAATATTGTGTTAGCCCTTGTCGCTAGCTTTCCAACAAACTTGGTTTCGTCGAATTCGGAGTCCGTCTGTAGAAGTTGTGGCAGTTTTGGTGTTCTAAAAAGGCTGCAGCGGTACTACCGCGAATTGGAGCGGATGTAATTTTTTACTACCGCTCCAGAGCGGTACTACCGCGGCTCCTACAGCGGTAGTATCGCTCCGGACCAAAAAACTCGTCTCAAGTCCTGCGGAGGTAGGCACAGAAGTATTTTTTTTTGTACCGCAAGCAGTAGTACCGCGATCCCTAGCAGTAGTACAGTGAGGACGAGCGGTAGTAACGCTCTGTGTGGGTTGTGAGCATGACGGTTGGATTTTCCCCCACCTATAAAAGGGGGTCTTCTTCCCCATTGAACCTTATCCTTTGAGCTCGTGTTCTTCCCCCATTGTTGACCTTCTTCGAGCTTGCTAACTCTCAATCCCTCCTATGATTCTTGCTAGTTCTTGAGGGAAAAGAGAGAGGAGATCTAGATCCGCGTTTCTACCAATCACTTTCTCCTCTAAGTGAGGGGAACCCCTTGGATCTAGATCTTGGAGTTCTTCGTGTTCTTCTTTCGTTCTTCCTCTCATTTTCCTCCCTAGCATTAGTTGCTTTGGTGGGATTTGGGAGAGAAGGACTTGGGCACTCCGTGTGCCCTTGCCATTGCATTTGGTGCATCGGTTTGAGTTCTCCACGGTGATACGTGGAAGTGAAGTTTGAGAAGCTCATTACTCTTGGGTGCTTGGTGCCCTTGAGCTTGTTCCTCTTGGGTGCTTGGGCGCCCTAGACGGTTGGTGGTGTTCGGAGCTCAATCATTGTGGTGTAAAGCTCCGGGCAAGCGTCGGGGTCTCCAATTAGGTTGTGGAGATCGCCCCGAGCATTTTGACGGGTTCGGTGACCGCCCCCAAGGGTTGCCATTTGTACGGGTTCGGTGACCGCCCTCAAGGGTCCCTTAGTGGAATCACGGCATCTTGCATTGTGCGAGGGCGTGAGGAGATTACGGTGGCCCTAGTGGCTTCTTGGGGAGCATTGTGCCTCCACACCGCTCCAAACGGAGATTAGCATCCGCAAAGGTGTGAACTTCGGGATACATCATCGTCTTCGCGTGCCTCGGTTATCTCTTACCCGAGCCCTTTACTTATGCACTTTACTTTGTGATAGTCATATTGTTCTTTGTCATATATCTTGCTATCACATAGTTGTTTATCTTGCTTAGCATAAGTTGTTGGTGCACATAGGCGAGCCTAGTTGTTTTAGGTTTTGTGCTTGACAAATTAACCGTTAGGTTTATTCCGCATTTGTTCAAGCCTAAACCGTTATTATTTTAAAGCGCCTATTCACCCCCCCTCTAGGCGACATCCTCGATCTTTCAATTGGTATCAGAGCCTCGTATCTCTTTGTTGGGCTTAACCGCCTAGAGAGTAAAGATGTCGACTAGGGGATTAGGATTCTCTGACACTCTTAGTTGCGATGGCACAAATTTTGATGTTTGGGTAATTCGCATGCTTAACCTCTTTAGGGTCATGGACCCAAATTTAGAGCGAATTGTAGATATGGGTTTTTCTCCTCCAAAATATCCCCAAAGATTATCTTTAGAGGATGAGAAAAACTCTTATCTCAATGCTCAAGCTTCTAATGTGCTTTTTGATGCTCTGAGCAATGTAGTTATATTTCAACTCATGCCGTTCCGGGATGCTCATGAGTTATGGACAAAGCTTCAAGATAAATATGGTGTGTCCAAGATTTGTGGGGATGATTTTTCTCCCTCCACCTCCGGTCGTATTGTCTTCTCAACTTCTTCTACTTCACCTACATGTGGTTTGCCACAAGGTAATGATATGGTGAGTAGTGTTGGTCATTGCAATGATGATAGTATGCTTATTGTGGATGATCCTTCATCACTATATTATTGCAATGCTTCATCTTTGGACTCTAGCACTTCGAGCACTCCAAATGTTTCACATGCTTGTGCTGATAGTCCTTGCATATCATGTACAAGTTTCTTGACTAAATCTCATGATGATATGCTTGTTATGTCTTGTTGCCATGATAAAAATGCATGTATTTCCTCGAGTTGTTGTGCTAACAATGTAGAGGAAACCCAACACTCCATGGAACAAGATGTGGTCTTGAATGGTGCTTCAAGGGATCCTACATCATCATCTATTGCTTTTTGCCTTATGGCTAAGGCGTCAAAGGTATCTCCTACTTTGTACCCCAATATTTCTCTTGATGATGATGTTGATGCTAATGATGATGAGGATAATGATGAAGAGAATGATAATGTTGCCTCCTTAAAAACTAAAGGGGAAATGATTTTTAAAGCTCTTCATAAAAATAAAATTGCTCGTTCCAACTTCATTGGAATAATGTCCATTGCCATTGATGGCAAGAAATACATTGAGGAGTTGGAATCTCATCTAGAGGAGCATGAGGTCACCATTGAGAAAATGGAAGCTCATGGGCGTGATTACGCTAATGAGATCGCGGAGCTATCTCAAGCTCTTGAACATGAACAAACCACCTCCGAATCTCTTGAGGAGACTTTTGCTCTAGAATTATCTAGAGTGAGGGAATCTCATGATAGAGCTCTTGAGGTGGCCAATGATTTCAAAACTAAAAATGCTAAGCTTGAAGTTTCTCATGCTAGACTCCTTGAGGATTTTGAGCACCTCGAAAATGGCTCAAGGGTCATCAAGGGTGAGCTCATCAAATGTAACGCCCCGCATTCGATGCGCCAGGTGTCTGCCAGTTATTCGCCGTCGTTGCCATGTCATTTGCTTGCGTGTTGCATTTTGCCATGTCATCATGTGCATTTCATCTTCCATACGTGTTCATCTCATGCATCCAAGCCTTTTCCCCGTTGTCCGTTTTGCAATCCGGTGCTTCTACGTCATCCGGCGTTCCCCTTTTTTTTGCCTCTTCTCGTGTTCGGGTATTAAGCTTTCTCGGAATGGCCCGTGGTTTGCCAAGCGGCCTTGGTATAGCACCGATGAACCGCTGTCGATTTAGTGCCATTTGGAGTTCGTTTGGTACTCAACGGTTAACCGGGTAACATGAAGGCCTCTTTTGTTGCAGCCCAACACCCCTTCCAAAGTGGCCCAAAACCCACCAAACTCCCCTCCGTGCTCTTGGTCGTTCTATCACGATCGCGTGGCCGAAAACTGCTACTCATTTGGACTCTCCTAGCTCCCTCTACCTATATAAAGGCCCTCCCCTTCCATTTTCGCGGATGAAACCCTAGCCTAGCCTCTCTCTCGCCTGCCGGACATGTCCGCCGCCGCCGGACATGTCCGCCGCGGCGCCCCGACCCATCGGAGGCCGCCACGTGGCGCCGCCGCCACCCTCCGCCGCCCGGCCCTTGAGCCCATCAGCGAGCCCTGCGAACCCTCGCGCCGCCGCCGCCTGCTTCGGCTCGCGCCTCCGCCCGCCGTCGCCGAGTCGCCCGGCTCCTCCGCCGGTTCCGCCGCCGCCGCCGCCGCCCTGCCCCCACCGTCACCGACCCGCCGCCTCGGCCCCTCGCCTCGAGCCGGCGTCGCTTCCGCCGCCGCCAGAACGCCGCCGCCACCGTTCCCCGCGGAGCCACGCGCCGGCGAAGCTCCCCACGCCTCCTCGCCAGCCAGCCTCGCCCGCGTCGCTCGGCAGCGCGCGCGCCACGCTGATCGCCGCCCGGCCGGCGTCGCCGCCGCCGGCCTCTGCGCCGCCGCCGCTTCGCCGGATCCGGCCAGATCCGCGGGCCCGTCGACCCGACCGCGGTGCCTCTCCCTCGCCCTCTCCGGCGCCGTCTCCGGCGAGCCCGGCTGTTGTGGAACATAGTAATTTCAAAATTTTCCTCGCACACGCAAGATCATGGTGATGTATAGCAACGAGAGGGAGAGTGTTGTCCACATACCCTTGTAGACTCGGCGAAGCGATCTGGCGTAGAGGAAGTAGTCGTCGTTCTCCTCGCGATCCGACCGATCCGGCGCCGTTACTCCGGCGCCCGAGTTCTTGACACACGTACAGCTCGATGGCGCCCTCGACTCGATCCAGCCGAGTGTCGAGGAGAGTTCCACGACCGACGGCGTGGTGGCGATCTTGATGTTTCACTGTCGCAGGGCTTCGCCTAAGCTTCGCGACAGTATAACCGAGGTGGAATATGGTGGAGGGGCACCGCACACGGCTAAGGCGATCTCACGATCAACTTGTGTCCTCCAAGGTGCCCCCTGCCCCGTATATAAAGGAGCAAGGGGGAGGGGCGGCGGCCAAGGGAGGCGCCATACAGGAGTCCTACTCCTCTGGGAGTAGGATTCCCCCAATCCTAGTTGGACTAGGATTCCTGGAGGAAAGAGAGAGAGGGGGGCCCCTTCTCCTAGTCCTAGTAGGACTAGGGAAGGGGAGGCGCGCGCCCCCTAGGGCTGCCCTTCTCCTTTCCACTAAGGCCCATCGAGGCCCATTTACCTCCGGGGTTCCGTAACCTCCGGACTCCGTAAATTCCGTTTTAGCCGGAACCATTCGAACTCCAAACATAGGCTTCCAATATATCAATATTTATGTCTCGACCATTCCGAGACTCCTCGTCATGTCCGTGATCACATCCGGGACTCGAACTCCTTCGGTACATCAAAATACATAAACTCATAATAACTGTCATCGAAACCTTAAGCGTGCGGACCCTACGGTTCGAGAACAATGTAGACATGACCTAGAACCATTCACGGTCAATAACCAACAGCGGGACCTGGATGCCCATATTGGTTCCTACATATTCTACGAAGATCTTTGTCGGTCAGACCGCATAACAACATCGTTGTTCCTTTGTCATCGGTATGTTACTTACCGAGATTCGATCGTCGGTATCCAATACCTAGTTCAATCTCGTTACCGGCAAGTCTCTTTACTCGTTCCGTAATACATCATCTCACAACTAACTCATTAGTTGTAGTGCTTGCAAGGCTTCAGTGATGTGCATTACCGAGAGGGCCCAGAGATACCTCTCCGACTATCGGAGTGACAAAACCTAATCTCGAAATCGCCAACCCAACATCGCCTTTGGAGACACTGTAGTACTCCTTTATAATCACCCAGATTACGTTGTGACGTTTGGTAGCACCCAAAGTGTTCCTCCGGTAAACGGGAGTTGCATAATCTCATAGTTACAGGAACATGTATAAGTCATGGATAAAAGCAGTAGCAACATACTAAACGATCGTGTGCTAAGCTAAGGGAATGGGTCATGTCAATCAGATCATTCTACTAATGATGTGACCTCGTTAATCAAATAACAACTCCTTTGTTCATGGTCGGAAACATAACCATCTTTGATTAACAAGCTAGTCTTAGTAGAGGCATACTAGTGACATCTTGTTTTGTCTATACATTCACACATGTATCATGTTTCCGGTTAATACAATTCTAGCATGAATGATAAACATTTATCATGAAATAAGGAAATAAATAATAACTTTATTATTGCCTCTAGGGCATATTTCCTTGATCTCCCACTTGCACTAGAGTCAATAATCTAGTTCACATCGCCATGTGATTGAACACCAATAATCATATCTCATATGATTAACACCCATAGTTCACATCGTCATGTGACCAACACCCAAAGGGTTTACTAGAGTCAATAATCTAGTTCACATCGCTATGTGATTAACACCCAAAGAGTACTAAGGTGTGATCATGTTTTGCTTGTGAGAGAATCTTAGTCAGCGGGTCTATCATATTGAGATCCGTATGTATTTTGCAAATATTCTATGTCTACAATACTCTACACGAAGTTACTCTAGCTAATTGCTCCCACTTTCAATATGTATCTAGATCGAGACTTAGAGTCATTCGGATCGGTGTCAAAACTTGCATCGGCGTAACCCTTTACGACGAACCTTTTGTCACTTCCATAATCGAGAAACATATCCTTATTCCACTAAGGATAATTTTGACCGCTGTCGATGATCTACTCCTAGATCACTATTGTACTCCTTGCCAAACTCGGTCAGGGGTATACAATAGATCTGGTACACAGACATGGCATACTTTATAGAACCTATGGTCAAGGCATAGGGAATGACTTTCATTCTCTTTTATCTTCTGCCGTGGTCGGGTTTTGAGTCTTACTCAATTTCACACCTTGTAATGAGCAAGAACTCTTTCTTTGATTGTTCCATTTTGAACTACTTCAAAATCTTGTCAAGGTATGTACTCATTGAAAAAACTTATCAAGCGTCTTGATCTATCTCTATAGATCTTAATGCTCAATATGCAAGCAGCTTCACCGAGGTCTTTCTTTGAAAAACTTCTTTCAAACACTCCTTTGTGCTTTCTGAGATAATTCTACATTATTTCCGATCCACATTATGTCATACATATGCTTATCGAAATGTTGTAGTGCTCCCACTCACTTTCTTGTAAATCTGGCCACCATAAGTCTGTACAATACTATATGCTTTGATCAACTCATCAAAGCGTATATTCCAACTCCGAGATGCTTGCACCAGTCCATAGATGGATCGCTGGAGCTTGTTCACTTTGTTAGCTCCCTTTGGATCGAAAAAAAAACTTCTGGTTGCATCATATACAACTCTTTCTCCAGAAAACCATTCAGGAATGCAGTTTTTACATCCATTTGCCAAATTTCATAAATTGTGGCAATTGCTAACATGATTCGGACAGACTTAAGCATCGCTACAGTTGAGAAAATCTCATTGTAGTCAACATCTTGAACTTTGTCGAAAACCCCTTTTGCGACAATTCTAGCTTTGTAGATAGTAACACTACTATCAGCGTCCGTCTTCCTCTTGAAAATCCATTTAATCTCAATGGCTTGCCGATCATCGGGCAAGTCAACCAAAGTCCATACTTTGTTCTCATATATGGATCCCATCTCAGATTTTATGGCCTCAAACCATTTCGCGGAATCTGGGCTCACCATCGCTTCTTCATAGTTCGCAAGTTCATCATGGTCTAGTAACATGACTTCGAGCAGGATTACCGTACTACTCAGTGCGGATCTCACTCTGGTTTACCTCGAGGTTCGGTAGTAACTTGATCTGAAGTTACATGATCATCATCATTAGCTTCCTCACTAATTGGTGTAGTAGTCACAAGAACAGATTTCGTGATGAACTACTTTTCAATAAGGAGAAGGTACAATTACCTCATCAAGTTCTACTTTCCTCCCACTCACTTCTTTCGAGAGAAACTCCTTCTCTAGAAAGGATCCATTTTCAGCAACGAAAATCTTGCTTTAGGATCTGTGATAGAAGGTATACCCAGCAGTTTCCTTTGGGTATTTTATGAAGACGCACTTCTCGATTTGGGTTTGAGCTTATCGAGGATGAAACTTTTTCACATAAGCATCGCAGCCCCAAACTTTAAGAAACGACAACTTTGGTTTCTTGCTAAACCACAGTTCGTATAGTGTCGTCTCAACGGATTTAGATGGTGCCCTATTTAACGTGAATGCAGCTGTCTCTAATGCATGATCCCAAAACGATATTGGCAAATCGGTAAGAAACATCATAGATTGTACTATATCCAATAAAATACGGTTATGACGTTCGGACACACCATTATGATGTGGTGTTCGGTGGCATGAATTTGTGAAACTATTCCACATTGTTTTAATTGAAGACCAAACTCATAACTCAAATATTCATCTCCACGATCGATCGCGAAACTTTATTTTCTTGTCACGATGATTTTCCACTTCACTCTGAAATTCTTTGAACCTTTCAACTATTTCGGACTTATGTTTCATCAAGTAGATATACCTATATCTTGCTCAAATCATCTTGTGAAGGTCGAAAAATAACGATACTTGCCACGAGCATCAACACTCATTGGATCGCATACATCGGTATGTATTATTTCCAATAAGTCAATAGCTTGTTCCATTGTTCGAGAACGGAGTTTTAGTCATCTTGCCCAAAAGGCACGGTTCGCAAGCATCAAGTGATTCATAATCAAGTGATTCCAAAATCCCATCAGCATGGAGTTTCTTTATCGCTTTACACCAATATGACCTAAGCGGCGATGCCACAAATAAGTTGCACTATCATTATTAACTTTGCATCTTTTGGTTTCAATATTATGAATATGTGTATCACTACGATCGAGATCCCATGAACCATTTTCATTGGGTGTGTAACCATATAAGGTTTTATTCATGTAAACAGAATAACAGTTTATTCTCTTACTTAAATGAATAACCGTATTGCAATAAACATGATCAAATCATATTCATGCTCAACGCAAACACCAAATAACATTTATTTAGGTTTCAACACTAATCCCGAAAGTATAGGGAGTGTGTGATGATGATTATATCAATCTTGAAACTACTTTCAACACACATCGTCACTTCACTCTTAACTAGTTTCTGTTTATTCTGCAACTCCCGTTTCGAGTTACTACTTTTAGCAACTGAACCAGTACCAAATACCGAGGGGTTGCTATAAACACTAGTAAAGTACACATTCATAACATGTATATCAAATATACCTTTGTTTACTTTGCCATCCTTCTTATCCGCCAAATATTTAGGGCAGTTCCGCTTCCAGTGACCATTTCCTTTGCGATGTAAGCACTTTCGGTTTCAGCTTTGGTTCAGCTTTGGGTTTCTTCGTGGGAGTGACAACTTGCTTGTCAATCTACTTGAAGTTCCCCTTTCTTTCCCTTTGCCCTTTTCTTGAAACTAGTGGTCTTGTTAACCATCAACACTTGATGTTCTTTCTTGATTTCTACCTTCATCGATTTCATCATCATGTAAAGCTCGGGAATCATTTTCATCATCCCTTGCATATTGTAGTTCATCACAAAGTTCTACTAACTTGGTGATGGTGACTAGAAAATTCATCAATCACTATCTTATCTGGAAGATTAACTCCCACTTGATTCAAGCGATTGTAGTACCCCGACAATCTGAGCACATGCTCACTAGTTGAGCGATTCTCCTCCATCTTTTAGCTATAGAACTTGTTGGAGACTTCATATTTCTCAACTCGGGTATTTGCTTGAAATATTAACTTCAATTCCTGGAACATCTCATATGGTCCATGATGTTCAAAACATCTTTGAAGTCCCGATTCTAAGCTATAAAGCATGGTGCACAAAACTATCAAGTAGTCATCATATTGAGCTAGCCAAGCGTTCATAACGTGCGCATCAGCTCTGCAATAGGTCTGTCACCTAGCGGTGCATTAAGGACATAATTCTTCTGTGCAGCAATGAGGATAAACCTCCGATCACGGATCGAATCCGCATCATTGCTACTAACATTTTTCAACACAATTTTCTCTAGGAACATATCAAAAAAAAAAAAAAAAACATATGAAAGCAACAACGCGAGCTATTGATCTACAACATAATTTGCAAAATACTACGAGGACTAAGTTCATGATAAATTTAAGTTCAATTAATCATATTACTTAAGAACTCCCACTTAGACAGACATCTCTCTAGTCATCTAAGTGATCACGCGATCCAAATCAACTAAACCATAACCGATCATCACGTGAGATGGAGTAGTTTTCAATGGTGAACATCTTATGTTGATCATATCTACTATATGATTCACGCTCGACCTTTCGGTCTCCGTGTTCGAGGCCATATCTGCATATGCTAGGCTCGTCAAGTATAACTGAGTATTCGCGTGTGCAAAACTGGCTTGCACCCGTTGTAGATGGACGTGAGCTTATCACACCCGATCATCACGTGGTGTGCAGGCACGATTTAACTTTGGCAGCGGTGCATACTCGGGAGAACACTTCTTGATAATTTAGTGAGAGATCATCTTATAATGCTACCGTCAATCAAAGCAAGATAAGATGCATAAAGGATAAACATCACATGCAATCAATATAAGTGATATGATATGGCCATCATCTTCTTGTGCTTGTGATCTCCATCTCCGAAGCACCATCATGATCACCATCGTCATCGGCGCGACACCTTGATCTCCATCGTAGCATCGTTGTCGTTTCGCCAATCTTATGCTTCTACGACTATCGCTACCGCTTAGTGATAAAGTAAAGCATTACAGGGCGATTGCATTTCATACAATAAAGCGACAACCATATGGCTCCTGCCGATTGCCGATAACTTCGTTACAAAACATGATCATCTCATACAATAAAATATAGCATCACGTCTTGACCATATCACATCACAACATGCCTGCAAAAACAAGTTAGGCGTCCTCTACTTTGTTGTTGCAAATTTTACGTGGCTGCTACGGGCTTAAGCAAGAACCGGTCTCACCTCGCATCAAAACCACAACGATACTTCGTCAAATAGACTCGTTTTAACCTTCTCAAGGACGGGCGTAGCCACACTCAGTTCAACTAAAGTGAGAGAGACAGACACCCACCAGTCACCTTTAAGCAACGAGTGCTCGTGGCGGTGAAACCAGTCTCGCGTAAGCGTCTGGCGTAATGTCGGTCAGGCCGCTTCATCTCACAATACCGCTGAACCAAAGTATGACATGCTGGTAGGTAATATGACTTGTATCGCCCACAACTCACTTGTGTTCTACTCGTGCAAAACATCAAACCATAAAACCTAGGCTCGGATGCCCTTTGTTGGGAAGCGTAGTAATTTCAAAATTTTCCCACGCACACGCAAGATCATGGTGATGTATAGCAACGAGAGGGAGAGTGTTGTCCACATACCCTTGTAGACTCGGCGAAGCGATCACAACGTAGAGGAAGTAGTCGTCGTTCTCCTCGCGATCCGACCGATCCGGCGCCATTACTCCGGCGCCCGAGTTCTTGACACACGTACAGCTCGATGGCGTCCCTCGTACTCGATCCAGCCGAGTGTCGAGGAGAGTTCCGTCGACCTGACGGCGTGGTGGCGATCTTGATGTTTCACGGCGCGCGGGGCTTCGCCTAAGCTTCGCGACAGTATAACCGAGGTGGAATATGGTGGAGGGGGCACCGCACACGCTAAGGAACGATCTCACGATCAACTTGTGTCCTCAAAGGTGCCCCCCCCCCCGTATATAAAGGAGCAAGGGGAGGGGCCGGCCTGCCAAGGGAGGCGCCTACTCCAGGAGTCCTACTCCCTCTTATTTGGGGGAGTAGGATTCCCCCAATCCTAGTTGGACTAGGATTCCTGGAGGGAAAGAGAGAGGGGCGGCCCCTTCTCCTAGTCCTAGTAGGACTAGGGAAGGGGGCGCGCGCCCCTCCTAGGGCTGCCCTTCTCCTTTCCACTAAGGCCCATCGAGGCCCATTTACCTCCCGGGGGGTTCCGGTAACCTCCCGGTACTCCAGTAAATTCCCGTTTTCGCCCGGAACCATTCCGAACTCCAAACATAGGCTTCCAATATATCAATATTTATGTCTCGACCATTCCGAGACTCCTCGTCATGTCCGTGATCACATCCGGGACTCGAACTCCTTGGTACATCAAAATACATAAACTCATAATAAGCATCATCGAAACCTTAAGCGTGCGGACCCTACGGTTCGAGAACAATGTAGACATGACCTAGAACCATTCACGGTCAATAACCAACAGCGGGACCTGGATGCCCATATTGGTTCCTACATATTCTCTGAAGATCTTTGTCGGTCAGACCGCATAACAACATCGTTGTTCCCTTTGTCATCGGTATGTTACTTACCCGAGATTCGATCGTCGGTATCCAATACCTAGTTCAATCTCGTTACGGCAAGTCTCTTTACTCGTTCCGTAATACATCATCTCACAACTAACTCATTAGTTGTAGTGCTTGCAAGGCTTCGATGATGTGCATTACCGAGAGGGCCCAGAGATACCTCTCCGACTATCGGAGTGACAAAACCTAATCTCGAAATCGCCAACCCAACATCGCCTTTGGAGACACCTGTAGTACTCCTTTATAATCACCCGATTCGTTGTGACGTTTGGTAGCACCAAAGTGTTCCTCCGGAAAGCGGAGTTGCATAATCTCATAGTTACGAGGAACATGTATAAGTCATGGATAAAAGCAATAGCAACATACTAAGCGATCGTGTGCTAAGCTAAGGGAATGGGTCATGTCAATCAGATCATTCTACTAATGATGTGACCTCGTTAATCAAATAACAACTCCTTTGTTCATGGTCAGGAAACATAACCATCTTTGATTAACAAGCTAGTCTTAGTAGAGGCATACTAGTGACATCTTGTTTTGTCTATACATTCACACATGTATCATGTTTCCGGTTAATACAATTCTAGCATGAATGATAAACATTTATCATGAAATAAGGAAATAAATAATAACTTTATTATTGCCTCTAGGGCATATTTCCTTCACGGCCCTGCCTCGATTTCCGCGCCCAATCCAGATCTCGGAGAGGTTGACTTCTCTCCTCCCTCGAAATCCACTAAGTCCGAGTTTTGCATATTATCATACCATGTTCATCGCATCGTAGCTCTCTGCATACTGCTCCATTTCGTGCGTGTAATATGTCAAATTGTTCGTATCGACGAGTACCTCATTTCATTCCATTGCATCATTTTCATTTGAGCTCATCTTGATGCCCGAAATGCTGTTGGAAGAGTGCATGTTGATGTTAATCTGCTGAAACTGTTATAACTTGCTCATTTGTCATTTTTGCCATGATTGATGTGTGCATCCTATGAGGTAGATGTCTACATGTGTTTTGATCTATGCTATGCCATCTTTCCAGTGGTGCCAACCATGTATTTTTGTGAGTTGTGTGCTGAGTGAATCGAGCTTGTTAAGTAGGGTACTTGCTGTTGCTGATTTCCTGACAGATTCTGTTATATTTTGTTGCTATGTAAACATGCCTCTACTAATCATTATACGCATAATCTGGAGATGTTCTATAAACATGTTTTGATCTACATGTTATGCCCTATCCATCCATGCCCCTGGTTGCATTTATAGCTTGCTGTAAATTGTTCATAACTTGCTCCAAAGTTGCTTGATAATGTTGCTGTCAGCCTGTTAACATTAAGTTCAATATTTTCATGATTGTTTCCTAGTGATCCATGCACCCTATGAACTTGATCTTGCCATGCTTAGCTTCATAAACATGTCTGCTTACTATTGGTTGCCTTGCCATGCCATTTATTGCTCTGTAGAGAGTGGTTCAAGCTCACCAACATGCCTACTTATTGTTGTTCCTGCCATGTTTGAATCTGTAATCTAACTTGCCATGTTTACATGGGTGCCATCATATTTTCTGATCCTTTTTGGCTCATGGTCAGTAAGGGACTTTTGATCTATGCAATTAGTAGATTCATGCCATGCCTTTGTTTGCCATGATATGTTCCTGTAACATGTTGTTTGATAGCTCTAAACATTGCAACCTGATGTTATTTCTGTAAAGTCTGAAACTGTTATTATTTGCAATCTTCCCATGTGTTTTGGAGCATGTTCTAGTGATTTCTGGAGATAGCTCAGTGTTCATGTTTTGTTATGCTTTACCTGTACTTCATGCCCATGCCTTTTGTTATTATGTTGGGGTGCTGTAGCATATTGTTTTGATGCTTGCAATATGCCTAGTTGTTGTTATGGACAGATTGTTGCTATGACTTGTATAGAGCGTATGTGTTACACCATTGCTCCGTTTTGAGTGTGCTCTATATGGAACTTGCTTGATTTTGCATATAGTTTCATATTACCATGTTGCATCCTTGTTTTGGTGTGTTTGCTTGATGTTTGGGTGCCATTTGTATCAATGCCATGCTTAACTTGTTTTGCTCATATCTTCTAGGCCATAGCTCCGAATCTAATGAATTTTATATGTAACTTGACTAGAATTTCGTGTAGATCATCTTGGTGCATCTTAACTTGCTGTTTAACTACTTGAATATAAGGTTTATTAAGTTCTGGACCAATTTCGAAAATTGCATATGAGGACTTACTGGAATTATTATATGTTGTTCCCGGCCTCATTTAAACTTGCCTTGATGTGTTGTTCTTGTTTGCATCATCTCTTGCCATGAGTAGCTTCATGTAGCTTTGTCATGCATCATGCTTGTTGTGCATCATGTCTTTTCTATGTGTGGTGTGTTTACCATGTTGTGTGCTTCTTCTTGTTAGTTCCTGTTTCGTTGCGATCGTGAGGATTCGTTCGTCTACGGTTGGTTCGGCTTCACCCGTTCATCTTCTTCATGGACTCGTTCTTCTTCCTTGCGGGATTTCAGGCAAGATGACCGCTACCCTAGATCTCACTACTATCATTGCTATGCTAGTTGTTTCGTTCTATCGCTATGCTGCGCTACCTATCACTTGTTTATCAAGCCATCCCAAATTGCCATGAACCTCTAACCTTTGACACCTTTCCTATGCAAACCGTTGTTTGGCTATGTTACCGCCTTGCTCAGCCCCTCTTATAGCATTGCTAGTTGCAGGTGAAGTTGAAGATTTCTCCATGGTGGACAGGGTTTATGTTGGGATATCACAATATCTCTTATTTAATTAATGCATCTATATACTTGGTAAAGGGTGGAAGGCTCGGCCTTATGCCTGGTGTTTTGTTCCACTCTTGCCGCCCTAGTTTCCGTCATACCTGTGTTATGTTCCCGGATTTTGCGTTCCTTACGCGGTCGGGTGATTTATGGGACCCCCGACGGTTCGCTTTGAATAAAACTTGTCCAAAAGGCCCAACCTTGGTTTTACCATTTGCCTCACCACCACCTATACCCTTCCTTGGGTCGGCCAACACGAGGGTCATCTTTATTTTAGCCCCCGGGCGGTGCTTGTCTAAGTCTTTGGTCGAACCGAAGCGATGTCTGGCGCCCCTGGGCAACTCGAGGTCTATGCCAACCCGACGTCTTGCTCATCCGGTGTGCCACGAGAGCGAGATATGTGCAGCTCCTATCGGGATTGTCGGCGCATCGGTGGCTTTGCTGGTCTTGTTTTACCATTCTCGAAATGTCTTGTAAACCGGGTTCGAGACGATCGGGTCTTCTGGGAGAAGGTCTATTCCTTTGTTGATCGCGAGAGCTTGTCATGGGCTAAGTTGGGACACCCTGCAGGGTTTAAACTTTCGAGAGCCGTGCCCGCGGTTATGTGGCAGATGGAAATTTGTTAATGTCGGTTGTAGATAACTTGACACGGATCCGAATTAAAACGCATCACCGTGTGTGTAGCCGTGATGGTCTCTTCTCGTGGAGTCCGGAAGTGAACACGGTTTCGGGTTATGTTTGGCGTAAGTAGGTGTTCAGGATCACCTCTTGATCATTGCTAGCTTCACGACCATTCCTTTGTTTCTCTTCTCGCTCTCATTTGCGTATGTTAGCCACCATATCATGCTTAGTCGCTGCTGCAACCTCACCACTTTGCCCTTCCTTTCCCATTAAGCTTTGCTAGTCTTGATACCCATGGTAATGGGATTGCTGAGTCCTCGTGGCTCCTGATTACTACAACAACATTCTGGTACAGGTTATCGATGATCGTGGCGCTTGCGCGATGTTTGCTTGTTTGGAGTTCTTCTTACGCTTCTTCGATCGGGGATAGGTTCGGTCGGCACTGGGCTAGCGAGGTGGAAGTCGTTTGAGTTTCGTTTGTGTTTCATCCGTAGTCGGATGTTGATCTTATGTATGATGTTGTATTCGTGTGGCATTGTATGCCTTATGTATGTATCCCCATCTATTATGTAATGTTGATGTAATGATATCCACCTTGCAAAAGCGTTCCAATATGCTGGTCTATCCTTGGTGGGACCTTGAGTTCCTTTTGGATAGGGTCGCATATTGGGCGTGACAAGTTGGTATCAGAGCCTCGACCGACCCTAGGAGCCCCCTTGATTGATCGTGTAGTTTGGCCGTTGTTGAGTCTAGAAGAAAACTATTTTCGAGTCTAGTTATATCGAGAGTAGGAATTCTTTTACTCCTCGCCCTTCGCCGCGCTCTGGTGAGGAATCTTGACGTAGGTGTTTTGAACTACCCCTCCTCCCCTTCAAATTTTTCTTTAGGTTCACGCAGTTGGTTTTTCCGATCGTTGGTCCGCAGCTCTTTTTATCCGGTGCATTTCTCGTCAAGTTGACTCGAGCCTCTTCATCTTTAAGTTCAATCCTCATTTCTTCCTCCGACATCGTTTTTGTTTCCTTGTCCGAGGTTGTCCTTGTTTTTTCCACCCGCCCACCCTTCTTCCTCTCGGAACCGGAGTCCGTAATCGAGTATCCTTCCTACTCGTGCGAAGTCTTTGCTTTCTTTCCTCAATGATTTCAACCGGTGTTTTCTCTTCAAGATATTCATCGGTTCCCCCTTCCAAGTTGTCTTTGTTTTTCCCGCCCTCCCACCCTCTTCTTCCTGGAGCCTGAGTCTCTTTCGAGCATCAATTTCATTCGTACGGAGCCTCTTCAGTCTTCCCTCAATTATTTCAACCGGTGAATTCTCGTCTCGTTTGTCATTTTTCAACTCCTTTTCTTCTCCGGTGGTTTCAATTCAAGTTATTCGTTGTCGATCGTATTCTTTTTTCCTCGGCTCAAGTGTTTTCCCTGCTCGTTCGCCTCTCGCCAGTTAATCATTCCGGAGTTCAAGACATCGCAGGAGATTCGCCTGTGTTCCAATTAATTCGAGGTTGTCACCTCATTCAAATATGTCAATTGTTCCGGTGCATCAATCCTTTCCAACGGTGTCGTATTTTTCAGTGGGCCCTAACCCACAGGTCTTTTTCCAGGATCTTACCTGACTCTTCTAATTCCCCCGGAGTTATTCTTAATTCTTTTCAAGTGTGATGTAAGAATGGTTTCCATCGGTCACATGCCTTCTCCAAGATCTCGTTCATATTCTTTTCATTTTGGCTCAACCCTCTTCGCTTTTCATTTCCCTGGAGTATCTCAGTAATTTCGGTGGTGTTTCTCGTCATCATTTGAAGACCAAAGAAGAAGAGTTTTTCCTCTAAATCTTGTCCGTTCTCCCGGAGTTTCGTGGTGCTAGCTTGATGTTATCCTCTCAAATTGTTTCAAGTCATGCAAATTCTTTTCATCCATCCGGAGCATTCAGGAGTTGCTTTCTCTCTCGATCATCCGGAGGCCATCTTTTCGGAATATCTCTCCATTTTAAGTTTTCAGATTCGTTCTCCAATTATTCTATATCTGTGCCCTTTCGTTCGTCTCAATATTCTTCCGGTGCTTCGTGCAAGTGTTCTTTAATCAGCTCATGATCTCTTTATTCTTTTGCATCTAAATTCACTCTAGCATATTTGTCTTCTAATTCTTACCGGTGATGCATTCTCTTTCATCAATCATTTCTGAATTCTACCGGTGGTTCGTTCAAGATTCTTTTCTTTGATTACCTTTTTAATTCATTCGATCTTTCCAATCCAACCGGTGGTTCATGAAGACTTTCTCAAATTTTGTACTATGTTTCCTTTAATCCTTTTCAAGAGGAATAAGTTGCATGCCAAATCCGGGTTGTCATCAATTTAATTTGATGAAGGATAAGCATACAATAAATCTTATTCTTATTTCATCCAAGTGATTAATCCTTTTCTTCGGAGTTTGTTCTTGATGAATAAATTCTAAGTTTCAAGTGTTTCATCTTTTCTTTTTCGGAGTTCAAATTTCCTCGGACATTTCGCCGGAACCTCCATCTAAATCATCGCAAGGCTCATCTTATTCTTTCATCCTTCAATTTTATCTAGTCATCCTTTTGTCACCGGAGTTCTTCATGGTGGTTCTTCATGAGAAAATTCTTTCTGCAAGAGTTCGTCAAGTGTCACTCCATCCTCTCTAGCTCGTGTTCTATTCTTTCCATGTTCAGTCGGAGTGCTGCCTAAATCCTTTGAGTCTTATCCGTTTCTTTTCTCATTCTAACCATTCCGGTTAGAACGAGTGATTTCTTAGCCTATCTGATTCCGTGAGCTTTCGATTCTCGTCATTCTCGTCATTCCTCTCTTCTTCTCGAGTGCTCTCGATTCTTTGCTTCTTCTCATGAGTTCTTGTTTCACCTCATCCTTTTCCCTTCCGTCTCGGTCCTAAGATCTCGGGACGAGATCTCTTGTTAGTGGAGGAGTGTTGTAACGCCCCGGATTCGATGCGCCAGGTGTCTGCCAGTTATTCGCCGTCGTTGCCATGTCATTTGCTTGCGTGTTGCATTTTGCCATGTCATCATGTGCATTTCATCTTCCATACGTGTTCGTCTCATGCATCCGAGCCTTTTCCCCGTTGTCCGTTTTGCAGTCCGGCGCTTCTACGTCATCCGGCGTTCCCCTTTATTTGCCTCTTCTCGTGTTCGGGTATTAAGCTTTCTCGGAATGGCCCGAGGTTTGCCAAGCGGCCTTGGTGTAGCACCAGTAGACCGCCTGTCAAGTTTCGTGCCATTTGGAGTTCGTTTGGTACTCCAACGGTTAACCGGGTAACCGCAAAGGCCTCTTTTGTTGCAGCCCAACACCCCTTCCAAAGTGGCCCAAAACCCTCCAAACTCCCCTCCATGCTCTTGGTCGTTCGATCACGATCGCGTGGCCGAAAACCGCTACTCATTTGGACTCTCCTAGCTCCCTCTACCTATATAAAGGCCCTCCCCTTCCATTTTCGCGGATGAAACCCTAGCCTAGCCTCTCTCTCCACGGACATGTCATGTGCCGCGGACATGTCCGTCGCGACGCCGCGCCTAATCGGAGGCCGCCACGTGGCGTGCGCCGCCACCCTCCGCCGCCCGGCCCTGGAGCCCATCGCGCCCGGCCCGTCAGGGCCTCGCGCCGCCGCCGCCTAGCCCGGCTCCCGCGCCTCCGCCCGTTGTAGGCGAAGTCGCCCGCTCCTCCGCCCGGTTCCGCCGCCGCGCCCGCGCGCTCCCCCGCCGTCGCCGACCCGCCGCCTCGGCCCCTCGCCAGCCTGGCGTCCGCCTCGCCGCCGCGCCTTGAACGCCGCCGCCACGCTCCCCATGAGCCGCCGCCATGCCGGGCGAAGCTCCGCGCCTCTCGCCGGTCCGGACTTCGCCCGCGTCGCTCCGCCGCGCCGCCACGCCGATCGCCGCCCGGCCGACGTCCGCGCCGCCGGCCTCCTCCGCCGCCGCCGCTCGCCGGATCCGGCGAGATCGCGGGGCCGTCGACCCGACCGCGGTGCCTCTCCCTCGCCCTCTCCGGCGCCGTCTCCGGCGAGCCCGGCCCTGCCTCATTTTCCGCGCCCGATCCAGATCTCGGAGAGATTGACTTCTCTCCTCCCTCGAAATCCACTAAGTCCCAGAGTTTTGCATATTATCATACCATGTTCATCGCATCGTAGCTCTCTGCATACTGCTCCGTTTCGTGCGTATAATATGTCAAATTGTTCGTCTCGACGAGTACTTCATTTCATTCCATTGCATCATTTTCATTTGAGCTCATCTTGATGCCCGAAATGTTGTTGGAAGAGTGCATGTTGATGTTAATCTGCTGGCTGTTATAACTTGCTCATTTGTCATTTTGCCATGATTGATGTGTGCATCCTATGAGGTTGATGTCTACATGTGTTTTGATATATGCTATGCCATCTTTCGATGGGTGCCAACCATGTATTTTTGTGAGTTGTGTGCTGAGTGAATCGAGCTTGTTAAGTAGGGTACTTGCATGTTCTGATTTCTGACAGATTCTGTTATATTTTGTTGCTATGTAAACATGCCTCTACTAATCATTATACGCATAATCTGGAGATGTTCTATAAACATGTTTTGATCTACATGTTATGCCCTATCCATCCATGCCCCTGGTTGCATTTATAGCTTGCTGTAGATTGTTCATAACTTGCTCCAAAGTTGCTTGATAATGTTGCTGTCAGCCTGTTAACATTAAGTTCAATGTTTCCATGATTGTTTCCTAGTGATCCATGCACCCTATGAACTTGCTCTTGCCATGCTTAGCTTCATAAACATGTCTGCTTACTGTTGGTTGCCTTGCCATACCATTTATTGCTCTGTAGAGAGTGGTTCAAGCTCACCAATATGCCTACTTATTGTTGTTCCTACCATGTTTGAATCTGTAATCTAACTTGCCATGTTTACATGGGTGCCATCATATTTTCTGATCCTTTTTGGCTCATGGTCAGTAAGGGACTTTTGATCTATGCAATTAGTAGATTCATGCCATGCCTTTGTTTGCCATGATATGTTCCTGTAACATGTTGTTTGATAGCTCTAAACATTGCAACCTGATGTTATTTCTGCAAATCTGAAACTGTTATTATTTGCAATCTTCCCATGTGTTTTGGAGCATGTTCTAGTGATTTCTGGAGATAGCTCTGTGTTCATGTTTTGTTATGCTTTACCTATACTTCATGCCCATGCCTTTTGTTATTATGTTGGGGTGCTGTAGCATATTGTTTTGATGCTTGCAATATGCCTAGTTGCTGTTATGGACAGATTGTTGCTATGACTTGTATAGAGCGTATGTGTTACACCGTTGCTCCGTTTTGAGTGTGCTCTATATGAAACTTGCTTGATTTTGCATGTAGTTTCATATTACCATGTTGCATCCTTGTTTTGGTGTGTTTGCTTGATGTTTGGCTGCATTTTGCATCAATGCCATGCTTAACTTGTTTTGCTCATATCTTCTAGGCCGTAGCTCCGAATCTAATGAGTTTTATATGTAACTTGACTAGAATTTCGTGTAGATCATCTTGGTGCATCTTAACTTGTTGTTTAACTACTTGAATATAAGGTTTATTCAGTTCTGGACCAATTTCGAAATTTGCATATGAGGACTTACTGGAATTGTTATATGTTGTTCCCGGCCTCATTTAAACTTGCCTTGATGTGTTGTTCTTGTTTGCATCATCTCTTGCCATGAGTAGCTTCATGTAGCTTTGTCATGCATCATGCTTGTTGTGCATCATGTCTTGTCTATGTGTGGTGTGTTTACCATGTTGTGTGCTTCTTCTTGTTAGTTCCTGTTTCGTTGCGATCGTGAGGATTCGTTCGTCTACGGTTGGTTCGGCTTCACCCGTTCATCTTCTTCATGGACTCGTTCTTCTTCCTTGCGGGATTTCGGCAAGATGACCGCTACTACTGGATCTCACTACTATCATTGCTATGCTAGTTGTTTCGTTCTATCGCGATGCTGCGCTACCTATCACTGCTTATCAAGCCATCCCAAATTGCCATGAACCTCTAACCTTTGACACCTTTCCTATGCAAACCGTTGTTTGGCTATGTTACCGCTTTGCTCAGCCCTCTTATAGCGTTGCTAGTTGCGGTGAAGTTGAAGATTTCTCCATGGTGGACAGGGTTTATGTTGGGATATCACAATATCTCTTATTTAATTAATGCATCTATATACTTGGTAAAGGGTGGAAGCCTGGGCCTTATGCATGGTGTTTTGTTCCACTCTTGCCGCCCTAGTTTCCTTCATACCGGTGTTATGTTCCCGGATTTTGCGTTCCTTACGTGGTCAGGTGATTTATGGGACCCCCCTGACAGTTCGCTTTGAATAAAACTTGTCCAGCAAGGCCCAACCTTGGTTTTACCATTTGCCTCACCACCACCTATACCCTTCCCTTGGGTCGGCCAACCCGAGGGTCATCTTTATTTTAGCTCCCCGGGCAAGTGCTTGTCTAAGTGCTGGTCCGAACCGAGCGATGTCCGGCGCCCCCTGGGCAACCAGGGTCTATGCCAACCCGACGTCTTGCTCATCCGGTGTGCCCTGAGAACGAGATATGTGCAGCTCCTATCGGGATTTGTCGGCGCATCGGGCAGCTTTGCTGGTCTTGTTTTACCATTGTCGAAATGTCTTGTAAACCGGGATTCCGAGACTGATCGGGTCTTCCTGGGAGAAGGTCTATTCCTTCGTTGATCGCGAGAGCTTGTCATGGGCTAAGTTGGGATACCCCTGCAGGGTTTAAACTTTCGAGAGCCGTGCCCGCGGTTATGTGGCAGATGGGAATTTGTTAATGTCCGGTTGTAGATAACTTGACACGGATCCGAATTAAAACGCATCAACCGTGTGTGTAGCCGTGATGGTCTCTTCTCGGAGTCCGGAAGTGAACACGGTTTCGGGTTATGTTTGGCGTAAGTAGGTGTTCAGGATCACCTCTTGATCATTGCTAGCTTCACGACCGTTCCTTTGTTTCTCTTCTCGCTCTCATTTGCGTATGTTAGCCACCATATCATGCTTAGTCGCTGCTGCAACCTCACCACTTTGCCCTTCCTTTCCCATTAAGCTTTGCTAGTCTTGATACCCATGGTAATGGGATTCTTTGAGTCCTCGTGGCTCCTGATTACTACAACAACGATTGCAGGTACAGGTTATGCGATGATCGTGGCGCGAGCGCAATGTTTGCTTGTTTGGAGTTCTTCTTACGCTTCTTCGATCGGGGATAGGTTCGGTCGGCAGCTTTGGCTAGCGAGGTGGATGTCGTTTGAGTTTCGTTTGTGTTTCATCCGTAGTCAGATGTTGATCTTATGTATGATGTTGTATTCGTGTGGCATTGTATGCCTTATGTATGTATCCCCATCTATTATGTAATGTTGATGTAATGATATCCACCTTGCAAAAGCGTTCCAATATGCGGGTCTATCCTTGGTGGGACCTTCGAGTTCCTTTTGGATAGGGTCGCATATTGGGAGTGACATCAAACTCATCGAGTCTCATGCCTAACTTGAAGCTTCTTATTTAAAAGAACTTGCCAAGTTGTCCTCTCCTATTGTTGTAAACGATGATGCTTGTGCTACTAACTCTATTACTTGTGAAGCATCCATTTTGAAGGAGAATGTTGAGCTACGGGCTCAACTTGAGGTGCTATCTAGTAATTATGGGAAATTGGAAGAAAGTCATGAAAAGCTCTCAAGCTCTCATGATGATCTTCTAGTATCCCATAGTGTGCTAAAGATAGCTCATGAGGCCATGATTGTTAAGGTAACATCTAGTGAGCCTCATGTGGATACTAGCACTACTTCTAGTCAAAATAGTATATTGCCATGTGCTAGTCCTTGTAATTCATCTACTCACAATGTTGGTACATCTTGTGATGAATTGCTTTCCTTGCCTTGTTGCTCTAACGATGAAGCTTATACTTCCTCTAGTACTTGTGTTGAGACTAACCATGTAGAGGAAATCAAATAGCTCAAGGCCAAGTCACTTCTTTGAAGAAAGACTTGGAAAAGAGTCATGAAGGAAAATTCACACTCAACAATATCTTGAGTGTGCAAAAATCCCCCAATGACAAAGGTGGACTTGGATTCAACTCCAACAAGAAGAAGAAGTCCAAGATCAATAAGAAGAAGGGCCAAAAACAAGTCAAGAATTCGGCCAAGATTTTTTGCTTCAAGTGCAAAATTTAAGGGCATCATGTTAGATCTTGCCCATTGAAGAAGAAGGCCATTAGTGACAAGCAACAAGGGAAGCGGCTACAAGTGCACTCTCATGCTCAACCTCAAGTTGAAGAAAGGCCTCTTCCCAAGAAGACTCAAGCTAATGCTTCTCAAGTTGAGAAATCAAGTGAGAAGAAAGTGAAGAGTAGACGTTGATATCTATGTCGTGAGAAAGGTCACCTTGCTTCTTCATGCACTAGTGGTAACTTATCCAACCCAATTGTTATTGATGTTGTCTATTCTCTTGGGAAGGATAAGGTTGGCAATGTGTTTGCCAAGTTTGTTGGTACTCAAAGTGGTTTGAAGCAAAGAACCATTTGGGTAGCCAAGCCTATTGTGACTAACCTCTTAGGACCCAACTTGGTTGGGGACCAACTAGCTCAAACTTGATCAATAGGTGTTGTTGGAGGGCATTGGAGACTTGGCTACATTATGAAGAATTAAGGGGACTTAATTAATCTTATTGTCTCAAGCCAAGTCAATTGAATCGTCAAGTTTATATCTTATATCCAATGTGCCTCCTTGTGGTAACTTGTACTTAAAATTGCTTACATTGAAAGTTACTTGCCCCCTTGCATGTTTTGGTTTTGTTCCTTGCATGTGTTTGTATATGACGTGTCTCCAAATTGCCTTTGTGTATGTTGGTTTGCACATCATGTACTTGTGTGTCGTTCGTTGAGCCTTAGTGCATCTTGGTTGTATCTTAGTTGGCTCGTGTGAGAGATTAATGGAATATCCCATTATGGGGGAGTGATGTGCTTTGTGCACTTCGCAATCCTATAAATGTGTGTACATGAGTAATACCATGTAGTATTGATATTTCAAGATTATCTAGTTGCTATGTGGCATGTCTTCTCATGAGAAATTCAAATTCTAAATTGTCCATTAATTATGTCTTGTTGGATCCTCTTATTGCCTCTTGTTAAGTTTTCTTCTTTGGTATCACATTATGGGGGAGTAATATGCTATGTATATTACTAGCCTAGAAAATGTGTACATTTGAGATTTTGTCACCTAGTGTTGATATTGTAGATTATCTTGTTCCTAGGTGGCATGTTAGCTCTACAAGTTGCAATTTGCTTGTGTTTGGTGTGAAGATGATGTTGGATATCCTTGCTATCTACCAACGGGAATTATTTCCAAATACTTCTTGTCTTATGACAATTGGTACTCACTTATGTGTGGTAGAAATTATTGATCATCTTTACATTGGCCTTTGCTTTTATTTGCCTTATCTCGTGCCTAGGATTGTGTCAACTCCCATTGTTTTCCATACCACTTGTGGATCTTGTTATTTTTCTTGATCTTGTTTAGTGTTTTCTAGATATAGTGAAAGTGGTGATCCCACCTTGTGCATTTTGTATTCAAATGCAAATTCTCTATAATGCACTAGTCTTGGGGGAGCTATCCTATTTTCTATAAAACACTCATCTTGTGATCCATATTAATTGTGTGTTGGTGGATGGCAAGTCGTTTCGTTTGGTACTTTGTGCCATCATGAAACTTTGTTGAGAGCTTGGTTTGTTTGGAACCATCCTCTCTTTGGGAGTTTGACATCTTTAATTTAGTGTGTATCAATGGATATCTCATTCCTTGACGTATCTTTAATGATATCTTCCAAGTGATGATTTATCTATTTGGTATCCTTTTTCACTTGCCTTTTTGTTTTCATTGGTTTCGATTCTTGAAAGTTTCGAGCATGCATATTTACTTCTTGTATGTTTTTGGCATGCTTTCTTTCTTTGACTCAATATATAAGGGAAACTCCACCTAGCCTCAATTTGGATGAGATGTGCATGAAATTCATTTTCATATCTATGTGCACATATTTATGTGGAGTTTGTCCTATGTATTGGTGTTTCTAACTATGTGGTCCCAATGAGTTTGGGTACCGTTTAGTTTGTGTTGTTCTACTAGGAACATTTGGAGATGCATTGGATGCTCGGCTCACTCACAAGGAAGGTGTTTCCACCATGTGCTTATTGGAGTCAAGCTAGGATGATCAATGAACTACTTTCTACCTTCAATTGGTATCTACTACATCCTTCCAATGCTATATAGGTAACAAGTATCATCATCTACTACATGCACACATTATTGCATCAATCGTGTGTAGATTGTATCATGGCATGTTATTCTTTCTTTCTTGTGATACTTGTTTCCTTTCTCAAAGCATCCCAACAATGATCTCTTGTTGCTAGTTGTGATGTCTTTGATGGTTGTGTGGTAGGAATTCATTTATATACAATAAGACCCTATCTAGCCTTGGGCTATGCTTCCAAGCACATATCTTATTGGTATATGTATGACTTCCTTTTGGATATCTTGTTCCTTCGTGTTGTAACTATTTCGGGTGTACATCCTTCTTTGTAGATATATATCGTCATGATTTCGTCTACCTAGACCCTTATACACTTGAGAGAAATTACATCTCTAGATGATTTCCTTTCTTTCACGTCCACCTTGTCTTTCTTATGTTATTTCTTTGGTGGCTCCGTGAAAGCTTTTGCCTTGAGTGCGTGTCCTCTATCATTGCATCTTGTTGCACTCTTGTGTGGTGAAGATTATTTTCCTCTTTCTTATCTTTACGAGGCTTTTGCCATCTTAATTGGTATCCTCGTCTTGACGAGCCTCTCTTCGTCTATCTTCATCACGGGTTGTCACAAGCATAGGTTCTCTTTAGCTTATTAGTAAGCTTGTGAACCCATTTGCCAGTTGTGTGTGGGAATGATAGGCCTTGCACCGTGTGCCTCATTCTTTCAAGACTATGTTGATGCTTAATGCTCATCCTAATTTTAGTCTTCACAAGTTCTTCGCCATGACTCACACACATTATTTTGGTTGAGCCTATTCTTAAGTTGCCTCTTTCACATGTTGCTCAACCATGTGCTTGTTTCAAGCGCTAGGCTTTGTTTCCTATATGCGCACTTGCACTGGATGTGAGTTTCTATTGATTTTGGGGGAGCTATGATCCTATTTTGTGCACTTTGTATTCAAATACAAAATTTCTTATGTGTGCACAAATCATGGGGAGCTTCTCTAGTTTCTTTAGAACACTCCTCTGCTCATATCATAATATCTATATTCATGTGGCTCGAAGGATCATTGGCCTAGTTGGTTCAATTGGTATCTTTTGATAGCTTGCTTCAATTGGTATCTTTTGATTGCTTGTTTCTCTCTTTGTTATGTCTTTGTGGCATATCTTCCTTTTGCAATCTTTGGGCCTCAATATAGTTTGTCTTCCTCCAAGTATTTACCGTTGGATATGTGTATTGCATTCCACTCTCTTGTTGAGAAATACACAATTTATGGAGGAACACATTTTATATTGGCCTTCTAAGCTTTTAGCCCATTTTGGCAATCGATGCCATTGGGGGAGAAGTTTCAGAGAGTTTTGTGGAGAAGTTTATAGAGTATTCTCCTTGCTTTGGTTTTGTTCCTAAGCATTTGCATCTCATACACATGCATTATTGGTTGTTGCATTGCATGGTGATGCATAATTCCTTATATAAACTCTCTTGAAAGTGGTTGTCATCAATTACCAAAATGGGGGAGATTGAAAGGACATGCGGTGCCCCCATGTGTGGTTTTGGTAATTGATGACATTCTCTATGGACTAATGGTTGCATTGAGTTATATTTGAAGGATTTGTCCATTGGCATTTCTTGAAGTCCATGTGTTCGTTTCAAGGAGTTTATGTGTTGACCAAGGTGCTATTAAGGAATTATCCAAAGATTGGTCATGTGAGTGTTGAGCTTATTGCAAGCATGTCTTGATGAAGAAGATTGTGTGATCATTCATGTTTACCTTCAAGACATCATCCAAACTAAGAGAGTTGGAAAGATTCTGTCACATCCCTAGCTTCTGGTAATGTTGTAGGCTAGCTTCATGTGTGCATCATGTCTATATTCCGAAAGTTGAAATGAGGAAATTGAAAGCCTCGGAAATCATTTTAATAAAGGGGCAAGAAACCCTAAAATTGCAATCAGTAAATCCAAAATGCCCTAGAAATAGCTCTGACAATTTTGGCAAGAGTTATAAATCAAACCAAAATTTTGGAACATTTCTAAGGAATTATTTGGGCTCTGATTTTAAATCAATATTTTATTTGAATTTGGAGTTATATTCATAATATATAATGAATATATTTTCAAATGCCCTCAGATATTTTATGCATATGAGGAGTAGACCTTAAGTGACATAAAATTATCCAGGGGAGTTTTGGCACTGTTTTCAAATTTGTCTGAATTTGAATTCAGTGGCAATTAAATAAAACAAAACAGAAGAAAAATTAAAAAAGAGCAGAAGACCTACCTGGCGCTTACCTGTCCAGCTGGCCAGCCTGCTACTGTGCGGCCCAGCCCACAATGCCGTGCTAGTCACCCTCAACCTCCTGCCAGGAGGATGAGAGGAGCGTGGCCACCGCGCGCGAGCACGCGCCCCACCACCTCCTGCTTCCCACCGCTGCCCCGACGCGCCCAGACGACGCCACGTGCTCCCCTCGACCCCCTCCCGCTCTTCCCCGTGCTCATCCCCTCCCCTGGACCTCTCTCTCTCACCACCCGAACGGGTTTGTCGCCGCCGTTCGCCACCACCACGGCCACCGCCTCCCCCTCGCCTCTCCTACATGCCCAGAAGCTCCGCCACCGTCGCCTACGCCTCTCTATCGACTCACGCGACGCCAAACGCCCCGAAGCGCCGGCCCTGACCTCTTCTTCCTCCTCGGGTCGCCGAGATCACCACCGTCGCCCTGCTCGCTCCGGACCTCCCCCGCGCCCACTTACCTTCCCATCGTGCTCGCGGTGACCTTCTCTTCCTTCTCCCCCGAACCCCGTTGCTTGCCGCCTCCTCTAGGCCGTAGTTGCGCGGACGCCGAAGCT
The DNA here is from genome assembly GCA_021437245.1 of Aegilops speltoides. Lineage (NCBI taxonomy): Eukaryota > Viridiplantae > Streptophyta > Magnoliopsida > Poales > Poaceae > Aegilops > Aegilops speltoides. The sequence continues at coordinate 389,456,540 of CM038143.1, forward strand.
CGCCGGCGCCGTACCTCATCGCCGCCGCGGCCACAGCTGCTGCCACTCGCGTCCGAGCGTTGCCCCGAGCTCGTGGAGCTCCCAGGAGCCCGCCCAGCCTCTCAGCTCACTCGCTAGCCAAGCGTAGCCCCGCGCCCGTGCTTGCCCAAGCTCCGGCCGCCGCCAAAGCTTGCTGCCGTTGCTGATTCCGGCCACCCCAGCGACCGCTGCCACCACCAACCAACGTGCCTCGATGCGCTGCGTCCGTAGAACCCAGCCACGCGAGCTCCCGTCGCCTGAAACGGCCAGGAGGGCAACTCCGGCGTCCTCGGATTAGCGCCGGCGGCTAAACACCGACAGGCTGATGTGGTAGCATCATTAGCGCCTAATAAACCCGCTAAACACCCCCAGGGCCACTGCCACGTGGGCCCTAGTGCATGTTTAGGTTAGATTATTTTTCTGTTTAGATTAGTGATAACCCTGTGGCCCACGTGTCGGCGTTGACTTTGACCTAGTCAGCGCTGACTGGACCCACCGGTCTATGGGACTAACCAGCCTGAGCCACTGACATGCGGGACCCACGCATCAGGTTTGACCTGGACCGGGTCTGTTGACCTGCTGAGGTCAGCGTCACGCAATGCTGACGCAGTACATGATTTTCTGGATTTAAAATAAATCAGAAAATCCAGAAAATGTCCTAAACTTCTAAAAATCATAGAAATTCAACCGTAACTCCAAATGAAATAATTTATATATGAAAAATGATCAGAAAAATCCAATCTATCCATCTGTACCATTTTCATGCATGTTAGAGCAACCTAACCTTGCTGTTTAGATGAAACATGATAATGCATTTATATGAGTTCATAGTTTAGGCTTATATTTGAATCTTTGATTCAAATAAGCTCAATCCACTCTGGTTTTAGTTGCATTATAACACACAGCATATTGCCATGTCATGATCATGCATCATATTGTGCATTGCATTGATTGTGTTTCTTTCTCAGTTGCCGGTAATTGCCCCCTCTCGATAGACGCGTTTCGACGATGTGATCAATGACACCAATGAAGAACTATACTATCTTCAGAAGTGCCAGGCAAGCAAAACCCCCTTGTTCATTCTGATACAATCCCATCTCTCGCTCCTGCTCTCTTTTACTGCATCAGGACAGCAACGATTCATCTGTTACTTGGTGCGGTAGCTGAACCCCTTTATCCTCTGCATAACCTGTCATTGCCACAGTAAATAGATGAAACCCACTAGCATGAGTAGGAGTTGTTTGAGCCCTGATGTGCCTACACATTCATGCTTGTTTGTCATGCCTGCTATTGCTTAGAGTTGTGTCAGGTCTGATTCATCGGGGATGAATTGGAGGTGTGTGAACATGTCCTACTGTTGAGAGCTAAGTGTGTCAACACGATTTGGTAAAGGTAGCGGTGAGAGGCCATGTAGGAGTACATGGTGGGTTGTCTCATTGAAGCCGTCCTTAGGAACCGAGTTACGTGTTTGTGATCCATGATCGCCACTACCACACATTGGGTTCCGTAACTCGACCCTCTCGACTTATTAATCAACATGATCTCTGTCCGGGAGTTGCAACTAGTTTACGGTGTTTGTAGGTAGTGTTAGTAGTCTACCAATTGGCACACGCAGTGCAGGTGGGCTTGGGACAGACTAGGCACTGTGGCACGGTGTACCAAGCGTAGATCCACCCGTTGAGGTGGGCTTGGGAACCCCGCTCACATCGTTTGGGGCCGTGGCGACACCCGCGGATCTCCTTGCGGATGGAACCCGAATAGGCGATAAACACGGACGAGAGACTTGTGTGGTTAGTCGGTCGTGGCCGACTCCCTCGCCAGGCTTCCGCTTGAACGCTGCCGAGATACACGAGGTGTACATGGCGGTAAGTGGCGAGAGCGTGTGTGAAGAAGTACACCCCTGCAGGGTTAACATCATCTATTCGAATAGCCGTGTCCGCGAAAAAGGACCTCTGGGTTGCCTGTACAGTTCATAGACAAGTGAAAGTGGATTCTCTAAAATGCGCAAGATAAGCGTGAGTGCTATGTATGGCATTCTCGTAGGGAGACGGGAGCGGATCCATAGTGGTGTATTGATATGGTGAATATGTGGACTCGTGTGCGCCACCTCAAAAGAGTTACTTGCAGTCGTAGTTCAGGATAGCCACCGAGTCAAAGCTGGCTTGCTGCAGTTAAACTCCACCACCCCCTTTGTTGATAATGATGCATATGTAGTTAGTTACGATGTAAGTCTTCTTTGGGTACATTTGTACTCACGTTTGCCTATTTTATGTTTTTGCGAAAGACTTTAGTCTCACTAGTAGTTCAGCGTGGACTTGACGTTTAGCTTGTTACCTCAGCTACGATGTTGTGCCCTCGGCGGATCTCAGTAGATAGTCGGGCTTCTCGGCCTTTTTCATTTTTAGTTATGCTGTCTTAGACATGTTAAGCTTCCGCTTGTGCTTTGACTTGTATGCTCTGAATGTTGGGTCATGAGACCCATGTTTGTAATATCTCGCTCCTCGGAGCCTATTGAATAAATACTTGAGTTGTAGAGTTATGTTGTGATACCATGTTGTATTTGCACATATCAAGCATATTGTGTGTATGTTATTGAAATGCTTGGTATGTGTGGGATCTGACTATCTAGTTGTTTATCCTTAGTAGCCTCTCTTACCGGAAATGTCTCCTAGTGCTTCCATCGAGCCATGGTAGCTTGCTCTTGCTCCGAACACTTAGGCTGGCCGGCATGTGTCCTTCTTCGTTCTGTATACGTCCCTTCAGGAAATGTCACGCGATGAATACCGGAGTCCTGTTAGCCCTACAGCCCGGTTCACCGAGTCTGTTAGCCCAAAGCTACAGCACTGGATTCACTTTCGATGACCGACACGTTCGATGTTGGGTCATGGATGCTGTCCCGTAAGTTTGTGCCACTTTGAGTTTACGACTAGCCATGTCAGCCCGGGCTCCTTATCATATGGATGCTAGCGACACTATCATATACGTGTGTGAAAAGGCGCAAACGGTCCCGGGCAAAGGTAAGGCGACACCCGTGGGGATACCGTGCGTGAGGTCGCAAAGTGATATGAGGTGTTACATGCTAGATCGATGTGACATTGAGTCGGGGTCCTGACAGCTTTGGTATCGAGCTTTGATCGCTCAGTAGGATTACCAAGCCAAACTGGTCGAAGTTGAGTCTAGAAATTCTTTAGTTATATAAGGGAATTGATTGTGGGATGGAACGTAAGGCTCTTTTTACTCCTTATACCTCATGCCCTTTTGATCTGAGTCATCCTATCTTTCCTACGGGGTTAAGGAACTAGGCTTTGTCTTCTTTCTATCAGGATCACGTGTTACTAATCCGTAGACTCATAGGATTGACGGTTTTAAGTCTCAGTTCAATTCCTACTATCTTAGTGTGTTGACAATTGATCTCGGAACCTTGATATTGTGATGCTAAGTGGTTATGACACTATTTTACATGATGTCTCAAATATTTTTTCGAGCATTTACAGCCGTTATGCTGTCCGAGTCATCCCAGGTTTCTAGATAGTCTGATGCACTTGCAATCATTCCTCCATGTTCCTGATGTCTATTTGGGCCAGGTTAATCACACTAATCGGTGAGTTGAGGTACTATGTTGCCTCGGCGTATATGTTGAAGCCATTATTATGACCCTAGGTGTCTTAGGGAGTCACCTAGTAATCTAGCAATGCTTGTATTCCCAGTGTGATGATTCTGGCCATCATTCTCGAAAGCATTCCGTGATGCCACTTAGTTAGTAGGCATTCTATCCCTGGGTTCTTGACCCAAGATTCACTCTACTTATCTCGTGTTGATAGTGTTGCTCGTACCTTTAGGATATTAGTAACCTTTGCGATAGTCCTCGAGGTCCGTGGTATCTCCTTCTTCCAAATACCATGAACTATTTATGGCAGAAGTTCCTCGTTGAACTGAACGATCACAACCAGAGTGCTCTTGATGGGTTCTTGGTTCTATGTTGTGAGTCTGCCAGTCCTTCCTCTTCAGCATGGGTTATCCGGAAGAAATATCTTGAACTTGTTCGACATACTAACCTATGCATCCACAACTCAGAAAAATAGATGTTCCTTGAGTTGTCCCTCTATAGTTGTATTCCAATCCTTGTCTATAAGTTGATAGCCAAGTTTATGGCGTGCATTCGTGTTATCGATGCCTATTATTTTTTGGTTCGCCAAGCCATTCTCCTCTGGAATGACTAGGAGAAACAAACTCCAGTACCTCGTCCATCTCTAGGATTGGGTCAAAGCAGTTGTATTCCGCAGATCAAATTGCTAATCCAGCTTCTGGTCTGTTCTACCTTGAAGTATTACCATCTTTATATCAGGAATATCATGGGAATTGCACACCATCCTATGAACTCTTAATGCAGTGATAACTCTCGCCATCGTTGTTCATTCCTCGGTTCCCGTGTTGTTGCGACCGGAATGCCGACAAGTGAACCGTGATGTGTGAAATCAATACTCCTAGCAACCTTGCTGTTTGGTAGTTAATGGACAACAATTTCATTCTTAGTGTGTTGGTTATTAAATTTCCATCCTAAGATTGATCGTGCTACCTAGACCTTATTTCTGGTGCACTCCTCGATCAATGAGTTAGGATTGTGTCAAATCCTCGCTCATTTGATCATATCGTCTTGCCCTGAAAATCAAGATTGTTCTCGAGCTTAGTAACATATCGGTGGTTCGTGATGTTCCAAATATCTTCTCAGAAGTATTACCAGGTTGTCACCTGACCGCTATGTTGAGTTCGTGATCATGTTGGTTTTCCTCCAAACCACCCATTCTCCAAGAATCTGTGCCGGATACCCCTGAGCTAGTTGGTTAAGCTGGAAAACAACTTGGAGAGTTGGAAGATAAAAGCTTGTCCGACTCAGTTCATTCCAAGGGATATCTTTGTGTGTGTTGAAGAAAGATGATATCTTCATCGATTGATCCTCTGACCAGTTGTTGGACCTATTGTCTTGCCAAAACTTTGATTTGAGTGTGGGCTATCCTCAAATCAAATCGGAACCAACGATGTTCGTAATGTTGTCTTACTCGTGGTTTTTCCTCGAGCATACACCATTATATCTTTTGGTCTGACCAATGCTATCACTGTGTTCACATAGTTGTGGAATTCCATCTTCATGGGAATCTCGATGACTTGTTGTTGAGCTCATCAGCAGCATTTTATCCTCTCCATGATTCATGTTGTACATCTAAGTTAGCATTGGAAACTTGTGTAAGCATTTTCTTCATGACCATTTGTGAAGCATATGTTTGGATGAAAGAAGTGACTTCCCCTAACTCATGTGCATCTGATGCAAGTTGCCGCCGTGAGTTCGAGAAAGATTGTTTTGGATCCCTCTGGAATCATCCCAAGTTAGTCATGCATGTGTGAAGTACTCTATGGTTTGATAGGTTGGCCGCCTCCATTCCATATGTGTTTCCTAGCACACCAAGCCACTGATTGATTTGTTCAAGGAGAAGGAGTTCCTTCTTAAGAGCAAGACTTATGCAAGGACTTCGGTATCCTCGATGATGGTTCCCCTTCTGAACTCGGTAGCGTTTTATTATAAGACTACTATGTGTTCATGCTTGTCTGGCACAGCATGCTCACATGTGTGTAGCAGAACCAGCGCATGTTTTGGAGTTTGCTATCATAGCTCATTCCTCGAGAATCTCGCAACGCCACCTTGTCGATTTGTGTTGCAAACTTTCATTTTTCTTTCTAGACTTAATGAGTCTGAATTATCCTGTTACCAACCAGATCTGAATCTCAGGCAAATATGATGGTGGGAACTTCTTCCAAGAACTATGATATAGGTTCCAGTGAAGTGGACGCATCTAGCTGGAAGTACTATTATTGTAGTATCTTGATTAAGCCGTTTGGTCACTACCCATGAGGATCTCGCATGACTTATTCTAGAAGTTAATCCTTGTGGATTCTTGTGTTCCCGAAGTCCCACCTTTTACTTGATGTTCTAGATATCAAACCATACCTATGAATGGGATACGCTAGCACATTGAGGAGAACATTAGAAGCAGAGTGCTAAATGTCTCTCGGTCGATCATCCACATTTTGTCCCCTTGGCCTCGCTAAGGTGAAAACTGAGAAGATGTTATCTTCCTTTGCATCTGCATCGTCCATTACTATTCATCATGGTAGTATGATGTGTTGCCAGGATCCTCGGCACGGATGTTGGTAAAACCTTGATGAATATGGAAATGCTCAAGTTCTTGAGAGCACGCACAAGCGCTAGGTGTTATCATCGGCACTAACTGGGATTCCTCTCAGTTTCCTCGGTTACGCTATAACTTTCTAAATACTAGACTCACTCTCTACTATTGAGCTTCTCCCCAGTTACTAAAATTATCCCTTGTGTTGTTTCAACAAGGTAATCCACATCATCCATTCTAATCCGGGTATGCCATTCTACCGAACCCCTCCAAATGGTCGCTCGAGAATTGCCTTAGGCTGGTATTAAGAGTTTCAATGATCTCTGAATCAAAGGTAATTCTTTTTGACACTTAAGGGGATACTTTTACGAGTCACCTTCCCTAAGGTGCATCGTTATGGTATCATGGCAACTCAACTCCTTGCTGCGTTGACAACCGTTCACCACCTTCTTAGGTGTGGAATATTGTCTACCTAGTGAACCTTTGTCATGTGTTTCACTCCATCCCTCTGGACGAATGCTTTGTGTCTCAGCTCGAGAGATGTTTCAATGTCCCACTCCGTGAGTTGATCATGAGTTGTTCGACATTCGATAAGATCGATCCCTCTAGAGTTTTCCTTTCCCTCTCATTGTCATGTTAGTTGGAGTTCTCGGGGCAAGACATCGAGACAATGATGGTGATCGAGTCAACGTTCTTTGAAGTGCCACCTGGATCGTGAAGATTATGTTAGTTTGCGATCCCTCTTCAACTTACCCTACGCTTGAATCTCGGGACGAGATTCTTGTTTAGTAGGGGTGAGCTGTCACATCCCTAGCTTCTGGTAATGCTCTAGGCTAGCTTCATGTGTGCATCATGTCTATATTCTGAAAGTTGAAATGAGGAAATTGAAAGCCTCGGAAATCATTTTAATAAAGGGGCAAGAAACCCTAAAATTGCAATCAGTAAATCCAAAATGCCCTAGAAATAGCTCTGACAATTTTGGCAAGAGTTATAAATCAAACCAAAATTTTGGAACATTTCTAAGGAATTATTTGGGCTCTGATTTTAAATCAATATTTTATTTGAATTTGGAGTTATATTCATAATATATAATGAATATATTTTCAAATGCCCTGAGATATTTTATGTATATGAGGAGTAGACCTTAAGTGACATGAAATTATCCAGGGGAGTTTTGGCACTATTTTCAAATTTGTTTGAATTTGAATTCAGTGGCAATTAAATAAAACAAAACAGAAGAAAAATTAAAAAAGAGCAGAAGACCTACCTGGCGCTTACATCCTCATTGGCCACCTCACATTGTCAGGCGACCCAGCCCACAACGCCGTGCTAGTCACCCTCAACCTCCTGCCAAGAGGATGAGAGGAGCGTGGCCACCGCGCGCGAGCACGCGCCCCGCCACCTTCTGCTTCCCACCGCTGCCCCGACGCGCCCAGACGACGCCACACGCTCCCCTCGACCCCCTCCCGCTCTTCCCCGTGCTCATCCCCTCCCCTGGACCTCTCTCTCTCACCACCCGAACGGGTTCGTCGCCGTCGTTCGCCACCACCGCGGCCACCGCCTCCCCCTCGCCTCTCCTACATGCCCAGAAGCTCCGCCACCGTCGCCTACGCCTCTCTGTCGACTCACGCGACGCCAAACGCCCCGAAGCGCCGGCCCTGACCTCTTCTTCCTCCTCGGGTCGGCGAGATCGCCACCGTCGCCCTGCTTGCTCCGGACCTCCCCCGCGCCCACTTACCTTCCCATCGTGCTCGCGGTGAGCTTCTCTTCCTTCTCCCCCGAACCCCGTTGCTTGCCGCCTCCTCTAGGCCGTAGTTGCGCGGACGCCGAAGCTCGCCGGCGCTGTACCTCATCGCCGCCGCAGCCACAGCTGCTGCCACTCGCGTCCGAGTGTTGCCACGAGCTCGTGGAGCTCCCAGGAGCCCGCGCAGCCTCTCAGCTCACTCGCTAGCCAAGCGTAGCCCCGCGCCCGTGCTTGCCCAAGCTCCGGCCGCCGCCAAAGCTTGTCGCCGTTGCTGATTCCGGCCACCCCAGCGACCGCTGCCACCACCAACCGACGCGCCTCGATGCGCTGCGTCTGTAGAACCTAGCCACGCGAGCTCCCGTCGGCTGAAACGGCCGGGAGGGCAACTCCGGCGTCTTCGGATTAGCGCCGGTGGCTAAACACCGACAGGCTGACGTGGTAGCATCATTAGCGTCTAATAACCCCGCTAAACGTCCCCAGGGCCACTGCCACGTGGGCCCTAGTGCATGTTTAGGTTAGATTATTTTTCTGTTTAGATTAGTGATAACCCTGTGGCCCACGTGTCGGCGTTGACTTTGACCTAGTCAGCTTTGACTGGACCCACCAGTCTGTCGGACTAACCAACCTGAGCCACTGACATGCGGGACCCACGCATCAGGTTTGACCTGGACCGGGTCTGTTGACCTGCTGAGGTCAGCGTCACGCAATGCTGACTCAGTACATGATTTTCTGGATTTAAAATAAATCAGAAAATCCAGAAAATGTCCTAAACTTCTAAAAATCATAGAAATTCAACCGTAACTCCAAATGAAATAATTTATATATGAAAAATGATCAGAAAAATCCAATCTATCCATCTGTACCATTTTCATGCATGTTAGAGCAACCTAACCTTGCTGTTTAGATGAAACATGATAATGCATTTATATGAGTTCATAGTTTAGGCTTATATTTGAATCTTTGATTCATATAAGCTCAATCCACTCTGGTTTTAGTTGCATTATAACACACATCATATTGACATGTCATGATCATGCATCATATTGTGCATTGCATTGATTGTGTTTCTTTCTCAGTTGCCGGTAATTGCCCCCTCTCGATAGACGCGTTTCGACGATGTGATCAATGACACCAATGAAGCACTATACTATCTTTAGAAGTGCCAAGCAAGCAAAACCCCCTTGTTCATTCTGATACAATCCCATCTCTCGCTCCTGCTCTCTTCTACTGCATCAGGACAGCAACGATTCATCTGTTACTTGCTGCGGTAGCTGAACCCCTTTATCCTCTGCATAACCTGTCATTGCCACAGTAAATAGATGAAACCCACTAGCATGAGTAGGAGTTGTTTGAGCCCTGATGTGCCTACGCATTCATGCTTGTTTGTCATGCCTGCTATTGCTTAGAGTTGTGTCAGGTCTGATTCATCGGGGATGAATTGGAGGTGTGTGAACATGTCCTACTGTTGAGAACTAAGTGTGTGAACACGATTTGGTAAAGGTAGCGGTGAGAGGCCATGTAGGAGTACATGGTGGGTTGTCTCATTGAAGCCGTCCTTAGGAACCGAGTTACGTGTTTGTGATCCATGATCGATTACTACCACATTGGGTTCCGTAACTCGACCCTCTCGACTTATTAATCAACATGATCTCTGTCCGGGAGTTGCAACTAGTTTACGGTGTTTGTAGGTAGTGTTAGTAGTCTACCAAGTGGCACCCGTGCAGGTGGGCTCGGGACAGACTAGGCACCGTGTACGGTGTACCAAGCGTCGATCCACCCGTTGAGGTGGGCTTGGGAACCCCGCTCACATCGTTTGGGGCCGTGGCGACACCCGGCCGGATCTCCTTGCGGATGGAACCCGAATAGGCGATAAACCCGGACGAGAGACTTGTGTGGTTAGTCGGTCATGGCCGACTCCTCGCCAAAGCTTCCGCTTGAAGGTTGCCGAGATACACGAGGTGTACATGGCGGTAAGTGGCGAGGCGTGTGTGAAGAAGTACACCCTGCAGGTTAACATCATCTATTCAATAGCCGTGTCCGCGAAAAAGGACTTCGGGTTGCTGTGCAGGTTCATAGACAAGTGAAAGTGGATTCTCTAAAATGCGCAAGATAAGCGTGAGTGCTATGGATGGCGTTCTCATAGGGAGACGGAGCGGATCCATAGTGGTGTATTGATATGGTGAATATGTGGACTCGTGTGCGCCACCTCAAAAGAGTTACTTGCGATCGTAGTTCAGATAGCCACCGAGTCAAAGCTGGCTTGCTGCAGTTAAACTCCACCACCCCCTTTGTTGATAATGATGCATATGTAGTTAGTTCTGATGTAAGTCTTGCTGGGTACATTTGTACTCACGTTTGCCTATTTTATGTTTTTGCAGAAAGACTTTAGTCTCACTAGTAGTTCCGCGTGGACTTCGACGTTTAGCTTGTTACCTCAGCTACATGTTGTGCCCTCGGCAGGATCTGGTAGATAGTCAGGCTTCTCAGCCTTTTTCATTTTTAGTTGTCTGTTCTTAGACATGTTAAGCTTCCGCTTGTGCTTTGACTTGTATGCTCTGAATGTTGGGTCATGAGACCCATGTTTGTAATATCTCGCTCCTCGGAGCCTATTGAATAAATACTTGAGTTGTAGAGTCATGTTGTGATGCCATGTTGTATTTGCACATATCGAGCATATTGTGTGTATGTTATTGAAATGCTTGGTATGTGTGGGATCCGACTATCTAGTTGTTTATCCTTAGTAGCCTCTCTTACGGAAATGTCTCCTAGTGCTTCCATTGAGCCATGGTAGCTTGCTACTACTCCGAACACTTAGGCTAGCGGCATGTGTCCTTCTTCGTTCTGTATGCTGTCCCGGGAAATGTCACGCGATGAATACCGGAGTCTGTTAGCCGCCATAGCCCGGTTCACGAGTCCTGTTAGCCCAAGCTACAGCACGGATTCACTTTCGATGACCGACATCGTTCGATGTTGGGTCGGGGATGCTGTCCTCGTAAGTTTGTGCCACTTTGGGTTTACGACTAGCCATGTCACCCGAGCTCCTTATCATATGGATGCTAGCGACACTATCATATACGTGTGTCAAAAGGCGCAAACGGTCCCGGGCAAAGGTAAGGCGACACCCGTGGGGATACCGTGCGTGAGGCCGCAAAGTGATATGAGGTGTTACATGCTAGATCGATGTGACATTGAGTCGGGGTCCTGACAGATTCAAGGTTGATCAAGACTAAGTCAAGAGTGAATCAAGTTGATCAACTCACAAAGCGTAAAAGATGTACCGAGAGGGATCAAGTGATCCCATGGTATGGTAAGCATTGTCCATTGCACTTTGTGTACTAACCCATGGTCTATGTGAGAGTTCTATGTGGGGTTAGGTACATGTCCATGGGCTTGCGTCAAGAGGAAGATATCATACAACCCATGGAAAGGATGACATCAAGTAGTGATCGTCATCAAGATTGTCGTGTGCAAGTTCAAGTGTAGCATCACGAAGAGATCAAGTGCTTGAAGCTTGCCATCCATTGTGGTGTCAATGGACTTGTGAAGATGTGCCGAAGAGTGGCTCACCCATAGTGATGTATGGGGGAGCAATCATCTAGTCTCCATCGACCCAACGCAATCAAGAAAGGTGGTCCATCTTGCGGAGGACAAGATCGACATCATCTAGCTCAAAGTGGATCATGTGCAAGGAAAAGGTTTGCCCTTGATAGGTTTTCTATTTTACCGGTCTCATGGTGGTAGTTGGGAGACCGGGTTATAGGATCGATAGCTGTACTATCAAGGGGGGCTCTCAAGTGAGTAGCTTGATCGTATCGTTCATCGAGAGCTCAAACCATTGCATCCTTGCATCATGTTTCTTGGTTCTTGTTTGGTTCTCTTTGTGAGTCTTAGAGCTTATGGTCATCTTGATGACAAGCTTGAGTTCATCAAAAACGGAGTTTGCATGCGTCTTCTATGATGTTTTCGGTGTTGGAGGTTTTACCGGTCTTTTCCGAGGAAGGGTTCCCACCATTTTCTTTTGGGCCTTTTCTCATTTGCTTATTATTAGTATTTCTATCAAGATTTGTGTTAGCCCTTGTCGCTAGCTTTCCAACAAACTTGGTTTCGTCGAATTCGGAGTCCGTTTGTAGAAGTTGTGGCAGTTTTGGTGTTCTAAAAAGGCTGCAGCGGTACTACCGCGAATTGGAGCGGATGTAAGTTTTTACTACCGCGGATCCTACAGCGGTAGTACCGCTCCGGACCAAAAAACTCGTCCCAAGTCATGCGGAGGTAGGCACGAAAGTATTTTTTTTGTACCGCAAGTAGTAGTACCGCGATCCCTAGCGATAGTACAGTGAGGACGAGCGGTAGTACCGCTCTGTGCGGGTTGTGAACATGACGGTTGGATTTTCCCCCACCTATAAAAGGGGGTCTTCTTCCCCATTGAACCTTATCCTTTGAGCTCATGTTCTTCCCCCATTGTTGACCTTCTTCGAGCTTGCTAACTCTCAATCCCTCCTATGATTCTTGCTAGTTCTTGAGGGAAAAGAGAGAGGAGATCTAGATCCGCGTTTCTACCAATCACTTTCTCCTCTAAGTGAGGGGAACCCCTTGGATCTAGATCTTGGAGTTCTTCGTGTTCTTCTTTCGTTCTTCCTCTCATTTTCCTCCCTAGCATTAGTTGCTTTGGTGGGATTTGGGAGAGAAGGACTTGGGCACTCTGTGTGCCCTTGCCATTGCATTTGGTGCATCGGTTTGAGTCCTCCACGGTGATACGTGGAAGTGAAGTTTGAGAAGCTCATTACTCTTGGGTGCTTGGTGCCCTTGAGCTTGTTCCTCTTGGGTGCTTGGGCGCCCTAGACGGTTGGTGGTGTTCGGAGCTCAATCATTGTGGTGTAAAGCTCCGGGCAAGCGTCGGGGTCTCCAATTAGGTTGTGGAGATCGCCCCGAGCATTTTGACGGGTTCGGTGACCGCCCCCAAGGGTTGCCATTTGTACGGGTTTGGTGACCGCCCTCAAGGGTCCCTTAGTGGAATCACGGCATCTTGCATTGTGCGAGGGCGTGAGGAGATTACGGTGGCCCTAGTGGCTTCTTGGGGAGCATTGTGCCTCCACACCGCTCCAAACGGAGATTAGCATCCGCAAAGGTGTGAACTTCGGGATACATCATCGTCTTCGCGTGCCTCGGTTATCTCTTACCCGAGCCCTTTACTTATGCACTTTACTTTGTGATAGCCATATTGTTCTTTGTCATATATCTTGCTATCACATAGTTGTTTATCTTGCTTAGCATAAGTTGTTGGTGCACATAGGCAAGCCTAGTTGTTTTAGGTTTTGTGCTTGACAAATTAACTGTTAGGTCTATTCCGCATTTGTTCAAGCCTAAACCGTAATTATTTTAAAGCGCCTATTCACCCCCCTCTAGGCGACATCCTCGATCTTTCACTAGTGCTGAAAGTGCTAATTATCGACTAGAGGGGGTGAATAGGCGATTTTTGTGGAAGTCTTCAAAACATGAGGGCTTTGAAGACAAACAGTTGAAATGAATATATATGATATGCAGCGAAAGATGAACTACACTAGACAAGTCATAGTCAAGTAAATAGTATAGCGAAAGTACGAAGACTAACAACAGTTAGGTAGTGTGGATCAAAATGGAAGACAATATGATGCCAAACAGTAAATAGTCTTCACTCAGTGAAGTCAATCAGAACAGATAAGTAGGCAATGACTTCACAAAGACAAACTGTAAAGTAAAGGGAAGTGGAAGATAGAACTAGTTGCTTGGTGAAGACAGGGATTTGGTAGACCAGTTCCAGTTGCCGTGTCAACTGTACGTCTGGTTAGGGAGGCTAAGATTGAGACTGTGTCTTCACCTTATACCCCTTGAGCTAAGGACACCTAGTCCTCACCCAATCACTCTGGTAAGTCTTCAAGGTAGACTTCCAAACCTTCATAGACTCTGTTCACCGGCAATCCACAATGACTCTTGGATGCTCAGAACGTGACACCTAACCGGCTGGAGGATGCACAGTCCTCAAGTGCAACAAGTCTTCAGGTCACGCGGACAGATAGACTTCAGAGATGCCTAACACTCTTTGGCTATGGGTGTATTGGGCTTTGTCCTCGCAAGGATCTCTCTCTCTCTCTCTCTCTCTCTCTCTCTCTCTCTCTCTCTCTCTCTCTCAAAGGCTTTGGAGGTGGGTTGCTCTCAAACGACAAAAGTCATGCACTAACTCTAAGCAGCCACCAATTTATGGTGTAGGGGGTGGGCTATTTATAGCCTGGAGGCAACCCGACATGGTATGTCCGAAATGACCCTAGGTCACTAAGGAATCAACATGTGTCCAACGGTCGGATTTCAAACACATGCGGCAGCTTGGCTTGGGCTACAAGCAAAGCTGACTCATCCAACTCTAGATAAGATTTGCTCTCATTGTCTTCGCTCGAAGATATAAGATTTTGGTTGAGCATCACTTCAGTCATCTGACTTTGTTCACTTGCACCCTACTTAACAGTACGGTGGTTCCTATAACTCAATAGAGAAGAAAACGAAACTACAAAAGAAACTATGTCTTTGCACTCCATAGTCTTCAAGTGAATGTCTTCACAGGTCATTATCTTCAACGTGAATGTCTTCATGAACCACCATTGTCTTCAAGGTATTCATACATTTTTAGGGGTCATCTCTGGTTGGTAAACCGAATCAATGAGGGACTACTACCTGTGTTATCCTACAATTCTCACAAACACATTAGTCCCTCAACCATGTTTATCGTCAGTACTCCAAAACCAACTAGGGGTGGCACTAGATGCACTTACAAGTGCATACAGAGTAACAGGTCCCTGGAGTCACGAGGAGTTCGATTCAAATGACGAAGATAATCCCCTACGTGGTAGTGAAGATTATCACCGAAGATTATGGTAACAAGAGTGACCCCTCAAAAATTGCTGACGCGGAGCAATTGGTTCGGTGCTCATCCAAAGGAAGTGACTATGACCGAGAAGATTGAAGACGAAGTGAAGACGTAGCATTTATTTCATTGTTTCTCTTCTCTTTATTGAGTCATAGGACCACCGTACTACTAAGAGGGGTGTAGCGCTCGAAGCTTTGATTCTCTGATGCTAAACCCAAATCCTATGAAAGCTATACTTGCCAGCAAGAGACTGTGATCTTCTTCGTTGCGAGAGATTTGTCTCTGGCCGAGGAGTTAGCATTACTTGGTCCTCAAGTAATGTTACCATTGCTCCTAAAATCCGACCGTTCTGAATGTGTCAGTTGGCCATTGGCTGGAACACGTGTCCAAAATGGTCATTTCCCACTAGGGAAGGTTGCGGCTATAAATAGCCACCCCGCACCGGCATTGTCCAGTGGTTGCTCCGTTTGATTGTGAGAAGATTGTTGAGAGACCCCCTCTCATGAGTGATCTGAGTTTAAAATCCACCAAGAGAAAACCCCTACATCCAAAAAAATTACATAGTGGTTCAGCATCACTCGAATCTAAGTCCAGTACGCTCTGCCTATTACTCTTGAGAGTTGCAAACTCTCTAGACGGCTAGCTGTCAATTTCTTCAGAGACCAAGAGTACTTGTGGTTCTCGAAGAAGAAGTCTTTAAAGGTTCGGAGATCGCCTCAAGTATCTATCACGAGTGATCGACATTGGTTGACAAACCGATTGGCGAGGAGAATAGGGCGAAGAGAGTATGGGGCTATTTGGATGGTGTAAGTGCATCTAGTGCCACCCCTAGTTTGGTTTTGGAGTATTGACGACAAACGTGGTTGAGGGACTAATGTGTTTGTGAGAATTGCAGGATAACACAGGTAGTAGTCCCTCCTTGATTCGGTTTACCTACCGGAGATGACCCCTAAAAATGTATGAAGATAATGGTGATACATGAAGATATTCACATTGAAGACTATGACAGAAGAAGACATTGAGTGAAGACTATGGAGCGCGAAGACTTAGTAGTTTTGCTGTTTCTTTTCTTCTTTGTTGAGTCATAGGAACCACCACACTGTTAAGTGGGGACCAAGTGGACAAAGTGAGAGTGACTGAAGTGATGCTCAACCAAAATCCTATGTCTTCGAGCGAAGACAATGAGAGCAAATCTTATCTAGAGTCGGATAAGTCAGCTTTACTTGTAGCCCAAGTCAAGCTGCCGCGTGTGTTTGAAATCTGACCGTTGTGACACGTGTAAGTTCCTTAGTGACCCAGGGTCATTTCGGACAAATCAGGTCAGGTTGCCTAGTGGCTATAAATAGCCCACCCCCTACACCATAAATTGGTGGCTGCTCAGAGAGCAACCCACCTCCGACGAGTTTGAGAGAGAAATCCTTGTGAGGACAAAGCCCAAAACACCCAGAGCCGAAAGAGTGTTTGGCATCACTGAAGTCTTTTTGTCCGCATGATCTGAAGACTTGTTACACTTGAGGACTGTGAATCCTCCAGCCGGCTAGGCGTCGTGTTCTGAGCATCCAAGAGTAATTGTGGATTACCGGTGAACGAAATCTGTGAAGGTTTGGAAGTCTACCTTGAAGACTTACCAGAGTGATTGGGCGGGGACTGTGTGTCCTTAGCTCAAGGGGAATAAGGTGAAGACACGGTCTTCTGAGTTCAATCTCAGCCTCCCTAACCAGACGTACAGTTGTCACAGCAACTGGAACTGGTCGAACAAATCCTTGTCTTAACAACACACTGGTTCTATCTCTTACTCTACTTACTTACAGTTTGTCTTTGTGAAGTCATTGCCTGATTGCTCTGCCTGTTTGACTTCACTATGTGACTACTTGTTTTGATTGGCTTCATACTATCTTCCATCCTGATCCTACTACCTAGTTGCTATCAGTCATCATCCTTTAGCTTCATACTTGTTTGACTATGGCCTGTCTAGTGTAGTTCATCTTCCACTGCATGTTTATAGGTCTAGTTTTCGTGTTTGTCTTCGAAACTTTCATGTTTTGGAGACTTTCATAAAAATCGCCTATTCACCCCCCTCTAGTCGATAACTAGCACTTTCAGATGGTGGCCGATGGTTGCCACACCAAAATTTTGGCGTTGACTGATTGCAGGGAGTAGCATTTGGATCAAAACCTAAGTCCTGTGACCACGCCAATATTTTGGTCGGGCAGTTTAGATTTCACGCCCACGCGCGGGCGAAACCAGGGCGGCCTATTCCTGCGCCAAATATTGGCTCGCCCTGATTTGGCGCGGCCATCTCGGGCGTAAAGCAAACGACCCTCTATATATTCTGTGTTAAATCACAACCCCTCCAACCAGACGTAGTCCTTGTGCAGATGGTGAACTGGTCTACCAAATACCTTGTCGCCATCGAGCATCACTAGTTACCTTGGTTTCCCCTCTTTACATTCAAACTGTTTCTATCATGTGATTTGTCTCGATGCATGTTTTAGTTTCCATTCGTTAGTTTGTGTTCGCTCACTGTACACTCTTTTCATTCGCTCCGCTGTTGGGTTCCAAGAGTTTTGATATTTTTGAAGAAATTTTATAACTCCCATTCACCCCCTCTCTGATAGACATACTTCGTTCCTACAATTGGTATCAGAGTGAGGTACTCATTGACTCTGCTCATTTTGGTCTAACCACCTTGGAGTTTAAGTATGTCTTCAGTGAGCTACAAGTCGCATCTCAAGATTCTCATCTTCGATGGGATGGACTATCCCTTCTAGAAGGAGAAGATGAAGATCAGTGTCCGAGCCATTGATGATGATATGTGGAACGTGGTGCAGTTTGGATTCATGGTTGAAGTGCCCCAGGCCCCCACTGACCACGAGAAGAAACTCATTCAGATGGACGCTCAAGCTAAAGATGAAATTGGTGGCCATCTCTCTTGTGCTAAATTTCTTTGCTAACGTCAGTATGAAACTGCAAAGGAATTGTGGGACATTCTCAAAAAGATAAATGAGGGTGTTTCAACTCAGAAAGAAGCTCGCATTGATACTCTTCAGGTAAAGTTCAATCAGTTCAAGAGAATCGGAAATGAAAGCTGTCAGCAAACCTTCAATCGTCTGAGTGACATTACAAACGAGCTGCAAGGTCTCAGCGTGAAAGACATCACTGATCACGAAGTTGTGAAAAAACTGCTCAAATCTCTTGACAGCTCATTCGACACACCAGTTCTGATGATTAGGGAATGGGCTGATTTCAAAGTTCTCGACTTTGCTGATATCATGGAAAGGCTAAACACCCACGAGGAACAAGAAGAAGAAAAGAGAGATCTTTATGGCTCAAGTCACCGGAAAAGTCATGCTCTCAAGGTCGTGGCTAATTCTTCCTCAGAAGGAAATGCAGAAGAAGATTTAGATGACCCAGAAAGGATCAGCAAAGATCTCGCATTAATCGCGAAAAGATTCCAACACCTTCACAGGAAGAACTAGTTTCAGAAGAAAGGTTCCAGCAACTCTGAGGTTCAAAATCTTCATCAAAACCTACTGGAGATTACACCTCACTACAAAAAAAGGACACATCCATGACATTTTGGGCCGAACAAATTTTTTTTATGTCATGCTTATGACACTTCTATGATGATAATTGTGACAAAACCTGGTATCATCATAGACGTGGTGGGTGACGGTGTCCTGGACTAGGGGGTACTCACCACGTCATCTCCCGATCTGTTAGATTGGGCCGAGGACCCCCATGGCCGTATAGTCATGGGCCAGTCCGGACAGCTGCCGCATACAAGGAAGATTCCACAAGACTTGGTGATCAAGACAAGGACTCCTCCCCCACTGGCGTATTCGGGCAGGACTGTTGTTATCCTAGGCCTCTGGTGCATTATATAAACCAGGGCCAGGCTAGTCGATAGAATATATAACAACAATCATAATCATAGGCTAGCTTCTAGGGTTTAGCCTCTACGATCTTGTGGTAGATCAACTCTTGTAATAATCATATCATTAAGATCAATCAAGCAGGAAGTAGGGTATTACCTTCATCGAGAGGGCCCGAACCTGGGTAAAACATCATGTCCCCCGCTGTCGGTGTCAAAACCGGTGGATCTCAGGTAGGGGGTACCGATCTGTGCGTCTTAGACTAATGGTAACAGGAAGCGAGGGACTCAATGTTTACCCAGGTTTGGGCCCTCTCGATGGAGGTAAAACCCTACTTCCTGCTTGATTAATATTGACGATATGAGTAGTACAAGAGTAGATCTACCATGAGATCACAGAGGCTAAACCCTAGAAGCTAGCCTATGATGATTATGATTGTAATTGTGATCGGCCTTCTAAGGACCAACCTCTCCGGTTTATATAGACACCAGAGAGGGCTAGGGTTTTCACGGAGTCGGTTACAAGGAAGGAAATACAATATCCGGATCGCCAAGGTTGCCTTCCACGTAAAGGAGAGTCTCATCCGGACACGGGACGGAGTCTTGAGTCTTGTATCTTCACGCTTCAATAGTCCGGACGATGTATATAGTCCGGCTGTCCGGATACCCCCTAATCCAGGACTCCCTCAGTAGCCCCTGAACCAGGCTTCAATGACGATGAGTCCGGCACGCAGTCTTGTCTTCGACATTGCATGGCGGGTTCCTTCTCTGAATACTCCAAAGTATTTGTCAAACACTTAAACCGTGTCCGGATCTGCAAAATGATCTTCACATACCACCGTAGAGAGAATGATATTTCACAAATGCAATCTGCTGACAACTTTTTTAGACAACGTGACATGTCATTATGGTCGGGTCATTATTCGAACCGTTTTCCCACAACCAGCCACAACGCATATTGCGAGGCGGTTTCCTTGACACGTCTTGTCAAAGCAGAGATCATGTCCCCTTATCGTGGGATTCTCATCAATACGGGCATGGATAATCCAACCGCACCGTTAATCGCAGCGAGTGGGGAGCGAGCGGGTTCCACCAGGCAAGTGGGGAGGCGCAATAAGCTTTTACCGTCTCTATAAAGAGATAAGGTCTCTTCCTCTTTACCCACGCCTTCTCCTTCCACTAGCCCATTCCCCTCTGTTCGAGCCCTAACGCCCAGGCATTCTCCTTTTCCATCGAAGAAAGGTTTTCCAAAGATGTCCGGATCTGGAGCAGGAGGTAGATGGATGGCCTCTACCATCCAGGAGAAGGATATCAAAAGGCTCCAGGAGGCCGGGTACTTAGCCAAGAAGATCGGCCACCGTCTCCCACCGGCGGGACAAATCGTCCCCACTCCGGAGCCTCATGAAAGAGTCGTGTTCCTTTCCTCATTTTGTCCGCGGGCTCGGGTTTCCCCTTCACCTATTTGTTCGTGGAGTCATGTATTACTATGGGATTGATTTTCATGATCTTTCCCCCAATTCTTTCCTCAATATCTCAACGTTCATCGTCGTGTGCGAGGCTTTTCTTCGGATTTTGCCTCACTTCGGCCTGTGGCTGAAGATTTTCAATGTGAAGCCCAAGGTGGTGAGTGGCAAGCACGCCGAGTGCGGCGGCGCCATGGTGAGCAAGATGCCCAAGGTCATTTGGTCGACGGGTGCCTTCAACGACTCCGTCAAGGAGTGGCAGTAGCAGTGGTTCTATATCACCGAACCACGCGGCAAAAAGTGGGCTGCAGCTCCAGAGTTCAGATCTGGAGCCCCACTGCGGCTCACGTCCTGGCCCAAGAAGGGCCCGAACTGGTCCTCGTTCGATGAGCTGTCGCTGCTCCAGACGCGCGTTCAGAGTGTGGTTGACAAGGATGTCAAACTCATCGACGTAGTCCAGGTGATGTTAGTTCGCCTGGTTTTCCCTTGCCAGCGTCGAGCCTGCAATTTGTGGGAGTACGACCCAACCGAGCACCAGACCCTTCGGGAGCTCTATGATTCCTCCCACAAGGATATCTGGAAGGTGCTCTTTAAGTCCGGCAAATCATGGCCGGGCTCCTCCGAGGACCGTGGGTATCAATTATCCCATTCTGCAATCCCGGTAAGTTATTGCTATGCTCTGTCCATCCATGCTTTGGTTGGCATGTCCTGAGGGAGACATTTTAATCATGCTTTGCTTTATCACAACCCCAGGGATGGATAAAAAAGGTGGAACGGATACATTATCCAGCCCCGCTGCCGGAGGAACCAGCCGGACCTCTTCTGACAAAGATGCTGGTCCCAGCGCCTTACAAGGCGCCAAAGAAAGAGGCCTCCAAGAAGGTCAAAAAGACCCGGAGTGGCCTCCGTCGCCGCGAGGCTTTGAACGCAAAATCCGAAGACTCCAGCGATGCTCCTTCTTCCAAAGACAAAGAGGAGGAAGAAGAGGAGGACGAGCCTCACTCTGGAGGTGGAAGAAAAGGACGACCTCCTCATCCCTGCAGGCCAAATCTCCCAAGAGGGGGAAAGGTTCCTTCCCAGAGGCATCCACCACGGCTGTCGATAGCAGCCCGGAGTGGGATCCTAGGGCCCAGCCCCTGGAAAAGTCGTACAATCCAAACACGCATATGCATCCGGGGTTTGTTTGGGTATAGTAGTTTTACCAGTCGCCATATTTTGTGCAGCCCGGCATGGTCTCGCGCCGGATAGTCCTCATCGGAGGATTCTCTGAGCTCAGACGCCTTGGTGAGCGAGACGCCTCCGAAGGCCCCTTCCCCAAAGTCCAGGCGCGACACTAAGGAGTCGTCTCAATGGGAACTAGACTGGGGGGCATATCTCTGGAGCCGGACACACGGGAGCGATGGCCCCCAAGCGTGTCGACGGCGGGGGCGATCCTGGGTTCGGACCACAGCCGGACAAGGTCCTAGAGACCTCTAAGGCTCCAGGATTGGGCGAGCAGCCACCTTCGACGGTGGGAGGCTTGCCTACTCCGCTGGCAACCTCTATCCGAGCAGAGATGCCAGGCGGTCTATCGATAGCGTTAAAGAACACGTCTATCATCGATAAACATCGGACCCTCATGGGTGCGGTGGTTGAAAAGATTCAGTCCGCTGAGGGCGGGCTGAATGAGTCCTGCCTTGGCCTTATAAAGGCCTTTGAGGTATGTTTTCTAAGAAACCTTTGAGGAATTGTCATAATATGAGTAGTAGCCCCTGATACACTATCCGGCGAAAGAGAGAGCCGGGCAGGGGATCACATCCTCTGCTATTGCAGGAGCCTTTGTTAATGACGTATACCCCTTTGTTGTAAAAACAAGCGTCCGCAGAGAAGATAGCCGCTCATAATGCGGAAGTGTCTGGACTGAAGCAGAGCTTGGAACGGGCCGAGGAGGAACTTGGCCATGTCAAGAAGCAGTTGGAGGACAAGGTATGTTGAAACATTGTCTTGAATTTGAAACGAATGAGTAATTGTGCCAAGTGAAAAGTATTTGTATTGTATGCTCTAGGAGCGAGTGCCGAATATGAGGCACTAAAGAAAGTTGTGACTGATGCCAACGAGAAGGCTTTCACCGAACAGGCACTTTGTGAGAAATACGAGGCTAGGGTCATTGCAGCTGAGCGAGAGCTCCAGGAGGCTGCGAAGAAAAGCGAGGGCTTGGAGCAGAGTCTAATAGGGAAAGAATCTAAACTCGCCCAAGCCCTCCAAGCCGCGGAAGATGCTCGGGAAGAAGCCCGAGGTGCTGTGCGGGACATTTAGGAGGCCCGGAAGGTTGCGGCTGGTAAGGCCTTTTGTATTCATGGCCATTTTTACATGATAGTGGGAAGAACTCTAAGCGACAAGCTGAATTCTTGTTTTTCCAGGGGCGTTTGTGGATCTGCCTCGCAGCATATCAGATGCCTCCCAATTCTACTAGATCGAGGAGAAGAAGTCTGTGGAGAGGGATTTCTGGTCGCAGTATTTGGCGCCGAACTATCCGGTGCCATTTATCGATCAGCTGAAGCAGCTGGTCGAACTGCACCAGGCAGCCGAACTAGCCATGAAGGACTTGGTTGTCTGGCTGTGGCCCGTGGAGCCAATTCCAAGCAGTTACTTTGGACTTGTGAAGTGGATTGTGGGCGCCTGTCCTCGGCTTGATGCTGTTAAGCGATCGGTCTGTATAGAGGGAGCGCGCATGGCGTTTGCCCGTGCTAAAGTGCATTGGGGGAAGCTTGACGCAGAGAAGCTGATGACTGAGGGGCCGCCAGAGGGTATGGAGCACCGCAAGCCCGAGCTGTACTATGAAGGTGTACTGAAGGGAGCCCGCCTTGTGGAGGATAAGTGTACCAAAGACATTATATTTCCCTGAGGGCATTCGTGTCGTTCTTTGTAACATGGGATAATGGCACTTTTATTATTTATTGCCTATTTTGTTTGAACATTTGTTCTTCCTGTGTGGCTGTTTAGTGTATGTAAATCCTGAGAGTTGGCCAGTCGTCGGCTTCTGCCCCCACAAAAGAAATACGGGGGTGTTCGGGACATAAATGAACACTCTTTATCCCATGGCTGGGTCCTTTTAAGGAGGTGTTCCTCACCATGAACCAGACAATCGGACTATAAGGCTTTACCACTCTCACTTAGCCATAGGAATTCGAGTATGGTCGGAGCAGCCCCTAGTGTTCGGAAGGCCGAACTAGGGGCTCTATTGGCGCCTGATCAGAAGACCAATCCGTCGCACTCTGCATTTATAATGGCGTTATGCGGAATAAATCTTTAAGGATTTTACAACCTCTCGAACAGCTGACCAGCTCTCGCTGTATCATGATAGTCAGGTTTTGGCTTTCTCTACTGAGGTGCTCGTCCGGCAGAACTGGGACACAATCGCAGTAGTTCTCCCAGCGCTACCTTAGCCGATGGGGCGGAACGTAAGGTACCAAAACATGGGAGCCGGGCAAACCCAACCAATGACCCAAGACATGATTCGGAGCTGATGCATATAGTGCTATAAGTTCGGGGTGCCGAGCGACCGAAAAGGTGGTCGGACTTTATTGCCGTACTGTGAAGCCCCTGACATAATCGGGCGTGACACGAGGCGTCGATGAGAGACGACGACCGATAAGTGTTATTTAAGTCTACCCATTGTAGTAGGATGATATGTCTATGCATATGAGTACAATTTATGATTATAAAAAGAGGTGTTTTGGCGGAACCTGTGATGCCCAGACTGGAGGGGGCCGTGAGTGGATCTGAAGTGAATCCAGACTGCCTTCTTTGGGGAGGGGTCACATGCATGCTCCTGCCCTTGTGTGTCTGGGCCGATTCCACGTCGCCAATCCTGTTCTGCGTCAAAGTTAGTTTGTAAAGGCAAACACTTGGAGGTAGCTGAGTGTCCTCTTGTGGCTGGTCCGAGGGTTCCTGATCGGACCCCGGTTAACCCAACCAATATGCCGGAAGTAGCGCGGACTCCTTGATTTGTGTCCGGATAGTTGGCTGCCATATCAGAATTTTGATAGGCATGCGCGACTCGCTACTCCGGCAGCTGTATGATTTCCGCTCTAAGGGCGGGGTTCGGCCTTGCCCATAGGTGTGATTATATCACACGGTGTTGGCCTAATGGTTTACCACGTGGAATCTAGTCAACGTGGTTCATCCCGTTAGCATATGGTAAATTACCGTATGAGGGGAAGGTGCCGAAGAATTATTCTTTGGCGTTACATTTTTTGGTGATCCGAAGACCACCGTTAGGGTGGTGGGCCAATAAAACTTGGCCTTTGCACCTAGCATCTTTTAAAAGATGTTATTTGTGGTTTCATACCCGCGGGGGCTTTATGTGTTATGGAGCCCCCGGACTACTAGGTCTAGAGGTACTGCAATTGAATTGTTGTGGTTGATGTGATCGGGGGCGATCGGCCGTACTTTTATGCTCTGGGGGGTCTCTTGACTAGACGCCTCCCCTCATTGTTTCCGGCACATGACCAACCGCTTTGTTTTGAGGATCCGGCATTCTCTATTAGTATGCTTTGCCGTCCTTCTAGGAGTACCATGAATTTCACATGGTTGATCGAGTGTGTGGCTCGGGCCGGATAGGCTTGAGCTGTTCTTTGTCCGCTGACCGGACTGGGAGTTGCTGGACTTGGCACCAGCTTCCTTGACTTGACGTTTATGAACATTGCGCTGAGGCTTGAGGATGCCTCTGCGTGTGTCCTTCGTATTGTCTTGGACCGTAGTGATGTGTTGACGTCGGGGTATGTGCCTTGGGTTCTCCTACTTAGGTTGAGGTAGCCAGTTGTGCCGTGTGTGCCCTTTGTCGGGGCGGTCGACTCCGTATTTTTTGGTGGCTAGGACCTTGGTCCACCTGTCCACGAGCAAATCTTGGTCAGCTTTAAGTTGCTGTTGCTTCCTTTGCAGGCTCCTTGCCGTGGCCATGAGCCATCGCTTGAAGCGAACTTGTTCCACTGGGTCTTCAGGCACGCCGAATTCGTCATTGCTGAGGCTTACCTCGTCCTCGGAGGGGGGCGTATAGTTGTCCCTTTCCAAGTATCCCACCGTGGCCAGTCCGGCCTGCTTAAAGGCAGGCTGATCGGGGCTGTATCCATCTAGGGATGGCAATGGGGACAATCCCCTATGGGGATACCTGCAACATCCCCATCCCCATCTATTCCCTATCATCCCATCCCCATCCCCGTTTACATGACCGGGGATGAAATTTCCCCATACCCATGCCCCACTGGGGAACGGGGCCTCATTAGGGTCCCCATCCCCATAAACAAATACACTTATACATAATATGACACCCTATAATCAACATACATAAATGGTGTTGTCCTTGTCCTGCTAATGCATATCTAGGTCGTACTGACTTCTTGGTCATGGTGGTAGCTGAGGTGGGGACGTGAGATAGGTTTAAGGTTTTTTCAGAGCTTTTTGTTGTTTTCGCAAGTTTGTTTGTGAGTATTTTAAGGTTGACTGCAGTGTGACAGTTACTAACCGGGTCCCCAATGGGTATTGGGTATGGGGAATAGGATATCGTCCCCATCCCCGTTGTACCATATGGGGAATAAATTAGTTTGGTAAATATCCCCATGGGGATGTTTTTCTCCCATCCCACCCCCTAATTGATGAAATCCCCATGGGTTTGGCGGGTATGGGGCCCCGTTGCCATCCCTATATCCATCTTTGGCACCCTCTGGATTGTTTTCGTCTCATGTGTCGGTATTGCTATGGCAGGGCTTGGAGCGGCATTGATGACGCCCATGCTTTACTTTTTTCCATGAGGGGTTATCCTCTGTTGCCTCATCGCCATTGGTTTCCTTTGGAGTATCCACCATATATATACGTAGGAGGAGGTGGTTGTCCACCGCCTAGTGAGCGGTGGTTCATGTTCTTCTCCTGCATCGTCGTCCATACCGTCGATGTCTTCGGAGTCGAAGTCAAGCACGTCGGTTAGATCATCGATCGTGGCAATGAAGTGGGTGGTGGGTGGGCAATGAATTCCTTCGTCACCTGCTTCCCACTCGAGCCTGACATAGTTCGGCCACGAGTCTGGTGACAAAGAGAGAGAGAGACTTTAACAAGTTCAGCACGTCGCCAAAGGGCGAGTGCTGGAAGATATCCGCTGCAGTAAACTCCGTGACCGGAGCCCAACCAGACTCGGCGGGCTCAAGAGTGCGCGGACTGGAACCTACAACCGCATACGAGTCCGGGGGTCTGGAGTCACAGGCTTCCTTATAAGTGAGGCATGTGTTCGGCTCTACCGTCGATGAGTGTGCGGCCTGCGAGGTGGGGTCCATCCACCCGTCCTTGTGCCACGCTGTCTGTTCCGGATTTAGGTCCGAGACCGCAGGGGTAATATCCTGAGCATTGTCCAACAACAGGTCTAAGCCGCGCTCGTCGTGACTGTCTGGTGCTCCTGGCATAGGCCCGAATCCATCGAAGATCAAGTCTCCGCGAATGTTTGCCGTGTAGTTTAGGTTTCTGAACCTGATCTGATGGCCAGGGGTGTAGCTGTCGATCTGCTCCAGATGGCCAAGCGAATTAGCCCGCAGTGCGAAGCCGCCGAACACAAAGATCTATCCGGGGAGAAAAGTTTCACCCTCGACTGCTTTGTTGACGATGATTGAAGGAGCCATCGAGCCTTGCAGCGACAACATAGAGGAACTCTCAATGAAAGCACCAATGTCGGTGTCAAAACTGGCGGATCTCGGGTAGGGGGTCCCGATCTGTGTGTCTTAGGCTGATGGTAACAGGAAGCGAGGGACACAATGTTTACCCAGGTTCGGGCCCTCTCGATGGAGGTAAAACCCTACTTCCCGCTTGATTAATATTGACGATATGAGTAGTACAAGAGTAGATCTACCACAAGATCCTAGAGGCTAAATCCTAGAAGCTAGCCTATGATGATTATGATTGTAATTGTGATCGACCTTCTAAGGACCAACCTCTCCGGTTTATATAGACACCGGAGAGGGCTAGGGTTTACACGGAGTTGGTTACAAGGAAGGAAATACAATATCTGGATCACCAAGCTTGCCTTCCACGCAAAGGAGAGTCCCATCTGGACACGGGACGGAGTCTTGAGTCTTGTATCTTCACGCTTCAATAGTCCGGACGATGTATATAGTCTGGCTGTCCGGATATTCCCTAATCCAGGACTCCGTCACCCGCCTCCTATTACCAATAGCCTTAGACGCACAGTTCGGGACCCCCTACCTGAGATCCGCCGGTTTTGACACAGACATTGGTGCTTTGATTGAGAGCTCCGTTGTGTGATCAGCAAAAGGATCAATGGCTCGACTGCAGATCAACTACGATGCCGGCTTCTTCGTCACCGGCTCGACTGGTCACCTTGGCTGGACTGAGGACTGCGCCCTGCCTCCGAACGTCATGTTCGGATGAGAACCTTCATCAACATCAACTCCGATCTCTATCAAGATCATGGAGGAATCATCCAGGGAGCCCGGGGGCTCAACGCCAACATTGCCCTCGGGCGACCGTGCTGTTTTTCTGGACAGCGAACTTGCATCCGCCGCCACTGCCTCCTCAAGTGTCGTTTTAACGATTCCTTCAGTGGAATTATGCGGAGTTGAGTCTACAACAACCCTGGAAAATTTCGTCGAGTTCCGATGGAGGAATCTCATGCAATCCACGATATACCGAGCTCTGTCAAATCTGGACGGGAATCTGGACGAGTTTAGGGCGTGGTGTCCAGCTTCTAGCTCAGTCGCCCTTTGGAAGATCCAACCGTTGATTGGCGGCATAATTCCTATATCTACCACCCCTCAAAATTTCAGCTTGATCCGACCGTCCAAACTTCGGGAACCTTCCAATTAGTGCATCACTTTTCAGATCTGTTTTCTGCGCGAGAACAAATCCGACCAAGTTCGTCTTTTTTATGAACGGGATTTCGGACATCCTTTTTGAAGGAAGTTTTGTATGGGGTATTGCGTTTTGTTCCCAAACACATCCCGCTAATTTTGAAGTCTTTTCCAATATGATCTTCACCATCACGCTGGCGTCAAACCAGTCCGACAATGTTGCTCTACAGCTGCCGACCTGCGCTAGACACGTTGTCACTTTATTGAGCCGAGCTCAACTTCTTCGGATCATCATCTCGGCAAGCCGAACAAGAGTTCGGCATCACAAATGATAAATCATCACCAACATCGCCGCCCCACGGATTACACGGAGCGGGCACACCGGCATCGCCGCACTGTCACTTCATCAAGCCGGCATTGACCACGTCACGACCTGCATCGGCAGGGCACACTGTTGCTTCTTCAAGCCAATGTCCATCACGCCGACCTACTTTGACTCATCGGCTAACATCGAGGCTTCGACATCTTGGCTGGACCGGGGGCTTCGCCACCTCTTCATCAACCTACTCCGAAGACTTCAGCATCACTAGCCGACCAGCTTCGTCACGTTAGCTGGACCGAGGGCTTTGCCTCGGCAAGCCAACCTTTGCCAGCATTGCGATGCCGTCTCTTTATCGCCCATCAGGCAATGGGTGTGCGGATCGAGTCCCAATTTTGGGAGTCACCTTTCTTCGGATTGCTACAATAAATAAACCAGGTGCTATTAATCCTAGTAATTTTTTGCTTGTTTGGGTTTATTTTTCCCAAGGAATTATTACTCTGGTTTGTTCCATCATCTGTACACAGGTCTATCAAATGGTGGCCGCATTAACGACGGTCGCATGGTGGTTCGGTCAGTTTCCATACATAGTCCGGCGTACGCCGCATCCAGAACTCGGACCGACCTGTGAATTCAGGCTTTGCCACGCCTTTACCGCATCACGCCGATGCCCTGCATCGACATTGATTTCAGCGCCAGGCCATATTTGTTTTATTACTCACTTTGCATAAATTATTTATTATGCAACATTTTATTTATTTATTATTACTATTATCCCCGGTTTGCACTATTTTTTGTGCACAGGAAAATGATCCGGGTCGGGCAGTATCGTCAACTCGGCGTACTGACATACCACGTCACCTTGGCTGGACAGGGGGCTTCGTCAACACTTCATTACCCCATGCGGGGACTTCGGCGTCACTCTGCCGGCCTGCATTGGCCATGCTATGTCACCACTTCGGAGTGCCGGGCTCTTCGCTCCGCCACCTCGGGACCGGCTTGGGGGATGGAACCTTGTCCCGCATCAAGATTGGACCGCGTCATCAATGCCGAACATATTAACTAGCTAAGTTGCTTTTATGCTCAGCTTTTTCAACTTTTTACTCTTGTTCGGTTCGACCAAGCATTATACCTTTTTGGCAAAAAATCGTTTGTGAAAAAATTCCTTGTCATAACTTTGTTTGTGACGCACAAATTCAAATACCCCGTTTACTTGAGGGCTTCCTTTATGAAGCCTTCCCTCTTGCATATGATTATACTTGTACGACTTTGTTCCTTGTTCGTGTATTACGCCACAATATGCAGCATATTGACTTAAGCGATTTGCAAGCTGGGTTGCCTCGCTCCTGTGTTTACCCCTACGTTCCAGATTGTTCAGCTAGGGAGTAAAGGGAGAACCTCTGCGATTGTCACGATCGGGTTATCCGAACCGGACCTCAGACTGGGTGAAGCCAAAAGCTAGCGCTCTTATTGTTTTCAATTATGGTCGGCACACAACGGAACTCATGAGTACAAAAAATCTATTGTACAAGTCTCATAGTAGCAATGAGCAACCGAAGAAAGGTATCGGTGGGGGTACTATTTTCTTCGAAGATGCTTCTTACACTTCGTCAGTAATATAGCATAAGTTCCCTGAGCGCGCTTTGTCTGTTACAGCCTTATGGCCTGGTTATCGGAAACACCGTCGATATTCTTGACAGGTGGAGTACGTAACACTTTTCGGCCCTTGGCCGAAGAGGGAGAAGCCGACGGTCGGTTAAGACGCGTTTAAAGTTCGGGTGAACAAAGATATGATATTAGTACTTCGGTACATACAATTATACATAAAATTCTTTTACCCAAGTTACTTGGGGGCTCTTAAATTTATATGAGCCGTTTTATAATAAGTGTTCCTCTTCTTAGTCGTTGGAAAGTTTTTTATTATTTATCACTCCTTTTTTTTGACACGAGTGTGTGGTCACTAGCCGGGGAGCCTAATTTCTCTCTCAAAGCCGCTAGAGTTTAGTTTGCTAAACTGGACTAACGAGAAGTACTCCGCCTTCGGGATAGGAGGTTGAAACCGTAGGCTGTCCCGCTTGAAGTCTTGAGATAGGATGTGTCATGGTAAAGTATGACAGAAACACATTTTTCTTTTTAAGACCAATTTTCGATTCGGCACCAAACACTTGATCTAGTTCGGACGTCCAGTTCTTACTAAAGTTTTTTGGTTTTCCAAGCCTATGGCACTTTTAAACTATTTGTGTGTTTCTAGCATTAGTCTCGTAGTGCAACGCCAGATACCTTTAGGGATTCGGCAAAAACATTCTCGGATATTGCTATATATGCATCGGTTTCGAATTGTGTCTTCGGTCAATAGTTGGGTTGCCCGGCTCCTGTGCTTGCCTCCTATGTCCCGCTTTGTTCGGCTATGTGTGCAAAGGGTGAACCACTGCGATTGTGCTTCCAGCTTGCATGGTTAAGCACCTCAGTGGAGAAAGACGAAAATTGACTGTTACAATAGGCGTAAACTGGTCAGCGATCTGATGACTATGTTAAATGATGGGCCGTTCATAACATTGGCCGAAGTGTTTACGGCTTGACCTCGAATGTCGTCGAACACTAACCGGGGGCTCGTAGCCAGTTTAAAGCTCCTATGACTAAGCGAAAGTTATAAAGCCCGCATATCTGATTGCCTCGTTTCCGCTAACACAACCGCCTTCGGGCACCAGGACGTCGGCTAAGGGTTGTTTTATTATTGCGGAAACACCCTGCGTAGTATCTACCAAGGGGTAGAAGCCGATGATGGGCCACTTTCAACTGATAAACGGTCGCAATGGAGTCAAAATAATGAAGTAAAATACTTGGATACATAGAATCATTACACATAAACTGTGATTTTACACTGGATATCAATCCTTAATTCAGCCAGCCGTGCCCACTTTAAGGCTCGGGGCCACTGGGCTTTGCGCTCATTATTTACAAATATCAAAGGGGCACATCGATCCCCTGATCTGGTGTTGCCACCTGACCAGTGTCTCGGGGGCTACTGCATTGCCTATTCAATGCAGAAAATTCAAAGGGCTCAATGTTCGGCTTGATCGAACTATAGGAAAGCGCGTCTTCGGACAACAATAAGTACCATATGGGAATTATCCGGCATTAAGCTGATATATCACGGCGACTTCTCACCACCCTCTCTCAGGGGCCCGTTTGCCGATCACTATTATCTCTAATATATTACACAACGTTTCTATTCCTATGTATGCTGCCGAGCTAGGAGTTGATCCTCAGGCCGATTTCGCGCATCGACCTGAGTCTCAGGGGATACTGGAAACATCGGTTTCATGTTTTCCTTCAGGTGCATCTCGGGTTTTAGACTGATACACACCTTGAGGGCTACTGGATATACATATACTGGATATATACCTCGACAGAGAATAAACTGCACCTGTTAAAAATATTCACAAAAAATCAGCCCGCGGTCGTGGTGGTGCACCACCTTGGAAGCAGTCCGGCATAAAGCTCGGGCGCCAGCGGATAGCTCCATAGAGGGCATTTCCGGCATTAAGCTCGGCTAAACTCCTTCGACTTTTTTGAACCAAGATGATCTATGACATCTCGGATATAGTCCGTCGTTGGAGCTTGGACACAGTCCGACGTTGGAGCTCGGATACATTTCGGCGTTGGAGCTCGGAAGCAGTCCGGCGTTGGGGCTCGGCTGCAAAAGATACCTCGAATGTAGTCCGACGTTGGAGCTCAGACGCAAGAGGACACTGCCTCCCGGGAACAACTTCAAACCCGAAGTGTGGCATAAAAATAACAAGGCATTGATAAAGGCCAGAAACTTAAAGGGGCCTCTCGGATACCCGACGTGTAAACTCTTCAGATGCACTTCGGCGATCCTCAAGATTGAAGATGAGAAGATTTGTTGAACTAGTTTTCAAGACCGACGATCAAAGATGAAGAACAGTTCGGAAGAATCGAGGAGCGTCCCTAACTTGAAGACCGATACAGGGGGCAACTGACGGTGTCCTGGACTAGCGGTACTCACCACGTCATCTGCCGATCTGTTAGATTGGGCTGAGGACCCCCATGGCCGTATACTCATGGGCCAGTCCGGACAGCTGCCGCATACAAGGAAGATTCCACAAGACTTGGTGATCAAGACAAGGACTCCTCCCCCACCGGCGTATTCAGCTAGGATTCTTGTTATCCTAGGCCTCTGGTGCATTATATAAACCAGGGCCAGGCTAGTCGATAGAATATATAACAACAATCATAATCATAGGCTAGCTTCTAGGGTTTAGCCTCTACATCTCGTGGTAGATCAACTCTTGTAATACTCATATCATCAAGCTCAATCAAGCAGGAAGTAGGGTATTACCTCCATCGAGAGGGCTCGAACCTGGGTAAAACATCGTGCCCCCCGCCTCCTGTTACCATTATCCTTAGACGCACATGAAGGAAATATTGTCGGCGTTCTGGGAACGGGGGTCCCCAGACTTGCCTGCCTGCGGCCTGCGGCGTGGCTCAAAGGGGGGCCCAGCACGGCCCATCTTCATCAACACAAGCTCAAGACCCTCGCGAGGCCAAGCCTCATGGGCTAACGACAAGGAGCTTCCTCGGCCGCACCTCGTCGGGCTCACGAGGAGGCGGAGAGATCAAGGCGGGGTACCTCGCGAGGTGCCCATGACACAAGCCACGACGACCAAGGGCGCCAGTTGGGCGCCGGCCCGTGCAGTGTCCTCCTTTCCTATTTGGTGCAAAGGGAGCAAGCGCAGGCGAGAGCATCAAGCAAAGTCATCCATTTCGGTGCAACAAGACCAAGACCAGCCCAACGGCAGGAAGGAAGTCATTGTGGAGCCCAAGCAGGCGTCACCACCAAAGCCTTTGACAGGCGAAGACCAAATTTAGTCAGGATAAGTGTACCAGATGTTCCCCTTCAAAATGGCCAATTGTTGGCGCCCTTCCCGCTCAAATATTTGGGGAGAGGCCCAGGGCCTTTGCCTATAAATAGGACTAGCCACCACAAGGTAGGAAGAGGGAGGATCCTAGCCAAGAAACTAGGAGAGAGAGGGATTGAAATCCTCCTAGCAGTTCATCGTCCCAGCCAAGAACAGACCCTCGCGAGGCTGTTCTTCCTTGTATTGTTCATCATCAGCCCAAGAGGCAATCCACCACACCACACACTGGAGTAGGGTATTACACCGCAATGGTGGCCTGAACCAGTATAAACTCTGTGTCTCTTGTGTTGTTCCTTCTGTAGTTTAGATCCTAGCGAGGCGGCGAGGAGCAGGTAGGTAGAGGGTGAAATCTCCGCGTGCACCCTAGTGTTCGATCCTCAAGGGTTTGCCGGAACCCGAAATCCGACATTTGGCACGCCAGGTAGGGGTGCGCCGGAGTTTTCCCTTCCTCCACCACTACGACCTGCCTCATGATGAGCAGCGCCCCCATCCGACGCCCGGCGCCAAAGATAGGGGCTAGGGGCTCGAGCCCTGCCCGGCCTTGCAGCGGGTGTGGTGGCCGGACAAGTTCAAGCCAACAATGCTGCCGCGCTACAACGACGCGGCCGATCCACTGGCTTTCCTGCTGGCATGCGAGGAGGCCGTCCTCGAAGCTGAAGGTGACGACAGGGCCATGGCCAACTGGCTTCCCATGGCCCTCGCCGGCGCTCCGCACGCAGTGCTGCCCCGCCTGCCGGCAGCCTCCGTGGCCTCTTTGGAAGAGCTGTGCAACCTCTTCCTCGCCCACCACGCAGCACCGGCGCACCCAGTCGTCGCGGCCCTCCTGGGCGGCTCGCAGGCGCCGCCTACAAGTCACCACATCAAGCCGTTCGTCCGCCAGGTCAGCGCCGCCTCCACGCGGCAGGGGGCTCTCCCGGACCGGTTGGCGCCAAAGGCCGGTCTGACCTTCGGCTCGGAGGACCACCCCTCCAACTCAGCCTGCTCGGGTGCGCTCCCCATGCTGTGCACCCCCACCATCTGCCAGGTGGCCGTCACCAGGGCTCTCATTGACAGCGGCGCGGGCCTCAGCGTGCTCTCGGTCGAGGCCTTCAACCTCCTTTGCATACCCCAGGAGCGGTTGCAACCCAGCCGGCCCTTCTCGGGTGTCGGGGGCGGGTCATCCAGCTCCTTGGGGCAGATCCGGCTCCCGGTAACTTTCGGCACCTTCGACAACTTCCGCATGGAGCTGGTCGATTTCGACATCGCCCCCATCGGCCTCCCCTACAACGCCATCCTCGGCTATCCAGCACTGGCCCAATTCATGGCCGCGACTCACCCGGCGTACAACCTCATGAAGATGCCCGGGAGCAATGGTGTCCTCACCGTGTCCGGGGACACCGGATATGCGCTGCGAGTACTCAAGCTCGCCTTCAAGGCGGCGGCAGCAGCATGGCCTGCCGACGCAGAAACCCCCAAGCCCAAAGGGGCTGCGCCAACCAAGAAGAAGCAGTTGTTCACCCAAGACAAGGCGAGACCAGCGGATACATTGCCGGCGAAAATGGGTCCACTGACGCCACTTTCACCATAAGCGCCAACCTCGAGCCCGAAAGCAGAGGAAGCCACGGTCGAGTTCTGTGGCAAAACAAGAAGGTATTCGCTTGGGAGACTGATCAGTTGGCGGGGATCCCTAGGGGCGTAACCGAGCATCACCTCAACATGTGCCCCAACGTGCGCCCCGTGAAGCAGAAAGCGAGGCGGCAGTCCACCGAAAAGTAGGCCTTCATCGTCCAAGAGACCCGCAAGCTAGAAGCCGCTGGGGTCATTCGCGAGGTCTGATATCCAGATTGGTTGGCCAACCCAGTTGTTGTGCCAAAGAAGGAAGGGAAGGAGCGCATGTGTGTCGACTTCACCAACCTCAACAAAGCGTGCCCGCAAGATCCGTTCCCGCCACCTCGCATCGATCAGATCGTCGATTCCACCGCTGAGTGCGACCAATTATGCTTCTTGGATGCCTTCTCCGGGTATCATCAGATCTAGATGGCGGTGGAAGACGTGGAGAAGACGGCCTTCCTGACCTCGTGTGGGGTGTATTGCTATACCTTCATGCAGTTCGGGCTGCACAACGCGGGCGCAACCTTTCAGCGGCTCATGCACATCACCTTGGGCCCGCAGCTCGGGAAGAATGTGGAAGCTTATGTCGATGACATTGTGGTGAAGTCTCGCGAGGCCAAGATCCTGATACAAGACCTGGAGGAAACCTTCGCAAGCCTCAACGCAGTGAACCTGCGGCTCAACCCGGAGAAGTGTGTGTTTGGAGTCCCCTCGGGCAAGCTCTTGGGCTTCCTCGTATCCCACCGAGGCATCGATGCCAGCCCGGAAAAGGTCAAGGCGGTCGAGGACATGAGCCCTCCAAAGACCCTCAGAGAAATGCAGAAGCTCACTGGGCGCGTGACTGCGCTAGGGCGCCTCATCTCCAAGTTGGGGGAGCGAGCGCTGCCTTTCTTCCAGCTGATGAAGAGAAATGGGCCCTTTGAATGGACTGAAGAGGCCGACAAGGCATTCCAAGATCTCAAGAGATACCTAACCAACCCTCCGGTGATGGTGGCTCCACGCCCTCAAGAGCCCCTGGTGCTCTACTTCGCCGCCACTCCCTATTCCACCAGCGCAGCTCTGGTGGCAGTTAGAGAGGAGCGCCAGACCAAAGCCGCCGCAGCTACCCAGGTCAAGGCAAAGCAGGGTTAAGGAGGACTCGCGGAAACCACTACCGCGACTGAGGAGGATCAGCCGCCGCAGGGGAGCGTACTGGGAACGGAAGAGGCCCCTCCCCCGGACGACCAGCTTCCGGAGGCTCCATCGCCTCAGGAGGCGCCACGGCCTCCGGAGGGCGCCATCGGCACCGGCGCTCCAAACCTCGTTGAGCACCCAGTTTACTTCGTCAGCACGGTGTTGCGGGATGCGAGGGCACGGTACCCCAAGCCTCAAAAGCTCCTCCTCGCGCTGCTAGTGGCCTCGCGCAAGCTGCGGCACTATTTTCAGGGTCACCCCATCAAGGTCGTCTCAGCATACCCCTTGGAAAGGGTGCTCAGGAGCCTAACTCAGCCGGAAGGGTCGCTGAGTGGAACATTGAACTGCAAGCATTTCAGCTCGAATTCAGCACGACCAGAGTCATCAAGGGGGCTGCATTAGCAGATTTCGTGGCAGAATGGACGGAAGCACCGGGCCTCATGGCCGACGAGGATCGATCCCTCTCTCCGGGAAGCGAGGCGCCAGAGGGCTGGGTCATGTACTTCAACGGTGCGATCTCCAGGCATGGCGCTGGGGCCGGAGCGGTGCTCATATCTCCCACTCAAGACAAGCTCTACTACGCCGTGCAACTCTATTTCCAGCAAGGTGAAAAGGTCTCCAACAACATAGCGGAGTATGAAGGACTAATAGCGGGCTTGAAGGCCGCAGCTGCCCTAGGGGTGAAGTGCCTTACTATCATGGGCGATTCGCAACTCCTCGTCAATTTCTCCAACAAGGTATACGAGCCAAAAGATGAGCACATGGAAGCCTACCTTGCGGAGGTCCGCAGGATGGAGAAGCAGTTCTGGGGGTTGGAGCTACATCATGTACCCCGCGGCACCAATCAAGAGGCCGACGACATCGCCAAAT
The DNA here is from genome assembly GCA_021437245.1 of Aegilops speltoides. NCBI lineage: Eukaryota > Viridiplantae > Streptophyta > Magnoliopsida > Poales > Poaceae > Aegilops > Aegilops speltoides. Next base: position 389,493,437 of record CM038143.1, read on the forward strand.
GAGCCTCCAGGCGGTTACCTCAGGAGCCTGGCGTCTTCGAGGAACGGCTCTTCAAGCCCTCCGCCATGCCCTCATTATCAAACACGGCACAGTCTCGGGAGGAGCTCCCCGGCCACGCCTCTGGAGCCACTGGTGCGTGGCCCGGCCTCGAGAACGCGCTTTGCTCGGCGATGGAACCTCGGGAGGGTGCTCGATCCCAGAGCTCCGGAGCTACTTAACACAAGGGACCCTGCCGGAGAAGGAGGAGGAAGCAGAGTTTGTGGCGCGGCAAGCTACAACGTACTGCATCAGGGATGGAGAGCTCTACCGGAAACGACCAAACGATGTGTCCCTATGCTGCATCTCTAGGGAGCAAGGGAAGGAACTGCTGGCAGATATACACGGTGGAGATTGTGGGCATCATTCATCATCGTGGACCCTCGTCGGCAAGGCGTTCCGCAGTGGTTTCTATTGGCCTACTGCGCTCAATGACGCTGTCGAACTAGTGAAGGCTTGCGAAGCCTGCCAATTCCATGCCAAGCAGATCCATCAGCCGGCAGGAGGTCTGCAAACTATACCCCTCACGTGGCCTTTCGCAGTCTCGGGGCTGGATATCCTGGGCCCGTTTCCTTGGGCGCCAGGGGGCTATCGCTACCTCTACGTCGTCGTGGACAAGTTCACCAAGTGGGCTGAAGTAGAATCCGTCCGCACCATCCCTGCTGGTTCTGCGGTCAAGTTCATCAAGGGCATCGTGAGCCGGTTCGGGGTGCCGAACCGCATCATCACCGACAACGGTTCACAGTTCACCAGTAACCTCTTCAAAACATACTATGCTAACCTTGGAACGCGGATATGCTATGCTTCGGTGGCGCATCCCCGAAGCAACGACCAAGCCGAGCGGGCCAACACAGAAGTCCTGAGGGGCCTCAAGACCAGAACATTCAAGAAGAAACTGGAGGCCTGTGGTAGAGGTTGGTACGATGAGCTTCTGTCCGTGTTGTGGGCCATCCGGACAACCGCGACCAACCCAACTGGGGAGACCCCGTTCTTCCTGGTCTATGGAGCCGAAGCGGTCCTCCCTCACGAGTCGACGCGTCGTTCCTTGCAGGTCTGGCGTTCAGAGGCGCAACAGGGCGCCATGCGGGGGATGGACCTTGTGCCAAGGGAGGAGCGTCGCCGAGAAGCCGCGTTGCGAGCGGCGAGATACCAACAAGCACTACGGCGATACCACCGCCGCAACATCTGCCCCAGAACTCTTGAGGTAGGGGACCTCATGCTCGGGCGAGTCCTCTCCAGGGAGGGACTGCATAAGCTCTCTCCCATGTGGGAGGGCCCGTTCAAGGTTGTTCATGTTTCCAGGCCCGGCTCTGCGCGCTTGGAGACTCAGGAGGGGGTGCCAGTCCAGAATGCGTGGAACATCCAGCACCTTCGGAGGTTTTACCCTAAAAGGCCCGAGCACATGAAGAAGGTGAATGCTGTGAAGCTTATCTTTTGGAAAAGGCCCGAGCCTATGAAGAAGGCGAATGCTGTGAAGCTTATCTTTTGGAAAAGGCCCAGGCACATGAAGAAGGCGAATGCCTGTGAAGCTCATATTTTTAGAAAAGGCCCAGAGCCTGTGAAGAAGGCGAATGCCTGTGAAGCTGATGCGTTTTGGAAAAGGCCCGAAGCCTGTGAAGAAGGTGAATGCCTATGAAGCTGATGCGTTTTGGGAAAGGCCCGGAGCCTGTGAAGAGGGCCAATGCCCGTGAAGCTTGCTTCCCCCAAGAAAGGCCGGAGCCTGTGAAGAAGGCCAGCGCATGTGAAGCTCGCCGCCTGTGACACTCTCACGTAATAATGAGTTGGGGCTGTACACGCCCCGGAGTCTCAGGAGCGCCGGCCTCAGGCCCTGGGGCTCCCTCCCATGCCCAGTGGCAGCACTTAGCTCCGCGCTCGTGAGAAGACGTCGAAGACTAGATTAGGTGCCGGACACGGCTTTTTCATTTGCTTTCTGCAGTTGGCTTGTTCACTCCCATTTGAAGTTTTATTGAAGCTGTTGCCGCCTTTGACTTGTGACTCTCCGACTTTTCGCTCTCCTACCTCGATTTCTCTCGCGCAAGGTCTCACGAGGGAGCAGCCTGAACTCCCTCTCGAGTGTTTTCTGTCCTTATCGTTAAGGGTTTCCCTACCTGGGTCCACTACAGGAGCACCCCTCCAGTCCGTGCCTCACGGGCACCGCGACGCGAACACAGGACCTGGGTCGGTCGCCCCCCACGGCTGAGGCTGGGAACTACCTCTGCGCAGGCGTGCGGCCGGAAGGCACAATACCGAAATAACGGAAACAATGCGATGATTAACAACGGTAACCCAAACGCGCCCCCACGGGGCCCCACACTATTGTCTTTTTGCGCAGGAAAAAGGAAAAGAAAGAACAAATCAGGCGCGGCTCGCCCTACACCGGCCTTCAGGGAAGAATCGAGCCGCCTCCGGGGCTCAGGTGGTCTCCCTCTCGCACTTCACTAAGGCGCGACGGCGGGCAGACCCGCTACCACCCTCCAAGCAGGCACGACGGCGTGGAGGCTGACCGACCTTGACCCATTGCTAGAAGAGTCCTTTGCCCGAAGAAGAACCAGTGAAGCTTGAGGAACCCTGGGCGCCGCCAACCACGCGCGCGCTGTCCTCTCCGTCCTCGCCGGGGCTGGGTCCCCGGCCATGGTCGTCGTCTTCAGGGCAGCACCTAGCGCGGCGACCATCTTCCCCAAACACCCTCACGTAGAGGGTGGCATCACCGTCGAACTTGAAGTGCAGGGTGCACCGACGGCTCAGGCCACGCGCACGGGAAAACGTCTGCCAGTCGCGGGTCAAGGCCAGGCTCCCGGCTGCAGAGACCTCCAGCGAAGCCCACGAGGCTCGGCTGCAGCAGCCGTCTGCCTAGAGCCAGAGGCCGCCCGGAGCGCCAGCCGGGAGCTCACCTAGGAGGAAGCGAGGGAGCTGAAGCCGGGCGCTAGTCGGCTCCGCCGACCACACCACGAACTCCGGCAGCACCTCCGCAGTGTGAAAGCGCGGCCTAGGGGGGAGCATGGCCGAAGCACGCCCCCCGGCCGCGGCCAGCCGCCCGCCACCGCGCGGGAAGTCACCTCCGCGACCGCGGGGAGCCACCGTGGAGGCCACAGGGTGTTTGCGAGGGCGGCCCCGACCGCGCTTGGGCGGGGGAGAGGTAGGCTCAACCTGGCGGGCCTTTCCTTTCTCTGCGGCCGAGAACTTCCTTGACGGAGCCATGAAGAAGAAGGAGAAGCAAGAGGGGATAGATTGGAAGGGCACGCGACGTGCCGTACTTAAAGCCAGAGGAGGCCAACCACCGACCTCCACGATCGCAGGTAATCATGACCCGCTTTGCATGCAGGGACTTGTCAATTCGTGCGGTTGCCGAGGCGTCATGGGGAAGTGGAGACGCCGCGTCAATCGGCGCCACGCTTGGCGCCAAAGGTCATTGAGCTGTTAGGGCCTGGTAACCGCGACTTGCCCTTCGCCTCTCTGCTTGGCCAAGTCCGCGCGCCTTGGGCGAGAGGGCTCTGTCGCGTTCAGGAGCAGGGGTCCCCGACTTGCTCTGCTGCGCTGCGGCGTGGCCCAAAGGGGGCCCCAACACGGCCCATCTTCATCAACACAAGCTCAAGACCCTCGCGAGGGGCCAAGCCTCGCGGGGCGGACGACAAGGAGCTTCCTCAGGCACGGCCTCGTCAGGCTAGCTCACGAGAAGGTGGAGAGATCAAGGTGGGGTACCTCGCGAGGTGCCCATGACGCAAGCATGACGACCAAGAGGCGCCCGATCGAGCGCCCGACCCAAGTGTCCTCCTTTCCTCTTTGGTGCAAAGGAGCAAGCATAGCGAGAGCATCAAGCAAAGGCATCCATTTCGGTGCAACAAGACCAAGACCAGCCCAACGGCAGGAAGGAAGTCATTGTGGAGCCCAAGCAGGCGTCACCACCAGAGCCTTTGACAGGCGAAGACCAACTTTAGTCAGGATAAGTGTACCAGATGTTCCCCTTCAAAATGGCCAATTGTTGGCGCCCTTCCCGCTCAAATATTTGGGGAGAGGACCAGGGCCTTTGCCTATAAATAGGACTAGCCACCACAAGGTAGGAAGAGGGAGGATCGTAGCCAAGAAACCAGGAGAGAGAGAGATTGAACTCCTCCTAGCAGTTCATCGTCCCAGCCAAGAACAGACCCTTGCGAGGCTGTTCTTCCTTGTATTGTTCATCATCAGCCCAAGAGGCAATCCACCACATCACACTGGAGTAGGGTATTACACCTCAATGGTGGCCTGAACTAGTATAAACTCTGTGTCTCTTGTGTTGTTCCTTCTGTAGTCTAGATCCTAGCGAGGCGGCGAGGAGAAGGTAGGTAGAGGGCGAAATCTCCGCGTGCACCCCAGTGTTCGAACCTCAAGGGTCTGCCGGAACCCGAAATCCGACAAATATGCCCTAGAGGCAATAATAAAGTTATTATTTATATCCTTATTTCATGATAAATGTTTATTATTCATACTAGAATTGTATTTACCGGAAACATAATAAATGTGTGAATACATAGACGAACATAGTGTCACTAGTATGCCTCTACTTGACTAGCTCATTAATTAAAGATGGTTATGTTTCCTAGCCATAGACATGAGTTGTAATTTGATTAACGGGATCACATCATTAGGAGAATGATGTGATTGACTTGACCCATTCCATTAGCTTAGCACTTGATCGTTTAGTATGTTGCTATTGCTTTCTTCATGACTTATACATGTTCCTATGACTATGAGATTATGCAACTCCCGTTTACCGGAGGAACACTTTGTGTGCTACGAAATGTCACAACGTAATTGGGTGATTCTAAAGGAGCTCTAAAGGTGTCTCGAAAGGTACATGTTGAGTTGGCGTATTTCGAGATTAGGATTTGTCACTCCGATTGTCGAAGAGGTATCTCTAGGCCCTCTCGATAATGCACATCACTATAAGCCTTGCAAGCAATGTGGCCAATGAGTTGGTTACGGGATGATGCATTACGTAACGAGTAAAGAGACTTGCCGGTAACGAGATTGAACTAGGTATTGAGATACCGACGATCAAATCTCGGGCAAGTAACATACCGATGACAAAGGGAACAACGTATGTTGTTATGCGGTTTGACCGATAAATATCTTCGTAGAATACGTAGGAGCCAATATGAGCATCCAGGTTCCGCTATTGGTTATTGACCAGAAATGGTTCTCGGTCATGTCTACATAGTTCTCGAACCCGTAGGGTCCGCACGCTTAAGGTTTCGATGACATTTTTATTATGAGCTTATAAGTTTTGATGTACCGAAGGAATTCGGAGTCCCGGATGAGATCGGGGACATGACGAGGAGGCTCAAAATGGTCGGGACGTAAAGATCGATATATTGGATGACTATATTCGGACTTCGGAAAGGTTCCGAGTGATTCGGCTATTTTTGGGAGTACCGGAGAGTTACGGGAATTCGCCGGGGAGTATATGGGCCTTATTGGGCCATACGGGAATAGAGGAGAGAGCCCAAAAGGAAGGAGGCTTGCGCCCCCCTCTGGTCCGAATTGGACAAGGGGTGCAGCCCCTTTTCCTTTTCCCTCTCCTCCTCTTTCCTTCTCTCCTACTCCAACAAGGAAAGGAGGAGTCCTACTCCCGGTGGGAGTAGGACTGCCCCCTTGGCGCGCCCTCCTCCTGGCCGGCCGCCCCCTCCCCCTTGCTCCTTTATACACGGGGGAAAGGGGGGCACCTCTAGACACAACAACAATTGATCTCTTGATCTCTTAGCCGTGTGCGGTGCCCCCCCTCCACCATAGTCCTCGATAATATTGTAGCGGTGCTTAGGCAAAGCCCTGCGACGGTAGAACATCAAGATCGTGACCACGCCGTCGTGCTAATGGAACTCTTCCCCGACAGTCTACTGGATCGGAGTCTGGGGATCGTCATCGAGCTTAACGTGTGCTAGAACTCGGAGGTGCCGTAGTTTCGGTGCTTGATCGGTCGGGCCATGAAGACGTACGACTACATCAACTGCGTTGTTCTAACGCTTCTGCTTTCGGTCTACAAGGGTACGTGGACAACACTCTCCCCTCTCATTGCTATGCATCACCATGATCTTGCGTGTGCATAGGAATTTTTTTGAAATTACTACATTCCCCAACAGTGGCATCCGAGCCTGGTTTTATGCGTAGATGTCATATGCACGAGTAGAACACAAGTGAGTTGTGGGCGATACAAGTCATACTGCTTACCAGCATGTCATACTTTGGTTCAGCGGTATTGTGAGATGAAGCAGTCCAGACCGACATTACGCGTACGCTTACGCGAGATTGGTTTCACTGTTACGAGCACTCGCTGCTTAAAGGTGACTGGCGGGTGTCTGTCTCTCTCACTTTAGTTGAACCTTTCGCCTTACTAAGGTACTCATGGACGGCAACAGCGGATTAAACCTCATTTACGAGGAAACCCTTCGAAAAATGGAAATAGACTGGAGCCGCATTGAGCGAAGTAGCACAACCTTTAGAGGAATAATCCCTAGTCGGGAAGCATGCTGCACAGGAAAAATCACACTGGATGTGGTGTTTGGCTCGCCGGACAATTACAGGTCCGAGGAGGTCACGTTCCAAGTGGCCCTGTTCAGCAGCAGATATCACGCTTTATTAGGGCGAGAGGCATTCACAATTTTTCAAGCTATACCCCATTATGGTTACATGAAGCTCAAAATGCCCGGGCCCAACGGAATCATCACTCTTGCCAGTGATCCGGACATAGCACTCCGCGCCGAAAATAAGACAGCTGCACTAGCCCTCGAGGCACTATCCGAAGCACTAGTGGCCGAGGAACTCACTACGTTGCGCTCCACGGTGAACATGGACGACGTGATACTCGATAAGAGATCCAAGTCCACCTCTTTTAAGCCAGCAGATGAAATAGTCAAATTCCAAGTCCATCCAACGGACCCTACAAAGACGGCCTCCATCGGGGCACAATTAAACCCTGATGTAGACGCCGCACTACGAGAATTCCTATGGGAAAACTGGGACATATTTGCCTGGCACCCTTCAGACATGCCAGGAATCCCACACTGGCTGGCCGAGCACAGCCTAAATATCTTAAAAGGATTCAAGCCAGTCAAATAGGCTCTTCGGCGATTTTCCGAACCCAAGAGACAGGCAATGGGAGAGGAGCTAGCCAAACTATTGGAAGCCGGATTCATCAGAGATATAAAACATCCGGACTGGCTAGCAAACCTGGTGATGGTACCAAAGAAGGATAAATCCCGGCGCCTATGTGTCGACTTCAAGGACCTTAACAAGGCTTGCCCAAAGGACCCCTTCCCCCTTCCCCCGCATCGATCAAATTATCGATGCTACCGCAGGACACGATTCATTGTGCTTCCTTGACGCATACTCCGGCTACCACCAAATTAAGATGGCAGAGCTAGACCAAGCATAGCGGCATTCATCACTCCATACGGCCCATTCTACTTCAACACAATGCCCTTGGGCTCAAAAACGGCGCAACATATCAGCGCATGATTCAAACATGTCTGGCAAACCAGATCGGCAAAACAGTGGAGGCATACGTAGATGATGTGGTCGTCAAATCCAAGCATGTCGAAACTCTAGTAGACGACTTGAGGCTCACATTCGACAATCTCCGAACATACGATATTAAGCTAAATCCGGAAAAATGCGTCTTCGGCGTACCAGCCGGAAAGCTCTTGGGCTTCATTGTATCCGGTAGAGGAATTGAAGCAAACCCAGCCAAGATCCGAGCTCTGTCACAATTGGATATCCCAAAAGACCTCAAACAAATACAAAAATTGACTGGATGTGTGGCGGCTCTAAGCCGCTTTATCTCCCGCTTAGGAGAAAAGACATTACCCCTTTATCGCCTCCTGCTGCGCACCGAACACTTCGAGTGGACGGATGCCGCCACGGCCGGGCTCGAAGAAATCAAAGCCATATTGGCAACAAATCCGGTCCTGGCCGCGCCCAACATGGGTGAACCAATGCTATTATACATCGCGGCAACCCATTAAGTTGTAAGCGCGGTGCTCGTTGTCGAACGAGAAACGGATGGACACAAGTTCCATCTCCAAAAACCAGTTTACTACGTGTCCACTGTCCTAACTCCATGCAAGTCACGATACCCGCATTCTCAAAAGATAGCATACGTGGTGTTCATGGCATCCCGGAAGCTGCGACACTACTTCCAAGAGTGTTCGATAACAGTAGCCTCCGAAGTACCTCTTAATGACATTATAAACAACTGCGACGCAACGGGCCGGATTGCCAAATGGGCCATCGAGCTCCTCCCGTTCGACATAACCTACAAGCCACGGCGAGCTATTAAGTCGCAAGTTTTGGCCGACTTCATCGCCGAATGGACTGAAGCCGAACTCCCTAAAGAGTACGACACATATTCCAACTGGATCATGCACTTCGACGGCTCCAAAATGTTGGCCGGCCTGGGGGCTGGCGTCGTCCTGACGTCCCCAACCGGAGACATAGTTCAATACGTACTCCAGATAATGTACACGTACTCCAACAACACAGCCGAATACGAGGCCCTTCTACATGGCCTCCGGATGGCGGTCTCCATGGGCATTAAACGCCTAGAGGTGCGCGGGGATTCGAAGCTCGCGATATCCCAAATAAATGGAGACTTCGATGCCAAGGATCCGAAAATAGCAGCTTACCGTAATGCCGTCTTAAAAATGTCAGCTCGGTTTGAAGGGCTTGAATTTCACCATATAGCCCGGGATATTAGCCAGGCGGCAGACGTATTGGCACGCATTGGCGCAAAGCGCGATGCCGTCCCTCCCAATATCTTCCTAGAGCGGCTGTTCAAGCCATTCGTACTATGGGAAGGGGAGTCCGGAAACAACAATCCGGACCTAACCGCACCACCCAACACCGAACATTCTGACACAATCGGTGGTTCTGCCAATGAAATAACACATTCAGCCCACGAAATAATGGCAGCCATTGCCCCGTGGACGGAACCATTCCTAGCCTACTTAACTAGGCAGGAACTTCCCAAAGACCAAAACGAGGCCCGCTGCATAGTATGGCGATCTAAAGCCTATAAGGTCCATGAGGGAGAGCTTTGTAAGAAAAGCACAACCGGAGTCCCTCAAAGGTGTATCTCCGAAGAGGAAGGGCAAAATATTCTGGCTGAAATTCATGCCGGACTCGGTGGGCACCACGCCGCAGCCCGGGCCCTTGTAGGCAAGGCCTTCCGTACATGACTTTATTGGCCGACGGCCCGGGCAGATGCTCAGGACTTAGTCCAATGATGCGTCGGTTGCTAGCTCTTTGCTAATCAAAGCCACATGCAACCCACCGCCCTCAAAACTATACCCATCACCTGGCCGTTCGCGGTCTGGGGGCTTGACATGGTTGGACCCCTTAAAGGAGGAACCCACAAGCAAAAATACCTATTGGTCATGGTGGATAAATTCACCAAATGGATAGAGGCCAAGCTAGTTAAGACGGCCAAATCCAGACCCGTGATAGACTGTATATCAGGGGTAGTACACCGTTATGGTGTCCCCCATAGCATCATCACTGATAAGGGCACGAACTTCATGGCCGGCGAGGTTAAACTCTGGTGCAAAAACATGGGCATCAAGCTCGACTACGCTTCAGTCTATCACCCTCAAACTGACGGTCAAGTCGAGCGAGCAAATGGTCTAATCATGAGCGGCATTAAACCCAAACTAGTGCGGTCCCTCAAGGAATCTAACACGCACTAGGTAGAGGAGCTCGACTCCGTACTCTGGGGGCTGCGGACCACGCCGAATCGCACTACCGGATTCACACCATTTTTTATGGTATACGGTGCAGAGGCAGTTTTGCCCTGCGACATAATTCATGACTCACCTTGCGTGCGCATGTACGAAGAAAGAGAAGCCGAGCTGGATCGGCAGGACAGTTTGGACGCCTTAGAGGAGGAGCGCGACGTGGCAAAAGCTCGTTCCGCATTCTATCAATAGCAGGCTCGAAGATATCAAAGCAGAGAAGTACGGGCCAAAACTTACAATGTTGGCGAACTAGTTCTACGCCTGCCAGACAAGAAAAAGGACAAACTCAAGCCCAAATGGGAAGGTCCCTTCATCATCGACCAAGTCCTGACCGGCGGAGCGTACCGTCTGCGAAACGCATCGGATAACCGACTCGAGCCGAACCCATGGAACGCAGCCCGCCTCCGAAGATTCTATGCCTAGCGTCGGACTCTGAGTTCGTCTCCTTCCTCCGTCTACATTTTTACTTTAGCTGTCTTTTATTTCTCTCCTTCTCCCTCCCTTTTTCTTAAAGCCTTTGGAGGCTTGTCTGCGCATTGTTCGCACACACTTGACGTGCTACTCGCGCTCATTATACCTGGGGGCTTCTTTAACAGAAGCTTATTTATACGGGCTTTATGCCCAACACATGTGTCACACTTCCGCATGTACCTTTTATTCACCATTATATGCATCGATATGACTTAAGTTTTTGGCCAAGATGGGTTGCCTAGCTCCTGTGCTTACCCCTACGTTCCCGATTGTTCGGCTAGGTGGTAAAGGAAGCACCTCTGCAATTGTTACCGCCGGGTCAGCCGGACGTGTACCTCAGACTGGGTGAAGCCGAAAGCTAGCGTTCTTAAGGGAATATTCGGTCGGTGAACTAAAAGATGAATTCTTACTTATTCATTTATCTGCCCCCAGATGTTTTTCTGCTTTTTTCGCAGTCCGGACATGCACTTTAGGGCATGCCTCCCAGGGAAAGGAACCCCTAACGGAAATATTCTCCCTGGAAGATGTTTCTTACTAACCATGTAATATAACATAACTAGTTGGGCACTTGTCTGATAAAGCACTCATGACCCCTATGCCTGGTCTCCACGCATGCCCCGGTTCTTACATAACCGCGAGGGTATTCGGACACACTCCGGACTGTCGGGTCCCGAGGTTGAAGCGAAAAGGTCCGCTACGACAAACGATGTACAATCCGGCTAGAAGGCATTTTACATGTCATTTTAAATTACATAGTCAAATTGACTGGTTGTATTCCTCTTCAATACCATCCAATAGGCTGTCTAGTTTACAGTCCCGCTGGGAATACTTTGCGGCCAACTCTACTTGGTCGTACACTAATCTCACAGGGATCTCCTTCCCATCGGGCCCCACAGGTTTGACCTCGGCCATGTGGTTCGGGTCAACCTTCGTGTACCGCATCTTCACCATGGCCCAGGCCTCCCTGGCGCCTTGACGGCAGGCCGATATCTTCCATAGTTGGAAGTGCCGCCGTGCTCCTTGAAGCCTTTCTGCAAGCTCTCCAAGGCCTTCGGGCAGCGAGATAGATGGCCATTAGGCCTGGGCGACGCCTCTCATCACCTGCCGAACTTGTTCATGCAGTTGCAGCAGCTCGGGAAGTAGGTCACCCGTTGAACTGGGCATTTCCTCTGCAGGACGACCTGTGAGCATACCTACAGACATATTTCTGTTAATCGACTTCCTCGCCGAACTCTTCTTTTCATAAGTTCGCTCAAGCACTTACTATAAATGCCGCGACAAAGCCGCTGATTCTCCTTAACGGAGTCAGACAGCTGGGCACGAACATCTTTTACTTGCTCGCCCAGCTGGGTGTTGGCGTCTTGGAGGTTATTTCTCTCTTGCCGCACCCTTGTAAGCACATTCTCACCGGCTTTTAACCGACGCAGGAGCTGTTGCTTGTCCGGGCGCCATCTGCAATGTTATTGTTAGACTTACACACACGCCGCACTTCGCAAACTACTTCTCTTTTAAAGCGTATATTACCAGAGGGGGTCTCTGTGGCTTCCCCTGTCGCGGCTAGTGCGGCCTCAAGTTGGGCCTTGCACTCTTGAAGCTCCTGGGACAGTTGGGTATTCTTTTCTATAAGATCCTGCATAACAAATGATCCTTAAATCAGTTATTCTAACTATTTTAAGTCTCGGGGGCTACTGGCATATATAACTGTCAAAATCCCTCACCCGTATGTCTTTCACATACTGCTCCGTGGCTCTGGCTAGACCATCTTGAGCGGCACGGAGGTGCGCATCTCCCGAATTAAAGGCATTCAATGCCTCTTGGGAGAAACATGCGTCACAAAGAATTGTCCGGCGGCGCCTGTGATTCATGGCACTCTCCACCTCAGATTTGGTGGCGGACAATCTGTCGGCATCCTCCGTTGGAGGAGCATCCGACGCGCGCCTTGTGTTCGCCTCCCCCTCCGGACCTGGCGTTGGAGCCTGGCTGGCGGAGGCTCGATTGGCAACCTCTCCGGACACAGTCCGGCGAGCGCTCTTCTTCCTGAAAAGATCACGAACATTAGTATGCCTTCCAGGAATCTTTCCTTGAAACACAGTGGCGCGCCATACCGTTGCGGCGACGTCTCGATCCGCCGTACCGTACTTTTTTACGCTGCTGGGCGAGCTACCCTTGTTGGCCAGCCGCCGCTGAGCTCGGCTTCCGCCTCAAAGGCACCTCCTCGGAACACCATTGGTATCACGGTGATCGAAATAAGCACAGATGGGTCATGGTATCGGGACTTGGTCCACGATTACAGGAAGCTGGAAATATTCGGGGTAGTCGGCCGTAATGGCGACCAAAGCATTGTCGATGCTAAGTTGGTGGAACACCCCATCGATCAGCTCCACCTTTATGTCTGGATCCTCTTCAGAGGCCGGATCGAGGGACCGTTCCGGATCCTCGGGTTGTGGAGGTAGGCTGTGTATATCCTCTATAGCCCAGCGCAGTTCCTGCGTCGAAATCAAAAAATGAGATACTTAACCATGGGAATGGGGATCGGATAGGCAAAAAGAAATGTCCGCTTACCCAGCTTCGAGGATTGTTCATAGAAAATCCATTCAGTGGACTAACACGGAGAAAATCCTCCTTTTCCCCTTTGTACAGGACGGACAAGATCTTCACCAGATCGGCGACCGATCCCGGCCCCTTACGGCCATGGCGGGTGGCATCATCCTCCCAGTTGAAATCCCACATGGGGTGGCCCCTATACTGGAGCGGCTGCACCCCCCGCATAATGCATGTGGCCATGACTCCGATCATGGGCAGTCTGGAATGAGCTAGTAACCTTATTCGGCTCATCAGGTAGAGGACATCCCTGTCACTTTTCCTCTGGGGGCTCCGCGGGCGCCAGCTTAGGCGTTTCTTCAAAGGAGCATTACTGAACTCCGGGAGGCCGATCCGAACAGGATCCGGCAGCGGGACATCTTCCATGTAAAACCATTCCGAGGGCCAGTCTTCGGACGCCTTCTTCGGGGTTCCGGATAGATATCCGGTCCCGGTGATGCGCCATAGTTCGGCTCCGCCCACTTGATATATTGACCCCTCATGAGAACGGGGTACAAGGCAAAACAATCTCTTCCACAGCGCGAAATGAGCCTCGATGCCCAAAAACAGCTCGCAAAGGGCCACGAAGCCCGAAATATGCAAAATGGAGGCAGGCGTAAGGTTGTGCAACTGGAGGCCGTAGAACTCCAGGAGCCCCCGGAGAAACGGATGAATTGGAAATCCGAGCCCTCTTATCAGATAAGAGATGAAGCATACCCGCTCTCCTTTGGAGGGATCGGGAACGCTCTCCGCCTGCTTTCCGCCCTTGTAGGTGTCGAGTCCGGCTCGAACCGGAACCATAAAGGCTGGGGGAAGAAATCCCTTGGTTTGGAGCGTCACTAACTCACTGTGCGGGACTGAGCATCTCTCCCAATCTCCAGGCTGAGGGCTGGGAGCACGAGAGGAGGAGCCGCGTCGACTGTCCATGATGGAATGGATTTTTGTCAGAGGCGCTCCGATGAATGCTCGCGGAGGGAGGATGGTGTGATTCGGATCTAGATCCCCGTCTCTTTTATAGGCGGCTCATTTGCGCAGCTAGGTGGGTAAATGTAAAGATACCCTGGCTTTTCGCATTCGTTCGACACATGGAAGATGGCCATTATTGAGCGTGGAAGCCAAGGAGCTCAGCATTTATAAGAAGCTGGACACTATTCGACAAGTATATGGAATTTGGAGAAGAACCCGCCTTGCAAATGCGAAAGACAATCAACGCGCCAGACTCGTCATCATTGAAGCCTGGTTTGGGGGCTACTGAGGGAGTCCTGGACTAGGGGGTGTCCGGATAGCCGAACTATCATCTTTGGCCGGACTCCTAGACTATGAAGATACAAGATTGAAGACTTCGTCCCGTGTCCGGATGGGACTTTCCTTGGCGTGGAAGGCAAGCTTGGCAATACGGATATGTAGATCTCCTACCATTGAAACCGACTCTGTGTAACCGTAGCCCTCTCTGGTGTCTATATAAATCGGAGGGTTTTAGTCCGTAGGACGAACAACAATCATACCATAGGCTAGCTTCTAGGGTTTAGCCTCTTTGATCTCGTGGTAGATCTACTCTTGTACTACCCATATCATCAATATTAATCAAGCAAGAGTAGGGTTTTACCTCCATCGAGAGGGCCCGAACCTGGGTAAAAACATCATGTCCCTCGTCTCCTGCTACCATCCGCCTAGACGCACAGTTCGGGACCCCCTACCCGAGATCCGCCGGTTTTGACACCAACAATGTCCCTCTCTTTATATCATAGACTTGATTTGAATAAGTTGACACCTACTGAAATATCTTTGCAAATGGTCGATAAATCAACTCCTATACCTGTCGGTATTTGTGAGGATGTGCCTGTTGTGGTTGCAAACGTTACAATTTTAACGGACTTTGTTATTCTTGATATTCCCGAGGACGATAGTATGTCGATTATCCTTGGTAGACCCTTTTTGAATACTACAGGGGCTGTTATTGATTGCAACAAAGGCAATGTCACTTTCATGTTAATGGTAATGAGCATACGGTACACTTTCCGAGGAAACAACCTCAAGTCCACAGTATCAATCTATTGGAAAATTTTCAACGATTACTATTGGAGGTTTTGAATTCCCTCTTCCTACTGTCAAGAAGAAATATGATATTCTTATTGTTGGGGACATGCATATCCCCGTTGAGGTAACCTAGTGTTATTCGAAAATTCTCCGGTTTCATGTTATTCGGAAAGAGTTTGTTAACAAGACTTGATCAACCTTCTTAGTGGATTCCTTTTGATGAGCATGAGATGGATGAAGTTAGAAAGCATAACTCTCTATACCCTCCTTTTACTTTATGTTATTTAGAATTAAATAAAGCAAAAATAGTATTTTCTGTCTGTTTTCTGAATTATCCTTGCAATAAAAATACCCCGAAAATAAAAGTTCTCCAAACGTCCTAAAAATGACATATGATTTTTTGTAGAATATTTAAGAATTTCTGGCACTGAGAACACACCAGGGGGCCAACCATTTGGCCATGATGGCACATGGCGCGCCCACCCTCGTGTGGCGCGCCCCCTGCCTCGTGGGCCCCATGTGGACCCCCTCCACTTATTCTAGCACCCACTCACTTCGTCTTCCTCCAGAAAAACCCTCCCATAGCTCAAACCCGTGTTCTAGCTCATCTTGCTGCCATTTTTGATCTCTTTGCTCAAAGCTCCATTCACAACACTATTTGGGGAGATTGTTCTTCGGTATGTGACTCCTCCAATGTTCCAATTAGTTTTTGTTCTAGTGCTTTATTTATTGCAAATTTTTGCTGCTAAGGGGACCCTGTTCTTGAGCTTGCATGTCAAATTTATAGGGTCCAAAGTAGTTTTAATGCATGATATAGCCTCTAGGCACCTGTGGGAGTAGTTGCTATCAATCTTGTTGAGTTTGGTTCACTTTTACTTTGAGTCACTAAAATTTTAGAAATTTTTCAGAGAAAGAAAAAATGCATAGGAAAATGTACCAAGGTGGTTCCTCAAGGAAGCAAGAACCAAGGCTCGCGATACGTGAGCCGGACGATGAACCACCGAGGGAAGCTCAAGTACGGCCTTGTGAATGGCCGTCAGAGGAGTTTATGGTCCAAGCAGGCTTCAAGGATGAATTTGACGTGTATGCGCGTAATGCTGATCTTGAGGACTTCGTGTCAGATAAGTGCCTATAGTACTACTACCTAACTGATTCCTTTGTGAGGAGGTTTAAATTTACATCCTCGCGCAATTCTCAAACTGTTTTATTTGATCTTTATGATAAATTATATACCATGGACCTAGAAGATTTTAATACTGCTTGTAAACTCCCGCAGTGGGGCAATGTTAGAGAACCTCGCAAATCTGAATATAAAGACTTCCTTGCTAGTATCACTGTGGGCGAATCTAGGGAAATCACACAAGCTACCATAGGGAGCATTCATTTCCCTTCCATACATTATTTTGCCCTCTTTATAGGTAGATGCATTAACAATAAAGATGTGGCTTGTCACTTATGCGTTCCAGATCTTAGTGTCCTCAAGAGTGCGGTATTAGATGATAAACAAGATAACTTGGGGGCCATTGTTGCATGAAGGTTGCATCTTAACGGTACAAGTGGAGATTTGTTTGGTGGAATTTATGCAATTCGTGTAGCTAATTATCTTGGTGTACCCATACATGGAAATGATATGAAGTTGCCTCGTGCTTATCTAGATTATAGTGCCATGGTGCGCCATCAGTTCCTTGAGAGGAATGAACAGTTCCTCCAGTACCGACTAATCTTTGACAGACAGCGCACTGTCCATGTTGCCCTCGCTGCTCCTACTTTCTTTAACTTTCAGGCAAAAAGGAGATATGTTATAACCAGGGAGGAGCCAAATGGGTATGAGAGGATGATGGAGGCAGCTCGCCTCCAAGCTGCAGCTCTTCAGGCAGTAGCTTCTGCATCTCAGTACGACCCCAGCTACAACTTTGGATATCCGCCAGGCCAGCAATGGCCATAGACCAACTTAGGCCAAAAGCCTAAGCTTGGGGGAGTACGTATTTCTCACCGACATTACATTCATGTTCACACACTCATTCTAGTCATCGGTGCTCATATTTTTCATTGTACTATTCATGGTAGTTTATTTTCTTTTCTAAGCCTTCTTCTTGTGTGTTTGAAAAAAAAATCTTAAGAAAAACAAAAAAATTAGTCATAGCTTTTAGCTAGTTTACTTTCCGTGCCTGTAGTCACTACAAACAAAGTACACTTCCATGATGATACGTGTTTGTCACAGTAGGTCACGTTTTCTGTCATGCATGTACATCAATGACAAATTTATGACAGAATCAAGATAGTCATACCTGTGCTGTCGTAGAAGTGTTCCATGACACTGCCAAAATTATTATCACGGAAGCGTCCACTTCCATGACGATAAATCGTGCGTCACAGAAGTGCTTTCGTCAAGGGTGACCGACACGTGGCATCCACCGTAACGAAACGCCATTAAGCTATCGGGTCCGGTTTTGGATCCGATAACCCATTAACAGCCCCGACCAATGGGGATTTTCCACGTGTAAAATCATCATTGGCTGGAGGAAACACGTGTCGGCTCATCGTTGGGACAGATGTCATCCACTCATTGGACCCAAAGCGCTTATGGTACGTCGACACGTCGCACGGCCCAACAGAGGCCCATTTCTGTGAAAAGGCCGACCCGTTTGACTTGGTCAAAAGGTGGCAGGCCGGCCCACGGCAAGCCTGTTAACAGCATGTTCGCATATAGCCCATATACAGCCCGCTAACTCAGGGCCCGTTTACGGCCTATCCGAATTAGGCCCAGTAGCGTCATTTGGGCCGTCCAATATAATTCCAGCCTATTTTAACTTCCGGCCCATGTATGGCCCATGACGTCTTTCGGCCCATATGAGGCCCTTAGTAACTTCGGCCCATTAGCGGCCCGTGGTGAACTGGCCCGTAATGAACAGTGTATCACTATATACCCATTAACGGCTCGTGGTAAAACAGGCCCGTAATGAACAGTGTATCACTTTATACCCATTAACGGCCCATTATTCAGTTGGGCCATTTCCAGCCCATGTTATCTTTTGGCCTTCTCAGGGCCCATTTATTCTTGGGCTCATTTCCAGCATTCGTTTACTTACGTCCCGTTACCGTCATTTTCTGCTTGTGGGCCAAATTCAGCATGTGGTTACAGTCGGCCCGTTTGTGGCCCATTAATACATTGGGCCATTTTCATAGCGTCATCAAATACGACCGATTAACGACGGCCCGTTATGGTCATGTCACGCCCAATATGCGACCCTATCCAAAAGGAACTTGAAGGTCCCACCAAGGATAGACCCGCATATTGGAACGCTTTTGCAAGGTGGATATCATTACATCAACATTACATAATAGTGGGGATACATCCAATACATAGAATGTCACATGAATACAACAATACAACATACAAGAACAACATCCGACTACGGATGAATCATAAACGAAACTCAAACAATATCCACCACGCTAGCCCAGTGCCGACACGAACCTATCCCCGATCGAAGAAGAAGCGAAGTAGAACTCAACACAAGCAAGCATCGCTCTCGCGTCATGATCATCGCATAACTCTGTACCTGCAAGCTGTTGTTGTACTAATCATGAGCCACGAGGACTCGGCAATCCCATTACCATGGGTATCAAGACTAGGAAAGCTTAATCGGAAAGGAAGGGGTAAAGTGGTGAGGTTGCAGCAGCGACTAAGCATGGTATGGTGGCTAACATACGCAAATGAGGCGAGAAGAGAACAAAGCGGAATGGTCGTGAAGCTAGCAATGATCAAGAGGTGATCCCGAACTCCTACTTCGCCAAACATAACTCGAAACCGTGTTCACTTCCGGACTCCGCGAGAAGAGACCATCACGGCTACACACGCGATTGATGCGTTTTAATTCGGATCTGGTGTCAAGTTATCTACAACCGGACATTAACAAATTCCCATCTACCACATAACCACGGCACGGCTCTCGAAAGTTTATACCCTGCGGGGTGTCCCAACAAGCCCATGACAAGCTCTCGCGATCAACGAAGAATAGACCTTCTCCGGGAAGACCCGATCGGTCTCGGAATCCCGGTTTACAAGACATTTCGACAATGGTAAAACAAGACCAGCAAGACCGCCCGGTCGCCGACAATCCCGATAGGAGCTGCACATATCTCGTTCTCGTGGCAACACCGGATGAGACAAAGCTCTGAGTAAAACCAGACTTGAGTTTCCCGAGGTGGCCCAGAAGGGCTCGAATCGGACCAACACTTAGACAAGCACCGGCCGGGGCTAAAATAAAGATGACCCTTGGGTTGGCCGACCCAAGGGAAGGGTATAGGTGGTGGTGAGGCAAATGGTAAAACCAAGGTTGGGCCTTCTTTGGACAAGTTTTATTCAAAGCGAACTGTCGGGGGTCCCATAAATCACCCGACCGCGTAAGGAACATAAAATCCGGGAACATAACACCGGTATGACGGAAACTAGGGCGGCAAGAGTGGAACAAAACACCATCATAAGGCCGAGCCTTCCACCCTTTACCAAGTATATAGATGCATTAATTAAATAAGAGATATTGTGATATCCCAACATAAACCACATCCACCATGGAGAAATCTTCAACTTCACCGCAACTAGCAACGCTATAAGAGGGCTGAGCAAAGCGGTAACATAGCCAAACAACGGTTTGCATAGGAAAGGTGTCAAAGGTTAGAGGTTCATGGCAATTTGGGATGGCTTGATAAACAGGTGATAGGTAGCGCAGCATCGCGATAGAACGAAACAACTAGCATAGCAATGATAGTAGTGAGATCCAGGGTAGCGGTCATCTTGCCTGAAATCCCGCAAGGAAGAAGAACGAGTCCATGAAGAAGATGAACGGGTGAAGCCGAACCAACCGTAGACGAACGAATCCTCACGATCGCAATGAAACAGGAACTAACAAGAAGAAGCACACAACATGGTAAACACACCACACATAGACAAGACATGATGCACAACAAGCATGATGCATGACAAAGCTACATGAAGCTACTCATGCCAAGAGATGATGCAAACAAGAACAACACATCAAGGCAAGTTTAAATGAGGCCGGGAACAACATATAACAATTCCAGTAAGTCCTCATATGCAAATTTCGAAATTGGTCCAGAACTGAATAAATCTTATATTCAAGTAGTTAAACAACAAGTTAAGATGCACCAAGATGATCTACACGAAATTCTAGTCAAGTTACATATAAAACTTATTAGATTCGGAGCTACGGCCTAGAAGATATGAGCAAAACAAGTTAAGCATGGCATTGATGCAAAATGCACCCAAACATCAAGCAAACACACCAAAATAAGGATGCAACATGATAATATGTAACAACATGCAAAATCAAGCAAGTTTCATATAGAGCACACTCAAAACGGAGCAACGATTCAACACACACACACTATATAAGTCATAGCAACAATTTGACCATAACAGCAACTAGGCATATTGCAAGCATCAAAACAACATGCTACAGCATATCAACATAACAACAAAAGGCATGGGCATGAAGTATAGGTAAAGCACAACAAAACATGAACACTGAGCTATCTCCAGAAAAGACTAGAACATGCTCAAAAAGACATGGAGATATTGCAAATAATAACAGCTTCAGACTTATCAGGAAATAACATCAGGTTGCAATGTTTAAAGCTAGCAAACAACATGTTACAGGAACATATCATGGCAAACAAAAGCATGGCATGAATATACTAATAGCATAGATCAAAAGTCCCTTACTGACCATGAGCCAAAAAGGATCAGAAGATAAGATGGCACCCATGTAAACATGGCAAGTTATATTACAGATTCATACATGGCAGGAACAACAATAAGTAGGCATGTAGATGAGCTTGAACCACTCACTACAGAGCAATACATGGTATGGAAAGGCAACCAAAAGTAAGAAGGCATGTTTATGAAGCTAAGCATGGCAAGAGCAAGTTCATAGGGTGCATGGACCACTAGAAAACAATCATGGAAACATTGAACTTCATGTTAACAGGTTGACAGCAACATTATCAAGCAACTTTAGAGCAAGATTACAACATGTTCCAGCAGGCTATAATTGCCACCAGGGGCATGGATGGGTAGGGCATAACATGTAGATCAAAACCTGTTTATAGAACATCTCCAGATTATGCATAGAATGGTTAGTAGAAGCATATTAACATAGCAACAAAATATAACAGAATCTGTCTAGCAAAACAACAACATCATGTACACTACTTAACAAGCTCGATTCACTCACCACAAGTCATTGCATGACAATATAAGCATAGCATCATCAAGAAGACATGTTTATGTAACCAATCAAGGCAAGAACAAGTCCATAGCATGCAAGGGTCAAATATAGCAACCCTGGCCATATTGAATAAGTAAACAATCTGTCAGGAAACATTTTGAAGCAAAAGTAGAGCACTCAAATGACATGCTAGACTACTCCATAATTGCAAACAAGGGAATGAATGGATAGACAATAACCATATGTTCAAAACACCCTTACTGAAGTATCCCAAAATATGCATGGATCTCTTTGTAGCATCAAGTTTACATGGCATCAAAATAACAATGAGCGAGGGGACTAAAATCAGCAATATCACGAAGCCTAGTTTGCATGCTTGTGCTAGTCACCACATTGATCACAAAAATACATGGCATACACCCCTGGAAAGATGGCATGGCATAGATCAAAACACATGTAGACATCAACCTCATAGGATGCACACATCAATCATGGCAAAAATGATAAATGAGCAAGTTATAACAGTTTCAACAGATTAACATCAACATGCACTCTTCCAACAGCATTTCAGGCATCAAGATGAGCTCAAATGAAAATGATGCAATGTAATGAAATGAAGTACTCGTTGAGGCGAACAAATTTACATATTATACACACGAAACGGAGCTACGGATGCAGAGATGTGATGCGATGAACATGGCATGATTATGTCACAAATCTGGGACTTAGTGAAACGGGGTCAACCTGCACGGAAAACGAGGTTTGTCGGGCCGGGAGCGGCGGCGGGAGGCGGCAGGGAGTCGGGGCTCGGGCGGAGCCCGAGAGGAGGCGGCGGCGGCGGCGCCATGGCATGGCGGGCGCCGGGCAAGCATGGAGAGGCCAGCCCGGTGGGCGGCGGCGGCCGGCGAAAGCAGAGCAGGCGGCGATCTGTGTGTGCGGCGCAGGCGGGCCAGGCGGGCTCTTGTGGTTGCGCGGCCGGCGGCGGCGGAGGCTGGAGTGCCACGTGGCATGTCGCGGTTGGCTGGGCGGCGCGACGGACGCGTCAGTCCGATCCGGACATGTCCGTGGCGTGGAGGGAATTTTAGGGTTTGCCCGTGAATTCGGGGGAGGGGTCTATATATAGAGGTAGAGGGAGCTAGGAGTGTCCAAATGAGGTGCGGTTTTCGCCCACACGATCGTGATCGAACGACCAAGAGCATGGAGGGGAGTTAGGTGGGTTTTGGGCCACTTTGGAAGGGGTGTTGGGCTGCACACAAAAGAGGCTTCTGCGGTTACCCTGTTAACCGTTGGAGTACCAAACGAACTCCAAATGGCACGAAACTTGACAGGCGGTCTACCGGAGGTACACAAGGCCGCTTGGAAAACCTCGGTCCATTCCGAGAATGTTTAACACCCGCACAAGAGAAGAGGCAAAAAGGGGACGCCGGATGACATAGGAGTGCCGGATTGCAAAACGGACAACGGGGAAAATGCTCGGATGCATGAGACGAACACGTATGCAAAAAGAAATGCATATGATGACATGGCAAAATGCAACACGCAAGCAAATGACATGGCAACGACGGCGAATAACTGGCGGACACCTGGCGCATCGGATCTGGGGCGTTACAACACTCGTCCACTAACAAGAGATCTCGTCCCGAGATCTTAGGACCGAGACGGAAGGGGAAAAGGATGAGGTGAAACAAGAACTCAAGAGAAGAAGCGAAGAATCGAGAGCACTTGAGAAGAAGAGAGGGACGGTAAGACTGACGAGAATCGAAAGCTCACGAGATCAGATAGTCCATGAAACGACTCGTTCTAACCGGAGTGGTTAGAATGAGAAAAGAAACGAATAAGACTGAAAGAATTTAGGCAGCGCTCCGGCTGAAAATGGAAGGAAATGGACATGAACTTAATAGGATGGAATGATACTTGATGAACTCTTGAGGAATGAATTAAATCATGAAGAACCACCATGAAGAACTCCGGTGACAAAAGGATGATGAGATAGAAATGAAGGAAGAAAGAATAAGATTAAAGCTTACGGTGATTTAGATGGAGGTTCCGACGAAATGACCGAGGGAATTTGAACTCCGGAAAAGAAAAGATGAAAACACTTGGAACTAGAATTTATTCAACAAGAACAAACTCCGAAGGAAAGGATTACTCGCTTGGATGAAATAAGAATAAGATTTATTGTATGCTTATCCTTCATCAAATTAAATTGATGACAAGCAATGGATTTTTGCATATTACTTATTCTTCTTGAAAAGGATTGAGAAGTGACATATCGCAAACTTGAGAATGTCTTCATGAACCACCGGTAGGATAGAAAAGAACGAATGGATTTAAAATGATAATCAAGGAAAAGAATCTTGAACGAACCACCGTAAGAATTCAGAAATGACTGACGAAAGAGAATGAATCACCGGGAAGAATTAGAAGACAAATATGCTTGAGGGGGATTTAGATGCAAAAGAACGGGAAGAACTCGAGCTAATTAAAGAACACTTGAACGAAGCACCGGGAAAAATAGAGAATGATAACTGGAATGATGGCCTCCGGTGAAAAGAAACGGGAAAACAACTCCTGAAATACTCCGGATGGGTGAAAAGAATTTGCAAGACTTGAAATAATTTGATAGGATAACATCAAGCTAGCACCGCGAATCTCCTGGGGAACGGACAAGATTTAGAGGAAAAACTCTTCTTCAAATGATGACAAGAAACACCACCAAAATTACTGAGATACTCCGGGAGAAAGAAAACGAAGAGGAAGGGTTGAACCAAAGATGAAAAGAATTTTAAAGCGATCTTGGAGAAGGCATGTGACTGATGAAGTTCATTCTTACGTCACACTTGAAAAAGAATTGAGAATAACTCCGGGAGAATTAGAAGAGTCAGGTAAGATCCTGGGAAAAGACCTGTGGGTTAGGGCCCACTAAAAGAAACACCGTAGAAAAGGATGGTTGAACAGATAGATGATGCACCGGAACAATGAAATATTTGAATGAGGTGACCACCTCGAATTAATTCAAACACAGACGAATCTCCTGATATTTCTTGAGCACTCCGGAAGGATAAACTGGCGAGAGACAAATGAGCAAGGAGAACACTTGATCCGAGGAAAAAGAATATGAACAACCCGAAAAACTTGAATTTGGACCCACCGGAAAGAAAAAATAGATGAAGAATGTCGAACAAGACGAGAATACACCAGTTGAGATGATTGAGGGAAGACTGAAGAGACTCCGTACGAATGAAAAATTTATGCTCGAAAGAGACTCAAGCTCCGGGTAGAAAAAGGGTGGGAGGGCGGGAAAACAAAGGCAACTTGGAAGGGGAAACCGACGAATAACTTCAAGAGGAATCACCGGTTGAAATCATTGAGGAAAGAAAGCAAAGACTTCACACGAGTAGGATGGATGCTCGATTACGGACTCCGGGTCCGAGAAGAAAAGGGAGGGTGGGTGGGAAAAGAAAACAATTGAGGATTGAACTCAAAGATGAAGAGACTCGAGTCAACTTGACGAGAAATGCACCGGATGCAAAGAGCTGAGAACCAACGATCGGAAAACCAACTGCGTGAACCTAAAGAAAAATTTGAATGGGAAGAGGGGTAATTCAAAACACCTACGTCAAAATTCCTCACCAGAGCGACGAAGGGGCAGAGGAGTAAAAAGAATTCCTACTCTCCGATATAACTAGACTCCGAAAATAGTTTTTTCTAGACTCAACAACCGGCAAACTACACGATCAATCAAGGGGGGCTCCTAGGGTCGGTCGAGGCTCTGATACCAACTTGTCACGCCCAATATGCGACCCTATCCAAAAGGAACTCGAAGGTCCCACCAAGGATAGACCCGCATATTGGAACGCTTTTGCAAGGTGGATATCATCACATCAACATTACATAATAGTGGGGATACATCCAATACATACAATGTCACATGAATACAACAATACAACATACAAGAACAACATCCGACTACGGATGAATCATAAACAGAAACTCAAACAATATCCACCCTACTAGCCCAGGCTGCCGACACGAACCTATCCCCGATCGAAGAAGAAGCGGAAGAAGAACTCAACGCAAGCAAGCATCGCTCTCGCGTCATGATCATCGCATAACCTGTACCTGCAACTGTTGTTGTAGTAATCAGAGCCACGAGGACTCAAAGAATCCCATTACCATGGGTATCAAGACTAGCAAAGCTTAATGGGAAAGGAAGGGGTAAAGTGGTGAGGTTGCAGCAGCGACTAAGCATGATATGGTGGCTAACATACGCAAATGAGGCGAGAAGAGAACAAGCGGAGCGGTCGTGAAGCTAGCAATGATCAAGAGGTGATCCTGAACTCCTACTTACGCCAAACATAACTCGAAACCATGTTCACTTCCGGACTCCGCGAGAAGAGACCATCACGGCTACACACGCAGCTTGATGCGTTTTAATTCGGATCTGGTGTCAAGTTATCTACAACCGGACATTAACAAATTCCCATCTGCCACATAACCGCGGCACGGCTCTCGAAAGTTTATACCCTGCAGGGTGTCCCAACAGCCCATGACAAGCTCTCGCGATCAACGAAGAATAGACCTTCTCCCAGGAAGACCCGATCAGTCTCGGAATCCCGGTTTACAAGACATTTCGACAATGGTAAAACAAGACCAGCAAGACCGCCCGATGCACCGACAATCCCGATAGGAGCTGCACATATCTCGTTCTCAGGGCAACACCGGATGAGACAGGCTACGAGTAAAACCAGACTTTGAGTTTCCCCGAGGTGGCCCCGCAGGCGGCTCGGTTCGGACCAACACTTAGACAAGCACTGGCCCGGGGGGCTAAAATAAAGATGACCCTTGGGTTGGCCCACCCAAGGGAAGGGTATAAGTGGTGGTGAGGCAAATGGTAAAACCAAGGTTGGGCCTTGCTGGACAAGTTTTATTCAAAGCAAACTGTCAGGGGGGTCCCATAAATCACCCGACCGCGTTAGGAACGCAAAATCCGGGAACATAACACGGTATGAAGGAAACTAGGCGGCAAGAGTGGAACAAAACACCAGGCATAAGGCCGAGCCTTCCACCCTTTACCAAATATATAGATGCATTAATAATATAAGAGATATTGTGATATCCCAACCAAAATCCTGTCCACCATGGAGAAATCTTCAACTTCACCTGCAACTAGCAACGCTATAAGAGGGGCTGAGCAAAAGCGGTAACATAGCCAAACAACGATTTGCATAGGAAGGTGTCAAAGGTTAGAGGTTCATGGCAATATGGGATGGCTTGATAAACAGGTAATAGGTAGCGCAGCATAGCGACAGAACGAAGCAACTAGCATAGCAATGATAGTAGTGAGATCCAGGGTAGCGGTCATCTTGCCTGAAATCCCGCTAGGAAGAAGAACGAGTCCATGACGAAGACGAACGGATGAAGCCGAACCAATCGAAGACGAACGCATCCTCATGATCGCAACGAAACGGGAACTATCGAGAAGAAGCACACACCATGGTAAACACACCACACATGAACAAGGCATGATGCAAAACAAGCATGATGCATGACCAAGCTACATGAAGCTACTCATGGCAAGAGATGATGCAAACAAGTACAACACATCAAGGCAAGTTTAAATGAGGCCGGAAACAACATATAACAATTCCGGTAAGTCCTCATATGCAAATTTCGAAATTGGTCCAGAACTGAATAAACCTTATGTTCAAGTTGTTAAACAGCAAGTTAAGATGCACCAAGATGATCTACACGAAATTCTAGTCAAGTTACATATAAAGTTCATTAGATTCGGAGCTACGGCCTAGAAAATATGAGCAAAACAAGTTAAACATGGCATTGATGCAAAATGCACCCAAACATCAAGCAAACACACCAAAACAAGGATGCAACATGATAATATGTAACAACATGCAAAATCAAGCAAGTTTCATGTAGAGCACACTCAAAACGGAGCAACGGTTCAACACACACACACACACACTATACAAGTCATAGCAACAATCTAACCATAACAACAACTAGGCATATTGCAAGCATCAAAACAACATGCTACAGCATCTCAACATAATAACAAAAGGCATGGGCATGAAGTATAGGTAAAGCACAACAAAACATGAACACTGAGCTATCTCCAGAAAAGACTAGAACATGCTCAAAAAGACATGGAGATATTGCAAATAATAACAGTTTCAGACTTATCAGGAAATAACATCAGGTTGCAATGTTTAGAGCTAGCAAACAACATGTTACAGGAACATATCATGGCAAACAAAAGCATGGCATGAATCTACTAATAGCATAGATCAAAAGTCCTTACTGACCATGAGCCAAAAAGGATCAGAAGATAAGATGGCACCCATGTAAACATGGCAAGTTATATTACAGATTCATACATGGCAGGAACAACAATAAGTAGGCATGTAGATGAGCTTGAACCACTCACTACAGAGCAATACATGGCATGGCAAGGCAACAAACAGTAAGAAGGCATGTTTATGAAGCTAAGCATGGCAAGAGAAAGTTCATAGGGTGCATGGACCACTAGAAAACAATCATGGAAACATTGAACTTCATGTTAACAGGTTGACAGCAACATTATCAAGCAACTTTAGAGCAAGATTACAACATGTTCCGGCAGGCTATAATTGCAACCAGGGGCATGGATGGGTAGGGCATAACATGTAGATCAAAACATGTTTATAGAACATCTCCAGATTATGCATAGAATGGTTAGTAGAAGCATGTTAACATAGCAACAAAATATAACAGAATCTGTCTAGCAAAACAGCAACATCATGTACACTACTTCACAAGCTCGATTCACTCACCACAAGTCATTGCATGACAATATAAGCATAGCATCATCAAGAAGACATGTTTATGTAACCAATCAAGGCAAGAACAAGTCCATAGCATGCAAGGGTCAAATATAGCAACCTTGGCCATATTGAATAACAAGTAAACAATCTGGAAGGAAACATTTTGAAGCAAAAGTAGAGCACTCAAATGACATGCTAGACTACTCCATAATTGCAAACAAGGGCATGAATGGATAGACAATAACCATATGTTCAAAACACCCTTACTGAAGTATCCCAAAATATGCATGGATCTCTTTGTAGCATCAAGTTTACATGGCATCAAAATAACAGCAGAACAGGGACTAAAATCAGCAATATCACGAAGCCTAGTTTGCATGCTTGTGCTAGTCACCACATTGATCACAAAAATACATGGCATACACCCCTCGAAAGATGGCATGTCATAGATCAAAACACATGTAGACATCAACCTCATAGGATGCACACATCAATCATGGCAAAAATGATAAATGAGCAAGTTATAACAGTTTCAGCAGATTAACATCAACATGCACTCTTCCAACAGCATTTCGGGCATCAAGATGAGCTCAATTGAAAATGATGCAATGTAATGAAATGAAGTACTCGTTGAGGCGAACAATTTTACGTATTATACGCACGAAACGGAGCTACGGATGCAGAGATGTGATGCGATGAACATGGCATGATTATGTCACAAATCTGGGACTTAGTGAAACGGGGTCAACCTGCACGGAAAACGAGGTTCGTCGGAGTACTCGCCGGAGTCGCGGGAGAGGTCGGGAGGAGGCGGATCCGGCCACCCTAGCGGATCTGGCGCGAGGAGGTCGGAGGGCAGGGACGGCGGTGCTGGCTGGGCGGCGCTTGATCCGGGCGGAGCCGAGGCGGGCGCGCGTTTCGCATGGCGGCGCGGCCAGCCGCCAGTCGGAGCGGCGGCGGAGGCGGCAGGGAGTCGGGGCTCGGGCGAGCTGAGAGGAAGCGGCGGGCGGCGGCGTCATGGCCGGGCGGGCGCAGAGGCAAGCGTAGAGGCGCTGGGCTGTGGGCGGCGGCAGGCGGCGGGGCAGACGGGCGCGGCGGCGATCTGGAACGAGCCTGGGCAGGCGGGCCTCGTCGGGCGGGCAGCGGCGGCGGAGGCCGGAGTGCCACGTGGCACGTCGCGGTTGGCTCGGCGGCGCGGACGGACGCGTCCGGTCCGATCCGGACATGTCCGGCGGCGCGGAGGGGGAATTTTTAGGGTTTGCCCGTGAATTCGGGGGAGGGGTCTATATATAGAGGTAGAGGGGGCTAGGAGTGTCCAAATGAGGTGCGGTTTTCGCCCACACGATCGTGATGGAACGACCGAGAGCATGGAGGGGAGTTAGGTGGGTTTTGGGCCACTTTGGAAGGGGTGTTGGGCTGCACACAAAAGAGGCTTCTGCGGTTACCCGGTTAACCGTTGGAGTACCAAACGAACTCCAAATGGCACGAAACTTGACAGGCAGTCTACCGGAGGTACACCAAGGCCGCTTGGCAAACCTCGGTCCATTCTGAGAACGTTTAACACCCGCACAAGAGAAGAGGCAAAAAGGGGACGCCGGATGACATAGGAGTGCCGGATTGCAAAACGGACAACGGGGAAAATGCTCGGATGCATGAGATGAACACGTTTGCAAAAAGAAATGCATATGATGACATGGAAAAATGCAACATGCAAGCAAATGACATGGCAACAACGGCGAATAACTGGCGGACACCTGGCACATCGGATCCGGGGCGTTACAGGTCAGCCCATGAACGGACGATTTCAACTCTAGCCCATTTACGGCCATAACGTGGTCTGTTACTGGCCCATATTTGGCCAATCGATCATACGGCCCGTAGAAGGTCCATTGATGATATGGCCCGTAGAAGGCCCATTGTGTCTACGACCCGTATAAGGCCCATTGTTTCTACGCCCCGTAGAAGGCCCATTGTTTCTACGGCCCTTAGAAGGCCCATTGTTGCTACGGCCCGTAGGAGGCCCATGTTAACTACAGTAAATATGTAGCCCATGGTTAATGTGGCCTAGTTTTAAAAAATAGGTTATTGCGGCCACTAGCAAACCGCGGAAGAACTGCACAGACTACAAGAAAACAAATAAACAAGACAATAAGGAAATAGATAAGCAAGCAACTTAAGCTAGTCTATCACGGCTATTACACATATTACATCCACCGGGCATCAAAGTTCGCCACCAGTGCAAATATAGGGAACACCCTACACTATACAAAAGGAAGGTTGGCATAAAAGTTAACAATCTAGGAGATAAATGCACCACCAGAAGTTCAGAAGCTCAGTTCATTTGACCTGACTGTTACGTTTTCATGTTGTATTTTCCGATGGAGCACCATAACCTTTGCCTTCAGTTCTCCTAGGCTCCTGAACAACATAGCAAATCTCTGATAGTCTGGTTTCAAAACCATGCATATCTTGACAACATCGAACAATGTATCTCCTTGTTTCACAAAGGGTCTTTGTTAGGGAATGGACTTGTGTCTGGAGCACAGATACAACATTGTTTTGAGCTTGCATATCTTGATCATGAGGTAGTTTGGACAAGATTGCCTTAACAACCAAGCCAGTATTACGCAGGAACGTACTTTTGGCACTGTTAGTGGACAGGTACTGACCCACTGCAGCAAGAGCTGACATTGCAGTTATAGTTGCCTCGCCACCTTGAGAAGGTGGCGGTTCCACCATTTTTTCCATAGCTCATTGAAAAGTTGAGGTTTTACATTAGTAGTACCAGAACAGAAGATATTAAGGAGGCAACAAAACCAAACAAAACAGCTTTGGTCTATATACAGAACTTATTCTGGTGAACCCATGTAGAATAATAGTTGTACTTTATTGCAAAGTACATACTAAAATCAGGTTCCAAACATATGACCATGTACCATCGCTAATGTGTTGTCTATTTATTCACATTGTATTGAGGGCTAAGGATAAAGAGACGAAGTTTATAATACGGTAAGCATAGTATGACATCATTCATATCACAAAACAACTGAGAACAAATAAACAGGCAATTGTAACGTTGTGTGGGCAAGTCCAGCACGGAACTAGATTACAGATCAAGATCAAAGGAACATCACTCCTCTTTTTAAAACCTTGTAAGGTGCAATGATACGCTAAGACAATTGTGTATAAAATTGAAAAGAGTAATAGACATTGGCTGCAAACCATGCAGTTCAAGGCACAAGTCAGAGTAAGTAGTAGTTAAAAGGCATGAGGATTAAGGACTTACAACAGCGGCTTTGACTCATCGTAGTCATGCCCTTCTTCTTGCTGTGTGATACCATTGAAGATTTCCACAACATTTGGTTCAGTACTTTTTGGTCCTTGCGGGCTTTCCTTTGCATTTGGAACAAGTCAATATAGATCTGATAATATGGTAGAGTGAAAAGAGTGAAACAGCAGACTAATTACAAGAGCCTCGCGATTATGCAATATAGCTACGAGATCACGTAAATCATTGGAATTTCACTTTAAATGCAGTTGGCCTTGTTCTTTGAACAGTTCACCTACAAGAAGATAGATTTGTGTGGCACATGCATAAATAGGACTTCAACATTGATCTGATCACATATATATAATGTACCTGATACTTCAAATCGGACCAGTGTTTAGCGAGGCCTCTCCAGTCTTCATCAGATATATTTTCCACTGGAGATGTTTGGGCAAGTTCACTGTTAGCCTTGCCTTCAAAGTGAGTTTTCCTCAAGTTATACCGATACTGTCGCAGAGCATACTTGAAAACATGGGTGCAAGCTTGTCTGGTTGCATCATCTTGGCTATCCAGCTTGAACCTCATCTGTTGAAAATTATGGGAGTCTCATTATCAGCAACCTAGAAAGTATTGGACAGAGCAAGACGATATTACTAGTTTCCATACATAACCATACTTACAGATAAATGGTCGACGAAGGTGTTGAACTGGGTTTCGTCTTTGTCATTCTTGTACTGAATCCATGTTGGGAGGATACGTACATGACACCTAACAGCAACCGCTGCCTCTGATACTAACTTGGCTGACTCTGTAGCATCATGTGGCCTTTTAAAACCTGCCTCAAAACGGATCTCCATTCTTCCTCCTCTACATTTAGTTAACCTATCGAGAATTATCCCTGAAGTTTGTTTCCTCTTGCGCCTAGGTGCTAGTCCAAGAACAAACATAGGAAGTGTTAGTGTACATCAAACTGTGAGACTACCTATAAAGAAGCATGCAACTGTAACTTGACTCCAGCAACTACCTTCTTGCTGTTGAAGCTCAAAAAGTTCATCTGATCTTGCCAACTCATCTTGTGTCAAGAGTGCTTCAGAAATAGCGTCAGGTGGCATGGGAGCTTGGGAACGTGCTGCTAGCTGAGTTGACCAACGAGTAAATCATGCAGTTGGTGGTACTATGGAAGGTGTTGCAACAACTAGGGTTGTCTCTGCTTGTTTGGTGGCAGCTATTTGTTTCTGTTTGGCTTGTTCTGTAGCACGTGTAGCACGGGATACCCTATCGGTACAATTTTTTGCTGGACTTTGACCTTCTATTGCACCATCAGTACCAGCAGAATCTGCAGGATTGTTCTGCTTCCCTTTCCCTATTGTTCTATCTTGCTTCCTCTTTCTCTGTGCCATGTTAAGTCAAACTGACAAGAAAAACGAATAACAATTTAGTTCTTCAAAACAAATGTACTTTGATGTAAGAACATGGTGTGATAGACAGATATTGTATGTTCTAGAAACAGGAACACATGTCTTGGTCACAAGTATAATGTGTAGAGTAAGCAGATGAAATTCAACAAAATTAGAAGCAATACAAGCTAGACATCATACATAACATGCAACCACATATAACAGTGCCAAGTTAGAGGGAGCACCTGTGATGGTGCACTAGGGGAGACGTGCTCATCACCAACACAGCTACGTTGAGTGTCTATGCATGTGTTGTCTTGGAAATCATCTTGGGGGGATGGAGGAGTAGAATCTGTAGAGGCCCTCTGTTTGGAAGGAGCACCTTCATCCGCTGCCTTGCTAACTTCCTTCCGCTTTATTGATTTTGAATTGTCAAGTAAAACCGACAAGAAAAAGCAATAAAATTCACTCTTCAGAACTCATTCGTGCATGATACTGACAATCACTACTTTGATGTAAGGCAAACACATGATTCCAGGATGGGATAATACGGAAAACAAGACGACATGGCATATTCACAACTATTTGTGTAAACTAAGTAGAAACCATTTCAACAAATAAGAAGCAATGCATGCTAGACACCACGTGAAAGATGCAACCAATATGACTCTGCCAAGTTAAAAATGTCCCATCATAAATGGCATTTCCATAAATTAGAATCAGCACATGCTACAAATCATATCAAAGATGCAACTAATATCACACTGCATATAGTGAAGGTGTCTCGTCATATTGATTTACGCGGGATACAAAAAAACAATAGTTTTATGTGAGGACATGCTTAATAGACAAATGTACTATGTACTAAAAACAGGAAGGCATGTCACATTAACAGGTATAATGTATAAACTAAGCAGAATAGCACATGCAATTTAACCAGATTAGAAGAATTACAATCTAGACACCATATGCAACATGCAACCACATATCACACTACCAAGTTAGAGCAAGCACCTGTGATGCTAGTGTATGGGAAATGCGGTAATCAACTATAGAGCTACATTCACTATCTTCATCTAGCCTTGTGTCGCGGCCGATGGGTGGCGCGGCACCTATGGGGCCGGGGCCCCTTCGTGTGTTCGGTACGGGGCGGAGGCTGCGCGGAGAGCAGATCGAGGCGATGCACGGGGATTTTACCCAGCCGGGCGCGATGGTCGCGTAAAACCCTACTGCTGCATTGTGTTGTATTTGATCTTGCTCAAGAATGCGAGCAAAACGGTGGAGTGGTGTGTGAAACCCTCGCGAGAGTAGCTAGTCGCCGAACCTCCTCGCGAGAATAGCGAATGGTTGGAACCCCCCTTACGTTGTGCATGGGCCTCCTTTTATAGGGCAAGGGGTCACCGGCAGTGTCAGCGTGAGGTAGAGGGGTAAAACGTAAAAGAGGTGGTAGTTGGAGCAGTCTTGGGAACAAAGTCAGCTCTGGTGCTTTCTACCTACTTTTGACAGAGGGGGACAAGGGCATTAAATGCCGTCGCCGTCGCCCAAAAGCTCCGCCATTGCGTCTTCTTTCGCCACGGCGGCGGCCACCACCGTGGAGTGCCACCGCATTCTTCATGCAGCACGGCCACCCGCCACGCGTCTCTGGAGAAGGCCGGAGGCGACGTGGGCAAATGAGCTGGAGTGCGGGCACGTAGCATAGCTCTCCCCGGCAAGCACCTTGCCGGGGCCTTGATCTTGCCGGGCCCGGGGGCTTGTCGGGCTCTGTGACTTGCCGCCCCCCGGGTCCTCGCCGGGGCGCGCGCGGGGCGCCGAGGCGTGTCTTCTGTGATGTGATCTTCCGGTCCTCCCGACGAGCTCCTCTCGCCGGGGATCTGCAGGAGTAATGTAGCCTTGAGCCTGGAATGGCCTTCCCGGCAAGCTCCTCTTGCCGGGGTCTTGAGTTTCTATCTTATATACTTTGTTCTTGAACGGCTTGGTGTGGAGCGGAGATGGTCTCCGGCAAGCATTTGATGGATCTGGTTGCGGGGAGCTGGGGCTGCCCGTGCACAAGTTGGGGTACTGAGGTACCCCTACCTTAGTACACCGACAGAGCCCCGGGGCTGGGCCATACAGTGCCGAAGCGCTGTTGGGCCAGGCCCAAGACAGTCTGCGGTAGCGCTGAAGCCTCTGGCGCGTCGAATCTGCTGCTGCAGACTCTGTCGTCTCCCCTCCCATAGCAGCACGAGTTGATTGCGGCGTCGTGGGGAGGAGGGCGGCGCATGCAGCCTTTAAGGCACCCACCCGTGATCGTGGCGCAGAGCGGGTCGCTTCACTGTCGCTCGGCTCCTTTTTACGCTGCCCTCATGCATGGGGGTCGGGCGGCGAAGTGGGAGACCGAGCCGTCCTGGGCGGAGAGGCGAGTCGGCCCGCTCCTCCGGCCTCCTTGCTTCTGATTGGTTGGCGGGCGGTTGAGTCCCCACCCCCCTTTAAATAGGGCGGAAGGGGTGCC
Source organism: Aegilops speltoides (assembly GCA_021437245.1). Lineage (NCBI taxonomy): Eukaryota > Viridiplantae > Streptophyta > Magnoliopsida > Poales > Poaceae > Aegilops > Aegilops speltoides. The sequence continues at coordinate 389,528,547 of CM038143.1, forward strand.
TGGCGCCATACTCATCCATTTCTTCCTTTGCCTTCGTCTTCTGTTCTTCTTGCCGCCATGGAAGGAGGGAATCCCGGCTCCTCGGCGGTGGCGGCGCTGGTTGCTTCTAGGCAGCGCGCGCTCCCCATCTCGCTCCCGTGGCGGTGGAGCCGCCACGAGAGGGAGAGGGAGGGGCGTGGCTTGGTCGAGGCCGAGGGCGTGGCGAGGCGGTCGAGGAGAGGCGGTCGTGGTGAGGAGCCTCCCGTCTCCTCCGGCGTCTCGACCACTGCCGCGGTCCACACCGGAGATGACCCCAGGAGTTCTTCATCAAGCTTCGCCGGCGCCTCGTCGTCGCCGGTTGCCGGCCCGTTCGCGGACGCAATGGGGCGGATCCGCCCGACGTGATGGAGCTACGCATGAGGGGCTGCGGGATCAGCGGCACTTTCGGGTGAGTGTCGTGTCCCCAGCCCCGCGTGATGTTCTTCGGCCGAGGGTGGAAGGCGTTCGCCGGATCCATAGCTGACGGCGGGGTTCACCCTCCATTTCAAGTTCTTGGATGGTGACCTCCTCGCCGTCAAGGTCTTGGCGACTATGGAACCCGGTGCGCTGCTGTGTGGACAGCTCCTCGGATAGCGAAGCCCCTCCTCGGCGAAAGTGACGAGGAGGAGAGCGGCAGCCGGCGGCGAGGGGATGGCGGGCCCGACTAGGCGTCGGACACCGCTGCCTCGCGCCACCGCAACCCCTTCTTCTGGTTGCGGGCTCCTGAACTCCCCGGGCCGTCTTCTTGGCGGCGGGCGTGGGAGGCTGCGGAAGAGGAAGAGGGGAGGGCGGCAAGGCCGTTACGTCGCAAAGACGAGGGCGAGTAGCCTTCGATAGCGTCTTGGACGCCCCACTACCCCGTCTTCAAGCTCGCCTCCTCGCCTCCGACTCCGCCAAGCTCTGGCGGCCCCGGGTGTTCTCTTGGGGTCTTCGGCGCCGTGGCTCTCCGTGGCCTTGAGGGACTTGTCGCTGGCTCCCGGGCATCGTTCCCCATGCCCGTCACCTTGTGCAGCTCTGCGGCACGGCGTCCACCGCCACGCTCTCCTAGGCGCTCCTTCGCCCTTCCCGACAAGCTCCTCTTGCCGGGTCTCCTCTCCCGCAAGCTTATCTTGCCGGGGCTCCTGACCTACCTCCTGAACTCCCTGAGCAGAGAAACAGAAAGGGATCACGGGCACCTTATCTTTTCAGATTGTAAGCCCTCGGGCATTTAGCTGCATTTAAGAACTTGTAATCCTCTCTATCATGTTTTCATCCTCTATGGACTTGTACTAAATTGAATGTTTTTAATGAAAAGAGGGAAAGCTTGCGGACTGAGTCTTTTACTTGACTACGTGCGTGTGTGTTCTTACGCTTATCGGGGAGCTTGCCGGGCGAACACGCTTAGCGATCATGGACAGCCCGCCGGTGGTGTCACTCCGGCAAGCAACCTTGTCGGGCGATTCTGACGCCTATCTTGCTTGAAAGCAGCTCGGAAGCAAGATAGAGGTGCAGCGCACACTTGGGTTTGTTGAGCGGACTCGGAAACAAACCAAATGCACGCAATCGGGTCACGACTCGGTTCCTCCACGTACGGGTTTTTACAAGACACGATCGTTCAAAGACGCAGCCCCGCATCCCTCGGTCCATAGGAGGATGCATGACGAGGGATGAAAAACTTATCTGAAATAGCAGCCCCCAGCAACTATAGCTTGCCGGAGGCGAATCTTGGCGTTCGCAGCCCAAATGAGCTGGCTTGCCGAGGAAGAGCCTTAGCACTCGCAGCCCCCGACGACCCGGGCTTGCCGGATCTTAGGCGCTGGTGTGGTCTTTTGGTTCTCCCTCTTGTTGCTGCAATTTTAGCCATGAAAATAGCTGAGGTAGATATGCAATTGCTCAACGCACATGTATGTGTATGTGTATATAAATCTTGGCTAAGCAATGCGATGCCGGGCTTTGTCCTTCGTATGTTTGTACTCTACGCTCTTGGGGAGCTTGCCGGGCGACACGCTTAGTGACCGGGACAGCCATCATTGGTGGCGTCGCCTCCGCAAGCAACCTTGTCGGGCGATTCATGACGCTTAACTTGTCGGCGTGGCTCGGAAGCAAGATAAAGGTGCTGCAGCACACTTGTGTTTGTTGAGCGGACTCGGAAACAAAACAAATGCATATCGGGCCACGACTTGGCTCCTCTTGCGCCCAAGTCTCTCATACGGACTGACGTTTCACGGCATGCCTCGCCACGTTATACCCTCGCCCTACACCCTTTGTGTGCTTTCACCCCACGCTTCTAGGTAACTTGCGGTGCTCAACACGCTTGCTGAGTCGGAACGTCGGCAACCCGCTTGGCTGGTGTCGCCTCGCAACAACCTTGCCGCGTCGCCGCGACGCACTTAACTTGGCGAGCAGGCTCGAACGCGCAAGCAGGCCTTGGCTGGTCGCGCTTACTCTTAACTCGTTGGCGTGTTGAGCGAAGTAAGGGTGCGACCATCCACAAGCGAGCTCCTCCACGCACGAGTTTCGCGCACAAAGGGCGAATCGCGAGGGGTATAACATATAAAAGTATGAAATTAAAAGAGTGCTCGCACGAAGGCTCGGCGACTTAGCTTTTCTTTTTCTTTGCGCTCGCTGGTGGAGCTCAATGGTGTGTCCATGGCAGTGGCGCGGCGCTCGGGGGCGCTTGCGGGGCGAGCACCAAAGCTGTCCTCACCGGGCTTACCGCGCTCAGGAGGTGCGCTTGTCGGGTGGAGCACGAGCCGTCCTTGCGGACTTAGAGCTCGATAAGCGCGTCTTTCGGCGACATCGTAACGCTCAAGGATAGGCGCTTGCGGGGCGAGGGGCGGGGCGGCGGTGCGAGGCGGATACACTCGGGTCCGTAATAATGTTAGGGGCGAATCCTGCCTCGACCTCTTCGCTTTGCTCATGCATGGACAGCGATCCGGGCGTCCCCGCGAACCCCTGCTTGCTCTTGCCCACCGGGCGGATACCACCTTCTCGCGGTATGGCGCCGCTGGCTGCTATATCTTTGGAGTGGGCGCGATCTCACGGAGGCAAGGCGCGGTCCTCCGTCCCGCCCTGATCCGTGGCACCGCGAAGCCCTCGCCGTGCACACCTTCCATCGGCGTCTCCTCCGCTTTGCCGCCCGGCTCCGTGGCGGCGGGAAGACGGAGATGGGTCGGCGACTCTCGAAGCTCGTCTTGGGGCCATAGCGCAGATTGTCGATGAAGCTGCCGTGGCTGGAGAGGTTGATGAAGAGTCTTTGGCGCGAACGCCGGATCAGGTTCGCACAACCTCGACGCCCTACCGGGCGCGCGAGAGATGTCGCGCCGATGGGTGGCGCGGCACCTATGGGGCAGGGCCCTTCGTGTGTTGATGCAGGCGGAGGCTGCGCGGAGAGCAGATCGAGCGATGCACGCGGGATTTTACCCAGCCGGGCGCGATGGTCGCGTAAAACCCTCTTGCTGCATTGTGTTGTATTTGATCTTGCTCAAGAATGCGAGCAAAACGGTGGAGTGGTGTGTGAAACCCTCGCGAGTAGCTAGTCGCCCGAACCTCCTCGCGAGAATAGCGAATGGTTGGAACCCCCCACGTTGTGCATGGGCCTCCTTTTATAGGGCAAGGGTCACCGACAGGTGTCAGCGTGAGGTAGAGGGGTAAAACGTAAAAGAGGTGGTAGTTGGAGCAGTCGGGAAGCAGTGCAGCTCAGGTGCTTTCTACCTACTTTTGACAGAGGGGACAAGGGCATTAAATGCCGTCGCCGTCGCCCAAAAGCTCCGCCATTGCGTCTTCTTTACGCCACGGCGAAGGCCACCACCGTGGAGTGCCACCGCATTCTTCATGCAGCACGCCACCCGCCATGCGCCTCTCGGAGAAGGCCGGAGGCGACGTGGGCAAATGAGCTGGAGTCGGCACGTAGCATAGCTCTCCCGGCAAGCACCTTGCCGGGCCTTGATCTTGCGGGCCCGGGCTTGTCGGCTCTGTGACTTGCCGCCCCGGGTCCTCGCCGGAAGCTGGGCGCCGAGGCGTGTCTTCGTGATGTGATCTTCGGTCCTCCCGACGAGCTCCTCTCATGGGGATCTGCAGGAGTAATGTAGCCTTGAGCACAGAATGGCCTTCCGCAAGCTCCTCTTGCCGGGGTCTTGAGTTTCTATCTTATATACTTTGTTCTTGAACGGCTTGGTGTGGAGCGGAGATGGTCTCCGGCAAGCATTTGATGGATCTGGTTGCGGGGAGCTGGGGCTGCCCGTGCACAAGTTGGGGTAATGAGGTACCCCTACCTTAGTACACCGACACCTTGTTGTTTCTTGAGAATCATGTGGGGAGGTTGACACTTCATTCTTTAAATGAGGATCTTTTATCACAGTAGTCCACTGGCCTGACTGCCTCAGCGTAAATGATTGATGAGGGATACACAAGAACATTAGTTTGATGTACGAACATGGTTAATAGACAGATGTACTAGTATGTACCAAAAACAGGAAGGCGTGTCATATTCAAAGGTATAGTGTGTAAGCTAAGTAGATGCAATTTAACCAAATTGGAAGCAATACAAGCTAGACATCGGGCTGGAGTGGTCAGCATGATCATCTAGGACCTGAGAGCCTGGTGGGAGGCGGGCTACTTCGCTACCCTCGTGGATTTTTAGTTGGCTTCCAGGTGATGTATGTCTGTGCTGGGCTTGTCACTGGCTCGGCCAGTGCCCTGACTCGCTATTTGTCTTCTGGTGCTCCCGGGATGGTGGTTCATGTAAAAATATATATTTACTTATCTTCATAAAGACCAACTTCGGCCTTTTGAATACAAGCTAGACACCATATGCAACATGCAACCACATATGACACCGTGAAGTTAAAGCAAGCACCTGGGATGGTGGTTCACGGAGAGCGAGATCATCAGCTCTAGAGCTACGTTCCTCGTCTCCATCTGCTGACACTACACCCTTTAAAGCCTTGAAATGTTTCAGGCCTAGCCGCGTACCATGCTGGAGCGACTTATATCTATTCTTTTCTGCTTCTGTCAAGGCAGGGTCTGAAGTACCCTTGCATAAAAACACAATAGTGAGAGTATGGGGAAGTGTGTGCAGAACTAGTGCACTGTAAAAGTAGCAGATAGCAGGTGGCTGCAAAATAAATGACATGAGACATATGATAGCTCTAGAACATTCCATGGCAAACAAAACTAGATTCTACTCCGTATGATTTTGTAATATATGAGCACAGGAAATGCAGGTACTCCTCCAGCACACCACCACTGTGGTCATATCAAGATAACGAATGATCGAAAATAAATAGGTCGATCGATTTTGTTAATGAACCATCCGATCTATAAGGAACGGAAGATGGCCTTCGTCTACCTCCCTTGATCCTTCAAGATGATCTTTCTCGAACTGCCAGCGACCACCGGCCCAGACTCCTACCTCCGCCGCCCCGCCCTCCCCTCGACCTCACACCACCATCGTGCTTGGCAGCGCCCCCAGGCCATCCCTTTAATCCCGGCCGACCTCCAGATCGGGCGCCAGTAGCTCTAGGCCCCACACGCCCCTAAGATAAACACCGAGGCGCTGCTTCCCTGGCGTAATAGGCAGACTAGCGCCTGTTACGCCAAGAATCAACTGACCAGGAATTGAAATTCAGGGGGGCGACGGACCTCTAGCTAAGGTGAAATAGTATATGAGGAGAAACCTTGTGCATCGCGAGTTACTAGGAACATCTAGTATCAAGAAGAAGCGGTCAACTAGTGTCTTCTGTGGGATGAATACCATGCAAGCAGACACGTAAGATTTGCACGAATAAGGGAAGAGGAGTACCATTTTTGGTTGCCGGTGTGGTCGCCTGCACATGTCGCGCCGATCTTCTTCTTTTTGTCGGGGAAACCGATGTTCTGGAGGAGGGTGCAGGCTTGGACGAACCCATGGCCAAATTGTTGACTGTGTTGCCGTGGCCGTATGTCGGCGGAGGGGAAGCAGATCCGAGGCGGCGAAGGACGGCATAGCTGGAACAGCTCCGGTGCGGTGGAGGGTGGCGAAGTTGGAGCGACAATGGTGAGGCGCAGGACGGCGTGGTTGAACTGGCTCGGGTACGGACGGCTCGGCCTCCGCTTCAACTACTAGCCGTGGAGGGATTTGCAGTTGAGGTTGCGGTGGACGACGACGTCGGGGTAACGGCTCCGGCATGATGGAGGAGGGCGGCGGTTGATGGGTGGAATGGGGTGGTGGACGGAGGACGCTAGGGTTTCGCGGGTGGTGGAGAGGTAGTTTTTGCACCCACGGAGTACGAGTGGGGAATCGACGGTGGGTGGGGGGGAGAACCATGTTTGATGCAGGGCGCGCTTGTTTTTGGCTTTTTGAGCAGAAAGATGGGGCGCTTGTTTGGAATTTGGGGAAAGTACAAACTTTGCCCCCCTCTTAAATTTCGGACCTACTGCGGGTCGAGGATAGGATGGTAATCCCAGGTGTCCCAAATAGTGGGTGGGAGCGATTTCGGCCGTGCGCATGTGTGCTTAGGCGGCCATTATGTATGAATGTTCTTCGGAGGCGGTTGCGTGGCGTCTAGATGAAGCTACAAACCTACCCCGGTTTAGACCTTTGGATGTCGGGCCGGTAAGTTTCACGCGTCAGAGTTATTAGAAAAGTAATTTCCTTGTACTACCAAACATTGGTCTCACGCGGTTTCAGGCACGTAGAGGCTCTTTTGGCGCTTCGTTCAAAATTTTGGAACACAAGCATTCACGTTTAGAGTACTCTTGAACTTTGAGGATTGACCTAAATAGACAACGTTAAATTTGACCTTGTACGTTTGAAAACCTCATTAAATTATCCGCTTCTTTTTGAAATTTTGACACTTGAGAATCCTATAACTACGATTATTTTGGAATGGAGGAGCTAAATTAGAATCTATTTTGTACACGACTACATATGCTATTATGTACAAAATCAGAGCAGAGATTGGTGCCCCATAATTTAGGTATGATTTACAAATGCCATGATATCAAATTAAAATAATTGAATGGACTTCATGTTGAATTTGATTTTAAACCACCTTAAGTTGAATTCAAATGTATGCTAGTTTATAGGTAGCTATTTATAATGTTCATTGTGTAACTTTCATATGTATAATGTGCTTTACACACACAAAATGAACTATAGTCACGTTTATATTCGATTGCTAAAGCGATGCATTGTCTGGAGTTTAAAATACTAACTATGTGGATCAATTGTGTAGAATAATAACATAGACATGCTCAAATTCGATAGAATCTAGATGTCTGATGGATCAATGACCGTTCCTTACGTGAATTGCAAATATCATGATCTCATCCTAATATTTGGATACAATTTATATCTTTAATCAATGTGTATAATAGTCTTGTACGTGTAGTTTCACTCTACATCGGTGGTCTCTCACACATGCTCACACACTCTCTCCCGAGGTGTCTTTCTTGCACACATGCTCTCCATTTAACCCTCCCTCCCTCTCGTAACCATTTACAACTGTTTTCACTAACCTTTATCACAACCACTCGCCCTCTCGCAAGCATACACACACACAATCCCCATCGACCCTTTCTATGTACATAGACATGCCTACGTGTCTCTTGTACGCACATTATCTTTAGGCCTGTCTCTCACTCATTGTCTCACGCCTCTCTTCCTAATCGACGAGTATGATTCTAGCAGAGCATTCTGTAGGATGCCCCTTAAAGTTAGGTTGGATGAATAGTAATATCAGAGATAAAGGGGTTACCTTAGTCTGAGAACCTAGGGTTACAAATCCTAGCCGGCTTTGTCAGTGGACATAGAGTCCTTCACAATTATGCTATCTTTGTCATGTACGACTAGTCATCCATGGGTCTCCCTAAATGCGTCACGGGCCGACCAATGTGGCGCAGGACAGAACCGAACGAAGGGCCTCACCTCGACCACCGGACCTCACGTGGTGACACACCCTCTGCCCCCACGTCTCGTTATCTTCTCACACCCACACACACCAACACAGACACCACACACACAAAAAATATTCTCCTGGTACCTCTATCCACCCCCCGCTTGCATATACACACTCAAGGGAATCTCTCGCCGTGATGTCATATTCGTCTCTCTCTCTAGACCACTCTCATTTCTCGTGCTATCTCTCCCATGCCCCCCTGCCGGCCCCTCTATCCATGCCTCTCTCGAATATGCAATACGTACACACACATACCTCTCTAGGCCCTGCCAAATGCATCAACTACACATTCACACATGTTACATCACGTGCCCCATTGATCTAAAAAGCCCTCTCTTCACGTTTATTTCGCATACAACATTCCTTTTGAATAAAGTGTGGCCAAAAAACATTTTAGAATTTTTACATATATACAACATTACAAAGTTATATGTAGGAGTAGGTATAAAATACACTCTTATAAAAAATAGAGTTGGTGATGATGGTGTGCCTGCCATCCTGCAATATCGGCCGTCCGATTTATATCTGACGGATAGGAAAGAAACTATGACAATTTTGCAAAAAGGTACCCACACACCTCTCCACATTTGCAAATAAGGCCTTCCCTCATTCACCCTTTTCTCTCACAAGATAAACTAGTCATACAAATGCATCTTGATGTTACGTGCAATGCACGGGCACCTTGCTAGTAAGAATGAAAACAAACAACAAAAAAAATATTGGACGGTGGTTCAAAGTCATGACCGCGGGCACAGCAGACAAGGTGGCCTTGGATTGGTATGCTGAGCCGTCTGTTTTAACACATAGGAGCTGGTGTGGTGATTATACACACACACGCACGCATGCACATGAACTGCATGCACGCAACACTCACACGAACACATGCACCCATGCACGCACGCAACACTCACACGTACACACGCAACCATGCATGCACGCAACACTCACACGCACGCATGCATGCACACACCAGTACACCACACGACTAACACACACTCTCACGCTCAAGTGCTCAACCTACACATGTATGTGCACACATCAGGTCCTGACAGACACATACACAACCAGGTGATTCCCGCGCACGGGGTGGAGTCTTGTCGGGCCTGCGTAAATTTGTGTTTATCTGACAATTTCCCTATGCGAACTGACAGGTGGGACCCACTAGGAACATGGTCAATTTAACTAGTCAACATGGTGCCACGCAGACTATTTGGCCGGTCAACAGAGTGCAATCCAATGCTGAACCGTGAGCAAGTGACCGTATAATCACCGAAAAACGTATATAGTGACCGTAATCACCTTATTCTGAAGTTCGGTGAACGTATTACGCTTTTCTCTCTGTAGGCCCTCCAAAACTACATCTCTACACGTTCTCGCATGTTACATCTAACAACTATGCAATACAGCACTACTACTACGCTCTAACACAAAAAATCATATGTGTTTTTAGTTTTACTAGATATCATATTGTTACTTAATTGTTCAGTTTGCATACATTAAAATTACCTTTGAAATGTATGGCCAGTATCATATACCGCGCGGGAAAAATCCTGCCCTTTCCTGTTTAATCGGGTTTTGTATCGATGGATCGTGCGAAATAGCAAAACTATAGTACTATATACAGTACGAGTGTCAGTTCACTGGGCTGTCGTGTCATGTACTCCTTCGTCGTAAGAGTGGAGCGCTCGCTTTCATAAATCTTCTAGTCCCTTTCGCCGACATGTGGGGCATCAAGCTACCGGGTCCACGTGTCATACCGGAATACAGTGCAGAGCAGCCGGGGTGAAGCACCTAGTCATGGCGCCGGCGTAGTAATGAGCAATGAGGCGTCAAATCAAAAAGTTGCACCTTTCCCGCAGTTAAGTTGGAGGGATGAAGTAATAATGCTAAAAAAAGAAGTTGGAGGGACGAAGCAACCATCATTTCACTCGTTGCTGAATCCGCTTCTCCCTCATCTTCTTCAAGTTAACCACGTGTTGCTTCTGCCATTGTTTTGCCTCATGTGGGAAGCGGATCGGCTTGGTAAAGCACTGACACATGGGACCGCATGTTAGCAAACTGCTAGGACAACGTCCTCTAAAAATAAGAAACCTCCCCCGCCATCCGTGCGGCAAAATCACCTCCTTTTTACTAATCTTGATTCTATAATTTTTTAGATCAATATAATTAAGATTTGTAGATCGCACACAGGAGCAAAACCAAGTGGTACGGTTAAGGGCATCCACAATGTGTAGCCAAATGTGGAAATAGCTTTTGGCATCATGGGAACCATTGTGGACGGTGTTGCCAAAGCCAAAAAGATGGAACCGAAGCTCCCTGATTGATTGATTGAAGGAATAGAAAAATGCAACATCTCTCCTCTTTCTCCCATGCTTGGACGCATGTAGTATAGTATAGAGCACATAGTCTACTCCCCTGTCCCTTCTATCACAAATCACAAAGTGAGGCGTCAAATCACAAAAGCACGTACGAAGCAACCATCATTTCACTCTTCGCCGACTCCGCTTCTCCATCGTCTTCTTCGAGAAACCATCTCACCACACTAAGCTGGACGGACGACGCTATTGTGTACTAGTAGTACAAGTACATTTACGCGTCCTTTGGTTCAACGGACTTCCTGGATGCAAATAAGGCGGTTGTCTCGGCTTGCAGGCGGCACTTGTGAACGACTTACCGTGGTCTCCCTCAATGGTGTTCTCCATCGAACGCACTTCGCCAAACCACAACGTTCGAGATATCGTCGACGTCACCGCAATGGGGAAGGAAGTCAAATATAGTTACTACCTCCATTTTTTGTACACAAGGCTAGTATACCAAAATTACAATTTGCAAAAGGCCACTAACACTAATCGAGGCAAAATTCATGGTGTTTGCCTCGTACTAGCAACCAAGGACATTAACATCCCCTGCATGCATGCGGAAGTGAGAAGGTTAGTTTGCATGGCGCTGCATTAATCAAGCGATGAGAAGTGAGATGGTTAGCTCTTTGGGCTTTGGAGAAAAAAATATACATTAATTGACACGTGAAACGAGGATTTGTATCGATTAATCCCGCGAAGGAAAACCCCGCCTTTCTTTTTTAACACTAGTACTCCTAGTATGTAGTACTATGTACTTATCCTGTTTGGGTCTAGGCCTTGCATTGCCATACTTCGCCACACATTTTTGCCAAGCTTGCCTAAAGTTTTCAAAATGAAAAGGAGGTACACTTGTGCACAGCTGTCGCGGTCGCGCCGCACCCTCACACGGTCGCTCCTGCATGCCGCGGTAACACCGCACGCTCACATGCACAGTCGCTCCTGCACGTCGCAAACCCAACCAAGGGAACGCACCCTCACTGACACGTGTTGTCGCATGTGAACAAACCAAACTCAGCCATCCTACCGCTGACACATAATTTTCATTCATAGAGTATGTTTATCCAACTGCATGTTGGGGAGTATGCGTACGGCCCGTGCGGTGGTCTGTTGGGGAAGAAGAAGAGGTGAGGAAGAAGGGTTAGGAGACGTAGGATATTCATCCAACCGTCTGAAATGGTAGACTGACCCAAGTCAGGAGACTTGCATAACAATATATGTTTTTACACAGCAAAAGATCCATAAAAACAACAACATAAATAAAAACTATCATTGCTCACGGAACGAGACGGCCTTGTCGTCTTTGGCTGCCGGCGTGAACCAGCCGTAGCTGCCAACGTGTGTCTCCGCACCGTGGTTGTCCTCGGCCTCCAGCTACTCGTTCACGCAGAGCATGCGGGCGCTCTGCACGAATGAGAGCACCGCCCTATTCAAGTCGAGGACGTTCGATTCCGCCTGCACGAGGGCCTCGATGGCAGCGGCATCCGTGTGCTCCGCGTCGAGTCGAGCCTCCGCCGCCTGGTTCAAGTCCAGGACGTCCGGTTCCGCCTGCAGGAGGGCCGCGATGAGAGCGGCATCCGCGCGCTCCGCGTCAAGTTGAGCCTCTGCCGCCCGGTTCAAGTCCAGGAAGTCCGGTTCCGCCTGCAGGAGGGCCTCGATGGCAGCGGCATCCGCGCGCTCCGCCTCAAGTTGAGCCTCCGCCGCCCGGTTCACATCCACGACATCCGGTTCCGCCTGTAGGAGAGCCTCGATGGCTGCGGCATGCGCGCGCTCCATGTCGAGTTGAGCCTCTGCCTCCCGGTCCTCCTTTAGTATCGCCAGGTTGAACTGCTGGTCCACCTGCACCATGGGGAACTCGGATGCCGGCACGAAGTCGACGTCCATGGTCTCATACCCATCGGGGGCCTTCTACGCTGTGACCACCGCCATGAACATTGGATCGGCTTCCTCCTCCTCGTAGCTTGGATCCAGAGAATTCGGGGATTGGCCCGCTGCAAGGCGAGCTTGGGAACGGAGGTCTCAGGCGCCGACCGCCACTGCGATTTCTGCACAGCTCTCCGGCGTCAGCATCTTGTAGTACGTGATCTTGCGGCGCACCATGGCTTTCCGGCGAACTAGGGGATGCTTGATGCGGGCTAGGGGATCGAAAGATGGGGGAAGGGGCTGGAGATTAGGTGTGGTTTTAGGGCAGTGGCTGGCGTAGGCCGAGCAGCAAAGGTTCTGGTGTGAATAGTGGTTCCGGTGATGATCGGTCAATCAGTTTTCACTGTACATCGCTCTTGTCGCGTTCGCATTACAGCCCGGCACGCTGGACCCTCCACGTCGCTCACCGAATGGAACACGCTTCGTCTTGCGTTTTCGCTCGCTTGTGGGATTGCAGTTGAGAGCAAACCGACGTCCCTTCCCCCGCCCGCGTCATTTTATGCGGAGTAAATAAAAACAGAGGGAGTATACTACAGATGTGGATCCCCTGACGTGGCCGAACCCATTGAGTAACTAACATGCGGGGCCTAGCAAGCATGGGGTCCGCTAGTAAGTGACCGAAAGGGAGGGTAAGGCAGGGATACGTATGTGAAAGGAGCTTCCAATGATATAATTTTCACATTATACATCTCGTGTACTATTAATCTTGTCAATGGTCAAATGCGGTTTTGAAAAACGCATTAGAGCATGGTTAATAATATAGCCAGTCGATGGCTATAAGGAACTGCCATGTCATCTATAGCCATCATCTATTATATGCACTTATACAGTAGTGTAGGCTATAAGGTTGGCTATTTCCCGCAAAAAATATTATAAGGTTGGCTATTGTATTAGTACTTTTTTCCATCTCCTCTCCATCTCTTTCTTCATATTTATGTACGTATTTAACTAGGAAAGCGTATATAGCTAGGCTCTTGCATGAGAGCTCACTCCCCTTACTTTTTCACATCTCTCCTCCACATAGGCCCTATATAAATGGAAGGAGGGAGTACAACTGTGAGCACTGCATACTCTAGTACAGATGTTGTCAGTACTGCACTAGTACTATTGGACAGGGAGCTTAAAAAAGTTCATATTGGACTGGCTATACGTGGCGAAATCCTAGTAGGAAGAGCATGCGCGAGAACAAGCACATTCACGTGGTTGAAAACAAATTGTAAACCATCTCGAGTACGAATCTAGGAGTAACTACGAATCTAACAATATTGATTGGGCATTGTTGAATGTTGGTACTTTTTTATATCAAAGTAGAGATACTTTGACTACACATAAAACTTATATGTAAACTAGAAAGGATAGGAGGGAGTATATTGTACGTTTAAAAATGAAACAAACATTGAATACCCTTTATATATGATTTGCGGATGCTATGATCACCTGTTCAAAATTTTGAATCCGCCTTAGGTATCACACATGCCCCCACTCGTTCTCTCTCGATTTCACCTCGGGGTCCAGAGATCGATTGAAAGAGGACTATGGTGGGTACAATACGTTCGTTTCGCTTATGAACGTACAATATACTCACTCGATCCCCACAGACCCCGCTGGGTCATTTCTATCATAGAAATAGACCAAACCTTTATCTCCTTGCATGACACACAATTGATCTCTGAACGTCAATCGATCTTGTCAACATGTGTCGGGGCATGAACTGAATGGGATGTCAAAACTAAGACGCGAAGCGACACGTAGTGGAGGCAAAGTGAAACTTCAAACAAACCGTTTGTTTGTATGCATGTCGGACCAATTACAAATAAACATTGGAAATACAAGCATGGTCTAGGCCCACATGCTAATGATACTCGGCGAAATGTTCAAATGAGGCATGCGGGAGGATGGACTTGACCGGAGGGCGACATGATCGATGGAGAAGAGGGTTGGAGAGGAATGAGAAATAAGCAAACACCACATGATTATACTTGAACGGCTCAAATAAACAATAAGTTCTCTCGCTTGGCCTACATAGTGAAAGGCCTAATGCGCAACGCAGAGCACTGACGCTCGAATATGGCCAGGAAAACAGGGAAACTGACATGTGGGGCACACCTATCTAGAAAACGTAGCGCAAACTAGTCCAATGGAGGGGCTGACCCACGACTTCCTCGCCCCCGGCAACCATTCATGTGGGTCGTGGGGACCAACAACGTGGCGCAGCTCTAGCACCGCCTCTGAACACGGCGACTGCGGTGAGCGACACGCTCATCATTGCTAGACACGGTCGATTTCAGTGTGCCGACGGTGGCGTTAGTGCTGTGGCACGACCAACAGTATGTTTCTTTTGTGCCCAAGGTTGCCCCATCAAAGCATTGGGTAGCAAAAATTTTGGTTGAGATTTTGGTTGCCCATGATTTGGCCGACATCGGCAAGAAAAATGAACTAGAGTTGTCTAGAGTTCATTGGCATGCCAAAAAATGGCAACCATCCAAACAAAGACCAATCTTTGGGTCATGACCAAAATTTTGGTAAGGTGCACTTTGGCCACAATCCAAACACATCCCAACACCCGGCTCATCGAAGATGCAGGCGTTAGAACAGCGTCAGCAATTGGTGTAGCACGGCCAACTGCATCCTCAGGACCTGAGACCATGCCGGGTCATCTTGCTTTTTCAATGACATGTGCTGATCGCATGTGAGCAAAGGGCATCTCCAACGTTGCCACGACCGCAGCTGACTACCCTGGCACACCAAAAACCCTCGTCCCTCGCGCCGTCGCGCGATGGGTTCCCAGCCGGCGCCAGCTGTCCGCATTCATGTCGTCCATCCGTATGCCGTCGTTAAGAGGCTCAATGCCCGAGGAACCAGCTACGACGACTTAATGACGCACCATGACGCTTGGCCTCACCGGAATGCGCTACTTAAAGCGGCAACGCCAAGCTAACCCCCACACCATAGCGCATACTCCTCCTACCTGGCACCAGATCCGCCATGACTGCAAGCGTGAACGCTCTGCAGAAGAGCTTGTCTTCGGGGATGGAGCTCGAGGTCGCCGCCCTCGCTCAAGTCGCCGCATAAGCGGTGGCCACGCTGGCGGCCGACGACGGGAGAACTGTCAGCCACGCGTCCTACTTGCCGTCGTCCAACGTCCGGCACCACCGAGGTGGGGACTGAGGGAGTCCTGGATTAGGGGGTCCTCGGACAGCCGGACTATGTACTTTTGCCGGACTGTTGGACTATGAAGATACAAGATTGAAGACTTCATCCCATGTCAGGGTGGGACTCTCCTTTGCGTGGAAGGCAAGCTTGGCAATTCGGATGTGTAGATTTCCTTCTCTGTACCAACTCTGTGTAAGCCTAGCCCCCTCCGGTGTCTATATAAACCGGAGGGTTTTAGTCCGTAGGACGACAACAATCATAATCATAGGCTAGCTTCTAGGGTTTAGCCTCTACGATCTCGTGGTAGATCAACTCTTGTAATACTCATATCATCAAGATCAATCAAGCAGGAATTAGGGTACTACCTCCACCGAGAGGGCTCGAACCTGGGTAAACATTGTGTCCTCCGCCTCCTGTTACCATTAGCCTTAGACGCATAGTTCGGGACCCCCTACCCGAGATCCGCCGGTTTTGACACAGACATTGGTGCTTTCATTGAGAGTTCAACTGTGTCGTCACGATAAGGCTTGATGGCTCCTTCAATCATCCACAACGATCCGATCCTGGGTGAGATTTTCCTCCCCGGACAGTTCTTCGTATTCGGCGGCTTCGCACTGCGGGCCAACTCGCTTGGCCATCTGGAGCAGATCGATAGCTACACCCCCGGCCATCATGTCAGATTTGGAAGCTTGAACTACACCGCCGATATCCGTGGAGACTTGATCTTCGACGGATTCGAACCCATGATAGGCGTACCGAACAATCACGATGAGCATGACTTAGATCTGCCATCGGACGGTGTTCGGGAGATCACACCTGTAGCTTCCCCGGCTCTAAATCCGGAGCAAATCGTGCCATCCGAGGACGGGTGGATAGACCCCTCCACGGAGGCCACACACTCATCAGCGATAGAGCCGAGCACAGACTTCGCCTCCAATGAGGACTGTGTCATCAGACCCTCGGACTCATCTCCAGCCGTAGGCTCTGAACCGCTCGCATCCGTGCATATCGAATCTGATTGGGCACCGATCATGGAGTTTACCTCCGCGGATATCTTTCAGTGCTCGCCTTTGGGCGACGTGCTAAATTCACCGAAATCTCTCTCCCTGTTAGGAGACTCTTGGCCGAATTGTG
This sequence comes from Aegilops speltoides, assembly GCA_021437245.1. NCBI lineage: Eukaryota > Viridiplantae > Streptophyta > Magnoliopsida > Poales > Poaceae > Aegilops > Aegilops speltoides. The sequence continues at coordinate 389,545,051 of CM038143.1, forward strand.
TCCGGCTTGAGTGGGAAGCGGACAACGAAGAAATTCATTCCCCACCCACCACCCACTTAATAGCCACTATCGACGACTTAACCGACATGCTTGATTTTGACTCTGAAGACATTGACGGTATGGACGACGATGCTAGAGAAGAACAGGAACCATCGCCCACAGGGCGCTAGACAGCCACCTCATCATATGATATATATATATATGGTGGACACACCCAAAGAAAGCAATCACGATGAGGCAACGGAGGATAACCCCCTTAAAAAGCAATCTAAGCACCGGCGTCATTGGTGTCGCTGTAAGCCCCGTCATAGCAAACATAGTGATACCGGCACAAGAGACAATAACACTCCGAATAATGCCGAGGACGAAAAAAATCCCGCCCTGCCAAGCTTCGAGCAGGCCGAACGGGAAGACGGGCAACCTAGCCCTAAGTAACAGGCAATGTATGGAGAATCGGAGGATGACTTACATGCCCCTCTCTGAAAACGAGGTGAGCCTCGGCGATGAAGAATTCATTATGCCTGAGGATCCCGTCGAGCAAGAGCGCTTCAAGCGCCGGCTTATAGCCACTGCAAAAGGCCTGAAGAAAAAGCAGCAGCAGCTTCAAGCTGATCAAGATCTGCTAACTGATAGATGGACCGAGGTCCTGGCAGCCGCGGAATATGGACTCGAGCGCCCAACCAAAAGTTACCCAAAGCGCAGGTTGTTACCTCAACTCGAGGAGGAGGCAATAGAGCCTACACTACCAGCGCGGGATGCGGCTGACCGGCCACCTCGTGGCTGAGACAAAGCAGCGTATCAGCACAAAGTACAGCCCGCACCCCGTCGCCAAACAAGCAAAAACACGAAGGCCCGGGGCTACACACATGACCTGCGAGACAAATTGAACAAAGCAGGACATCTAAGATCGATCTACGGATCACGGGGGCGCGCCCCAACGCGTGATGGTGACCGTCATGTCGGATACACTAAATACAAATCCGGCTGGGCCGAATCAAACAAGACCAGACTCATTGGAACAGCGTCGTGATGTAGCCCGGCATAGAGGCGCCGCACACCCCCTATGCTTCACTGATGAAGTAATGGATCATGAATTCCCAGAAGGGTTTAAGTCCGTGAATATCGAGCCCTAGAATGGGACTACAGACCCCGCAGTATGGATAGAAGATTTCTTTCTCCACATTCACATGGCTCGCGGGGATGATCTACACACCATCAAGTACCTCCCACTAAAACTCAAGGGACCGGATTGGCATTGGCTGAATAGTTTGCCAGCAAACTCCATTGGAAGTTGGGAGAACCTGGAAAATGCATTACTGGATAACTTCCAGGGCACTTACGTGCGACCACCGGATGCTGATGATTTAAGTCACATAGCCCAACAGCCTGGAGAGTTAGCCAAGAAATTCTGGACTCGGTTCCTAACTAAAAAGAACCAAATTGTCGACTGTCCAGATGCTGAAGCCCTAGCAGCCTTTAGACATACCATCCGTCACGAGTGTCTTGCCCGACACCTCGGCCAAAAGAAGCTGAAGTCCATGGCAGCCCTCACGACACTTATGACCCGCTTTTGTGCGGGCGAGGATAGCTGGTTGGCTCGTAGCAACTGCACAACAAACAATCCTGGCACATCAGAGGCCAGAGATAGCAACGGCAAGCCCCAACGCAACAAACACAAGCATCCCAATAATGGCAATAACGCTGCGGGCACGGCCGTCAATGCCGGATTCAACGGCTCTAAGTCCGTTTAGTGGAAAAAGCCATTCCAAAAGAATAATCCGGGCCCGTCCAGTCTGGACGATATACTCGACCGTTCATGCCAAATTCATGGCACCCCAGGAACACCAGCCAATCATACCAACAGAGAATGATAGGTTTTCAAACAAGCCGGCAGGTTAGGTGCCGAAAACAAGGAGAAGGGGTCTCAAAGCGATGACGACAAGGAGGAGCCCTGGCCACCGAACACAGGAGGGCAAAAGAAATTTCCCCCGCAAATCAAAACGGTGAACATGATAAACGCCACCCACATTCCCAAGCTAGAACGGGTGTGCACTCTTAGGGATGTCGACGCAATGGAGCCAGTCGCCCTAAAATATAACCTATGGCCGATCACCTTCGACTGTACGGACCGTCCGGCCAATACCAGTCAGGAAAATCCAGCCGCACTAGTCCTTGACCCAATAATTGACGGATTCCACCTCACACGGGTCCTTATGGACGGAGGCAGCAGCCTAAACCTATTGTATCAGGACACAGTGTGCAAGATGGGTATCGATCTTTCAATGATCAGGCCCACTAAAACCACCTTTCAAGGTATTATACCAGGTGTGGAGGCCCGTTGTATAGGCTCCATCACTCTGGAGGTAGTCTTCGGATCACCGGACAACTACCGTACCGAAGAGTTAATCTTCGACATCGTCCCTTTTCTCAGTAACTATCATGCACTTCTCGGACGAACCGCGCTTGCTTGATTCAACGCGGTGCCACATTATTCCTACCTTAAGCTCAAGATGCCTGATCTGCGCGGCGTCATAACAGTTAATGGCAAGGCCAAACGCTCCCTCCGTGCCGAAGAGTATACCGCCACCTTAACAGCAGAAGCAATGAGCGGCATCTTTCAATTGAACCTTGAGTCGACTGCCAAGCTCCCGGACACCATCAAAGGAGACTAAATTACTTCGCGATAGGATAGCCCGGCTCGTCAGGAGCTCAATTAAAACACTCTGGCGGTAAACGGAGGCAAAGCTAAGATAGGCCACACACTGCGGCTCAACCGCTCTGTGGCACACAAATGTTCTTTGCATTTTCTTTGCAGGTTCACTTTTACGTAGGCCAGGACTGGCCACATGGAGACCAGATCCATGAACGGACAGGAAGCAGCTCGAATGCGTAAGGGAATCCTTAGATATTCCCCTTGATGACCATCCAATTTCACTCCGGACCCGCGCACAGCCTCCTCCCGCCTGGTCTCAGCAGGTTCTGAAGTCATATTTCTTTTTTACATGTACTCGTATGCTTTAACGTATTATTCAATTACAACATGTGGCTTTATGTGACGCTTATCTGCTACTGTTTCTTATTGACACTCTTTGTTCAATTGCATCCGTACACCACGATATGCCTTAATATGACAGGGGCTTCATTGCACCCATAATACGGCAATAAAGTCCGAACACCTTCACGGCCATTCGGCACCCCGAACTTATAGCATTATATGCATTAGCTCCAGATCATGACTTGGGTCAATAGTTGGGTTTGCCCGGCTCTCATGTTTTGCTGCCTTACGTTCCGCTACATCGGCTAAGGTGGCACAGGGAGAACTACTGTGATTGTGTCCCGGTTCTTCCGGACAAGCGCCTCAGTAGAGAAAGCCAAAAACTGACTGTCATGATATGGCGAGAGTTGGTCAGCTGTTCGAGAGGTTGTAAAATCTTTAAGGATTTCTTCCGCATTATGCGATAACTAATGCAGCGTGCGATGGATCGGCTTTTCTTCTGATCAGGTGCTTATAGAGCCCCTCATGCGGTCTTTCGAACACCAGGGGCTGCGCCTACCTTCCTTTTGTCAAACTCCTATGGCTAAGTGAGAGTGATAAAGCCTCTTATAGTCTGATTGCCTAGTTCGTTGCACTGAACACCTCCTTCAGGACCCAAAACTGGGATAAAGAGTGCTCAGGTTTATCCCGAACACCCCGTACTTCCTACGTTAGGCGCGGCCCGAACGATCGCCAACTCTTAGGATTAATATATAAACGGCCGCACGGAGGAAAAACTTTCAAATAACAGGCAATAAATAATAGAAAGGACCTTGTTCAACATTACAAAGGACAACATGATCAGATTCATGGAAATATAATGTCCTTGGTGCATTGCTCCGCCGCAAAGGCGGATCCTTCAGACACTATCATAATATAATTCGGGCTTGCGGTGCTCCTTCCCTCGGCGGTCCCTCGGTCATCACCTTTTCAGCATCCATCTTCGCCCAGTGCACCTTAGCGCAGGCGAAGGCCATTTGCGCACCCTCCATACAGACCGACCGCTTGATGACTTCAAGTCGAGGGCAGGCACTCACAAGTCACTTGACGAGCCCGAAGTAACTGCTGGGAATCGGCTCGGCAGGCCATAGCCGGATAATTAAATCCTTCATCGCTAGTTCGGCCACCTTATGCAGTTTGATCAGCAGTTTTAGTTGATTGGTAAAAGGCACTGCATAAGTTGGCGCCAGATACTGCGACCAGAAGAGCTTCCCTGCAGTGTCCCTTTCTTCGGCTCGGTATAATTGGGGGCATCAGATATGCTACGTGGCAGCTCCACAAATACCCCTGGAGAAATCCGAACTCAAATTAGAAACATGTTTTTTTCCTCAAATACTTGCTTTACATAGAAAAAGCCTTACCCACTGCGATCTTCCTCGCCTCCTGGATTTCCTGCAGGGCGCCTTGGGTTTCCCCCCGGGCATCGCGTGCGGCTTGATGAGCCTTGGTGAGTTCGGATTCTTTTTCCGTTACGCTCTGCTCCAAGGTCTCACATTTCTTCACGGCCTCTTGAAGCTCTTGCTCTGCTTCAATAACCCTGGCTCGTGCTTCTCACGAAGAGCCTGCTCTGCGGCTGCCTTCTTCTCGGCCTCGGCCATAGCCTTCTTAAGAGCCTCGACTTCAGTCACCGCCCCTGGAGCAAACCATGAACATATTTTTATCATCCTAAATATTTGTTCGCGTGGAACGCGCGCAAGGTATTTTGCATACCTTGTGTATCCTCCAACTGCTTTTTCAATTGGCCAAGTTCCTCTTTAGCCTGCTCCAGACTCTGCTTTAGTCCGGAGACTTCTGCGCTATGAGAGGCGGCAGGCGCTACAGACGCCTGCTTATAAAGAAAAGGAGGGAGAGATGCCATAAAGTGAGTCTCCTGCGAACATGTATTGGATCCTCTGTCTGGTTCTTTCTTTCACCGAACAGTGTATCAGGGGCTACTACCTATATTAGGACACTCTTCGAAACCTCACAAGACATACCCCAAAGCCCGTTATAAGGCTGATGCAGGCTTCATTCAGTCCACTCTCCGCAGACTGGATCTTCTCAATCACCGCACCCATAAGGGCACGGTGTTCTTCAACGATGGAGGCGCTTTTTAGCGCCGCCGGTAAAGTATCCGGCACCTCTGGTTGGACAGAGGTTGTCGGTGGAACAGGCACACCCCCTCCAGCCGAGGGAGGCTGTCTGCCTGATTCCGGAGCCGTATCGGTCTCCGGAATTGTACCCAGCTAGGGACTGAATTCAAGATAACCCCCGCCGTCTATGTCCATGGGAGCCTCTTCTCTGTGTCCGGCCCTTGAAGTTTGACCTTCTGGCTCCGCCTTGACGATCTTTCCCCCCCTTCTTGGCATGGGTCCCTCTGTGACAACACCTCAGTGTCATTCACATGTTTCAGGGAAGGGGCCTTCAGGGGTGTTTCGCAGTCCATAGCATCTGAACCTAGTAAATGCTCTGATGAGGATTGTTCGGTGCGGGACCTCGCCAGACTGCAAAAAAGTATGGCTCTATGATTAAGACGCCATGCCATAGTGAGTCTGGATGCATAGACGTATTCGGATTTTTTATACTCACGAGTTCACCAGGGGCTGGGCCCTGGGATCCCACTCTGGGCTGCTGTCGGTAGCGGCGGTGGACTCCTTCAGAAGGGGGGGTTTCTCCCTTCTTAGGCGACTCGGCCTCCAAGGATGTGGATGACGTCCTTTTCTTTCTTCCCATCGCTGGGGATTGGTCTTCCTCCTCTTCCTCGACCTCTCTGGAGGAAGAGCGGGCATCGGAGTCTTCGGATATTGTGTCTGAAGTGCCACGGCGATGAAGGCCGCCCTGGTCTTTTTGGCCTCCTTCTTGCTTCTTCGGCACCTTGTAAGGCACCGGGACCAGCATCTTCTTCAGAAGTGGGCCAGCCGGTTCTTATGGCAGTGGGGCGGGATAGTAGATCCGCCCCGCCTTCTTCGTCCAGCCTGGGAGAGTTGGGGAAAACACATTAAGCATTTCCATTGGGTTTTGCAAATAAAACGTATGACTTGCCAACATACAATGACTTACCGAACTTGTAGGGCGGGACAGTTGGTACCCGCGGTCCTCGGTGGAGTCTGGCTACGATTTGCCGGACTTAAAAATTACCTTCCAGATGTCCTTGTGCGAGGAGCCAAAGAGCTCTAGCAGGGTCTGGTGCTTGGCTGGGTCGAATTCCCATAAATTGCAAGCCCTGTCTTGACAAGGAAGAATCCGGCGAATTAACATCACCTGGACTACATTGACAAGTTTGATATTTTTGTCTTCCATGTCCTTGACGCGCGTCTGGAGCACTGACAGATCATCAGGCGAAGACCAGTTCAGTCCCTTCTTGGGCCAGGACGTAAGCCGTAGGGGATCTCAGGATCTGAATTTAGGAGTTGCGGCCCATTTTGGGTCGCGCGGCTCAGTGACATAGATCCACTATTGTTGCCACCCTTTGACGGAATCATTGAAAATACCTGATGGCCATGTAACGTTGGGCATCTTGCTCACCATGGCACCTCCACACTTGGCGTGCTCGCTGCTCACTACCTTGGGCTTCACATTAAAAATCTTCATCCATAAACCAAAGTGTGGCGAGATGCGGAGAAAGGCCTCACACACGACGATGAATGTCGAGATGTTGAGGAAGGAATTTGGGGATAGATCATGAAAATCGATCCCGTAGTAATACATGATGCCGCAAACGAATGGGTGGAGGGGAAACCCTAGCCCGCGGAAAAAGTAAGGGAGGAATACAACCCTCTCGTGGGGTTCCGGGGTCGGGACGATCTGTCCCGCCGTGGGGAGATGATGGCTGATTTTTTGGCCAGGTACCCGGCCTCCCGAAGCTTTTTGATATCCTTCTACCGGACGGTAGAGGCCATCAACTTGCCTCCTGCTCCGGATCCGGACATTTTTGGAGGGCCTTTGTGGGCGGAGAAGACAAACTCTTGGGCGCTGGAGCTCAAGCGAGAGGGAATGGATGAGCAGAGGAAGAAGAAGGCGTGGGTGAAAAGGGGGAGTCCTTATCTCCTTATAAAGGCAGCGGGGATCATGCGCCTCCCCACTTGCCCGGTAAACTCGCTTATTCCCCAAGCGCCGCGTTGATGGCGCGGTTGGGTTACCCACACCCGTATTGATGAGAATCCCGAGATAAGAGGACACGATCTCTGCTTCAACAAGACGTGCCAATAAAACCGCCTCGCAATATGTGCAGTAGCAGGTTGAAAAAACGGTTCGCATACTGACCAGGCCGTGGCGTGACATCACGCTATGAAAAGTTGTCAGAAGATTAGTGTCGGTGTCAAAACTGGCGGATCTCGGGTAGGGGGTCCCGAACTGTTCGTCTAGGCGGATGGTAACAGGAGACAAGGGACATGATGTTTTTACCTAGGTTCGGGCCCTCTTGATGGAGGTAAAAACCCTACTCCTAATTGATTAATATTGATGATATGGGTAGTACAAGAGTGGATCTACCACGAGATCAAGGAGGCTAAACCCTAGAAGCTAGCCTATGGTATGATTGTTGTAATGGTTGTTCGTCCTACGGACTAAAACCCTCCGGTTTATATAGACACCGGAGAGGGCTAGGGTTACACAGAGTCGGTTACAATGGTAGGAGATCTACATATCCGTATCACCAAGCTTGCCTTCCACGCCAAGGAAAGTCCCATCCGGACACGGGACGAAGTCTTCAATCTTGTATCTTCATAGCCTTGGAGTCCAGCCGACGATGATAGTCCAGCTATCCGGACACCCCCTAGTCCAGGACTCCCTCAGTAGCCCCTGAACCAGGCTTCAATGACGATGAGTCCGGCGCGCATATTGTTCGGCATTGCAAGGTGGGTTCCTCCTCCGAATAACTCATAGAAGATTGTGAACACCAGGATAGTGTCTGGCTCTGCAAAATAAATTCCACATTCCACCGTAGAGAGAATAATATGTACACAAGTTCAATCTGGCGACGATTCGTGGCATGACGTCACGCCACTACCAAGCCTTTACTTGAATCATTTTTATTATACCACCTCGGTAGCGTTTTAGCGGCGGTTTCCTTAGCACGCCTTGTCGAAGCGAGATCGTGTTCCCCTTATTCCGGATTCCCATCAATACGGACGTGGGTAACCCAACCGCGCCATTGATGGTGGCGCTTGGGAGATAAGCGAGTTTTACCGGGCGGTGGGGACGATAGTTTTCGTCCGCCCATATAAGGGATAAGGATCCACCTTTTACCCACGCCTTCTTCCTCCTTTACTTATCCATCTCCAAGACTTTCGAGCTCCAGCGCCCAAGTCCGCACATCTCGTCCTCGACCTTCTCCACCATGTTCGGAGCGGAGGCAGTGGTTAGCCTCCTCCGCTACGGAGGAGCACATCAAAAAGCTGCGCGCGCGCGGATACCTTTCGGCGACATCACGCCGGCCGCCCGACGAGGGGCAGCTCATCCCCACCCCTGTGCTCCATGAGAGGGTCGATTCCTTCCCCACTTCCTCCGCTGGACTGGGCTTCCCACTTCATCCCTTCGTCCGGGGGCTCATGTACTACTACAGCCTGGACTTCCACGATCTGGCGCCAAACTTCATCCTCAACATCTCGGCGTTTATCATCATGTGCGAGGCCTTCCTCTACATCCAGCCCCACTTCGGCTTGTGGCTCAAGACCTTCAATGTCAAGCCGAAGGTTGTGAAGGGCGTCCAAGCGGAGTGCGGAGGCGCCATGGTGGGCAAAATGCCCAACGTCACCTGGCTCGAGGGAGCCTTCGTGGAGTCCATCAAGGGGTAGCAATCGGGGTGGTTCTACATCACCGAGCCGCGTGACCCTAAATGAGCAGCGGCCCCCGAGTTCAGATCTGGTATCCCCATGCAGCTCACCTCACGGAAAGAGAAGGGCTTGCTATGGGGCAGTTCGAGGAGCCGACAGACTCCAGATCCTGTCTCGCACCTTGGTGAACAAGAAGCTTAGGCTTGTCAATGTGATCCAGGTCATGCTCGTTCGCCGGATTCTCCCCTGCCAACAGCGGGCCTTCAATTTGTGGGAGTTCGATCCGGCACAGCACCGGACCCTCAGCGGGCTCTTCGACACAACGTACGAAGCTGCCTGGAGGGTGCTGTTCAAGGGCGGAGAAGCCCCCGCGTCCGCGACTGAAGATCGCGGATTCAACACCAAGCGCCCGGCCGGCGAGGTAAGCTTTGTTATCCTTTATGGGACACTTATTTTCTTTCATAGTTTAATTCTATGTGGGATTCCCAATGCCTTTGACAGGGCTGGCAGAGGACGTCCGGACAGTAGACCGTCTGCCCCTTCCGAAGACTCAGTGGGCGCCCGCTTAACGGGTTGCTAGTCCGCGCACTTTATGTGGTGCGGAGAAGAAGGCCAAGAAGAAGGCCACGGGAACTCGAAGAAGTTCCCGCGCCAGTGATATCGGACTCATCGTTCGATGGCTCCATATGACTCCTCCCGAAGACGAGGAGAAAAGAGGACTCTCCCGGAGGGGGAGAGAGGAAAAGGAAGGCTTCCCCAACGGGGGAGGCCGAAGGGTCCAAGAGGGGAAGGACCCTTACCCCGGACAGCTCCGCCAACGCCAACGTTGGCGATGAAGAGTGGCCCTCAAGGGCTAGGCCTCCGGCAAGATCGTAAGTATCCGGATTCCTGAATGGTTTATAATTTCTTTTTTGCGTCACATAGTGTCCTTCTAATGCCGCATACTACCTGTAGTCCGGCCGATGATGATCTTCCCGCTTCATCGAGCGTGTCCTTGGCTCCGTCGGACATGGATTCCATTCCGACCGCCTCCACCCCTCGTGATGCTGACGACGCCGAGGTGGGATCCCAAGAGGGGACCCATCAGGAGGAGGCTCCGGAGGTGCCGCAAGGTAGCCTCCCGGACTTTGCGTCGGACTCCATGCCGGAACCCGCAGTGGTTCCGGACTCCATGCCAAGAAGGGCAAGACCGTGACGCCGGCAGCCTCCGTCCAACCGGAGGCGCCGGACAACTTGTTGGAGGTGCTTAACAGCGCTTCCATCGAGGAAGAACACCGCACTATCATGAGTGCGGTGATTCAGAAGGTTCAGCTCGCCAAGAGCGGGCTGACCGGCTCGCAGAGCCTTCTAACAGGCTTTGAGGTAAGAAGTTTAAAATATGAAATGTGATACCGCATAGACAGTAGCCCCTGATGCTCGGTTCGGTGTTCGGAAAGAAAAACTGGACTGGGGATCTAAAAAAGATATGCGCAGGAGTGCTAAAAATTATGTCAATATGGGTTTGCAGGCTGCGCTGCTGACCTCTGCCGCACTGACTGCGGAGGTTGGTGCTTTGAAGCAGGACCTCGAGCGGTCCGAGCAAGAGCTCGGCCTTGCCAAGAAGCAGCTCAAGGACAAAGAAGGTGAGTAACACCACTTTTAAATTTGTACCTTACATAAAAGGATTTTGGTTGCAATAGAAATAACAAGGATAGCGTGGGTACTGCAGGGGCCACGAACGAGGTGGCAACCCTGAAGGAGGCCGTGTCCGCGTCAACGCATAATCCATGAACGAGCGGAGCGAGAGAAGCAGAGGCGCGGTGGCGGAGGTGCGGCAAGAGCTCCGTGCTCTCATGGAAAAGCATGAGAGTTTGAGTCGCGACTCAAGACTCGAGAGTCCGAGCTTGCCTCGGCTCTTGAAAGTGCCAAAGCCGCTAAGGCCGAGGCCCATAAGGCCCTCGGAAGATTGAGGTGGTGAAGAAGATAGCGGCGGGTAAGGCATTTTTCATGCAAAGCAAGCATGTGAATGTAAATTACCCGCACTTACCCGAATCGGAGCTCTCGAGGCGTTGCAGATCTGCCTCGCAGCGTGTCTGATGCCATCGCATTCTACCGGGCCGAGGAGGGGAGCTCAACAGAGAAGGTCTTCGGTCTCAAGACGCTGAGGCCGACATCCGGTGCCCCTAGCGACCAGTGAAAGCAGTTGGTCGAGCTCCACAAGGTGGCCGAGCAGGCCATGAAGGGCCTCATAGTCCGGCCAGGGCTGGAGAGGCCATGCACAGGAGATACTTGACCTCGTCTGGCGGCTGGTGGATGCATGCCCCGGGTGGAAGTCATCAGCGCTCCGCTTGCATTGAAGGTGCCGTCGGGCCTTGCCCGCATAAAGGTGCATTAGGGCAGGCTGGATGCGAGAGGCTTATCACAGACGCGCCGCCACGGGCAAGGAGTATCGTCGCCGAGATGTACTATAGGAGTGTCTGAAGGGTGCCCGCAAGATTGCGGATGAGTGCCCCAAAGATGTAATTTTTGAATAGACTCGCAATGTGTTATCCTGTGCGCTGAAAACTTTGTTCATATGCGCTAAGCAACGCTTTATTGATTTAAAATATTACCTTCTGTGCGGCCGTTTATTAAATCTGAGAGATGGCAAGTCGTCGGCTTCAGCCCCCATGCCACGTCTTTGGGGTGTTCGGGATAAACTTGAGCACTCTTGTTCCCATTTTGGGTCCATCTAGGAGGTGCTCAACACAACGAACAAGGCAACCGGACTTATAATGCTTGAACACTCTCACTTAGCCATAGAATTCTATAATTTTAAATTTCGGCGAAGCCCCTAGTATTCGGAAGACCGAGTTCGGGGCGCTATCCACGCCTGGGTCGGACGAAGCCAGTTCCTCGCTCTAAGCGGCATAAGTCTTTAGGGACTCGAAAAGACCTCTCGAACAGCGACCAACTCTCGCCTTATCATGACGGTCAGTTTTAGCTTTCTCCACTGAGGCGCTCGCCCAGCTCAACCGGGGCGCAATCGCAGTGGTTCTCCCAGTGATACCTTAGCCGATAGAGCGGAACGTAAGGTACCAAAACATGGGAGCCGGGCAAACCCAACTATTGACCCAAGACATGATTCGGAGCCGATGCATATAGTGCTATAAGTTCGGGGTGCCGCACTTGTGAAAGTGTTCGGACTTATCACACCATAATGCGGGGAACATAAGCCCCTGGTGTATTCGGCCGTACCAAAGTGTACGGATGCAAGATGTCATAGATGAAAATATATAAGAAGAAAGGAATGCAATTATAAATAGAAAGTGATGCATTGTTTATTCCAGGAATTTTGCTGTGAATGCAGAACGATACAAATGGTGCGGTAAGAAAGGGTTTGGACTATTTAACCATGTCCCCCTCCAGGGGTAGGCTGTGGACTGATGTATTTTAACAAATTTAATGCTCATAATGGAGACCACCTGGGTGTTCGTCGCAGCCTTTGTCCCTCCCTGGCTGTTGCATCGTGAGTTCAGCAGATCTACTGCCGGACAGGGCCTCTAGTGAACGGAGTCCTGTGGAAAAAAAAGAAGAAAAAAGAGTGACACACTTGGGAGCCCATGGTGTGGTTAAGCCGCACTCTGGGCCTGTCGTGGTCGTGCCCCTCCCCCTATGCCCATGGTATCTCCAGAGCGTAATGATGTACACGAAGAGCTGGTCTTGCAATCATGCAAGGGCTGGGGTTGGGGCCGCATTGCTACGCGTGCTCGGAACGTGCCAGGTGGTCTTGGTTGATGTTACTCCGGGCGCGTTTGGCCATGTCCGGTTGTTTAGCGGCCGGACTCAAAAATTGCCTTAAAAGGCTGCTCTGTATTTCTGCCGTGAGAGCCGCTGTGTGTTCCTCCGTTTGGAGGGAGCGTTTAGTGTTTCCATTGACCGTGATGACTCCACGAGGACCTGGCATCTTGAGCTTGAGGTATGCATAATGTGGCACTGCGTTGAATTTTGCAAACGCAGTTCGTCCGAGCAGAGCGTGATAGACACTGCGGAACGGGACTATGTCGAAGATTAACTCCTCGCTTCGGAAATTATCTGGGGATCCGAAGACCACTTCGCAGTGGTGAGCTCGCATAATTGGCCTCAACACCTAGTATGACGCCTTTGAAGGTCGTCTTTGTAGGTTTAATCCTTGAGGGGTATATGCCCATCTTGCGCACTGTATCCTGATAAAGCAGGTTCAGGCTGATGCCGCCGTCCATCAGGACTCTAGTGAGGTGAAATCCATCGACGATTGGGTCTAAAACCAATGCGGCGAATCCACCATGGCGGATACTGGTAGGGTTGTCCCTTCGATCGAAAGTGATCGGGCAAGAGGACCATGGGTTGAACTTTGGGGCGACTGGCTCCATCGCATACACGTCCCTAAGTGCATGCTTCCGCTCCCTCTTGGGTATGTGGGTTGCGTATATCATGTTTACCGTCCGCACTTGTGGGGGGAAACCCTTCATCCTCTCTCGTTCGTGGCGAGTCTCTTCCTCGTCGTCGCTATGCAGCCCCTTGTCATTGCCTTCGGCAATTAACTTGCCTGCCTGCTTGAATACCCAACAATCTCTGTTGGTGTGATTAGCTGGCTTTTCGGGGGTGCCATGTATCTCGCAAGAGCGGTCGAGTATTCGGTCCAAATTGGACGGACCCGGAGTAGTTCTTTTGAATGGCTTCTTCCGCTGATCGAGTTTAGAGCCTCTGAATCCGGCGTTGACTGCCGTATCCTCATTGTTATCGCTGTTAACGCGACGTTTGTTTTTGTTTCGACGCGACGTGCCATTGTGGTCCTTAGTATCCGGACTGCCAGCATTTTTGCTGAGGTTGTTGCTGCGAGCTAGCCAGCTGTCCTCTCCCGCACATAAACGGGTCATGAGTGATGTGAGGGCTGCCATGGATTTCGGCTTTTCCTGTCCTAGGTGCCGGGCCAGCCACTCGTCGCGGATGTTATGTTTGAAGGCTGCGGGGGCCTCTGCATCCGGACAGTCGACGATTTGATTTTTCTTTGTTAAGAACCGTGTCGTAACTGTCCGGCCGATTCGTCTGGCTGCTGAATTATGTGGCTTAGGTCATCGGCGTCGGTGGTCGCACATATGTGCCCCGGAAGTTGTCGAGAATGCGGCTTCCGTCCTCCCAACACCCAATTGACTCTGCGGGCAAGCTGTTAAGCCAATGCCGAGCTGGTCCTTTAAGCTTGAGGGGAGATACTTGATGGCGTGGAGATGCCGCCATGGGCCATATGGATGTGAAGGAGGTAATCTTGATCCAAACCGCGGGTCTGTTGTGCCATCGTAGGATTCAATGTTCACGGGTTTAAACCCTTCGTGATTTGATGATCCATTACTTGCCTGCATGAAGCATAGCGGGTGTGCAGCGCCTCTATATTGAGCAATATCACGACGTAGCTCAAGAAAGCGTTGTCTGCTGTGTTCGGCCCGGCCGGAGTTGCTGTATCCGGCGTGACGGTAGTCATCGTGGGTCGTGGGGTGCCCACGTGATCCGTAGATAGATCTGGATTGTCTTGCCTTGTCCTCCAATATATCCCGCAAGTCCGGCGCATTCCCTCGTGGCTTCGTACTTTTCGAGCGGTGTCGGGGTACGGTCCTGATGGAGGGCCTAGATGCCTCTCTGTCACGACCACGGGGTGGTCGGTCTGCTGTATTGTGCACTGGTGATGAAGGTTTGTATGCCTCCTCCTCTAGTCGGGGGAGCAACTTGCGTTTTGGGTAGCTCTTGGAGGGACGTTCGAGTTCATGCTATTTGGCCACGAGGACCTCGGTCCATCTGTCGGCCAGCAGGTCTTGATCAGCTTGAAGCTGTTGCTGCTTTTTCTTTAGGCTATTTGCCGTGGCGATAAGCCTGCGTTTAAAATGCTCTTGTTCGACGGGATCCTCTCGTACGACAAATTCGTCGTCGTTGAGGCTTGCCTCGTCTCCGGAGGGAGGCATGTAATTGTCATCCTCTATCTCCTCGTCTACCGCTCTCTCTCAAGGGCTGGCCACTCCCTCCTCCTGTGCTGAATCTTGCTGGAGGGGGTTGTCTTCGGCACTCTATGGGGTGTTATTATCTCCGGTGCCGGAATCTCCATTCTTACTGTAGCGGGATTTAGAGCGGCGTCGTCGGCGCTTGGGCTGTTTCTTAGAAGAATCTGCCTCCGCTGCTTCTTCGCCGTCCCCATCCTTTGGGGTGTCCACCATGTATATGTCGTATGACGAGGTGGTCTTCCAGTGCCCTGTAGGCGCTGGTTCTTGATCGTCTCCGGCATCGTTGTCCATACCGCCGATGTCTTCGGAGTCGTAGTCTAGCATGTCGGTTAGATCGTCGACAGTGGCTACAAAGTGGGTGGTGGGTGGGCTTTGAATTTCTTCGTCGTCCGAATCCCAACCATCCTGACCGCAATCCGGCCAGGGTTCTCCTGATAACGAGAGATGCTTTAGCGAATTTAGGATGTCGCCAAAGGGCGAGTGCTGAAAGATGTCCGCGGCGGTGAACTCCATGATCAGCGCCCAATCGGATTCAATTGGCAGGGGCGAGGAGGTTCGGAGTCCGGCAAGGATTCCGGCGCCTCAGAGTCACGAGCTTTATAAGGGACAAGGTCAGTATTCGGCTCCATCGCTATAGAAGTTGCAGCTCCCGAGGCGGTGTCCAGCCACCTGTCCTCGATCTGCGCAGTCTGCTCCGAACTGTGGGTCAGAGCGGACTCGTGTGCGGCCTCCAGGGCACTGTCCAGCGGCAGAGCTAAATCATGCCCCTCGTGACAGTGCGGCACGCTCGGCTGTGGCTCGAATCTATCGAAGATCAAATCTCCGCGGATGTCAGCCGTGAAGTTTAGGCTTCCAAATCTGACCTGATGGCCAGGGGCGTAGCTTTCGATCTGCTCCAGATGGCCAAGTGAATTGGCCCGCAGTGTAAAGCCGCCGAACAGGAAGATCTGCCCGGGGAGAAATTCTCACCCTGGACTGCGTTGTTGTTGATTCAAGAAGCCATCAAGCCTATCGGTGACGACACAAAGGAACTCTCAATGAAAGCACCAATGTCGGTGTCAAAACCGGCGGATCTCGGTAGGGGGTCCCAATCTGTGCGTCTAGGCGGATGGTAACAGAGACAAGGGACACGATGTTTTTACCTGGTTCGGGCCCTCTTGATGGAGGTAAAACCCTACTCTGCTTGATTGATATTGATGATATGGGTTGTACAAGAGTGGATCTACCACGAGATCAAGGAGGCTAAACCCTAGAAGCTAGCCTATGGTATGATTGTTGTAATGGTTGTTCGTCCTACGGACTAAAACCCTCCGGTTTATATAGACACTGGAGAGGGCTAGGTTTACACAGAGTCGGTTACAATGGTAGGAGATCTACATATCCGTATCGCCAAGCTTGCCTTCGACGCCAAGGAAAGTCCCATCCGGACACGGGACGAAGTCTTCAATCTTGTATCTTCATAGCCTTGGAGTCCGGCCGACGATGATAGTCCGGCTATCCGGACACCCCCTAGTCCAGGACTCCCTCAATTAGATTTGTGGAATATTGTGCTCTCTACGGTGGTTTGTGGAATTTGTTTTGCAGAGCCGGACACGATTCGGGTGTTCAAAATTTACCTTGGATTATTCGGAGAAGGAACCCGCCTTGCAATGTCGAAGACAACTTGCGCGCCGGGCTCGTCGTCATTGAAGCCTGGTTCAGGGGCTACTAAGGGAGTCCAATATTAGGGGGTCCCCGGACAGCCGGACTATGTACTTTTCCCGGATTGTTGGACTATGAAGATACAAGATTGAAGACTTCATCCCATATCCGGGTGGGACTCTCCTTTGCGTGGAAGGCAAGCTTGGCAATTCGGATGTGTAGATTTCCTTCTCTGTAACCGACTCTGTGTAACCCTAGCCCCCTCCGGTGTCTATATAAACCGGAGGGTTTTAGTCCGTAGGACGACAACAATCATAATCATAGGCTAGCTTCTAGGGTTTAGCCTCTATGATCTCGTGGTAGATCAACTCGTGTAATACTCATATCATCAAGATCAATCAAGCAGGAAGTAGGGTATTACCTCCATCGAGTGGGCCCGAACCTGGGTAAACATTGTGTCCCCCGCCTCCTGTTAACATTAGCCTTAGACACACAGTTCGGGACCCCCTACCCGAGATCCGCTGGTTTTGACACCACAAGAGGATGAGTAGGGCATGGGAGGCGGCAGGGCATGGTGTGCCAACTGGCTAGTCCGTCTCCCGTGTTCTACTTTTCCTCGCCGGAGACCGCACCTTCACTTCACGGGTCTTGAACCCCGCCCCCGTACATGGAGATCGCAGATGGAGGACGTCGGTCTCCGCCGTAGAATAGGTTTAGGGTCGGGTTTATTTTATTTTTCTGTCCTATAAAAGTTCGAAATGTAATGAAAATCTGTCGTGTTTGCATTAATCTCTGCCGGTGTATATGAACTTTCGCAATAATATAGTATATTGTAGGAGTACTAGCAAGATGCCCATGTGTTGCACGGAAGATCAAGATCTTGTGGGAGAAAAGGGTGAAAGAGGGAAGGCCTTATCTGCAAATGCACATTCACGAATTTCACATCTACGGGAACCTACGAAAGGGTCAACATAAATAGCCTCTCTCTCTCCTCCCCTGATTTTCAAGGTGGTGGGCCCCTCCCTCCCCCCAATCTACAATCAACGGCTCACACGTTTCACATTATGTTAATTACGTAACTGGGACTACGTAGGTGTAGCATTAGTCGTCCTAAAAAACCAAACTAAGCCAACCTCCCAGCATATCGCGCGGGAAGAGACCCGGCCGCGCCGTTTAAGTCGGGATTACAGGATTACTAGTAGTAGTATCGATGGATCGCGCAAAGAAACAAGTTTTTTTGAGGGGGCAAAGCACCTAGTTTAAGTGCTTGTTTGGATGGCGATACTTAGCCATGCGTTTATCAAAAACTTGTTTATAGAAGTTTTTTTAGTAAAATCGGTTTTGCTAGTTTTTCTATGAATAATCAGTTTACGTAGAATCATGTTTGGTGTCAAAAAGGCTAAAAGCTGACCTATCTAATTTCTTGTATGGATAACCATCGCTCCCGTGAGTATAGGTAGGAACAGGCCGTGAGAAACGAGTGCAGCATGAGAAATTCAGTTATGATCAAGTATATGTGGAACTTGTTTTTGGAAAAACCACTAATAGTCATTTTTCCATAACCATGAAATTCTGGGTTTCCAAGAAACATGTTCTTTATATCCACGGATTAGCTAAAGTACCCAAACAAGATTTTATTCTGTTAGATGGTTTTCCTAGTTTGTAGAGATTGCATTCTATATATTCTATTTATCCAAACAACCCAAGAAAAAAAGGCGGTACACTCACAGCACCCCTGTCGCGGTCGCATTGCACCCCACACACATTAGGTCCTGCACACGGCTCACGCAAACGGAATGCGCTTCGGCTTGCCTCTTCACTGACACGTGGGACTGCACTTGGAGAAACCGACCATGCGCCAAACTCCCCCCACCCACCATGCAAAAATCCTCCCGCCCCCACCCAAAAATTCCCCCCAAATCCTAGATTCAACTGCCCTTCGGCCAACTAGCCAATAATATTCCCCAAACCCCCTCCCCCTGTCCCCCTCCACTCCATTCGCTCCGCCAAAGCCGCCCTCCCCGCCACACCGATGCGTCGGTGCCGCGGTTCATCGACGGGACGCACGGCGATCCTCTCGCTCCCATAGTATGCTCTCATAGACTGCCGTCCTCTAGCCGCTCCGCCACCGCTGGCGACGTTCTTGTGGAGGCGCACGGCGGTCAGCGCCGCCACCACTGGCGACATTCGTGTGGAGACGCACGGCGGTCAGCTTCTCCCACGGTACGTCCATTCTAGACTGAGGCCCCGTGCATGTCAGTGTAGCGCTGAATGTTAGCTGATAGACGCCGTTAATCTCACTGCTTGCGAAGTAGTTTACAATCAATATGCTCGCTTAGAAGCTTCCTTGCCTGCTCGCACTCAATCGCTTAGCTGAGATGGCATGCCAAGGCCGATTAGTTGCTAAAATATCCTGCCATATATTTATTGTGACGTAGATTGCCATGGTCTAGTAGCCAATCTGTTAGGTGAAATAGCTCTACACCGCTTTATACTCGATCTTTGTTGCTGCGATGGCCTTCGATAGTTCGATGGCTGTGTGCTCGGCCTTATTGACTACTGAAACAGCCTGCCATAATTTAGCACTCAAATATGTTTGCTGAATTAGCTTTACATATATTTCGTTCCTTAGATCTGCTCGTCCAAATATCTTGCCATAGCTTTAGACATCGACCTAGGTATTTTCTTCTGGACTTCATACAAAAGCGTATATGTTTTTCTGGTAATATCTAGTAGAAGAACTAATTTGTATGTCTAACAGATGGACAGGACTTGGATAACTTCTGCTCAAAGATTCTCCGTTGCATATGTCGAGGGGGTTGAAAACTTCATGAACTTTATCAGAGCTGAGTACGGTGGTCCGAAATCAAATGTGCTCTGCCCGTGTAGCAGTTGTATGAATTCAGTTACAAGACCCCAGTCAACTGTGCAAAATCATCTACACTTGTATGGGATGTCGGTCACATATACTAGGTGGGTTCATCATGGTGAAGCTATGAACGTCAATGTTATTGACTACGTGGAAGCAGCAGATCACCATCTTGATCTGCCTAATGCTCAGGTGGAAGAGGAGGAGGAGGAGGTGGTGGCGGAGCCAGTGAGTTTGACCAACATTGAAACAATGCTACGAAATGCTCGTGCATTCCGTGAACTTTCACCTACAGAAGAAAAACAGTGGGCTCGCATGTTGGAACAATGCAATGTGGCTGTCACCCGAGGAAATAAGCTGTCAGTATTCTCAGCCATGGTCACCTTTCTTCAGGTGAAGACATCTGAACAAATTATTCGATGCGATGTTGGCTGCTTTCCACAAAGCTTTCCCAGATGCGTCTGAGCTGCCACACACCTATAGTAAAATGAAGAATTTCCTTCGTGCAGTTGGAATTGGATATGATATGATCCATGTTTGTAAGAATAATTGTGTTATGTTCCGGAAGGATTATGCCAACTTAAGCGAATGCCCGAAATGCAAATCATCAAGATGGAAAGATGGCGATGTTGTGAAGAGGATTCCTCATAATGTTCTAAGACATTTCCCAATTACACCAAGATTGCACAGGTTGTTTCATGATGCTGAAACAAGAGAGGATGTACTGTGGCATCCTAGGAACCAGGAGTACAAAGATCAGAATGTAATGAGCCATCCATCACATGGTAGTGAGTGGAAAAGCTTCAATCAAAAGCACGAAAAGTTTGCTGCTGACCCGAGAAACATTAGACTTGGCTTAGCTTCAGATGGATTTAACCCATTTGGCCACCAGAGCGCCACATATAGCATGTGGCCAGTGCTTGTTATCCCTTACAACATGCCTCCAAATGTCTGCACCAAAGAATCAAACTACATGATGGCCTTGCTCATCCCAGGTCCAAAAAGTCCTGGAAAGGATTTTGATTTATTCATGGAGCCTCTTGTGGAGGAACTTCAACAGCTATGGAGGGGTGTTCTCACTCGAGACCTATATAGCGGCCCACCCGCCGATTTCTTTCTGTGTGCTGTTATAATTTGGTGCATCCATGATTATCCAGCTTTGGGCACTATGTCAGGGCAAACGACACATGGTTATAATGCATGTGTTCGTTGGGACTTGGAGGATTGGGCCGCCCTGACTTATATAGAGCAGTTGCAGAGTTGGGACAATTCTTCAGGGAACTCTGCAGTAGAAATATCAGGATAGATGCTTTGGAGCATCTTAGAGACAAGATACCAACTATCCTATGCGACCTTGAGAAGATATATCCTCCAGCCTTCTTTGAAGTGATGGTGCATTTGGTTGTTCATCTACCTGATGAGGCACTACTTAGAGGTCCAGTACAGTATGGCTGGATGTACCCTATTGAAAGGCGGCTAGGCACTTTCAAGGGCTATGTTAGGAACAGAGGTAGACCCGAGGGTTCCATTGCAGAGGCCTACATTGCTCTGCTCAAAATACATTGAAACAGCTGATCAGCTTATCAAAGAGATGGATGAAGACAATCCCGGGCTCAATGTTTTCGATTATTCTGTTCGAGTTACAGGGAAGAGTCGACAAGAGGACAAACCTAAAGATTTGGACAAAATGGTTTGGTATGTGTTGAATAACTGTCCTGAGATACTACCTTATATCAAGTAAGTGCTAAGTACTGCAGCTTATACATTGTAATCTACTAAACTTGCAGCACATTCTTATATATTTTGATGTTTGACGCGATCACTATGTTGTGAAGCATCTACAAAAAGGAGTTACTGCCGCAAAATCCAAGAAACATTGACAAACTGGTTATGGCAGGATTTGCGAAATGGTTCAAGAGCCGTGTAAGTTTTTGAATTGCACTGTCAGTTTTTTTAATATATTGAGTACATAAGATGATCAGCTTGTCTATTTTCTAACCACAGGTTAAGAAGATGCGGGAGGATGGGCAGGCAGTTGATGATGCCCTTTACTCACTAGAAATGGGTCCTGATACTCGGGTAAGACATTATGAATCTTGCGTTGTTGGAGATGTGCGCTACAACACCCTTGCACGAGACGAAGGTAGGAAGACACAAAAAAGTGCCATCATGAGAACGGATACGTATGACAAAGAGACAACTGAAATGTATGCTAACATAACATACATTATTTAGTTGCAATATATCTCCAGTTTCGAGGATCATCGGTGTGTGGTTCTGTTGTGCTGTCGTTGGTATAACCAGTTTTCCAGGATCGCAAAACCCAGGGCTAATGATTATTTCAAATCCATCAATGTCAAGGCGACATATCAGACCAACGAGCCTTTTATTTTGGCAAATCAAGCAACACATATATTTTTCTTGGAAGAGACATTTGCATGTAGCGATGACTGGAGAGTAGTGCAAAGGTTTGAGCAGAGGAATTCGTTTAATGAAGTTGCACAACAAGATGATGCTTACACTGTTCCTGATGTACAAGATAACATAGATGTTCCTAATATCTTTGAGAACCATCACGTCAATGACGCCGGCGAAAAGATTGCATGTCGTGCTGTGGACATACAAGAGTTGATCAACAAGAAGCCAACGTTCGAGGACGTTGAGGATGAAGAAGAAGATGACACCGTGGGGAATTAAGATTCAGATTGATACACATGGCGAAGATGTTGACGCTGCTGCTGCGGATGATGATTACATTGCTTTTGTCGTATTTACCTGTCAGAAGACTTTTTTATCTACTATGTGAAATTATGTTTGCTATGACAACTGAAACCTGATGAACATGTTGTTTAGTATTTTCCTGTGAGAACATCACTTGTTATGTATGCTGATTTATGTTTGGTGATTGTATGACGACTAAAACATGATGACATTGTTGTTTAGTTGTACTCATATTTGGCTGTGAAACTTGAATTTGATGACATAGTTTGCTGTTGGACTACAATTTGCTCGAAGTCTTTGAATGAGAACAAAGCTGACCCGACAGGTCCTCTTCTAATTTATTTATTTATTACCAAAAGGGCCTATGCTATTTATTTATTTATGAGCAAAAGGGGATACCCCCTGATTTCCGTTAATAGAAATCATTATATGTTCACAACACTACGCCCAGCCTGCTACACAGGTTTCATTCATTACTAGTTTCAG
Organism: Aegilops speltoides; assembly: GCA_021437245.1. Classification (NCBI taxonomy): domain Eukaryota; kingdom Viridiplantae; phylum Streptophyta; class Magnoliopsida; order Poales; family Poaceae; genus Aegilops; species Aegilops speltoides. The sequence goes on from CM038143.1 coordinate 389,567,542, forward strand.
CAAAGTGCTCATGTCATAGCCACTGAATACATCATGAGTGCTACATACACTGCAAATAAAGAGACAGTCATCCTACAGAGCACATCGATTTTGCCCATTATCTTCACAAGCTCTTTCATCTCCTCATTGTTGTGAAGGCCGTTCAGCAGCTGTTGCTTGGCTATGATCAAAGGAACTGCATCTTTAACCTTCTGCTCTGCATCTTCCTCTTCTGTCGTTCCTTCAGTTACTTGTCCAACACCCCAACCTGCTAGTATTGGGATTCCTCGGCTAACCAAATAATCAGCATAGTTGCACTCCCCCACATCAGCAACTTCCCAGAAATACAAATCACAGGAATCTTTCCTTTTCTACACGAATCAAATTGGAAGATCGTCAACCAAACTATTAAAAAAATCAGCAACTAAAAGCAGCAGAAAAACACTTAAACATATTATTACCCCATGATTCGGGAATTTGTAGAAGACTCGGCCAGGGTTGAGGATTGTGGTTGAGACGCGACGGATGACTCTGCGTGATTTGCAGCAGTGGCTCCACACCAATGGCAGTGGGTTGCGATGAGCAACCGGCTGTGGTGCGCGTGCCGGCGAGGGTGTGATGAGACCCACAGGCGATTGTACGGGTGGCGACTTGGCGCATATTTGGTTGTTGCCTGCTGAAGAGTAGGTGGACGAGCAGCCATCGGACATGGTTGCTGCGGCCAAAGCTTCTGATGCTAGGCAGAGTAAGTAGAGAAGAGGAGAAGCGAACGTTGGATATGTCAGTTTCATTACTTGCAGAGTAGCATAGCACCATATATAGTCATAGTCTAGGTTTGGATTCGAACCAACTACAGGAGCACGTCTCTCTTTTTTCTAAAACTCAGCAATGTCTCTTTACTGGTACACTAGCTTGTTCTATACACCTTCTCAAGTCTTTGATTCCTCCACCTGACATCTGGGACCCACCGGAAGGGCCTCTGTATTTCGCGAAAAAAACGTGCCCCCCGCTGATAGGTCGGACCCACCAGCTATCTTCGCACGCAAGGAAGTGCCTCCTTATGCACAAAAAAATGAATACTCCCCCTGCCAGCTGGAACACAGCATCGTGGGAGGCTGACTTGTGGGCCTACCAGTTCACGGGGATGGAGGGCTTTGTCAACTTACTCAATATGAATGATTCTAGCTCCAGCCGTACGATGTTCATCCAACGGCAGTAGTGCTTCTTCAACCTCTGGTCTTCTTGCTCCAGCCGCCCAAACCAGCACCGGTCCTGCCGCCTGGTCCTGCCTCCTGTGGCCGGATGTGATGCCGCGGAGGCCTCACCGCCCCCTACTACTCCCACCACTGGCCAGGTGAAAGTGCAACTAATCCCCGGGTGGTTTTGGTAATTAATAACAACATATATATCATTGAACTAATCATTTCTTGAGAATATTTCAGAAAGTTCAGTGATATGGGTATGGCAATGACTGATGATGTGGACCCCTCAAAATGCTAAGGAAAACATTGGCAAAAGCTCAAGACTCCATTTTTGGTTTAGTGATCCAAGATCACATTGAGTCCATAGGAAAGCCAATACTATTAAAAGGGGTGAGGTTATGATGATGATCTGGTTGCTCTAAGTGCTTAGTGATTTATCTCTCAAACTATCAGCAATCTTTCATTCCAACATAAACTCATAAGTAATCTCGGTCCCACCGATTCCAAACTCACCACACCGAGATGAACCACCTCACCATATACCCAAACCCTAAGAATTTCGGATTTTCCGATTCCAAACTCGGTCATACCGAAATTGGTGTTGCCAAGCTTCAGAACATCAGACTCAAATCGGTGTCACCGAGATGAGAAAGTCGGTCCCACCGAAATTGGCAAACCCTAGACTTTGGAAGAATCGGACTAACCGAGATTGTATTTTCGGTCCCACCGAAAATCCCAACGCTCACAAGATTTGAACTTTCGGTCTCACCGAGTTGTCAACTTCGGTCCGACCGAGATTGGTCAAATGTGTGTAATGGTTGGATTTTGTGTGGAGGCTATAAATACCCTCCACCTCCTCTTCATTCGTGGAGAGAGCCATCGAAAGAACTACCACTCCTACCTTACATTTCGAGAAGAAAACTACCTACCCTTGTGTTGAGATCAAGTTGCTCCACTCCCACCATATGAAACTTGATTTCTAGCCTTCCCAAGTTGCTTTCCACTCAATCGCTTTCTTCCACCACAGCCAAATCGGTGAGGAGAGTTGAGTGTTGGGGAGATTATCATTTGAAGCACAAGAGCAAGGAGTTCATCATCACCAACCCCATCTATTACCTTTTGGAGGGTGGTGCCTCCTAGATTGGTTAGGTGTCGCTTGGGAGCCTCCGTCATGATGTGGAGTTGAACCAAGGAGTTTGTAAGGGCAAGGAGATCGCCTACTTCGTGAAGATCTACCCCGAGTAAGGCTAGTCCTCCGTGGGCGAGGCCATGATGGCATAGACAAGGTTGCTTCTTCGTGGACCCTTCGTGGGTGGAGCCCTCCGTGGACTCGCGCAGCCGTTACCCTCCGTGGGTTGAAGTCTCCATCAACGTGGATTGACGATAGCACCACCTATCGGAACCACGAGAAAAATCTCCGTGTCACCAACTTGCGTTTGCTCTTCTCCACCTCTCATTTACTATACGTGCAATTTACTTTCCGCTGCCACAACTCTAGAATTGCATGTGTAGGGTGATACTTGACTTGGTTATCATTGTGAACTTGCTAAGAATCTACTCCAATCAAAAGGCAAAACTTTTAAGTTGTCAAGTAGTCTAATCACCCCCCCTCTAGACATACTTCCGATCCTACAAGTGGTATCGAGCTTTGGTCTCCATTGGATTGGTTTCCATTGCATTGACTCCATAAGCTTGGTTTCACAACCTAGGAGAGTATGGCGTCTAGTGAGGGTAATTTCAGAGAGGTCCTTACTTTGATGGTTCAAACTTTGCTAGTTGGAAACATAAAATGAAAATGCATATTCTTGGACATAACCCTGCCGCATGGGGCATTATGTGTTGGCTTGCAAGGTGAGTTCTTCGAAGAAGGAAAAGTTCCGGATCGCGAAGCTCTGCGGATGAGTTGCGGATGTTACGAAACAATGCTCAAGCTTGTGACATTCTCTTCAATGCTTTGTGTCCCGAGGAGTTCAACAAGATCAGCCGCCTTGAGAATGCAAAAGAGATTTGGGATACTTTGGTCGAAATGCACGAAGGTACCGAGTCCGTGAAGGAATCAAAGCTAGATGTTCTTCAAGGTCGACTTGACAAGTTCAAGATGAAGGAAGGTGAAGGAGTCGCTGAAATGTATTCTAGGCTTGCTCTCATCACCAATGAGATGGCAGGCTTAGGAAGTGAAGAAATGACCGACCGATTCATCATCAAGAAGATTCTCAGAGCTTTGGATGGAAAGTATGACACCGTGTGCACTTTGATCCAAATGATGCCAAACTACAAAGATCTCAAGCCTACCAAGTCATTGGAAGGATTGTTGCTCATGAGATGACACTTAAAGATAAGGAAGAGCTTCACAACAAGTCAAGTGGTGCTTACAAAGCTGCAGTTGAAGCTCCCACATCCTCAAGTGACAAGCTAGTTTCCAATGAAGAGATAAGCCTAATGGTGAAGAACTTCAACAAATTCTACAAGAGTAGAAGCAAGGAAAGAAGCTCAAAGTCTAGATCATATGATGAAAAGAGATCTTCTAGTCGTGATCGAAACTGCTACAATTGTGGAAGACCCGGACACTACTCAAATGAGTGTTCGACTCCCCACAAGAGAAGAGAAGAATCTCCAAGAAGAAGAAGCTCAAGAGAAGAGTCGCCTCGAAAAGAGAGAAGGAGTAGAGATGATCGTTATGAACGAAGATCCTCTCGGAGAAGCAAAGATTCGGAAAGGAAAGACAAGTCATCAAGGAGCTATACAAGAAAACATCAAGCTCATGTTGGTGAATGGGTTTCCGGCTCCGACTCCGACAATCACTCCGAAAGAAGCTATCACTCCAACTCCGAATACAGTCAAGATGAAGGTGTTGCCGGTCTTGCTCTCGTGTCCTCCAACTCCAACTCCTATGACATATTTGATTCACCAAATGAGGGAATTGGAAGATGCTTCATGGCAAAAGGCCCCAAGGTATCACATCCTGAGTTTATTGACTTTGATAGTGATGAGGATGACTTGCTTGGTGAAGATGAGCTTTTACATGATAAATCTAGTGAGCTTAGCAATGATGAACATGCTAGTAATCTTTATAGTCGAGAAGAGTCGAATGACAATGCTATGAAGGAGATTGAGCGTCTAACTAAAGAACTAAACACTCTTAAGTTAGCTCATGAAACAACTCAAGAAGATCATAGAGAGCTCCTAAGATCTCATGAGAAGCTACGCTTCGAGAAGCTCAATCTAGAGCAAGAACATGAGTTTCTAAAAGCTATCAATGACGATCTTCGAAAGAAGAGTTCTTCATATCTTGCCAAACGACTTCTCTTGTCTAATTTCTTGCCACCTATCAAAACTAAGCATGACAAGCATAAGAAAAATTCTTCATCTAGTAGTAACAATAATCATGCTAAATCAAATGTTGTTACTTCTAGTAATTCTCTAGATTCCACTAACAATGTTTCAAGCCAAGTTTCACTTGAGCAAGAAAATAGTCTATTGAAAGGGATTATAGAGAAAGGTGTCTACAAGAGTCTTGCCGGAAGCAAAAGCTTTGAGGAAATTGTTCGCAAACAAGGAAGACACCGGAAGAATCAAGGAATTGGTTTTGAGCGAAAGTTCAACGCCGAAGGTGTTGAATGGGAAGAAGGTTAATATCCCACTCCAAAGTTCGTCTCTCAAGAGGAGAAGTGTGATCCTACTTCTTCCAATGAGGAACAAGCTCAAGATGACCTTCCACCACAAGACCACAAGCTAAAAGGCAAGGACAAGCTTCAAGAGGAGATTGATGCATTCATTGAAGCACCCAAGGCCATGGTCAAGTGGGTTCCCAAGGCAACTTCAAGTTCTACTTCGACAAGCTCAACTACTACCCCAAGGATTCCCATCAAGATGATGTGGATCCCGAAGAAGAAGAACTAGAGAGTTCTTGAGGGTGACTCCGCCAATATACTTCACTCACATTCATTTTGGCAAGGACTTGTGCAATCAACTTCCACATCTTGCACTAGTTCATGGAGTCACAAACCCTCATGTTGGTAAGTCAAGGGACAAGGTAATCATTGCTTTCATGGACATCATCTATTGTGTACTTCAATCTATGTCCATGGATATTCTTGTTTGTTCCTTGTGGGACTAACCCATGTAGGTATTGAAAGTGCCCAATCCAAAGGATTGCTCCCAACTCTTGATGATCTTCATCAACATTGAGCATCCACATCTTCAACATCTACATGAAGTCTTCAACGACAACCCAAGGTTAGTTTGACCCTTTAAAAGGGTTCTCACATCAAGGGGAGCTTTGCTCTAAAGAAATGAGCTAAAGCATCTTCTAACGATGTGAACACATTAATGCTTTATGGAAAAGTGGTAACCCCACTTGTGCTTAAACGATGAGTATGACCTATGATCAAATGTTCTCATTTGACTCCTAAGTCAATATACTCATATATAGATGACCTAGTCATCGCCAAATTGTGTGCTAGCTGTTAGTGTTTTGTTTGTGCATGTTTGACACATATTTCATTTGCTATCTTATTGTGTGAGCATGTTGGATGCATAATTTTATCCATTCGAGGACATCCATTTGTTGCTTTGGTCTTTTGGCTTTCTTTCTTTTTGACCAAATGGATGGACAAGAATGCCTAAGTTCCTCCCCTAGCTATCTATGCTTTCTTGTCTCAAACTCTATTCATGCTTATATCACAAACTTTGAACAAGACTTTTTCGACGCACGAGTGAGGAGCACTTGAGCCACCGATCCGTCAAAAGCCTAACTTCCAAAACCTTCTAAGTACTTTCGGTCAAACCGATATACTCAAATCGGATGCATCAAATCGCTTGATTGATCTAGGTTTTCACCTCGGTGAAACCGAAGTTACAAATTTCGGCGTGATCAAGTGTGTAATCGCACGCAGCTAACCATCTCGGTCCCACCGAAGTTTTCAACTCGGTCCCACCGACAACCGAAGGGTATATATACTCGAGGACGAGCGCGTTGATTACTTCTTCAAACGCTCGCCTCAAACCCTTCGCTGCCGCCGCCTTGGTCTCCGGATCGCCTCCGCCATCGCTCAGGCGCCCTCGCCATGGTCTCCATCGCCGTCAACGGTCTTTCTCATCGCGCCGTTGCCGCCAGTGTGAAGCTCCACCGCATTGGGTGAGTTTCATCCTCTCGTGCTCCAACCGCTGATTCAATGCACGATAGGTGTTGTCATGTTTCTTGCCAAGATTGAGATCTCCCTATCCAGCCGTTTAGGTCATAGAACAAATTTCGAGTGAAAATTTTAGGGTTAGGTTTCACCAACACATCTCGGTGTGACCGATTCGACATTTTCGGATCGACCGATTTGGCCTCTCGCCATTGTGACCGCACTTTTCGGTTAAACCGAAGTTGTGCAAATCGGTAAGACCAAGTGAAGATTTAGTGAAACCCTAGTATTCTCGGCTAGACTGAAACCTATTTCGTCCAACCGAAAGTGGTGTATGTGGTCTGTTTAGACACTTCGGTTTCACCGAATTTATAGACTTCGGTCGAGACGACATGTATTCTGTGAAAACCTAAAACTAAAGTTTAAACTCATTCTTTTGCAAAATCCTCTGCGGTTTGTGATAACTCTTCTATTCTGCCTATACCTATTCTATTCACAGTTTGTCACCATGTCCGATGGAAGTGACAATGAACAGGTCGAGTTGCCATTGAGATTCCCGAGGCAGAACAAGTCCGAAGAAAGCAGTTTTTCAGATGATGGAGAGAGAAGCACTCCAAGTGGACTGCCTGCACTGCTACTGGGCAGAAGAAGAGGAATTCGATGAGGAGGATTCAGACTTTGTTGCGATGAGGAGATAACTTCTAAGCCTAAAAGGCAAGTGGTTGCCAAGAGCTATCAAGGGCAACAACAAAGAAAGGCACAAGCAAAGTAACGAATCCATGCTGCAAAGAAGCTCAGATGGAAGTAGAAACCTCCAAAGAAGATCAAGAAAACTTCCAAGAGGAAGAGGAAAGTTCATGAAGAAGTCGATGATGATGATTCTGATGAGGAAGCACCTCAGCCTCCTCGAAGCGAAGTTGATGGAGATGCCATCGAGGCAGGAGCACCCACAAAAGCTAAGCAATCAGCTCCAAAGAAAGGCAGCCCAAGCCAAACCTGCCGCCAAGCCAAAGAAGACTGTGAGGAACATACCGCTTCAGAGAAGAAGAAGGACAACGTGCCACCGCAGAATCGATGATGAGGCACATGTTTTGCTCAAGCTCGATGAAACTGCCAGTTCATAATGAAGCTCATCCTCGAGCTGAAAATATGAAAGAAAGGAAGGATAAAGGTCTCGAAGCTATGGAGGCAAGTTGATCCATATGCCACCAGGAGAAGAACAGCATTGACCCAAGATTCCACACTAGAGAGCAACAAGACTTTTATGAGACAAAGTGCTCATGGATAAGAAGCCAATTGTTGCTTGACACGGATATGTAGACCGGAAATACATCGACAAAGTGAAGAGCACAGAGACTACTTCCCACATGTGCATGAAAGCTTCACCGCTTGGGATTGCAGAGTTTGTTGGTCGGTCGATCGCTTGGAATGACGAGATGATCATGCGGTTCTATGCCACCGCACACTTCTATCCGGATGGCGTAATTGTATGGATGATGAAGGGCGTAGATTCCATTCAACTGTTGAAGAATGGAGAGCATTGCTGAATGCACCAGTATCAAGGGATGATGATGTTGATGTGTATGGCATTCCAAGAAGAATCACGAGTCAATGAAGAACATGTACAATGAGGTAAAAGAGAAGGATGTTGAGATATGGAAGCTTGGTTCATCTATTATCTTCAGCAGGTCTCCCAACCACCAACACCATTCGAGGCATACTTTGATGCCTAAGTCGAGAGACCACCGCATGATAAGAGGGTATTCTATCAACATGCTGCACATTCTAGATCAAGACACCTTTTAAGGTGATGGACCCGATAGTTGAGACTATCAAGAGGACAACAGCAGACTGTAAGAGGTCGTGTGGGTTTGCTCCGCATATTCAGATGCTCATTAATGCCAAGTTTGGCACGGACACCTACCGTTGGATAGACCCCACTTGCCACCGCAGCCCTGAACATGAGGATAACGGTTGTGATGACCGAGGATGCTCCCACATCTCGAGAAGGACATGCTAAGTCTGAAGTTGCCAAACAAGCTAAAGCTGAGAAGGAAGCAGAAGAAAGCCCAAGAGCGCTGCAGAACAACTTCTTGAAGCCACTCGAGAGAATTGAGCTACGCCTGCCAAGATAGTGCGCCTCGGGAGAGCCTTGAGAGGATAGTTGAGGATAAGTTCCATGCTCGACGCAAGTCGATCAAGTGCAGTCACCGTCAACAAGCTTGAGGCGACATCGAGGAAGCTAAGAGGAGAAGGCAGAACTCATGAGGAGATGGAAGGTGATATGGTCCAGATGACTATGAGCAGCCTGCTCCAAAGGCCCACAAAGCCCAGATCAGCTGCTATTCCAAAGGTCGGACCCTGTGCTACCACATCAAGACCTCCTACAGCTCCGTCGGCCCAAAGACCAGCTCCAGATCCACTCCTCCAGCTCCACAGACTTCAGCAGAAGCTTTGCAGATGCAGCTATCTCCACTCCATCGACGCAGACAGAGCTGCCAGCAGAGTCCCGAGTGACGATTAGCTCTATACCTTCGAACTTTTGGTAACTTGTTGCCAAAGGGGAGAAATTGTATAGATCATAGGGCTTCGAGAGAGAGTGCTCGTTTTTGCTCTTTCGCTTTGCGGTTTTCCTTGAGATACTTTTGAGTTCTTTGAGATACTTCGTGTGTTTGATACTACGCTTGTTCTATCTTGATGAGTGCTTGATCATACTGTGCTTAATGTGTGCTTGATGCTTATCATATTCCATTCATATCTTGTATGATCATTTACTCATGTCTTGGTGATTGGGTGCATGTTATTCATTCCTATCATTTTGTGCGCTCCACCAAGATGTATGTGACATGGAAGAGTGACCCATGATCCTAATCGATTGTGCATTTGCATTCAAACGCAAATCTTAAATAATGCACAAATTTAGGGGGAGCTCTTGCTTATCACATACTTCTCAAAGCGACGATGTTATTCATTGATTATATCATTTGTCGAAGTTTGATCTATATGTTGTCATCAATTACCAAAAGGGGAGATTGAAAGTGCAACTAATCCCGGGTGGTTTTGGTAATTAATAACAACATATATATCATTGAACTAATCATTTCTTGAGAATATTTCGAAAGTTCAAGATATGGGTATGGCAATGACCGATGATGTGGACCCCTCAAAATGCTAAGGAAAACATTGGCAAAAGCTCAAGACTCCATTTTTGGTTTAGTGATCCAAGATCACATTGAGTCCATAGGAAAGCCAATACTATTAAAAGGGGTGAGGTTATGATGATGATCTGGTTGCTCTAAGTGCTTAGTGATTTATCTCTCAAACTATCAGCAATCTTTCATTCCAACATAAACTCATAAGTAATCTCGGTCCCACCGATTCCAAACTCACCACACCGAGATGAACCACCTCACCATATACCCAAACCCTAAGAATTTCGGATTTTCCGATTCCAAACTCGGTCATACGAAATTGGTGTTGCCAAGCTTCAGAACCTTCAGACTCAAATCGGTGTCACCGAGATGAGAAAGTCGGTCCCACCGAAATTGGCAAACCCTAGACTTTGGAAGAATCGGACTAACCGAGATTGTATTTTCGGTCCCACCGAAAATCCCAACGTTCACAAGATTTGAACTTTCGGTCTCACCGAGTTGTCAACTTCGGTCTGACCGAGATTGGTCAAATGTGTGTAACGGTTGGATTTTGTGTGGAGGCTATAAATACCCCTCCACCTCCTCTTCATTCGTGGAGAGAGCCATCGAAAGAACTACCACTCCTACCTTACATTTCGAGAAGAAAACTACCTACCCTTGTGTTGAGATCAAGTTGCTCCACTCCCACCATATGAAACTTGATTTCTAGCCTTCCCAAGTTGCTTTCCACTCAATCGCTTTCTTCCACCACAGCCAAATCAGTGAGGAGAGTTGAGTGTTGGGGAGATTATCATTTGAAGCACAAGAGCAAGGAGTTCATCATCACCAACCCCATCTATTACCTTTTGGAGGGTGGTGCCTCCTAGATTGGTTAGGTGTCGCTTGGGAGCCTCCGTCATGATGTGGAGTTGAACCAAGGAGTTTGTAAGGGCAAGGAGATCGCCTACTTCGTGAAGATCTACCCCGAGTAAGGCTAGTCCTCCGTGGACGAGGCCATGATGGCATAGACAAGGTTGCTTCTTCGTGGACCCTTCGTGGGTGGAGCCCTCCGTGGACTCAAAGCAGCCGTTACCCTCCGTGGGTTGAAGTCTCCATCAACGTGGATTGACGATAGCACCACCTATCGGAACCACGAGAAAAAATCTCCGTGTCACCAACTTGCGTTTGCTCTTCTCCACCTCTCATTTACTATACGTGCAATTTACTTTCCGCTGCCACAACTCTAGAATTGCATGTGTAGGGTGATACTTGACTTGGTTATCATTGTGAACTTGCTAAGAATCTACTCCAATCAAAAGGCAAAACTTTTAAGTTGTCAAGTAGTCTAATCACCCCCCCTCTAGACATACTTCCGATCCTACACCAGGGCATCCCTCTACTCACCCACACCCCCTGTTATTCTATGGCGACGGCAGTCTCACACCACAGCCGAACCAGTGAACCCTCGTACTCCTCTCCGTGTGGGCATCCACTACCGCGTCTTTCCCGGCTCCGTGTCGTCCCCTTCCTAGGCCTCGCCGTCGCCCACCACCTTGGTGCTCTCGGCGCAACGTGGTCAATGTGGTCCACGACCGACTTCCATCGAAAGAGTACTGTACGTGGAGAGGCTGACAGCTGGGTCCACGACCGCAGCTGGGTCCACGGCCATAGCCTAGTTTTTTTGTGATTTGCCAAGTAAGTCGATTTGTCGGGCCTGTTGGGCTGTAAATCTTTCAAGACGAGGAGAGCTTCATTCGGCTGGCCGAGAAAATGGCCTAGCAGTAATGAGAAATGGGTTGTACATTTTAAAAACACGTCAAACCAGCAATTAGTTTCAAATTTCTTTTTTTCATTTCGAGATTTTAAATTGCATTGATTTTTATGCATGGACAATTTGTTGGATTTTATATTGATATACATTTATTTTTAAAATCTGTTTGAATGTGACTCGAAATTTCGGGATTAAAAACAGTTCGAACTGCACCGAAATATGCAAAATTTCGTATAATTTTTTAACCGTGGCCACAATATGGGTTGTAATGCTAACAAAAAGAATATGGGCTCCAATAAAAACCTTAATAATTAGCAAATGGGCTGTAAATTATTAGAAATAATGGCAGATGGGTTGTATGATGTTTTCCACAGATTTGAGGCTTTCCTAAAAAGGTTGATGCATGGCAAAGGATCGTTGGATGTCCATCCAACGGCCGCCATGCTTCTTCAATCTCTCCTCTTCTGCTCGCTTCCAAATGCTCAAACAAGCGCCGTGAGACTGCTGCTTCCTCCTCCTCCTGACGGTCAGTCTTTGCCATGCAGGCTCACCACCCCACCATACTCCCATCGCCGGCCTAGCCATCCTCTACTCACCCACACCTCTCGTTATTCTTCGGCGACGGCAGATGAACCAAGAAACCCTCATACAACGTATTCCCCTCGCGTGGGAAACAATCGCCGAGTCTTCCCCCGCCTCCGTGTCGTTCCTTCCTAGGCCTCGCCGTCGTCCACCGCCCTGGTGATCTCGGCGCGGCCTGGTCAACGTGGTCAACGACCGACATGCATCTGAAGTGGACTGTACGTGGAGAGGCTGACAGCTGGGTCCACGGCCGCACGCAAGGAAATGCCCTTATTACGCGCAAAATAATGATTCCTCCACCTGACAACTGGGATCCACCGAAAGAGCCTTAGTATTTTGCAAAAAAAAGTTACTGCCGCTAACATCTTGGACCCACCAGCTATATCTTTGCACGCAAGGAAATGCCTCCTTATTACGCAAAAAAAATGAATACCCCCTGCTAGCTGGGACCCAAAGATAGTGGCAGTTGACTTAGGGCCTACTAAGTTGACGGGACGGAGGGCTTTGTCAACTTAGTCAATATGCACAATGTTAGCTCCAAAGGACCGTGACGATGTCCATCCAACGGTCGTAGTGCTTCTTCAACCTCTGGTCTTCTTGCTCCAGCCGCCCAAACCAGCGCCGGTCCGTGCCTCGTGCTCCTGCCTCCTATGGCTAGTGCAAGCGATGCGGCGGAGGCCTCACCACCCCTACTACCCCTATCGCTGGCGTGCCATCCTCTACTCACCCACACCCTCGTTATTCTCAAGGGCGATGGCAGCCTCACACCGCAAAGAAACCAAGTGAACCTCGTACTCCTCACGCGTGGGCATCCACTACCGCATCTTCCACGGCTCCGCGTCGTCCCCTTCCTAGGCCTCACCATCGTCCACCGCCCTGGTGCTCTCGGCGCGGCGTGGTCAACATGGTCAAGGAACGACTTCCATCGAAAGAGTACTGTACCTGGACAGGCTGACAGCTGGGTCCACAACAGCCACAAGGAAGTGCCTCCTTATTACGCGGAAAATAATTATTCCTCCACCTGACAGCAGGGACCCACCGGACAGGCCAATGTATTTGGTGAAAAAATGTTTCCCCCCTGACTGCTAGGACCCACCAGACGGGCCACCGTATTTTGCGAAAAAAACGTTCCCCCCGCTGTCAACTCGGACCCACCGGAATGCCTCCTTATTACGCACAAAAAATGAATACTCCCCCTGCTAGTTGGGACCCACCTTGGTGGGTGGCTGACTTGTGGGCCTACTAAGTTGACGGGGACTGAGTGCTTTGTCAACATAGTCAATATGAACGATTCTAACTCCAGTGACCATACGATGTCCATCCAACGGCCGTAGTGCTTCTTCAACTTCTCGTCTTCTTGCTCCAGCCGCCCAAAGCAGCGCCGGTCGTGCCTCGTGCTCCTGACTCTCGTGGCCGGTTGTGCTGCCACGGAGGCCTCACCGCCCCCTACTATTCCCACCACTGGCCAGGCCCTGCGGCGACGGCAGCCTCACATCGCAGCCAACCAAAGAACACTCAGATTCTCTCTCATGAAGCTTCCATCGCAGCGTCTTCCCGGCTCGGCCGCCCTTCCTAGGCCTCTCCGTCGGCCACCGCTCTGGTCTCTCGGCGCGGCGTGGTCAATGTGGTCAAGGAACGACTTCCATCGGAAGAGTACTGTACGTGGAGAGGCTGACAGCTGTGTCCACGGCAGCAGCAAGGAAGTGCCTCCTTATTACGCGCAAAATAATTATTCCTACACCTGAAAGCGGGGACCCACCGTACGGGCCACCATATTTCGTGAAAAAAACATTTCCCCTGACTGCTGGGACCCACCAGCTACATCTTCGCACGCAAGGAAGTCCGTCCGGGCAAAAAAACGATTCGCCCCCCTGACTGCTAGGACCCACCAGCTACATCTTCGCACGCAAGGAAGTGCCTGACAGTCGGGACCCACCTGGTCAAAGCATATGTAGCGTTGTCATTCTGGCCGCGAACGTGTACATACATACTGGTCGATGTAGAGGCGCCCACGTAGCATTTACACGTACGTACAACGGCCAGGGTGCAAGAAAGTACATACGGCCACGTACATACATACGGGCAGGGTCTCGAACGCCTACTCACGCGTACGTATGGCTAGGGATCGTGTACATGGATGGGTCAGAACGGAGAAACAGCGTCGTCGTCGTGTTCATGGGGAGCCAACTGGCTGGGTCGAAACAGAATGTGTCGTCGTGTTCACCGGGAGGGCTTGGACGGAACAGCCGATGGAAACAGAGCGTGCCGTACCGCAGAACAGAGGAAACGGCCTTGTGTTCGACCGGCCATGTTCAAAACGGGATTCTGTTCATCGGGAGGGGTCTGGCGTACCGCAAAACGGAGGAAACGGACCTCCTACGGTCGAAACGGGGGTCATTTTGATCGGGAGGGGTGTGGCGTACCGCAAAGCGGAGGAAACGGACTTGTGTTGGAGCGCTACGGTCGGAACGGGGGTCATGTTCATCGGGAGGGGTGTGGCGTACCGCAAAACGGGACTCCACGGGATACTATTCATCTCCATCGTTGACCCCCCACCTCCACGGCCATCGCTCATCCACCGTCGACCTCCTCCACCTCCACCGCGATCGCTCATCCACGGTCTCCTGCTCATCCAGCCTCCACCACGCCGCTACTCCACCGCCATCGCTCAACCAGCCCTCTCCACGGGCTCTGCTCAACCACCCTCAACGGGCTATCGCTCATCTAGCCTCCACCGCTCTTCGCTCATCCCGCCTCCACGGGTGGTCCTGTTCATCCGGCCCTCCACGGGGTCCTCTTCATCCAGCCCCAACCGGCTCGATCGATCGGGGTCCTGTTCTTCCACCCCCACCGGAAACTGTTCATCCAACCCCCCCCCCTAGTAATGCTCACTGTTCATCCAGAGGCAGCATCAATCGGCTTCAGTTAGCAGCAGTCGATCAATCGGTTGGGTTCAGTAACGCGTATCCTACAGTGCAATCGCTCGGATTCAGTTAGAGCCCAAAGCCTCACTCAGGTTCACTTAGAGCCCAACGCCTCGCACCCACGCGCGTGCGTGTACGAGAGAAACATGCATCGCTCGGCCCCAACCACCCACCGTAACCGAGAACACCCCCATATTTTCCTTGCCCTCGCTTCTACCACGGTTTTTTCCGTCATGGACGGCCCAAAGAATGTCATGCAGCTGCGTCCCCGGCCCGCCCAGGATGAAAAGCCCATTTTCTGTCATGATTTTTTGTCATATAAGTAGGACCCCACCACATCTATGATGATACCGGGTTTTGTCACAATTATCGTCATAGAAGTGTCATAAGTATGACAGAAAAAAAATTTCGTTCGGCCCAAAATGTCACGGATGTGTCTTTTTTTTGTAGCGATTAGTAGTAATTAATAGAAAACCCAAAAAGATTTCTTGTTCTTTTTTTGCTTGTTGGGAGCTTTCGTGTGTAAATAGTTTTATTTCTTTTCTTATTCTTTGGGGGTTGAGAGGAGAAGACCATGATGAAAATGTTGAGTGGTACTCATATGCATTATTGTTGATTTAACCAAGAGCCCATATTACCTTGTCTTCTCCCTTGTATTGAATGCTTGCAGATTCTAGCTTAGTCCAATGCACATGCACTATTATTATTATCCACACTGTTCGGTCGTGCGAGTGAAAGGCAATAATGACGATATATGATGGACTGAGTGAGATGAGAGAATTTGGTATGAACTCGACCTATCTTGTTTTTGTAAATATGATTAGTTCATCGTTCCTTATTCAGCCTATTATGAATGAAACATGTTTGCAATGACAATTAGAGATTATAGTTGCTCATGCCATGCTTAATTAGCTAGGAGTTTATAATGGTTTACCTTGCGTGCCAACATGCTATTAAAATGGTTGTGATGTGGTATGATAGGGTGGTATCCTCCTTTGAATGATTCGAGTGGCTTGACTTGTCACATGTTCACGCATGTAGTTGAAACAAAATCAACATAGCCTCCACGATATTTATGTTCATGGTGATTTATATTCTACTCATGCTTGCACTCATTGTTGATTAATCTTAATGCATGTTCATGACTGTTGTCGCTCTCTAGTTGGTCGCTTCCCAGTCTATTTCTAGCCTTCACTTGTACTAAGCGGGAATACTGCTTGTACATCCACTTCCATAAACCCCAAAGTTATTCCATATGAGTCCACCATTCCAAGTAAATTTGTATATGCCAACCTCTAAACCTTCAAATGAAATTCTGTTTTGTATGCTCGAGTAGCTCATGTATCAACTAGGGTTGTCTATATCTTCCATGCTAGGTGGGTTATTCTCACGATGAGTGGACTCCGCTCATCATTCACGAGAAAATGGCTGGTAACCGGGATGCCCGGTCCCATGCTCAAATCAAAATAATTGCAAACAAAACTCCCCCATGATTGTTGTTAGTTGGACGACACCCGTTGTTTCGGACAAGCCATGGATTGATGTTTGTTGGTGGTGGGGGAGTATAAACTTTACCATTCTGTTTGGGAACCTCCTATAATGTGTGAAGCATGGAAGATATCGAGATCTCTTGGTTGTTATGTTGACAATGAAAGTATGCCACTCAAAATATTATTTATCTCTGTTTCAAAACTCGAGCTCTGGCACCTCTGCAAATCCCTGCTTCCCTCTGTGAAGGGCCTATCTATTTACTTTTATGTTGAGTCATAATCCTCTTATTAAAAAGCACCAGTTGGAGAGCATTGCTATCATTCGCATGCATTGCTATTAATTTACATTGAGTATGACTGTGATTGGATCTCTTTTACCATGAGTTATAATGTCTAGTCAGTCCTTCATCTTCAGGGGTTCTCTGCATTTATGTTTTGCAGTCTCAGAAAGTGCTAGCGAGATACCATCTTGTTATATCATGTTATGATTGTTTTGAGAAAGTGTTGTCATCCGAGATTTATTATTTTTATTGCTCGCTAGTTGATTATGCCACTGAGATGAGTAAACACGAGACCTAAATGTTATTGTGAATATGGTTAGTTCATAATCTTTGCTGAAAACTTGAATGCTGGCTTCACATATTTGCAACAACAAGATCAAACTGAGTTTGTAAAAGTTTTTATTCATCACTTTCAATTTGTCAACTGAATTGCTTGAGGACAAGAAAAGGTTTAAGCTTGGGGGAGTTGATACGTCTCCAACGTATCTACTTTTCCAAACACTTTTGCCCTTGTTTTGGACTCTAACTTGCATGATTTGAATGGAACTAACCCGGACTGACGCTCTTTTCAGCAGAACTACCATGGTGTGTTATTTTTGTGCAGAAATAAAAGTTCTTGGAATGACCTAAAAATCCACGAAGACACGTTTTGGAATTAATGAAAAATACTGGCGAAAGAATCAACATCAGGGGGCCCACACCCTATCCACGAGGGTGCAAGGCGCCCCCTCCCCCTCCCCCCTCCCCCGGGGGGCGCGCCCCATGTCTCGTGGGCCCCTGGGACTCCATCGACCTCAACCCCAACTCCATATATTCACTTTCGGCGAGAAAAAAATCAAAGAGAAGGATTCATCGCGTTTTACGATACAGAGCCGCCGCCAAGCCCTAATCTTCCTTGGGAGGGTTGATCTGGAGTCCATTCGGGGCTCCGGAGAGGGGAATCCGTCGCCATCGTCATCATCAACCATCCTCCATCACCAATTTCATGATGCTCACCGCCGTGCGTGAGTAATCCCATCGTAGGCTTGTTGGACGGTGATGGGTTGGATGATATTTACAATGTAATTGAGTTAGTTTTGTTAAGGTTTGATCCCTAGTATTCATTATGTTCTAAGATTGATGTTGCTATGACTTTGCCATGCTTAATGCTTGTCACTAGGGCCCGAGTGCCATGATTTCAGATCTGAACCTATTATGTTTTCTTGAATATATGTGAGTTCTTGATCCTACCTTGCAAGTCAATAGTCACCTACTATGTGTTATGATCCGGCAACCCCAAAGTGACAATAATCAGGACCACTCCCAGTGATGACCGTAGTTTGAGGAGTTCATGTATTCACTAAGTGTTAATGCATTGGTCCGGTACTCTATTAAAAGGAGGCCTTAATATCCCTTAGTTTCCAAAAGGACCCCATTGCCACGGGAGGGTAGGACAAAAGATGTCATGCAAGTTCTTTTCCATAAGCACGTATAACTATATTTGGAATACATGCCTACATTACATTGATGAACTGGAGCTAGTTCTGTATCACCCTATGTTATAACTGTTGCATGAGGAATCGCATCCGACATAATTATCCATCATTGATCCATTGCCTATGAGCTTTTCACATATTGATCTTTGCTTAGTTACTTTTCCGTTGCCACTGTTACAATTTCTACAAAAACTACTACTGTTACTTTTGCCACCATTACCATTACTTCCATACTACTTTGCTACTAAATACTTTGCTGCAGATGGTACACATATCCTATGTCTTAGGATTCTGATCCCATGGCGAGCCCCCCCTGTTGACCCCGCGTCGCCCCGTCTGCAGCGACTCAAGCAAGCCCCAAACCTAGCCGCCGCCGCCTAAATCTCCCCCCTCCTCTCCGCCGCCGCCGGAGGACGCCACAAGGCGAAGTCGTGCGGCTGACGGCGGCGGCGGGGACCGTTTTCTCGTGACTCTGGGCGGTTCTCGGGCACGGCGAGTTCAGCTTGGTGGTCAACTTCGTCGGCCGTGATCTGGTGGCTGGATCCGCCACTCGCCGGTGTTGTGAGGCTTGGCGCGCGGGTGCGGAGCTGCGAGAATGTGGTGGGAACTGTGTGCTTTCGCCGGTCCTCTCACTCGCACCCCTTCACCCGTGGCGTGCACCGGCGCTGTTGTGGCGAGTTGGGGGCGCTGCGCTCCTCTCGCGCGAATATGTGGTGGCGCGATTTGGTGGTGTGGTGGTGCAGAGCTGTAGGTGTGCCGCGAGCTGGTGGTGTGGTGGTGGTGTGGAGCGAGATGGTGGTGTGGTGGTGCGGAGCTACTGGTCTGGTGCGACCAGGTCGTGCTCGTGCGCGGCGGCTCCGGTTGGGTGATGTGGTGGAGCGGTGCACGACGGTGTTGGCTTGGTGCTCGTCAGGCGGCGTGGTTGGGGCTCCCAGGTATGTTGCTGAGCAGATCTGGTGCCCTCGGCTGCTCGGGTCGGCCGGACTCTGCTCCTGCCGACGAGCTTCGAGGCGCGGCGGTAACTCCGTCCATTGGCTTGGTGGCGGCTCGCTGCTGGCTGCACGACGGTGCATGGCTGGGAGGTGGAGGTTGCTGCCGGCGGTGGTGCTCTGGTGGGTCGTTCATGGTGGCCAGTGCATCCCGTGGCTTCAAACGCCCTTGTGCGTGATGTGCGGATGCTGGTGCTGCCGTGAGGCGCGGGTGGTGGCGCGGTGTGGCTGCTAGCCTCTACTAGCGGTGGTCTGAGTCGGGTCATGTACGGCTTCGGGGCTGTCATGGCCCAATGCTTCTTGGTTGCGCAGGCGCACAATCTATCTCAAATAACCTGTTCATACGGTGTGTGTATGCTAAACTTGGCGAAAGCCATGCTCTCCTCAGAGCCGACGACAGTGACGCCCGCGGGTGCCACTAACCTTCCTGGAGGTGTCGTTGTAATGTTGATTTCGCCACCTTGTGTTCGACTTCGGAGGAAACTCTGCTTCCAGGTCTATCTGGAACCAATGATGGCGGCGCAACCGTGCGTCACACCCCTTCTTGAAGGCACCATCGAGAAGTTGGCAGGTTGTTTTGTTGGGTAGCTGCAAGCTGGGGAGATGTCGGTGGTGGTGGTGCGACTGGCTTGGGGTCAACGGTGGTGTTTGTTGGGGTTTGGCAACAACACTTTTGTGTTGTGGAGCGGCCATCTCTACCCCGTCTGTCTGTTTTGGTGGTGTTCCATAGGGGTTCGGCGGCGGTGCCTTTGTGTCGTCCCTGTTGCTGTGCAGGCTCAAGAAACTCCCACGGCTACCGCGTTGTGTTGCGGCGAGGTTTGTGCTCTTGGTGTTGTCTCGATTCATCTTTGCTCAATGACGACGCGGGAAGCCTCCCCAACTTGCTAATCATCCAAATTCCACTGGTGGAGTTCCCAGTCAAGGTTCGTACTTGGCACTCGTTGATTTTGGATGCTCTTGTGTTGCGCCGTAGGTTTGGTACGCACGCCGGTGCGGTGCGTTAGGTTGCTCGCAAAGTCTAGGTATTGTGATCCCTTGACGACACCCCACATCTACTTGTGTCGTTTGTGGTGATGGCCTTAATGGTTTGCTAGCTAGGTCCTACCTTATCTTGGGCGTCCTATTCTTCTCATCCTTTGTAACCCTTTCACTTGTACGGTTTTTGGCCCGGTTTTCCTTATAAACCGGTCAACTTGTTCAGGTTTTCGATCCGGTTTTCCTTATAAACTGGATCACTCTCTTGGCATAATGGCCACTTTGAGTAATATATTCAGGTGGATGGACTCCTCCCCCGGTGATTTCTCAAAAAAAAACTTTGCTGCAGATATTAAGTCTTTCAGGTGTGGTTGAATTGACAACTCAACTACTAATACTTGAGAATATTCTTTGGCTCCCCTTGTGTCGAATCAATAAATTTGGGTTGAATACTCTACCCGCAAAAACTGTTGCGATCCCCTATACTTGTGGGTTATCAGATGCAGCTTTGTGAAACTGGCCATCCAATGGACAAGTGCCTTCATCAATAATAGCAGCCTTGCCCTTCTCATCAGATGAGGAAATAGGTCATTTAAAGACCTCTATTGGGGGCAAGTAGCTATGATGATTTAGAACATCAGCCTTGTAGTTGATTGAAGACCTTGATCGGATAAATTTCATGATCCAAGGAGCGTAAGGCTTCAATTCAAATGGTGAAAGAGCAACATTGTCCATATTTCTCATGAAGAAATCATGGTAGTTGATAGGAACTCCATGGATGATGTTGAATAGCAGATTCTTCATGATGCCAATGACCTCTTCTTCATTAGAGTCGTGGCCCTTGATTGGACTAAGGGTCTTGGTCAATATTATGTACACAGTCCATGACACATAGAGCAATTACTTAACGAGGAATTTGGTTCTTGGGGCTTGGCCAGGCTTCAGAGGCTTCATCAACACTTGCATGAAATGATCAGATAGCTTAGGTTCATGGTATATGAGTCTTGCACCTTCAAGGGGAGGACTGACTGGGAGGGCATGAAGTAATTCAAAGATCAGAGCTTTGAAGTGAGTGTTTTCAGTCATCCAGTCCAACACCCATGAGTTCACATCTTCAGCGTTGCCTGTGATGTGCAACATGGCGTAGAACTAAAGAATTAGCTCTTCATTCCAGTCACAGATGTCGGTGCAGAAATTGAGCAGCCTAGCATTGTGAAGAAGACTGAGGACTGGGGTGAAGCAAGGCAGCGACTCCATATCCACATGAGGAATATGCTCATGGTCAAAGATCTTGTCCTTATCGAATAGTAGTGAAGAGTAGAAATTCATCTGACTTGTTGTCTAGAAGCGCTTGCGACGAAGACGAGCAGAGTCATAAGGATTGTATTCTGCGAAGAAAACGTGTTCATGGAAGAAATTGTCAGCTTTGAATTTCTGTTTCTTAGAGAAGGGATTCTTCTGTTTGGGCTAAGGAGTGTCAGTCAATGTCTTCACAACCTCTTGAACCACATTCTCTAGAGCCGCAGGTTGAGGAATTTTAGTTGCAATGTCATTAGTAGCAGCCTGGGTATCCATCTCTTCAGCAGCATTTACATCTGCACTAGTGGCTGGAATTTCTTCAGGGATGGTAAGAAGAGAAGCTTGAGGTTCTTCAGAGCACATGTGAATTTCTTCAATTTGGACCAGGGACTCAAGAATATGTTGCAGAGGAGTGAACATTGGTGAATTGGGCTGATGACTTTCCAAATAGTCATCATTCAAAATTGGAGTGGTGCACCAAATGTCCACGTCTTCATCTTCTTCATCAATTTCCTCAACACCAGCCTCTTCAGCAGTGAACTAAGGCATGGGCGAGGATACCAGTGAGGTTGAAGGGATGTTGTCCACTTCAATTTATTCATCCAACTACTTT
Organism: Aegilops speltoides; assembly: GCA_021437245.1. NCBI lineage: Eukaryota > Viridiplantae > Streptophyta > Magnoliopsida > Poales > Poaceae > Aegilops > Aegilops speltoides. The sequence continues at coordinate 389,589,382 of CM038143.1, forward strand.
GACGAAGCAGCAGAAGGATCATCTTCATCAGATTCATTTGTAATTTCATAATCTTCACCAAAGGGTACAATCTCCTTTGATGGCATGCTTGAGACAGGAACAACATCTATGGGATTGTCATAGGAGCTTGTCAAAGTCTTCGCCTTCTTTGGTGCAAAAGACTTTGAGGAAGCAGATGCTTTCCTTTTCTTCGTCATTGCTCGCTCTGAGACTTTGAGGAAGCAGATGCTTTCCTTTTCTTCGTCGTTGCTCGCTCTGTAGCCTTGGTCTTCTTCGCTTTTGATGTAGAAGGAAGGATAGGACTTGGAGTTGGTGCGGGAGGAGCAGAGGAAATTTGAGCGATTTTCAGCAAGAATCGATGCGATTGCCTGGCTTGTCAATGTCTCGGTAGCGATGGCGATGCTTTAGCTGGCCTGGCTTGTTCTTCAGGCGCAACACTAGTGGTTGCCCTATCAGTTTCTTCAGTGGCTGGAATAGCTTCATCAGCCCTGGTGCTTTCATTTTCTTCAGCAGCCTAATCTTCATCAGTGGTGCTAGCATGTTCTTAAGTAGGCTGAGCAGATGCTTCAGCCTGAGGATATCAACGTTGCGTTGGGGCTGCAACATGGGAGGTGAATCCCTTCGCAATCTTGACGAATCTGACTTTGGCTCCTAGCCAATCAGCACGGTAAGTGTCAAATGCATCACTGAGTCCTTTGATCTCATCTTGCATGGCTACAAGTTCATCAGTTGTCATTCTGACAATGTGCTTCTTCAGAAAACGCTCCTTCTTGTACTGAGCTTTCTTCAGCTGCCTGGCCTTCTCAAATTTCCATTTTTCTTCTCCTATGAAGGTGGTCAACATGTGACTTTGGCCAGGAGTGAGCTTGAAGTCAGGCATAGGAGTGTTGGGGTCCTTGTGCTAGAGATCAGTGAAGTCCAGGATCAGCTTGGGATCCAACAGAAGAGGTACATCTGTACCTTTGGCTCTAGCGGCCCGATACTGTCTATCTCTGATGATATCAGCAAGTTCATCATCATCAGCTTCGTCTTCACTAGACGGTACATGGAAGGCGACCTGCTTCTTGTGAGGACTTGGTCTAGTGCCTCGTCCAGCAGTGGCCTTGGTCTTCAGCAAAGTGGGGCCAGACTGAGGAGGAGCTGAAGAACTTGCAGATGCTCCTGAAGCAATAGAGATGCTTGTGGTCCTTTGGCATGAGGCGAGGTGCACAGGTACTAAGGACTTTGTAGGAGCAGCTGAAGATTTTGCAGTTTGAGGAACTGGAGCAGCTTGAGGAATTTGCTTTGATGGCACAGAAGAGCTTGGCCGTGAGGGCATTGCTGAGGAACTTGGCAGTTTGCAAGCTAGCTTCTTAGGCATAGCCTTCCTGGGCTTGCTAGTAGAGGCCTCAGCAGCGGCAGCAGCAGAGTCTTCATTGAATTTCCTCACTGCTTCCTTAGCCATTTTGACCAGTTTTGCTTGTCGCTTGGCCCATTCATCAGGATAGTCCTCACCGCACTTGAGGCTAGTGGGATCAGCTTCTTGGCCAGGTGCCAGTGGAGGTCTTGGGCAAGGAGGGTGCACCGCAAATTTCTTCATGTACTTAGGATTAACATATTGGTACTCCCTCCATTCCCGTGCCCATCTCCTCTCAATCCTCTGAATGCACTCCTTGCGCTCATTCTTCGTTTCCTTTCCATGAATTGCTTCATCAGGAGTGCAGTACCCTGCATAGATATCATCAGAGATTTCAAAGGCAGTATTCACTTCCAGTTTCTTTCCTCCCTTCTGAGGTTTCTTGCCATCTGCCATTTTCTTCAGTTGAGGATTTTGAACAATTGAGTTCTCTGAAGAGGTATGCAATTTTTCTTCGAGGAATGCTGCAAATGAGTTAAGTTGATGAGAACCTAGTGATTCAGCAACGGACATGTGTACCTGTGAACGGAGTATAGGTGCAAAGAATTCGGAGAGGTCATATGCGTTCTCAAAAGTTTTTGCAAAAAGAACAAGTTTGAGGTATTTGACCAGAGGTGTCTTGAGGAATTTCACTAAGCGTTCTTTGACTTAGGTTCTAGAGTTGTATATATTGAAAAATCAACACAATTGAGGAATCTTGAAGAAAAACATTGCTTAGAGAAACAGATCAAGAACAGATGATTATGTGAGGTGTTTAATGTGTGGAAGTTGAAGAATAAAAACCTTTTGAAGATTTTGCGGAAATCATCAGAATCAACAAGGGCAATAAAAGTAACTTTTAATTACCCTTGACGAAGAACACTACGAACTGGGAGTTGTAGATTGGAAGTTTGTCAGTCCAGATCTTCCACGCCCTAACTTGGAAGAGGAAGACGGTTACGGCGGCGGTGGAGTGAAGATATCCGCGGCCGACGCGAGTACGACGACGACGAGGTCGAGGCAGTGAAGCTCTTCCTCACCGGCGACGATGGAAGTAGCGGCAGCGCTAGGTATTGAGAGCTCGAGTGAGGGGAGTGAGGTCGAGCGGGGTAAATATAGTGTGAGGAGGGTGAGGGGTATTTATAACCCAGGTGAAAACCGTTCGTCCGAGGAAAATGGACGAACGTGCCCCTGACCCTTCTGATCCTAGCGACATGTGTCACTCACGTACAGAGCGGTGGCGATCGTGTGAAATTGTGGGTGAATAGATAAATCTTATCGTGGGATGCGGAACGATTTGAGCGGCAAAAGCCGAAAATTTGAGATAAGGATATTTTAACATTTCATTCGCAAATTCTTCAGCTGACAAGGACACAATGAAGATTTTGAACGGGTCTCAAATAGAACGCACATGAAGAATTTGTGAACAGACTGGGTTGAGTTTAGCATAGAGGGGGAAGGGTCCGATCACATTCACTTAGATGAAAAGACAACTTGAAGAAATAGCTATAAGTGAATGTTGTAGAGGACGAAAACTCAACGATGTATATATATAGTCAGTGAAGAACGACGACGGAAAGAGTGATGACATTGTAAAGCTGAAGAATTTGAACAACTGAGGAAATTCAGATCTGAAGAAAAACTCAAATTGAAGATTTTCAACTTTTGTTGGTGGCGTGAGCCACCATATAAGAATGGTGATTTTAGACGCCGCGTACAATTGTCGTAGGGCTCTGAGAATCAAATTCTTCATTAATTTCTTCACACTTAGAGGGTTAGTCTTCATTGATTGAAGAAAAACGTTACTTCGTGTGTGGCACATCTAAGTCATCAATTTTGCATAAGTGTTAGGATGTTTGTCCTTTTCAAAGGACATTCAAAGATTCTAAGATATTTAGCTCACACCGCAACTTGCTAATAAATCTCTTCTCATCCAAGGGCTTTGTGAAGATATCGGCTAGCTGTTCTTCAGTCTTCACGTGCTCGATAGAGATGTTGCCCTTCAACACATGATCACGAAGAAAATGATGACGAATCTGAATGTGCTTTGTCTTCGAGTGCTGAACTGGGTTATGAGCAATCTTGATGGCACTCTCATTGTCACAGTAGAGAGGCACATTCTTCATGTTGATGACGTAGTCCTTGAGGGTTTGCTTCATCCATAGCAATTGAGCATAGCATGAACCAGCAACAATGTACTCAGCTTCAGCAGTAGAGAGTGATACGCAGTTCTGTTTCTTCGAGGACCAACATACCAAGGAACGTCCGAGGAAATGGCATGTGCCTAATGTTGACTTGCGGTCCACACGATCACGAGCATAGTCATAGTCAGAATATCCAATGAGATCAAAAGTCGAGCCCTTCGGGTACCATAATCCAAGTGTTGGAGTGTGAGCTAGATATCGAAGAATATGCTTCACAGCATTATGGTATGGTTCCTTCGGTGTAGCTTGAATACGGGCACACATGCAAACATTAAGCATAATATCTGGCCTAGATGCACATAGATACAATAAAGAACCAATCATGGAGCGGTATACCTTTTGATCGAAGTCGATACCATTTTCATCAGTGCATAGATGGCCATTTGTGGGCATAGGGATTTTGACGCCTTTGCAATCTTGCATGCCGAATTTCCTCAATACATCCTTGAGGTATTTCTCCTGAGATATGAAGATGTTGTTGTGCTATTGACGTATTTGAATACCTAAGAAGAATTTGAATTCTCCCATCATAGACATTTGATATTCTTCACTCATCATATAGGCAAATTCATTACTATAAAACTGGTCAATATAGCCAAAGATGATATCATCAACATATATTTGGCACACGAATAATTCATCATTATAGGTTTTGGTGAAAAGAGTTGGGTCAAGTGAACCAGGTTTGAACCCTTTCTTCATGAGGAATTCCTTCCCAGTATCATACCACGCCCGAGGGGCCTGCTTGAGGCCATAGAGGGCCTTGTTGAGTCTGAAGACTTCGTCGGGATGCTTTGGATCTTCAAAACCTGGGGGTTGAGCAACATATACTTCTTCCTCAAGCTTACCATTGAGGAATGCACGTTTCACATCCATTTGATATAAGATGATGTTATGATGGTTAACATAAGCAAGCAATATGCGAATAGCCTCAAGTTAGCAACTGGTGCAAAAGTTTCATCGAAATCAATTCCTTCAACTTGTGTGTAGCCTTGAGCTACAAGTCATGCCTTATTCCTCACCACAAGGCCATTTTCATATTGCTTCTTGTTGTAGATCCATTTGGTGACGATGATATTGTGCTTGCGTGGGTCTGGTCGCTTGAAAAGTTCCCACACATTGTTGAGCTCAAACTGATGTAATTCCTCTTGCATCGCGTGAGTCCACTCAGGCTCCAGAAATGCCTCATGTACTTTGGTGGGCTCTGTTATAGAGACAAAAGCAAAGTGCCCACAAAATTTAGACAAATGTGAAGCCTTTTAGCATGTGAGAGGACCTGGTGCGTTGATGTCACTAGTGATTTTCTCGATCTACACTTCATTTGCAATGCGAGGATGAGCAGGTTGACGACGTTGAGTTGGCTCAGCATTTTCTTCAGTTCCATTTTCCTTAGGTGCACCAGCATGATGTTCTTCACATTCTAGAATGACTTCTTCAGCAGATTCTTCAGTAGGAATGACATCCTCATTCGCCTTGAACTTGATGGATTCCTCAAGTGACTTTTCATCTAGCACAGGAGGTAGGTACTCTCTTTGCGAGCCATTAGTTCCGTCGAATCTTACCTCTACAGTTTCAACAACCTTGTGATGAACGGTGTTGAAGACTCTGTAGGTGTGCGAGTCCTTTCCCTAACCAAGCATAAAACCTTCATGTGCTTTCGATGCAAATTTAGAATTGTGATGGGAATCTCTAATCCAATATTTAGCACCGAAGACTTTGAACTAACTCACATTGGGTTTCTTGTCGGTGAGGAGTTCGTATGATGTCTTTTTGAAGAATTTGTGAAGATATACCCTACTGATGATGTGGCATGCAGTATCAATTGTCTCATGCCAGAAATTACGAGGCGTCTTGTATTCGTCAAGCATAGTGCGAGCCATCTCAACAAGAGTCATGTTCTTGCGCTCCACGATGCCATTCTGCTGAGGAGTATAAGGAGCAGATAACTCGTGAGCAATACCAAGTTCATCAAGATAGTTATCTAGACCAGTATTCTTGAACTCGGTCCCATTGTCACTTCTGATGTGTTTGATCTTCACACGAAAGTTGGTTGAAGCTCTCGAGGAAAATTGTTTGAAGACTTCCTGCACTTCATATTTGTAAGTGACGATATGCACCCATGTGTAACGAGAATAATCATCAACAATAACAAAGACATATAATGATGCACCATTGGTGAATGAGGCATACTGTGTAGGGCCAAAGAGATCCATGTGAAGAAATTGAAATGGACGAGTGGTAGTCATGATAGTCTTTGAGGGATGCTTGGCCTTGGTCATCTTTCCAGCTTCACAAGCTCCACACAGGTGATCCTTGAGGAATTTGACATCCTCGATGCCAATGACATGCTTCTTCTTTGCGAGAGTGTGCAAGTTCCTCATGCCAGCATGACCAAGTCATTGATGCCATAGCTAGCCTTCTGAAGCTTTCGCAAGTAGGCATGTGGCATGTTGTGGTCATGTAGAGAAATCAACAATATACAAGTCTCCTCTCCTAAAGCCTTCGAAGACTAGACCCAATACCTTGCTTTTGCCTTTGTCAGTGTAGGTGATATGCTTAAGATGCAATGGAGATAAAGCAGTGTCCATCAATTGGTTCCGGTCACCAGTCATGTGATTTGTACATCCACTGTCGAGGACCCACTCAGTGGCTTTGGGTTGATCATCCTGCAGATGAATTAGTGCATCTTACGAACTCATATACTTCATCAGTGAAGAAAATGACATCAGATTCATCAGATCAATTTCATCAAGCAATAGAACAGATAAAACAGTATGAGGATGTGAGAAATGAAAATTCATTTCTTCATGAGTAGCTTGCGTCCTTTCAAGCATTTTCAGGCCTCGAGCAAATTCTTTAGACGATTAAGTTTGCTTGGACACCTGACCGTGCATGAGAGATTAGTTCTTTTTCTTCACCACCCACATCTGGAGGGGTGGCAAAGAGTTCATCATTCTGCGAGCTCCATAAGAGAAAGGTGGCATAGGTGCCAATCCACTTCGTTTCACATAAGACGGGTTAGAGTAAGCATATGAATAAGCAGAGAAATTCTTTGAGGACATATGAACATAATGGTTTGAAGAATAATGCACATATTTGTAGCCCTTAGATCTTCCCTGTGAAACAGAAGTGTTAGCACGATGATGTTCATATGAGGACTTTGATCCATATGAGGAATTTGGTCCATATGAGGACTTGGATCCATATGAAGAATTTGATATAGGGTTCATTTTCTTCAAAGGTGGTGTCATGATGACATTCACCTGAAGATTTTTCAAGGCACCTTTTGGGAACCCAAATTTTCTTCATAGGGGGACCGTTCCTGCAGTTAGTGCCAACATATCTAGCAAATACTTCACATTCTGATTTTTGAACAGTTTATAGTTGGAGTCAAATGACGCATGAGAAGAATATGGAGATTCACATGTAAAGCCAGATAAAGTAGATGGATCTACAGGATGTTCCTTTGTAGACACCCATCAGGTTTTGGAATACTGCTCAGGTTTCCAGTATGTCCCATCAGCATTGAGTTTCCTATCAAAGGCAATACCATCTTTCCTAGGGTTCCTGTTGAGGATCTGCTTTTTAAGCACATCACAAAGTGCCTGATGCCCTTTGAGGCTTTTGTACATGCCTATCACATACAATTCCTTCAGCCTTGCATTGTCAGTGATACTTGCAGCATCCTCAGATGAGGAGTTTGTGATAGTGGTGACAGTTGAAGAATTTGCGGCAAGAAGCATTTGAACTTTCAGGTGAAGAATTAGCATAATCACGTTCAATGCATTTCAAACATGGTGGAATGAATTCTTCCTGAGCGGCACTAATCTATTGAGCAAGCAATGAATCAAGCTCCTTCTGAAGATCTTCATAAATCACCCTTAGCTTCTCAAGATCTTGCTTTCTTTGAAGAAATTCATAAGAAATATTCTCATGATCAGATAAGAGAGTGTTATGATGACTTTGAAGGTTGTCAAACTTAGACCGAAGTCTCTGAAGATTTCCATCCAAAGTTTTAGTGCGATCCATTTCTTCACCCAACATATCATCGCTTTTGTCTAGCATATTTTGAACCTTTTCCAAAGCCTTTTGTTGTTTCATAGCAATCTTAGCTAGTTTAGAGTAGCTAGGCTTGAGGTTTTCATCAGATTCATCCTCACTTGATTCATAGGAGGAATATTTGAGTAGCTTGGCACCCTTCGCCATGAAGCAATAGGTGGGAGCGTAGTCATCATTGCCGACGTCAGCCTTGTGAGGGAAGCCATTCTCCTCAGAGTTGAAGATGGATTTTCTGACGAATGCAGTAGCGAGGGCTAGGCTCGCCACACTAGATTCTGACTCCTCAAATGCCTCCTCTTCCTCATTTTCTTCAGATTCAGCTTAAGAGTCCATTTCCTTGCCAATGAATGCCCGAGCCTTTTTGGAGCTGCTCTTCTTGTGAAATGAAGACTTTAAGGATTTTGATGATGAGGACTTTGAAGATTTCTTCTTCTTCTTTGATTCATCAGAACGGTAATCCTTGTATTTCTTCTTCTTTGATTCCTTTTCCCAAAGAGGACAATCTTGAATGTAGTGACCAAGTTTCTTGCATTTGTGGCAAGTTCTCTTCTTGTAGTCACGGCATGAGGAATCTGATCTCATGGTATCATTTCTTGAGGATTTACCAAAGCGACCACGTCTTGAGAACTTCTGGAATTTCCTCACGAGCATTGCTAGCTCCTGGCTCAGTTCTTCAGGATCACTAAGGCTGCTACCAGAATCCTCACCTTCAGATTCAGATACTGCCTTGGCCTTCAAAGAGCGAGTTCTGTCATAGCTTGATCCATAGAGATCTCTCTTCTCAGCAAGTTGGAACTCATGAGTGTTTAGCCTTTCGAGGATATCAGCAGGATCAAGTGACTTGTAGTCTCCATGTTCTTGGATCATCAGTGCAAGAGTATCAAATGAGGAATCAAGCAATCTCAGCAATTTCTTCACCACCTCATGGTCGGTGATGTCAGTGGCACCCAGTGCTTGAAGCTCATTTGAGATGTCAGTGGGGCGATTGAAGGTTTGCTGAACATTTTCATTATTGAGTCTTTTGAAGCGGTTGAAGAGATTTTGAAGAATGTCAACTCGAGAGTCACGTTGTGTTGAGACTCCCTCGTTGACCTTGGACAACCTATCCCAGATAAGCTTTGATGTCTCCAAAGCACTCACTCTGCCATACTTCCCTTTGCTCAGATGGCCACATATGATGTTCTTCGCTTGAGAGTCGAGTTGCTTGAATCTCTTCACGTCGACAGCGTTGATGGTAGGAGTGACAAAGGGAACACCATTTTCCACAACATACCAGAGATCGTTGTCAATTGCCTCAAGATGCATTCGCATCTTGTTCTTCCAGTAGGGGTAGTCCGTCCCATTGAAGGTAGGACACCCAGCAGAGACCTTGAACATACATGAGGTCGACATAACTAAAACTCCAGGTGGTTAAACCGAAATCACACAGAACAAGGGAGTACCTTGCTCTGGTACCAATTGAAAGTGCGTTATATCGACTAGAGGGGAGTGAATAGGCGATTTTTACAAATTCGTCACTTAGGAATTTCAGGGTGAGGAAATTCCGAAGTCATGAACAACTAGCAGCGGAATAAGTACTCATAAGTATGCATAACAAAGCAGTAGCACAGTCATCATGATGAAATGAAAACAAACAATGAGTACAGGAAGTGTAAACACAGGATAAGCAAGCTGAAGACAAACTGACTGAAGAAATTGAACTGAGGAAATTGAGAAAGTCTTCAGTCAAAGTCTTCAAACAGTAATGATTAGGTACTTCAACAAAGAATGAGGAAATGGAAGGGTTGAGGAAATAGAACCAGTTAGCTCGGTGAAGACAGTGATTTGGTAGACCAGCTCCAACTGTTGTGACAGTCGTACGTCTGGTTGGAGCGGCTAGGTATTTAAACCTGAGGACACACAGTCCTCACCGTATTATCCTTGAGCTAAGGTCACACAGACCTCGTCCAATCACTTGTGGTAAGTCTTCAGGTGACTTCCAAACCTTCATAAACTCGGTGACTCAGCAATCCAAAATTTCCTCTTGGATGCTCTAGACCATGACGCCCAACCGTCTGGAAGATGCACAGTCTTCAAAGGTAACAAGCACCGTTTCCACACAGGAACAATCTCTTTAGTGATGCTCAATCACTTTGGGTTTGTTGGTGTTTGGGTTTGGGTTTTCCCCACTTGATATTTTCTCTCAAAGTCGTCGGAGGATGGGATGCTCTCAATGACAAGTATCAGTTTCTCTCGGAGCAGCCAGCCAGCTAGTGGTTGTAGGGGAGGCTATTTATAGCCTAGGGAGCATCCCAACATGATAAGACATAAATGCCCTTCAATGATATGACTGTTAGGTGGGTAGATATTTTGGGACAGTTGGCGCGTAGCACAGCAACGGTCGGAAATTTGGCTATCAAATTCCTCAGGGCTATCATGTTCCTCACTAGTACGTAATCCGCACTGGTGAATTCCTAACTCCTCAATCAGAAAAAATTCCTCAGAGACCAGAAGATCTTCGTCTCTGTCACTGAAGAAATTGACAGAACTGTATGAGGTTTCCAATGGCTTCACTCGAAGGGATTGGTAGGTGTAGGATTTTGAGATGATCATCACTTGGAAACTTTTCCTTAGTTTTACCTCGACCCCCTTTAACAGTACGGTGTTTCCTATGACTCAAGACAGAGAAAATGAAACTACGAAAACAAAAGTCTTCACACTTCATGTTCCTAGCATGAATATCAAGTCTTCAAGGTCACACCAATTTCTTCACTTTCAAAGTCTTCAGAAAGCCAAAGTCTTCAGTTGAAGAGATTCATTTTTAGGGGTCGACTTTCTTTGTAAATATCAAACTCCTCATAGACTTATAGACCTGTGCACACTCACATAAGCATTAGTCCCTTAACCTATAAGTCTTCAATACACCAAAATCACTAAGGGGCACTAGATGCACTTACAGGGCACTGTCGGGCTCCTTGCTCCATGGAGATCTCTCGGGATGGGCTCCTCCTTTGGTTGGTCCTTCCCCCCTCTTCATCTTTTTCCTCCATGGATGCCTATCTAGATCTTAGGGTTACTAGGGTTTCACTAGAATAGGATAGTGTTGGGGAACGTAGTAATTTCAAAAAAATTCCTACGCACACGCAAGATCATGGTGATGCATAGCAACGAGAGGGGAGAGTGTTGTCTACGTACCCTCGTGAGACCAAGCGAAGCGTTGACGCAACGTAGAGGAAGTAGTCGTACGTCCTCCCGGTCCAACCGATCCAAGCACCGTTACTCCGGCACCTCCGAGTTCTTGACACGTGTACAGCTCGATGACGCACCCTCGATCTCCAATCCAGTAGAGGCTCCGAGGGGGAGTTCCGTCAGCACGACGGCGTGGTGATGATCTTGATGTTCTCCTGTCGCAGGCCTTCGCCTAAGCACCGCTACAATATGATCGAGGTGTAGTATCGTGGAGGGGGGCACCGCACACGGCTAAGGAACGATCAATGATCAACTTGTGTGTCTATGGGGTGCCCCCTGCCCCCGTATATAAAGGAGTGGAGGAGGGGAGGGCCGGCCCTCTCTATGGCGCGCCCTAGGGGAGTCCTACTCCCACCGGGAGTAGAATTCCCCCTTTCCTAGTCCAACTAGGAGCCCTTCCATGTAGTAGGAGTAGGAGAGAAGGAAAGGGAAGAGAGAAGGAGAAGGAAGGAAGGGGCCCCTCCCTAGTCCAATTCGGACTAGTCCATGGGGAGGGGTGCGGCCACCCTTTTGGCCCTTTCTCTCCTTTCCCGTATGGCCCATTAAGGCCCAATACGAATTCCCGTAACTCTCCGGTACTCCGAAAAATACCCGAATCACTCGGAACCTTTCCGAACTCCGAATATAGTCGTCCAATATATCGATCTTTACGTCTCGACCATTTCGAGACTCCTCGTCATGTCCCCGATCTCATCCGGGACTCCGAACTCCTTCGGTACATCAAAACTCATAAACTCATAATATAACTGTCATCGAAACCTTAAGCGTGTGGACCCTACGGTTCGAGAACAATGTAGACATGACCGAGACACGTCTCTGGCCAATAACCAATAGCGGGACCTGGATGCCCGTATTGGTTCCTACATATTCTACGAAGATCTTTATCGGTCAGACCGCATAACAACATACATTGTTCCCTTTGTCATCGGTATGTTACTTGCCCGAGATTCGATCGTCGGTATCAAATACCTAGTTCAATCTCGTTACCGGCAAGTCTCTTTACTCGTTCCGTAATACATCATCTCACAACTAACTCATTAGTTGCAATGCTTGCAAGGCTTAAGTGATGTGCATTACCGAGAGGGCCAGAGATACCTCTCCGACATTCGGAGTGACAAATCCTAATCTCGAAATACGCCAACCCAACAAGTACCTTTGGAGACACCTGTAGAGCACCTTTATAATCACCCAGTTATGTTGTGACGTTTGGTAGCACACAAAGTGTTCCTCCGGTAAACGGGAGTTGCATAATCTCATAGTCATAGGAACATGTATAAGTCATGGAGAAAGCAATAGCAACATACTAAACGATCGGGTGCTAAGCTAACGGAATGGGTCATGTCAATCAGATCATTCAACTAATGATGTGATCCCGTTAATCAAATAACAACTCTTTGTCCATGGTTAGGAAACATAACCATCTTTGATTAACAAGCTAGTCAAGTAGAGGCATACTAGTGACACTGCTTTTGTCTATATATTCACACATGTATTATGTTTCCGGTTAATACAATTCTAGCATGAATAATAAACATTTATCATGATATAAGGAAATAAATAATAACTTTATTATTGCCTCTAGGGCATATTTCCTTCAGCTCCCACTTGCACTAGAGTCAATAATCTAGATCACATCACCATGTGATTAACATCGATAATTCACATCATCATGTGATTAACACCCATAGTTCACATCGCCATGTGACCAACACCCAAAGGGTTTACTAGATTCAGTAATCTAGTTCACATCGCTATGTGATTAACACCCAAAGAGTACTAAGGTGTGATCATGTTTTGCTTGTGAGAGAATCTTAGTCAGCGGGTCTTTCACATTCAGATCTGTTATGTATTTTGCAATTTTCTATGTCTACAATGCTCGCACGGAGCTACTCTAGCTAATTGCTCCCACTTTCAATATGTATCTAGATCGAGACTTAGAGTCATCGGATCGGTGTCAAAACTTGCATCGACGTAACCCTTTACGCACGAACCTTTTGTCACTTCCATAATTGAGAAACATATCCTTATTCCACTAAGGATAATTTTGACCGCTGTCCATGATCTACTCCTAGATCACTATTGTACTCCTTGCCAAACTCGGTCAGGGTATACAATAGATCTGGTACACAGCATGGCATACTTTATAGAACCTATGGCCAAGGCATAGGGAATGACTTTCATTCTCTTTCTATCTTCTGCCGTGGTCGGGTTTTGAGTCTTACTCAATTTCACACCTTGTAACACAGGCAAGAACTCTTTCTTTGACTATTCCATTTTGAACTACTTCAAAATCTTGTCAAGGTATGTACTCATTGAAAAAAAACTTATCAAGCGTCTTGATCTATCTCTATAGATCTTAATGCTCAATATGTAAGCAGCTTTCACCGAGGTCTTTCTTTGAAAAACTCCATTTAAACACTCCTTTATGCTTTGCAGAATAATTCTACATTATTTCCGATCTACAATATGTCATTCACATATACTTATCGAAATGCTTGTAGTGCTCCCACTCACTTTCTAGTAAATATAGGCTTCACCGCAAGTCTCAGATAAACTATATGCTTTGATCAACTTATCAAAGCGTATATTCCAACTCCGAGATGCTTGCACCAGTCCATAGATGCACATTTTGTTAACACCTTTAGGATCGACAAAACCTCTTGGTTGCATCACATACAACTCTTCTTTAATAACTCCATTAAGGAATGCAGTTTTGTTTATCCATTTGCCGATTTCATAAAATGCGGCAATTGCTAACATGATTCGGACAGACTTTTAAGCATCGATCGAGTGAGAAAATCTCATTGTATTCAACATCTTGAACTTTGTCAAAACCTTTTTCGACAAGTCTAGCTTTGTAGATAGTAACACTACTATCGGCGTCCGTCTTCCTCTTGAAGATCCATTTATTTTCTATGGCTTGCCGATCATCGGGCAACTCCACCAAAGTCCACACTTTGTTCTCATACATGGATCTCATCTCAGATTTCATGGCCTCAAGCCATTTCGCGAATCTGGGCTCATCATCGCTTCCTCATAGTTCGTAGGTTCATCATGGTCTAGTTACATGACTTCGAACAGGATTACCGTACCACTCGTGCGAATCTCACTGTTTTACCTACGAGGTTCGGTAGTAACTTGATCTGAAGTTACATGATCATCATCATTAGCTTCCTCACTAATTGGTATAGTAGTCACAAGAACAGATTTCTGTGATGAACTACTTTCTAATAAGGGAACAGGTACAGTTACCTCATCAAGTTCTACTTTCCTCCCACTCACTTCTTTCGAGAGAAACTCCTTCTCTAGAAAGGATCCATTATTAGCAACGAATGTTTTGCCTTCGGATCTGTGATAGAAGGTGTACCCAACAATTTCCTTTGGGTATTCTATGAAGACGCACTTCTCGATTTGGGTTTGAGCTTATCAGATGAAACTTTTTCACATAAGCATCGCAGCCCCAAACTTTAAGAAACGACAACTTTGGTTTCTTGCTAAACCACAGTTCATATAGTGTCGTCTCAACGGATTTAGATGGTGCCCTATTTAACGTGAATGCAGTTGTCTCTAATGCATGATCCCAAAACGATATTGGTAAATCGGTAAGAAACATCATAGATTGTACTATATCCAATAAAGTACGGTTATGACATTTGGACACACCATTATGATGTGGTGTTCCAGGTGGCATGAATTTGTGAAACTATTCCACATTGTTTTAATTGAAGACCAAACTCATAACTCAAATATTTGTCTCCGCGATCAGATCGTAGAAACTTTATTTTTCTTGTTATGATGATTTTTCCACTTCACTCTGAAATTCTTTGAACCTTTCAACTATTTCAGACTTATGTTTCATCAAGTATATATACCCATATCTGCTCAAATCATCTTGTGAAGGTCAGAAAATAACGATATCCGCCACGAGCCTCAACATTCATCGGACCACATACATCTGTATGTATGATTTCCAACAAATCTGTTGCTCTCTCCATAGTACCGGAGAACGGCGTTTTAGTCATCTTGCCCATGAGGCACGGTTCGCAAGTACCAAGTGATTCATAATCAAGTGGTTCCAAAAGTCCATCAGTATGGAGCTTCTTCATGCGCTTTACACCGATATGACCTAAACGGAAGTGCCACAAATAAGTTGCACTATCATTATTAACTTTGCATCTTTTGGTTTCAATATTATGAATATGTGTATCACTATGACCGAGATCCAACAAACTATTTTCATTGGGTGTATGACCATTGAAGGTTTTATTCATGTAAACAGAACAACAATTATTCTCTGATTTTAAATGAATAACCGTTTTGCAATAAACATGATCAAATCATATTCATGCTCAACGCAAACGCCAAATAACATTTATTTAGGTTTAACACTAATCCCGAAAGTATAGGGAGTGTGCGATGATGATCATATCAATCTTGGAACTACTATCAACACACATCGTCACTTCACCCTTAACTAGTTTCTGTTTATTCTGCAACTCCCGTTTCGAGTTACTACTCTTAGCAACTGAACCAGTACCAAATACCGAGGGGTTGCTATAAACACTAGTAAAGCACACATCAAACACATGTATATCAAATATACCCTTTTTCACTTTGCCATCCTTCTTATCCACCAAATATTTAGGGCATTTCCGCTTCAAAGGACCATTTCCTTTGCGATGTAAGCACTCGGTTTAGGGCTTTGGTTCAGCTTTGGGCTTCTTCGTGGGAGTGACAACTTGCTTGTCAATCTACTTGAAGTTCCCTTTCTTTCCCTTTGCCCTTTTCTTGAAACTAGTGATCTTGTCAACCATCAACACTTGATGCTCTTTCTTGATTTCTACCTTTGTCGATTTCAACATCACGAAGAGCTCGGGAATCGTTTCGTCATCCCTTGCATACTATAGTTCATCACAAGTTCTACTAACTTGGTGATGGTGACTAGAGAATTCATCAATCACTATCTTATCTAGAAGATTAACTCCCACTTGATTCAAGCGATTGTAGTACCTGATAATCTGAGCACATGCTCGATGGTTGAGCGATTCTCCTCCATCTTTTAGCTATAGAACTTGTTGGAGACTTCATATCTCTCAACTCGGTATTTGCTTGAAATATTAACTTCAATTCTGGAACATCTCATATGGTCCATGATGTTCAAAACATCTTTGAAGTCCCGATTCTAAGCCATAAAGCATGGTGCACAAAACTATCAAGTAGTCATCATATTGAGCTAGCCAAACGCTTCATAACGTCGCATACGCGCTCTGCAATAGGTCCGTCACCTAGCGGTGCATTAAGGACATAATTCTTACATGCGGCATTGAGGATAAACCTCAGATCGCGGATCCAATCCGCATCATTGCTACTAACATTTTTCAACACAATTTTCTCTAGGAACATATCAAAATAAACATATGAAAGCAACAACGCAAGCTATTGATCTTACAACATAATTTGCAAAATACTACCAGGACTAAGTTCATGATAAATTTAAGTTCAATTAATCATATTACTTAAGAACTCCCACTTAGACAGACATCTCTCTAGTCATCTAAGTGATCACGTGACCCAAATCAACTAAACCATAACCGATCATCACGTGAGATGGAGTAGTTTTCAATGGTGAACATCTTATGTTGATCATATCTACTATATGATTCACGCCGACCTTTCGGTCTCCGTGTTCCGAGGCCATATCTGCATATGCTAGGCTCGTCAAGTTTAACTCGAGTATTCTGCGTGTGCAAAACTGGCTTGCACCCGTTGTAGATGGACGTGAGCTTATCACACCCGATCATCACGTGGTGTCCAGGCACGATTTAACTTTGGCAACGGTGCATACTCGGGAGAACACTTCTTGATAATTTTAGTGAGAGATCATCTTAAAATGCTACCGTCAATCAAAGCAAGATAAGATGCATAAAGGATAAACATCACATGCAATCAATATAAGTGATATGATATGGCCATCATCATCTTGTGCTTGTGATCTCCATCTCCAAGCACCATCATAATCACCATCGTCACCGGCGCGACACCTTGATCTCCATCGTAGCATCGTTTTCGTTTCGCCATCTATTGCTTCTCGACTATCGCTACCGCTTAGTGATAAAGTAAAGCAATTACTGATGCGTTGCATTTCATACAATAAAGCGACAACCATATGGCTCCAGCCAGATTGCCGATAACTTCGGTTACAAAACATGATCATCTCATACAATAAAATATAGCATCATGTCTTGGCCATATCACATCACAACATGCCCCGCAAAAACAAGTTAGACGTCCTCTACTTTGTTGTTGCAAGTTTTACGTGGCTGCTACGGGCTTAAGCAAGAACCAATCTCACCTACGCATCAAAACCACAACGATAGTTTGTCAAGTTGATGCTGTTTTAACCTTCGCAAGGACCGGGCGTAGCTACACTTGGTTCAACTAAAGTTGGAGAAACCGACACCGCTAGTCACCGTGTGCAAAGCACGGCGGTAAAACCAGTCTCGCGTAAGCGTCTGGCGTAATGTCGGTCCGGCCGCTTCATCCAACAATACCGCCAACCAAAGTATGACATGCTTGGTAAGCAAGATGACTTATATCGCCCACAACTCACTTGTGTTCTACTCGTGCATATAACATCAAACCATAAAACCTAGGCTCGGATGCCATCGTTGGGGAACGTAGTAATTTCAAAAAATTCCTACGCACACGCAAGATCATGGTGATGCATAGCAACGAGAGGGAGAGTGTTGTCTATGTACCCTCGTGAGACCGAAGCGAAGCGTTGACGCAACGTAGAGGAAGTAGTCATCGTCCTCCGGTCCAACCGATCCAAGCACCGTTACTCGGCACTTCCGAGTTCTTGACACGCGTACAGCTCGATGACGCACCCTCGATCTCCAATCCAGAGAGGCTCCGAGGGGAGTTCCACAAGACGACGGTGTGGTGACGATCTTGATGTTCTCTGTCGCGCAGGCTTCGCCTAAGCACCGCTACAATATGATCGAGGTGTAGTATCGTGGAGGGGGCACCGACACGGCTAAGGAACGATCAATGATCAACTTGTGTGTCTATGGGGTGCCCCCTGCCCCCGTATATAAAGGAGTGGAGGAGGGGAGGGTCGGCCCTCTCTATGGCGCCCTAGGGGAGTCCTACTCCCACCGGGAGTAGGATTCCCCCTTTCCTAGTCCAACTAGGAGCCCTTCCATGTAGTAGGAGTAGGAGAGAAGGAAAGGGAAGAGAGAAGGAGAAGGAAGGAAGGGCGCCTCCCTAGTCCAATTCGGACTAGTCCATGGGGAGGTGCGCCACCCTTTGGCCCTTTCTCTCCTTTCCCGTATGGCCCATTAAGGCCCAATACGAATTCCCGTAACTCTCCGGTACTCCAAAAAATACCCGAATCACTCGGAACCTTTCTGAACTCCGAATATAGTCGTCCAATATATCGATCTTTACGTCTCGACCATTTCGAGACTCCTCGTCCTGTCCCCGATCTCATCCGGGACTCCAAACTCCTTCGGTACATCAAAACTCATAAACTCATAATATAACTGTCATCGAAACCTTAAGCGTGTGGACCCTACGGTTCGAGAACAATGTAGACATGACCGAGACACGTCTCTGGCCAATAACCAATAGCGGGACCTGGATGCCCATATTGGCTCCTACATATTCTACGAAGATCTTTATCGGTCAGACCGCATAACAACATACGTTGTTCCCTTTGTCATCGGTATGTTACTTGCCCGAGATTCGATCGTCGGTATCCAATACCTAGTTCAATCTCGTTACCGCAAGTCTCTTTACTCGCTCCGTAATACATCATCTCACAACTAACTCATTAGTTGCAATGCTTGCAAGGCTTAAGTGATGTGCATTACCGAGAGGGCCCAGAGATACCTCTCCGACATTCGGAGTGACAAATCCTAATCTCGAAATACGCCAACCCAACAAGTACCTTTGGAGACACCTGTAGAGCACCTTTATAATCACCCGATTCGTTGTGACGTTTGGTAGCACACAAAGTGTTCCTCCGGTAAACGGGAGTTGCATAATCTCATAGTCATAGGAACATGTATAAGTCATGGAGAAAGCAATAGCAACATACTAAACGATCGGGTGCTAAGCTAACGGAATGGGTCATGTCAATCAGATCATTCAACTAATGATGTGATCCCGTTAATCAAATAACAACTCTTTGTCCATGGTTAGGAAACATAACCATCTTTGATTAACAAGCTAGTCAAGTAGAGGCATACTAGTGACACTCTGTTTGTCTATATATTCACACATGTATTATGTTTCCGGTTAATACAATTCTAGCATGAATAATAAACATTTATCATGATATAAGGAAATAAATAATAACTTTATTATTGCCTCTAGGGCATATTTCCTTCAGATAGCTGCTCCCCTTGTTTAGGACTAGTCTATGTAGTTAGTTCTTAGGTTTCCTCTGCTGCACCCACTCCTAGATCTTGATCTGGAAGTGGTTGCCGCTGGGGAACCCCCATGTCCACAAGGTATTTGACCTCCGTGCGCACGGGGCCCCGTGCCCACGGTCGTGTACTGCTACTTCTTGAGCTTGTGTTGGTTTTTCTCTTGAAGAGGAAAGGGTGATGCAGCAAAGTAGAGTAAGTATTTCCCTCAGTTTGAGAACCAAGGTATCAATCCGGTAGGAGACATCGCACAAGTCACCGAATACCTGCACAAACAATCAAACAACTTGCACCCAACGTGATAAAGGGGTTGTCAATCCCTTCATGGTTACTTGCAAAAGTGAGATCTGATGGAGATAGATAAATGGTAAAGTAAATATTTTTGGTATTTTTGGTTTATACGGAAAGTAAAAGATTGGAAAATAGTAGATTGGAAACTAATATTGTAGACCGGAAACTTATATGATGGAAAATAGACCCGTGGGCCATAGGTTTCACTAGAGGCTTCTCTCAAGATAGAAAATATTATGGTGGATGAACACATTATAGCCGAGCAATTGATAGAAAAGCGCAAAGTTATGACGATATCTAAGGCAATGATCATGAATATAGGCATCATGTCCGTGTCAAGTAGACCGAAACGATTCTGCATCTACTACTATTACTCCACACATCGACCGCTATCCAGCATGCATCTAGAGTATTAAGTTCATAAAGAACGGAGTACCGCCTTAAGCAAGATAACATGATGTAGAGGAATTAACTCAAGCAATATGATGAAAACCCCATCTTTTTATCCTTGATGGCAACAATACAATACGTGCCTTGCTGTCCCTACTGTCACTAGGAAAGGACGCCGCGAGATTGAACCCTAAGCTAAGCACTTCTCCCATTGCAAGAAAAGCAATCTAGTTACCAAACCGATAGTTCGAAGAGAATTACAAATATATCAAATCATGCATAAAAAAATTCAGAGGAGATTCAAATAATATTCATAGATAAGCTGATCATAAATCCACAATTCATCGGATCTCGGCAAACACACCGCAAAAAGGTATTACATCAACTAGATCTCCAAGAACATCGAGGAGAACATGGCATTGAGAATCAAAGGGAGAGAAAAAGCCATCTAGCTACTAGCTATGGACCCGTAGGTCTGTGGTAAACTACTCACGCTTCATCAAAAGGGCAATAGGGTTGATGTAGAAGCCCTCCATGATCGAATCCCCCTCCGGCAGGACACCGGAAAAGGCCCCTAGATGGGACCTCATGGGTACAGAAGGTTGCAGCGGTGGAAAAGTGTTTTCGTGGCTCCCCAAGTTGGTTTGGGGATATATGGGAATATATATGCGAAGAAACTAGGCCGGGAGGTGCACGAGGGGCCCACAAGGGTCGGGGCGCACCCTCCGTCCTTGTGGCCGCCTCGTGGCTCCTCTGACTTGATCTCCAAGCCTCTGGTGTGTCTTCTGGTCCAAGAAAAATCATCGCAAAGGTTTTATTCCGTTTGGACTTTGTTTGGTATTCCTTTTCTGTGAAACTCTAAATCAAGGAAAAAACAGAAACTCGCACTAGGCTCTAGGTTAATAGGTTAGTCCCAAAAATAATGTAAAATAGCATATTAATGCATATAAAACATCCAAAACAGATAATATAATAGCATGGAACAATCAATAATTATAGATACGTTGGAGACGTATCATGTACCGTGCGCACGGGACCCCCGTGCCCATGGGGTCTACCCCCCCCCCCCCGGTGCGCACGGGGTACATAGGAACTATCTGCCTAGGTTTGTTTTACTCCTCTACCACTATCTCAAGCACTTGTACTAATTTGTGTTATTTGCATTGTGTTGTTGGGTGTTTATATGTGTTTCAGACTCTGCTGGCAAGAGGGCTGAGCTCCGTTGCAAGTGTCCCAAGGCAAGTTCTAAGGAGTCCACTGTTGCTCATCGCTAGCCGTCAGAGGGCATTGGGCAGGGGTCAGGGTCTAGGCAGGGTCGTGCTCGCCGTGCAGCCACCAAGCAGCCCGTTGTTGAGGCCTCCGATGAATCAGAGGAAGAGTACGACTCCCAGGATGATGCTCACTATGTCAACCCAGAAGTTGGTGATGAGATAGAGGTTGAGGATGATCTTGTTGACAGAGTTGATGAAGATGAATATGAAGAAGAGATGTCTAGTCCCGAGCAAGTCAATCCCGGTGGGAGAGATCTCAGGAACCTTCCCCTTGCCAAATGGACCAAGCCAGAGCTTTGGGCTGAGAGACAGAGCCATCCATATGCTGCTGCCACAGGTTTGGGAGTGGATCCCCGATTCAAGAATAATTTTTAGCAAAGGGTGTACCATGAGCTGCTCATGACCAAGGCAAAGAAGTTTGCTCCGCACAAGCAGGTTAATACTGAGAGTCTGCGTGACAATGATCATATGTATCCCGGTGTATATTCAGCTCTTGGGAGGTTGGTCCTCATTCCTTTTTTCACATTCAACCACCCGTACAATGAGGATCTGATAATGCAGTTCTTTGCAACCTTGTTTTTCTCCAATGACTCTGCTCGCACCCTCCCATGGATGTCCGTGATGCATCGGTGCTCCGCTCCTATGGCCAAGTTTTCTGAGATCATTCCTTATCTGTTCTTTGATGAGGAAGAGGCATCTGATGAGTTTGGTAGGGTTCGTGAAAGTGGGCAGCGCACTAATGATGAGATTGCATTCGCCTACAAGCAAGAGAAGTTTTTTGTCACCGGGTCCATCAAAGACCTTGTGCCCCTCTATGATACTATGCGCCATATCTTGAGGTATACTCTCACTCCAAAGGCCGGTGATTCCTACAACATACAGAGTTCCATGTTGGATGTTTGTGTACCTGCATAGGAAGAAGAGAGTGGATGTTCTGGACCACATGTTCTATGAGCTCCGTCAGTGTGTGCAAGAGAATAGGTCCTTGATCTATGCTCGTTCATCCAGGCATTGATTGAGTCCGTCTACCCAGCTAAGTATATATCTCAGTACAAGACTTCTATTCCCAAGCGCAACTCCAACTGGACCCCAGCTGCTCCTGCTCCATATGTGCCTGCCAAGAAGGGGCGCAACCCTAGGCGTGAGGATTGCACCACATACACCCCTGGTATGTCCTCCACTTCACAGATTCCTCTGGTAAGGGCAAGAAGGTAGATTCTGAGGCTGTTTTCACCAAGGGAGAGAAGAAGACCTTGTTCAAGACCATGAGCAACCTATTCAAGATGTGTCAGTCCATTTAGCGCCATCAGGTTCAGGAGGTCAACAAGGATAAGCTCTTGCGACGGGAGATGAAGGCTTAGAGGGCTGCGGCTGGTGAGGAGGTTGTCTCTGGGTCCGAGGACAAAGACAATGAGGCCACCGCTCGTTCCTTTCCGATGGCGGGATGGCGTTTTGATGATGATGATGATGATGATGCTTCGAGCAGTCCACCTCTTGTCTAGTGTGTCTGTGTGTCGCCTTTTTCCCTTTTTGTTGCCTTGATGACAAAGGGGGAGAAGTGGTGTGTTGTGTTGGTGCTCTTTAGTGTGCGTTGAGTTCTCAAGCCTCGTGTTTCCCTAATTTGTTGGTTGTTTTTTGTTGTCTTGAGATACTCTTATTTGCGTGACTTGGTGTGGGAGTGAGCTACTCGTACTTGCTCGTGAGACTCTAGTATTTATCTTGAACCCTATGCAATGGTTATATTGTGCTTATTATGTTGTTTATTATGTGTCTCACGTTATTTGCTCACTACACCATCTCATGAGATCTAGGCACCGTTATAGGTTTATTATGTTGATCTCATGTCTTGACAATGTTGATCTTGGGGGAGCCTCCTATTTGTGTACTTGATGCATTCTCAAGCATTCATTTTATCCGGGCACACATATAGGGAGAGCTACTATGATAAACCATTGTCACATGGCTATTTAAAAGTTCATATCCCTTATGCATGCTCTAACCACGTTGTCATCAATGAACCAAAAAGAGGGAGATTAAAAGTGCAAGTGGCACTTAAACTATATTTTGGTGTGATGACAATGTGGTTAGTGGAACTAATAACGGTTGCTAAAGTTTACCTCGGGATATTGGTTCCAAGTGTTTCGTGATGGAGATGTGCGATGCCCCAATTCTAAAAGGTCAAAGGCATGGTCGACCGGCAATTCGAAGGTTTTAGTTTTGCTTTGCTTCGAGTCGTAGGAAATACCGCACTATTAAGAGGGGTCGGTGTGGATAAGTGTTGTGTGGGAATGCCATCGTCGAACCATATACACTAGCCTACCCATTTCTACCACTTAAATCCATAGTGTGCGTGCATGTGGTACTCAAAGAGCTTGCAACAGAAAGTTACTAGGTACCCCGTGCGCACGGGATCTTTTGACCCCCGTGCGCACAGGGTGGCGTGAAAGTCTCTGAGTACCCCGTGCGCACGGGGCTGACTTAGCCCGTGCGCACAGGGTCCAATGGGAAAAAATGGCCACTTGAGCATGACCACTATAAAAGCCCCCCTTCTTTCTCCTCCATCCCTAACCCTAATGTCTTGTTGAGCTCCACCATTGCTACACTCCATTTTTCTCAATACTCTCAATACCTCCACCCAAACTTGTTGAAAACTTTGGGGATTGGGAGAGCAAGACCCGATCTACATCTTGACCTAACCAAATCACGTTCCCCGCAACATTTCTTCCCCATTGACTTGTTACTCTTGGAGCTTGGGCTCCTAGGCGGTTAGAGGTTCCTCCGGAAGCTTCCTTGCTTGTGGTGTGCTCCGGAGAAGTTTGTAAAGGTGTGGTGGTCGCCTTCAAGACCAACCCTAGTGATTCGAGGCTCGTCCATTTTAGGGTGACTCAAAAGAGACTATAGTGAGCCTTCGTGGCGTTTCGCAAGCTTTTGGCTCTGGCACCGCTCTAAACGGAGAGTAGCTCTTCCCCAAGGAAGAGTGAACTTCAGGATAAAATCCGCCTCCTCGCCTCACTCGTGGTTAATCCTTTCCCACACTTTACTTTTCCTTGCATGCTTGTTGGCTTGCTAATTAGATTGTTGCTTAGCATACCTTGCTTGAAGTTTGCTTGTCATATAGGTTGTGTTCACCTAGTTGCATATCTAGTGAACCCTATTTATCTGCCAAACCTTAAAATTGTCAAGAAAGATTAAAATTTGTAGTCTCCTATTCACCCCCCCTCTAGTCGACCATATCGATCCTTTCAAACTGTCAGCAAGGGTTAGAGACACCATAAATATCATCTCTTCGCTCTCTATCGTCTCTTTCCTCTCGCAGCCCCCAAACCTAGCCTTCTTCTCCCCTCTGTCCTCGCCTCCACGAAATTCTCCGCATCAAACATGTACTCAAAAATTCGAACCATCCTATCCTTCGTGGAAGACAAGGGAGACGCAACTCATACGCACGCCGGAGCTCGCGGCGGCGGTGACGATACGCGTTAATGAGGGTGCAGCAGCCTTGACAGCAAGCGCGGAAGAGCTGGCGGCTACAGCAAATCTGTTGGGGACACGCGTGGCTCTGTACGGGGAACGGGCGGTTGAGGCCGCGGCCTGGACGGCATGCAATGATGAGCCCGCTGTTGACTTGGAGTTGGCGGCAGGCGCGGTTGAGTCCTTTCAAACTGTCAGTAAGGGCGGCAGCCTCCTTATGGTCTGCTAGAGCTCTAGCAGCACACGCAGTAGATGCCTTTACTGTTTACGACCACCTGGAACATGTTCGTCAAGGCCGCGTCATAGGCATGCGTTTGGCCATGGACGGGATTTTCCCTGAGGACGGAGCTCCTATGATGGAGCAGGAGCAGACGAATGGTCGAACCTATGAAATATTCAAGGACATGGTCGTCACCGACCCGAATCTCAGCCCGTCCTTCCGAGAGAGGAATATGCATGAGTGCAGGTAATATTTCGACATCGTCACACCAACAGGCCAGACCTGCAACAACACTGACGAGTACCTGTTTATATATTTGTTGTTTTCTGAACCTTGCTGATATGTAATGTCGCTATTATGTTGTTTGGTTGATTATGTATGAGTACGAATGATAATTTGTGAGATCATTTTCTTAATCAGGTGCTTATTAGCATGAATAGTATGTGTTATTGTCGGTCCGTGCTACTACACAACTCTGATTACTGACATGTTTGTCAGGTATCACACGCATCTTATTACGCCAAATCATTTGTGTTATTTTTTATCATCGCAAACAGTTCACCCGAGTGACCTGTTTGCCTGGTATCACACACATATTGTCACTTGTAAACATTTGTGTTATTATTTATTATCGCAAACAATTCATCCGAGTTGCATGTTCTTAACTGAGGGAAATACTTATCTCTACTGTACTGCATCATCTCCTCTTCGGAGAAATCCCAACACAGCTCACAAGTAGCAGTGTGCACCACAAGATTCCAAAGCTGAGGATTTGGTAGAGTGTTGTCGCGACCATCAGGAAGCCAATACACTAACCTGCTCGTCGGCAGCCAACCCAGATCCACCAACCTATCTAGATCCTTCTTGGTGATTGGGGAGGGCTTCCAGTCATCCGACTACTCTGGCGGATTGACTAGCACCGACAAGGGGGCGATGGCGGACTCGCGGCCCACTCCCGAGCAAGGCTCTTCCCAGAGGGTGTGTTGACCTCGCCTGACTTAGGCTCCATACGCGACTCTCTGGACCCGACGGTGGCGAGGGTAGGCTTCGAGGATTCAAGGAAGAAGAAAGAAGAAAACTGACGGTTGGAACGATGCTCCCCCCGCAATTTATGGAACGACTCCCCATGATTTCGCTGCTACCAACGGCGACGCTGGAGCATCAATAATAGCCCAGACGGAGGTGACACCTGTGTTGTTTGCGGTGGCCCGCGTCCTACTTAATGACCCATGGCAGACCAAACGCCATCTGACAGCTTGGTGACCCCAAGACGTGCGGAGGTCGCAAAAGGAGACCCGCGGCGACGGGTTGTCACAGAAGAAATAGCGAGTCCCGGGGCAGGGAGACTCCAGGAAACCATAAGACCTCTCCCAATGCATTGGTGCTAAAATGGGGTGCTAAGTGCATTAAAATGCTTAGCAACTAATGTTCCCAATGCATCGGTGCTTAGGTATTGTAGCTAAGCCTCCTCTATTTAATTGTTTACTAATAAAACTCCTTCATGTATTGGTTGGTTGTCTTTTTACCTAGGTCCATGTGCTTAGCATTGGTTCTTATTGGGGTCACCATAATACTCTCTCTCCTCTTTAATTGCTTTGCCACATCATTTTTTTGCCTATGTGGCACCCTTAGCACCTGTACACCATGGAGCACTGGGAAGGGCCTAAGGTCGACAAACCGCATTTTCGATACCAAGAAACGAAGCCGTGAACCTGCCCAGACTCTCAAAGCTCTTGATCTCCAGACGTGCTCAGGGGCTACTGATAGTGACATTCATGGGGTGACTTCTCCAAGGGGAGCCCTGCAGTCAGTCCAACGGTAGTCCCCTAGGCTCGCCAAGAAGACAAGGATGGGAGGAGGGCCCAAGGTGGCATGTAGGCGGTTCTGGGACCTTCGCGGACTCCAAGCCAGGAGGGCGTCTGGATAGATCACATCTCCCTCATCTCAACCCTAGCTCCCATCGTGTATATAAGGGGGAGCTAGAGGCCCTAACGCATCTACTATCCCGTAGAACAATTCTCGGTGGCAATATCATCTACACCACTATAATACCTTGCACGCAGTATTCCCATCATGAATAGCAATACGAGTAGGACGTAGGGTATTACTCTTCGCAAGCCCAAACTTGGGTAACTTGTGCGTGCGAGTTGTGTTCTGGTACTTCCAACCTCGCTAGGCACCCTAACGAAGGTATTGATGATTTTCCTCACCGTCACGAGGTTCTCCTCTCAGCCTGCATTCTTCTTGAAGATGATGCAACCATTCATCGTCTCCTTTCAGCTTATACACGACCAAAGAAACACTACGATCTTCTGGAATAGTCATGACCTCAAAGAAAGTCTCCACTTCGTACAACTGATCATGGCACCCTTCAATATGAAAATTCCATTAAAATTTGGGATCTCACCTTTCACCTTGTATGTATTGCTTGCATATATAGGGCTGGGTACTCTTTGATATGCATAGAGACCAGGTTCTTCAAGGGCATCATCATGGTCTTCACCTTGAAGTACGCTGAACTACATGTTGTTTTGGTAGTCTTGCTCCAAGATTACGCCTCCTTCTTCGTTTTTGAACATTTTCTTTCCATGAACTTGTTCATTGGCAGTAGGGGAAATACCCTTATCATCTGAACCAGTTGTCATTCTCCAGTTAAGATCTTCACGTAGCGCTTTGATCTGTTATTCTGCAGCACCCATCCTCTTCTCCAATTGCGCCATGGTTGTTGCAGCTAACTCTCAAAGAGGACACTGGGAACCACTTTGGATCAACGGGCCTCTAATACCACATGAAGCAGTGATGAGTGATACTTTTGCACTCATTCCACCATTGTTTAAATCAGATAATCCAGGGATATCCGAGAGAATAACTTCGATACTACCACTAATGACTAATGAATGCAAGAAATTAAGAAATCCTTTGTTTAATGTGTTTCCACATGAAATGGGCCCAAACATGGAGGAAAAACACCACAAGGAAGGAAACACCAAGTGTGGGAGCCAAGCCAATTATGGTCGTCGGAAAGGCAACAAAGCAAAAGACAATGCACGGTACGACCATGTGCGCACATACAAGCGCTCGTACTGCATGCCATCATCACCGTGGCATCAAACCAAGCACACTTTATAAAAGGGCCCAAGTCTAATTCGCAATAGAGAGCAGCCCATCGATGAAACAGAGAAAGAAAAAACATTAACAAACCCTAGTTATTGCCATTTTCCACCTCATCTCCATAGCCATCACCATCGTAGCCATTCTCTCCACAGTTAGCCAGACTTGTAATCTGGCAAAATATTTTCCAAAGTGTTCCCGGCAAGCAACTGTTAGCTAGAAGAAACAGAATAAAACTTAGTTGATTATTTTGTCTAGACTAACAATTTTTGTGTGTTGATTATGTTGTCTTAACTAACCTTGCATAATAACCATGCCACCGCTACAACTATACTAAGTTTTCAGGTTATGGAAGTGCCACGGTGGGGGGGGGGGGCTATCTAGGTATACGGACCGTTAGTGAACAAAAGCCTTCCTGTTATTTTGTTTAAACAACTGAGTTCCTTGCGGTCAATTTTGTATCTTGCTCGAGGACGATCAAGGTTTAAGCTTGGTGGGGTTGATGAGTGATATTTTTGCACTAATTACACGATTGTTTAAATCAAATAATTTCGGAATATCTGAGAGAATACTTAGATACTACCACTAATGACTAACTAATGCAAGAAATTGCAAAATCCTTTGTTTAATGTGTTTCCATAGGAAATGGACCCAAACATGGAAGAAAAATATCATAGGGAAAGAAGCACCAAGTGTGGTAGCCAAGCCAAGCCAATTGGGTTCGCCACTCGCTAGGAAGGAACAAAGGAAACGACAACGCACGATACGACTACGCGCTCGCGCTATCGGTCATACCACACGCCATCAACACCGTTGCGTCCAACCAAGCACACTTTATAAAAGGGCCCAAGTCTAATTCGCAAGAGAGAGCCGCCATTGACAAAACATAGAACCATAAGCCATCAACAAACCCTAGCCGCTGTCATTCTCCATCTCATCTCCATAGCTATCACCGCCATAGTCATTCTCTCCTGATTTAGCCATATTGTAATCAAAGTAATGTAGTCAGCAAGTATTGTAAGACTATTCATCAATCAATCTTTCATCTTTATGACATCTTCAATGATTTCTTCTTACCATCCGATCACAATGTGTGAGTAATTCCTTAAGGCAACACGTTGAGACAAGGTCTTGCAAACCTATGTGTTTTTGCATGGGATCATTAGAATGACTTTGCTTGATTGATGTTATTTGTCTGTGTGATTCGCAATGGGGTTATCTTTTGTCTTCTTCTCGTTCTAAGGCCCTACAGGTACAAAGGATCCCGTAGATCGATCAAGGAGGTAAAAGGCAAGGATGCGTGGAACACTATTATGAAAACCAGTGACATAAAGAATTAGTACGATAGCGGAGAGCAATTCCTTGGGAATAAATGATGTGTGATCATAAACGTCCAATACTTTTGTCTGAAATAATCTTAATAACCAAGGTAAGCCCGCTTGACGGTAAGGGAGAGCAATTGGACAACCGACTCCCGATGCAGGTTTGATGTACTTTGGACACACCCCCACTGTATCGCGTTGTGAGCACATCATAACGGTGTCTTCCAAGACTATGTTTACTATCAAGATGAGATCACAAGCACAAGTACATGGTTGTGAGTGTAAGTCCTCATACCCGTGCCTATTTCCATATCATTGTTTACATCCAAAAGGTTGATAAAAGGGCCGGTTGAAAACTAGAACATTTTGCGAGAAGCCGAGAACAATAACTTTGTTTGAATCTTTGTCATAAAGTACATCCTCCATGGATTCGACACCCAAGGTCACTCCTTGGGGAAAAGGTAAGGGGACTTTGTGCAATCCAAACTGGATCTCAAAGTGTCATAAAAAACACAAGGTTGTGGAGGAACAACTCCACCTTCGCTACAAAGCGTACAACGCTAGAGTTGAAGGAGGTACTTCAAGGTGATGCGCTAGATATCACTCTAGAGGCAAACATATGCTGATATGTCAGCAAGAGTTCAATCAAAAACTCATAGAGCACAAGATCTAGTCCTAGATCTTAGATAAGAACATCAAATTCTGTTATAGATAGTGGGGTACATAGTCTGCTTACAAACTAGAGACGAGGATCTCTATTTATAGGCTTTGGGAAGTCTTCACATCTCAAATTCTACTTATAGCTAGAACACTCTAGAAAACATTGCTTAAGATACAATATTCCACTCATAGCTAGAAGACTTTAGAAAACAGTAACTAAAACTAAGAAACAAGAAAATACTATACTGGAGTAGAAGTACAAGTAGTCAAATCGATTTGACTTATGATTTTATTTTTATTTTTCCTTCTCTATTGCTCCTCATCAGGTTTTCTACGGCATCTGGCGACGATGACAAGAAAGTCGAACCATCCAATAAGCACCAACCCCAATTACACGAGGGGGGCATGTTGGTGATGGTGCTGGTGTCCATGATTTGCTCTGATGAAAGCTGGTAGCATGCAAGTGACAAGGAATCAAGGATAATGTACTTCCCAAAGGACAATGACAAAGTAAGTCCATGCTCACAAGTTACAAGGGCAGTCTCCATTGAAGTGAAGTGTATTTTGCTCATTATTCCTCAATGGAATATAAAGTTTGGTACATGAAACTCAATAATCTTCTAGTCTTGGCCGTTTAGCAGTTGCAATTTACAAACTTACACACGACCTTAATGGGTGTCAGTCACCACTCACCAATGTGGGCAATCTTCAGAGCAAAGCTAATGTAGTCGATTATACACAGCTTTTGCATGATAATTCTCCGAGCGCAATGAGTCAGGCACATAATCAACTCCAAGCACAAGAAAATAAGAAATGTATTCACATGGCAGATGGACATCAAAGAATCAACCTGCTGCATGGATTAGACAGACGAATTTGCTTCAGAAAACTGGTGTTGGACTTGATGTGCCCTCACTTGCAGGCATTATTGAGGACCGAGACAGAATTATCGAAAGCAAAAGTCCGACCACATAAGAATGGTACTTGGATGCATGCACTGTACCTCACTCTTCAGTCTTTCGGATGAGCTAGCAAAGAATACCAGAGCTGTTTTGTTGTCTTTCAGCATCCTGACCCTTTAAATTATGTTGGGAGTTCAGAAATATGTAGGTCGCTGGAATTGTGGATGTTCAGCAAAATGAGAAGCATTGGACCCATCTGACAATGAAATGGATGGAGGTAAGCAATCGTATTTTGATGCAATATCAGGACTATGTATCACAAAAATCACCCCACAGCTTGAAGTAGAATACCCTGAAGAGGTTATCTTCTAGTACTGGTGATAACTGATGGCAGAATTCCAGGACAGGCAGTGTATGTGAATGTAGTTGTTCATTTCCAAGAAACTACTATTAGTACCAGGCAACTGTACCTAACGACAGATGAGAGTTTGTTACCAATATTCCAGACATGAACACTTGCCATCTTTAAAATGGTGAAAACGGTGCTTATCCCTGACAACAATCTCTCGATTCTCCACAGATGACATAAACTTGATGGCGAGATGGCAATCCCCGCATATCCTCAGGTTTTTTATTACTCTGATAGGAGTGGTGCTCCCAACGCTCATCATGAGCCCATATGCTACTGCCAGTTTTTCACCGTGATATCTAAGTGCACCTTCTCTCTCCTCCTCTTCTAACTCATGCAGAACTGACTCAGTTTCAGGAATGTAGCCAGCAGCACTAATCCTGTGAATCAGTTCTTCCAAGTACTGGTAAATCTCTGTAGTCTGTGGATGAGACTTTTCACCCATGCGAAATAAATGGGAAATACCTCCTAGCTCAATCAAGCTGAATCCTATCTGCTTCTTCAATCTTCTCTTGATCATGGTATTCCTCACTTTCTCAACATGGTGCATTTTACCGGATAGAGCATAAATATTGGAAAGCAAAACATGGTAGGATGGATTCTCAGGCTCGAGAGCAATCAATCGCTCAGCCACCTCCACCCCAAGATTAAAATTCTTGTGCATCTTGCATGCCCCAAGTACTGCTGTCCAAACTTCAGGCCCTGGCTCTCCAGGCATATAATCACTTATAAATTGCATTGCTTCATCAAGAAGTCCAGCCCTTCCAAACATATCAACCATAGAACAATAGTGCTCGACACGAGGGACCAGTCCATAGATCCTCTTCATGCAAGCAAAAGCATCACGACCCTCCATAACTAACCCAGAGTGTGCACATGCAGATAGAACAGCAATAAACGTGATATGATTGGGTGGCGGCCCCTCGCGTCTCATCAAATGGAACAGCTTGATCGCCTCATGACCATGGCCGTGCATTCCATATCCAGCGATCATGGAAGTCCATGTAACCACATTCCGCTCCTGGAGCGCATCGAACCATCTGCGAGCTTTGTCCACAACACCACACCTGGCATACATGTTCACAAGAGCAGAGCCAAGAAACACACTGATGTCCATTCTTTCAGAAACAACACGTTTCTCCACTTCACGCCCCAAGTTCAGTGCACCAGCCTGTGCGCAAGCAGAGAGCGTGGCTACAAACGTCATGGAGTCAGGCACCGCCTTCGCCACCTGCATCTCCTTATACACCTCGATCCCCCGCTCGGCAAGCCCATTCTGTTCATACCCAGAAATCATTGCGTTCCAAGCCACAACACTTCTATCACGAATTGAGTCGAACAGCTTGCGTGCAACACCCAGTTGCCCGCACTTGGAATACAGCACAAGAAG
The DNA here is from genome assembly GCA_021437245.1 of Aegilops speltoides. Lineage (NCBI taxonomy): Eukaryota > Viridiplantae > Streptophyta > Magnoliopsida > Poales > Poaceae > Aegilops > Aegilops speltoides. Next base: position 389,622,114 of record CM038143.1, read on the forward strand.
AGACGTCAGCACGAAGCGGTCCGAGCCAAACCCGAGGAGGATGGAGTGCGCGTGGATGGCCGTGCCGGTTCGGATGGCCGACAGGTCGGCGCAGGCCTTGGCGACGGCGGTGAAGGTGAAACTGGAGAAAGGAAGGGCGGCGGAGAGGAGGCTGCGGTAGAAGGCAATAGCGGCGACCGGGAGGCCGTGGCGCGCGGCCGTACGCGTGAGGGAGGAGAAGAGGAAGGAGTCGGGTGCGGGGTGGGAGGTCGCGAGGAGGTGCGCGTACGGGGCAGCGCCGGCTGCGACGGCGAGCGTGGCCAGCTTGGTGATGAAGGGGAGGGAGCGACTGTGGCCTGTGACGATGAGGCGCGCGTGGGCTTGTTTCAGAGCGCCAGCACGAGGGCCGGCGAGGAGGAGCGAGCTGTATTCCGGCGAGGGGTGGTGGGAGTCCATCCCGGAGGGGCCTGGAACTGAATTGAGGAATTGAATATTCCCTTTCGGGCGGGAGCTGGTAAATACACACACCGGTGGAAGGGTTCGCTTGAGCAACTAGATATACCCTTTCTCAACATGGTGAACCAAAATAAGTACTATTTCAATAAGATATTTTCTGCGGGGAATTTCAATAAGATTTGATTGTGTGAAATACAAAATTTGAGATTAATAACACGTGATTTTTCTAAATACATACAACTTATTATATTTGATTGTGTATATTGGCAAAATCTTTATTGAATATAGGTAGAACAATAGAATAACAAATATTCTCCCGTGCATGGTCTCAAGGGCAGTAAGAGAGGAAGGAGGAAAAGAAGGGTGAAAGGTTTGAGGGCTACATGAAGATACAAAGACCGAGTAAGCTGGGCTCACAAGGTTCATCGAGGATTTCAAAGGTCATGTTTACCGACGCTAGCATCATGGAGGCGAACCAATAGAATTGGATCAATGATGTGCGTACCAACATCAATGAGCGTAACTCTAGAACTTTTTTTTGAAATTTCCAAGGATTTTTGTAAATTTACTATTCACCTTTGTATTTTTGCTAAAACCGTCCACTTTACAACTCTTCTCATTTTGTATGTTTGGACTGAAGGAAATATGTCCTAGAGGCAATAATAAAGTTATTGTTTATTTCCTTAATTCATAATAAGTGTTTATTATTCATGCTAGAATTGTATTAACCGGAAACTTAGTATATGTGTGAATACATAGACAAAATTTATAGTCCCTAGTATGCATCTACTTGACTAGCTCGTTAATCAAAGATGGTTATGTTTCCTAACCATAGACATGTGTTGTCATTTGATGAACGGGATCACATCATTAGGAGAATGATGTGATGGACATGACTCATCCGTTAGCTTAGCATTATGATCGTGTCAGTTTCATTGCTACTGCTTTCTTCATGACTTATACAAGTTCCTCATACTATGAGATTATGCAACTCTCGAATACTGGAGGAACACTTTGTGTGCTACCAAACGTCACAATGTAAAAGGGTGACTATAAAGGTGCTCTACAGGTGTCTCCCAAGGTGTTTGTCGGGTTGGCATATATCGAGACTAGGATTTGTCACTCCGTGTTTCGGAGAGGTATCTTTGGGCCCTCTCGGTAATACCCATCACTATAAGCCTTGCAAGCATAGTAACTAATGAGTTAGTTGCGGGATGAAGTATTACAGAATGAGTAAAGAGACTTGCCGGTAACGAGATTGAACTAGGTATAATGATACCAACGATCAAATCTCGAGCAAGTAACATACCGATGACAAAGGAAACAATGTATGTTATTATGCGGTTTGACCGATAAAGATCTTCGTAGAATATGTAGGAACCAATATGAGCATCCAGGTTTTGCTATTGGTTATTGACCGGAGACGTGTCTCGGCCATGTCTACATAGTTCTCGAACCCGTAGGGTCCGCACGCTTAACGTTCGATGACGATTGATATTATGAGTTTATGTGATATGATGTACCGAAATTTGTTCGGAGTCCCAAATGAGATCACAGATGTGACGGGGAGTCTCGAAATGGTCGAGACATAAAGATTCATATATTGGAAGGTTGCATTTGAAGATCGGAATGGTTCTGAGTGGTTCAGGCATTTTTTCGGAGTACCGGGAGGTTACCGGAACCCCCGGAAGAAGTTATGGGTCTTATGGGCCATAAGAGGGAAGCACACCAGCCCACAAGGGGCTGGTGCGCCCCCTTTGGGCAGGAGGCCGAATTGGACTTGGGAAGGGGGCGCCATCCCCCTTTCCTTCTCCTACTTCCTCTCCTTCCCCTTTCCTCCCTCCAGTAGAAGGAAAAAAGGGTGGGGCCGAATCCTACTAGGATTGGAGTCCTAGTAGGACTCCCCTCTCCCTGGCGCGCCCCTTGTTAGCCGGCCTCCTCCTCCCCTCCTTTATATACGGGGGCAGGGGGCACCCCAAAGGGTCAACAGACAATCTCTTAGTCATGTGCAGTGTCCTCCTCCACAGTTTTACACCTCGGTCATATCGTCGTAGTGCTTAGGCGAAGCCCTGCGCCGGTAACTTCATCATCACCGTCACCACGCCGTCATGCTGACGGAACTCTCCCTCGGCCTCAGCTGGATCTAGAGTTCGAGGGACGTCACCGAGCTGAACGTGTGCATATCGTGGAGGTGTCATGCGTTCGGTACTTGATCGGCCGGATCGTGAAGACGTACAACTACATCAACCGCGTTGTCATAACGCTTTCGCTTTCGGTCTACAAGGGTACGTGGGCACACTCTCCCCTCTCGTTGCTATGCATCACCTAGATAGATCTTGCGTGATCATAAGAATTTTTCTGAAATTAATGTGTTCCCCAACGTGGACCTCATGTCCTTTTTTGTTCTTGCAATTGGGTTTGCCTCGTGCGAAAGATGATGATTGAAATACTAAATATTTAGACGCTAATTTTAGGTCAGGAGACATTGCACGACAGTGTGCACCTTTCCTCATGTCTATCAAAGAAAGACCATGATAGAAACATATGCCTTAGCTTGTAAAATAAGAGATTAACTTTAGCTGCCGGTTCTCGCATGGATGTCTCAGACTCAGCATGAGACACATGGTGGAGGAGCGCTGATCTTCCGAGGTAAGTCAGGTGACTTTGGGTCACTCACGTGTGAGCGAGCCCGCTAGAAGGCCCACATGTCAGTGAGGCTAGCCACAATGCTGAGTAACATACACTAGTAACATACACATGTCCCTAGACTATATTACTACCTTCATAGTGGGTGGTAACATAAGTGTGGTAACATGCAAAGCTTCATTTATTAGGTTATAGACTCATATTGCATTGGTACATGTGATGTTACAGTAACTAGCTAAGTTACTATAACTACCTCTCTCCACATTAACTCACTGCAACATAAGCAAATTTGCTGAGCTGGACTCGATGTTACTGCTGAAGTTACTCCCACTGTGGCTCGTCTGACCGCTAAGTCACCTAGTTTAAGTCGGTCAATCTTCTCTCTCAAAAAAAAAGCAAGTCAATCTCAGCCGCATGGTGGAGGAATATATATGTATATCAGAAATCTGTTGGTGCTCACGGGAGCGCGCGCTTCTGCACGCGGAAAATTTTTTTGAAGTGTGAAAAAATTCCAAACAAAAAATTGACGCATACATCTCGATATTATGTGTGCACGTCAAGTTTCAAAGAAAACCGAAATTTTTTGTGGCTTGTGTAAAGAAGACAAAGTATGTCTTATGAAAAGCATTTTTAAACAACGGATTTTGTCTTTTTCACACATGACACATAAGTTGTCGGTTTTTCGCGAAATGACTTTGTGAGCATGTACAATATCGAGATGTACACCCCAAATTTCTGTTTGGAATTTTTTAACATTTCAAAATATGTTTAAAACACATTTTTAAAAACAGGAAGAAAATCCCATGCAGTGGCGAATCTTGGAAGAAAATCGAGGGCGGGCTCAAAGTTAACGGTGTGGAGAAAAAGCCATTAAAGGTTAAAATTTGTCAGAATGCTACTGGGAACATGTACTATGTACTAGGATTGTTGCAGAATTTTTTGAAAATATGAAATTTTGAACCAAAAATTGGTTCTCTTTAGCAAAATAGCCAATATCTCAAAATCTTGTAGCCCAAATTAGCTCAAAATTTCCTAGAATACTACTGGGCACACATACTTCCTCCGTTCCTAAATATTTGTCTTTCTAGAGATTTCAACAAGTGACTACATACGGAGCAAAATAAGTGAATCTACACTCTAAAATATGTCTATATACATCCATATGTGGTAGTCTATTTGAAATATCTAAAAAGACAAATATTTAGGAACGGAGGGAGTAGTATTTACTGTAATTTTAAACTTTTCTAGCAAAATAGCCATCAATTCGAACTAATATAGTAACATGTTTGACCATACCGTAAAGAATTTCAGGATGTTAACAAACACTACTAACACCGGCCACTACTAATAGCTAGCTACAACTAATCAGTAATGAACTAGCAGACGGTAGCTAAACATTTTACTATACATTCTACACTAGTGTAGAACCGGGCATTAGCACTGGTTCGTAAGGCCCTATAGTGTCGGTTACATAACCGGCACTAATTAGTGGTCACTAAAGGCCCCCCCTTTTAGCACCGGTTCAGCACGAACCGGTGCTAAAGGGCGACCACGTGGCACGAGCCAACTCCGGGGACCTGGAGCCCTTTAGTACCGGTTTGTAAGACCAACCGGTACTATAAGGTTTGGAGGGTTTTTAGTTTTATGATTTCTTTTTCATTTAATTTTGTGTTTCCGTTTTAATTCTTTTCGTTTGCTGGTATTTTACGATACTACACATTGTACACGTTATGCATATATATATATATATAAAATTTCTAGTAGAACCAATCATGCATATATATATCACATCAATGTCTCACAAATTAAACCACCATATTAATTAATTCACACATACACACATGTACAGATATATACAATTTCTCCTACATATGAATGTTGCCTTCGGAGCCAGTCTAATTGGTGCCTTCGGAGCACGATGACAATTGAAAGTGGTTTTCATTGGGGCGGTAGCGGTAATAGAATTCTCCATTCGGTTTATGACCGGTCGAGCAAAAATCCCGCTATTTCCTCTTGAAGTGCTTCTACGCTCCGCTTCTATGAGCTTCTCCGCACCTCTCTGAACTGTTAAGAAGGAGATCAATATGCATGTGTATTAGTTGTGTGACTAGCTAGATATCGATAATGGTGTAAAATTGTGAATAGTGTTCGACAAGCGTACCCATTGCTGTCTTTGAGATCTGCTCCTTTCGGACGCCATCATGCGAATATTCTCGCAAACGCAGAATGCACACAGATCGAGACCTACGCCGCTTCAGGGGCCTTTACGAGAATGGAATTTGATCAGATAAAAATTAATCAAGCATGATAATTAAAGAGATGGCAGCTAGCTAGCTAGCTAGCTAGTACTACTTAATTACTTACCTTGGGTCGAAACCATTCAAGCTTTTGTTTCCACAGGGCGGGCGTGATGATGAATCTTGCCCAAGCCCCCGCCCGACAAAGAAAATGAATAAAGGGTTATTAAATAGTTCATATCATGAAATGACGAACTAAATAGGCCGAGATATATAGTTAATAATGATTGAAATTACCTGTTGACTATCCCATACAAGATGTTAAAGTCGGTGTTTTTGAGACTAGTGAGTCCATTATTTCAACTGTTCGGCGCCAACTTTAATGACACAAGACCCAGTGAAATCTGCATGCACACACGCTTACATGTCTTAATTAAGCGGGCATATGTTAGCAAAAACATGTAGCTAGCTAGTAGGCAAAAACAGAGAATTTGTAGTACAAGACAAGTGTGACTCACCCAAAGTGGTAAGGAAGTATTATATCTTCATTGTATTTGAGGCGCTTCAAGAACTCTAGCATGTTGTCCTCTACTTCCTTTGCATGATGTTCATTTATCTTCCATGTGAATTCATTAACGGTGTTTGGGTCAATGAACCCAATGCCATAGCGCCCACCTTTTCTCATTTCATATATATCTTCATCCCGCATAATACCACGTAAAAGAATATATATAGTGAGGATAATTACAGGTAATGATTGATCTCAAAAGGATCACTACAGCTAGCTTGAGACTTAAATTATAGAAAGAAATCACTTACGATAATAGCAACCGATTTATAGATTTGTCGAGTGCTTCCTTATTGTATAACCGAAACAGTTCTAAATACTCAACGGACCCAGCTTTCTCATGGTAGTAATGTTCCTCCTTGACATTCACCATGAGGGACACTCGATCTGAAATCTTGGTAATGTTCATGTACCATTGATGCAATTCATACATTCTCCTTGGGAGGTTCTTGACCTTGTCTGGCGCGACCAAAGGTTGGCCCCGACATATTTCCGCTTTTACTTCATCCTCTCTAAGAAAAGGCATGGGCTCGATCTCGAGGAGTTGTCCAACAATGATGTTGAGAACTTCACCTGCATTATATGCTCCTCCGTTATTACCACATTGCCCACCTCCGAACATGCACTTGTTTGCCCACAATAATATTGGGGCACAGATCGTCACCGTTGTTGGCACAACAAGCGAGGGATCGATTATGCCACTGTTCTCCCAAATGGGAAATGGTTTTCCGCATTTTTGGCAGCTGCTTCTTGTTTGCTCGATCCCGATGTAGACGTGCTCGCCTCCCTTTGTAGACGTGCTTGATTTAACTTCCGATGTGGCGCTCATAGTCTGTGTCAACAGGCTTGAAGCTGGTGGTTGAGCCATACGAATGAAGTGGTCAATCGCTTCCTCGTGCACTTTCTCCTTGGCGGCGGTGGCGGTTTCGATGCAAAATGGGCTTCCACCTCGGCCTTCGATATGGCTGTGATTTCCTCCTCGGACCTGTCATAAGACCTCTGCGGAAGAGCCTTGAGCTTTGACCATATTTATACCGCTTGCCTCCGCTTTGTACTTCTGTACTACCTCGACCAGACGGCTCGCACTGAGCTGCGGGGTGTCTCTGCGATTGCCGAGGCGGCGGAGATGGCCGACGGACTGAGTTGGACGAGGAGGAGTGGCCCGAGGTTGTGCCGACTTGGAGGAGGAGGGCGTCTGACGCTGTGCGGACTTGGAGGAGGAGGATTGTCCCGACACTTTGCCGGACTTGGAGGAGGAGGATTGTCCTGACACTTTGCCGGACTTGGAGGAGCGGAAGTCTGCTGACTCGGTGGCGGACTTCGATGAGGACTCGGGTGACGCGGTGTCGGTGGCCTTGGAAAGATGATGCAATCCTTTTTCCATAGGATGATACGATGTTTGGCCTCTCCGAGAAAGCGCCGCCGTCACCTCCAAAGAATGTCAAGTCAGAGCCCGAATATGGGTCCAAAGACCTCATCAACCACGACACAAGCAAAGCCCGCTGGAATCGGGTTGCAATGGAAGGTTGCCTCGGGGATTTGTGAAAGCACAGCCGTCCGCCACCTTCATGGATATGTTCTTCATTTTGACGTGTAGCTCGCAGTTAGTGTTCTCCGTGATGTCATCCACGGGGTATCTACCCAGCATTGGGTCGTCCGGGACGGAAGCCACGCTGCTTCTCGGCATGGATGGGCCGGTGCTATCCAATGCTGGATCATCCGCTAGCTGCTGAGACCCCCTTTGATGGGTAAGTGAGTCGATCTGCTCCTGCTGCCGCTGGAATTTGACTGCCAATTCCGATTGACTTGCTTCTAGGCCTTGAAGGCGTTCATAGTCCCGCTTCCTCTGCTCCTCCTCCATCTTCCTCCTCTTCTCCTCCGCAATCTTCTTTCTCGCACGGGTTCTGTAGTCGTTGTTCCAGTCTGAAAACCCCTCATACCACGGCAGAGCGCTTTGCCTCGTGTTCTTCCCGGTGTTCAGATTTCCCGAGGCACGCGTAAGCTCGTCGTTCTCTCTGTTGGGCTGGAACACCCCGCTCGTGCCTCTTCTATTGCAACAAGTATCGCATCGTCGGCTCCTTTCAGACTTGCCCTCGTCAAACATTTCGCCTCTCCGTCCAACTCCCCCATGCGCATAGAACCAAGTCCCGACCTGGCGGGCCAGCTCTTAGTAGCCGGAGTGACACCTGCATCCTCCATCTCTTTCTCGACTTATCCCACTTAGGCATTGCCACCGCGATAGCCACCGCCCCACTTATGGAACTTATCCTTTTTTCGCATTCTTCTTGTTTATTCTCGACCGCCCTTAGCTAATTCCGAATCCTTGAATTTCACGAAATCGCCCAATGATCACGTTGGTTCTCCAAAGTTCCCTTGAATACTGGAGTCTTCCTTCCTCCGTCGACGTACTTGTTCCATTCACCATTCTTGTAGTTCTTGAATGCGATCGCCATCATCTTAAGAGCAGCCTCTTTGACTTTCTCGCACATCCGCTTCGTGAAATGATCCGGTAGGGTGAAATGTTCCATGAGAGTATCCCAAAGCAGATCTTTTGATTCTTGTCGACATAAGTAACATCCGGGCGGGCTTTGCCGGGCGCTCTCCATTCTTGAAGTTTGATCGAGTTGGTCCTTCACAAGAACTCTGACCGACGAACGAACTTGTCCGCAATCTTCTTAGGCGCTATTGGTTTGCCAAGAGGGCCGCATGCCTCGATATTGTACTTTACGCCCGCTTCAAATTTTTGTTCGGGCCTCGTTTAATTCCTTTTTGTCTCAAGATTTGCTCGATCCGGATGGGTGAAAGAACAAAGATCGATTCGTTAATATATCTTCAAGTCATTTAAAACATGTGATGATCACCGATGCCCGCTTATATAAATATATATACCTCGTCGGTGTTTTTTGTTTCAGGATCATGTTCTTCGTCATCGTCATAATCATTCATGACTTCATCGTGATCAAATATCATATCACCCTCTCCGGTGTTGTTTAGAAATTCGGAGCCGTCATAATCTTCTTCATTTTGATTATCATCGCCTCACAGATCATATCGAACATGGTCTGCATTTCTCCTCTCTGTCGGTATTGTGCGCATAGCTTTTGTTTAACTAATCCAAAAGAAATATAAAACAATTTAGTATTCAAATCTCGAATAATAGATATAATCTCGAATACATCGTCCGAATAATAGATATAATCTCAATACATCGTCCGAATAATAGATATAATCTCAATATATCGCCTCGAATAATATATAATATTGAATAGTACATCATGGCTATTACCTAATAAAGATCGAATACTACTGAAGAATCTAGGACACTCGCGGTTCCTCCGGCGCAGGCGAAGGACACCCAAAGAGAAGGAACCTCACAGATCATAGTGAAGTGAGATCCTCAAGATATCGCCACGTATTGGAGAACTCGCCGCCTCTAACGCAACCATGTAGCGATGGACGTGCTCGTCCTCCTCCTCGACACGGCGACGCACCACCTCCGGCGGGCCGGGTCCTCCGCACCAAATCGCCCACGCGAACGCCACCAAACGAGATCGGGGTCGACGATCGACTCGCGGCCGGTTCCTCGTCAAGCGCGCCCTCCAAGCAGCACCTCCCAAAGCCAGCCAGTGAGCCAGTCCGGACATGGGTCGGCTGGGCGTACGTCGCCACGACGGGTCGACGGCGAGGATGCGGGCCGGCATCGCCGAGAACAAATACTAGCTATATGCCCGCAAAAAGTAACATTTTTAATGATTGGATTTTGATAACTAAAATTTCTAACATTTCTATATAACTAACATTTCTATAACATTTCTAACAATGCTATATATAACTAACATTTCTATAACATTTCTAATATTTCTATAACTAAAAACAGAAAAAATTATAACATTTCTATATATATAACTAACATTTTATAACTATTTCTACAACTAAAAAACAGAAAAATTTCTAACAATTCTAACTTTTTATAACTATATATTTCTATAACTAAAAAACAGAAAAATTTCTACAATTTCAAACATTTCTAACAAATCTAACAATTCTAACATTTCTAACTATTTCTAAAAAACAGAAAAATCTATAACTAAAAATGTATGTGTGTGTGTGCGCGCTCACCGGCCGGCTAGGCGAGAGGCGATGGGGGCGTCTTGGCGACGGGACGGCGACGGCGCGGCGGCGGCGGCGACGACGGGACGGGACGACGGGTCGGGCGGGCGGCGGCAGGGCGGCGACGGCGGCGACGACGGGACGGGCGGCGACGACGGGGGACGGGCGGCAGACGCGGCGGCGACGACGGGACGGGCGGCGGCGGGCGGCGGCGACGGGCAAGGCGGCGGCGACGGTGCAGAGAGAGAAGAAGCAGAGGAGATGAGAAACCGACAAAATTTTGAAGTGTTTTCTATATAGAAGGCACCTTTAGTACCGGTTGGAGCCACCAACCGGTACTAAAGGTCTGTTTTGCCAAAGCCAAGCGGCGGAAGTTACCCCTTTAGTACCGGTGGTGGCACAAACCGGTACTAAAGGGGTCTTGCACAGAGTGCGATGTGGAAGTTTAGTCCCACCTTGCTAGTCGAGGGCTACCGCGACCGGGTTTATAAGCCCCAGTCGGTAGCTCTCTCGAGCTCCTCTCCTAGTCAGCCCACTGGGCCTACCTCCCTCCTCGCCTTGTGGGCCAATCTGGGCCTTCATGGGCCTGCATCCTGGCCCGATGATAGGTTGTGTCGCTAGTCGTATGCAGCCGCTTTGGCCCGGCTTAGCGGGCTTTTTTCTTAAAATTTTTTGCTTTATTTTTTTGTTTTATTTTTTTGAGTTGTTTTTGCTGTATTTAGAGTTTCTTTGTGAATATTTTTGCTTTAGGTACAAAAATTACAAACTTTCTGTTAGTGCCGGTAGATTTCAAATTTGAATAGTTTAAATTTTGAATTATTTGAAATTTGTGTGAATCACTAGTTTGTGAATAACTTAACTTTGAAAAAAGTTTTTTCAGTGATTCTTTTTTCTTATGTTCAATATTAGTGTGTTTTATCATTATATTCAATTTAGTAATGCTTAGGTTATTTAAAAAATGAAATGCCTTTGTAATAGTTCAGTTTTCGTTGGAAACCCTGATACTTCAAAAGTGATTGTTCATTTTGTACACGAAGTGCATCCAGTTTTTGCCGTAACCCTCTCTACTTTCTTGCACATGCTATTTGTATGAAATTATGATACCATGCCAACTTTCAACCTTTTCTCGAGTTCATTTGAATTGCTTTTCAATTTCAGGTCATTTAATGGATAAAATCAGTAAATGCATGAAAAGAATTTGTTTGCACATAAAATTTCTTCGCTTTCAAATGCCAAAACACATAACTACCCTAACTATTACAGACATTCCCTCCGGGTGTGAAACACGAAGAAAGTGATGATAGTGAAGCCGATCACATCCCGCATCTTTGGGTGTGAAACTTTTTCTTCGCGTGTGTCCCTTTGCGCCAGAACCATGGAAAATCTTCATCATTTAACGGGATGCTCGGGTCAATATTCACTTTGTGAATGGAGCAATTTCATCAAACTTTTCATAATCTTCGACTTGTCTGTCTTGTCATCCACTCCCACGATGTTTCTCTTCCCGTAAAGAACTATGTGCCGCTTTGGCTCATCGTGCGATGCATTCGCTTCCTTATCTTTTCTTTTTCTTGGCTTGGTAGACATGTCCTTCACATAGAAAACCTGTGCCACATCATTGGCTAGGACGAATGGTTCGTCTGCATCACGCAAGATTGTTGAGATCCACTGTTGTCATTCCGCATCGCGGGTCTTCCGTTACCCGCCTCGTGTCATATTGACCCATTTGCACCAAACAAAGGGACCTTTAAACCACGCCGATAGTCAAGTTCCCATATGTCCTGTATATAACCATAATATGTTTCCTTTCCGTCTTGGTTTCGGATCAAAGCGACACCACTGCTTTTGGTTGGTGCTCTTCTTATCTTGGGCAATCGTGTAAAATGTATTACCATTTATCTCGCACCCTTTGAAAGTCATTATATTCAAGATGGTAACTGGGACAACAAGTACGGGTCATCTTCAATAGAGGTGGCATGCATGGTACGTATTCGCAACCAGTTGGCGAAACTCTGGTTTGTTCACGTGTAATCCACTCATCGAGACCGCTCCGGTGTTTGGAGCGTAGCAAATTCTTGTGTTCATCCATATACGGAGCCACCAAGGTGGAATTTCAGAGAACTGTGTAGTGTGCTTCAAAGAGAGAATGTCCGTCCATACATATTATTTGTTCCTCTCTAGCGTGCCTTTTTCCATCCGATGCGCCCTTATGCCGCGATTCAGAACACCAATCGGCTTAAGGTCGAATAAAGTCAATACAAAACTCAATGACCTCCTCATTTTGTTGGCCCTTGGAGATGCTTCCTTCGGCCTAGCACGGTTATGAACATATTTCTTTAAGACTCACATGAACCTCTCAAAGGGGAACATATTGTGTAGAAATACAGACCCAAAACGTTAATCTCTTCGCAGATAGGTGAACTAGGACGTGCGTCATGATGTTGAAGAAGGATGGTGGGAACACCAACTCAAAACCGACAAGACATTGCACCAAATCATTCTCAGAACCTTGGTATGATTTCGGATCGATTACCTTCGAGAGATTGCATTGAGAAATGCACATAGCTTCACAATGGCTAATCGAACGCTTTTCGGTAAAGCCCCTCAATGCAACCGGAAGCGCTTGCGTCATAATCACGTGGCGCTATGAGACTTTAGGTTCGGAACTTTTTCTCGCCATGTTTATTATTCCCTTTATATTCGACGAAGCCGACGGTACCTTAATATCGAAAGGCATTCAAAGAAGATTTCCTTCTCTTCTTTGGTAAGAGCGTAGCTTGCATGACCACGATGTATGCCGCCTTCTCCGTGCATACGTTGCTGGTCCTCCGTGCCTCGGTGTATCTTTTGTCTTCCCATACACGCCCAAGAAGCCAAGCAGGTCACGCAAAGATTCTTCGTGGCGTGCATCGCATCGATTGCGGAGCGGACCTCTAGGTCTTTCCAATATGGCAGGTCCCAAAATATAGATTTCTTCTTCCACATGGGTGCGTGTCCGTCCGCGTCCTTCGAACAGGTTGTCCGCCAGACCCTTTCCAAATATCACCTTCAAATCCTTGACCATATCATGTACATCAGCACCAATGCGATGGCGAGGCTTCGTCCGTGATCCGCCTCACCTTTGAAATGCTTGCCTTTCTTTCTTACGGATGCTGCTCGGAAGAAATCGACGATGTCCTGTACACATTCTTTTTACAACTATTCAAATATATATCGTCGGTATCATCCAAACAAAGTGCGTGCATCCGTGGTATCCCTTGTTTGTCTGTCACGAAAGGTTACTTGAGCAGGCCAATCATTGATGGTCACGAACAGCAATGCCTTGAGGTCAAATTCTTCCCCATGTGCTCATCCCACGCACGCACACTGCTCCATTCCACACCTGTAAGAGTTCTTCAACTAATGGCCTTAGGTACACATCAATGTCGTTGCGGGTTGCTTAGGGCCTTGGATGAGCACCGCATCATAATGAACTTCCGCTTCATGCACAACCAAGGAGGAAGGTTATACAAACATAGAGTCACAGGCCGTGCTATGGTTGCTGCTCTGCTCCCCAAAAGGATTAATGCCATCTGCGCTTAGACCAAACCATACGCTCCTTGCGCCATCTCGCAAACTCCTTCCCGTACTTTCTTTCGATTTTTCTCCACTGCGACCCGTCGTGGGTACTCTCAACTTTCCGTCTTTCTTACGGTCTTCTCTGTGCCATCTCATCGCCTTGGCATGCTCTTTGTTTTGGAACAAATGTTTCAACCGTGGTATTATAGGAGAATACCACATCACCTTGGCAGAATCTTCTTCTGGGCGCCGCCCTCGACATCACCAGCTCATCGCGGTGATCTTATAGCGCAATGCACCACATACCGCAAGCGTTCAAATCCTCGTACTCACCACGGTACATGATGCAATCATTAGGGCATGCATGTATCTTTTGCACCTCTAACCCTAGAGGGCAGACAACCTTCTTTGCTTCATACGTACTCTCGGGCAATTCGTTGTCCTTTGGAAGCATATCCTTTATCATTACCAAGAACTTTCCAAATCCCTTGTCGATACACCATTCTCTCGCCTTCCATTGCAGCAATTCCATGTGGTGCCCAGCTTTTTCTTGTCACCTACGCAATTCGGGTACAACAATTTTTGTGATCCTCTAACATGCGCCGCAACTTCTTCTTCTCCAAATCACTTGCGCGCTTTCTCTTTGCATCGGCAATGGCCCGACCTAGATCATCAACGGGCTCATCGATGCCTCTTCTTCAACTTCTTCCCGCATTGCCGGCTCAGCTTCTTCCGCATTACCGGCTCAGCTTCTTCCCCATTGTTGTATCATCGTATTCAGGGAACCCATGGCCGGATAGTCGTCGTCGTCCTCTTCTTCTTCATTGTCTTCCATCATAACCCCTCTTTCTCCGTGCTTGGTCCAAACATTATAGTGGGGCATGAAACCGACTTAAACAGTGGACGGAATGGTTCTTGACGAGAGTAATTGTGACCATTCTTACAGACACCACATGGACAAGGCATAAAACCATCCGCCCGCTTGTTTGCCTCGGCCATAGCGTAAAAGTATGCACGCCTCAACGAATGGGAGAGCATCGGTCATCGTACATCCATTGCCGATCATCTTCATTACACAACACCGAATAGACCAAATTAATACAAGTTCATACATAAAGTTCATACAACACTTAAATGCAACAAACAAATAACTCTCTAGCTAAAGCATTTAAATGCAACAACAAATGCGATCAAGATCGCAACTAAGGTAACAATTGATCCAACAAAGATAATGATACCAAGCCTCACTATCGATGGCATATTTTCTAATCTTTCTATTCTTCAAGCGCATTTTCTCCATCTTGATCTTGTGATCATCGATTTATCGGCAACATGCAACTCCAATTCCATCTTCTCCCCTCAATTCTTTTCAATTTTTCTTTCAAGTACTCGCTTTCTTTCAACTAAATTTAACCTCTCGACAATAGGGTCGGTTGGAATTTCCGTTCACATACCTCCTAGATAAAAATATCTATGTCAACTTGATGGGCATAATTTGTCATAAACACGAAATGCAACTAATAGTTTTAAAAGAGAATATACCACATCCGAATCATAACAAGGACGAGGGCCGACGGGACGGATATCAAAACCATGGCACTATGTATAACAAACAACGTACGGGTAAGATAATTATTACATGATTAACTATATATCCAAATCACACAAACATCAATTTTTTATATAAAATTACATGAACAAGAGGCTCACCACAAGGTGGTGCCGGTGACGGGACAGTGCGGGCGATCGACGGTGGTTACGACGGAGATTTAGAAGGCACTAAGTAAACCACACCTACATATGCAAACTAAGTGTTATTTTTGACCTCAAATTGCATATAAATCAAATACTAGCACATATATATATTTCCTCCCAAATTACTAAACTTACAAATTAGTAACTATATAAAGCATTGCAAGAGCTAATCTAGCAATGAGAGATGAAAGGACAAAGTTGCTAACCTTTGTGATCATTTGAATGGATGGGGGCCTTCAAATCTTGACAAATTTTGGGCAAAATTTGTGGTGAGCTCGAGGAAGCGGAAGAACAGAGAGGAGAGGAGAGGGAAAGGGGAAGAACAGAGCAAGTGGATGAAGGGTTTATATGCAGGAGGACCTATAGTACCGGTTCGTGGCACGAACCGGTACTAAAGGTGCCGGAGGGGCCCAGATCGACAACATCCTCGCCACCACCTCATTAGTACCGGTTCGTGGCACGAACCGGTGCTAAAGGTTAGCCACGAACCGGTACTAATGAGAGCGGCCCGGCTAGCCGTTGGAACCGGCACTAATGTATACATTAGTGCCGGCTCTAATACAAACCGGCACTATTGGGCTTCACGTTTGACCCTTTTGCTACTAGTGCTACTATCTACAACTAGGCAGCTAGCTACTGAAAGTAAAGTCTGAAACTGAATCAACCTTGAGGCTTCAGCAGAGCAGCGACAGTGGTCAGAACGCGCCGAAGGCCGGCCCCCCTAATTTGGTCCAGCCGGCGAGCAAGAGGCCGAGCAGGCCCTCCTAATCCATGGTTGTGCCGTATCTGATGGATCAGATGGGGATGACACCAACCGCTGCGTTGGGGAGGGGACGAGCACCAGGGAAGGTCCAGTTGTTGGGGACTTGGGGTTGGTTGAGGACGGCGAGAAGAAGCGATTCCGGGGGCGGCTAGGGCACCGGAGATATTGCACGGCGGCTCGGGTGCGTGCTCTCTGGCCCTACCTCTCTCTCTGGAATGATGGAAAGCAGTAGTAGCCTCGTGCGAGCGAGCGAACAAGGTGTCGGCATGTCAGGCTAGGCTGCAAAGATGCAACGTTTGGCTGGGCTGGGCCTTACGAGTAGTAGTAAAGAACAAATTGGCAGCGCTGGAGGGCAGGCTCGAGCCTGCTAAAGCCTGCTCAGTAGATTCATCACTGCTCCCATGTGCCAAAACGCCACTCTCTATATTGGAACGTTAATTTCTATCAATAAACCTGCTAAAGCACCAAACCATAGAATACTTAGCACGGGTGCTACAGAGAGATATGTTTTTATACCCCGCATTGAAAATTCTCCTTCCTTGTTGGAATACATACATGATCATAAACTCTTCCCCAAGATTGTTATGCTATATATAAAATGAACCATATCAACGAAATTTTCCTATCCGTAAAAAAGAAAAAGATGACCCCTTCTTCCTATATATTACCAAGGAGAAGTAATCATTCTTTTATAGGCGAAATTATATTGGATTTTATATGTATATAATTCCTTAATTATATGAGACCAAAAAGAAGAAATGACACGAGGGTTCTATATATAGGTAGAGAAAGAAAGAAGAAGAAATTTATGATGTGGAAAAGAAGATATGAATCGTGATTGTACAACAATTTAATTGGAAAAGGGATGTAGCGCAGCTTGGTAGCGCGTTTGTTTTGGGTACAAAATGTAACATGTTCAAATCCTGTCATCCCTACCTATTACTTCTTTCTTCTTTATAGGCTCTCTCTAAATATAGCTATTAGCCAAGCGAAAGTGCCAGTGTGATCCCGAGCACCTGTGATCTTGTTATCTGCACCACCCAGTTCTCTCGTGATGCGCACTGCCAGTTGTATAGGCCCAGCTCCAATTTATGTATTTCATATTTTATTATGGCCCATGGCCCACTAGTCGGGTGTAGCTCCCGCTACGCCGTCAGGCATGCCTGACGCGGATCAGGAGGAGTCAGACAATATGAGCCGTCTCGACTCATATTCTGTACTAACGCCCCCTTTATGTACACAACTATGCCTGATATTCTGCCTATGCGATTCAAATTTTGAACGCAGGGGCACACAGAAGGATGGCTGCGTCATAGTAGTGTGACTGCCGAGACACATGCATTAAATTAACCACTAGCGCAGCTAGCAACCTTAGCCGGCGGGTTGTATCTGAACATTTCTTCAGACACCACCTCCCAGCATGCGTCTTCAGATTCTTGCTGATAGGCAACCCACAAAAAGTTATTAATCACACAGTCACAAAACATACTTAAACAACATACAGATTAGTTAATCCGTTACACTGACATAACAGTCTCTACAAATTATCACGCTGGTGACATAATATTCTATACAAATTATCACTCTGAAGCTGCACACTTAGAGATCACTCCAAGAAAGCTTTTCCTGTTCCAGATTGTGGCAATAAAACCTAAACCACCATTTCATAAGTATATATTTCTTTTGTATAGATAGCTCCAAATAGAAATTTAAACAAGATTACTTCCCCGGATAGAATTTGAATACTCAGTTTATGAGCTGATTTTTTCTGTTAGTTTATACTATTACTAATTCAAACAGATCATTATAGTTCTCGAGAAGTATGCTCTTGTGCATGGCCTGAGTGGATAATTTAGTAGTTCCTCTTCCTCATACCCCTTGCATCTTTTGTTCCACCAGCCCCTGCCTCCTGCAAAAACCACAACAGAATCCAACCATCACAGTTAAAACTTACTCCTAAAGAGCTATAATACCTTTTTCCTTGAACAGAATAAAAAACAAGTGGAACAAGGCAAAAATACAGAGGAAACTACCGACCTGCAGCACGGTATCACGGAAGCAGAGATGATAACTCGGCATCTCGCTAGTGATATATTGGATCCTGCAATTAGGCTGCCGATGAACTGGAGGTGATTCCCAAATCCCCTCAAGTCCGAACTCTAAAATTTCATACTCATTTGGCACTCCCAGATCCCTATCATGAACTCTCTGTGTTTTGCCCAAAATATAATATATCCACCAATGAACATCAGGGCCAGTCTACCAAGTTCGAAATAAGAAAGTTCAGTTTGACACTGGTCGACTGAGTTGCTGCAGAGTAAACATTTACTAATACTGTGATACAGCTTTGGTTCTATCTTGGCATCAGTTGTCAATAATAGCCAAGATTGCACAATCACGAAGCAGAGTAGATCAATGATACAGAAAAATGTACTTGTCGCCCCAAGTGTCACACATGCTAGAGTAGGCCAGGACTATAATTCTGTTGCTGTTACTGAATGGAATACTCCATATGATTCCTCTCAACACCTACAGGGGCAATTTGCTCCATCGCGGAATCCTATTTTTTTTCTGATCAATGCACATTGTCGACTAATTTGACGTGCTACATCTGCATGTCAGTAGTTGTTAAAACATTCAGTATGTAAATGTGTTTTCGATCTGGCTGAACCGGTTATGTTCGGTTGTCCACCTAATAATTTTTTCACTGTTGCTCTATAGAATATATGACTGTTCAAGCTGTTATCCTTCGTTAAATGTTGATAGGTTGAACCCAGGAAGTTAGGCTAAAAAGTGCGTGAATAAAAATTTAAGTTTTCACGACAACAAGTGGTCTGCAAATCACTGCTTGATACTTAATCATACGTATGAATCACTACCTAATCTTGTGTCCTGCCACCCGATTCTGTAGTAGGTTGGAATGTGTGGATACATGAGATCGAACGAGTACCTTGCTTAGCTGAACTTCCGTTTAGGCACGGTCCAGCAGCCAGCCCTCGCGCACCGGCAGCCAACTTATCAGAGCAGGGCATTCACACTGGCAAGAACGAGTATGTTCAACTATTGGTTTCCCCTACAAATAATTTAAATAGCCAAACCAAGTTAATTACAGCACAAACACACAGCAATCAGAATGCAAAATGCAGAAAATTAGGCACAAATGGGCATACCGCGCAGCCGCACACTATCTCTTGCATGCATTTTGTCCGGTTGACATTTAGCCTGCTCTTTCCATATCCAATGTTGAAACCTTTCTCCCATGAATACAGATTGTAAAATCATAGGTTTGTCCGAGTGTGTCAAAGCTTGTTCCTAATTTCGGCACGATGACGTTATCACCAGGATCTTCGGCAAATCCCTGGATTGATTTCTCCATAGCTGAAATCTCATTTGGGCATGGGGCTCTGCCTACCTCGGCAACCCCAATCCGCACTCTGCTAGCCCATGCAAATATGTGCAAAGCATCGGTTCATCCATAGTGAAATCCAGCACAAGCATGACACACACATCAAATTCGACAAGATATAATGATTCCCCAAAATAAAACCTTCCAATACAGATATCATATTTACACTAGAAGCGAGAATAATCCCTAACAGAGGAACCCAGACTAACAGGTTCGGTAATCAGGCTAAGCTACTAATATACAGTATAGCTTTTCTTGCATCCAACTCAATCTTTACATATTGTTCAGCTTGTAAATCATTTCACCACTAAGGTAAGTGATTCTAATTAGTACAGGTCTATCTACGGACACGTTTGCTTAAATCAATTCCATCAATTAACAGATGGTGTGTACCTCATAGGGGGATAACAGCTACCAACCTGGTAACTGAATTCTACCATAAACGTTTACAATCCCATAGACCTTTTACATTTTGAGATTTATTGCAACTGAATATATGTGCGTACTAATTTCACCTACAGATTCAGTTGCTATCTAATAATATAGGTAGCAGAATTCATTTCCAACTGAACTTGTGGCAGCCCAAAATGCATACCTTCGCGTCCACCCAGAAGCCTTGGCGTCAATGTTTTCTATGGAGTGTTCAGATGCTTGAGACTCATCCGCGATCCCACCCTCCGCGCCGCCTCCGCCGCACAGATCTGTGCATCCGCACTGGAGGCAGTCGCCGCTGGTACCTCGCCGCGCCCGGCGGCGGCCTAACAGGATAGTGCAGAGGCTCCGTGGCTATGTCCCTGTCGTTCACCTCCTCCTGCACGCCTACAACGCCGGCATAAAAAGTTAGATCTTTAGGAAATCCTAAGCGGAAATGCGGGCGAACAACCACATCGACAGCTAGATCCGCGCCCGTCGATCGGCTGCATCAAGAACTCCATGTTCGTCGGAGCAGAGAGGAGCTAACCCTAAAGAGATGGTGGTTCTACCAGATCACCGCTCTCAACAAAACAAGAACAGCAGCCGGACGGTAGTAGACAGCTGCGGCCACCGACGGAGAGCTGCATTTACTCCATCCTACTGCCAACGCTGCCGGAAAGCATCACAACCTGATCCACGGATCAGGGCGTGGATGACGACTCGAGCCACGGCTCTGACCCGGACTCCCGACGGCGTTAAACGTCCGCGTGATCCTGGCCCACCGGACAGGACCGTATTTTACAATTCCACGTTTTCTGGTGGGCCCTGAAACTATCACGTGCGCTCAGTAAAACGAATCACGAAGCCATAGCGAACGGGACAGATTACGAGAGCCTGTGTGCTCGTGATCACATACTCCACGTCCGTCCAAGGGGTTTCACAAAATGAACATGAAGCTCCATCAGCCCCCAAGCGGCTAATCTGGGACATCCATGCTAAATCCAACGGCTGATGTTGCTTTTTCTATTTTTGCACACTCATGATTGCTTCCGTGTTCTATTGTACAGTACTCCCTTGTCCATCATGTACGAGCAGTGCTGTTCGTGGCGCAACCCACATCATCCATCAGCGCTGCAGTCGTGCACGGAAGCAGTACAACGATGTTCGCCCAGGTGGAGTCAGTGTGACCCCCCGACGGGGCCGATCAAGCGAACCATCCAGCCGCACCAAACCAACTCCACACCGGAGAAACCCGCGAGCGGCGCCACCGCCACGCGGCTTGCGGCCCTCTCCCCGCTCTCGCTTGGCACGAGCAACCTCGTAGGACGCACCCTCCCCACGGCCAGCACCACTCCACCCCCACACCCCCACCTACCGGGGCAGCCCGTAAATGCGCGCGCAGGCGTGGGCGCGCGGGGGGGCGGTGGCGCGCTTGATGACGCCATTCAATTGCCCCACGGCCCACGCCTCCTCCCCCCACCTGCTGCTGCCGCGGCTGCTGCTGCTCCGCTCCTCCTCCTCCTGCTCCTGCTCCTCTTATAGCCTGCTCCCCTCTCGCCTCCGACGCCAATTCGCCTCAGACGCCTCCACCTCCCCCGCCTCAGGTCAGCCCCTCCGTCCGTCGCTCCTTTTCCCTCCCAGCCCTCTTCCTGCTTCGCCTTCGCACAAGGTGTTCGTCGTTTTGCCTCAACCGCGCGCGCCGTCCAGCTGTCTGGCCGTCGTTGGTCCCTCGCCGTCGCGTTGCTGTGGCTTAGCATCGCTCGCTCCGCGCTGAAGCTGATCCGTGCGCTACTCTTCCCTGCTTAGCTTCACTGGATGTTCGGTGCAGAGAGGAGAGAGTAGTAGCAGTAGCGACCGATTCACGGGGTGGTCCCTTCAGGCGTTCACGTTTCTAATTCTGATGCTTAGACAAGGAATTTGGTGTACGTGTGGTCAAATTCGAGTAGGATACGTTCATCAGTGATCACTGGAGCTGTTTCTCTAAAGAAGAAAAAACAAGTGATCACTGGAGCTCTTGCTATGGCAGTACGGATTAATAGTCCTAATGGATTCCGAACCTGCCTCTTGGGCCTCATGATATCACGTTCTCTCTAGAACTATGCAGCATTAACTGTTAAGCTAGTACTGCTCCCATTACTACAGTTTAGAGGTCCAATTATTGATGAAACAGCGAGGGCCTGAATAGGACAACAGTAGTGAACTAGTTATAATTGTGCAGCCGGGCTGCTTCTAGAATGACTCTGGCAATGTAGCAGTTCGTAGTCACTCTTTTGTGCGTGATCAAACTGATTGTTGAGATTGTGATTTGTAAGTCTACTTATAACGAAGAAGTGGCCAAATTGATCAGGTTTATTTTGGTACTGTGGTAGACCGCTAGGACTACTGGGGCCTCTAATCCCATTTGCCTTCAAACCAACTACTGCTTACTACTCCCTCCGTCCCAAAATAAGTGACTCAATGCAAAGGCAGTTGATCATTCATCTCAATATCTGTTTATAGTTTGAAGCATAGGACTACATTTTCCATTTAGTTGTTTTTTCTGATGTTTTTATTATCTTGCTTGTGGATCAGTTGACAACACCAGACAGAGTTCTCGTACGTTCATGGAGGTTGTTCGAGAAGTCTTTAAGCATGGCTCTGCACATGGTGCCCGTGCGGCTATAAGAGCTGACCAGAAGAGTTACAGTCTTGTCCAGCTTATTTCGTCTGCACTGGATGTCCACAATATTTTGTGCAGAAAACATGTACCACCAATCCTTTTTCCATATCTAAGTTTTTTGTGTGTATTCACTTGAGACTGTCCGTTAGACATGAGGTGATTAGGATATGACTATCCTAACCTTATTTCTAGGTCCTGAAATTGATGGTTTATTAGTTTCCCTTCTCCTTTTGTTGTTATAACTTTTTTTGTAAGGCTGAGACTGAAATTTTCAACTAATTGGTTGACGTGATAATATGCAAGTTCAAGTTCCCCCAAAAGTGCAACTTCAAACTTTATGATTTAGCTGAACCATTCTTGGTAGGTTGAGTGCCTTCTGGTTATTCCTCTTCTAATACAAAAGGACAATAATTTTGGTTAGGGTGCGGGTCTGAGACTGGGATGGTATAACTACTCAAGCAATTAGTCTGCCCTGTCTTGTCATTGCATGTTTGCTAGAAGGCATCACAAAAGTTGTACAAGTGTTCAATAGGGTTCTCCCCTATCATTTCCATAAAAAGATGACTGAACTGCACAAGTTAGCCTTTACAAAGTGCAGCCGAGTTTTTTTAGTAGCTCTAGTCAAACTCCAGTTATGTTAATGAAGGACATGTGCAGTCATTAACCTTTTTTATGCTTCCAATTTTACTTCCCAAAAATATGGTAGTTCACCATTCAATTTTGTTATGACCAAGTAGTTTGATATATAAGTCGACTGAGCTTTGGTTAACTTATTATTCTGTTAACTGTTTGATGCATGTTGATAATGCCTTAGAGAAAACTCGGTTAAACTGTTCCTTTTAATGACTCAGGATGGTAAAGATTCTTCTGTCAATGGAGCAAAAGGGACAGGATTCCTTTGTGGTGCTCGTATTGGCATCGTGGCTAAACCCTCTCCTGAATTTGTTGCTGGGATATTTGGAACCTGGCTTTCTGGTGGAGTTGCAGTACCCCTTGCACTTAGCTATCCTGAAGTTGAACTTCTGCATGTCATGAATGACTCGGTTTGTTCCAAATTTATTGCAGTATCCCCTCCCCCCCCACCCCCCCCCCCTCTCTCTCTTTAACATATCAGCTTAAGTATGAAACATTCTATTTTCTAGTGGGATATTATGTATTATTTTTCACATTGCTGTTGTCAGCAGCGGTTGAATTTAGAAATAGAAGTTACAGAAGGTCATGTAGAAAGGGGTGTTCCTTAAATGCCCCATAGAGGGGCTGTCTAGAGCCTAGACATCTTGTAGCATATCTAGATTCAAAAAATTGTTGTATACACACATATGTGTACAGTACAATGGACTATCCGATGTGTCTTTGTTTCTAACTTCCGTAACTTACAGGACATTTCTATGGTGTTAAGCACAAAAGAGCATCATGAGATTATTGGAAGCATCTCTACCAAATGTTCCACTCGTTATTCTCTTCTTCCACCTGTGGAAAGTATACCTCCAAAGATAGATGCCCAAGAACCTTTAAGTAGTGTAGTGACTTCATCAGTTTCTAGCTTAATGGCTGAGATTGACACTTTACAGAAAATTAAAGGTGATTACTAATGTTTATTTTACCGCAAATTTATATTTCATTTATGCTGCTGCTTTACACTGCATGTTTCACTAGTGGAGTATGTTCACTAGTTAATCATGAACTTATGTTCAACAGTTAATCATGAACATATGTTCAACAGTTAATCTTATTTTCCAAATATGTCGTGTCCTCCTGCTATAAACCTAATTATGCTGGAGTTTTGTTATGCAGGAGATGATCCTGCTCTTATCCTTTACACAAGTGGCACAACTGGCAAACCGAAAGGAGTAGTCCACACTCATGATGGGATACTTTCTCAGGTGCAATTTATCATCTTTAAGTAGATCTATCGTACAGTTTTAGAAACATTCTAACTGAAGCTAACACTTTTGGTTACTTTGCTGTTGCTATGAGCCTATTATTGATATTTCACACTCCTTTTCATGATCCTTTTATTTACTTGAACTGATATGTGAGTGTTTAACATACATACCATTTTATTTACTGGTTTGGCAGGTTCAAATTCTGACAGAGGCATGGGGATATCAAAGTGAAGATCAGTTTCTTCACTGTCTTCCACTGCACCATATCCACAACAAACGCTAATACTAAATAATATATAAGGATCTTGAATTATTCTACACTTACATATTTTCAAACAAGAACCTTCTTTTGTTATTTATTCAAGTATTCAGCTATACAGATACATGTTTGGATGACATCTCCTCCTTTTCTTCCTTGGGAAAATGCTTCATATCTTCAGTTAACTAGTTAAGCTTTCCCATACTGTAGTCATCATGCCTTTTCAGGTTTAAAATGCCAAGCACACACACTAGGATAGTAGTTAGAACCTCATCTAACTCACAATGTTTGATTGCAATTAGATAGCTTTCACACCCTTACTTCTGATTGTTATATTTGGAGGAACCATTCTGTTTTGTCAATTTTATGAGTTCCTTAACTTCGATTACATGTGCATGGTCTTTTCAATGCTCTATTTGCGCCCCTCTATTCAGGATCAGTGGTAAGTTCCCTCATTTACTTGCTGTATTATGTAAAATGCTTTACCTAGGAATCTATAATGGTTTCTTTGATCAATAGGTATTATGTTTTGGTTTAGGTGAACCATCTTCTGTAGCTCTTGGATTTATTTTCCGTCGTCTTTTGTAGCTCTTGGAATTATTTTCTGGTCACTTAATGTATCTATTTACTTGTTCTTTAGCCACATAAGTTATATTGTTTCTAGCACATCTGTGGAGTTGCTTTCATGATAAGTTAGTAACACATTTTCTCTGATTACAGGTCGAGTTTATGCCAAAATTCAGTGTGAGGGGAGTATGGCAGAGATGGTGCGAGTCATATCCCAACGACGGCAGTAAAAATGATGAGGCTATTACAGTATTTACCGGAGTATGATTCTATGGCACATATATACATATATATATATATATATTCGTCATCAAATTGGTTGAGTTTTTAGGGTGATTTGACACTTCCTGAATGCCAGGTTCCGACAGTGTACACACGCCTACTGCAAGGGTACGATAGTATGAATCCTGATCAACAGTCTGCCTGTTCTTATGCCGCAAAGCAGCTGAGACTAATGGTAAATCCCATGTATACCTTGTCACTAATTATTTACTCCCTTATTTTGGTTTCAGCATTGAAATTTGAATGTTTGAATGCCCCTTGTAAAGTTAATTAATGATCTGGCTTAGTCTTATCATGTCTTGCACTTCCTTTCTTTGTTGAGTACGTACATCTGTACATCCAAACTACTGCATCTCTATTTTTTAGGTAGAAAGAAGAATATGTCTTCCTATCCCTGATATGTTCCACCTGAAAAGGTCAACAATCTCCTATAAATGTGACGGAGAACTCTTATCATATTCCTTTCCTTCCAAATTCTCTACGCTACCAGAATAACAAGGTTGTCAAAGCTGCTTCTTTAGGACGACCTCGAAGGGCCTCTCTTGACTTTGTCCACCAATCTTCAAAGGAAGACCCAATAGCGGAGTGAATTGTGGTCACATTGCGCCAGTTGAGCACTTCGCCATAGTTAACATTGATCACTCCACACCCGACAAGGAGATGATCAGTGTCTTCCCTGCAAGATTTAGATGAATACGACTCAGATGCTTCCCATTTCCACAGCCAAGAACCCTGAATTTCAGGGTTATGCGTGGTTCCTTGTACCATGTCAAAGATATTGAGAACCTGGGTGAAGACTGATTGTCAACAGGGTTTGATGCGACTGTGATTGTCAACGCGGTTCGATGTCCTTGATCCAAGCTGCATTGCCCAGAGCTTCTACCAAAGTCTCTTTTCTGCCATCTCGAGTGATGAAGACTGTTTTCTGCAGCCCTCTTTTTTGCACTTGCATTTGTGTCCAATTCTGGTGTTTTTCCTATTGCTATATTTCTCATTTCTACGATTCAAAGAGGTCCTTAATAGTTTTAGCCTGCACACTTTGTTAACATTATCTTGACTTGCATTGATATTACGTGAGTTTTCTATATCTATGCTACTAACAGTCATTGAATCCCTGTAGATGTGTGGATCATCAGCACTTCCTTCCCCACTCATGAAACGGTGGCAAGAAGTGACGGGCCACCGTCTTTTGGAACGCTATGGCATGACTGAGGTTACAGCATAAACTCTTCCTTCTGAAATCAGTGTGCACTAACTTTGCTTTAATATGAATTTTGTAATGGCTCCTAACAGTTTATTTGGTTATAGTTTGTCATGGCACTGTCTAACCCATTGCATGGTGCACGGAAAGAAGGTACAGTCGGTAAACCTCTTCCACGTGTTGAGGTATGCTATGACTCCATTGTAGTTAGGGATATAGTTAAACTGATTTATTCTGTATTGCTTCATGGCATTTAAAGCATCTTTTTTCTCAGGCCAAGATCATTATGGATGATGGTACTCAAACTAAAACTGGAGTCGGTGAGCTCTGTATTAAAAGTCCGTCCCTTTTCAAAGAGTACTGGAAAAGACCAGAGGTGCAATTTCAATTCAAAGAACCCTTTGCTAATTCATCACCCATTAGCTTCTACTAATGTGAAGTATTTACTTTACTTCTTCGATGCTTAAACTGGATCCCTTTTCATACTTGTATCGTATAAGATTAGTTATTGGACATTGGTAGACAAAGTCCAATGATTGCATTCTTAGTTTACTACTAATAGGTACAGTTTCTTGAATGTGTACAAGTTTTACAGTGCCATCATATATTCCTTCCCTCAGATGCTAATTACATTCTTTGATGCATATAAGAAAACTAGATTCCTTTTCATGTTCTTATTGTATAGATTCGTTATTTGTAGATAAAGTTCGATGATTGCATCCTTAGTTTACTACTGATAGGTATGGTTTCTTGAATGGTGTGCAAGTTTTACAGTGCCATCATATGATTCCTTCCCCCAGATACTACTAATTACAGGATGTTATTGTTGCATTTGTTCAGCCAATCTGTAGTCCACTTGCTACTCCATTTGGTTAAATGCACATTTTCTTACTTAAATACTCCCTCCGTCCCAAAATTCTTGTCTTAGATTTGTCTAGATACGGATGTACCTAATACTAAAACGTGACTTGATACATCCGTATTTAGACAAATCTAAGACAAGAATTTTGGGACGGAGGGAGTATGATCTTATCTATTAATATGACTTATGAGGTGCTTTAGCATGTACAGTACTACTCAACTTCATATGAAGTTATTATACTTTGTTACCTATAAAGAACCAAATGAAGGATTCATTCTTGTGAATTTAATACCATTGCTTGGTTATTCACATGGCAAATTTCTGGTGCAGGTTACAGCAGAATCATTTATTGATGGTGGGTTCTTCAAGACTGGTGATACGGTAACTGTAGATGAGGATGGATACTTTATAATTCTAGGGCGTAAGTACCACTTTATAGCCCATGCAGTTTCATGCTCTTCTGCTTTCCTGTTTTCATTTTGACCGTGATATTATGGCTACAGAAAAAGAATATTGGGATTCTCAGCCTCAATTGTTTTAATTGTGTAGGCACGAATGCTGATATCATGAAAGTTGGTGGTTACAAGTTGTCAGCGTTAGAAATTGAGGCGGTTCTGTTAGAGGTAAATTATCATTTACTGGAAACTACGTCTTCAGGTGTCTAAAATATTAGGAAAATTGAAGCAGCTACTGCACTGAAAGAACTGCCGATAGTTAGGCTCTAATTTGTCTCTGTTCTCGGTAACATTTTGCTTTCTCCGTAGTAGATAATGTTAGGCTAAAAGCTTCACCAAAGGATTCTTGGTACAGTTGATTAAAGTCCGACGTTACTCATCTTGCTCTATATGGTTTGCTTTGTTGTTCAGCATGACACTGTACTGGAGTGTGCTGTTCTTGGCTTGCCTGATGAAGCTTATGGGGAGGTCATATGTGCAATAATTGTGCCTAAGGAGGATGCGAAGGAAAGGGCCGAACAGTCTTCGAAGCCAGCACTAACCTTAGAAGAATTGACAAGTTGGTCAAAAGATAGACTTGCGCCATACAAGGTTTGCCTACAGAACTTCCATTTTCCCCCAGCTGCTTTACAGTATTGCTTTCTTAGATGGTTTTCGCCGCCTAGTTGTTTTCTGTAGCTTTCTTTGCCAGGTAGTATTATCAAGTTCGCAATTTGAGTGTTGGTCTATGCAAGGGGTGGTTTCCCATCTGAATTATATTTACAATCACATCTGCTAATGCTAAAATCATCAATCCTCCAATTATGTCAATGGACATTCAATTTCAGTAATGCCAACAAATATTTATCTGATAACTTCTAAGAAATTCACATATGGCACATGCTCATAGCTACTCCCTCCGTCTGGAAATACTCGTCGGAGGAATTGGATGTATCTAGATGTATTTTAGTTCTAGATACATTCATTTTTATGCATTTCTCCGACAAGTATTTCCGGACGGAGGGAGTACTATCTTGTCAGCCTGAACCCATTAACTTTTCTCGTTATAGAGTTAATTCTTTTTCTATGCATTGGTAGATTCCAACGAGATTGCACTTATGGGATTCTCTTCCTCGGAATGCCATGGGAAAGGTGCGGAAATATATAATATGCTCTCTTTTTCTTTAAGAGCATCTGTGTTAAGTTTGCTATTGATTTCATTGTTGCTTATTTCAGGTTAACAAAAAGGAGCTTAAGAAATTATTAGAGGTGTAGCCACGTTTACATTGATGTACTAGTACCTATTTTTCCGTCTCTCTTCTACGGGGCTGACATATAGCAGTGTCAGCTAATAATTTTGTTCTGTTTGACAATAATGATAATTTCGTGGGACTACAGGTAATGTGCGTATACCTTTAACACTATACTAATAATCTTAAAAGCGAGAATGTGAAATAATTAGAAGTCCCATGTGCCATAGGGGAAAGCATTAAGCATACATGTTGCGTACTGTACTTGTTAGTCGCCATTCCCTTAGGCCTTGTTCGGTTTGGGAGGGTTTGAAGAGGTTTGAAAGGGATTGAAGGGGATTAAATCCTTTGCAAGTCAAAATCCTTCTCAAACCTCCCCAATACCCTTCAATCCCTGTGGCAAGGGGATTAACCGAACATGGCCTTAATGATATGCTGAAACTTACCATCTACTCTCTCCGTTCCTAAATATAAGTCTTTGTAGAGATTTCACTATGGGCTACATACGGAACAAAATGAGTGAATCTACACTTAAAATGCATCTATATACATTCGTATGTGGTCTATAGTGAAATCTCTACAAAGACTTATATTTAGGAACGGAGGGAATATATATGCTTCCTACATTTTTGCCCATAACAACCAAAGCCAATGTAAGTACTCCCTCATGTTTTAGACATCGCTAAGTTTTCGTGATTAACTTCAGCTACTGTTGCGGGAAAAAGCACCACAAATTGTGATTATTTTCATTTAGGGATTGGCTAGATGAAGTTGCCTGAATTTTTTTTTTGGCTCTGTTGATTCCTATGAGCCGTCGGATGCAAGATGGACGACCAAATCAGCTTCTTCAACCCCCTGACGGTTACTGTTCATCATCTTGTACCTCGAACCGCCAGATCTACTGCGGCCAGCAGCACTACCATGCCACTCTCACCACCCCGCCCTTCCTGCAACCGCCACCTACCACTGTGCTGACCCCCCCCCCCCCCCTCCAACCCCAGCCACGATCCTTTTTTTCCCGGCGAACTGCACCTTCACCCCCAACACCCCCCAAGATAGATAGTTGGGTTGCTTCTTTCCCCGGCGCCGGTGGCCTCGCCGTCTCCTTCCTCTCTCTCGGTGTTTCCTTCTTCCTTCTCAAAACGAAATTGATTGATCAAAAAACAAAATTCAGTCGACTGACCTTTAGCTATTGTGTTTCATTTAACCAATCAATTTTTTTTTTTGCGTGCGTTAGTTGAAATTAGATGACCGAAGTTTCTTTTCCTGGAGGAACTGGCCTCTTTGTTGGGAAGAAGAATAAGGTAAACATTTCCAAAAAAAAACCCTGCAGACTCCGACTTCGCTGATGAATGGCAAGGCGAGTCGCACAGATTTCTTCCGTGCCCCGGGTACTTTGAAACATTAACCACAATTCAGAGCAGTTGGTTCAGAGAAGAGAGAACCAACCCGGCAACATTCGGGCTCTGTCCTCCTGAGTTCAGACTCACGTTAAAAATGGCCTGCGGCACTCGAGCTCAGCATTACAAAACTAGGCCATCGGCCGTTCCCTCTCGCCTTCACCCTCCTCCTCCCACTCCACGTTCTTCCCCTCCTCGCCGTACTTCCAGGCGCACCAGAGGAAGTACACAAAGTTCACGGCGCCCAGACCGGCGAGCAGCCAGTAGTAGTAGTCGTAGTGGCCCGCGTTGAGATCGCTGGAGAGCCAGCTCGTCCTCCCCCCGCGCCTGCTCGCGTCGTCCACCACCTTGACGATCAGGCTGTTGACCAGGTTGCCCACTCCCATGGCCATGTAGAGCAGCGCCATGCTGAAGCTGGCCATGCTCTTGGGCAGCTCCGTGTAGAAGAACTCCAGCTCCCCGATCACGCCGAACGCCTCCGCCAGCCCCATCAGCGCGAACTGCGGCACCAGCCAGAACGCCGACATGCCGCCGCCGGCCAGCGCCAGCCTGCGCCGCGCGCCCTCCACCGCGCCGGACACGGCCATCGCCGCGGTGGCCAGCAGCAGGCCCACGCCCACGCGCTGCTTCATGGTGAGCCCGCGCGGGTCGCCCGTCACCCGCCGCAGCGCCGGCGCGATCCACCTGTCGTAGCTGCCCGACCACAGCGACATGGTGACCATGTTGAACATGGTGAGGGAGCAGCCCGGCACGCGGAACTGGCCCACGCCGATGCGCCGGTCCATCTCGTTGGCCTGCAGCACGGCGTAGTTCTGGCTCATGGCCTGCGCCAGGAACACGGTGGACGACCAGATCGGCAGGATCCGGACGGCCGACTTGAGCTGCTCCACCTGGTCCACCGTGCACAGCCTCCTGCCGCCACCGTTGCCATCACGCTCTGAGGCCGCCGCCCCATTGCCGGGTAATAAGTCCTCGCCCCCAGTGCTGCTGATCATGCAGGCCTTGTTCAGGAACCTGAGCGGATTCCAATCAAACACCACCATATACTATGTCAGATGAACAATCAATGGGCCGATCATGCCTTTCACTCTGCACTCACCTCAACCTGTCTGTGGGCACGGTGAGCTTGCAGTCCTTGAGATGATGGTACACGCCGTCCCCCGTCCTCGCCGGCAGCTGCACCCTGTAGTTCCTGATCGCCGCCACGAGGGCGGCGCCTATCCCGGCGAACATTTGCTTGGACCCCTTCTCCTTGACGTAGAGGCGGGAGCCCAGGAGGAAGCTCACCGCGGAGAGCATCATGAGGCCCATCGGAACGGCGAACCCGGCCTTCCACCCGACGTTGTCCTGCACGTAGACGATCACGGTGACGGCGACCGTGAAGGCCACCCCGATGGACGCGTAGTAGGCGTTGAAGTAGGCCTGCAGGATCCTCGACCTCCTCTCCTTGGGGTGCCGGGAGAACTGGTCCGCGCCGAAGGCCATGGAGCACGGCCGGATGCCGCCGGCGCCGATGGACAGGAACGTGAAGCCGGCGATCAGCCACGCAAGGTGCCTCGGCCCCGGGGGCGCGCACTGCTCCCCGGCAAGGCCGACGCCGCATGGCGGTGGCCGCGCTCCGGGTATCATGGCGCTCAGCCATAGGAAAACAACCCCCTGCAGCAAGTGATGCAAATTTAGCGCAAGTGAAGCATCGACACGCTCATATTTGGTGGTTTTGCGCTCACTGTTAGGCATGCGATGGAGCCTAGCGAGATGGCCATGAACCGGCCTGTGTACATGTCGGCTATGAGCGCGCCGGGAATGGGCGCGAAATTTGCCGCCGCAGCCCACACGAAGAGCGTCGCTGCGGCGGTGACGTTGCTCAGGTGGTACTGCTTGGTGAGGTACATGATCATGTTGGTGTTGAGCCCGAACCCCGCAACTTTCTCCAACATTTCATTTGCTGCAGATGCAAAGGTCAGAGAGAACACCATGAACAGCAGTTGGGTATCCTACATGGATTGAAGGAATCATGTTCATCCAGGGGATTTTTTTTGTCTCATCGACGATCATTCTCAGTTGGGTGTCATATTCCTACGGCAGTGCTGCACCTACCAGTCCATGCCGGGGCAGAGTAAGAGGGGAAAACATTACATACCTATGATGAACGGCAGGGCTACGAATCCACCTCTCCCTTTCACTTTGCGAGCTTCGGATTCAGAGCTATGCGCATCGCCTTCCTGGGTTTCCATCGATCTTCTGCAGAGATAAAGGTCGGCAGCAGGTAGGTAGCCGAGGGAGCTGAACAGCACTAGCTCCCGCGCTCGATCGTTTCCGTTGTTGCTTGCCAAGAAGTGATGGAGTTTCAAACTATGTCCGGATGCCTGCTGGGAAATGCAACTCTGAGATCGCCGGAGGAAAGAACATGCTCCTGCATTCTCCAGAGTGGGATAGGTGAAGGGGGGAAACGAGGGGCGTGTACAAGATACCACACATTCTTCCATTTAAGGTAGGAGAAGGGGAAGAAACTCGTGACCTTCTTGCATAAAAATAAAACCAACACGCAGGAGGAAAAAATGTTTTTAAAAAGGACGCTGATAGTGAAAACGCGCGGTGCATGTATGCATGCATCATCACTTTAAATGCTTCTCTTGAAACTTTAAGATGTTTTTAGATCTCATACCGTTAATTCGATTTGCAATCTGGATTCATTGTCGTTCTTGTCTCGATGAGATCTTTGAAATTAGATCCATGTTGTTATGTCTTTTCGACAACATTTTTTTCGCTTTCAAGGTTGCCACCTGATTTTTTTGCTCTTATGAAATTCTCATGTAAACCAAAGTAACTTTGGCATCAACACATTCGTAAATTCAGTACAAATACAATGTCAACTTCAACAATAGTAGGATGGCAACTTTGAGTTCAGCTATGTATTTTTCTTTTCCTATCTTAATGAAAACGGTTGAGCTATTGCCTTGCTCGTAAAAAAAACATGCATCCATGAAGATGCTCTACACACTTTAATTCCATGGGCAAGATCCACTGCCCGTCGCGCTAAACATAGTGAGGGAATGTTTGCTCCTATAGGTTCCGGCGAAAAAATCACGACTTCAACCACTACAACATAGGGTATTTTACCTTCAGACCACATGGGCATATTCATGAAGGAATAATGTAGTCGTCCTTTACCAAGAGAAAATCATAAGCCCTAGTACCGAGGCATGAACATACAACAATAATAAAACTATCGGTTTTCCACAGCCAAAGAGAAAAGCCAAAACGAAAGAAAAGCGGGTTTGTACCTCTCTAGATTTGTTGAAACGACAAGCCAGGCCACCTTGGGCCAATGCTACTCATTCGCCGACGTAATTGAAGCAATTGACATCGTGCCAACAGTGCCAAAGCTTCCCAAAGGGATCAATGTTCAAGATGCCGGTTAGCGGGACTATCGACACGAGTGGAGGATGGCTCCCGCGACTGTGAGCTTGGGCGACCCGCCCGCGCCCTCGCCGGATGCCGCCTCCGCCGCCGCCGCCCCTTTCCCCGCTCCGGCCCCCGCCTCGTCGCCGACCCCTGGTCCCGTGCCGCCCCCCGCGGACTCCCATCTGAGCCCTTCCCCGCCGCCGCTCCGGTGGGCGGACCTCACGGACGAAGTCGTCGATCCCGAGCCGCCCCGCTCCCCTGCCCCTCCGTCCCCGCCCCGCTGCCTGGCCCTCGCCGCCGTGGCCGCACCGTCCAGCGTGGCCCCCTGTCCAGCCTCCCTTGTGCGAGGCTCCGACTCGGGCTCGCGGAGGTTGCCGCCGCGGTGGCCGGGGGCCGGTGCCAAAGCTGGGGCTTTGGGGCATATTGGGGCTCGCCGGAGCCGTCGTCGCTCGTGGGGCGTCGCCGGCCGGTCCGACCTTGGTCCTGCCCGTGCCTCGTGGCGCCCCCCCGTCGCCTCCCTCCCCGTCGCCTTCGGCCGCCTGCTTGAGCTCGCCGCGCGAGGTTCTCGGCTCAGCTCTTCCCGCCAGCCGCTCCCCGTTCATGCCGTTTATCGCGCGCTTTGGGTCGTCCTCCAGTTCCGGGCGTCGTGGCCGCTCCGTCGCGTCCATCTGTTCGCCCCGTGCTCCCACGCGGCCGCGGAGCCGGTGGCGGCGGCGCCTGCTCGTCGAGGGGAAACCCTCCGAGCGGGTACCCCGCCCCGCTCCATGGGCCCTGGTGTCCTGGGCCGTGGCCCGATGGTCCGTATGGTGGGGGTGGCTTGCCCAGCCCGTCGCGCCCTGGATCCAGCCCTGGCTGGGGAGCCCTTAGCGGGCCGGCCCACCCCCGCTGGGCCGTTGCCTTGCCCTAGGCCCACCCCCACCGTGTCCAGCATCTGGCTTCCCTACGGGTTCCCCCTCCGTCCTCAGTCTTCCTCAGCCGCCACCAACTTTCCTCCACCAACCTCGCTCGCCTCGTACCTGGCCCCCATCCTCCCTCGCCTCCTCTCCCTTCTTCCCGCTCTCGCCCCTCGGCCATGACGCGGGATTGCGAGGACGGGGAGGCCCAACGCGAGCACCGGTACGACGATCTCCGCGACGCCCCTCGCCCCTCCCCGGACGCCCTCCGGCGCGAGGAGGACCTCCGCCGTGAGCTGAGGGGCCGGGACTGCGAACCCCTCCACCCCTCCGGCCGGGATGATCGCCGCGAGTCACACCGCTCGCTCCGATTGGCGCGGTCGGTCGCGCTCTCCTCCTCCCTGCCGCCACTCCCTCTCCCCTTCATGTCACCGGGCGCGCTCTCCTCCCCCCCGGCACCAGCGTGAAAGAAATATGCCCTAGAGGTAATAATAAAGTTATTATTTATTTCCTTATATCATGATAAATGTTTATTATTCACGCTAGAATTGTATTATCGGAAACATAATACATGTGTGAATACATAGACAAACTTAATGTCACTAGTATGCCTCTACTTGACTAGCTCATTAATCAAAGATGGTTATGTGTCCTAACCATAGACATGAGTTGTCATTTGATTAACGGGACCACATCATTAGTAGAATGATGTGATTGACATGACCCATTCTGTTAGCTTAGCACTTGATCGTTTAGTATGTTGTTATTGCTTTCTTCATAACTTATACATCTTCCTATGACTATGAGATTATGCAACTCCCATTTACCGGAGGAACACTTTGTGTGCTACCAAACGTCACAACGTAACTGGGTGATTATAACGGAGCTCTACAGGTGTCTCTGAAGGTACATGTTGAGTTGGCGTATTTCAAGATTAGGATTTGTCACTCCGATTGTCGGAGAGGTATCTCTGGGCCCTCTCGGTGATGCACATCACTATAAGCCTTGCAAGCAATGTGACTAATGAGTTAGTTGCGGGATGATGCATTACATAACGAGTAAAGAGACTTGCGGGTAACGAGATTGAACTAGGTATTGAGATACCGACGATCGGATCTCGGGCAAGTAACATACCGATGACAAATGGAACAACGTATGTTGTTATGCGGTTTAACCGATAAAGATCTTCGTAGAATATGTAGGAGCCAATATGAGCATCCGTGTTTCGCTATTGGTTATCGACCGAAACAGTTCTAGGTCATGTCTACATAGTTCTCGAACCCGTAGGGTCCGCACGCTTAACGTTACAATGACAGCTTTTATGATGAGTTTATAAGTTTTGATGTACGAAGGTTGTTCGAGTCCCGAATCGATCACGGACATGACAAGGAGTCTCAAATGGTCGAGACATAAAGATTGATATATTGACGACTATATTCGGACACCGGAAGTGTTCGGTGATTTCGGAGAAAACCGGAGTGCCGAGGAGTTACTGAACCCCCGGGAAGTATTGGGCCTTAGTGGGCTGAGAGGGAGAGAGAGCAGCAGCCCAGAGGTGGCGCGCCTCCCATGGGGAGTCCGACTGGACTAGGGAGGGGCGCCCCTCTTCCCTCTTCCTCTCCCTCTCTTTCCTTCCCCTTCCTCCTTCCTAGTGGGACTAGGAAAGGGAGTCCTACTCCCACTAGGAGGAGGACTCCCTCCTTGGCGCCCCTAGGGCTGGCCGCCTCCCCTTGCTCCTTTATATACGGGCGGGGGCACCTCTAGACACACAAGTTGATCTTCGTGATCGCTCCTTAGCCGCAGCGGTGCCCCTCCACCATATTCCACCTCGATCATATCATTGCGGTGCTTAGGCGAAGCCTGCGTCGATAGAACATCATCATCGCCACCACGCCGTCGGTTGATGGAACTCATCCCCAACACCTGCCGGATCGGAGTCCGGGATCGCCATCGAGTGAACGTGTCTTTGAACTCGGAGGTGCCGACGTTCGGTACTCGGATCGGTCGGATCGTGAAGACGTCACGACTACATCAACCGCGTTGTCATAATGCTTCCGCTTACGGTCTCACGAGGGTACGTGGACAACATTCTCCCTCTCGTTGCTATGCATCACCATGATCTTGCGCTTATGCGTAGGAATTTTTTGAAATTACTACGCTCCCCAACAAAGGCATCCGAGCCGGTTTTATGCGTAGATGTCATATGCACGAGTAGAACACAAGTGAGTTGTGGGCGATACAAGTCATACTTCTTACCAGCATGTCATACTTTGGTTCATCGGTATTGTGAGATGAAGCGGCCCAGACCAACATTACGCATACGCTTACGCGAGACTGGTTTCACCGTTACGTTCACTCGTTGCTTAAAGGTGACTGACGGATGTCTGTCTCTCTCACTTTAGTTGAACCGAGTGTGGCTGCGCCCGGTCCTTGCGAAGGTTAAAACAACACTAACTTGACAAACTATCGTTGTGGTTTTGATGCGTAGGTAAGAACGGTTCTTGCTAAGCCCGTAGCAGCCACGTAAAATTTGCAACAACAAAATAGAGGACGTCTAACTTATTTTTGCAGGGCATGTTGTGA
Organism: Aegilops speltoides; assembly: GCA_021437245.1. Classification (NCBI taxonomy): domain Eukaryota; kingdom Viridiplantae; phylum Streptophyta; class Magnoliopsida; order Poales; family Poaceae; genus Aegilops; species Aegilops speltoides. The sequence continues at coordinate 389,659,687 of CM038143.1, forward strand.
TGTGATATGGTCAAGACGTGATGCTATATTTTATTGTATGAGATGATCATGTTTTGTAACCGGTTATCGGCAATCGGCGAGAGCCATATGATTGTCGCTTATTGTATGAAATGCAACGCTCAGTAATTGCTTTACTTTATCACTAAGTGGTAGCGATAGTCGAGAAGCAATAGATGGCGAACGACAACGATGCTACGATGGAGATCAAGGTGTCGCGCGGTGATGATGGTGATCACGATGGTGCTTCGGAGATGGAGATCACAAGCACAAGATGATGATGGCCATATCATATCACTTATATTGATTGCATGTGTTTATCCTTTATGCATCTTATCTTGCTTTGATCGACGGTAGCATTTTAAGATGATCTCTCACTAAATTATCAAGAAGTGTTCTCCCGAGTATGCACCGCTATGAAAGTTCTTCGTCTTTGAGACACCACGTGATGATCGGGTGTGATAGGCTCTACGCTCAAATACAACGGTGCAAAATAGTTGCACACGCGAATACTCAGTTAAACTTGGCGAGCCTAGCATATACTGAGATATGGCCTCGAACACGGAGATCGAAGGTCGAACGTGAATCATATAGTAGATATGATCAACATAGTGATGTTCACCATTGAAACTACTCCATCTCGGTGATGATCGGACATGGTTTAGTAGATTTGGATCACGTGATCACTTAGATGACTAGAGAGATGTCTATCTAAGTGGGAGTTCTTAAGTAATATGATTAATTGAACTTAAATTTATCATGAACTTAGTCCCGTAGTATTTTGCAAATTATGTTGTAGATCAATAGCTCGCGTTGTTGCTTTCATATGTTTATTTTGATATGTTCCTAGAGAAAACTGTGTTGAAAGATGTTAGTAGCAATGATGCGGATTGGATCCGTGATCTGAGGTTTATCCTCATTGCTGCACAGAAGAATTATGTCCTTGATGCACCGCTAGGTGACAAACCTATTGCAGGAGCAGATGCAGACGTTATGAACGTTTGGCTAGCTCAAAATGATAACTACTTGATAGTTTAGTGCACCATGCTTAAACGGCTTAGAATCGGGACTTCAAAGACGTTTTGAAAGTCATGGACCATATGAGATGTTCCAGGAGTTGAAGTTAATATTTCCATCAAATACCCGAGTTGAGAGATATGAAGTCTCCAACAAGTTCTATAGCTAAAAAGATGGAGGAGAATCGCTCAACTAGTGAGCGTGTGCTCAGATTGTCTGGATACTTCAATCGCTTGAATCAAGTGGGAGTTAATCTTCCAGATAAGATAGTGATTGACAGAATTCTCTAGTCACCATCACTAAGTTACTAGAACTTCGTGATGAACTATAGTATGTAAGGGATGATGAAAACGATTCCCGAGCTCTTCGTGATGTTGAAATCGACGAAGGTAGAAGTCAAGAAAGAGCATCAAGTGTTGATGATTGACAAGACCAGTAGTTTCATGAAAAGGGCAAAGGGAAACTTCAAGTAGAATGGCAAACAAGTTGTCACTCCCGTGAAGAAGACCAAGGCTGGACCAAAGCCTGAAACTGAGTGCTTACACTGCAAAGGAAATGGTCACTGGAAGCGGAAGTGCCCTGAATATTTGGTGGATAAGAAGGATGGCAAAGTGAACAAGGGTATATTTGATATACAGGTTATTGATGTGTGCCTTACTAGTGTTTATAGTAGCTCCTAAGTATTTGATACTTGTTCGGTTGCTAAGATTAGTAACTCAAAACAAGAGTTACAGAATAAACAGAGACTAGTCGAAGGGGAAGTGACGATGAGTGTTGGAAGTAGTTCCAAGATTGATATGATCATCATCGCACACTCCCTATACTTTCGGGATTAGTGTTAAACCTAAATAAATGTTATTTGGCGTTTGCATTGAGCATGAATATGATTTGATCATGTTTATTGCAATACGGTTATTCATTTAAAGTCAGAGAATAATTGTTGTTCTGTCTACTTGAATAAAACCTTCAAATGGTCATACACCCAATGAAAATAGTTTGTTGGATCTCGATCGTAGTGATACACATATTCATAATATTGATGCCAAAAGATGCAAAGTTAATAATGATAGTGCAACTTATTTGTGGCACTGCCGTTTGGGTCATATCGGTGTAAAGCGCATGAAGAAACTCCATAAATATGGATTTTCGGAATCACTTGGTTATGAATCATTTGATGCTTGCAAACCGTGCCTTTTGGGCAAGATGAATAAAACTCCGTTCTCCGGAACAATGGAACGAGTTACTGACTTATTGGAAATAATACATACCGATGTATGCGATCTGATGAGTGTTAAGGCTCGCGACGTGTATCGTTATTTTCTGACCTTCACAGATGATTTGAGCAGATATGGGTATATCTACTTGATGAAACATAAGTCTGAACCATTTGAAAAGTTCAAAGAATTTCAGAGTGAAGTGGAAAATCATCGTAACAAGAAAATAAAAGTTTCTACAATCTGATCGTAGAGAAGAATATTTGAGTTACGAGTTTGGCCTTCATTTTAAACAATGTGGAATAGTTTCACAGCTCATGCCACATGGAACATTACAGCGTAATGGTGTGTCCGAACGTCGTAACCGCACTTTATTGGATATGGTGCAATCTATGACGTATCTTACCAATTTACCACTATTGTTTTGGGGTTATGCATTAGAGATAGTTGCATTCACTTTAAATAGGGCACCATCTAAATCCATTGAGACGACACCGTATGAACTATGGTTTAGCAGTAAACCTAAGCTGTCGTTTCTTAAAGTTTGGAGTTGCGATGCTTATGTGAAAAAGGTTTTCAACCTGATAAGCTCGAACCCAAATCGGAGAAGAGCGTCTTCATAGAATACCCAAAGGAAACTGTTGGGTACACCTTCTATCACAGATCCGAAGGCAAAACATTCGTTGCTAAGAATGGATCCTTTCTAGAGAAGGAGTTTCTCTCGAAAAATTGAGTGGGAGGAAACTAGAGCTTGATAAGGTAATTTGTACCTTCTCCCGAATTGGAAAGTAGTTCATCACAGAAATCAGTTCCAGTGATTCCTATACCAATTAGTGAGGAAGCTAATGATGATGATCATGAAACTTCAGATTAAGTTACTACAAAACCTCGTAGGTCTTCCAAAGTACAGTCCACACCAGAGTGGCACGGTAATCCTGTTCTAGAAGTCATGTTACTAGACCATGATGAACCTACGAACTATGAGGAAGCGATGATGAGCCCAGATTCCGCGAAATGGCTTGAGGCCATGAAATCTGAGATGGGATCCATGTATGAGAACAAAGTGTGGACTTTGGTGGAGTTGCCCGATGATCAGCAAGCCATATTGTATAAATGGATCTTCAAGAGGAAGACAGACGCTGATAGTAGTGTTACTATCTACAAAGCTCGACTTGTCACAAAAGGGTTTTCGACAAGATCAAGGTGTTGACTACATTGAGATTTTCTCAACTGTAGCGATGCTTAAGTCTGTCCGAATCATGTTAGCAATTGCCACGTTTTATGAAATCTGGCAAATGGATGTCAAAACTGCATTCCTTAATAGTTTTCTTAAAGAAGAGTTGTATATGATGCAACCAAAAGGTTTTGTCAATCCTAAAGGTGCTAACAAAATGTGCAAGCTCCAGCGATCCATCTATGGACTGGTGCAAGCATCTCAGAGTTGGAATATACGCTTTGATAAATTGATCAAAGCATATAAGTTTTATACGGACTTGCGGTGAAGCCTGTATTTACAATAAAGTGAGCGAGAGCACTACCGCCTTTCTGATAAATATATGTGACTAACATATTGTTGATCAGAAATGATGTAGAATTTTTCTGGAAAGCATAAAGGAGTATTTGAAAGGAGTTCTTTAAAATAAAGACCTCAGTAAAGCTACTTACATATTGAGCATCAAAATCTATTGAGATAGATCAAGACGCTTGATAAGTTTTTCAATAAGTACATACCTTGTCAAGATTTTGAAATAGTTCAAAATGGAATACCAAAGAAAGAGTTCTTGCATGTGTTGCAAAGGTGTGAATTTGAGTAAGACTCAAATCCCGACCAAGGCAGAAAATAGAAAAGAGAATGAAAGTCATTCCTATGCCTCACCATAGGTTCTATAAAGTATGCTATGCTATGTACTGCACCTATTGTATACCTTGCTCAATTTGGCAAGGAGTACAATAGTGATCTAGGAGTAGATCATCGGACATTGGTCAAGAATATCCTTAGTGAGGACTAAGGAAAATATTTCTCGATTATGGAGGTGATAAAAGAGCCCGTTGTAAAGAGTTACATCGGTGCAAGCTTTCACACCGATCCAGATGACTCTAAGTCTCAATCTGGATACATATTGAAAGTGGGAGCAATTAGCTAGAGTAGCTCCGTGCAGAGCATTGTAGACATAGAATATTTGAAAAATACATACGGCTCTGAATGTGACAGACCCATTGACTAAGCTTCTCTCACGAGCAAAACATGATCACACCTTAGTACTCTTTGGTTGTTAATCACATAGCAATGTGAACTAGATATTGACTCTAGTAAACCTTTTGGGTGTTGGTCACATGACGATGTGAACTATGGGTGTTAATCACATGCAGATGTGAACATTAGTGTTAAATCACATGGTGATGTGAACTAGATTATTGACTCTAGTGCAAGTGGGAGACTGAAGGAAATATGCCCTAGAGGCAATAATAAAGTTATTATTTATTTCCTTATATCATGATAAATGTTTATTATTCATGCTAGAATTGTATTAACCGGAAACATAATACATGTGTGAATACATAGACAAACTTAATGTCACTAGTATGCCTCTACTTGACTAGCTCATTAATCAAAGATGGTTATGTTTCCTAACCATAGACATGAGTTGTCATTTGATTAACGGGATCACATCATTAGTAGAATGATGTGATTGACATGACCCATTCTGTTAGCTTAGCACTTGATCGTTTAGTATGTTGCTATTGCTTTCTTCATAACTTATACATGTTCCTATGACTATGAGATTATGCAACTCCCGTTTACCGGAGGAACACTATGTGTGCTACCAAACGTCACAACGTGAATCGGGTGATTATAAAGGAGCTCTACAGTGTCTCCGAAGGTACATGTTGAGTTGGCGATTTCAAGATTAGGGTTTGTCACTCCGATTGCTCTGGAGAGGTATCTCTGGGCCCTCTCGGTAATGCACATCACTATAAGCCTTGCAAGCAATGTGACTAATGAGTTAGTTGCGGGATTATGCATTACATAACAAGTAAAGAGACTTGCCGGTAACGAGATTGAACTAGGTATTGAGATACCGACGATCGAATCTCGGGCAAGTAACATACCGATGACAAAGGAAACAACGTATGTTGTTATGCGGTTTGACCGATAAAGATCTTCATAGAATATGTAGGAGCCAATATGAGCATCCAGGTTCCGCTATTGGTTATTGACCGGAAACAGTTCTAGGTCATGTCTACATAGTTCTCGAACCCATAGGGTCCGCACGCTTAACGTTACGATGACAATTTTATTATGAGTTTATAAGTTTTGATGTACCGAAGGTTGTTCGGAGTCCCAGATGTGATCATGGACATGACGAGGAGTCTCGAAATGGTTGAGACATAAAGATTGATATATTGGACGACTATATTTGGACACCGGAAGTGTTCCGGGTGATTTCGGAGAAAATCGGAGTGCCGGAGGGTTACCGAACCCCCGGGAAGTATTGGGCCTTAGTGGGCTGAAGGGAGAGAGAGGGCAGCAGCCAGAGGTGGCGCCCTCCCATGGGGAGTCCGACTGACTAGGGAGGGGGCGCGCCCCTTCCCTCTCCCTCTCCCTCTCTTTCCTTCCCCCTTCCTCCTTCCTAGTGGGACTAGGAAAGGGGAGTCCTACTCCCACTAGGAGGAGGACTCCGCCCTCCTTGGCACGCCCCCTAGGGCCGGCCGGCCTCCCCCCTTGCTCCTTTATATACGGGGGCAGGGGGGCACCTCTAGACACACAAGTTGATCTTCGTGATAGTTCCTTAGCCGTGTGCGGTGCCCCCCTCCACCATATTCCACCTCGGTCATATCATTGCGGTGCTTAGGCGAAGCCCTGCACCGGTAGAACATAATCATCGTCACCACGCCATCGTGCTGACGGAACTCATCCCCGACACCCTGCTGGATTGGAGTCCGGGGATCGTCATCGAGCTGAACGTGTGCTGAACTCGGAGGTGCCATACGTTTGGTACTCGGATCGGTCGGATCATGAATACGTACGACTACATCAACCGCGTTGTCATAACGCTTTCGCTTACGGTCTACGAGGGTACGTGGACAACACTCTCCCCTCTCGTTGCTATGCATCACCATGATCTTGCGTGTGCGTAGGAATTTTTTTGAAATTACTATGTTCCCCAACACAGCGCCCCCCTTCTCCTCGTCCCGCGGCCCCGGTGGTCTCTGCTCCTCCCCGCAAGTACGTCCTCCCCCACGCCACTTCGGCTGCTCCTCCTGCTTTGGGGACTGCGGGTGGGGGCCAGCAGCGCGGCCGCCAGGGCCCCAATAAGAAGAAGGAGAGACGCGGTAAGGGGCGCGCCGCGCAGAATCAGGACGGTCGCGTGAACCCCCCGCCTCCACCTCGTGTGTCCGACCGCTCCCGGCCCACCTGCTTCAACTGTGGCACCAAAGGCCACTCTCAGGTCGATTGCACCAACTCTGCCTGCTGCTTCATTTGCAAGGATCCTGGCCACCCCGCCCTGCTCTGCCCGGACAAGCCGGTTCTTGACAAGCTGCGGATGTACGGGCATGGGATCGAGGGGTTGGGGTTCTTCCACATTGAGGTCCCCGACAACTCGCCCCCTCCCCCTTCCCTCCAGGCTGTGGTCACGGTGATTGATGGTGTGGCCTCCCCCGAGATGATCGAGGCGGAGCTCAACCATCTATACCGTCGCCAGTGGGAGTGGGCGGTCACCCCTATCTCCGGCACTGAGTTCTCTGTGGTCTTCCCCAACGCTCTCAGCCACGGCTACGCCACCCGTAGCGACCAGATCACCCTCCCCCTCAACAAGCTCGTCGTCGACATCTCCGAGCCGACCCTCGACCCGAAGGCTGTGGCCGTCCTTGACACGGCATTGATCCTCATCTCTGGGCTCCCGGACATTGCTCGGTCTGAGCGTACCATCCGTCGCATGTCCCGGATCCTGGGTAAGGTGATCATGGTCGATGAGCTTTCCCTTCGCAAGGAAGAGGAGGTTCGGGTCAAGGTCAAGTGCCTCGACTCAACCAAGCTTCGTGCCACTGTCCGGGTATTCTTCAATGATCAAGGGTTCGACCTTCACATCGCCCCCAAGCCACACAACCATGTGGGCCATCCCCGCTTCTCCGACGACGGTCCCCCTGGTGGCCACCCGGGCCCTCAGGACGACTACCACGGACGCCGTCCCCCCGCCCCGACCACTTTGATGATGAGGACGGGTCGGAGACCTGCCCCTCCCACTCTCCCTCGCCACTGCCTCCACCTTCTTCCTCGACCCTGGGTGGGCGGCAGGCCAGGAGGTCCCTCGCTGCGCTGCCAGACGGGCTGCTTCCGCTGCCTCCGTCGCCCCCCGTCAGGGAGACTGAGACCAGCGACACATCCAGTGTGGGGCTCGTGGTCATCCCGGCTACTTCTCCACGCTCGTCGATCGCCCAGCCTGTGTCCTTCCCCTCTGCCCGACTGCCGACATCGCCGTCCAAGGACCTCCCTGACCCCTTCTGCGCCTCGGGGTCAGTTCTGCCTCTCGTGCACCCCGGTGCACGGGCCCCATCCCCTCCTCCCGCGACGGCTCTGGCTCCTCCTGCCATGGACCTGCCTTCGCCTCCGCCCGGTCTGCTGGTGGCTCCCCTGCTCCCCTCCGAGCCGCTGCCGCCGGCCTCCACGGATGCACCGCTGGGGGCAGCTTCCCCGCCGGCCTCGCCTCGGCGTTCCTCCACACCCACCCCCAGTCGATGGGTGGGTGCGTGGTGGACGCTGCCTTGGCGACCCCGCTGGCCGCTCTGCCTTTCCGGCCTCGCTCCTCGACCTACGCCAAGCAGGGCCGCTCGACATCGACCCCGACGTCGTCTCGGCGCAGCGCCCGCAACGACGCCTCGCGACCCGCGGGCTCCCCGGCTCTGCCCATCTCCGAGCGGGCTGAGCTCCGCGCCGCGGCGCACAACCTCGAGCCAGGTACTCTAGTCATCCCCGCTAGTTCCACTACATGTTCGTTCTCAGCGTTGGAGTCTATTCCGCTCGGTCATCTCGCCAAAGTCGCGGCAGATTCCGATATAGTGTTTAGGGGGGAAGTCGATCCTCCCTTAGTCCAAATCGCGGCAATCCAGGCGCGGGAAGTCCTTGATGGGAGGTTGGCCGAAACCCGTGCCCGCTTAGCTACTTCCGCTTCGGTGACGGGCGTCCCCATTTTGTCCTCCCAGCCGTCCGGCCAGGCCACGCCCGCTCCCCTGGAGATCCGCGGCCGCACCCGGTCTCGCACCGCCGCTCTCCGCGCCCAAAGCGCCTCCTGTGTCCTGGGGTCAAGCAACCCCTCTATGGTGGTTTAATGTGGACCCTTTTCTGGAACATCCGTGGTTTTGGCCAGGATGGCCGACGCCGCCAGCTCATTGAGTACATGCGTGATGAGCGGATAGACATTGTAGCAATCCAAGAGACCATGCGAACTGAGTTCACCCTGTCCGAGCTTGACAGTCTTAGCTCTCACCTGTTTGCCTGGCATTGGCTCCCTTCTAGTGGGATCACCGGGCACTCTGGTGGCATCCTGTTAGGTGTCAAGGATGCCACCTTTGAGGTGGGTAGCATGGACCGGGGTGAGTTCTTTGTGAGCATGGAGCTTTTCGAGAGGGTGCTGAACTTCAAATGGGAGATCATCATAGTCTATGGCCCTGCCGACCACCGTCATTCAGTGACATTTCTTGAGGAGCTCAAGAATAAGGTGTCCGCCGCCCGCTTCCCGGTCGTCGTGGGCGGCGACTTCAACCTCCACCGATTTGCGGAGGACAAAAACAACGATCTAGTGAACTTCCCGCGGATGCAGATGTTCAATGACTGCATTGCTAACCTCGGTCTGCGGGAATTAGATAGGGTTGGTGCCAGATTCACCTGGACCAATCGCTAGGCCGACCCGACCCGCTCCATCTTGGACCGCGTCTTGGTCGCCTGTGTGGAAGATGCGGTGCCCCCTTGCCTCCCTCCGCTGTTGGAAATATGCCCTAGAGGCAATAATAAATTGGTTATTATTATATTTTCTTGTTCATGATAATCGTTTATTATCCATGCTATAATTGTATTGATAGGAAACTCAGATACATGTGTGGATACATAGACAACACCATGTTCCTAGTAAGCCTCTAGTTGACTAGCTCGTTGATCAATAGATGGTTACGGTTTCCTGACCATGGACATTGGATGTCGTTGATAACGGGATCACATCATTAGGAGAATGATGTGATGGACAAGACCCAATCCTAAGCCTAGCACAGAGATCGTGTAGTTCGTATGCTAAAGCTTTTCTAATGTCAAGTATCTTTTCCTTAGACCATGAGATTGTGCAACTCCCGGATACCGTAGGAATGCTTTGGGTGTACCAAACGTCACAACATAACTGGGTGGCTATAAAGGTGCACTACAGGTATCTCCGAAAGTGTCTGTTGGGTTGGCACGAATCGAGACTGGGATTTGTCTAGAATAAATAATATCTGACGAATTAGAATCATCTTGATAGAGATAACAGGCCCTTTCTATGTATTATCAATAGGATCAATTCTAACAAGTCACACACTCATATTCCAGAGATACCGAAACAAAAAAATTCCGCGGTTGAACTACCATAATATCTAGAAATGTAGATCTTAAACTAGAAAGGCTTTTTTGGATGGAAAAACTCTGACTTCCAATAGGCTCACGATTCGACTTTGATCGTTATGGATTGGTACCAAGATCAAGTCCTAGGCAAGCAGACCTAATTTTAACAGCCGGTACGGTCCTATACAAAAACTAGCAAGACCCACTCCATTGGTAATTCCATCAATAACACCCTTATCAAAAAACTCCGTTAGTTCGGTTAACCCTCTTATACCGAGGGTAAAGACCCTAGTATAGAAAATATCTATATAACCACGATTATATGACCAACTGTATATATTTTTTTACTTGATCTAAAAATTCTTTTTTAGGATTTCCTTTGTAAAAAGAGTTTATTAAATCCAAATTCTGAAAAAAAGAATAAGCGGATCCATAGAAGATATATGCTATGAATAAACCAAAGATAGCTAGACTTACGTAAGAAATTGCATTAGTAATAAATTCATATGAATTTACAAAAGAATTAGAACTTTCATGAGTAAAGTTTATTGAGGGAGTTAACCACTTTGATAATATGGTTAACTCTGCTATTCCATTACCAATTCCTCCATTATCAAAAGAGATTCCTATGAATCCAATGAACAAAGTGAAAAGTAGTAATATAAGAAGAGGAAATAACATAGTATTTCCCGTTTCATGCGGATAGGCAAAAGTGTTTTTAGCCCCAAAAGACGTAGTAAAGGATCATATCCTATTTCTTGTATTACCTTGAATTTTTGGTATATTTTGTGAAAAAAAAGAAACTCCACTCTTCGTTGTTGATAAAACGAAATCCCTATTCACTCCTTTGGGTATCCTTTTTCCCCATAAGGATATTGAATACAAGGAACTCTCTTTAGTGCTACTGTAATTTTGAAAATGAACACGCAAATACCCATCAAATGTAAGTAAACTCCGTGTAAACGGAGAGGTATCTATGGGCCCACTCGGTAGGACATCATCATAATGTGCACAATGTGACCAAGGGGTTGATCACGGGATGATGTGTTACGGAACGAGTAAAGAGACTTGCCGGTAACGAGATTGAACAAGGTATCGGTATACCGACGATCGAATCTCAGGCAAGTACAATACCGTTAGACAAAGGGAATTGTATACGGGATTGATTGAGTCCTTGACATCGTGGTTCATCCGATGAGATCATCATGGAACATGTGGGAGCCAACATGGGTATCCAGATCCCGCTGTTGGTTATTGACTGAAGAACATCTCGGTCATGTCTGCATGGTTCCCGAACCCGTAGGGTCTACACACTTAAGGTTCGATGACGCTAGGGTTATAAAGGAAGTTTGTATGTGGTTACCAAATGTTGTTCGGAGTCCCGGATGAGATCCCGGACGTCACGAGGAGTTCCGTAATGGTCCGGAGGTAAAGATTTATATATGGAAAGTTGTTGTTCGGGTTCCGGAAAAAGTTCGTGTTTTTTCGATATTGTACCGGGAAGCTTCCAGAAGGTTCCAGAAGATTCCGGAGGTCCAGAAATTGTTCCACCACGTCCAATACAGTAGCATGGGCTGTAGGGGGGCGCCCTAACCTTAATGGGCCAGGGGCACGGTCGTGGTTCTAAGTCTGACAGTAGAGTGGGGGGTAGGTAAGGAGAGGCAAGGTCCTAGCTATGGAGAGGTTGTGAACACAAGCGATGTACGAGTTCGAGCCCTTCTCGGAAGAAGTAAAGCCCTCGCCTCGGAGCCCCGAGGCGGTCGAGTGGATTATGAGTGTTGGTATTACAAGAGTGCGAACCCCTCTAGCTGTGGAGGGGTGGCTTATATAGAGTCGCCAGACCCCACCAGCCCACATAATGGAGAGGTTAAAGTACATTAAGCACAGGCGCATCGTAACGCCTCATAAAGTGCCTTAACTATCATTAAGTCTATTCAATTACAAGCCGCTTGCGTTGCAGAGTGCCTTCGACCTTCGGTGGTCGAGTGTATCTTCATGGTCGAGTGAGTCTTCCATGGTCGAGTCCTTCCATCGGTCAGTGGGTTCCTCTTTGGTCGATGGAAGATGATCTCTTCTAAGAGTGCCCCTGGGTAGGACGTTTAGGTCAGGCCTATGACCCTACCCTAGGTACATGAATCCATCATTAGCCCCCGAATGGATTGAGGCTTGAGTGAAGGAGGGGTTGACGTTGTTTCCGATTGCCTTTTGCATACTGGCTATGTGTTGTCTTGGATCAAGGTCTTCTTTGTTGATAACGAGCAACTTTTCTTCAATCGACTCGATCCATTCTTGTTCTTTTGTCGAGTGACCTTTTTTACTTCGCTATTCCCGAGCGACGGATCGCGGGAAATCTCGCACTTGACAGATCAATCTGTCTCTCGCGGATCTCGCGGGATACGAAATTTGGGGAAGCGCGCAAAGTGGAACAGACCGCGGCGCTCGGATGGGACATGACAGGAACGCCTCGATCTCCGCGCCGCTTTTTCCGCCACGTATCGTGCAGTGCAACTGTTTCGGGATATGATTGGATTGTCCGGGTCCACATGTCATCCACTCGGAAGGGATGTTATAAATGCAACTCGCGAGGGTTTCTGCGCAGTACCCCGTTCTTCCTCCTCTGCTCTCTCCATCTCCGCCCCGCCGCAATCGCTGCTGCTCTTCTCCCTCTCTCGCGCGCTCCGTCGGGCGGCCATGGGCAAAGAGACGCGGTGGCGCCGAGCGCCTTGAAGAAGGCGTCGGCGGCGGAGAAGGCGTCGGCGGCCGAGAAGGCGAAAGGGAGATCCACCAGTCGCAGCGGTTCCTCGTCGAGATCTCGTTTGCCGAAGGGCTGGGTCCAGGGAGATTGGATCCAGTCGACCATCAAGGAGAAGGATCTCCTCGATATGGCCAACGACGGGCTGATCCCCCACGGCGTCGCAAGGCTTCCCGGCAAAGAATGGCAACCCCAGCCGGAGGAGGGTGAGTGTGTGCTCCTGGCCACCCATGTTGATCGAGGATTTTCCCCGCCACGAAAGTGTTTTCTTTCGTGGCTTTCTGAATTTCTTTGGGGCCCAGCTCCACCATTTTACTCCAAACTCCATCGCGTATCTTGCCGCATTTGTGTCTATGTGCGAAAACTTCCTGGGCTGTCGACCGCACTGGGGTTTGTTCAAGTATATCTTCACATGTCGCTCTCAGACTGTGAAGAAAGCAAGTCCTGGGGATGAGAAGACCCAAGTAGTTCAGATGTGCGGGGGCCTAGGAATCCAATTGAGGAATAAGAGCACCTTCCCAGCTATGTCTTTTCCCGAGTCGGTTAGGGGCTGGCAGTCGACCTGGTTCTACTGCCAGAATGAGTCGACTCCAGGACAGTCGAGTGGTCTTCCTCCATTCACCATGAGTCGAGTGAACAGACCCTCCTCCCTAAAGGTGGTTCCAGAGGAAAGAGCTGATGTGAAGATGTTGATGGATCGCGTGGTACAGCTGGTTCGGGACGTTGTGACTGGCATGGACCTCTTGGAGGTTTTTCTTCGGAGGCGAATCCAGCCCCTTCAGTTCCGGAGCCACTGCATGTGGCTGTACTGTGGCACTGAAGACGAGACTCGCGTCAACCCGGAGGCAGTCGACGACGCTATAGTGGAAAGATGGATGGCTGCGATCACTGGGAACAAGGACAACCCTCGCGGATCCCGGAGGATTTCTCCACTTGATCATAACAAATGCGTTCTGATAAGGTACATTTGCTCGCTTTCCATTGTATAACCGCTCGAATGTGTTTCCGTGTTTTGGTCAATTGAGCTCGCTTTGATGTTTCCGGCCCTTACCGAGCTATACTCAATGCCCAATGGCGCTCGAGACTCAATCGAGGAGGAGAAGAAGCCAGTGAGGCGAGCCAGAAGAGTGGGATTCAGACGCTGCTGAGGATGACGACGACGACGATGATGATGACGAGGATGAAGAAGAGGAGGAAGAGGAGGAGGTTGTACCACCACGCTCGGAAAGGCGGTCAAAACTTGTGCACGACCTTTCGACTGAACGCGGTAAGGGAGTTGCGATTGCCTCGCAGTCGACCAAACGCCCTCGGACCACTTCTCCGGTGCCGACTGAGAAGGCGCCGAAGCAGTCGAAGGTAGCTCCGTCGAGGCCAACCAAACCTTTGCCAAAGATGAAAGTATCCATCCCCACCATATCAGGGTAAACCAATCATTTAAGTCTTCTTGCTCTGTACAAATTCTGTTTCTGGCTGATACTTGAATCGGACAACTGATTCTTTGGAACTTCAGTGCTGCGACTTCCGAAACCTCAGGCAAGGCCGAGGACCATGAGATGGAGGACGCGGCAACCTCAAATCCCGGTACTGCATTTTTAATTCTGTTCTTAGTCGACTGACTCATAGTTTCTGACTTTGACTCTTTTCTGAAGCTCCAACCAATGACATTATCACCCTTCCCAACGACGATGACGAGGATGAGGAACCATTGAGGTATAGGAGGAGCAGAAGGCATCTATCGCAAAGCAGCACAAGACGTGACGGCGCCGAGACTGATTGCGGCGGAAGGGGAGGCCAGCACTCGACATACCGTGTCCTTCGCGGTGCCGTTGACGAGTGCTCGACCCACTTCGTCGAGTCTGGGCAGCTTCGCTCTTCCCCACGCACCACGCCCGGAGGACCAGGCTAGTGCTGCTAAGGAGGCGATCCGTCAAGCAGGATCATGATGGAGCGGTGAAGATCGTTCGGGATGCGAGCCAAGCGACTTTACGCCAGCTCCGCCCTTCAAAGCAATGTCCAGTCGATCGACCACCGCCTGCTCATTAGGATATGCTATCAAAACTTTTCTTTCTGGAATTCATAGCAGTCACCCACTAGGTGTGTTGGTAAAAACTCCGTATTAGCGGGGGCACGCTGAGTGCACCCGCTGGGTGTAGTCCCCAAGGCTAAGGTCGACTGCTGGCAGTCGGTCTTAGGCTTTATAAGTAAATATTGATCATCACTCGAATGAAACGAATGGGTTTAAAACCGGTGGGGAGCGCTGAGTGCACCCACCGGGTGTAGTCCCCGCGTGGTCGATCACGGCGCTTGATTACAGTCTGAAGAAGTTTTGGTCGACTGGTCGACTTTTTTTTTTTGGTCGACTGGTCGACTCTGTCTTGAATAAGACCAGTGGGGGCACGCTGAGTGCACCCACTGGGTGTAGTCCCCGAGACTACGGTCGAATGCTTGCATTCGACTGTAGTCTTAGAAACGTATCATTTTTCTCTATTCACTCGGAAGTGAATCATCTTTGACATTTTGTCGATTGATTCTTCGTAGAAATCCTGTGATCTTGCGACGCGCTATACTGAACTGGAGCAGAAGCATATTCAGCTCGAGTTGGACTTGAAGTTAGTGCAGGAGAATCTGACAAAGGCAAAGGAGGAGACCAAAGGTATGTTTGGTGAGACTTCGACGACTCCTTTCTCCCCTCGTTTGCTTCAAGCCTGACTTTGCTGTAATTTACAGGCAAGGTGAAGGAGGCCCAGAGGAAGAAGGAGCTTGAGCTGTCTGAGAAGATCAAGCTCGCCGACGAAAAGCTAGCCTCAGTCGCCAAGCTCGAACAGGACAACACCAATCTAAAGGCTGCTCTGGCCATTGCCACCAAGGATGTTGATCGACTGAAAGCTGACAAGACTACTCTGACTGAGAGGATCAACCAGTTGACCGGGAAGAAGAATGACCTGGAAGGCTTCCTGGGTGGTCTGGCTAAGAAACTGTTCCTTATGCTCGAAGGTAGTCTTTTTCACTCGACCAATTCTTTCAACTGTTATGTTCCCATTCGACTATTTTCTTGATTCGGGGTTTTGTCTTTGCAGAGTTCTGTCGCAACTTTGAAGAAGAAACTAGCCACCGGAGACGAACCTTGACCCCGCCAATTCTCCGTGAATGATGAAGTTGCCATGGACGCCTTCCGACCGAGTCCCGTGTTGCGGCTGTCGTGGATTACCTCGCAAGGCTGAAGGTTGCTACGTCCCGCATCGACTCGACGCTCTGGCCCGGGGCGACACTCCAAAATGACCTTGAGTCGTTGATGGCTTGACTGAACGCCGTCCCTGACCGAGTGCAGGAGTGGAAGAAGTCTTCGGCTCGGTGTGGCGAAGATGTTGCCACAATGTCCGGCGCGAGTCCATTGCAAGGATGCACGAGAAGATAAGTGGCGGCTCTCGAGTGGCCAACACCAAGAAACACGACTTGGTCCTTCATGGGGACTTTCATCGCTCTTGCTACGGATCGCAGATGGGATTGACCTCGACGAGTTAGTTGCTCCTTCCAGCCCTCCACAGGAGGGGTAAAAAACTTTCCTTGAGTCTTACACTTTAAATTTGCCTCGGTATGCCGAGTGGAATTGTAACCGATAAAACCCTAACAGGCTTAGTGCCTGAGCACTCTCGGTTCCTTTAGGTATCGACCTAAACTTGGATTGGATATTTGGGTGTGATTGCTTTTGGCTTGAATTGCCCTTTGCAGGTTCACAGCAAGATGCCCACTGCAATGACTTATTCCTTAGGCGTGCACTTTGTCTTGCAGCTAAGCCCCGAGTGAGAGGTTTGCTCTTCACTCGGTAGGATTTCTTATATCTTAGGCGGCGCTGGGCTGCAGCTAAGCCCCGAGTGAGAGGTTTGCTCTCACTCGGTAGGATTTTTATATCTTAGGCGAGCACTGGCTGCAGCTAAGCCCCGAGTGAGAGGTTTGCTCTTCACTGTAGGATTTCTTATATCTTAGGCGAGCTACTGGGCTGCAGCTAAGCCCCCGAGTGAGAGGTTTGCTCTCACTCGGTGAGGATTTTTATATCTTAGGCGTAGCTACTGGCTGCGCTTAAGCCCCGAGTGAGAGGTTTTCTCACTCGGTAGGATTTTTATATCTTAGGCGTAGCACTGGCTGCAGCTTAAGCCCCTGAGTGAGAGGTTTGCTCTTCACTCGGTAGGATTTCCGTTGTATTTGTGGCTGGCTCGGAGGAGAGGGTCGCATTCGACCTGCACTCGCCTTCCTTGCTAACGCACATCATACTTATGGTGTAGCTCGGAGGAGAGGGTCGCAGTCGACCTGCACCTCGTCCTCCTTGCGGGTACAGACGTTATTTATGGTGTAGCTCGGAGGAGAGGGTCGTAGTCGACCTGCACCTCGTCCTCCTTGCAAGCGTACATTGTACTTAGGCGAGTACTTGGACTGCAGCTAAGCCTCCGAGTGGAAGTCTGGCTTACCACTCGGTAGGATTTTTAATAACTTAGGCGAGCACTGGGCTGCAGCTAAGCCCCCGAGTGGAAGTCCGGCTTGCCACTCGGTGGGATTTCTTATATCTTAGGCTAGCATGGATCTGTGGCTAAGCCTCCGAGTGGAAGTCCGGCTTGCCACTCGGTAGGATTTTTGAAACTTAGGCGAGCTTGGATCAGCTAAGCCTCCGAGTGGAAGTCTGGCTTACCACTCGGTAGGATTTTTTGTTACTTAGGCGTAACGGATTCTCAGCTAAGCCTCCGAGTGGAAGTCTGGCTTACCACTCGGTATGATTTGTACAAACTTAGGCGAAACGGATTCGCGACTAAGCCACCCATCGGGGAAAATTTTATCGACAAAATAAAGAGTGACAAAAATTATGAAGGAACTATGACACTATTATTTCGAAGCCCATGAACTACAGAAGTATTTTATTACAACTCTTCCGAGAAAAAACTTTAAGTGTAAAACGGGCGGAGCAGATCCGCGTTCCAAGCTCGGGGCTCTTTGATATTGTGTTCGACGTTGTAGAGACGATATGCCCCATTGTGGAGAACCTTTGTGACGATGAAGGGCCCTTCCCAGGAGGGAGCGAGCTTATGTTGTTTCTGCTGATCCACTCGAAGGACCAGATCCCCTTCCTGGAAGGCTCGACCTCTCACATTTCTGGCGTAAAGGCGACGCAAGTCTTGCTAGTAGATGGTCGAGCGGATCAGAGCCATCTCCCTTTCCTCTTCTAGGAGGTCGACTGTCGTGGTTCTAGGTCTGACAGTAGAAGTAGGGGTAGGTAAAAGAGAGGCGATGTCCTAGCTATGGAGCAGTTGTGAAGAACAAGGATGTACGAGTTCAGGCCCTTCTCGGAGGAAGTAACAGCCCTACGTCTCGGAGCCCTGAGGCGGTCGAGTGGATTATGAGTATGAGTATTACAAGAATCTGAACCCTTCTATCTGTGGAGGGGGGTGGCTTATATAGAGTGCGCCAGGACCCCAGCCAGCCCACATAATGGAGGGATTAAAGTACATTAAGTCAGGGGGGTTACTGGTAACGCCCCTCATAAGGTGCTTTAACTATCATTAAGTCTATTCAATAGCAAACCGTTGCACTGCAGAGTGCCTTCTGACCTTCTGGTGGTCGAGTGAGTCTTCATGGTCGAGTGAGTCTCCCATGGTCGAGTCCTTCCATCCGGTCAGTGGATTCCTCTTTGGTCGATCGAAGATGATCTCTTCTACGAGTGCCCTTGGGTACGGCGTCTAGGTCAGGCCTATGATCCTACCCTAGGTACATGAATCCATCATTAGCCCCGAATGGATTGAGGCTTGAGTGAAGGAGGAGTTGACATTGTTTCGATCGTCTTTTGCATACCGGCTACGTGTTGTCTTGGATCAAGATCTTCTCCGCTGATAACGAAACTTTCCTTCACCGACTTGATCCATTCTTGTTCTTTAGTCGAGTGACTTCCTTTGCTATTCTGAGCAACGGATCGCAGGAGATCTCGCACTTGATGATCGATCTGCCGCTCGCGATCTCGCGGGATCTGAAATTTGGGGAAGCGCTTGAACGGAACGGATCAGACTGCGGCGCTTGGATGGGACGTAACAGGGGCGCCTCGATCTCCGCGCCGCTTTTTCCGCCACGTATCGCGCAGTGCGGCTGCTCGGGATATGATTGGATTGCTTGGGCCCACCTGTCATCCACTCGGAAGGGATGCTATAAATGTAACTCCCGGAGGCTTATGCACAGTACCTTGTTCTTCCTCCTTAGTTCTCTCCGTCTCCGCTCTCCACCACCGCTGCTGCTCTCTTGCCATCTCCCCTTGCGCATTCCGCCGGCGGCCATGGGCAAAGAGAAGACGACGATGTTGGAGCGCGCGAAGAAGGCGTCGGCGGCGGAGAAGGCGTCGGCGGCCGAGAAGGCAAGGGGAGATCCACCGGTCGCGGTGGTTCTTCGTCGAGATCCAAACTGCCGAAAGGCTGGGTCCAGGGAGACTGGATCCAGTCGACCATCAAGGAGAAGGATCTCCTCGACATGGCCAACGACGGATTGATTCCCCACGGCGCCGCGAGACTTCCTGGCCGAGAGTGGCAGCCTCAGCCAGAAGAGGGTGAGTGCGTGCTTTTGGCCACCCATGTCGACCGAGGTTTTTCGTTGCCGCCGAGTGTCTTCTTTCGGGGTTTTCTGAATTTCTTCGGAGCCCAGCTCCACCATTTTACTCCAAACTCCATCGCATACCTTGCCGCGTTTGTGTCTATGTGCGAAAACTTCCTGGGTTGTCGACCCCACTGCGGTTTGTTCAAGTACATCTTCACATGTCGCTCTCAGACAGTGAAGAAGGCAAGCCCTGGTGACGAGATGACCCAAGTAGTCCAGATGTGTGGTGGTTTAGGGGTCCAGTTGAGGAACAAAAGCACCTTCCCAGCTATGTCTTTTCCCGAGTCGGTCAGGGGTTGGTAGTCGACCTGGTTCTATTGCAGGAATGAGACGACGCCGGGGCAGTCGACTGGCCTTCCTGCATTCACCATGAGTCGAGTGAATAGACCCTCCTCCCTGAAGGTTGTTCCAGAAGAGAGGACCGAAGTGAAGATGCTGATGGACCGCGTGGTGCAGCTGGTTAGGGACGGAGGATCGGCATGGACCTCTGGAGGTTTTTCTTCGAGGCGAATCCAGCCCCTTGATTCCGAGTCACTTGATGTGGCTATATTGCGGCATCAAGACGAGACTCGCGTCCACCCGGAGGCGGTCGACGATCTCAGAGTGGAAAGATGGATGGCTGCGATCACTGGGAACAAGGACAATCCTCGCGGGTCTCGGAGGATTTCTCCACTTGACCGTGATAGCGTTCCAGATAAGGTACTCTTGCTCTGTTTTCCGTTGTATATCTGTCGAGTGTGTTTCTGTAACTTGGTCGACTGAACTCTGCTTCGATACTTCCAGGCCCTCACCGAGCTATACTCAATGCCCAATGGCGCCCAGATTCCGACTGAGGAGGGGGAAGCCAGTGGAGGCGAGAGTCAGGAAGAGTGGGATTCAGACGCTGCAGAAGACGACGACGATGATGATGATGATGACGAGGATGATGATGACGAGGATGAAGAGGAGGAAGTCGCACCACCGCGCTTGGAAAGGCGGTCAAAACTTGTACACGACCCTTCGGTTGAACGCGGTAAGGGAGTTGCGACTGTCTCGCAATCGACCAACGCCTCGGACCGCTTCTCCGGCCGACCGAGAAAGCGCCAAAGCAAAGGAAGGTAGTTCCGTCGAGGACAACCAAGCCTCTGCCAAAAATGAAGGTGTCCATCCCCACCATCTCAGGGTAAACATATTGCTTAAATCTTCTTGTTCTATATAAATTTTGTCTCTGGTTGATACTTGAATCGGTCGACTGATTCTTTGGATTTTCAGCGCTGCGACTTCCGAAACCTCAGCTAAGGCTGACGACCATGAGATGGAGGACGCCGCCACCTCCAATCCTGGTACTATATCCTTAATTCTTGCTCTTAGTCGACTGACTCAAGATTTCTGACTTTAACTCTTTTCTGAAGCTCCAACCAGTGACATCATCACTCTTCCTGATGACGATGATGAGGATGAGGAGCCATTGAAGACTAGGAGGAGCAGGAAGGCATCTACTGGCAAAGAAGCCCAAGGTGTGACGGCGCCCGAGACCGTTGTGACGGAAGGAGAGGTCGGCACTCGAC
This sequence comes from Aegilops speltoides, assembly GCA_021437245.1. Lineage (NCBI taxonomy): Eukaryota > Viridiplantae > Streptophyta > Magnoliopsida > Poales > Poaceae > Aegilops > Aegilops speltoides. The sequence continues at coordinate 389,680,423 of CM038143.1, forward strand.
ATACCGTGTCCTTCGCGGTGCCGCTGACGAGTGCTCGGCCCACTTCGTCGAGTGCTGGACAACCTTCGATCTTCACCACGCACCACGCCCCGGGACCAGGCCGATCTTTGCTAAGGAGGCAATCCGTCAAGCGTGGATCATGATGGAGCAGTGAAGATCGCTCGATGCGAGCCAAGCAGCTTACGATGCCGCCTACGCCCTCGTGAGCAATGTTCAGTCGATCGACCACCACTGCTCATAGGATATGCTATAAAAACTTTTCTTTCTGGAATTCATAGCCGTCACCCACTAGGTGTGTTGGTAGAACTCCGTGTTGGCGGGGGCACGCTGAGTGCACCCGCTGGGCGTAGTCCCCAAGGCTAAGGTCGACTGCTGGCAGTCGGTCTTAGGCTTACTAAGTAGATGTTGATCATTATCCGAATGGAACGAATGGGTTTCTGAGACCAGTGGGGGCACGCTGAGTGCACCCACTGGGTGTAGTCCCCGAGACTGTGGTCGACTGCTGGCAGTTGATTACAGTCTGAAGAAGTACCGGTCGACTGGTCGACTCGCTCTTTTTTTTTTTTGGTCGATCGTCGACTATGTCTTGAATAAGACCAAGTGGGGCACGCTGAGTGCACCCACCGGTGTAGTCCCGAGACTACGGTCGAATGCTTGCATTCGATCGTAGTTTTAGAAACGCACAATTCTTCTTTATTCACTCGGAAGTGGATTATCTCTGATATTTTTGCAACTGACTCTTCGTAGAAATCTTGTGATCTTGCGGCACGCTATACTGAACTGGAGCAGAAGCATATTCAGCTCGAGTTGGACTTGAAGCTAGTGCAGGAGAATCTGACGAAGGCGAAGGAGGAGACCAAAGGTATGTTTGGTGAGATTTCGACGACTCTTTTCTCCCCTCATTTGCTTCAAGCTTGACTTTGCTGCGATTTACAGGCAAGGTGAAGGAGGCCCAAAGAAAGAAGGAGCTTGAGCTGTCTGAGAAGATCAAGCTTGCTGATGAAAAACTGGCCTCAGTCGCCAAGCTCGAACAGGATAACACCAATCAAGGCTGCTCGCCATTGCCAAGAAGGATGTTGAACGAATGAAGGTTGACAAGAAGACTCGATCGAGAAGGTCCTCCAAATGGCTGGGAAGAAGAACGAGTTGGAAAGCTTCTTGGGTGGTCTTGCTAAGAAATTGTTCCTTAAGCTCGAAGGTAATCTTCTTCACTCGACCAATTCTTCCAACTGTTATGTTCCCATTCGACTATTTTCCTGATTCGGGTTTTGTCTTTGCGAGTTCTCGCATAACTTTGAAGAAGAAACCAGCCACCGGGAGAGGAACCTTGACCTGCCAATTCTCCGGTGAACGATGAAACTGCCATGAACATCTTCCGACTGGAGTCCCGTGTTGCTGCTGTCGTGGATTATCTCGCAAGACTGAAGGTTGCTACGTCCCGCATCGACTCGACGCTCTGGCCCGGTGAGACACTCCAAAATGACCTCGAGTCATTGATGGCTCGACTAAATGCCGTCCCTGACCGAGTGCAAGAGTGGAAGAAGTCTTCGGCTCGGTGTGGTGCAGACGTCGCCCTGTGTCTGGCGCGAGTCCATTGCAAGGATGCCCGAGAAGATAAGCTGGCGGCTCTCCGAGTGGCCAACACCAAAAAGCACGACTTCAGGGTCTTCATGGAAACTTTCATTGTTGCTGCCACGCGGATTGCCGACGGGATTGACCTTGACGAGTTCGTTGCTCCATCCAGCCCTCCGCAGGAGGGGTAAAAAACTTTCCTTGATCTTAAATTTGCCTCGGTATGCCGAGTGGAGTTGTAACCGATAAAACCTTAACAGGCTTAGCGCCTGAGCACTCTCGGTTATTTTAGGTGTCGACCTAAATTTAGATTGGATGTTTGGAAATGATTGCTCTCGGCTTGAATTGCTCTTTGCAGGTTAACAGCGAGATGCCTACTGCAGTCGACTTATTCCTTAGGCGAGCACTGAGCTGCAGCTAAGCCCCCGAGTGAGAGGTTTGCTCTTCACTCGGTAGGATTTCTTTTATCTTAGGCGAGCACTGGGCTGCAGCTAAGCCCCCGAGTGGGAGGTTTGCTCTCCACTCGGTAGGATTTCTTATACCTTAGGCGAGCACTGGGCTGCAGCTAAGCCCCCGAGTGTGAGGTTTGCTCTCCACTCGGTAGGATTTCTTATACCTTAGGCGAGCACTGGGCTGCAGCTAAGCCCCCGAGTGGGAGGTTTGCTCTCCACTCGGTAGGATTTCTTATACCTTAGGCGAGCACTGGGCTGCAGCTAAGCTCCCGAGTGAGAGGTTTGCTCTTCACTCGGTAGGATTTCTTTTATCTTAGGCGAGCACTGGGCTGCAGCTAAGCCCCCGAGTGGGAGGTTTGCTCTCCACTCGGTAGGATTTCTTATACCTTAGGCGAGCACTGGCTGCAGCTAAGCCCCGAGTGGGAGGTTTGCTCTCCACTCGGTGGGATTTCTTATACCTTAGGCGAGCACTGGCTGCAGCTAAGCCCCGAGTGGGAGGTTTGCTCTCCACTCGGTGGGATTTCTTATACCTTAGGCGAGCACTGGCTGCAGCTAAGCCCCAGTGGGAGGTTTGCTCTCCACTCGGTGGGATTTCTTATACCTTAGGCGCAGCACTGGCTGCAGCTAAGCCCCAGTGGGAGGTTTGCTCTCCACTCGGTAGGATTTCTTATACCTTAGGCGAGCACTGGGCTGCAGCTAAGCCCCCGAGTGGGAGGTTTGCTCTCCACTCGGTAGGATTTCTTATACCTTAGGCGAGCACTGGGCTGCAGCTAAGCCCCCGAGTGGGAGGTTTGCTCTTCACTGTAGTAGATTTCCGTTGTATTTGTGTCGGCTCGGAGAAGAGGGTCGCATGGTCGACCGCACTTCTGCCTTCCTTGCAATCACAAGATCATACTTATGGTGTAGCTCGGAGGAGAGGGTCGCAGTCGACCTGCACCTCGTTTTCCTCGCTAGTATACTTTATACTTAGGCGAGTCCTTGGACTGCAGCTAAGCCTCCGAGTGGAAGTCTGGCTTACCACTCGGTAGGATTTTTAATAACTTAGGCGAGCACTGAGCTGCAGCTAAGCCTCCGAGTGGAAGTCTGGCTTACCACTCGGTAGGATTTTAATAACTTAGGCGAGCCGAGCTGCGGCTAAGCCTCCGAGTGGAAGTCGGCTTACCACTCGGTGGGATTTTAATAACTTAGGCGAGCACCGAGCTGCAGCTAAGCCTCCGAGTGGAAGTCGACTTACCACTCGGTGGGATTTTAATAACTTAGGTGAAACTGTTCGCAGCTAAGCCTCCGAGTGGAAGTCCGGCTTACCACTCGGTGGGATTTAATAACTTAGGCGAAACGGTTCATGAGCTAAGCCTCCGAGTGGAAGTCCGGCTTACCACTCGGTGGGATTTGTAAAAACTTAGGCGGAACGGATTCGCGACTAAGCCACCCATCGGGGAGGTGAAAATTTTACTCGACGAAAAATAAAGAGTGACAAAATTATGAAGGAATTACGACACTATTACTTCAAAGCTCGTGAGCTACAGTGAGTATTTTATTACAACTCTTCCGGTGAAAACCTTAAGTGTAAACGGGCAGAGCAGATCCGCTGTTCAAGCTCGGGGCTCATCGATATCGTGTTCGACATTGTAGAGACGATATGCCCCATTGTGGAGAACCTTTGTGACGAAGAAGGGTCCTTCCCAGAGGGAGCAAGCTTATGTTGCTTCGCTGATCCACCGAAGGACCAGATCTCCTTCCCGGAAGGCTCGACCTCTCACGATTAAAGCGTCGTCAAAGCGGCGTAAGTCTGGCTGGTAAATGGTCGAGCGGATCGAGCCATTTCCTTTCCTCTTCCAGAGGTCGATCGATCTGACGCGCTTGCTCAGCTTCGCTTCATTATAAAGTTCAATTCGTGGAGCATTGTGAAGGAGATCACTCGGTAAAACTGCTTCGCCCCATAGACCAGAAGAAAGGAGTTCTCCACGTCGACCGATTAGGCGTGGTCCGCAAACCCCAAAGCATCAAGGAAGTTCGTCGACCCAAGCTCCAGCCGCATGCTTGAGATCTCGCATCAATCGGGCTTCGCACTTTGAGGATTAATCCATTGGCTCGCTCGCCTGTCCGCTCGATTTGTGGATGGGCGATCAAGCGTAGTCGACTCGTGTGCCTTGGGAGTTGCAGAAATCTTGAATTCTTCCGAGTCAAAATTCGACCCATTGTCCGTGATAATACTATGCGGGACTCCATACCGAACGCCAACCTCTCGACGAAGGAAACAAAGATACAAAGATCAAGTTTTTTGATTGGCTTAGCCTCAATCCACTTGGTGAACTTGTCGATCGCCACCAAGACATCGTGAAACCGCCCGACCTGTTCGCAAGGGACCGATCATGTCCAACCCCCACACTGCGAAGGGCCAGACGAGGGGGATGGTCTTCAAGGCTGACGCAGGCTTGTGTGACATATTGGAGTAGAATTGGCATCCTTCGCACTTGTCCACTATTTCCTTCGCCATCTCATTTGCTCTTGGCCAGTAAAATCCTGCTCGGTATGCTTTGGCTACAATGGACCGAGAGGACGCATGGTGACCACAGGTTCCCGAGTGGATATCATTGAGTATGACTCGACCTTCTTCTGGCGTTATGCATTTTTGTCCGACTCCCGTCGGGCTTTCTCTATATAACTGCCCATTGATAACGGTAAAGGCTTTGGATCGACGGACGATCTGCCGAGCCTCTTCTTCATCCTCTGGGAGTTCCTTTCTCAGAATATATGTGATGTATGGAATCGTCCAATCGGGAGTCACCACTAAAACCTCCATAACCAAGTCGACCACTGCCGGAACCTCGACCTCAGTCGGGTCCGCGGCACTCTTGGGTTGTGGAGCTTCCTCTGTGAAGGGATCTTCTTTAACTGACGGAGTGTAAATATGTTCCAAAAACACACCACTCGGAATGGCTTCTCTCTTGGACCCTATCTTCGCCAGATCATCTGCTGCTTGATTTTTCAATCGGGGATGTGATGGAGTTCCAACCCTCGAACTTCTTTTTCCAGCTTCCTCACTTTGCATTGCAAGATCCAAATATAGCTGGGCTTCACGTCCCACTCCTTCATCACTTGATTGACCACTAGATCTGAATCGCCATAGACCATCAAAGCGACGGACGCCGAGTGAGATGGCCATGCGAATCCATATAAGAGGGCCTCATACTCGCCTCATTGTTGGAGGAATCAAAGTGAATCGAAGCACATACCTAAGCTTATCTCCTCAGGGGAAACCAGAACAACCCCAAAGACTGTAACCATTCAAAGATCTTGGAGCCGTCAAGAACATGGTCCAATGCTCCGAGTGAACTTCACCGGTTGTTTGTTGTTCAATCCACTCGCAAGGAAATTAGCTATAGCTCGACTTAATGGCTTTTTTGCCTCGAATTTGATATCAAGGGAAGAAGTTCAATCGCCCATTTCGCCACTCGACCGACCGGTTGCGTCTCTCACAGCAGATCTCTCGATAAAGGAGTCGTCGGCATTTGATCGTGATAGAATGATCGAGAAATAG